>JAITYX010000030.1:2558750-3830625 GCA_021018815.1 Talinum fruticosum | reverse complement strand
TAATTGAATGAGACACCACGTCTAGTTTTCCAAAATTTAACATAAAAATAAAATACACTAATCAAATCAATAAAAGAAGCTCAATTTGGCACCCAAAAAACAGAAAAAGAAGGCTTAATTAAAGGGAAGTCGACTGTATACATATCCAAAACCACAGTCAAACTATAGAAGAGGATTAAAAAAAAAAAAAAAAGAAGGAAAAGACAGAGCACGGAAAAGGATAAACAAAGCAGAACAGAAAACAAGATTCCATCCGATATTTTAAATTTTTAATCTTGATGATTTTGTTTAATTCAATATTAGAAAATTAGAAGACAATCCTGATAAAAAAAAATAAAAATAAATTAGAAGACAATTTAGAAAATTATTTTATTTTGTTACACACTTTTCATTCTTATTTTCAATCAAGAAACCCATGTTAAGAATTAGAGGATACAATGATGGTGGCAAATTAGGCTCATGGTTCATAAATTTTCTACACTTGACAATCGGGTTATTTTGGTCAATTTTAGGTTACGTTAATTTTGATCGGGTCATGTTTGGATCACTAAAATGCATTTGAGTATTGGTTCGGCTTTAGATTCAATTTTGGATTAGGTCGACTTTGGTGAAGATGCGATGCGTGACATTGTTGAATATTGTTTTAATCAAATGCCAACAAGTATTGGTTAGGTTAGAACATATGGTACCGACTCATATTGCATTGTATCGTTGAATATTTGTGTCAAAAATATATTTATTTTCACTATACTATATGTAATATTTTTCATACACATAAAATTATTACATTTTCTATATAAAAAAGTATAATTATTTTAATAAAAAAATCTTGTATAAATTATTGAATAGTTGAGACAAGTGATACTAAAAACTTTAATTATTAATAGTTTGAAATATTTTTAAAAAAATTACCCATATTTCACATCAAAGCCAATGCATTGATGAATTAAGATATGATCATGTCAATTTTGAAGGATTCTTACTTGTTTTTGAAGGATTGATGGCAAGTTGAGAGAGAGAGAGAGAGAGAGAGAGAGAGAGAGAGAGAGAGAGTAATCTCAATTTGATACACCATAATTTAGTTAAGATGTCAATTTGTCACATGTGGATCCCATTTTTAGGGGAAATATGGCTAAGATAAGATCCAATGACATGGAAGGTTGGTGGCACCCATTCGTGGTCAGACATGCCCAACTCTCTCTGTCTCTCTCTCTCTCTCCTCCCTGCATTCCATACAATTTATCTGTACTTTCTTCTTTAAGGTTTTTTAGTTTGACAAAAGATATAATTTCTCTCGAGTCACGAGCGTTTAAGGTAAAATAAGCTTTTAATAAGTGCATTTCTAAAGATTTAAACTTATATTCTTCTTACTCGTCGCAAGACTCGCTATTACTTCAATCAACATCTTATTGGTTTTCTTCTTTTATTAGTAGTATATTTGTTCATTTTGTGAAGAATTTACAAAATTGATTGCTAGTTTTTTTGGTAAATAATTAGCTAATCAGTATTTATCTTCATTCCTCCCCATAGATTAAAAAAATTCCTACTTTGATACAACACTTTTGTGACAATTTGTACAATGTAAAGTAGAACTCTCAATATGCAGATTATTAAATATGCTTAATAATTAAAGATGATATCTGTTAAATTACAAATTCATCGATGATTCATCATCTTTAAATTATTAATGCCGATCTTCTTATTGTTATATTTATTTGTATTTTATTTCAATTTGAGTCTTCAAATATAAATATAAATATTGTATGTTCCTTTGAAAAGCATATAGCATTTCATAAGGTATAAATGGTGGGTTATATTTTTATTTATTTTTTTATGCAGAGGAGTAAGAAAGAGTATTACAAAATATAATGGGTGATGGAGAATTGAACCTAAAAACTTAATATACTCGGGACCTTAGTCTTGATCAATAGAACATGACCTCATCAATAAATGGTACGTTATAATAGTATACAATTTGAATGTGAAATTCTTCTCCAATTAATCCACAAAAGGTCTACATCTAAAATTAATTTTTGAAAGTTTTGACCAAACCTATTAAGACATATGTGTATGATCCTTAAATTTTTATCCTCAGTTAATTGGAATCAAACGTCTATTAATTCATTCATAATCTCTCAACACAAATCTTCTCTATTTATAAATTTTATTTAAGATTTGGTAATAAATATCGGAGTCAATTTATATTAGTTGAGTGTATGAGCATTATTTATGGTCATATGGATAAGTTGGCATTTGTGCGTAAGGAGAGAGAGAAATAAATGAGAGTGAAAGCATCCACAAATTCCACGTCAGGGTTGGATAAATAAATAAAGAAAGCTTCCATTCATTATATTATTTATTTATTTATTTATTTATTTCCTATTCCTTTTGTTCTTATCCTTGGGCCGCCCCTCACCTTCGACTTTAATAATAATCATTGGCCCGGCATTTTCCTACATTTCATCTATGGAAATTGCACGTTTAATAATCCCTTGGATGATCAATAAAGTATTAGTTTCGATAGTAGCCTCTCTGATAAAAATATATATAAATTTAAATATTTAAATATTTATTTATTAAAATAATTTTTACTTTGGATACTTACCGTTTAAAAAAATTATGTTCTTAATTAAACCCAAAAACTAGAATTCCCTTAAAAATAAAACAAATGAGCATTTGGTCTTTATAGAAGACCCTATTTTTTTATAAAAAATCATAAAACTATCTCATTTAAAAAACTAAACGCTAATTGAGCTTTCATCGATAAAATCATCCTATACTTACGAAATAAATATACATACTATATACAAATAATCAAAATATGATTAAAACCTCTACACAGGCTGCAACAAGATTTCTTGAGCTAAAATTTGCTCAAAACCGACATTATAGGGTGTTTGATAAACAACTATTAAACTGAAATTTCCGAGTATTAACCAAGTGGCTTACAAAAGATCAATGTAGTTGAATCAAAGTGAATGCATGGTCCAGGGAAACCATTGCAGGGCGCAGAATAATGTCTCTACAATATGTAGGTCAATATTTCCAACTATCGACATTTCCCTTGATTTGGTTTCAATATTTCAAAAGAGGAGAGATGATACAAAGGAAATTTCCAAGGGACCCAGCTAAACATCTTTTTGCTACGGCAACATAAGGGCAAGAAAATCACTACAATGTGACTTGAACAAAGGCTTCCAGAAGATTAATTAAAAAAAAAAAAAAAAGAGGACTGTGTAGCTTACAAATGCTCTTGAATGAGCAGCTAAATTGGAGAAAAGCAACGGCATTTCAAAGGCGCAGGATTTAAACTGCACTCCATAATACATTTATGGCAAACATAGCATTGCCAAGGAGAATAATTTCCCAGCAGCTCCCAAGGCTTCTGATCTCGCCTCTCATTGAAGTTTGATGTCCCAGCGTATGTAATCTTGCATGGTACAGAGATCATGATCTGTGCATTTGGTCAGCCTGCAGATCTTCATGCAGCATCACGGCTTGTGGATCTTGAAACCGAACACCCTTGGAGCATAGCTCTGGTTTGGTTTCTGGGGCTTAAGATGTGGGTATGTCATTAGGAAGAGGTGAGGAAATGTTGTTCGAAATAAGCCCCATCAATGTCTACAAACCGTTAAGGAAACAAAGAAGATGATAAACTTGCGGGAAATAATCTGTTTGATGGTTAATGCATGAGCAAATTCAAAGTAATAAAAATAAATGAGCACAGCCAAAAATCAGGAAAAGCAGTGCTAGATTATCCACATGGTCCACCACACCTGTTACCCCATAGAATTCAAAGCTCCTTAATCTTTTATGGTACGGGTGTATGATACCCATGTCTAGCCCTTTTTGGGTGTGAAGTGTGAATAGCATTCCGCACTGCAGCTAAGCGAATTAAACCCGTTGGGCACCCATAGGGACACAGCACAATCACAGCTAGATGTCTATCAGAAAATCAATGGTGGGGTTGGGGATGACATGCAATCTATGGTTTCTCTCACAACATTGTATAATGGGCATGGCACTTATGCATCAAGGACCCAAAATCCAACGAACACTCCAGCAAGAAGATCACATTAGCACAGTAACTATTTGTACAATTTTAAAGAAAGAGACTTTGAAAATAATACCAGGAACTCAAGAATTTATTCTTACACCTGACTACATGCACACTCAGATTAGAATTCAATCTAGCCAATGGCAAGAGCAATCAATGTCTTGGGATGAAACAGTGAACTCAACCCATAGCTAATGATTTTGTATGATATAAAGTGCATGTTTATTGGCACTATGGAGAAGATAGTGGGTATATCATGTAAAATGCAACAAGAAGACAATGAAGTCAACCATGCAAAAGCTTTAGTAATCAAGTTAAATAAGGTAAAGGATACTGCCTTGGTATTTGGACCGGGGTAGTAAATATCTTCACATTTGGGGCAGTAGATTTTTACGGTGCTTGATCGAGGAATATCAGATTGGCCAACTGGAAGACAAGGCTGTCCACAGCAATAAACTCTAGGACACCTCCCAAAGTCATAATTTTTGTATTTTTCAAGCTGCGTATGAGCAAATTTCACAGGTTAGAATCTTTACACACTCGTTACGACAGAGCGAAAATAGCCCTCACCATGGCAGCCATTCCTTTGCTAGTCAATATGTATCGGGCATGAATTAGACCATACAACATTTCTGCTGCAGATTCAACTAACTCATTCTGTTCTTCAGTGAACATATCACCTACACATCAAGATAGACCAATCCTCATAAAAACTTGGAATGAACTTTGCAAGACATTACAGGCAATGACAATATGTTTTTATCAGGATTGAACTTTGCAAGACATCAAGATCATCTGCATGTGTTTGCATCCATATAATTCCCCAGAACACAACACAAAAGAACGGAATGTTAAAGCACAAGGCTTATCATACTTTTTATCTTGAACAAGTTTTCTTTCTGATAAAAGATTTATAAATCATGCAACCAATGAACACACTGAGAATAACTGGCATTACAAGGGAGTTAATTCCACAGTAAACCTCAGTGACTTCAATAATTGAGAAATTCAAGAATTAAAATTCAATTGCCAGAATTTGTAGCTTCAACATCAAGCATATAACCTTCAAAACATTGGGCCACCTCTGAAACTGGTGAAGTGCAATTTGTTAACTTATATAGAAATAAATCATCAGTTCACCCAAAAAACGTCCATTTTTACCTGATCGGTTCAGCTTGGTGACGAGAGAAGGCCACAACATTTTTATTTTCTTTAGAGGGGGAGAGGGGAGTGCATGCATTACCTTATTGTGCCCAAGCTCAATAACTGCAACACAGGCGAAATACTTACACATAAGGGGGAAAAGTTCACGCAAGCATACAGCTAATTAGACATATGTAGCAGTAATATAGACAGAACCTAGAATATCAATCGCATTTGTGATTTAACTTTTACTACGGAAAAGAAAATAAGAAGAAACTTAGAACTCACCATGTGAGGATTCCACATCCAAAATCAAATCCAAAGCATAGTCATAATATGGAACTTGATTGCTTAATCCGCAAAGGTTAAAATCATCTTGGATGTAATCATCATCAACTTCACAGAAAAACTCATTGCCTCGCAAATTGCAAAACCAAGAGATCCATGAAGTATCTTCGCCATCTGACCCACTAACATCAGACTCTTCACTATCAGTTTCTGATTCCTCTGCAAGTCAAACATAAACAATCAAGATATGCAGGTATCAGAAGAAGCAAATAAATAATTATATAGCCAATAGAATAGGCTGTCTGTAACACCGGGGGATAAAAGAGGGGGAGGGGTTCGGACAGCATAGGGTGGAGTGAACTAGAAAGCACCATGATGAAACATCTTATAATTGATTCAGAGCCAACCCTATATCAAAACATCAAAGCATTCTCAAATCTTGATGAATAAAAGCAAAGAATAGAAAAGGAAGGACGGTTTAACACAAAAATATTGTCAAAAGGTTGCCCCTCAAACAATATACCAGAGAGAACCCCCAAACAAGAAAAGAAGATCAATAAGTATGAACAGGCAAGCCAGAAAATGTAGCTATACAACAGTTTTTGACTCATACACAAATTTTAATTGATTCAAGGGGCTATGGAAAACAAGGGAAAGTGATGTAAAAGCAACATATAGCTGGATTTAAATCAGTCAAACATACTCGTATAACGCCACTACAAATTAATTATGATTAAAAGAATAAGAAGCTTGGGCTTAAAAAGAGAATCCTTAAGGTACGGACATAGGCTACCAAGCACAAAGCAAGCGCTCAAAACCAAGAAGGCTATCTTGTTTGTCTGGAATATAACACACCTGAATATGAGAAAATATATGCATCACAGCTGCATGATACAAGTCTCTCCAGAATAAGACAGTGATGCACAAAAGCAATGCAACCAGAATGGAAAAAATACATCACAAGAGACACCCTCAGGCGACAACACCAACGTATGATAAAATCAGACATAAAATACAAGTTTGTGAGCTAAACTGCAAGAATGAAGCACAAAGCAAGAGATAAATCAGTATAGATCATGAGAATAAGTTTATACAACAAAGCTACCACTTATCCACTATTGCTACTCAAATAAACAATCTCTAATTTACGGAAACAAACCTACACACACAGAGAGCCATCACTTAAGTAACTGACACTTTCACCACATCATACCATACAAGGGAGAGAAGGTATAAATTCTGATGAAAACCTATGTGACACGTGATCCCTGCTCCAACAACAACCAAACAGGGGGAGGGAGCTGCATTCCCTTTAGCAATTGAGCACATAGAAATGGTGTAGCACCTGAGCACTTCAAATTAGAAGAAAAACAAATCAAACTCCTTAACAGGCTTCTTCAACCTCCAGATCATCAAACATACTCATCATCTCTCATATGTCCATTAAATTTTAGAAAATGACCTCAAAAGCTTATAGCAGCTGCTAAGCAGGACATAAGAGTACCTAGCAAATAGCAACTGTTAGGGCTTCCATGGACACTCGCACATATCAGACATCTGATGGCCAAATATGGGTATACACATTTGGACATTTTGTTTTACACAAAAATATTGCAAAGTATCACAGAACTGGCCAGGTTGGATGCTGTTGCTTCATCCATGGCCCACTCCTGGTACCCCGTTGTCTTTTGATACCTCCTGAGATTGCATATACATCACTTACTAGCCATCACAGACTGAACATCAACGTCCAAAAAATTCCAGAATTTTACACTACTTCTGAGCTTCAAAACACTGACAACACATGAAAATTATAGTTCAATGATAAGAAGACCCCCTCCCCCCAAAAAAAATAAAATTAAAGGGTCTTAGAGTTGAGCAACACCAAAAACATCACACCAGGCCCAAACACACTAGGTGACCTGGAGCACATTGTACTAACAGACTCGTAGAAGAGCACGCACGCAGAATATTTGAGGACAAGTTAACGGTAGGCACAGCAACATGACAAGCTGCCACAAAACACATATTAAGAGCTCCAATAGGAGGTGACACCAAGCACAGAGAACAGAGCGAACGTTTAGAATATCTCATATGCACGGATTTATTTCACACAGCAACATTCAGAATAAACACGTGAATAGCAGCTCATGCATCGAACATGCAGGCTCCAGCCTTTAATTACCAAAGATGGATCTCATCTCATATATGATTAAGTACAAAGAGTTTCCTCACCCCTCCCAACCAACTTTTTATCACACATGGCGTTCATCAACTTCTGGGCTTGCAGTACATGCCCCAACAATCAACATGTTCTTATTTGAAGACTACATTAAGAACATGCCTTGGTAAACAACTAAAATTTGGCCTCAGCACCAATCTTAGGCCAGACTCTTATAGAGGACATAGATGAAAATTGGAAATTAATACGATTAACACATTGTACCCACTCTATAACCAGGCAAATCAAACGTCAAATTTTAAAAATCTCCAGCACAATAAAATGTGGCTTTGCTTCCTAAAAATGCAAACAAAAAGGAGAAAGGGGGGACGGGGAGGCAAACACATTAAGCAACAAAATCTTGCTCATAACAAGCACCAAAAATCCAATACATATTTACGGACAAAGAGAGGTGGGGGTGGGGGAGGAGGAATAGACGGAGGAACTGACCATCGGAGCACCGGTTCTTGGAGAGAGAAACAGAGCGGGAATCCCTCTGATCAGAGGGTTGTTTTCCACTGGTAGCGCTGATAATCGACTGTGTCGAAAGCCTATCCTTATCTTTGCCGTTCAATCCCCTGGAAGTGGACGGGGAGGATCGCTCCAAGTGCTTATCCAACGCTTCGTTAATCCTCTTCCGATCGACCGCCCCCATGTCCGCCTTCGATCCTCGATCCTTATACATCTTTCTCTCTCCTCCCCAACGAAATTTCCCAAACTTGAATCAGTCACAATCAGAACAATCAACAGGCTTCAGTAATCACTACCTAAAGAGCTCGAATTCTCCACTAAACCAAAAACCCAAAAAAACTGCCAAATCAGGAAACGAAAACCCAGATTCGGCCAAGATTTGAGATGTGAAAACTTTTCTAGGGTTGGCGTAGGAATGGGAGAGAAACAAACAGTAAGATTGAGCGAGAAATAAAGAGAGAGAACAGGAGATTCAGAATCAGAGATTGGGGGAAAGAGATATTAGGGTTTATTAGGAGAGAGACAGAGAGGAACTAGGCCATCTCTTGCGGTTCCCTCGACTTCAATTGGTTTTTCGGCACAAAGATCTTTTCTTTTGCTTTCAGAGAGAGAGAGAGAGAGAGGAAATGTTTTTCTTTTTTAAAAAAATTAATTTTGGGTGCGGGGAGATGGAAGAATTGGAACCGTTTGATGTGGGCAATGATGATGATGATGATGATGAGCAAAAGTATGCACTACTCGCCCCAAGTGGCTCCAGAATAAGTCTGAAGGTTTGTGCAAACGGTTGTGTTTGAGTCCAGCAATGCCACAACTTGCCAAGTTAACTCGAACCTTAGTTCGAGGTCGGTAAAATCAAGTTGGAATTTTGCTCGGCTAAGGCTCGAGACTAGACCTGGCTCATTTAAGGCCTATATAAAATTTAAATCAACTTATTTGGGACTCACATATTAGTCAAGTAAACCAAAAATCAGCTTTAATTAACCTTTCTACAAGCCACGCTTAATAAGATAAAAAGAGAACCGACTCGAAACCAAACTCGACTTCCTTACAACCGTAGTATTGTAAGTTGTATATTTAAGTAAAAAAGACAAGAAAGTTTTGACATTGTCATTACCAACCGAGTAAATTAATATTAGAATTTAATAGTTGCCGATAGTTTTCAACTTCCCCTGTAAGAATAGCTTTTGGTAATAGAGGGTTTTTATTCACATTTCTATTCTCATAATTTATTCTCATTTCATATGGTTGGAAATTATCTGCAACTATTAAATTTTAATATTATTTTCGATATTAATCCTACCTACCAAACATAAAATTGGTAATAATTAAATTATTCCATGTTAAACTTCAACATACAATAGAGGAAATTTATAAATCAATTTCCATTCTCAAAAATAAATTTTTATTTCCATAATGAATTCTCATTCCAGGAATCAAACGAGCCTAAGATTTTCAAGTACTTGCATAATTGAAGGTTGGTTGTGTTGTTTACTACTAAACATTATTATCTTACCTACCATCTTGGTATAACTATTTTTAAAATAAAAAATTACCTACCTCCTTCCTGTGTTTTTTTTTTAATCAAAGATTTAATAAAGAATATTATATACAAAAATTTATATAAGTCATTTAAACCAAACCCTCTACTTATAAAGATAAAACTGCTTACATTAACATCAACCAAATCTTCTTGATATGAAATAACGCATTTTGTAAAGTCTTTAAATGTTATTAATAAAAACACAAATTTAAGTTTTATCATCGACACACATCATACTAAAAGGAAATCTTTTTGATACGAAATAACACATTTTGTAAAGTCTTTAAATGTCATTAATAAAAACACAAATTTAAGTTTTATCATCGACACACATCATACTAAAAGGAGAAAAAATATGCAAACCGTACTTAGATAAGCTCCATTATATGATGTTATTAGATGTTTGAAGATTTGAGATAATAGTGCAACATATGATTTTGGCTTTTGATTGACCGTACCATTTATGACAACCCCTGCTTGAAAAATTGTTGTGATCGAGTGCTGTTTATGTCTCAATCATTGTGAGCTCGAATAGAATTCAATTGTCTGTTTCTATGATTCAGAATTGCTATTAGCCCACTAATATTAACCAACATAATAATAAGTACATATTTTAAAACAGAAATTTAAAAAAAATTTAAAAGGGGTACTGAAATTTGGTAAAGATCACCAACTTAGATTTCAGGCAATCAAAACTCAACCCATATTTCAAATGACAAAAACAAAAGGGTATGCCCACCACAATACTACTAAGTTGAAGCACCTCTTCCCTACACTGTACATTAATCCAGTTACATGCCAAGGACAAACTACAAAGAAGCACTCTCTGTCTCTCTTCTCCACCTGTATTTGTGACAGTACTTGCTCGAATATACCCAAAGCCCAAGTATAACAACAGGCAGCAGAGCAGAGCCCGTTGCTCAATCCTCAGCAAAGTACTTCTCCTCGGCATCATAGTTGGCTTCTTTTAACCAGTGATCATCTAGGGTTTCATCTTCATCTATCTTGGAATAATTTACATGTTCATGATCTTCACCTGAAAGAAATTTCTCTTGCATTATGTAAGTGAACTGATCCAGCTGCTCCTGCATTTCTGCTGGAGATAGCATTGGCCTCTCGGCATGTCCTGAGCTGGTGCAAGCATTGCCATTGATTGCTCCATTTTGATCCTGCACAGATCACACCTGGGTTATTTTTTATATAAAAATCTCGATATTCTTTTGTTTAATGGATGTTCGGTAAACCAGGAAAAGTAAGGTTGAGAACAGGAGAACAGGGATCCATGGTGGGAAAGCCCAGACCACAGACAATTGCATGTTTTCATATCAGGGAGGTTCTGTCCAACGACTTTAACCTAGGACCTCTAGTTGAAAGGTGGTCTAGATGCCATCAAGCCAAAGGCTCTTTGGCATCAAGAATCTCAAGTTCTGGAAATGATGCTATACTAGTTCTAGACGTGTGTGTGTGCGCGCACGCGCGATTACCAAGGATTCTTTCCAACTGAAGGGCCTTAAACCCCGTCAAAAAAATGATGATACCAATGTTCAAATAATAACATTTCTACAAGAGCAAACCTTGTTGTCATTTCAAAGTAACAATACACATCTCTATATAACCTGGCACTATATAATCTAGAAATCTTAGCATGTTCACCAACAATAGGACATTCACTCCTTCAGGCCTTTTCCATGCCTTTGCTTTCATCCAAAAACGGATTACAAACAAAATGTTCAGACAGTCCTAACTTTCAACAAATACATCCTTTTCTCCTCAAGTGCATGCCTTGCTGTGATCAGGGCGGAGAATCAACCACAAGAAGCCAAGAGGACCCACAGCCCTTGAACCAAAATGCTTAGGTAGTTAGATCTAGAAATATGTACACATCCCAGCAGCCATTTCCAAAAGGTGCTCTCTTCTAAACCCCGAAGTAAGGAGATAAGCAGTCTTACCCCATTTCCGTATGATATGTTCCAACAATCCCTCTAATCCTGCCCAAAAGGTTCAAAGGAGAGCTCATATAAAGAAGCAAGACATTCATGCCACAGTTACCGATTTCCCTATCCCCCGCCCCCAAAAAAAATAAAATAAAAAAATAAAAAAACACACCACCAACTGATTTCCCTCATTCCAGGAAATGGCATATCGCAAACTAATAGCTAAAATGCCTTGTAGTTCAGAACTGATGGCACATGGATACCATGCCCCAAGCACAAGTTCCTGGAAACTCTTATTCAGTTCTGTTGGATGCATGTAAAGGAAAGTTTTAGTCCCACATAAAATAAAACTTCTTTAGGAATCCTACCTGTCATAGATTAGGAGGGGAGGAAATGCTCTAATTCAAGACACTGGCTATAAATTTCTTTTTAGGTAATGACAAAATTCAATAATTAAAAAATTACTGTTCACCTATAAACAATACGGTCAGCACTCAGCACTAGGAGGAATCCTCCATGATAGATTGTTATTGCTGATACTAATGCTGTTCTGGTCTACTTTAAGCCTCCAAACAAACTAGATCCCACTTGCTCTCACCAGAAAAGCAATTCTGGTCCTCAGGATAGGAGTAACACCAATAGATATCTAATCACAGGATCATTCATATAAGGGATGGTGTATAGAAACTCAGAAAATTGTAGTAAGTTACCTCTGGCACAAGTGAAATAAAGCTGTCACAGCAGAGATATCGTACTATTATGATATCTTACCATACCATAACCCCCTGCCTCCTCTGATGTCCATGCCTATGGTAGATAGGTGCCTAGATCAGTCACCAAATTCCCTCTAAGTCCCCTAAAGCCAAAAGGCCCACAACATGGACTATTCAAATGCAAATGTGATATTCTTTAATGATCCGAAACACCCTATATCACATTCTAATTAAATAGAATTAGCAACTCTGCTTCACTAACCAGAAATTGACGTAGAGAAAGAATTGATAGAAGAAGGTAATTTGCTTTAAGATCATGACAAAATCATAAAACATCCTTTGCAAAACTATTTTGCTAAAATTTATTCAATACCAGTAGATGCATGATACTAAAAGAACACATGAGTGTCCTTCATGAAGCATTAAAGAATCAAACAAAGTACAGGTTTATGAACACATGAACGCAACACGATTACCTGTGAAGAGCCTGAGACACCATTAGACTTGACATGATCTTTTCGATCCTCTTCTTCTTCCTCATCCTCCTCCTCTTGTTCCTCCTCCTCCTCCTCCTCTTCCTCTTCCTCCTCCCTCCTCTCATTACCAACCCATTCGCTCTCATCAACACCTAATCTCTGCTGCTCACCTCTAATCTTTGCAAGTAGGATAGCTTCTTCTGCCCGTCTCATTAATGTCTCCGACCACCGCTCCCCAGGCCTAGCCATGCTCCTTCCATAAGGGTCCTGAAACTTACCCAGATACTCATGGTGCAAATACGGCTCCCTTTCTCTCATGGAATCCTCAGAAAAGTAGCGCCCTTCACTTATGAGCTTATCCATATAAGCTCTTCGCCTGTTCTTTATAGTCACAGACCGAGACCGTAGTTGCTCTGAGGTTGGAGTAAGCAAGCTTCTCAGATGCTTCACGTGCCAATCAATTTCATAGTCGTCTTTTAGGACATCAAACTCTTGAAGCTCTTCGCATGTCAATTGTGGGCCATAGCGTTCTGCATAGAAGACAACAGTCAGGACTTAAAACATGATTAGACAGAAACACCTCGAAAAGCCTAGATGAGAATGCAAAAGGTCACACATTGAATTATCTTGGGTTACAACTTGAGTTGCAAATAATAAAGTAAAGACGAAGGTCAGTACATTTTCTGAGTTTGTTGATTCAGCCTAGGAAGGGAATGAAGTTAACATAATTTGATTCTTTAGAATGACAATACATTTCTCCAAAGGTATGCAGGAAAAAATAAAAAGGGAATAAGACAGTCACAGAGAAAGAGGAACCAAGTCAAGAACATTTGCCCAAACAGCAAGTAGTTGGCTGAGGGAAAGCTAGTGCCTTTTGAAGATGAATTTTCGATTTCTCAACATTGTCCGATTCGCATGAATTATATTTGTGAGGGAAATTGCATAATTTGATAGTTTGTTAACAAAGTGGAATATATTTATAATTTATATAAGGGGAATATAGTTCTCCAAGCATGCAACTTCTCTAACCCCCTCAAAAAAAAAAAACCTAATTGCCCAAAACAACTAATCATCTCGAGGAAAATTAATAAAAGCCATAACAATCTGCGTTTCCCTTAAGATTATAGCAAACAAAAGGAGAACTCTTGTTTGTTGCACCAATAAATCATCAGTTTCGAAAGGAAGAAAAAAAAAGCATAAAATATAGACATATACCAAACAACAATTCGTCAAAATTATCAAATTTCCGATCCACCCATCGAGAGATTTCACTCAATATAGCCATCAAAGCATTCGAACTAAAAGAATTAAAATCAAAGGAAATTCAGCGAGAACAAACTACACAATATAAATCTGCAGATGCAGTGGAATTAAATTGAAATTAAAAAGAAGAAATTAGAGAGAGGAGAGAGAGACCAAGGAAGACGGGGACGTCGCGGGAGAGAAGGTCCAGGAGGAGGGACTTGCGCTGAGAAGGGGTTGAAGCGCTGGGAAGAAGAGCTCGAGGGAAGTAGAGGTTCTCCAATGGCGATAGCCGTTCCGTTATTCTCTCTATCGCTTCTTTGCTCAGTGATCCTTTTGGTTTCGCTTCCTTCATCTCTCTCTCTCTCATTTCCTCTGCCTGTGGCCTCTGCTGTGACTCTCCAGTATATATTTTCATTTTTTTTTTGGCTGAAATATATTCATGGTCAAGTCGGATGTAAAGGGTTTTTTTAAAAATAGAATAAGATAAAATAAAATAAAATTGTTGCATTCAGAGGCACGTGATGGTCATGTGACATCATTTTTTTTTTTTTTGATGAGTAGATTTACCTACTATGCACAGTGAGGTCCTTCGTATCGGTTTTAAATTTTATTAATTTGGTTGGGGTTATCCTTGGGTAACTAATACTCGGTCGAATTTTAGTTCAATTGAATTTCAATTTGAATTTTAAGTCGGAGATATTAAATTAGTTGATATTTAGTTAAATAAATTTATCTTATAAAAAAATATTTAGTCAAAAAACATTTACGTATTTTGATTTAACTTTTTAAGTATTATGTCGAGTTTGATTTTTTTACGATTTCAAGTCCTCAGTTAGGATCCATCACTTTTGCTAGGTTAGATTTACCAACACACGTAACTTAAAAACAATCGAAACTTGTACAACCATATTGATTTATTCAATCGAAGAATAATACTAGTAATAAATATATTGACTCACTTAGATATTAAAAATTAAAATTTTACGAAGACATTAATTGTCTAACACATTTTTTAATCTTTTTATCACTGCATTCTTAATAATAATAACTTTCGATATAAATTTCGCTATAAGATTGAGGAAGAGTTACATATAAACGATCTATGATTTAGATTATAGACAATCATGCAAAGGTAAAAACTTATTCTTCCTCCCTAGACTATTATGTATAATATTTCAATTAAGTTTTTATAAATGTCTAATTTTGTACGAGCTATTTCTTATCACATATTCATGCTTTGTGTAAATAATATGACACCGTTCAAACCAATGTGCATGATACCAAGGACAAAAAAACATTTCAACTAAATTAGTCAACGTCTACATAATATATAAGTCAACATCTAATTAATTCATTAAACTGCAATACAATTACGATGAATCTAATTATGTTAACTCACGCAAAACTTAACCAAGACAACAAATTTAAAGATAAAATATGCATAACGCAGTCTTACTATCATAACAAAAACAACATACAAGTACTTAACTTGGTTATACTTGAACTTTAGTCTATAGGCTACTACATACTTATCGAAAAAAACAACATATACTAATCCCCAATAAACTACCATACACAACTACACAATCCCTACTCACGAATTAAATATCATACACAAGTACACAATTCATACTATAAAATCTTCAAGGGTCACTCATACAAGCCTCTAATAGAATTTTAAAAATTTTCAACTTCACAGTCGCATAAAATCAATATTTCTCCTATATATTCTTCTAGTTTCCCTAATATTCGCCTACAATCCAATCATCCATAAAATCAATGTCTTGCCTATAAATCTCAAACTTAAACCCCGGTTGCTTCATTGGCTTTAGGTGCACATTGTACGATACAAAAGCAAATTTTTTCAGCCATTCATATGATGGATGCCTGTCTGGTACTGCGAGGAGGTTCTCTGCAACATCTCTTCTTAGTTCGTACGTCGAAGCTCCATTGCAAGTGAGCCCAAGCACCTTCATGGCTAAAGTTTGTAGCTCAGGGCAATGACTCCCGAATCGCATCCACCACTCCACTGCATCGAACAATACACCAAAGAAAACAAAACCATTACTTTATGTGACTGATACAACAATATTATGTGTGAATCTTGCTTCGACAGAATATGAAATTCTACAAGAAGATCAACCAATCACGAAGATTTGTTGTAATTATTGATACCAAATTTTCATAATCTCATTCATGAAATGCAAGCTTTTAAATTTTCATAATCTCATTCATGAAATGCAAGCTTTTAGGGTCACTGATAGATTTATTACTTCTTTGAGATATTGGTGGCAAAATCTGCTTGTTAGACTGACATGACTGATATCAGAGTTTGATTTTCTTCGGAGAGTAAAGGTAAGAGTTCAGGAAAGGAATCAGAGTATTTATTACTTCATCAAGAGTAAAGAGTTTGGATTTGTCAAAACCAATTTTGATAGATCTTTCACCAATAACTCGGTGGTGGATGGATATATTTTTTGAGACTTGACGGTAAACTCCTCAAGGTAGGGTCAACATATTGTTAGAAAACATCTATTTTAGTAGCAAAAGTTAGGCATGACACTATGAGCGGAGTGTAAAAGACAGTACAATACTTAAAAACAAGTTGAAACTCCTCCACAACTGCTTGACAGTCATTTGTTGGTTATTGGATATAGACATCTATCAATCATGTATTTTTAGAGACGCAAACATGATAATCCATTAGTTATCAAAATTTGGGCACTCATCATTTCCCTCTAATATACGTTTTCCACCCCAAAAACAGTTGATTTTGGTTGATCTGATGCAGTTGGGCACACTCTTGCGAAAAGAGATTCCGAACTTCATTTTACCATTTTATCATTGTTAAAAGAAAAGGAGAGGCAAAGGATAAAGGATGATATTTTGATACCTGGAGGAAAGTTATTTCTTTCATGAATCCCTTGGCTGAAACTACCAAAGCCATTTTCATACAACTTGAGTTGTTCAGTGATTATCCCCTGAGTGACTTGAGTACCCCCAATTTTGAGTATAGTGGATAACATCCCCTCTGTTACTTCACTATCTGCACTAAAGTCATCTGTGTAGAAGATCCTTGGATTTAGATAATACCCAGCAGCATGCAGAGGACAATGTAGGATTTTGTTCCAAATCTCATCAATAATGCCCCAAAATTCTTCAGCTTTTTCTTCATCAATCTCTTGTCTAATCGTCTCCTTCATCTGATCGATGGTTTCATAGACGATCCCCATATGGGGAATGTTTTTATCATTGTTTGCATTGTTGAACAAATTCAGGACCTTAACTATGGGGATAGAGCCCCTGACAATGTCAGTGACTCTGAACCAAAAAGACTTGTCACCTACCAAAGCTGAGACTTCTCTACCCCTTGGGGATAGTCCGAGCTGAGACTGCACCCACTCTTGAGAGCAAAACATGAGCCGGAGATCCTTTCTCCTTAGCAATATTTCCTCGAGGGTCAGGAATGGCATGGCTGCCCTTATTTTGGAGGGCACCACAAGGACATGACGACCATGGCTGCTTTCGATGTTGGTCCTAGTCATAAAGCCCAAGAGGGACGGATTGCTGTAGACGAGCCTTGTGATCCTCTTGGCTTGTGCTATGGTATCTTGGACCCAACTTATCGATGAGGCCACCCTCTCGAGCATGAGGCTCAGGCAGTGGGGAGCACTAATGCTCCAAAAAATGACCTATGCCTCTCCTTGATCCAATTCCCAACGACATCTAGCCACGGTTCAGATGTGGTATAGGATATCACTTGAAGGATATTGTCAATGCCCACCTACGAGGGAAAAGAGTGAAAATTTTATCAGAAGATGGAGACCAGAACTTAATACGTCAGTATGACTCACAGTAGTCCACCTCCAACCCACCTCATTGATCACATTGTCAAAAGTCATGACAGTTTTATCAAGATCTTCAAACGACGGTGAGATCTCGAAGGATCGGAGGTAAACCACCCCAGAAGGGCAATCAACCAGGATGTTCATCATCTTTCTCCCCTGTGCATCATCCCATCCATCTAAAACGATGCTGCAACCCATCAACTGCCACATTTGGTTCATTTCTTGAACATGTACTCCCATTGCACGGACCTCATTATACAGGATCCTTTCCCTCAACTCATGAACAGTAGGGATGCTATTTTGGAGCAAGGCTCCATTTCACCAAGATCTAGAAGATTCCTGAAACTTCTAGATGTTACTGCATATGGTGACACATTGTTCTCATAGAAGAATTCTGCAATAATTTTTTTGAGACTCATCACTTGTGGTATTATTGCAAAGTTGCTTTGGTATAGGGGTTGGACTTGGCTGTCCTTGTCTTGATAAGCGTCCATTTTTTCTTTGCCCTTCCATTTTTTATTGGATCTCTGGGATTGTGGAGAATTTGAGTCCCTAGAGTCCATGTCCTCCTACATCCACAATAACAAAAAAAAAAGAGAATAATTAATAATCAATACGTACATTACATAAATAATAAAACATCTAATAACCGGTGTCAGAAAAATGAGTTTAAATTTCAGATATGTCGATTTGTGAGCTTGATCTTGAAGCACACAAGAAAATTTGGACACTAGATAACTTAATTATTTTAGTAATGAAAGTGGAATGAATGAACAAACAGAATCTCTAATATAACTATGAGAATAATTTAAAACACATGAAATTAGTTTTACCATTATATAAAATCTCTTTCCATTTCATGTGCTAATATCAGCTTAAGCTTAAGTGGTTTTTTGGTTATCATCCTCTTGTGGGGAAAACACAAGACATGTGTATCCATTTAGAGCCTTGAAGTTAAAAAAAAAAAACACTCTTAATTAGGAATTGATGAATGGAGTAATATAACTTTGCTATCAAATTTCTTCTTCATCAAATAATCTGTAAAGTCTTTAAAATTGGTCTTTGTTTCTGTATGAGGATAACTTTGGTCAAATCTTTAAGAGAAGAGCAAATTAAATATTTATAAATTTACTATTCTTTTTTGAAACAAAAAGCTAATGAAAAAAGATCAATTTGGACACTTTCACTAGTTTTATTTATGAATTTGTCATAAGCATTAGAAAATATTTGGATATTTGAAAAACTATTTGGAAAGACAGAAAATTTTAACATAAAATAAATATTCAAAGAAACTATCATCACAATTTTTATTGTAGGTCTCACTTTTACGGGATCAGGAGATAACGCTGGCAAAAATTTGAATTTGGGTAAAAATCGGGTTGGATAAATCGGTTAACGGATCGAAATTATTTGTCTAATACCTGATTTTTTCGAGTCGGACAATTCAGACAAGCCAAAAATTAAATTAAAATCGGGTTTAGACAACAGAAAAAGAAAAATCTTATGTCCAAATTTAAAATTAGGACAAAAAAATCATGACCGAAGGCGATTTTTGGGTCGAATAAATATGGGTAATCAAGTCGTACAAAATTTTGGCATCGCTATCTGAAAAGATCCATATACAAATATTCTTACCCTTACAAATAACTCTACCATAGAGGCACTGATTTCAAGAGTAAAATAATCATTATAAAAAAGGTTGAATTAGATCTATGTCATGACAACCTGAAAAGAAAAAAAAAAGAAAAAGAAAAAGCCATGAATTCAAAGATTAAGCACAAAACTATATGAAATGCTACAATCATTAGAGATGAGACATGCAGAAGTAAATGACAAATGAAGTTGCCTTAAAGAACTCAAATTTATGATTAGAAAGCATGGATTAGGTATGTTAAACCTCTCATCTTCCGAAGTTCATTCTTAAAAACAAAGATTTATCACTGAAATCACCAAATAAATACGATCTAAATGTAATTTGATTGAAGCGTTACCATAACGCTTCATGCACATTGAATAGAGAGATGTACAATTGAGCAGATACAAGATCCGAATGAAAATTGAAGGGGCGATATAAATAAGGAAGCGATTCTTTTACCTTTCCGTCAAATAACACAATCGTATAATGAAATGAACGTCTTCGGAAAACAAAACGCTCGGAAAATGAGAACAAAAAAGAGTAGCAAGTAGATGTAAAGAGAGTTGAATGCTTTCTACAAGAGCAAAGGCCAATGGGGCAAGATGTATGACTCAAGAGGAAGGAGGGGAAAAGCAAAGGTTTTGATGCCAAAGAACACAAGAGGGAGAAAAATGGGTGAAAAATAAAAAGAGAAAGGCAATATAATCATGGTAGATATAACCGATGGTATATATATATTAAGTGCACAGCAGATTTTTCTAAAAAGGCTACTTTTATACTGAGAAATAGGGATAGGGTTGCTCTTTATTTTATTTTTCAAGCCTTCCAAAGTCAGTGTATGCTCCAAATTTATCCTACCTAATCTGCTGATAATCATATTTACGTCAATTCTTATATTAATTTGTATTATGAAAGCCATTCTATGGGACTCTATTTTCCTTTTGTTAGAGACATGACTATCACATTTAGGGTATGTTTATTTTGGCAGTTATAACAGTGTTTATATAGCTAACAGCTCATAACAGTTCATAAACGTTATAACAGCTTGTAACCGCTAATCATAATTTCTTCTTCTTCTTCTTCTTCTTCTTCTTATTATTATTATTATTATTATTATTATTATTATTATTATTATTATTATTATTATTATCGTCATCATAGTTTTTGTTATTGATACGGTAATTATATATTGCTATGAAGATATATATAAATCGATTACTGGACCAGATGTGTGCAGGGCTGCTAGTGCACGAAGCTTCTTTGATAGTGGTAAATTGCTCAAGAAAATAAATGCAACAACTTTACCTATGATTCCAAAGGTGTCAAATCCTACTCAACCCATTGACTTTAGTCCGATTGCATGTTGTAACACAGTTTACAAGTGTATTACTAAATTGATTTGTGAAAGTCTCAAACTTGTGATATCATGCTTGGTGGATCAATCCCAAGAAACATTTATACCTGGCATATCGATCTTGGATAACATTAAGATATGTGAGGATTTGGTTAAACTTTACAACAATCTAGACGCATTATGAAAGTAGACTTGAAGAAGGTGTATGATATAGTGAATTGGGGACTTATTACAGATTTGTTGAATGGGTATGGCTTCCCTGCACACATTACTAAATATATTATGACATGCATATCCATGATAAGTTTTTCAGTAAAAATAAATGGTCAAAGTTATGGATATTTCCAAAGCAAAAGAGGGTTGAGGCAAGGTTATCCCCTCTGATTTTTGTTCTAGGTATGGAATACCTTAATAGAGCTTTAAAAATTGTTGCCAATCAACAAGAATTTAGGTATCACCCTAGCTGCAAACAAATGAATTTGTGCACACTAAGCTTTGCTGATGATTTGCTTATGTTTTGTAAGGCTGAGCCATTAAGTCTTTAGTGCATTCTGCATGCATTCAACCACTTCTCTTCTCACTCTCGTTTGAAACAAAATCTAGACAAGTTACGGATTGTCTATGCTGGTATTGACCCCGTAATGGAGCACAAGTTTCAGCAGATAACTAATATCAAAAAGACTTCTTTTCATTTTAAATACGTAGGAGTTTATTTCAAGCCACGAAGTTTGCAAAAATGAACTGCCAAATACTTGCAGACGGAAAAATTAAAACCTACCCAGCTAAAAAGCTATCCTATGTAGGGAAAATACAACTAATCAACATTGTATTAATGAGCATGAACACATATTAAAGCCAAATTTTCATCAAGTCAGCTGTTGTGATCACCAAAAATATGCATACAATTTCTATGGGGAGAGCAACATACAAGGAAAATGGAACTCATAAGTTGAGATACACTTTACCTACAAAAAAATTAAGGAGGGATGACAATAAAGCAATGTAGGAAGCAGAATGTGGCTCTAGTAGCCAAACATATATGTCATATTACACAAAAATCTGATAGTCTTTACATTAAATGAATCCACCACTACTACATCAAGATTGAGGATATATGGAGTTGCACACATTTAGTTAAAGATAATCTGATAGTCTTTACATTAAATGAATCCACCACTACTACATCAAGATTGAGGATATATGGAGTTGCACACATTTAGTTAAAGATAGTTGGTATTGGAGGAAAATACTCAAAGTTCGATGCACTATGAAGGAAGGTTTTGATCAAACTTCAAGAAAATGGCAACATTCTACAAATATACTTCATAAAAAAACCCAGGCAGGGTTTGCCTACCTCAGGGCAAAATGGAGCACAGTTAAGTGGTATAGCATAATATGGCACAAATATAGAATCCCCATATGTGATTTTATCACTTGGCTAGCAATTCACAAAAGATTACTCAAAAAATACAGATTGCTGAAAATTGGAGCACATTATGAATCAAACTCTGTACTAAGCTTGAAAGAGTAGGAATTGCATAGTCATTTGTTTTTTGAGCGTGAGTATACAACTATGCTTGGCATACAAACCTTGCGTCAAATACTACATAACCAAGCTACTGGGTGTTTCGAGTACGTGTTGGCTGAAATGGTTTACAAAATTATATATATAATTTTTAAAAATTTTTAAAAATTGGTTAAAAGATTCCCATGAAAATTAATTAATACTACTCAAATTTAATAAAATTTAAAATGAAAAAACCCAAATTCAGAAATTCCAAATCCGCCATTGATTTTATATTACGTATTGCGACAATTCTATAATGTAAACTACTTATAAATTTAATCAAGTTCCCACTATATTATTATAATTAGAGAGAATAACTAGACTAGAGGAGTTGCTAATGACTTATCACCTTTAGAAGGTACAATTTTTTTTTTATCGATTAGAAGGAACATGTTCTTAAGAATCTAATGTTGTTTTTCGATTGAAAAAAATTAATGAAATATTATTTAAATCAAAAGCTAAATTATTTAAATCTTAATTATGTGTCAGTAAGCTATTATTTTAACAATTAAAATTAAAATTTTAATTATATTAGATTATAATTTTGATTGCCTCATAATATCAGAATGATTTTTGCAATAAAAAAGATCTTAACCCTTTTAGGTGTTATCAATGTGGTATGTGGGTAAAAAAGAGAGAGTTATTTGTCATATTTTCATAATATATTTTCACCAATTAAATATATTATATTTTCATAACATGTTATATTATTAACTATCTCATAATACAATAAATTATTGTGAGATAATTAATAATATAACATGTAAAAAATTAAAAAAATCTGACTTGACATGACATTAGCCCCCCAAAAAAAAAAACAAGAAGGAATGTGTTCACACCTTGGACATTGTGTATCAAGGCAATCTACATGAGAGGAGTATTATTGTATTGTATAATTTGCATGATTTATTTTCTTATTTATTTAATTTAAATTTAGTTTATATCTTGTTTTTCTAAACTTATGATAATTAAGTTATTGTTGATAAGTGTTAACTATAGTGTTGAAATAGATAGGAAATTATAGTTAAGAAATATAATAGGCCCTGTTCGGTAAAATTAACTGTTGGTGTAACATATAACTGTTTGACTAGTGGATAACTGTTTAAGTAGTCGATAGTTGTTCTAGTTTGGTTGTTAGTCAGTAATCTGTTTAACTAGTTATTTGAATAATATGTGTTCAATTATATTAGAGGTTATATCAAGTGAAAAATATTAAATGACAAAAAAGGACACATCTTTTTTTGTGATTATTATTATTATTATTATTCTCAATATTAATATTTATACCGTCATGTCTTATTATTATTATTATGATTAGTAGTAGTATTAGTTTCTTAATTACACTCAATTTAGACTCTCAATATATATATATATATATATATATATATTTCTTTACTTGATAAAGTGCTTTTATCAATTGTGGATTTGCCATATGTTAATGCAATCAATGATTAAAAAAGAATTATGTTGATGATGTTGGTTGAAGAAATAAGAGTAAAAGGGTATGATTGGAAGTCAAATTGGAAACGTTACTCCATAATGCTCAAACGTTAATGTTTTTAACGTTTGAAAACGCTAGTTTAAACGCTACTTATTGATATTAAATGTTTGTTTACTGAACAACTAAAATTGTATGAAATAGTGATTTTATTAGTCAAAACACTAAACGCTAGCTAAAACAGTATTATCGAACATGACCTAAGTATTATTCAGTGTTAATGAGTGGTAATATTGATGTTGATTAGTGCTAATTAGTCGTGAATGTTGATGATAAATATTTATGATAAATTGAAAAAAATAAATCTTTAATTATTTTAGTAGAATAGTCATTCAATAGATACATTTCAATGAATTTTGTAGATTGTATATAATTAGACATGGAATATCTCTCATTTTTTTTAAATATCCTATTATTTTTCACATAGTTATGAGATGAGTCTCAAGTCCATGATATAAAATCTACATCTCAAAATAGCAACGTTAATAGACTTATAGATACTTTGTGGCGTTTGGTTGGATGTAATGTAATAGGGGTGTAATATAATTAACTATGTAATATAATTAAGTATGTAATATAATGAGACAATAACTACATTACCATGTTTGATTATATAAAAAGTATAATGTAATCACAAAGGTAATGGGTTATTTCAATGACAAAAAATAGTAATTAAATTATGATTGTACAGATAAATATTATCTACATAAAAATTTAAGCTACATATTTAGATTTAAACTTTTAAAAAATTTCTATCAAATAATCAAGTTTTATTTCTTTTGTGACAAATATCAACTCTATTATTCTAATGGCAATAAATATCATAATACCCATAAATGTTACCCACATGAAAACATTTTAAATTTGAAATCATATTTGAGATTTTTAAAAAAATTTCTGTCATATTTTCTAATTTTAAATTTTTTTAGTGGCAAGAAAGATCAACTAGATTATTCTAGTGGCGATAAATGTTATCCAAATAATAAAATTTTAAACTCTACATTTATTTTTGATCTTTTCTTAATCTCTTCTATCATATAATTAAGTTTTGAGTTTTTTTATTGATAAAAATACCAATTGAAATTATTTTATTGATGACAAATATTTATTGAATTAAAGATAAATGTTGACAAGTAAAAAATTTTTAATCTAAAAATTTTAATTTAAAATTATTTAATCTTTTTAATTAAATAGTTAAATTTTGAATCTAAAATATTAAAGTATAATTTTTCTCTTAAATCAAGCTCCTTCTCAAATGAATGAATTTTTTGCTAAAGGAGGAGAGAGAAAAAGGATATGGAATAGAGAGGGAGAGAGAAAAAAATTATTGCAAGTGTATCAAAATTTGATCACAAATATAGATGTAATGATGATTATTTAGTAAATGTCGAAATAATTGTAATTATTTAGGTAGATGTTAATGTGATTACAATACAAATTTGGATTGCATTACAAAGTTGTAACCAAACATGATATTACCAATTTGATTACATTACCACTTTGATTATATCCAACCAAACATGTCTTTTATGTGGAGTATAAAGAACCTAAAAACCCCCAAGAGATATATCATATACTCCGGCCTATAATCCTGTGATATGACTCATTTTTAAGGAGAGAATTTTTATTTTCTTTTTGGAGGAGGGATCATGAAAATAAAAAGCTAATTTTAAAAAATTTTAAAAATTAACAAATATAGTAATCTAGATCTATAGGCTTAGAGTTATGATATAATTTGTATCCTTCAACATATAAAAGGGTCGAAATATTAAGGAAATATTTAGAAAAAGGAGATGGTCACATCAAATCAAAAAGTTAAAAATTGAAAATATTAATACCAAATGTATTTAAAATTAAAGCATGTTTAAACACATATTCTATTTAGTCATAGTCTATAATATTATGCAATTTAATATAGACGAGAAAATCAATATGTGACGTAATTATGGTAGTGTAGTAGATGTAACATACGATAATTGATTTCTCTCAAGGCACACCACATTTATATTGGCAAATGAAAATGTTACAACGTTTTATAAACATTCTTTTTCAACGCCCTAACCGACACCAATGTATGCATGAATTAATCGTGTACTTCACCTAATCATATTATTATATTCACAAAAGTTGTTATCATACTACATTAAAAATTACCATTAATTTTTGTCCGTAATAACACAAACTTTATCATAAAAGTGAACAAATTGCATAGAATTTGATTTTTACTGGATGCTTTGTGTAATGCACCTACTTATCCCTTTTTCAAATCTCAATTATTTCCCATTCTTAAAAAAAACCTTAAATTATAAAAAAAATTAATTATTTCCCATTTTTTAAAACATGAAATATGTTTTTTTCTTTGCCAAAAAATGAAATATGTTTTGGAAGGGCAAGAAATTAGTTGTAATTTCCTTTGATTTTTCTTTAGTAAGAAAAATTTTCACTGCGTGAAAGGACTATTGCCAGACAAGCCCCCAGAGCAGCTTCATCTCCCCACCATCCAAAACTCCAGAGAGAGAGAGAGAGAAAGAGATGTGAAGGAATTTAATGGGTAGGTAATGGTGCATTGGTATTGGGTTTTCTCCATTGAAGTCGAGCCCGAAAACCTAAAGATTGAAAGGGGGTAAGCCCAGAAATCAGCACTGTTCAAAGCTTGAAACTCTTGCGTTCTTCTTTTGCCATTTCTCGTTTTCCCAGGTAAATTTTTCTCTCTTCATCTCTCCATCCTGCAGTTTTTGATGATTATTTTCAAAAATTTGTAGCCAATGGGTTAATGCTTTGGAACTAATTATTTGGGTATTTGTTCATGTATTTTTTCTGTAAGTTTCCCTTTTTTTCTCCTTTCAATGTCATTTGAACACCTTCAAATGACCCCCTTATCCCTCTTGTATGCGTGGAAAAAGGAGGGGTTGATATAATTGGATTATGCTGTTAGTTGATTTAATTTAATTACTATTGGTGGGCAAGAGAATTAGAGAGAATTTCTGAATGGAAATTAAACTTTGAACAAAGTTTGTCTTCATGATTTTTACTTCTATTCTTACTTGTATAAAGTTCAAATGGAGTCTTTTCTTATGGCATGCTGAGTTGATGACAAGAAGTTCAATGGGCATTACTAGTGTTCTCCAGCTAATGGTTATGATCGTTGATCTCCTCATTTGATCTTGCTCACATATGCTCAGAAATTCATAAGAGTGTCCTAAATTGAATTTTTTAATGGAGGTCTAAACGTTTGGAATCTGCAAGTTTGTATAGGTGGCCAAATTTTGAATGAATCCTGAAGTTTATATATTAAAGTCTGAATCTTTCAGAACAAAGTTTGGAGGACCCTGGATACAAATATGAGCCCTGAAATTTTTGGAAGCCTGAAATTAACCTTGGAAATTACCTGGTAGCTATGTTCAAAAATTGTAAATTGAAATAAACAAATCCTATTTAGTCAAGTAGGTATTCTTATAGTGTTTAAAACTACGACGACCTTGAGTATATTAGCCATCTGAGATTTGTTGACTTTATTCCCTCTTCCCTTTGTATTGTATTAGCCTTTGCTCCTCACTCAAACTATAGAAGGGTTGAAAAGGCACCCTTATTTCTGAACGCTTGTATCCATTCCCACCCTATAATTTGGATTCTTTGCTGTCTTGTATTTGCTTCTTGTTTTTGAATTGTACTTTGTTGTTGTCACCCTGAAGATGGCCCAAATTGCTCCCTCAACTGATCCCTCCAAAGAAGCTTACAATCATGGGATGGCTCTTGATCCCGAAAACAAGAGAGTCCAGTGCAACTACTGTGGTAAAGTGGTTCCGGGGTTTAGCCGCCTTCAGCAACACTTGGGAGCAATTCAGGGAATGTAACTGAGTGCCCAGATGTTCCTCAAGAAGTGAAGACGTTTTCGGGAATGCTTGGTTTCAGCAAAAGTTGGCCGCCTTGTGAAGGAAGTTGGTGATTTAGGGCATCCTACCCCTCCTTCAAAAGGACTTGCACTTCTAATACGAAAGCAAAGGAGATGAACCCTGAAAAGGTAACAAGTAGTTTCAAGAAATTACCTTCTAATTCCAATGGAAGCATGGCTTCTCAAAGTTCTCAGTCTGGGAATTGCAATTCTAATGTAAAAGCAAATGGAGTGGGCCCCAAAAGGTTATGGGCAGTCAGAATGTCCTGGCTAAGGGTGTTAAGCCTTCACTGGTGAACTCCATAGCTAGAAATAGTCTTAAAAGATCGACTTGTAATTCCAGTGAAATGTTAGCTTCTCGAGGTGTATGCTCTGGAGAAGAAGGGCAAGATCCTTCTTCCATTATGGCTAAAAGGTGTATCGGTAGGTTCTTCTTTGAGAATGGACTTGATCTTAGTGCTGTAACATCTCATAGCTTTCAGAGCATGATGGAGATTTCCCTGAAGAGCAGTGAGGCTAAGCATACTCTCCCTAGCATTGCAGAGCTCAAGGGGTGGATTCTTGATGATGAGTTAAATGAGATACGGAATTATGTGAATGAGATCCGGCTTTCTTGGCCTCGCACAGGGTGTAGCATTCTGCTCGATGGTTGGACTGATGACTTGGGAAGGAATCTGATTAATGTCATAGTTGATTGTCCTGAGGGGCCTATATACCTTCATTCAGAAGATGTTTCACCTTCAACAAAGGGCGCTGATGCATTGCAACAGTTGGTTGAAGCTGTTTTGGAGGATGTGGGCATTGAGAATGTTGTCCAGGTTATTGCTCACTCTTCGTCAGGCAGCTTGGAGGCACTTGGCAAGGAGCTCATTGAAAAGTATAGATCACTTTTCTGGACTGTTAGTGCTGGCCATTGCATATCACTGATGTTAGACAAGATTTCGACAATGAACTCAATTAGAATGACATTACAGAAAGCAAAGACTATTACTAAATTCTTTTATAGCCGGGATGATGCACTGAATCTGCTGAGAAGACACATTAGCGGCCATGATTTGGTTAAAGCCTCTAAATTTAAGGCTGCTGCATCCTTCTTGACGCTAGAGAGTTTTCTGTTGGAAAGGAGTAATTTGGAGCTAATGGTTACTTCCGCCGAGTGGTTGAACTCTTTTTGGGCATCAAGTGTTGACGGTGAAATGGTTGCTAATCTTGTTCGTGACAGCTCATTCTGGGATGGTGTAATTGTTGCTGTTAAAGCATCCATTCCCTTAGTAAAAGCTATATCTTTGATAAATGGGGATGGTGAACCGAATATGGGATTTGTGTACGAAACAATGGATCAAGTTAAAGAAACCATCAGCAGGGAGTTTCGAGAGAAAGAATCCCATTATTCTCCATATTGGAGAATAATTGATGACATATGGAACAAGATTCTTCATAGTCCCCTACATGCTGCTGGTTACTTCCTTAATCCAAGGTTGCATTATACTGAAGACTTTTTTTCCGATAATGAAGTTGCTGGTGGTCTGCTTATAACCATTGTTCGGATGGTTGAGGATCGACGTGCTCAGGACTTGATCTCTCGGCAGCTTGATGTGTATGGAGGTTGTAAAGGTGATTTCAAAGTAGGCACTGCAAATAACAGTCATCACAGCCTTTCTCCAGGTTTGTTACAAAAGTTGTCTCTCTGGTCTTTACTGGACCTGGTAAAACTAACCCTAAGCCAAGCAAACATGAACTAAGGCAACTTAATTTTGATCTGTCCATAAATGATTCAACTGGAAGTTTCCCTGTCTAATGTTAGGTGGCTTTTCTTGACAAGGTTATTCGACAAAACAATAATAGACCCCTGTTTGAGAACCTGGAAAATCAAAACTTGAGTTAGGCTTGACCTGAACATAATCTAAGGCAACTCGGACCTGGACCTGACCTCAACACCAACCCCAATTTGGCCTAATCCTAATTGATTAAACTAGAAGTTTAAACAACAACAAAAACTCCCATTCTAGGTCCCTCATGCGTGGGGTCTGGAGAGATCCAAGTATAGCTGTGTAGGCAATCTTACCTCTGTAAGCATTTGTGCCCACAAAGAGTCCGATTCCTAAAACTAATATTAATTGGCTTTTCTTGGCAAGGTTATTGGACAAAGCCAAAATAACGAAAACATCACCTGAGTCGAAACCTATACCCTCTGGAAATGCCATCAAGGCTTCAACGGATTATGATCCAAATTAAAGAATAACCTTACACCTTGACCTGAGGGGTTTGTTTGCCAGTTATGTTTTTGGGTTCAAGTGAATAGGCGCTGAGTTAACATTTTTAAATTACTGTAGCTGCATGGTGGTCCCGTTTTGGAGGTCATTGCCCTGAGCTACAGAGGATGGCTTTTAAAATCCTGAGTCAGACCTGCAAAGGTGCTGAATCTTACGGGCTGAGAAGGGATATGGCAGAAAAACTTCTATCAAGCAGAAGAAATTTCAAAGAACAGCAACGATTACATGACCTCACTTACATTCATTACAACCTGCGCTTGAAGCAATTCAAAATGGGGGCAAAGTTTGACATCATAAGCGATGAAGCTGGTACAATGGATGACTGGATCATGGATGAACTACATCTGTCTGAGGGGCCAAAATCAGTGAGTAATAACCCTAGCAGAAGCAACTTTCGTGAAGAAAGAAGGCCTTCTGGCGTTCAGCAGAAGCTAGAACCCAAGGCTGAAATTTAAGCTAAGTGCTTGGTGTACAATTGCTATAGGGAAGACTTTAGTTGAAGGGTCTTTATTGTACAAATTCATTAGCCACAGGTTCTGGGCATTTGATCTAGATGTGTTTAGAAGTTTGAGCTCCCATCTTTTCTGATTGGTGGTTGGAAGTCTAATTTAAGTTGCAGCCGGGGGGTGGTTCGGTGTGATGTTGTACAAACTTAGTTTCCTTACCTGCTTAGTCTGTATATATGTGGTGCAATGTTATGGGTTTTTTGCATTATGGGTAGGCTAATTTAGTGACTTTTTGAAGATCGAAGTTTGTATATTCAGCTGGTTACATGTACATGTTTAAAACCTTTAGTTTTGTTATTTAATTAAATATGAAGACGTGTTTTCATTAATTTTACATGAGGCATTCAAATGAAAACACTTTGCTTGGAAGGGTAAGACTGTTTACATGTAGATCTCTTTGGATCTCACGAAAGCGGGATCCACACTAGGTGGTAGTGGTGATGTGAGGCATCCATATTTCAGAGGTGGAACTGGTTGCTGCTGTCCTTGATGAAAGCCTGGAAGGGCTTTTTGGCCTTTGATATGGGAAGATGCTGAAAGGTATTTCACTATACTTTGTCTCAAAAATGACATTTTGGATTTGAATAGGCTCGAAATGTTACTCAAAAATTACATTTTGGATTTGACATACATTTAATTTATCCAGTGAGTGAGGGTCACGAAGGTGGACGTGCCGGAGTGGTTATCGGGCATGACTAGAAATCATGTGGGCTCTGCCCGCGCAGGTTCGAATCCTGCCGTTCACGCTTTATTTTTTTCCACTTCGAAAATTAATTATTTTCTTCCTTCGCCATCCAATCCAATTAATCTCTTTTATTCAGGATATAAGATAATATCCGCTTATATACAGATTAATTTTAAAATTGAACTCAATATAAAGTAATATATTTATTTTAAGAAGGAGATTAAAATAAATAAATAAAACACCATATATAGCTTACACTTCCCATGTACAATACAAGTCCAATGAACAATTAACATACCTATGTTATTTGGATACATAAAGAGAACCAATAAACATAAGGCTTAAGAAAAAGAAAAGAACGTATTAGAAACTAAGTTAAGAAGAAAAAGTCTTGAAGATGTTGTTAGAGGGGTCACTCAAGAAGGCAGCAGCATTGCTGAGGGGCCCTTTGCCGGTGGCGGCAGCCTGGATGGCGAAGCCAAGGAATGCGACCATGGCAAGGCGCGCGTGTTTGATCTCAGCCAGCTGAAGGTTGAGCTTCTTTTCGGGGTCAGCGGCTAGCCCGAGTGGGTCAAAGTACTTGCCACCAGGGTATAGCCTCTTCTCTGGATCCAGCTCTGCATTTCTCTGGAACTCGATGTACCCCACTATATATCAGTGTGGTTAGGGAGAAGGGCAGCTTTTGCCCTAGATAGGATGCTCCTTCTATCAGTTCTACCTGGAAATGCATGTGGTTTCATCAGGGTTTAGTCATGGATGCATGGACTTAGAATTGAGAAGCCAATGAAAGAGAAACGCAACAAGAACATCTTATGATCAGTATAACAACCCACCAACTACTACTGAGTGAAATTGATCAATAATCATAACCAAAACGCAAATGAAAGTGATTCACAATACCTTTCCAGCATCTTGCCAAGCAACACCAGTGAGAGCCTCAACAGCAATGGCACCAAGGGTAGCCAACATAGCCCATCTTCCATGGATGACCTCACACTCCCGAAACCTCTGAATCCCGAAAACCTCAGTGTAAGGCTGGAAAGGGGTGGGCTGCACATCCTGGACCTCAACCCTGGTTCCTATGATCTCCCCTGGCACATTCTTGGCTAAGTTCTGGTCCAACCCATCATAGTCAAACTGTAGGTACTCGGCGGGCTTGGCGAACCCAAGCGGGTCGAAACCACGGTCTCCAACCATTGACCCGTCTAGCCATTCGGGCGGTTGGGCACCAGGGAACCAAACTGGTCGGTCCTCGTCAACCACTGGCTTCTTTGGGGGTGCTTTCTTTGGTGGGTCTACCTTCTTCTTGCCAAAGTTGAGAAGGGCCTGGACCCGGCCCGAGTCCAGGTTCGGGCCGGCAATGCGGGTTCCAAAGATCGAGGAGGCATTGGTCGGGGCGGAAGCAGCCATGCTTGGCTTGGTTTGTTGGGGGAGGGGGAGTGATGTTATGTGGGAGTGGGGAGTTTTATATGTTGGTTATGATTTTGGGATTTGGAGGGATGTGGAGGCAGTGGATGTTATTCCTTTAGGGTGAGGCTGATTGGTCGTCCAACACTTCTTCATCCGATTGTGTGGGGGACCTGGCCATTCTCTTCCCTTCTCTCCTAAAGTTGTGTGATGGATTGCATTGCATTTTGGTCCAACTGTAACCATGGGTTATAATCAAGCTTCATAACATTCTCATCGTGGGTATCCCCCATTTCTAACAAATGTATGGTATACATAATTGTATCTGCAATTGGATTAGCTAGGTTTTAAATAATATTGGTAAGAATTTTTAGACGTTATGTGACGTTTGGTTGTATATGATATAATGACTAGATGATTGCAAACCAGTTTTTGGTCACAATGGTTTCAGACCACCACACAAAGTAATGGAATCTCGTGTAGGTTGGGGTCATAAAGCAAAATTATTTCCACGTGAAGTTAGATTGGTTCAGGTTGGATAATGAGGTAGGGTTAACCTTCCCAGATCAAATATGAAACAATTGAACTTGATCTAAGTATTCACGAGACTTTTATTTAGGCAAACACAAAGCACAAATAGATGCAAGGTTAAGTGATATCTTTTCAATTAAAGCCAAGAACTTCATAGTGTTGGGATTCTGAGGGAAAAGGTGATATCAACTCAGACCTTCATAATCTCAATACTTACAAGGCGACAATCTACATAATCAACAACCTTAACCCAACAAAGACAGAGATAGTATGACCTGCTTTACACAGTGATATTACACATTAGTTCTTACAAAAGAATGAGAAACTCAAGGGTAAGTCCCTAATGTCTCGATAGTAGAAACAGGGTTAGCCATAGCATCGAATAGGGTCGTTGCAACCTTTCTCAGCAGACTGTCGGAAACCGAATCTTCCCCCTTGCCAGGTACTGCTGATGATATTCTTCGGCTCTGTAGAATTTTCTGGCTGGCACGATCTCTGTCACGATCTTCCTGTTCAGAAGCTTCTGCTGACGGTCCCTTGACTCAATGGCGGCTTTCTCTTGCTCGGGGTGTAGAAGTATATTCCTGATCTGTACTGTGTCCCTACATCATTCCCCTGATACGAGAGGCACTCAAAAAGTCAGAAATTTTGGATGATTTTCGCCAAGCAAGTGAATTTACTTGTGGCCTAAATTAAAACCATTATTTTTCTAATTTTGGGTTTCCAGATAGAGATTGTGGGGGCACATAGACAGAACAGGAACACAGATTGGGGGGGATGGAGGAAATTCAAACTTTTCAGGTAAATATGCAGATGATCAACAAGCAACTTTTATCTGTGTCCTGCATGGCTGTACCATTTTTTAAAAATTGATTAGTTCGATGAATAACTAATTCCCAAACTCTATTCAGTTCTGCCGTTTTGAAGGTAGTCAGCAACAGGCAGTAGTCGAGAGTCTCGAGATACAGAATTTAATAGTACACGAAATAGCAACAGAAGAATCATGAAACAAAGCCAAGTCCACTGTCAGACAGACCAAAAAAGCAAAAATCTTGTATTCTTGTATCAAGAGTGGAGTGATGAAGAGCCAAATCCAAATGGCATTAATGCAATTTACAGTTCTTCTTGAGAACATGTGTTATCCTAGGCCCTAAAGCAATGACTCAACATGTTGGCATAAGTGACAGTTTTGAGCTGGGAAGTGATCGTCTCTGATTGGCAAAGCTTTTACCAATGAATATCCCAGCTTATTTGATTTCTGCAGAAGCCTTATTCTTTATCATGCTTCCTTCTGATAATGCATTCAACAATCAACACAGTACATGCCCCAGTTCATGCCCTCAGATTAGAACAATGAGCAGGAGTTAAAATGGCTTCATGAGCTCTCAAACACCTCTCTCATATTCCACCTTGCAAACCCATAACTACAGGAAGGTGGGAAGGGGGAAAATCCCCTATCGAGATAATGCCCATCAGCCCCTATATGGGAGAAATATGTAGATCGGAATAATCTAAGTGATGATAAGTGCACCCCAAGCAACATTTTTTAGCATCCCATTGTGAAATCTTTCGATAGTGTTGATAGGTGCTAATCTAAGTGAAAGGGATATTGCAGGCCTGAATACATAGCATCAATGATACCAAGGCAAACCCATGGAAATACCCCTTCCTCAAAGATAAATGACTATGAAATTTTCTACCGTTGGAAAAAACTATGGCAATGCAATTGACCCCTTTTGTTCAATGAATTACCACGGAACAAGGGAGAGGACACTCTGAATTCACATATAATCTGTCATGAAAACTCCTTGCATGATGTCAACGGTTCATACTGCATACGTTTCTCTATTTCACGATGACTCCTAATTTTGACCCAATTTTCTTTCCTTACCACTAACAGTTACTCGAATACACTATTTAATTAGAACGGAAGATTAATCAACAATAAATAAAGTGAAATTGAACTGATAGAAAACAATCACACGAATTAACACTAAAATCCCAAATCTCAATGTAATTAGAAATCCCACAATCCTCAACTATACAGACCAGGCAGCAATAAGCCAATTTCAACCCTAAATTGATCTCATCAATCAGAAACACACCCACCAATCCAAACCCAACAAATGCCCACAAAACCAAAGACCCAAAAGAAGAGAATTTCCATTCATTTGTCAACCATCAATGCAAACACAAAAAGAAAGGCAGAGAGAGAGACAGAGACAGAGAGAGAGTTACTTGGCGATTGAGGGTAGTGGGATCATGCCTAGCCCAGAAAACATCAAGAAGGGTTTCAAAGCTACACTCTTTCGGATCATACTGAACCCGAACAACCTCATTATGGTTCGTCAATCCCGTACAAACATCTTCATAACTCGGGTTATGGACGAACCCCTGGCTATAACCCACTTCAGTTCTAGTAACACCAGGCACTCTCTGAAACGCAAGCTCCACACCCCAGAAGCAGCCCGCCCCAAATTGGGCGAATTCCTGCCCCGACGCGGGCAAATCGTCATCTGGGCTCTGCGCAATCGAGGACTCCATTGAATCCTCCGAAGCTCTTGGCCCGAATCCGAGCTTCCCCAGCCAACTGCTCATTGGGTTCTTGAAACTGAGGAGAGAGAGCGGGCGAGACGAAGAAGAAAGGGAGGAGGGTCGAGAAAAGGAGAGAGAGAGAAAGTGGGTAGAAGAAGGGAGAGAGGATTTGTTGAAGAGGAGAGGGAGAGATGGGGATGAGGATGTTGTTATGGTCTTCAACATTGTCTCGTTCTCTCGCTTTCTTCCCTGGCAATTGGGTAGTGGAAGGAAGACTGGTTCTTCTGGATTCTTCTCAAAGTCAAATGATATGAATTTTTAAAGTCTATCTAACAAATCTTAATGTTGCTGCTTCAAGAAATTCTGTCTTTCCTCCTGTGGTGATGAGGATGATGATGATGGAGTTATGTGCATTTCACAAAGAGGAGGTGGCGCCACAATATCTTGGACATTATGAGGAGGGATGGGAGGGAAGACGGAGATGATAATCTTCTCTTCGATTCTGGCTCGACGTGGTGCGCGACGGTCCATTCCTCTCTCTCTCTCTCTCTCATAGTAGTTGGTAAGCCTTCTATCAAAAAAAAAAAAAAAAAAGGGAAAGTTGATACGCTTCAAAATTTACAAAAAAATCATACATTTAGCTAATTTATCAAAATCAACAAAAGAGGGTCGCTAGCGTTGAAAGCAGAATTCTTGTGTTCGAATTTATGTTACTTTTCTTATCGAGATGAGACAACTATCATCTCAATCAAATTGCATAAAGATGAGACAACTATCATCTCAATCAAATTGCATACTAACCTCCGACTTAATGTAATTCCTCAGATAATAATACTTATAAATTACCTTCACCTCAAAGTAAGATTATCTATATAAAGAATTCTTTAAGATAGAGATCTTCACCGTGCATTCCTCTCCTTTTCTTTTTTTCTCTTTCATTTCTCCTTGTGGCTTTTCTTTATTTTTTGTTGGTATACATAATGACATAGTCGCATTTGTAGCTCATTTTCACCTTCCTATTTATAATAACTTTCCCCCTGAAACAAGCTTGTATAGAAATATCATGTGGTACCCATTTACGAGGGTAGATTTGATAATTCATTACAATAAAAAAATACGAATTTGCTCAAAATTTTAAAAATAGGATATGTACGAAATGCTATGAAAATAATGAAGTTCCTAACATGATTAAAACAAGAAAAAACTTCTAGATCACCAAAAACTTCAAGATTAGAACCAGTGTGGAAATTTACGCCCTACATCAACACCCCCCGGCCCCTTTAAAAAAAAAAAAAAAAAACTCTTTCTTCAACAAGTGAAAGCTTCTCCCAAATATGTAGCAAAGGCACTGATGTAAATGAAGCTGAATCAGTAAAAGTAATTTTCAGAAGAGAGTCAAAACTACTTCATTTATCAAAGCTTCACCACGAACCAAAACCCAGATAGAAACCAGAGGAAGCACAAAACTAGTCAGCACCGCTACCACGATTCCCGTCATTTTCTATTCATTATGAATCTTCATAATTTGTCGCTTCTCTGAATGTCAAAATTCATTTGAACGACAAGCAAAATCCCCTGTACATCTGGTATCAGTAGGATATGGGGAAATCTGGACGTAAACAGCCTTTTCAGCTCTAGCAAGCAGGAGTTCACTTTTGAAGGACCCACCAAAAAAATAATTTTTATCCAAGTTCAATTAACTCCACATGATTTGGACAAAAGTTGATGGTCTAGTATTACAACTACTCCCTCTGATTAACAAAAAGTTCACTTAGATACCAGGAGCAATGAAGGACTTCCTCATAGCCATGAAACTGTGCATGGAGGATTGCTGCGGTTTCTTTGCCATTGGCTGCTATATGCATAGTTCCTTCATGTTCTGTCCTTTAACATGTCCTAATATGAACATTCGGAGAGAAACCAGGAGTAACGAACATGAGATTCTCTGATGATTAGACAGTGTTATAACATCAATATGCTATTGAAGATGCTGCATAATACAACTATATAAGCCTCATACGGTGGTCATAAGCAGCCAATACAAGACCACCCAAAGAAGCATAAGAGAAAGTATTGCATAAATCTACGATCCCATCCCTGACATCCTAACATAGGTAGGATAATAGAGTATCAACTTGGTTTGGTCGGGTAAAATGATGCTATGCTGTAACACACTAGAGTTAAAAAATGCATAGTTCTCTAAACTATCTAGAAAATGTGAGGTTTGTAAGAGAACGAAAAAGCATTAAGCAGAACAAGTGATTTCCGAAGTTGACTTACCACCCAAAGCAGATTGACTGGCCCATCAAGCTGTCTCTACCGGACGACTTGGCCCATAACCTAGCACGAGCTCAGTAGTGTACGTGCCCTACACAGTCATAATGTGTGTCAATTATTACGAACCCACTTCCTGAATGCAGTAACATGCTCAAGCCTCAATCTCTGTGCTTCATTTTTAGCATCTGTTGCCTTCAACCTCCTGTACAGATTCTTGTGATACTTTAAGAATTCATTCTTATATAACCACCTATCAGAATACATACCCAGCTCTTTCATATGGCTAAGAACCTCCATTACCCTCTCAAAGTACCCTCCTCGAAGAAAATTCATGATCAATGACTCATATAAATCCCTGCTCACTAATAGACACCCACAATCCATGCACCTTTTGATATCACCCCATAAGATGGTGATTTCCCTGTACATTTTCAAAGAAGAGAACCCTCAATCATGTAAGCGTATGTTGGCGCTGTGGGTTGGATATTCAAAACCTGCAGTTTTCTGTACGCCATCAAAGCATCCTCCATCATCTTTGCCTTGCAGAAGAAATAGATAGAAGAATTTAGCTGAAGAATCTTAGAAAGACCTTCATGTTCCCTTTTTGTTTCCCGGACCACATGTTCAGTTAAATCTGCTTGCCTACAAGTAAGCGGTTTAGCCAGACTCAGACTACTTCCCTGCATTTCACCCAAAAGACATTCAGAGACAATCATCTCATCAGATGCATCTAAGTGAAACCCAACCCTTTTAATTTGTTTTGCCAATGCCTCTACCTCTTTGGACTTCTTTTCTCTGGAATAGGAATTCAAAAGCAGTATATACGTTCTGATGGGAATAGAAATATTAAGCATTTCCATATCATCCACAATATCATGAGCAGTTTCCAGCCAACCCATATAAACACAGGTGTGAATCACATCATTGCAGAGACTGCCTTCTTGAGATGTGCCCATCTCCTTTTCAATCGCAACCAAAAGTTTTGACAATTCATCAATTTTTCCACTTCTCTTGTATTTTACAATGAGCTGTGCCAATCCTTTACTGCTAAGGACAAGTCTTCCATTCTCAATTATTACAAGCTCCTCTTCATTGGTCACCTGGATGACAGACTGTTTATGCAGCAACTCAAACATAACTTGCACTTTCAAAACTTCCTTTAAATAAGGGGAGCCAATTGGCACTGGGCAAGGCTTTCTCGAGTCGTTATTTTCTGGCATAGGACGAGAGCCCCAGAGGTGATACATATCTTTGACAAGGCTAGAAGCAGCATCAAGATCATCAAACTTACAATGCAAGCTCAAGAGATTACTATAGAACATATAGTAATACCGAGCAAGTGGAATTGAGACTTTATCCACGTACTCTTTAAGGATCTTTAGATCATCCCTTTGGCCATTCATCTCATAAATATAACTGAACAAAACAATAGACTGTGCATCAGCTATGACTCCAGTTCGAGCCATCACTTCAATTATGTTTTGCCCTTTTAATGATGATCCACATCTCACACATGCATCAAGAATGAGGTTGAAGATTGTGGTGGTAGGTTTCATAGACAAGGCACATTCAGATTTCCTTGCACTAAGACGATAGAAGCAATCACAAATCTCAACCAAGACATTGGAAGCGAGATATGTCCCAGCCTCAGTCTTCACCATATGCATAAACACTGAGCACAAGACATCCATGGCAGGAGCATTGTATTTCTGCAACATCAACCGAAGCAGTTTGGAGAGAGGGACAGGCATCTGAGCTCTTGCCAGGGCAAGGCAAAGCATAGACAGGCTGTCACGTTGAAGTAATTCGTATTTCTCTTTTGCAATTTTAAAAACAACATTGCATGCATTATGAAGCAAGCGGTGATCCGATGAGTATGAAAGTCTAGTGATCAACTTACTTACAGTAGAGGAACCAGGAAAGCCATAACAACCCTTGAACTCATTAAACACTTTTAATGCTTCTTCATCTTTAGATTCTGTCAGTGCAATATCAAGCTTCTTCAACAAAGTTTCCGGGCCACGACTAGCACCACAACGAGGTTGAGCTTGGATACCCGAAGAAAATTGTTTGCATTGAATGTTGTGTTGTTGAGGGCATATACTTGATACTCGACAAGCAATAAAGCATTCAGAGACAGATTTTCTAACATTGGCAATTCGTGAAGCAAACATGGTGATGCCTAAAGTGACATGTAAATCCAATCCAAAGACCCTGATGAAACTGTGGTACATCTAGCGCATAGTACCATAATGAGCATGTAGGGATACATTGAAACCGTGCATATGTTGCTTCACCTAATCAGGGCTGCAATCAATTAGAGTGATTTAACATCGGTCATTCAAATAATATGAGAACCTTTTCCAAGAGAGCTGTGATGGCAATATCTAAACAGCAACCAGAAAAACAAGAAACTGGAATAAAAAAAAAAAATGTTGAAAAGACTGAGACTGATGCAGAGAAAGAAGAGTTTAAAAAAATGCATGCTGACCACTTAAGATGAAATAAGTAGCACAGAGGATGACATCTTTACATACTAAGTATGAACGGAAGAATATCACAAGGTGCCCACATTTCCACTAGAAAAATTCAATCACCCATTATGCTACCAAGGATTGACCGACAAAGTATACAACAATCAATGGAGCTTCTAAACCAACAATGATACTGATACTGATATAGCCATGCTGCAACCTGGCATAATATTAACAACATAAGGTAATATGCCCAACGGTTGGTTGCCTTGTTTTTTAAGCCAGCCCTGCTGATCTTCCCTACGGCGCAAGATGTTTTCATGTTTGTGTCATCCCAAAAAAAAAAAAAAAAAAAAAAAATCTACCATTTCATGTAATTGGCTGAAAATAATCGATACCCAGTTCTCTACCCATGGCTGAGCATATTCATGAAAATAAGAGAAGTATGATGGGATCTTTCTTTCTTTAGGGGTGAGTTGAGAACATACAAGATTAAAGACTAGGAATTCATTAACAATAATTCATTAGCAATCATCCATTAATGGGAACTGATTATAGATTAGCATTTAAAATCACAGTATACTAGCATTCAATACATAGCTTCACACATGAAATTGGGACCTAAGTCAAGTATTACCAGCTAAATGATATCCAATTAGGTCCCAAATCCAAACCCAATTCCAATTATCAAATTTATCAAACTATGCTAACCCAATTTCAAAAAAAGGGAGAGAAGGAAGGAATTATTACTCACATAAAAACTCAGCAAGCTGATTCTCACTCCTCTCCATCTACACCTTCCCTGAACTCGCCGTTGCGTGGGCCACTCCTCTGTTCGCCACAGCCGCAATTTGCCGGCATGTGGTTTCAGACCCTCTAACGTCAGAACCGCCCCCTCTTTCTCAGTTCGTATACCTCGCCAAAATCATAGACAGCACAGCCTTTTTTAATTTTGGGTTTTAATAAGGATTTTGAGCTCACATAATTTATTTATTTTTAAAAAAATTTGGGCTAGTTCTATGCACTTGTGGTTTAAATCATCTCATGGTTTGTATTTACTTATTCAATTCAACCGTGAAATTTAGTGCCTATTCGTTTTAACGTTTATAACAACGTTTATAATCGCTACTGATTGCAACTTTCGTTAACATCTAACTAATCTCTGATAACAGTGGGTGACTGCTAACCTCTAATTAAAAACTGTAATCGCTAATTACAACAGTTAATCGTAATCGGTAATCATAATTCATTATTTTGATTATGATTATAATTTTTGTGAGAATATTATTATTGTTGTTGTTATTGTTCTCATTATTGTTATTATTAATGTTATTAAATGTTACCCTAATGCTATTAAACGCTAATAAACATTTAAACTCAATCATAACAGCTAGTAAACGGCTCGTAATCGCTAAGTGGCCCAATACTTACTTAATGTAATTTATTATTCATCAGCAACGGAAGACTTGTAACTTGGGGAGACATTACGAGATGAAAACAAGGCATATTCATTTTGAAACTCATTAACATTTTAATATTACAAGTGAACATTTACACATTTTGAAAGATATAAGCACTAACGTACCTCGGTTAGTTAGTTTTCCCTTAAATATTGTTTTTCATTGTTTTCTTCAATCTTATCTTTCCCGTGCATTTTCTGTTTTCAAGAATTAATTTAATTCCGTAAGCTAGGTCTCTTATCACATTCTCATATGTTTTTTTTTGGTAAATTCTTACATTCTGTTTCTTTTAATTCCTCACTTGCTGTTCAAAATTCATTTAAGCTTCAAATTTTCACAATTTTATAAAGATCTATTCTTCCTTCTCGCTCAACTCGATTCAACATTCTGAACTCCTTCACCTTATAGAAACTTACTATGGACAAGATCTTCAATAAATTCAATAAAACCCCCAATTTCATAGCCAATTTACATTCTCCTTCATATTTCAATCCAAAAGTTTAACATAACCCAATTTTCCATTTAATTCACACTATCGACTATACCTGCATACTCTATCAAATTTCCACATTTCAAATTAATTCCCACTAGCATAGCTAAACCAAATTCAATTACATTAATTTGTACAAGTTAAGCAAACATATACACAAATAAATTCAATCCTCCATCAATCTCCAATGCTTCACTTGCACATTCTTGAAACCAACCCACAACAACATACATGTTCATATTTCAATCATCCTCAATATCTTTCTTCCAGTTCTTCCACAAATAATCCCCAAACACATATATACTCCTCTAATTATTCAATTGAATCATAAATTCATAATTAAATTTAATTAGAGGAGGAGAGAGGGAGAAATACCAAAGTGTTTTGGGGTTGGAATTGGGTGTGGGAGGCACGGGGTTGGTGCCCAGAGGCGGGTGACCTGCGGCAGGCAGCGACAGCAGGTAGGGCGGCAGCAACAATTAGAGGGCGGTAGCCCTGCCCCTGTCTGACGGAGACAGAGGAACAACAGGGGAGAAGGAGACCTGGAAATGGCGGCGCAGTGGGTCCCGACAGAAGCTGTCGGGCGACGGAAGTGGGAGCCGGCGGCCGGCTGGTGGTGGCGGTGGAGGGCAGCAACAACAGAGAGGAGGAGGTAGAGCGAGGGCGATGAGAGAGTGAGTGCTCCTCCCATCTCTGATTTATTTGGACCTAACAGTAGCCGATTTTCCCTTTTCCTTTCCTTTCTTTCTTTTTTTTTTTTCTTGTCAAATTAATTTTTGACCTTATCTCATTAATCAATTTTTTTACCGCATATATGTTGGAGATAAAAAATTTTATTATTCGAGTGTAAATATATCTTTACAGACAAATGTATAATTTTTACAAATTATAACTATTTGATATGATTAATGATTTCTCAATTAGTTGAACTACCAAATCCATTTGTATCGTTTATTCACATTTTAAATTTTTTAAGGCTTACCGCTCTTGATTAAGATCATATTAATACGGTCAAATATAGAATTTAAAATAATTAAATATGATTAAAAAGTTAGGGTGCTACAATAACCACTCGTAACCGCTAACTCGTTAATTGTAGCTGTTAATAACCGATAATTAGTAACGAGATAATTACTAATAGCTATTCGCTAGTTAACAACTAAAATGAATAGGCTCTTAGGCTCAAAGAATTTATTCATTGTATTAAAGGAGGTAAAGAACACCTAATATATCAACTCTATAAACCAAAAAAAAAAAAAAAAAACCACATTTCAAAATATGTAATTTTAAGAAAATTGTAAATATTTTGATAGATTTATGCAATGTACGAATATTTATCATTTTACACTATCCTATCAAATAATTTGCACTTATTTGTGCACAAGATATCTATTTCTAGAACAAATCAAACGTTCAAAACTATGACTTTTGTCTAGATTTGTCATAATAACTAATTAAGCTAAGTCCATGTACTTCGAAAAAGTCTATATAATTCATTGTTTTGGTTGCATAAGTCGATATAATTAGTTAATTTTAGACAAAATCATTTTATATTGAGAGCACATATAATTATCCATTTAAAATGTTACATTTGTAAGGTCAATTATCTCAACCGAGATTGAGGTTCTTTTGTACGAGTGGAAGAGTCGGGAGAGACCATGTCAAATGAAGGTTACAGATTTGACCAACAGACAAGTAACTAGAAAAATTACTTCAACCTTACCATTGTATTCCTCTTTTTATTTATTTTTTTAATATGATGGAATTTGTATCTACATAATTCCCACATTTTTCAACTTTTATATTTTACTGATTTACAGTAGAGTTTTTGACAAATGAAATTAGATGAAATAACTTCTTTTCTTTTAATTTTTAATAAATAAGATTAAAAAAAGAAAAGAATTAAAATCAAATGAAGTGCAGGTTTAATTTTTTAAAAAATAATTAAAAGTAGCAAAAACGAATTTATCGAAAATTTAAAGGCCAATTTAATTTGAAAACTCGAAAATAGCTTTAAACCACCTTCTTTAATTTTTCCCCCTTCCCTGTTCTCTTTTCCCGTCGAGAGCCGCCCCTCGCGTCTGTTCTTCCATTTTTCGGGTATTTTCTCTCTTCTTCCTCGCCATCTTCAGTCCTTCTCTTTTATCTCTGAATAGTATGCCATTGCTATGCTTCTACTTACTGCTACTTTATTTGGGTTTTTCTGTTTCGGTCTCCTTTCTCTCTCCTCACTTGTGTGTGTATGTACTCGATCGCTTCTCCTTTTCCTCCCTTTTATGAGTCTCCCTTACTTGGATTATTAAACCGGGTAAGAGTTTCGCTTTTTGTGGGATCTTTGTTTGCTCTCTAATGGCCTGAAAATCTGGTTAAAAATGGCATTTTGATGAATTAGGGCAACAAAAATGATATGGTGTTGTGATTTCTTGTTGAAAAATCAGTTCTTTCTTTTGAAGATTAGGATTCGACAAGTTAGATTATGTGATTCTGTTGAATTATGAACCATTGACCTTGCAGATTTTCTTGTATTTTCACGAGTTTTTTTATTTTTCGACGAAGATAAATTGTAGACATTTTCTGGTGCTTGTATTTTTATGAGCCTTTGGGTTCATTTGCAGGCCCTAACCTTCTTCCTCAATCCTCAAATTCACAATTTTAGTACTGTTATAAGATAGTTGCTGAAGTAGTACGGTAGTACCCCCTTCCTTTAAAAAAGTACTAATATTTTACCCCAAGATCTCTATCTGATTGCTCTTCAAAAGTCTTTTAGAGTGTGCTCCTTAGGGGAGGCTTAGTTTGTTGGGAGGACTATTTAGTTTTCCCTTCAATAGCTCTAAGAGGATCTGCCTGGGAAATGGTGTTACCGGATATGATGGACGTTAGACGTATGCAACTTTATCCTTGAACTGCAGAGAGGTTGTTTCCCTGATGTGTTTCTGGCCTAAGGCCTCTGAATTCTGATGTCATACTCTATCGGCCTATATCTTGAGTTCTAGAAATTGGAGTTTCCACATAAATTGTGATGATATATTTTTCTTTTTTTCCCTGTAATTTAGAGTTGATAAAATTGCTTAAAATTGACTTTCTGGCTTCCAGAAGTGGACAACTCCAAATCTATCATATTCATGCTACTGGAGAATTGTGTGTCACGAGTCTTGATGGAATCAATTATGTAGGAGCAGAAAATTTGATCGGTATTCTTTTTCCTTTGTTTATCACACGAATCATTATACTGATCTTTGGTGTCTATGCTCATCAGTGGTGCGGTGTTATCTTGCTTTCCTCTTAAGATACTTTTGATCCCTTGGATATGAGAGGTGGTGCTTGTACCCCATTATTTGGGTGGTTATGTGGTGTTCTGTTTCTAAGCAGCATCCACAACCAATCCCACTCTGAAAGAATAGGGAAGTAAGGAGAATTTTGAGTGTAACTAAAAATTAATTCTTCCAAATTTGATATGCTGCCGATATTTTGATGTGCAACTAGAATGAGTGCTTTCCTGAATGAATTTCATGCATTTATGGAACTTGTCTCAACCCCTCCCCCCAACCTAACAAAAAAGGGAAATTTTGGAACAAAGATGGTTCACGGATTTAGTTTTTGTTCTTTTGTACAGATTACTTTGCAATCTCGAATCCGCATCTGCCAGCTAGCCAGCAACTAGACATGTTGGAGAACCAGGGGAACCCAACTATAAGCAAATCAACTGGTTTGCCACGGAAGAGATTTTATAGGGCTCGTGCTCATAGTAATCCATTAAGCGATTCTCACTTCCCTGTTCCACTATCACCTAATCATGTTGACTATTCGGTTCACTTCCCTCAATATTTCTCATCTGACAGTGATGAAAATGTGAAGGTTGAGTTTGCCGATATAGGCTGTGGCTTTGGAGGGCTTCTTATAAGCCTTGCAACTTTGTTCCCTGACAAGTTAATGATAGGCATGGAAATCAGAGACAAGGTAACAGAGTATGTGAAGGAACGGATCCTGGGCTTGAGAACAACAAATCCTGGTCAATATCAGAACGTCTCAGTAGTACGGACGAATTCCATGAAGTACATACCCAACTATTTCAAGAAGGGTCAGCTATCAAAGATGTTTTTCCTGTTTCCCGACCCACACTTCAAAGAGAAGAACCATCGGCGTAGGGTGATTAGCCCATTCTTGCTAGATGAATATGCTTATGTGCTCCGAGAAGGGGGAATCATCTACACTATCACAGACGTGGAGGAGCTGGGAGTTTGGATGAAGACTTGTCTAGAAAATCATCCTATGTTTGAGGCTGTTAAAGACCAAGAACTTGAAGCTGATCTGGTTGTTAAGCTTCTAGAATCTGCCACCGAGGAAGGGCAGAAGGTTGCTCGGAATGGGGGCAGACTTTCCAGGCAGTCTATAGGCGGATCGCTTATTCCGGCTAGTTTAGTTTAATAAACTGTAAGGCTTTGTACCAATTTTGTATTCCTCATAGGACTTGATCGGGTTTGATTTTATGTTGAATTGTGTTTTCCTTCAACCTGAATGAAACATAGAAGTCAGTGTCAACGGTGTCATTTTCCTTAATTACTTCCATTCCAAGTAGCAACCAGTACAATTTACAGGAACAGGACTGATGGACTATATAAAACCCTCAGTGAAAAATTGCACGAGCAAAAGGCTGCTCTCTCAACTCAAACAAAAACTCTACATTATAGCCAACATTCAATTATAGCTATTCAAGTACGGCGTATAGTACTCAGAAACCCCACTCGTTTTACAAAATATAGCTCTTCCTTGGACCTGAGCTTCATCCCTGGTTGTCGCTCCTGATTCCAAAATATCCACGAATTTCTTGCTTCCTGGAGCGGATGCAACCTACTTCAAATTGAGAGACTCATTTGCGCGCCAAACCATGTATATTTGAAGTTTTGATATACTAGTAATGGTAAAATGATTGTATGCAAAAGTTTCAAATCTTATATAGTTCTTAGATGGGTTGTTCAACGTTTGACTGGGTACGTGCTTTATGAATCATTGATAATTTATCTCCGATAGCGGAGGTACTTTCTTGGACATGATATACTCTATGAATAGGCAATTTGGCCTTCAACTCAAAGGTGGTCTTCAGCGGGAAGGAATATATGATGAAGGGGAGAAATGTTTTTATCTTTGGGTGGATGGCTTCCATTTTGATTTAGAAGTGGAAAGAAACAAATGTGCGTATATTATTATTATTATTATTATGATTATTATTATGTTGTATTTCTAGATGTTATGATATCATTTTTGTGTTGCTTCTACTGATGATGAACTTTATCATCTTTGAGTGGAAAGCTTTGAGATGATGTAGAAGCTAGGGCGCAAAAAAATAGAATGGATTATCTGTTTAGCGACGATACCCCGAAGAGAGAGAGAGTCGACGAGGCATATCGAAGGTTGTAATTCATCACTGAGGTGTTACCAGCCGGTGGAAGGGAATACTAACTATATGGTCGCCTCACCGGTGACCTGACGACAAAATGGTTTTGCAATGTAATGGAAAACATGATAACGTGAGCAAATCCGTTCAGTCCTCAAGTCCAACTACATCAGTATGAATTCAAGTCCACGATATTTGACCTGAAAGGACAAACTGAATGAGGAACCTCCTGTCCAATGTTTTAGCTAAATGCTAATTACTAGTGCTTTAGCTTTAGGCAGATTTTATTTATTTCAAACTAGCAGTCATTACAAGAATAAGACTATACCTGTACACGACCCTCAGCGACACAATAACACAAGCGGAAGGCTGGTCTCTCAAACAAAAACTCTAAACTATAGTTAACAGTCAACTGTGTTTATCCAAGTAATGCATACACTACTCAGAAACTTCACTCTTTTTACAAAATATACCTCTTTCTTACCCTAGCTCAATGCATGGTAGTACTGACCCGAAAAATGAATGTGACAGACAGGAGAACTCGTTGGAAGCTTGAACAATTTCTCACAGAAATGAATTTCTTGGCTCAACTTCACTTCCTTGGTCATCCAGGAAGAACCGGCAACATCAATATCAAGGGTTTCCAAAACTTTTGCAGTGCTTAGAATGAAACTTATCAGCTCCAACTCGTGTTTTCCCCCTCAAGGTGCTGTAGTTCTATCCTCTTGACAGTAGTTGATAAACAAGTTGGTGGACAATCAAAGCTGAAAACGTTCATCCCACCATACCACCTAAAGACATTTCTTTTTAATACAAGTACCTGCAAACTAGGACAGTGCTGAAGCAAACACATCAAGCCTTTCCAGCAAGTGAAAGACCTCAAAATCCCAGTAACACAAGTGAGACCACAGAAGATGGGCATAATGCGACCAACCATATTCGTAAGGGTCAAGAATATATCACCACCGAGCGTAAGTGATCTAACACTTTCAATGGACTGAATGAGCTTCCATCTATCCCCTATCTTACAATTCATCCTAGTCTGGAATTTTGCCTCAACTAAAGACGTCGGGATCTCAGTAAAACTGTACCTTAACAAATGATCACCGCAAATGTAAAGGCGTTCAAGTTGAGGTGCATTAATCACAACCCCAGGGTCCTTGTAAACATTCCGGTGGCACATAATTAATTTCAACCACTTCAAATTAACGCAATTTATATCGACACCCTGTTCATAATAACCCAAATCTCCCTTCACCTGCAACTTTTCCAATCGAGGGCAAGACTTAAACACATAACCCATCAATCCAAAATCATGATCGCAAACATAGACCTGAAGCTCCCTCAAATTTGGAAGCCTAATTCCATCATCAGGAAGTTTAAAATCAAACCCTTCATCCAACATGAGGATTTCCAGAGACTCACATTTAAAAACACAAGAGGGTAGCGGAATGCGGCGACCCAAATCAAGGACACAAAAGCTTATATCGATTTTCTTAACATGACGCCCACAAATTTTAAAAATCAAGCTTGAGAAGTTGCTCATACCCCGAGGGCGAGGGTTGGTGCCACAAAACTGAAAAGTATGAATCGTCGGCGATGTGAGATTTGGAAGGATTTGATAGGCGGCGGTGGTGAAGAAGTCGCGCACCCACAAGCCGTCATGGCGGAGAGCGGTGAGTTGGGTCCAGAGGATACGCCACCGCCGGGATAAAGAGGCGGTGGCGACGGCGGATTTGATCGGGAGGAGAGAGATTATGTCCGCGAGAATAGGGTCGGGAAGCGAGCTCAATCGATCTTCCAAGTTAGTGACGTTATCATACTCGATTCTCTTCCTCTTGCTGCGATTTTCCATTCTTTCTCGATGGAGATTGTGAGGAATTTGGGAATTAGGGTTTTAGGAATTTGGGATCGGGGACTGAGGTAAGATTTTTTTATTTTTATTTTTGAGTCAGGGACTGAGGTAAGATTAAAAGTTTATAGTGACGTTCAATTATCAGCAGTCAAACACCGGGTTTTTATTTTCTTAATTCAATAAGACTATAAATTTCGTAATTCTATCGACAGATTTAAGAGTTGATAAAAAAATTATTTAAGAGATAATTATATTATGTTATTCAATTACAATCAATTTACATCTAATAATTTAATTGTAATTGGATAATATAATATAGATGATATAATGAACTTATCTCTTAAATAAAATTAATTGATAAAATTATCAAATTTAGATTCTTATTGTATGATACTTTTTTCTTGTTTATGATTTTATTTTTTTGAAAAAAAACCTATAACAGTATTTAATTATCAATTTGCTTCCCAAAACTAGCACTAATATAATACTTAGATTAGATACTTGAATTTTCACAGTTTTTAAATTGCTTGGAATCAACTAAGAGTGGTATGTATCGAAGTTGAAAATATTTACTTTAACTTTAACCAATCGAAATTTCTGTGATTGATTAGAATATGAAAGATCCTTTAGAAGTACATACTAACGAACCAATTTCCCTCGAAATTACAATTAAAAATTAGTATTACTATTAAATTGTGTACTATTATGGAAGGGCGTTCGAACTGCTCATTTTTAGCTACCTTTAACAATTCCCCTTTTTGATGCACTTAGCAGTGAAATGATAACTATCAAGAAAAAGTTTTTGTTCTAATTCGAAAAAGCTCGGTGTTAATATATAAAAAAAGAAGTTATTAAGTGTACTGTTTGAAAATTTTTTTGATAACACTATTAGAAAATCATCATATAGCGACAGAATAATGCCAATTATAGCAACGTAATTTTAGCATTAGTGATGGAAGTTTCGACAGAAAATTTCCGCTGCTATTTTTCGAGTCGTTAACAATTAGCGACGGATTTTTACGATTTTTGTCGCTAATTAGCTATGGAATGTAATTCCGTAGCAAAGAAAAATCAACGATGAAATTGCTTATTCCATCACCGACACATAAAGAAAAATAACTAGGTATTAATTAACTCCCAACCTTCGGTATCGGGAGCTTGTATCTCAACCGATATGGGAGTGAAGTTTCATACTTCCCACCAGGATTCAAGTTATGATGATCACAATTTCGCTGGTGAAATTTGTAGATTCCTATAAAACTCCTTATGGACTAAAAGATAGGGTTAGACCTTCGTTAGGCCTAGTCCAATAGTTATATAGACAGGATTCTCACAATTTCTATGCAAATCATAATTGTTACCGCTCATTGTTAATCTACTAATAATCAAGACGAGAATAAATTGATATCACAGAGATCATTGAAAAACTTTAATGCCCTTGCTCGATTTACTTCCTCTATTTTATAATACATGTTATTTTAAGTAACTTTTTTTGTTTCATAATATCTATCTCTTTACAATAATATATAATAATATAATATATTGATGACAAGTTTACCAATTTTATCCTTATTAATTGTTTTGTGTCTCTTTTTCTTATTTTTAATAAAATTCAGATGCAATTTAATTTTAATATAAAATTTAAATTTTATTGAGAATTTCTTATAAATTTAAAACGATGACATATGAATTTTGTCATGTATTAACATGTTTGTTTAAAGGGTTGTTTTTTGTTACTTCCACAGGCGCTATTTTCTCTCTCTTTTTTTTTTTTTTTTTGGTTATTGAGGGGATAGGCTGTATATGCCACTACCATGCAGTATGCAGAGGTAGTTAACTCTGAAATCCTTAAATCTGGAAACCCTAAACTCCGCTTACAGTGAAGATAATTGACCGAGAATGGACTACGCTGAAAAGGGAGAGAGGACTAAAATTAGGAGAATCCACAACGACAGCAATGGCGGAGGCCGAGAAGGAGGAAATTCAAACGACCGACTGAGCACTTTGCCAGACCCCATTCTCGCCGACATTCTCTCTCTCCTCCCTCTCGCAACAGCCGTGTGCTCCGCCGTCCTCTCCCGGCGATGGCGCTGCATCTGGCACCAACTCACTGCCATCCGCCATTGCCGCCTCTCAGTTCCGGACTTCTTCGCCTTCGCCTATCCAAAACTCATATATCCTTCCGATATTGTCGTCGTCGAGTTCCACGATTCGTCCCTCCCTGTCCTTCCCGCCGTTGCCGACTTCGAGGGATGGATTTCCCAGGTATGCCGGCGCCGCCCTCTGGAGAGCATTGAGCTTGATTTCGGAAATTGTCGGTCTTCCCGTTTGCTTACTCTTCCTTCTTGTTTGATCCAATGCCAAACCCTAAAAACTCTGATTTTGGGAAGAGGGCTCAGGTTTGTGCTCCTCGGAAAGAGTAAAATTAGGCTTCCGAATTTGAGGAAATTTCATATCTTTCTGCGCCATGATAACCTATTATTGATGCAAAAGCTGGTTAAGTATTGCCCTTTATTGGAAGATTTGTGGGTTTTTGGGAAATCAGTCGATGATCACGGTTTATACATTGACATAGCTTGCAAGAGTTTGAAGAAATTGTGTTTGTCTACAATGAGCCGCAAGCCTTTCATATTTCGGATTGATGTGCCTAAACTCGAATACTTCCAGGTCGAAGGTAATCCGAATTTGTCAAAATGTTATTTTGCTAAGACCCCAAGGTTTCTGGTTAAAGCCAAGCTATTTAGAGGGTTCGAATCAGTGCAAGCGCCTTGGACTTGGCAGTTTCTTCGATCCTTCGAAAGGGTTAAGTTCCTCAGCTTTCCCTGTGAAATGTTACCACCTCTTTGTTACTCTAATCTCATTAGTGGGACAGTCTTCTATTTCCTAACCAAGCTTAAAGTAGAGTTGAGGTTTGCCGATTGCTGGAGACCCTTGATGCGCTTCCTTCTCAACTGTATTAGTTTGAAGGTGCTCGTGATAATGAGAGTTGGCCGGTTTGATTGGGGTGACATGGAATGGTCTCAGCTCAGTTGCCGTTTGCCCACTTGTTTATGGACTCAAGTCAAGAGGATAAAAATACAGAACCTTCGGGGGAAAAGAACGAGCTGGGACTGGTAAGTTTCTTTCTTAGTACTGCAAAAGTTTTGGAGACCCTTGATGTCAATGTAGCTGATAGTGAAAATGAGGGCATAGAGTTGGGTTTCTGTTGGGAATTGTTCATGTTTCCTAGGAGCTCTCCGACTTGTCAGATTGATTTCTCTGGCAAGTACATTGATCTATCCAGCAAGGACATGAAAATCAAAGATCTTGATGGTCAGCTTGGCCGCATTCGGTGCTCAACTTGAGGTTAAACATGTATCTTGCAGTATAATCTAGGTGAGAGAGGAAATGCGTCAAACTTTTTTTTGGTTGGACAGCTTAATACTATCAATGTACTCCCCTCTTGATTATTACCAGTAAATGCATTGCCTTTTGTACTCTGCTTTCAGCTAATTACATCACTGAGCTCGAGTTTTTTTCCCTTTTTGAAGAAATTTGGGAGTCAGTGGGCTCAATGCAACAACAGGGTTCTACTACTTTACCATCAAAAATTAAATACATAGTATACAACATTTCTTTTCCCGGTTAATACAGAAGTAGGAAGAATAGGGTATGTTCATTTCATTTTTGCATAATTACCGTACTTCTGTTTACTGTTGCCTCCTTGGCATACTTATCGCTCTCTATTGCTCTTTATAGAGCTTTTCACTGCTCATTTCTGCTTTTCATATCCGTGAATGAAGTAATGAACATTCTGAGTTACTACTTTCAACTGCTTGCCGCTTGTCTGTTAACATAGATTTTTAAGCAGGTAACTAACTAATATAGGTGAAGATTGGCACTACTACAAAACTACTAAATAGCGACGGAGATTAGCGACGGAAACATGTCCGTCGCCACATAGCGACGGAATTAGCGATGGACTGTGACGGAATCGCCGACCGTGTCGGACAGCGAGGGAATTAGCGACGGACATAATAATCCGTCGTTAATTTAGCAACAGCGATGGAAATTTCCGTCTCTATTCCGTCAGCTGAATTAAATAGCGACGGAATATTCCGTCGCTAACGATAGATTGATTTTTCAGATTTAAGAAAACCCCAAAAAAAAATTAAACAAAATTTTATGAGTGTTTAGCGACGGAATAATCCGTCGCCGATCCGTCGATAATTTGAAATTTTTTTAGCGACTGAACAGCGACGGACTTTTCCGTCGCTAAATCTGAATAAATTCAGATCCGGCTTTTCGGCGATCGAATTCCCAAAAGCAAAGAGACAGGGCGAGAGCGACTACGAGCGTTAGTGCCCAACACCGGTCGCCACCCCCACTCTTGCCGCCTGTTCGCCGCCGCGGCCGCCTCTCCTTAAAGGACCATGTGTGCCGATCGGCGAACGGCGATGAAGCGGCCAGCGGCGCCGGGAATCGGGCGGAGTGCGAAGAAGGGCGAAACCGAGGCTAGGAAAGGGACACGAACGCGAAGGCAGAGAGGGAGGCAGCCGGTGGGCATGAGGACGAGTCCACTGAATCGACGGCGTCGGGCGTGAAGTGGCCGGCGACGGCATCGGGCGTGGAGGAAGGCGGCGGAACCACGGCGGGCGGCAGGGAAAGAGGAAGGGAAAGGAGAAACTGACCAAGCTAACTCGAACTCGAGCAAGCTGTCAATCCCCGAATCGAGGTGGGTAGTCTTATACTGTAAACTATTAGTAATTTCGAAACCCAAATGAGTTTGTTGTGATTATTGAATGTTTATGTGATAGAACGAAGCTAGGAGATTGTTAGAACTGAATTAGGTTATGAGAAAATCGAATGGAATTGCTAGAGTCCGAATTAGAAAAGCGAAGGAGCTTAGTAGTTGAATGGGGCTGAGTTGAGATACCGAGAGTTTAGAAGGTTTAGGTTGTGTAGGTGTAAAGAGTATTGTGAAAATCTCAAATGGCACTTAAGGACAAAAAGTGGTAGATTGGGTACAAATTGCGAATCGATGCTTCGATTAAACCCTAGAGACTTCCTAAGTTCTTGCACTTGGAAGATAACAATGTGTATTGGGAAACGATGATTTGAGTATAAAGGAGGGACATGACTTCATCTTGATTGACGCATAATCGAGGTAGAGAAATAGCGAGTTGGGAATTCTAAGGTTAAATTGAGTTTAGAACATATCTCGGTCTTTGGGATGAAATCAAGTTTGAAGTTAAGCACAGCAAAAGGGACTTAAGCAATAAAGTGAGAGCAAGAGTCGTGTGGTCGAGTACGGGCAAAAGAAGTTGACTTATAAAGTAGGGGCATAAAATGAGTAATTGAAGCAAAAGACAATGAATTGTGACGAAATTGAAATGTTAACTTAAGTGATATCTGCTTGTAGTTATTGTGGTTTAGAAAATGGAATTAATCGTACTAAATTGATGAATTGGGAAAGGCATAGTTGGAGAAGAGCTGAGAATGATTGCTTGCATTGAATGGTGACTATTCGTGCTATGTGTAGTAAATTAGATGTATGTATGCAGACTGGAACTAATAGCTCGACAAACTAGAGATTTCCTTCCTCCGGTAATTTTGATCTCAAGTGGTTGTATATCTAGTTTTTGTTGAGTTCATGACTTGGGTTGTAAACTAGTTCGAAATGTAAGTTTTGGGGTTGTGATTATACTTCGGCGTGTGGCCATTGAGCTGTGTACTCCGGCGTATGGCCGTTCAGCTGTGTACTCCGAGCGTGTGGCTTGTTGAGTTTTATTGTGACTTTTATGCGGGTTTTAAGGCTTTTTAGCCTATGGGTTGGACCATAGTTCAAACGGAACTCGCCAAAATTTTTAGAAAACTTCTAACCCTTGGTTGCTTGCCGCCGCATTGGGCCACTTCTGCTACCGCTCTGGACATATACTGACGAAGATAATTTACATAGATCATCATTGCTAATGAAATATTAAACAACGGCAAGTAGAACTTAAAAAAAGAGGGACTAGTTTTGATGGCAAAATAACTCTAAACGAGGTGTCGGAATTGAAATTGAAATTGAAGGACATGGTCATTGTTTATCTTTGCGGTTGATTAAATTAGGAATAATTTGTGAGAGAAAGAAGCAGCTAGGAAACATCATAATGTAAGGCCTTTTAACATTATTCGTTGGAGGATTATGTCAATTAGTTCATTTTTTTTAAAAAAAGCTCTAAGATCAGCTAGCTTGCTTCTCATAAATGCATTACCCATCATGTAATTGCACTATATTTAGTGAATAACATAATCTCCAAAAAAATAAAAAAATTAAAATTAACAGAACATTACCACTATATTTGGTCCTTTCATCTTTTGAATCACTATTCTCAATAATTTTAGGCTCTTTTCTTATAATTCGAGTTATTCGAATATCTAAATATATAACTATACTACTTTCGATGTAACTTATCTTATTTAAAAATTATACATAAGACCTAAAGAAAATATAGTTCGGTCATATACAAAATATATCCAACCAAAATTAGCCTAACAAATCCCCACCATAGAATAGGTGAGTAGAATCCGATTGTGAACGCGACTTTAGGAGTTATAGCAAGATTTCTGCATAATTCATTTTTCGGTTTGCTTCCTGCAGTTAATGACTTGTGAGGTTTAATAGTTTTCAAAACTCTCTCCCTTTCCTTCCTATTTCTTATGTGTTTCAAACTTGCAACTTGTGCCAATATTAAACCATTGTCTCCCGATTCTCTGGAAGCGAGGTAGTGCAAGCTACGGAGGGGAACTTATCGATCGAGGATCCGTTGAAAGAAACGACTATTAATAGAACATTTCAAGGGAGCTCGATTATGATTCCAACAACCAATACCAGGAGAACCTAAAGAAATTCAAGAAGCTAGCTTTGGAAAGCCAAGACCCTAGCACCGGCGAGCTAAGTGTATTCAGCTGGTGAGCATGGTGCACCTCTCTCAACCTCGAGCACCGAAAATCAACACGATACCCATCAAAACTTTTGTGTATTGGTGAACATTTTGCGAACTTTTTGGATAGTGTATTTATGGTTGTTTGTGAACTTTTGTATGGTTGTTTTTGTGAAATTGTTATAAATGTGTTTGGATTGTTTATGATTGTGAAATGTATGTTGGATTTGGATATCCAACTTGGAGGACCACATTGTGGCATATGTAAATGTCATATGTAATTGTCACATATGTGAATTTTGGATTTATATATCCATTCACATTTTTTGTGTTAGGTTAATGGAAAATCAGCGATGGAACAACGGTCGAACAACGACGGATCGGCGACGGAAAACGGTGACGGAATTTACGCAAATTCGTCGCTAATTTCAGCTGACGGAAAATGTATTCCGTCGCTGATTTCCATCAGCTACGGAAGGCATTTCCGTCGCTGATCCGTCGCTAATTAGCGACGGATTCGGATATTTCCGTCGCTAATTCCAAGATTCCGTCGCTATTTGACAAATTTCCTTCGCAATTTCCGTCGCTATTCGCCACTTTTCTAGTAGCTCTCTCTTTTATTTTCGACATATTTTGCTAGTTCGAAAAAAGCTTAGGTAGTGGATTTGTTGTCCTCTACGTCTACATAAACTTTATAGTACATTGGCTAATATATATTTATCATCAACTTGCTACCAATCTAAAGATATCAAATGGAGCTTTAAAAGCTCATATACTATCATTTACGATGCAAGATTAACCTGAAAATTTATCTCAATTTTTGGTGGTGATCTTTTAGGGTAAAAGATGTTTGTAAGAGAATTAACATGCAATTTGTGAAAGCTCTCTCCTTGATTTCCCCCAATAATATATTTTTTTCAAAATTGTAACCTTTCAAATTCCCATCCAAATACACCCCAAGTGAACCAAATTAAAATTCGGCATGACTTGTTTTCTTTGCATTGCTTTCTTTTAACAGAAAAATTTCCACATACAACCCTATGAAGACTATCTCAACTTGATCGAGCGTCATCCGCTTACTATCCCATGATTAGTGATTTCCAATTCAAGTAATATAGACCGTTTGCATCATCCTACATAACACGATATGGTCCCATGATTAAAAAGGGTAATCTTTCGACACATATACACAGCTCGGGATAGAAAGAGTGTTATCAATTTAAGTAATGTAAACTGTCTGCAATATCCAACTATAATGGCTGGGAGACAGTTTGAAGTATGACAAGTACCAAAAAGCTATATATATTAACGAACTTATATTCTAAGAAAGTACATTGAAATTCCTAATGCTTTGAAGAAAATTCATGATAACCATCCTCTTACCTGTATCGTAAGGAATGCATATATATATTATTTAACCTCAAATTGGGCACTGAATGCAACCATCAAGATCTTCAATTTCCATATCCTTACTTGATACATTGATGTAGTCACCAGAGAAATCAATCTAACAACTCGAAGAGGTCCTAGGAAACATGAACAATTTCCGACAGAAACCCAACTCCTCAGCCACATTTTCAGAATCAACTACACTGACATCAAGAGTCTCCAAAACTTTGGCAGCACTAAGAACAAAGCTTACCAGTTCCAACTCGCTCTCTTTCCCCCTAAGATTCCGTACCTTTATCGTCTTGACATTAGTTGATAAACAAGTAGGCAAACAACCAACAAGTTGGAACCAATTAGCTTTACCCCATTCGAAATCACCGACCCTTGTCATCACGAGGACTTGCAAATTGGGACAGCTCGAGAGGAAGTGCATCAAGGGATTCCAGCAAGCAGGGATCCTCATCAAATCCATTTTAAACTTGGTAAGGGAGTAGAAGATCGGCCCATCAATCATATAATACACGGGTGCAAACATCTCACCCGAAAAGCTAAGGGTCTTAAGACTATGAAAGAACTGAAGAAACCCCCAATTAGCTACTTGCACATCAGGCCATATATAAAATTTTGCTTTTACTAAGAATCTTGGGCTCTTCACAAAACTATATTTCAACAAATTAGGACCTTCAACTTGAAAGTGTTCGAGCTTAGGTGCATCAATCGAAAACCGGGAATTGTTTCGTTTCATCGTAGACAAACGCAGGCGCTTCAAATTCTGGCAAGTTATATAAATGGATAAACCATAATTATCAACCCATTCTATACGAACCCACAAATCTTCCAATAAAGGGCAGGACTCAAACAGGGGTTTCATCATCCTCAGATTTTCATAGCGCAAACTGATATGAAGCTTCCTCAAATTCGGAAGCCTAATTTCGTTTTCAGGGAGCTTAAAATGACACCCATTTCCCAGCACGAGAAATTCTAGGGTTTTGCATTCAAAGACACAAGCAGGCAGAGTAAGTGAACGAAAAGGCTCACGATTTCCGAAATCTAGCACGAACTTCTTCAGACGGCGGAGGCATACCTTAGAAATCCAGATCTGGAAGCGGGCAATGGCGTGAGGGGGAGGGATGAACGAGTCACGAATTTCGAAGGCGTCAATCTCCGAACTCATGAGTTTTGGGAAGATTATTGTGAAAAAGTCCGGAATTGAGAGGCTGCAATGGCGGATGGCGGTGAGTTGGTGCCAAATGAAGCGCCATCGCCGAGAAAGAACGGCGGAAGAGACGGCGGATTTCAGAGGGAGGAGAGAGAGGATGTCGGCCAGAATGGGGTCCGGCAGCGAGCTTAATCCATAGCAGGAATCGTCGCCGCCATGGTTGTCGTTGCCGATTATCCTCCTCTTACCCCTCTCTGAGTCGCAATCCTCCATTCTGAATCAATGATCGTTGAGAGCTGATTAGGGTTTTGGGATTTTAGGTATTTAAGCTTTAACGAACAAGATTCAAGATTTCAACATCAATATGCCTCTAACTTACCCGATATATATAGCTTACCCTACCTATTTTTTTTTTTTTAAAAAACAAAATAAAACACATTTTTAAAATTGAAATCCTCTCACATTCTCTTTTCTAGTTTTTTTGGGGCTTTTTGAAGGAAAAATGGAGTTCCAAATTAAAATCATAAAATAGTATGTTTTTTAAAGCAATATTTGAATGATAATAATACAAATTTTGGTGTTATTAGCAAAAAATAATACTAATGTAATACGGAAATTCATTGACTTAGATGGCTTAACTAAAATTACTTTCACTTTCTTCTTTCAAATTGTCATATAAGCACTAAAATATGCCATTTGAAAGAAGAAATTCAAAATAATTTTTCAACTAAATGGTCCAAATCAGTTGCTTCACTTGCCATATCATCTATCTAAAGTCTCAGATTCTTCCATTCGATTATTTTCTACTCACGTCCAACAAAAAAGTTAGTGTTATTTTTTACCACTAACACCATTATTTCCACCCAATAATTCTTTTACAAGTGGTAACAAAATACCAAAATATATTTTTGGGTCCCTTTTTGTTCTCTCTTAAAGTTCGTGAGGTCAATTCAAATGGTCCGGTGGCATCCTTGATTCCTTTGTAGGAGTGCTTTTAGTGCAACCCTCGATGGTTTCGTATTGGCGTAGGTCTCCGTGTCTTGTAGTTTATCGCTGTGGGTGTTTCTATGGCATCAGCGACCAAGTTTGAGCAGAGGAGATGGTTGGAAGAGATGTAGCAGCGGCCATCGTCGATGGAAGATGAAGAGGAAGGGGTCGTTATTCCCAATGCCCAATCGAAAAGCAAAGCAAAGAACCATGGGTAGTTGAAAGATTATCTGATTGGGAATATCAACGCTGACGGGTCTTCAACATGGTGGCAATGAAGACGACTGTGGCATCAGGGTGGAGACCATTGAGAGGTGTATGTGTTTATTAGGGAAATTGGCAACAATCTCATTCTTACTCTAATTCTACGATGAGATGGATGTTCGTGGAGTGCTCGATTGGGGTCCATGGAGTTTTGATCAAAGTTTGGTCTTCATCGTGCTCCGAGAATGTAATTAGGACCATGTTTCATTTAATTTTAACTTACGGTCTTACAACTTTTTAGAATTGTTTAAAACTCCTTACATATTCTTACAGTTCCTTATAGTTTTGTGTAACTAACTTTATAGCGAAAACTATAGTATTTGACACCGTGCCCCTTTGGGTTCACATTTACGATTTGCCATTTCATAGTAGAGAAGAACAAGGGTTGAAGTTAATAGCAAGCGATATCGGCTGAGTGTTATTGGCTTAAGCTGGAACAGAAAGCCGGCTACCCCGTGTAGTGAGTATTTAGCAGACATCATAGAAGCTAGGAAGCCCAAATTTTGTTTGCTAACAGAACCTTCATCTGTGATGTAAGAGGAGAATGAAAATATCAACCCTCGAGTTGGCTATGATCTATGGGCTGCATGTGGACCGTGTGTAGGGAAAGTTTGTACTTGCTTGACCTACATTTTTAACAGTGAAGGCAGAGCGACTCAAACTCCCTCCCTTGAGCCTTGATCCTTGCAATGATCAAGTACAAACTTTTAACTTAAAAACAAACACCATGCAGAAAATCTGCGAATAAGCTCGTAGTGAAAATATCATCCAAATTGCAACGATAACTAAGTCCAGATTCAGATGAGTACATTCCCAAGAGTCAGCAAACAAAAGGTTGCACTTGAATGTCGGATCAAGAACTTTTGCTAAGAAATAAGCCCAACTTCTAATAAAATAAGAATCCCTTTTTAATTGCTTACAATTGATATTTACTTTTAGACATAGCATAGCAGAGGGGAGCATCTTTAGACGTAGAATGAGCTTACGTGTATAAAACAACTCAAATCGGAAATGATGATTCTGTTCCGTGTGTAATATCCGAAGTTCAGGTTGTATGACTTTTCTTCTAAATATGCTCCAAGGACCCTCAAGACAAAAAGTGCATTGCAGGGTCATGGAAAACATGATTAATTTCATGCTGAACATATTCACTCGATCTTTAATTCTACACATATGCAGTTAGATATGTGAACTGAAAAACAGGACAGACTTCAGCAAAATGCAGAGTAAGTGTAATCTCAATATCCCTCAACTCATGCATGTCGAAAAACGAGCAGAGATATTGGTTATACATATATCTGAATGAAGGGCATTATGTCAAATCTTTGCGCAAAAGTTAGTTACTAGTTGTAGGTGCCAAATTCAGGAAATGTGACCAGCATACGTAAATAGCCCCTTTGGAAACTTGTGACCACCTGCTTTCAATTGAATTTTACATATAGTAGTAAGAAAAAGATGCTAGACCAGGAGGAGATGACCTTCTCTATCTCTGCAACAAATTATGAAACACGAGTAACCTTCTCGATGCATGGCAGAACTCTCAAGAATTGCAAGTAAATACGAAAACAAGCAAATATATATAACCCTTAATGATCAAATAACCTTCTCGGGCAATAGGAACTGATTGAAAGACTCGTGGAAAGTAAGATCATACAAATCTAGCAACTTTATATTGAAACTCGAAGTGATTTCAGTCTTCAACAGAAAACAAAAAATCCTTCTGTGGATAAAAGCGAGCTTAAGAAATATGGATCAGTAAATTGAGGAGCCAACTTCTCTCCCCCCAAAAAAAAGGTTCTAGAAATTGAAAAACTCAACATCTATGCCTTCATTACACGTATAACAATAATTGAGATGAGAGTACGATTGATATTATTAAGGCTACCCAAACAATTTCTACGTGTTTTGCTACCTGCTTGGTGTATTTAATCTCAAGTTGAGAACTGAATGTAACCATCAAGATGTTCAACTTTCATGCCCTTGCTCGATGCATGGTAGTACTGACCAGAAAAATTGATCTGACAAGAAGGAGAACTCCTTGGAAACTTGCACAATTCCTGATAGAAATGAAATTCCCTTTGTAGCTGCACTTCCTTGTCTGTACATCCAAAATTAACCACCAGGATGTCAAGGGTCTCCAAAACTTTTGCAATACTTAGAATGAAACTTGCGAGCTCCAACTCATGCATCTCTGCATCAAGATTCGTCAGTTTTATCCACTTGACATTAGTTGATAGACAACTAGGTAAACAATCCAAGCCCCGCAAATTCAACCTGCGCTGCTGTGAATGATGATGCCTTCTTATTTGGAGCACTTGCAAACTAGGACACCGCTCAAGAAAACACATCAAGCCTTCCCAACAAACAGAAGACTTCAAAATCCCAGTAAGGTTGGTGAGACCATTGAAAATTGGCAGAACGCCACCTACCATATTCATAATGTCCTTGAATACATCATTAAAGAGAGCAAGGGACCTAACACTACTACTAATCGATTGAAAGAGCTCGAGAGGTTCCCATGTTCCGCCTGCCTTGGAACCCCACAATTCTGCCTCGACTAAACTGGTCAAGCCCTTCGGGAAATAGTAAACTGAAGAATCGTGGTAAATATAAAGGCCTTCAAGTTTAGGTGCATTAATCACAACCCTCTGGAATTGATCAAAGCCAAACAGCTTCAACGTGAGCCGCTTCAAATTAGGGCAGGTTACACTAACAGAGTTTTGATAATCAATAAAACATCCAGTCACATTCAGATTTTCCAATCTAGGGCAATATTCAAACACATTAATCATCAACTCGAAATCTTTAGCGCACACCCAGACATCAAGCTTCCTCAAATTTGGGAGCTTAATTCCATTATCAGGAAGTTCAAAATCCAACCCTCCACCCAACGTGAGGGTTTCCAGAGACTGGCATTCAAATACACAAGAGGGTAGCGGAACTGGGCGAAAGTAATAAGGGTAACGAAAGGTTAGATCAATATGCTTGACCCCATGGCCACAAATTTGTAAAAGAGAGCTTGAGAAGTGGTGGATCATAGCAGGAACGTCAAAGTTTTGGGCCCGATACTCAAAGGTATGAATCACAGGCATGCTGAGATTTGGAAGGATTTTAGTGTCGGCGACGGCGAAGAAGTTGGGAATTGAGAGTTTGTCATCATGGCGGAGGACAGTGAGTTGGGTCCATAAGCACCGCCATCCCTGGGATAAAGTGGCGGAGGCCACTGCGGATTTGAGCGGGAGAAGAGAGAGGATATCAGCTAGAATGTGGTCTGGGAGAGAGCTCAATCGATCCTCCAATTTGCTTCCACCATTGCTGATGTTATCATCTTCTCTTCTGCTAGAAATCCTCTTGCGCTGATTCTCCATGTGGTTTATTCTCTGGGTAGTAGGGTTTAGGATTTAGGGTTTTAAGGAGGTTTAGGGGGCAGGGAGGACTTGATGATTATTAAGATATAAATAGCAGTAGCAAAATTTAGGGAGTCCTCTTCTGATATTAAGATGATAAAATCACTAAATTCCCCAAAAAAAAAAAAAAAAAAGAGCTTTGCCGTTCATGCTTTTATGGAAACTACGTTCTGGTTACTATTTAGAATTTGGAAACCAATATAAGTTCAAAATTTTCGCTTCCACTTCGTGGGGTAAAAATTTTTAGTTTTACACAATTCTTCTCAATTTTATGATATGCTAGTATATATTCCGTACTTCTTATATGGTATGTGTCAAAATTTATTTATTTTTTAACTTTAACCTATTTTTAAATTTATTTGATTAAATTACTGATTAAATAATAAATATTTTATATTATTTAAATTATTCATATAACATCATCAAATAAATAGTAGAAACTCTTTTTGCCTCCGACTGACTAACTTTTGTTTTTGGTTATGATAAATTTTTATACATATTGGTTTGAAAAATATTACTTTTTTCAAAATTATTTTTAAGTAAATTATTTATAATACTAAATGATACTCTCTTCTTTTCATAATATGTCGCTTTAAGTAACATTTGTCATTTAGTGACATTATTTTAGTTTATTGTAAGAATGCCTTTACAATAATAATAATAATAATAATAATAATAATAATAATAATAATAATAATAATAATAATAATAATAATAATAATAATAATAATAATCACCAAATGGTTGGACGAAAGGGAAAATAAGAGGGATTTTGTGGGTCTAACATAATGACGCGTCACCTATGAGTATATACTTCCATATAGATATAAGAATTTGCACAGTTTTTTAAGTATATATATATATATATACATGATAGGATAGGATACGTTATGGACTATGAACTATGTATCCACTTTGTGGCGGAAGAATTAGTTAGTTTTATACGATTCTTCACAATTGTATGATATATATGGACTATGAACTGTGCGGTATGTCTCGCTAAAATTGACCAGGTTGAGGAACGCATCTACCGATGATATGCTAAAATCGGATCAAGTCTAACAGTTGAGCTCGTATGAGGGCACCAATTTTTGTTAGCTGTTGAAAGTTTTCTGTGCAACATTTTGAGGCTGGATTTGTCGCGTTCGTCTTGTCTTGCCTAGCTAGAGCTGGACATCGGTTTTGCCTTTGCCGGGTCCTTGTTTAGCTAAACTGCCATGTACGTTGACTGTTTGTCTAGGTAGCGATGCTAGACATGCTAGTTTTATCAGTTTACATCGAAGCAGATGACATTCTATCCCAACTTTACATCAGAAATTGAGGATGGATTCGATACTGATGAACCCTAAATCTTTGTAGGCAATCACAACTGAACCGGTCAGGGCATTTGCAAAGCTATAACCAAACCAACAATGACTGTCTATGTGAAGGGTTTGGGAGTTCAGGTGCATTAATCACAACCCTGGGATCTCTGTTCTGAATATTATTGTAACTCAGACTTAATCTCGACTGCTTGACAGTAAGGCAAGTTATTGTTAGGATAGGTGATAAAAATCAATGGAATAAAATAAAATGGAAAAAAAAATAAGGAAAGGTGAGCTATAGGTGCATGCCTAGGTGTAGGGGGAAGAAAAAGGTTACCAAAGCATTTACTCTATTTCCATTTGTTAATGGAGGATTTAAGGAGTTGGACTTTTTTGGCTAGCATTTACACGGCTAAGGCTTGAGCATTTGCATCTTGCTCTCATTAGTTTTCCTATAGAAGGGGAGGCTAATGGAAAGGCAAGGGAAAAGTGTGAGACACATCACAGGAAAATCAAAAAATCACCGAGGGAGTTTTAACTTGGTGGGTTGAGCAACTGGGATTTAGTTGCTGGGAAACACATCTGGGTAGGAGGTGTGGGAAGGATTTGTTTATAAGTGTCTGGTAATTGGCACTTGTAAACAGGGAGAGTTGTTTGTATATTGTCCCGAAATAGTAGAAATATAATTTTTCTCTCAAATTTTCTTTTTGTATCAATTTTTTTTTTGCATTCTTGATAATTTTTGAATCTTACACGCTTAAAAACCCAACAGTTATGTCAACAAAGTGCTCAAAGTCAATCAAATTTCCCGTCACCAGCAACTTTCCAATCGAGGGCAAGCTCTAAACGCATTACCCATCAATTCAAAATCGCCACTGCACACATTGATGTGGAACTCCCTCAAATTTGGAAGCCTAATTCCATCATCTCGAAGTTTGAGATCAAACCCTTCATCCAACTTTAGCATTTCCACAGAGTGACATTGAAATAAACAAAGTGGTGGCAGAATTTTGCCAAGAAAATTACGGATGCAAAAACTGATATCAATTATCGTCACTTGATCGCCACATATTTGTAAAACACAGTTTGGAAAGGTGTCGGATGCAAAAACTAACATTTTAGTATTATTTCGACAACCACATGAATGTTTTACGCCAGAAAAATAAAAACAAGTTATACATAGAGCTGGCCATTCAATATAGAAAGAATCAATAGTTTGAGGGTCAGTGAAGGGCACATATTATATAAGAGTAGGAGCCATAGAAGCCATAGATTAAGTAAACATATACCTATGGTGCCCTTGAGAATGTGTAATGCCCTACATATTTAGCTTTATTACGAGGTCTATGATCGAGCTCAAGTGAGCAGATACTGCGGCCATCAAGAGCTCCGGCTTTGATGCATCCCTAGCTCAATTTATCAATGTAATTACCATAGAAACATATCTGACAAGTCGGGGAACTCCTAGGAGGCTTGTACAATTTCTCCAAGAAATCCACCTCATCTGCTTATTCCATTGTTCTGTTTCCAGTTTCGCTGGCAGTACTGATACTAACAACGGGTGTCTCCAAAACATCTGTGACATCCAGAATGAAACTAATTAGCCTCAACGTGCTTTCTTTCCCTAATACGTCGGAAATTTCTATTCTCTTGAGGTTACTCAACAAACAACGCAAACCTTCGAGAAGGAACCAATTCATGTCATTCCACAACCTAAACCTTAGTCTTATCATGAGCACCTCCAAACGAGGACATTTATGAAGCAAGGAAATCAATCCTATCCAACAATTTTGATACACTATGATCAGTTTAAGCTCGATCAACTCTTGAAAGAACGGCAAAATCCCTTCTATTATATACCAATCGTCTAGGCATGTACCTCTGCCAATACTGAAGGTCTTAACACGATGAATTGATTGAAGAAGCTTCCATCTTTTCAATGTATTATTACCGCCTGCATTGAATGTACTCACTTCTGCTTCAAGTAAACTACTCATAGCACGTGCAAAGCTAGAACTTACCAAATTAGAGCCATCGGGATGAAAGGACTCGAGTTTAGGCGCATCAATGACAACCTTGGCGGGATTCCGGAGCCAGATCGATAATTGCATGAACTAGTTTATCTTATTATACTAGTTTCAACGCAGAAGCAACATTTCGACATCGCTATATATATATATATATATATATATATATATATATATATATATATATATATATATATCTTATCCCCTCGAAATATTCCGCGACTTCAGAATTAACGCCCGTATTTTTCATGAACTAGTTTTCTCACAATATTATTTGATATAATTTTTTTAATATTCTTATTATACTTCTTTATTTTTCACAAATTTTATAATCACAAAGAGAGTATGTTAAGCAATTTCTATGTGAGTATACATAGATGGAATTATTGGAAATAGAGTATAACCTAGTAAAATTTTTACGTTTGATAAATAGGAACGAAAAATAACATTGGAATTGGAAATAAAAGGCATTTATTTTCTCAAGATTATTGTTAGTGGAGGGTAGTAATAATGATATAGGATTCATAGTCGAAGTAAAAAGAGCATGTTTCATTTAATTTTAGCTTACAATCTTACAATTTCTTATAATTTTTTACAATTTTTTATAATTGCTTACATCTTCTTACAGTTTTTTATAACTAATTTTACAGACTTCTTACATCTCCTTATAAATATTTACAGCTCCTTATAACCAGTGACGGAATTAGGGCTTTCATCTATAGGTATCCCTTTACAAACGACAACAAAATATATATTATAAATTAAGGTTGTTTCCTCTTCAAGTAACATAAAATGGAACATTTTTTTCATATAAACTGGAAAAAAATGTTTCATTCGTTTATTTGCTAACAAATAAATTTAAAACAATATCTAAAACATAATTTTTAGTTGGGCCTTATTAGTTGAGTCTATGCATAATCTTTTAGTCGGGCCTTATTAGTTGAGTCTATAAATAATTTTTTTTATGGGTGTTCCATATACAAAAATTAGTGCACTATCTAAAATATTGTAAGTATTTTTCTGAGGAGCTTATGGGTGTATAACTCTGCTTATGCTTACAATTTATTATAGTTAAATGAAATAGGACTTAAAAAACTAAATTGCCAAAGTCACATATATACATTAAAAATATATTTTAAATTTTTTATTTTATTTTTACTTTGAACTCTCACATACTAAACATAGATTAAAAAATGTACAAAACAAAATCGTATTTTCACAAATGAATTTCTAATGCCACTTACGAGTTCACACTTCCGACCATGAAATTTCATTTTGTTTTTTGTTCATTGCTTCATGTTAATCCTCAAACCCATCATCTCTAGTCTCTATAATCATAGATAGTCCTCCACTCGCCACTTTAAAAAAAAAAAAGGGGGGTGGGGCTTAACTCCCAGAGAGCCTCGTATCCAAGAGAAGTGACAGAAGTGATTGAGTTTATGTATGTCAATATATGATTAAATAAATCATAAAATAGACGAGTTTTTTGAACATAAAATAATGATGTAGCATCTGAGAATATAAACTTCTAGGTACATATAAAAATTTACATACAAATTGAGTCTAAGAGCCCATTCTTGAGAAATTTATAAACTTTAATCATAAAGATGGGCAACCCGAAGCTTAAACGTTCTTAGATGAAATTGATACCATCATTAGTCACAAGTCAAAACACAAGGTTCTCAATTTAAATTGATACTTGAAAAAACTACTTCGGGATCATAAATTAAAAACTCGAGTTAATCCAACTCGAATGAGAGTCATCAGATCTGACCTCAAATTTCCAACAAAATTGCTTCTTTTTGCAAAATAAAGACATTGGACTACTCAAATCGAAATATCTCGAATTAAACTTTAATTGAAAATAATTTTATCGATATCTAAATTAAACCCGATTCATTTATCAGATCTACGTTATGCTTCCGAAAGAATTTTGGTGGCATTTTCTCACAAATTTTGATGGTATACACTCACTAATTAGTACCCACATTACTAGCAAATGTCTCTCATTTTTGTGGATTAATTTTGAAGCTAGCAGATCTTCCATTTATAGAACTTGATGGGCTAGCAAATTACTCTGCCAAGTCCTGCAAATCTTTACCAAAGCAATCCATTTCAACACTCTTTGTCAACACAATTACTTGTGAGGTAGAAACGATGGTGTTTTTTAGTGAATTTTCTACACTTAGGCATAGGCATGGTACATACGAGAAGACTTTTGCCTCGTTTACTTTTCGGGGCAGCAGCAATTTTGATAGATTTTAATTTTTTTATTTAATTAATTGTACGGGGAACCCAACGCTATTGATTACTGCATTAAAAATATGTTGTTCTCGAAGCTGTTGCAATGAAAATACTATAAAATAACACAAGTCATATCCTCTTAGCTCGCCTTAATTGACTATGTTTATCCTTACGCAATCGGTTATTGAACGCAATTAATTAACGTTAATAATTTTATATTTTAAATTAGATGTCGGTAATCTCACATGAGGTATTTAATTTTAAATGTTTTAAGAGACTATGACCAAGATAAGACGATGACCGAGATAAGATGGGTAATTGCTCCAAAGAACCAAACTCACTAGTCTTCTAATCTTCTATTTTGTGCATAATTAGTGAGTTGAACCCCTTTATGTTTTAAGAGATTTTAAATGTTTTAATAGACTATGACCCGGATACCAATATAATATATATATTGTGGATAGTGGGTGACTTATTCAACTATTTATGGAGAATAATATGCATTTAGAACATACTCACTATTCCTCATGTCCCCTTAAATTTTATAGTTATAGTTTTAGTATCCGTAAATATGTATCATATACTTAATTTTATAATTGTGAAAATTATGCGTAAAAATATCGTCTTGCACAAATTATAAGTTAAAACATCATTACAATCTTCAATCATACAATTATTTTTTAACATAATATATCATAATATAATTCTTATATCACGAGAATGTCCTTAGAAAGTGTCATGTACCCAGATATATATTATTTTATATACATATAATATTATAAATAACGGGGCAACTTCAGCTGTTTATGGAGAATAATATGAATTTAGAAGACACTCGCCGTTCCTCGCCCAACTCGACAAATTCAAGATGCTGCCACTTTTTCTAATTAATATATTGCATCAAAGTTATCGAGTGCATCAGTTTACACGCACTGACAAGAAACCTTTACAAAAAGAACAAACAAAGAACGTTCAAAATTATCTCCCCACGATAAACTTGTACTATATAACAATAATAATCTTCCATAGGTCGAGGGACCAGCATTTGTCATTAGCATACTTTACTCCTGCTGTGATCGAGAAGAGCCACTGAACCCACCGAGTTGCCAACTTATTAAGATTCCCATGGCGAAAACCACCGCCAGTGAACTTCATGTAGCCATGCTTCCATGGTCAGCTTTCGGCCATATGATTCCCTTTTACCAGCTATCCTTAGCCTTGGCTAACCGTGGTGTGCGTATATCCTACATATCGACCCCCAGGAACATTGAGAGACTTCCTGCAATACCTTCTGAATTGGTCCCTGTTATGCAGTATGTGAGCCTTCCATTGGCAGAAGTTCCAGGTTTGCCAAAAGGAGCTGAGGCCACAGTCGATATGGAGTTTGATGAGATCCCTTACTTGAAGGCGGCTTATGATCTCCTCCGCAAGCCATTCAAGGACTTTGTATTGAGTCACTCCCTTGATTGGGTAATCTCTGATTTTGCTGCTCACTGGCTGCCCGAGATCACTGAGGAACACCGGGTCAAGCTGATGTTCTTCTCGGTTTACACAGCGAGCACCTTGGTGTTTCTTGGTCCACCAGAGTGCCTCACAGGGAAGGTCAGAAAAGAGCAAGGCTAACGCCGGAAAGCATGACTACCCCACCTGATTGGGCTCCAATATTCCCGCAATCATTGGCTTTCAAGGGCTACGAGGCAGCTAAACTCCATCCCGGACTCTACACCAGCAATGCATCTGGGATAAGAGATTGCGATAGGATGGCAAGAGTGGTCCAGGGATGTCAAGCAGTAGGGGTTCGTAGTTGCAATGAGTTTGAAGGAGAGTACTTGGATTTGTATCAGAATCTCATTCAAAAGCCGGTGATACCAGTTGGCGTACTCCCTCCGTCCAAAGTAGAGAAGGAGGAGGACAAAGATGGGCCCTGGACGCAAGCCTTGAAATGGCTTGATCAACAGCACCCTCGATCAGTCATCTATGTTGGATTTGGGAGTGAGTACAAGCTCACTAAAGATGAAGTTTATGAGATAGCTTACGGGCTAGAGCTTGCACAGTTGCCATTCGTTTGGGCTCTTAGGAAGCCTACCTGGGCCTCTGATGATTCCGAAGCTTTACCGCCCGGGTTCTTGTCCCGGACATCAGGCAAAGGGGTCGTGTGCCTTGGATGGGCGCCACAGCTCAAAATTTTGGCTCATCCATCAGTAGGAGGCTCCTTGTTTCACTCTGGATGGGGTTCGATTATAGAAACATTGCAGCACGGGCATAATCTTATACTGTTGCCGTTCATCATTGATCAAGGACTGAATGCAAGGGAGATGGTTGACAAGGGTTTGGGTATCGAAGTAGGGAGAAGAGAAGACGGATCATACACCAGAGACGACATAGCTGATGCACTGAGACAAGCCACGGTCGGTGGTGAAGCAGAGAAGATCGGAACCCAAGCTAGGGAAGCTGCAACAATCTTTGGTGATCAGAAGCTGCAGGAGGAACATTATGTTGGTGGGTTTGTTAAATGCCTCACAAACGGAGCTCGACATCAGTAGAAAAAGTTCGATCTTGCACAAGTCTGTGATGCATGTATGATAAAAATGTGTAATTCTGGATTTCTGATTTAAAATGAATAAAACTCTGATCCTTTTGAGTATAATGCATATGACAAAGCATGTACGCATCAATGTTTTCGGTAAAGAGGTTGATCAACCAGAGCCGTAATTCGTCCATTTACTCGTACTCATGAATTTATAACTTTATTTTACTAGGCAGTGTAAAGAGACTCATGTTTCATTTAACTGTAAAAAATTATAGGATAATTGTAAAGTTAGTTATAATAAACTATAAGAAGATGATAAAGATTTCCTAAGAAAGGCATGAATATTTTCATGATTGAAACGTGAGAGAGAAAAACCAAAACAAAAAATTATCACAGAATAAATTCCATGTGACAAGGCAATTTTTGTCACATGAGAGAGAGCGACATCAAAATCAAACAGAACATGAAGGCCATCGATCGAAAACCACACACACACAACTTCAAGACTCACAAAAGCATACATTTACAACGTGACACAAAGCCACCATCATCAGTTATATGTTGTACCATGACCTAAGTTTACTGAACAGGGCATACTCTTTTCATTAATGCTTTAAATTCGACAGAGAAAGCATCCTCTTTCATCTCCACCACTGCCTATTAGATGTGAGTACGTCTCGTGGGTATCCTAAAATCTGATTGAAACATATCAAATATGTTCGGGTTTAGATTCTTAATTTTAAAACATGATACCCAAAACCGTTCACCCATATTTTGTTCCATCAATGTAGCAGATGGACATTTTAGTGATTGATTATACCATGAATTGTATTGAATTAGAATGAATTGTTCGGAGAGTGTGAATATTATCCTCCAAATCAGGTTTATTGATAGGGAAAGAAAGCCTTCATATTTTTCCTCCCTTTAAAAAAAATAATAATTTCAAGTCGATCAAGTTTTCTTACATTCTTTGGGCCTGGGATGTCTTGTCTGGTTGATGGACTAGTCCAAGTTGGTTTCTGTTGGGCCGAGCCCAGTCACTCTTGTCCTCTTGGTTCGGTTCACAAATATTGTAGGCTCAGAAGTTAGTAATGAGCATCACACTTAAACTTTGTTCTCACCCGTTAGCTGTAGCTGGAGCTCGGAGGTGCTGCTAATTATTATTAATCGATGGTTGTTTCATGTTTATAATTTCACTAGATGCCATATTTTGTGTTCTTTTTTACGTGTTTCATTATTATTAATCAGTTCGGATTTGAATTGGTCATTAATATTTGAGTCGATGTTAGATGAACTGCTCAAACACTAGTTTTCGCTACAAAATGTTTAATAGGGAAGTATATATTTAAAGGTTTGTTTTTAAGTGGTTAAAATGGGTATGGTTTGGGGTGAGCGTTGACGAGAGTCATCTCGAGGATAGATATTTTTTTAAAGAACATATGAGTGTGGTTGAGAATAGTTGGAGGAGAGAAAGGAAGTCATAGTTGGGTATGGTTTGGGTATTGAAAGGAAGTCTTAGTTTTTAAGTAGATAAATATGGAAATATACCTTCTGCCATCAGAGCGGAACGGCAGTTGGAGGGAGAAATATCGACAGCAAAATCATGATGATGGAGCACAAAATAGTATATTATTCCTAAAAACACTTAGTCTTCATTAAAAAAACACCCCCAAATACCGGAAGAAAAAAGAAATGTAAACAACCACCAACACCACCACCACCATTACAAAAACTGCGAAATCAAATATATTATGCTTAACAATGCCTTAAGATCATGATGAACGAGTACAGAATACTATTATTCATAAAATAACGCATCAACTTATTCGAGCGCATCATTTCGCTTGTACTGGCAAGAAACCTGAAGAAAAACAAACATATAAATCACGTTAGAAATCATCCCCCACGATCGATATGTAGTACCATATAAAAATACAAGTCTTCTCTAGAGATCAGCATTGTTTGCCATAAGCATACCTTAATCATACAGACAGAAAAACCTCTGAAGCCACCGAGTTCCCAACTTGAGATTCCGATGGAAAAAGCCACCGCCGGTGAACTTCATGTAGTCATTCTTCCATGGTCGGCTTTTGGCCATATGATCCCATTATACCATCTATCCTTAGCCTTGGCTAAGCAAAGTGTGCGTATATCCTACATATCAACCCCACGAAACATTGACAGACTTCCTGCAATACCTGCTGAATTGGTCCCTCTTATGCAATATGTGAGCCTTCCTTTGGGACAAGTTCAGGGTTTGCCGAAAGGAGCTGAGGCCACTGTTGATATTGAGTTTGATGAGGTCCCATACCTTGAGGCAGCCTACGATCTCCTGCGTCAGCTAATCAAGGAGTTTGTTTCGAGCCACTCGCCAGATTGGATAATTTCTGACTTTGTTGCTTACTGGTTGCCCGAGATCACTCAAGAATACCAGGTCAAGCTTATGCTTTTTCTGCTTTTACAGCCACCACCATGGCGTTTATCGGGCAGCAGAATTTTCTCAGGGGGAAGACCAGGAAAGACCAAAGAAGACACCACACAGCTTGAAAACCACACCTGACCGGTGTAAAGGAATACTGCCATCAGTGGTCTTCAGACCTTATGAGGTAGCCAAAATTCACTCACGAATCGAAGACAGCAACATATCTGGGATAACAGCTGCTGAAAGGGGGCTAGAATGGCTCAGGGATGTCAAGCAGTGGTCATAAGAAGTTGCTACGAGTTCGAAGGAGAGTGCATTGAACTGTATCAGAATCGCAACCCAATTCCTGTAATACCAGCTGGGCTCCTTCCACCCATGAAAGTAGAGGAGGAGAATACGAGTGGGCAGTGGAATGAAGTCCTGAAATGGCTTGATCAACAAAGCTCTAAATCAGTTGTATATGTTGGATTTGGGAGCGAGTATAAGCTCACAAAAGATGAAGTTTATGAGATAGCGTATGGGTTGGAGCTTGCCGAGTTGCCATTCATATGGGCTCTTAGGAGACCCACTTGGGCAGCAGATGATAGTCAAGCTTTACCACCAGGATTTATGACCCGGCCTTCTAGCAAAGGCATCGTTTGCCTTGGATGGGCACCACAGCTCAAGATTTTGGCTCATCCATCAGTAGGAGGCTCCTTGTTCCACTCTGGATGGGGGTCAATCATAGAGACACTTCAACATGGGCATAATCTCATCCTGTTGCCATTCGTTTTTGATCAAGGACTGAACGCAAGGTTAATGGTACAAAAGGGCTTGGGCATTGAAGTAGAGAGACGAGAAGATGGATCATATACCAGATACGACATAGCTGATGCACTGAGACGAGCCATGGTCGGGGATGAAGCAGAGAGGATAAGGGCTCAAACTAAAAATGCTGCAACTATCTTTGGCGATCAGAAGCTGCACGAGGAGCGTTACATTGGTAGGTTTGTCGAATATCTGAGAAACTGATCTTGATATCGATGATGAAGAATCTTTGAGGATCTTCCACAAGTCTGTGATGCATGTAATATGCCAAAATATGTATTCTGAATTTCTGATTTACAACGAATAAAACTCTGATCCTTTGAGGATAATGCATATGACAAAACATATGCATCAATCTTTAAGGGTCATGAGGGGGAGAATGGATTTCTTTTTTTTTTTTAATCAAGGAAACGGCCTATTCGATTATTCTTGTTGATTCCCGTTACTAAGGGTCACATCCAATGTGAAAGTGAGGGGATGCTGAGGACTCCTTAAGAAAAGCATGGATAATCTTAATAACAGAGACGCCAAAACAAAAAGGGTTATTGAAATTTAATAATCTAAATTTTTGTGGATTTAAAAACTAATAATCCGAAATTAACAAATTGTTAACAGTGAATTGAACTTTTAATTTTACTATTTCTAATATTCTCCACTGATTTTGACTCATGAGGCGATAATGTGTCTATGGTTGAATATTACATGTATCACTTTTTCAATAAAATAAAGGTTTTTGTCAAGCTATTTTGTGAGTTAAAATGGATCATAAATATTTCTCTCCTTTTATGTCCTCCCTTGAATGAAAAGACCAATTTTTCCCTCTAATTATTTTATGCACCTTAACTGCTTATAATTAAAATAGTTAAATAGTTGATCAAAAAATAGTTAAATAGTTAATTATTAATCAAGCAAGGCCATTAAAATTCAATATTAAGGTCCAAAATATACCACATCAATCGACATCGCGTTTACCCACCCACCCAAACTCTTACCCACATCTCACCACTCACCACCAGTGCAGCCCTAGCACCACCAAGACCCGAGCCCAGGACAACGGACCTAAATGTAAGGTCATCGTCCACCGAAAAGGCCCTCTCTGCGATTACTTTTCTTTCTAGATTGCCCCATGCTTGTTCATCGTCTCCAGCCTCTCAACTATACTCCTCCTCCATTCCCTCCATTCCTCTCTCAACCGTACTCCTCCTCTCTTATTGTAGTAATGGTCAGAGTATTTTTATCTCGACCTTCTTAACTTGATCTGATGCTACCTTCTAAACGTTCTTTTGTATTATATGTGTGAATTCTGGAAGACAAGAAATTTCTAACATTATAAGTTCATTGTCATCTCAATAAGTATATGGTAGTGGTTAAAACTACCTAGTTAGGTGGTTTAAAAATAAAATAAAATCTTTTTTAAAAACAGATATTACTGTTTTCCATATCTTAATTTTCTCTCTTCTCACTCATATGCTCCACGCATGCTCTCTCTCTACTCTTTCTCTCTGCCCTCTCTTCATCGTTCATCAATCTGTTATCGGAGTCCGATATCTCGTCGCTCCATTGTTTGCTGATTCAATTCCTCTCTCATTAGGTTGGTTGCCATCGTTCTCCCTCCTTCCCTTGTGGCCGGATTTTTATTTCGGCTTTTTTCCCCTTCCAATTTGTCCATTTTTTTCATTTTCGTTCAACTTTTCGTGTTTGATTATGGTTCGGGCGTTATTAGTGACGCGAGTTGTTTTGTTTGATCGTGTTTTTGTTGGATTTCGTCAAGGTGACTTGTGTTTCGAATTTCTCAGGCTTTTTTGCTCTCTTTAATGAATTTATGTTATTTCTTGATGAATTTGTATTTTTTAAGATCTGATTTGTTATGTATCAATAAACATGATATGTTCTTTAATGAATTTATTTTTTATATTGGTGGTTTGTGTCTATGAATTTCTCATATTGTTTTACTCATTGATGAATTTGTCTTATTTCTTGATAAATTTGTGTTTTTTAATGTCCGATTTGTTATGATATTTTCAATTTCGTTTTGATATGTGAAATTCTTTGGTATGGTTTGTGTTTTTGAATTTCTCACGTTCTTTTAATCTTTGATGAATTTGTCTTATTTTTGGATAAATATGATATTGATGAATTTGAAATTTTTGAATTTGTTTAATTTCTCGAGTTCCGTTTAATGAATTTGATGAATTTCGAGGATGAATTTGCTCTTTGATAAATTTATTTAATGAATTTCTCAGGTTCCGTAAATGAATTTGATGAATTTATCAGGTTATGTTGATGAAATTTCTGAATTTGATGAACTTGTTATGTATCAATAAATATGATATTTTTAGATGAATATGATACTTTTTAATGCATTTGTTTTTATATTGATGAATATGATTTTTTTTTCAATGAATTTATCTTTTATATTTTTTAATATGCGTTTTTAATACTCTGAATCTTCTATTGTTGGATATGCTATTATATTACATATTTTGTTTGATGAATATGTGAATAGTGATGAATACTTACTAATCCTTGACCAATTTATCATATATTAAGGGAAATTGCATATTTTTTAGATGAATACATCAAATTTAGTGATGAATATACTAATTATTTATTTTGAATATTTACTAATTGTTCATAAATTTATGTAAAGAACTAAGAAACAAAAGTTAAAGCAGGTTCTTAGAGAAAAAAATGTTGAATATGCAGAAAGAGATAGGATGAATATGGACAAGTGTAGACATACTTTAAAAATTCATCAATATTGTTGTAAAATTCATTAGTATTATTATAAAATTTATTAGTTTATTACAAATTCATATGTAATTTATTTTATATATTTGTATTTTTTATATAAATGAATAAATATTTATATCGATTTTTTTTTGGAAAAGTTGAAGATATATATGTTTAATTCAAATATTCACCATATTATATTAAATTCATCAGTATGTATTGACAATATTGAGTCAAGTGGATTAAAAAGGTGTAAATAAGTGATTAAACTTTAATTAATAGTGTGTTAGTAAAAAAAGTATACATGTGCAAACAAATTTATGAGTGTTTTTTGAAGAAAAATTGAATATATATATATATATATATATATATATATATATATATATATATATATATATATATATATATATATATACACATGTTTAATTCAAATATTCATCATATTTGTATTAAATTCATCAGTATGTACTGATAATGTTAAGTCAAGTGCATTGAAAAAGTGTAGTTAAGTGATTAAACTTTATTGAAAAATTTACTAAAACACAAAAGGAAAGTATATATTACAAAAAATCATCAAATTTGAAAAAATCCATCATTTTAGTGTGAAAATTCATCATATATAAATTTTATTTCAAAAGGATACATGTCACAGTTTATTGAAGCACCTAGTTAGGTGCTTAAATGACCATAATAGAATTTGTATTGTCATCTACCTTTCACCATCCTCATATGCAATCCGATGTAACATTGTATACCACCGCCTAGCCGAACATATACACACATGCACACACGACAAATAAACCGGTACAACTTAGCTATTATAGTCGCTAACATACTATATTTTCAGTCACAATTTTTGTAAGAAAAGTCTTGCATATTATTATTATTCCAATACACTTTTTGCAATGGCTTAATTTAATTTGTGCTCGTAAAATTTGTCAACCTTTCTTTCGACATCCATCAAATTTTGGTTCTTTTTTTTTAAAATTATTAAAACAAAGCGTAATGGATTTGTTAAAATTTGGACCTAATTAGCTGTAATGCATTTCAAAACCCAAATTCAACCCCTCCCCCAACAAAAGAAAAATACGGAAAGAAAACAGAAATGTTGACAAACGCCACTACCACCATTACAGAACTGACAAATCAAATATAATATGCTTAACACTGCCTTAAAATCATGATGATCGATACAAAATATTATTATTTATAAAAAGACATTCTAGATGCTACCACCTTTTTCTATTTAATATATTGCATCAAATTATTGAGCCCATCATTTGCCATAAGCATGCTTTAATCTCACTGTCAGAAAAACCTTTGGAGCCACCGAGTTCCCAGCTTGATATTCCGATGGCAAAAACCACCGCCGGCGAACTTCACGTAGCCATGCTTCCATGGTCGGCTTTCGGCCATATGATCCCCTATTACCATCTATCCTTAGCCTTGGCTAAGCGAGGTGTGCGGATATCCTACATATCAACCCCCGAAACATTGACAGACTTCCTGCAATACCTGCTGAATTGGTCCCTCTTATGCAATATGTAAGCCTCCCTTTGGCACAAGTTCCAGGTTTGCCAAAAGGAGCTGAGGCCACTGTTGATATTGAGTTTGATGAGATCCCATACCTTAAGGCAGCCTACGATCTCCTGCGTCAGCCAATTAAGCAGTTTGTTTCAAGTCACTCACCTGATTGGATAATCTCTGACTTTGTTGCTTACTGGTTGCCTGAGATCACTCAAGAATACCAGATCAAGCTGATGTTTTTTACTGTTATTTCAGTGATCGCCAACTTGTTTTTCAGGCAAAGGCAATTTCTCAAGGGGGAAGGTCAGGAAAGACTGAAGAACACGCCTCACAGCTTGACAACCACACCTAACTGTTGTAGAGTATTACCGCCATCAGTGGTCTACCGACCTTATGAGGCAGAGAAAATGCACTCAGGACTGTACGACAGCAATGCATCTGGGATAACAGATAGTGAGAGGGGGAGTAGAATGGTTCAGGAATGTCAAGCATTGGGCGTAAGAAGTTGCACCGAGTTTGAAGGAGAGTACATCGAACTGTATCAGCACCTCATCCAAAAGCCTGTAATACCAGCTGGGTTCCTCCCACCAGCGAAAGTAGAGGAGGAGAATACAAGTGGGCAGTGGAATGAAATCCTGAAATGGCTTGATCAACAGAGCTCTAAATCAGTGGTATATGTAGGATTTGGGAGCGAGTATAAGCTCACAAAAGATGAAGTTTATGAGATAGCATATGGGTTGGAGCTTGCCGAGTTGCCATTCATATGGGCTCTTAGGAGACCCACGTGGGCAGCAGATGATAGTCAAGCTTTACCACCAGGATTTATGACCCGGACTTCTAGCAAAGCCATCGTGTGCCTTGGATGGGTACCACAGCTCAAGATTTTGGCTCATCCATCAGTAGGAGGTTCCTTGTTCCACTCTGGATGGGGGTCAATCATAGAGACACTTCAACACGGGCATAATCTCATACTATTGCCATTCATTATTGATCAAGGACTGAACGCAAGGTTAATGGTACACAGGGGCTTTGCCATTGAAGTAGAGAGACGAGAAGACGGATCATATACCAGATACGACATAGCTGATGCGCTGAGACGAGCCATGGTTGTGGATGAAGCAGAGAGGATAAGGGCTCGAACTAAAAATGCTGCTACTATCTTTGGCGATCAGAAGCTGCACGAGGAGCATTACATTGGTAGGTTTGTCGAATATCTGACAAACTGAGCTTCATATCGATGGATGAACAATCTTTGAGGATCTTCTTGCACAAGTCTGTAATTCATGTAATATGCTAAAAATATGTATTCTGAATTTCTGATTTACAACGCATAAAACTCTGATCCTTTGAGTATAATGCATATGACAAAGCATATGCATCAATCTTTAAGGGTAATGAGAGAGACTGGATATCTTGTTTTTCTTTTCTAAACCAGGGAAAAGGCCTATTCGATATTATTGTTGATTCAGGTTGTTATAAGGGTCACATCGAACGGGAAAGTGAGAAGATGCTAAGGATACCTCGAAAAAAGCATGGATATCTTCATGACTGATACATCAGAGAAAAAGAAAGTAACAACCAGAACAAAAATAGCACACAAGTTCCCTGACAAGTCAAGTTTTATCACATCAGATCGAGAAACTCACATCAAAATCAAGTAGACACAGCAACAGAATATCAAGGACATCGAACCACACGCAACTTCAGAATCACAAAAGCATGCATTTATAATGTGACACAAACCATCATCAGTTACGTTGTTCCATGAGCTAAGCTTACAGAACAGGCCGAACTCTTTGCATTTTTCAACCCAACAGACCACCTTCCCTGCTTTAATAGAACAGAGAAAGCATCCCTCTCAGCTCCATTGCCTATAGTTCAATGAGTGGGTTTGGTTACAGTCCCACAGACCCATATGTTGAGTGTCTAGCGTAGGTAGGGTACCGGTATAGGTGATCTGAGCCCCGAGCTTCTAATGTCCAGACTAGTCAACTCACCAAGCCTAAACAAGCTGAGCATAAATGAGTGGATTAACAAGCTAACAAACTGAGCCTAAACAGGCCTGACAAACTAAACATGCTAATTTGATGATATTTGGGTATCTTAGAGTAGAGTTTTAAATTTATATTTATTAGTTTATGTTAATATTGATAAGTATTTTAGTATGTTTGCTTGGAGAAAGAGACCATAAACTCATGGTTAGCGTTTTATAATGGGAGTTTTGTTAAAGTTTTATTTAGTATTAGTGATAAGAATTTAACTCATGGGCAGGGAAAATATCATCGGTCTAAAACAATCAAATGAACCAACGAGTATTAAACGAACTAACCTCGAACTCGACCCTTTCACAAGCCGAGATCAAGCTTAATTTTGCCGAGCTCGCTATTCCTCATCCAATTTCACAAATTCAAGATATTGCATCAAAGTTATCCAGAGCATAATTTCACATGTATTGACAAGAAACCTGCACCAAAAGAAACAAATAAATTACGTTAAAATTATCTCCACACAATAGATATGCACTATATAACGATATTAATCTGGCTTCCATGAGGTAACCGCAAGGAACAACCAGCATTTGTCATTAGCATATTTTGCTCTTATTGTGAGAAAATCACAGAACCCACCGAGTTCCCAACTTAACATTCCGATGGCAAAAACCACCGGTAAACTTCATGTAGCCATGATTCCATGGTCGGCTTTCGGCCATATGATCCCATTTTACCAGCTATCCTTAGCGCTGGCTAACCGAGGTGTGTGTGTATCCTACATATCAACCCCCGAAACATTGAGAGGCTTCCTGAAATACCTTCTGATTTGGTCCCTCTTATGCAGTATGTAAGCCTCCCACTGGCACAAGTTCCAGGTTTACCAAAAGGAGCTGAGGCCACTGTTGATATGGAGTTTGATGACATCCCATACCTGAAGGTAGCCTACGATCTCCTGCGTGAGCCAATCAAGCAGTTTGTTTCGAGTCACTCACCTGATTGGATAATCTCTGATTTCATTTCTCACTGGTTGCCTGAGATCACTCAAGAATACCGGGTCAAGCTGATGCTTTTTTCTGTTATTACAGCCACCACCATCTTGTTTTTCGGGCCACCGGAGTTTCTCATGGGGGAAGGTCAGAAAAGACTAAGGAAGACGCCGCACAACATGACAACCACGCCTGAGTGGTGTAAAATATTCCCACCATCAGTGGCCTACCGTCCTTTTGAGGCAGCCAAAATTCACTCAGGAATCTACGACAGCAATGCATCCGGGGTAACAGATGGTGAGAGGCTGGCTAGAATGGTTCAGGGGTGTCAAGCAGTAGGCATAAGAACTTGCGCTGAGTTCGAAAGAGACTACATCAAACTGTATGAGAACCTCATTCAAAAGCCTGTAATACCAGCTGGGCTCCTCCTACCAGCAAAAGTAGACGAGGAGAATACCAGTGGGCTCTGGAGTGAGGTCCTAAAATGGCTTGATCAACAGAGCTCTAAATCAGTGGTATATGTAGGATTTGGGAGCGAGTATAAGCTCACAAAAGATGAAGTTTATGAGATAGCATATGGTTTGGAGCTTGCCGAGTTGCCATTCATATGGGCTCTTAGGAGACCCACTTGGGCGGCAGATGATTGTGAGGCTCTACAACCAGGATTTATGGCCCGGACTTCCTCCAGAAAAGGCTTTGTGTGCCTTGGATGGGCACCACAACTCAAAATCTTGGCTCATCCATCAGTTGGGGGTTCTTTGTTCCACTCTGGATGGGGGTCAATCATAGAGACACTTCAAAACGGGCATAATCTCATACTACTGCCATTCATTATCGATCAAGGACTGAACGCAAGGTTAATGGTAGACAAGGGCTTGGGTATTGAAGTCGAGAGACAAGAAGACGGATCATATACCAGATACAACATAGCTGATGCACTGAGACGAGCCATGGTTGGGGATGAAGCAGAGAAGATACGGGCTCAAACTAAAAATGCCGCAACAATCTTCGGAGATCAGAAGCTGAATGAGGAGCATTACAGTGGTAGGTTTGTTGAATTTCTGAGAAACTGAGCTTGATATCGTTAAATGAACACTACCAGATAGACGAGACAAGACCATGTATGCATGAGACTTACCGTAAACATATACGAATATCATTCTGATGTCAAGATGGATATGCTTTAATCGTTAAAGAAGTCGCTTTTGTAAATGAAAATCAGTGCTCCAGAATATCGAAACAGATTGTGCTCATTAATAATTAATTAAGTATATATCAATATATATGAATCAATTATAGTTATCTGCTCTATAATCAATATATATGAATCAATTATATATCTATATCTATATTCAAAGCTTCCTCCATCCGATCCAACACAAATTTAGAATAGAGAAGGGCATCAAGTTGATGTTCATACCCGATGAAGAGAAAGAAGCATCAAGTTGATGAGTTTAATCACAATCAAATCAGATGATGTATATGTTACTGGGGACATAGACATCTATCAACACTGATCGAATTCGCTACAAAAATTGTCCCAGAACAATAACTCCTGGTGAACATACAAATACATTTATACCGTTGACGACTGACACCAGGCAACGTCGCTGCCATGGAGAACACAAATCTCAACTACACAATTACAGAAAATGAAAAAGAAGCTTATAATGTTGAATTCTAGGTCTAAATACATCTTTTTTATATATTTTTGGTGGTATTCTTCCTCTAAATCTGATAAAATTTGGACAATAAAAAGAGAGGGGTATTTGCTCACTCTAACACAAAATCCATATGCACATACTAACACTAAGCACGCCTCTTCCCTTCACACTGGTAGAGCGGTTTGAGAATACTCTGGGGGAGGCACGGTGAGAAAAAAGAAAAAGAAAGAAAAGTCGATGCATATTTTGCAGATTTTGCACTTGTGAGGATCGACTTGAATGTGCATCCAAAATGCAATTAACCTATTAATCAATTTGTTTATGTTGCCATTTCATCAACTTCCGAATGGAAAACAAAGCTCGGAAATGTTGTGGTTATATCCCTGCACAAGATTTTCCAAGAAAAATTAATCGAATTAAGCCCTGCCCAGTGAAGCGCTTGTACATAATGTATATATACACAGTGGAAGCAAAAAAATGTAGGGAAGAAAACAACCGCATACCTGAGATAAGGTAAGGTCATTATTTTCAATAATGAAGGATTTCTTGATACAAACTGATGCCATTCAGATCTATCAATTTTCCCATCTTGATTCACATCAGCTTCTAGGAATGTCTGCAAAATACACGATTTTAGTTATCCAGATTGCACAGCTCAGCAGCCTGCAAAGACAACCACCAAGGATAGGTGGGGTACCTTGAAGATCACAAGCTAAACTACTTAGTAATGAAGGGTTAAAGATCATTTGCTCAGTAGACCATAAAATAATAGAGCACAGTTAACTACTTAGACACCCAAATAGGCAATTGAGTGTTTTCTTCTAAGCGCATCCAAAAAACAAAAGCCGGTTTCTGGGAAACAATTTTGTGCGTGTATTGTAATCAGCCTCTATACAAGCGAAGGTAAGATCATCAAGATTTCCCTATACCTTGCTTAACTGAGATCCATACAACATGGTGTTGTCATCATTGTCCTTGTAGACAAGAACGATGTGTGGGAATCACCCCAAGAAGGGATGAGGATTCCAGGGGTTTGAGCTACCCTACTAACCATTCTACACATGATGTCCCATTATTTTTATAAGAGAAGGTGACATAATGTATACTTGGATCAACTTTTCCATTGCTCAAAGCTAGCAAATACTCTAGACATCCTTTCATAGGTTTACATACAACTCATAATCTCATTCCAGAAACCCTTTCTCAAACCAAGTAATAGTGGATGCCACATGTCTTCACAAGCATCATTCAAAAGCAAGAAAATAAGGAAACATCTCACAGACTCATGAACCAAACAGCTCACCTTGTCAAGTATAACTTCAATTGTTTCATCTGCCAACTTCAATTCGGATTCACAGAGAATCGCAATCAACATTTGCCTCACCTGCATAAATTGCATCCATGTTCAGTGAATGGTGGCTACAAGTGTAAGAAAAACAGATAAAATCATAGAAATATATTGGTGAGTCAAATGTTTCCGTAATATCAACCATATAGTCCAATGCAATAAGGAAAAGCTATGGGCAGATCAATGCATTATGTATGCAGCAGCGATACAAATCCAAAAAAAAAAAAAAAGGCAAGCAGATCACACAACCACGAGGTGACGCCATCATTGCCTCACAAGTTTCTCTAAATCCAACAAAAGAAGTCGCCGCCTTATCTGATTTCTACATAAAGCATATATGTTGAGAAAAACTTGAAAGCAGAGCAATCTCACATGTACCGGAAGGACAACAATTAGAATCAGTGTAAAATGCAGAACCTGGCAGCTCATGCAGCCGATAGTTCAGCCACAATTTATTTAAGTATACATGGAAATGGAAAAATCTTTCCAAGAAGAGGATCCGATGGCACAGAAACATTTGACACAGATTTTCAGCTTCATTAACCACAGATGCTATCAATGAAGCAAACAAGAGCCACTATACGCCAGGGTGGATCCCGATGGAGGTGAAGTAGTCAAGAAAGATGAAATACCTCTTGGCGTTCGATAAATCCTGTGCCATCCAAATCATAAAGCCTAAACGTGACTGCAATGGAAAATGCAAATAATCATTTTCATACAAACAAAATTCAGAAACTTTTTATAAAAAAAAACAGAACATATACAGAACTTTGAACAAGTTCATATTAACTGAAAAAAGTTAATGCAGCAATGGAATGGTGTGAGATATCACTTACAGTCTATCTTATCGTCTTGAGAGGCATTTGGATGGAAGAAATTTAGCGTTCTGACAAAGTCACCAAAGTCAACGACTCCCTTGTGTTTAACATCAAACAGATCAAAGACCTGTATGAAAGAGATTCAAACGCGACCAACGTCATGAAGCGTTAAAAATATGGACACTTATTATGCAGGTCAGAGAATGCCAAGAAATCATGCGGAAGGGTTTTTCTTTGCATTATATCATTTTTCCTACGAATACAAAACCTTGAAAGTAGAAATGTGGATGTTATGATAAATAGAAATTAGACAATTTCAAGAATTTATTTTGTTAAGATAATCTAAAAAAGCCTAGCTAAAGTCAGCAGATAGCAACATGTCATTCAAATATAGGGGCTCAAATAATTAGAATTTAAGTTTGAGAAGAAGATTGTAGTCGGGGATATTGATCATAGCATGACCGTATATTTATAAGAGCATTAACAACTTACCCTGTTGGCAAAAAGATTCTCTTTCTTTTTGTTCTTGAATAAAGCTAGTTGAAATTCCTCCTGTATCCAAATTGCAGCTGTTAGTGCACTATTCTCTTAAAGATTCAAACTAAAATCTACATGTACATGGGCATCACATCCACAAGAGAAATTTAGAACGCAAGTAAAGCTATATGAATGATGACAGCAAAATTCGGATAATGATTTAGAAAACTCATATGTCTTGTCATATTTCATGTTGCTATGAATAGCTGGAAAATAAATAAATAAATATTGTGCACAAAACTATCAAAGATATAAATTATCTCCATATATGTGGTCACACTCCATGTGCAATTAAACTTAGAATTGGCATATAAAATGACACGGCCTTATAAATTCTGTGGATCCCCACAGTGTTTGTTGGCCGAAAATAACAGACTGCAATAAGAGAGCGACACTGGGGGCGGGGATTTGACCAGCTTAAAAAGGCAAAAAGATAACAGAGATGAACAAGAAGACCGAGATAAAAGTTTATACCTTACTTATAAGCCCATCATCAATCACGGAACTGCTTATGCTTTTGTACAACTCGAACAATGCTTCAACTTCACTTACACTGACTGGGCAATCAATATACAAAACATTTTAGCAAACACCATCGAATACAAGAGGCTAGGAATGTTAAACTAAATGTACACGGGAACATTTTGTAATGTGATCCTACATTATTCTTTTCCATAAGATTGCTACATTAAAGTTAGTTGGTTGTGTTACCATTAATCTGAGCATACTTTTATTGTCTACTGAATACTATCCCATCAAACAAGATATCTTTAGCATGCTTTGCATCACCATTGAAAGTATCATAATTAAAATGTCAAGGAGCTATACATCCAACCTAAAGACCAGCAAGTATAGAAACCCATTGAAAAGCTAAATTACAAGTTCAAGTCTGTATAAAGAAGCATGTCAACTTAATATAAATGCAAAAGGAGCTTACAAGCTGTTTGTGAAGCAAGAAACACCGGGTCTTCATATCCAGGGAACTGCCTGCTTGCAGTTGAATGAAAGCATCCCATATTTACAGAGGAAGAAACCCACCACTATGAGAAGCAATGAGGCTTTACTACAACATCACCAGTAAAACCATCTTAATCTTGAAAATTTCACAGCCAAATCCATCTTAGCCTAGCAAATTTCAAAGCCAAATCCAAACCCCAGGATGAAAAACAATCAGTAAACCAGGTGAAAAACCGAAAACAGAATTGGTTAAGTCAAATCAATTTTTCAAAAAAGAAAAAAGAAAAATACAACAAAGAATAACAGAAACCTGTAGCTCACATCAGTCAAAAAACATTTCTATTTGGTACTCCATTAAAAACACGTTGGAAGGTGAAATGGCAGGCATCATGGCTCCCACCTTCTTTTCCCTTTTTCTTTAATAATCAATTTACCCAGATGAAGGAAGCAATCAAACATAACAATAGAATTTTTCTTTTCATATTCAGAATACAATGGTGAAACTTTATCTTCCCGATAGACTACAGGATCAGAAATCCGAATTAGGGTTAAAAACTTGCAAGTACCCATTGAAACTTGTTGTACAACAATCAGACTAGAAACCTAGAATAGGTGCAAATCTTTCCCCTGCTAGCCTTGGTCAGCCATCAATTCGATTAAAAACAGTCACCGATGCAAAAAAACGATTGAAGAAATAGATAAACATACAAAATCCAACATTTAAATAGTACGAAAAGGAGAAAATGATCGCAAATTAAAGAAACCCACACGAAATTTCAAACCCAGATCAAAATCTCCCAAAAAAAACACAACCCAAAAGAACCCCAATTTCAAAATTTAAAATCTTGCCCTAAATCTCTATAACTACATTCCAATTGGACAAATACGACACAATTGAAGCTCGAAACAAGAAATTCACAAGACAAAGAGCTAGAAAAATGAGACTTACAAGAAAAAGGAGTGTCCCGCCGGAGAGCTCCGCCGGAATCACGAATTCCCCGGGCACCAGAAGGTACCGTGCACCCGAAAAAGGGGAGGGTAGGGAGGGCGAGAAGCGCGATGAAAGAAAGAGAGAGAAAGAGAGAGCTAAATGATGAGAGAAGTGGAGGAGGGTAAATAAGAGAGATCGGACGGGTGAGATGAAATCCAAAGGAGGGAAGGAGGGAGAGAGAGGAGATAGAATTCCGGAATTTCTGTATAAAATTGAGCTGAAGAAGAAGACCAAGGAAAAGGCGAAGGCGAAACACAGGGAGAGAGAGAGAGAAATGGGGCGGTTTATATATAGAGGGGGTACTGAATTTGGTGAAGGGAAAAAAAAGAAAAAGAAAAGAAAGGGGTCAACTTTTTCTTTTCTTTTTTATAAAGGCTGAGCTCTGACACACTGTAGCACGTGACTGCGGTTTTAAATGCGCGTGAGAGTACAACTGATTCATCAATTCCATGCCGCTAGCCCACCGTAAATAACTATGGACATGTCTGGGGTTAATATGTATATCAATATCTGCCGATTTGGCTTACTAATAAAGATAATAACCAACTTAATCTTTCGATTTTATCTGTTAAGATAAAAATCGTTGATTTTTAAATGAATCCACTTAAAGCTCCAGGGTCTGATGACTTTAGCGCGGGTTTTTCCAGCAGCATTGGGATATTATTGGTAATGACATTATTACGTGCATTATGGATTTTTTAATAATGAAAAATTATTAAAAGAGATTAATTATGCCTTCATTGCATTAATACCGAAAGTTACAAACCCTTCATTTACTTTGCACTTTAGACCAATCCGCTTGTGCAATAGTCTTTACAAAATTATTTCAAAAATACCTGTCAATAGGTTACGGCCTATTCTACGTAAGATTGTCAACCCTTAACAGTGTGTTTTCGTGCCTAATAGGGACATTCATGATAATATTCTTTTGACACATGAAGTTATTAACAAATTTGGGAATATTAAAGAAAAACAAACTTATATTGGACTCAAATTGGATATGAAGAAACTTTATGATATAATTAAATGGGAATTTATCTTTGTTTGTCTCAAGGATTTGGGTTTCCATTTAATTTGGATTAATTGGATACGTGAATGTATTACTTCGATTCATTGTAACAACCCGATCCTAAATCACAATTATTTATTTTAAATCACATTATTTATTTTATTAATTACACTATTTATATAATTGAGCGCGTGCACTTCAATTCGATATTTTGTAATTACATTATCCTTATACATGTGTTATGCAGCTAAGGCGACGAAGTGGCCCTAATAAAAATCTCATAATAAGATTTTAATTTGTGAACATCGTTATTAAAAACAAAATTAAAAGTAACAATAAAAGAAAACAAAATAAGTAAATAAAGAAATAAATTAAAATAATAAAATAACCAAATTAGATTTTTCTAAAGAAAAATCCAGAGAAAGAATTCTCTGGATTGTGCGAGCAGACTTAAAAATACATTTCGAGCTCATCCTCTCTCTCCCGTGCTCCTTCGTTCTCTCCTTCCCCTACCTCCTCTCGCATCTCCCCGCCTCTCCACGCCCTTTCTCCCCGGTCGGGCCGGTTCCGGCGACCGCCGCCGCCAACGCCGAGCGAAAGCCAACGCCAAGCACCGGTCGGAGGCAACCGAGCATCCCTCCCTCACGCTACCGCCCTCCGTCTCGCTCTCCCTCGCGCGCCTTCGCTCTTTCCCCTGCCTCCATCTCGCGGCTCGCTCCCGGCCATCGGGCGCCACCAACGCCGGCCGAAGCCGACGCCGGCGTCGTCGTGGAGACGCCGACACCTCACTCGCCACCGCTCTCCTCTCTCTCGCTGTCGCTCGCGCACGGGCAATTGCCCTGCCTCCCCACCGCGGCAACCCACTCGCCGCCAACCATCACCTGCAACACGGCCGTCGAGCTCGACGCCGGTGCTGCCCCGCGATCGCCGGAGCAACCGAGCACCCCAACATCCTCTCCTTGACTCCTCCTCTCGTGCATTCGAAGGTAAAACTCTAAACCCTAAATTATCAATTTCATTATCTATTTGAGCAATTGTAACCGTAAATTGAATTATGATTAGAAATATATTTGTGGGGTGAATTTAAAGATTAATTTGGGAAAATCCGAATTGGTGTGAATAATCGAGTTGTGGCATCTCAATGGATTGGTTGTGTATTGTATGAATGAGAACGAATGTGATTCTCTTTGGGAGATTATGAATTAGTGACTGAGTTTGGGAGATGTTTATTATAGAATTGGGTGAATTGATGGAATTGTTATATGTTGAAAATGGTTATATTGAGCAAATGAATGAGAACGTGTATGTGGAGAGTAAAATTAAGCAATGTGTAAGTGTAGAAGTGTGAGGGAGATTTGAGCATTAAGCTTACCTAATAGTGGTCGTGAAAGTGAAATTTGTCGGGAGAACAATGCTTATGATCTTAACATGGTGCATGTACGGGTTTTGAGCAATTCGGTAGATTGGGGAACCTTCCTATAGGAAGACATTTGACGGATTAATCAACTACTTAGCTATGAGTCTTGAATGCGGGGAAGGGAGAAGTAAGGAATAAATTAGGAATAAGTGTTTGTTAGGTATATTTATATATATATATATATATATATATATATATATATATATATATATATATATATATATATATATATATAGACACCATTTTCAATACAAGTCAGCTAACGAATTGAATTACGGCAAAACAATCGAGTATTTAATCAACTTCTCTAATTAATATATATTGTATTCAATAATTGAAACGGAATCAACGCAAGAAAGCTGAGTAATACGAACATTAGTTTAATCGATTTTCACATGAATATAAGAAATGAAATACATTGTTAAAGCTTATACAAACTCAAGCATTAAAACTCAAGAAAACATTATTAACCCTAGAAATCCATTTTAAACGAACCGAGGCCACTTCGTTGCCGAATAGCTGGTGACTCAAATTTCCGCAAAAGGGGAGAAACAAATATTCTCAATTCGAGTACGTTCATTGCTCGTACCTTTCGAAAACTCACGTGTTTCATCAAATCTTAACATTTCTCATATATGCAATTAATAAGAATCATTTACAAGGCAAGTTTTGCCACCTAATTAAGTGGTCCCCGCCCAATTATCAATTACCAAGGGCTTAGGCCCGCCAATTATACCCGTGCGCGGCGTCAACTCGGGTTATCGGTCGGCCCGGGGTGAGCACTGCTCAACGATCGTATCAATTACCAAGGGGTTCCACTTCCGGATAATAACCTAGCAAGCAATTTTACTTATATTCTCTCCCCCGATTTCAAACTAAAATGAATTGAAATGCGCGCGCTCAATCAAAATATTCTTCAAGTTATTTTACAGATGCAGGAATGTTCGTACTGAGTTTCGACTCACTCTTCGAAATATTTTACTGTTTTGTTTTAGGAAGAAGCATTGGTGAACTATCAACCACTTACCAAGTCCGACAAAGGCAAACCCTAGTCAATCACGCTGCATTTGTAATTACGAAGGTACATAGACGCTCACGAGTGATTTTACCCTCAACCAGGGCTAGGTATGACCTTGGGAATTATTGTACGTCGTATATTATCTTGGTGGAATAAACAAAAGTCTAGGTCTGTATAAATATTATGTTGCTAAACAAGTAAAGCTGTATTGTGGGACGACTTGGTCGCTTGGGTAATAAGTAATTACTTCTAACAGGATCAATGGAAATATAACAGTGGATGCATAAATTGAATTTCAATTTTATTTCATATATTTAGCCTTGTCCTATTTTTAGGACTAGCGGTAACGTCTTCGATCGTTACCTTCCGCTGCGACCTTACGTAATAGTCCCCGATGAAAGGATTATTAAGTAATGGTGATTGGGGCGTTACGATTACATATTCAATTGTCATCAACGATGAGTCCTGTGGTTTTTCTCGACCATTTAGATGACCGAGGTAAGGTGAACCCCGTCGTCATATTTGCTCATATTGTGTATGGATGTCGTGGCGTATAGGCTTCGTCTCGTTGCCTTGAACCCTAAATCGGGGATTGGGATTAGAATTTGTCCGCAACCCAAAAATCATTTGCTTGCTATTTGCGGATAATAGCCTTTTGTTTTGTAAATCCAATCTTGATACATGTCTTAGACTCCATAATATTTTGAATGATTTCTATAGTCGATCGACCAACTTATTAATTCTTTTAGAAAATACCTAAGTTGTCCTGTCTTCAAAGGTAGAGCCAACAACTCTATTTTTGCGGATCTTTTAACGAGAGCGAGATAGCAAACTACAAAACTGGAAAGTTAATTCGCTTTCTAAGGTAGGTAGGGTGGTGCTTACACAGTCTAATTTTAAACTCTTACCTGCTCATGTAATGCGAGTTTTAAACTACCTAAAAGCACGTTTAAATCTTTGGATAAAATTAATTGTGACTTCTTTTGGAAAAAATTTCAGGATGCCACTAGGTTACCAATGGTAACTTAAGATAAAATTTGTACTCGCAATAAATTGGAGGGTTTGGGCCTTAGGAAAATTGAGGCGATTAACCAAGTCTTTCTTTGTAAACTTATTTGGAAATACTTATATGAAGAAAATAATTTCGGGGGTCGATTATGAGAACTAAGTATCCTGTATCGGAGGATTTTTTCTCAAGGAAAATAAAAGCTTCGATTCCTGGGCTTGGAAATGTTTGCTTAAGTAACGAGACCTTTTTAAAAGGGGTTTAAGATGGAAAATAGGCAACGGCAAAAATACAAAGTTCGGCATGATTTTTGGTGTAGTAAATTTAAGTTATTGAACTATTATAAGAGTAATATTCCGAATATTCCCTCCTTGGATGCCGTAGTAAGTGAATTTATAACCCCGATAAAGAGTGGGATCCGATACGTCTTAATTCTTTTCTTCCAGTCGATGTCTATCAAGTTATTAAGACTAAGCTTGTCACTTGGAATACCCATAATATTCCGTTTGTTGGGGTTTGTCTAGTAACGTAAAGTTTACGACTAAGTCCGCCACTTGGAATGCCCATAATATTCCAACTAATTCTCCATCGTGAGATTTTGCATGGATTTGGAATATGGATTTGATACCTAAGTTGAAAATATTTATGTACCAAATTGGTCATAATGCTTTATCTACACGGTAGAACCCGGCTAAAATAAAGTTGAATGTTGATACTATTTATCCGCTTTGCCAAGTCCATTGTGAGTTAACCGACCATCTTTTCCGACAATGCACTTGTGTCATGGATACCTGGGACACAGACTTTTCGGCAAAAGTGGTTAGAGGTGAATCTAAGCCAATTGTAGAACCTCACTCGAACCATATTATCCATAGTTTCGAAGGCTAAAAACCACCTCGGATGATCCGTTTAATTAATTTATTATGGAGTATTTGGAAGAGTAGGAATGATCAAGTCTTTAACGATGGATCTTTCAATTCCATTGTCACAATCCTACAAGCCAAATCATCTTGGGCTGAATGGCGATATGAGAGCAGATCGGATCAACATTTCAACCCACCCTCACCTTCCCCTCACTACGTGCCAACACTTCTAACCATTTGATTTGTTGACACAAACCACCTGGAGGATTTATCAAAGTCAATTTTGACGGTTCAAGGTCTTCTTCAGTGGAGGTGGGAGGCTTCGTGATCGAAGTTGGGATGACGGGTTTTACGCAAGCTAGAGCAACAAATTTGGGGCCATCCTCAATCCTATTAGCAGAGGCTACGGCCATGAGAAATGACGTCAAAACAGCAGTTCAAGTGGGGTTTCGTTCTACCATTTTGGAAGAAGATAATCTAACGGTCATTAAAGCAATTAAAGGAGAAATCCAGATTTTTGAGAAATTCGGATGCTTATTCAAGACACTTGTTGTTTTCTTCGGAGGTGCAATCATGTATTTATTCAAGCACACATATAGAAAAGAGAATCGAGTTACTGATTGGGTGGCCAAGTTTAGTCATTGTATTTATTTTACTTTAGTTTGGTTTTCTATCCCCTCTTCCTCTTTTCTTTCCATTTTAATGAAGGACTACTTAGATATAACCCCTTACAAGAAGAGTCACCTTTTAATTATTGTACTTACCCATTCCAAAAAAAAAAAATATGTATATCAATATTTATATTTATTTTATTTTATTTTTATTAATTTATGTTCATTTTTATTATTATAATTTATTTTTATTTTAACTATAATAGTTATTTTTGCCTCATTTCTTTATTGTTATTCATTTTATTTTATTTTTATTTATTTTTACTATAATTATTTATGTTAATTTTATAAGTTATATTTGCGAAAAGGCTTTACATATAGATGGACACATATAAATACAAATTATATCATGTATCTAGTTTTGTTGACTCAAGATATAAAAATACATACTTTTTTTTTATAAAAAAAGATTAAATTATTTCTCTAGAATCATGTCATAAATTCGCGTCCATGATATAAGACAGGTGAAAACATGAAACAAAATTACTAGTGGTAAAAACTGAAATGTATAATTATCTTTATAAAATGGCTGGTAAATGACTAATATTAATCAAATTCAAGATTTTATACTTGCCACTCACTCATTTAAATTTCTATATTTACGTTGCAATAAATCTCAATCTTTAAATTAAAAATATCATAAATAGCATTGCCAAAAATCGGATTTAAATCGATTTAGATTCGTACATTCGGACAAAAATAACGTATCCTAACCTTCCAAATAAGAGTCGAACGTGAACCTAAATGTTCGACAATTGCTCAAATTTGTGATTTGAACTTTAGAAAATTAACCTAACTAAAATTATGTACATAACCGAACCAAAGCACAACTATTTGAAATCCGGACCTTCTCCGAATTTTAGACTTAAAATTTTGTATAATTTAGACACCTAAACCTAAATAATCGAATATTCGAACCTGATTTCCTAATTGTCCTCATCCGATTGGTCATAAAATTAGAACAACCTCGACCTGAATTGTCATACACAAATCAGACCTAAATTTTAATTTGGAAATGTGAACAATTGTTTGAATTTTAATTGGAATAGAATCTTTGTGACAAAAACTCGATTTTGTTCAAATCAAGACAAATTAGAATCACGAGAATTGAAAATATGTTTGTCAACTCTAATTATAAGGTTGTAAATTTAACCCTCTAATTGCAAAAAAATTTCAACCCCTAACCATATAAAAATCACCCTTACCTTTAAAGTTTTTATTTATAATTTATATTAACTTTATCAATTAGATTAACTAACACATATCAAATTTTTTTTAATGAATAATAACATAGTAATATCTTTTACTCTTTGAAGGAAGCTATCGATTTAACTTTATTTTTTCTAGTTTGATAGGAATCGAATTATTGATTGCTTGCAATATGGATCTCGTTATTAAAAAAATTAAAATTTTGGACTATAATATCATATCATATCAAATTTATCGACAAAAAAGGTATATAAAATTAACAAAATTAATTGTAAAAGATTATACAATAAAAATAGAAATAGTAAATGACTTATCTTACAAAATCAAAAATTAATTTACGTCCTTTATTATATTGATGAGAAGTTTCCGCGCCAAGATTAATAAAGTTGGATTCTGACCCACTTTAAATTTTTAAGTCCCTTCTTTTTATTAAAATTTAAAAAATTGTAATTTTGACACGAAGGCTCCATATGGAAAGGGACCATAAATTCATAGTCAATTAATGCAAGGATATAAGGAATATTCTGTGAAGATTCCCTCCACAAACTAACCTTTTTTTTTACCGTCAATTTAATTTTAAAAATTTTAGGAGGAAGTCGCCGGTCGGTTACTCTTTTCCCTCCTGTTTATGTTGTGAATATTTCTAGCAAAACTTTTTCCAAAAATCTTGGCATGAATTTGGTTTCGTGTCTCTTTCTTATAATTCTTCTCCATTCCGTAAAGTGAGTGGCGTGATGGCCTCTCATTTACTTTCCTCTCTTTGTTTAGACTTGGTGTTGGGGAACAGTCTCTTTTTTTTTTTTTTTTTCTGAGAAGATTGTGTGGGATGGAAGGTTAGATTTTAATATGTTTTTTTTTCAATGTATGTCAGTTTTTTGAACTTTTCTAAGAGATATTTAGAAAATAGATTTGCTAAAAAAAATTCTTGTCCTTTCTTCTCACGGATCTTTAACAATTGGGTATGAAAAATGGAATCTTGGAATTTAAACTCTCTCACACATCATTATCTCGGCTACCCTCTTTTGACCTCCTTTTTGCTTCCCTATTTTTCACCTAAATTGTGTTTTTTATAATTAATGAAAAGTTGTACGTACTATAAAAAATTATATGATATTTTCATAAAAAATTATCTAATAAGAGAAAATTTGTAATTAACATTAATTTATAAACGAAATGATCTTCATTTTGTGATATTATTTTTACCATAAGTTACGTCATTCGGTTATAATGTGTCTTTTTTTTTAACGTTTACAAGTTATAATATAAGTGTATGATAAAATTATCTATTTAATAAAAATAGTTAGACATTAGCATAAAAATCATCATAATATAATTATATAAAATTACAATTATAATTTATTATCTATTACAATAAATAAGTCCGAAACAAGTGAGAAAAGAACCCAGTTCAAATATTTTCCTTGAATGAATTTACCACAACATTGCTAAAAACTCATAACATCAATTAAAAGGTCTGGTATAATAGGTTTGAAACGAGTTCTAGAAGTACTATCCTTCCGAACTTTTGGTCACATATAGAAAATACCCCTAAACTCTAAAAATGGAGTAGATGTCTCATGATTAAACATACACTTTTAATATTCCTTATTAGTTTTCATATGATGTAGCATAAAAAAAAATCATAAAAGGCTTTTTTTGTTGTTGTTGAAAAGCCATTTTAAGCTTTTTTTCATATTTCTTTAATAAAAAACTTAATTGATTCAACAGTAATATATTGCACATTTTTTCACCAACATATGAATATGAGATAAAGTGGTCCACTAGAAAAAGGCTAGTCACTTGATACGAAGAGTACACACCACTTTAATCAAATAATTTTCCTCTCGTTTCTAAGACTTTATTCATTTTTCAGAACTAGACTAGCTAGAAATGTTTGTCCTCTCTATCTTTTTGTATAAATTTTTTTGGTGTTAAAATTTCCCGAACCAAGAAAATTTTCAAAATAAATATCGGGTCTATAAGATTAGAGTAAGATTACTTAATTGATTTACATGTAAATACGCAAATTGATTGACTATCGCTATGTAGTATATCATAAATAGTAAGGATTCGATACTTAGCTCAAAAATCTGCAATATGAATTATTAGCTAAAAAATAAGTACCAATTAAGGGTGACTAATAGATAACCATATATATCATATGATAGATAATATAATATAGAACCGAATTTTCAATCACAAAAGAGAACATCTTAATATATCTTTTTAATCATTTCTCTTAGATGTAACAAGTTATACATAAATATAAAGAAATTTAACAAAATTGGTTTAAGTTATTGGGTAGTGTTTGATTTAGTATATTCAACTTTGCAATGCAAATAAATTGGTACTAATTATTTTTATTATTTTATTTAATTTTTTTATGAAAATTATTTTATTTAATTGTATGAGAATATATAATAAAAATATATCTTGTAATTATGATTAATATAAATTCTATAATCATGGTTATATTGCAAAACCGATAAAATTAAGTTGTCCTTGTATTACATCTAATAAAACACCACACATGGTTATATTCACTTTTTTTGCACGAGCACATTAAATGCATGCATATGCATAAACATATGAACTAATGAGTATATAGAGAGGCATAAATGTAGACATAATTGTATATTTGTCCATTTTGTACCAAATTACCAAAACATGCACTATATTATATTTTTTTAATTTAATGATATATATATATATATATATATATATATATATATATATATATATATATATATATATATATATATATATATATTTATATATATATACAAAATCAAATATGCCTCTTTTGATGTACTTTCAAATATTGAAATGTCTCTTATTTTGAATTTTAAATTAAAAAAATAATTTATTAAAAATTTAAACGATTTTAGAAAAATTTTATCACCGATAAAATTACATATAGGTCCATTGTGATTTGGTATAATAATTTATGAAACCCATAATTTTAGATAAATAATTATAAAATATATAAGGTATGATTAAATATTATGAGGGACCGATTTCAAAAATAAACTTTATTTTTCAATTAATTTTCGGTTAAAAAACTGACGTATCAACTGAATTTACAGCTATCACGTCAGTTTTTTTACTGAAAAATAATGTTTATCCCCAAAACTGATCCCCATAATATTTAACCAACCTAATATATTTTATAATTATTTATCTCAAATTATAAATTCTATAAATTATTATACTAAACTATAATAGACTCATATGTAATTATCACATAAGCACATCAATATTAGTAGCATGCACTACTTTATTAGAATTTTATATTATTTTATTCACACCAAAAAAAATATTTTATTATAGTTTTATACGTGCATGTTATGAATATGATTATGTTTGAAGTTAACTCTACATTAATGGTAAAGACTATCTTACAGTTCAAACTAACTACCTTGATTTAAGTTGCTTGTGATGATTATTATAATTTGTTATCAATTAATTTGGTAATTTCATATAGCATATTTGTTATTTTATTCATTTCTTATTTTTTAATAATATTTTTAATTTTTTTTATATTAAATTTAGGGAGTAAGATCAGGAGCCTAATAAAGTAATCAAAAATTATTTACTTCTAAATCGTTAAAAAGTTAAAGGCAACAACCTTAAAAATGAAATGATAAGAGTTTGTTTCTTCCTCAAATTAAGATTAATAGAGCGTCTTTTCTTTCCGTGTGTAAAATTAAAACCGGGTACGTGTTAGAAGGGGAGGGGACAGTGGAAAACAGAGGAAGAGGACAAAATCACAGTTAGTTAGTTGAGATTTGAAGAATGGATAAAGATTAATGAAGAAGGCACTCTGATTTGTTAAGCACATGCCCTGTCTGATTAACGGCCGGTGCATCAACGATCATGTTACGTGTCCAACATATTCCACATCTTTATCCTCTCTCTCTCTTTCTTCCCTGTCCCACAAAAAAAAACAAAAACAAAACGACCAACGTCCTGTAATTATTGACATATATTATAGGAACATAAATTTTCGGATGTATAATAGATATGCTAATATTAAATTATATTTAATTATAATTAAAAAATAAATTTAATGTTTACATAATTCGTCTTTAAAGTATGCTATTTGATCCAACAAATCTAGATGTAACCAATAATCTAAATTTGATTTGCTCTGATAATTAAAATTTAAAAAAGAAACTAGTTCTCGCATTTTTCACCTAATTCATAAAAGAAAACAAAAAGATTTGAGAGAGCTTTATCAAACAACAAAAAAATCCTGTAATATTAACATATCGGTTAATTCAATCGATAAATTATTTCAAAATTATATAAGAGATCTCGATATGAATAGCACGTATTACTTAGTTCAGTCTTCCTTTTGATATTTAGTTAGTATTTGTTGAAGTAGCTTTCATGATCCAACAAGAGTTTCCTACTTGATGGGTAGGTGACCGGAGCAGATTGTCAAACTTTGAAACAAAGAGAGGAGGGACGGAGAAAAGTATGTGAATTTATGTAAGTGTGTCATAAAACGTTCAAGTTCATGAATCTCAAACTCTCCAGGCATACTTTTCCCCATATAGATTTTTTAAAAATAAACAAAACAAACAAAGTTGGTCCACTAATAATTTTTTCTTTTTGCAACAAAAAGAATTCATCATTTGTTATGCACGAACAACATTTGGCTCAAATCAAAATTAATTTTAATATCAAAATCTCTATCTTTTTTTTTTAAAAAAAAAAAACTTTTTATGTTTACATTCATGTTTGCCTTTCCATATAATTTGCCTTTTTACCATACATTGAAATATAATTGCTGAATTAGGGAAAAAATCTACTATGCGAGAGTACATTTATAATATCAAAATCCGGATCAATAAATATATTGATAGGACACAATTTAAAGGAGAAAATTTATTTTTAAAAAAACGGAGGCTATGACAATGAGGGGTAAGCTTTAAAAAATTAAAAAATTAAAACAAATGACATCAAAGTAGAGCTATTTATTTACGTAGAAAGAAGGCAGAAGAAAGATAATAAATATAGAGATGGTTGGATGGTCGATTATCTTATTTAGCCCATAAAATTATTATGTTTTTTTATTAGTCAACTATGCTGTTTATAGTTGAAAATAAATGGAAACAATTAAAGATGGGTTGAATGGTATGGTAGTCCAATTTAGTTTTTATTAGGCAAAAAAAAAAGCTTGAGAATAGTCTTGCGAGTTCGATCCATGATCATGAATTGAAAAGTGGTGGGAAAAAATGAATGGAAGTTGGCATGTGTCTCTCTAGGGAGAAAAGGAGGAAATTTTGAAATGTCATAATGGAATTAATTCATATTTTATGATAGCTTCATCGATAATAATATCCAGATATATATAATTAATATAATCGATAAAGTTGTTCTTTGGAGTAACCTACTATAGATTATTTTTTACAAGAAATATTAATGTTTGATTTTCTTTAAGCTGTGTACACGTGTATTATAATTTATCAATTAAAAAACATAACGGATAAAGTTGGGTCATTAGAAAAAAAACTTTTAGAAATTATACTAAACTAAATTGAAAACTATGAGTTATGAGATAATTATCTACCCTAACCCTAACCCTAACCCTTCTCTCTTTAGGTATGATGTACGAAACAACACCGATATATGACTCGAGATGAACATGGAACATGATATTTATAAAAAATTAATTTACGGACATGATAGCATCGATACTACTATTAAAATATATGAATTCTATAGATTAATCTTTCTTTATTTTTTGAATGTAACAATAGCAAAATACATTCTTGAAAGTCAAATAGTATAGCCAACAAACTACTCTAATTATTGAAACCGAAAAATATAATCCTTAATCTAAGATTATATTAGTACTTAATGTTCAAAGCACAAAACTAAAATAGATGATATTGAGCAAAAAGAGAGACGGAGATTAATAAGTAAGCCATATTTTTCCGATTTTTATTGATTTCTTCCGGAAGAGAACTCAACACATCGAAAGGAAGCTAACTTATTACTCATAACAATAAAGTAAGATTATTAAGATGGTCTTTTCGAAAACGATTTAATAACCGAATCTTGCAAACACGGAAAATTTATATTAAAAATAGTTTAAATGTTTTTTGATGGACAATTAACTTAACTTAAAAATAGTTTATAACCATAAAAAAACACATGGAAAATTGTGGTAAATAATTTGTACAAGTCCATGGCCCTCTACGCTTTCCTTTTCCACTGACAGCGATGGTCTAAATTTGTCGACAAATGGGAAGACCAAAAGAGGGTCAATGTCATTAGGATTAAAAGAAGAAAATACATGTGATTAACGTTGTTAAACTTATGTTTAATTTTTTTAATACTAGTTTATTATATAATTAATGACTAAAACATGATTACTTATTTATATATTATAGTTATTGCTACTGTTTCATTTTACATAGTTTGGTCCAGTGGGTCATAGTTGGTACCTTAATTTTTAATTGAATAATGCATGCACCATTTTTCATCACAAATACTTGTGCTTTTAACGGTAGATTTGTATATGTTCGGTAAAATAAGTGGTTTGAGTATCAAATAACTATTTGCGTAGTTGATAACTGTTAGATTTTAACTGTTGTCGGATAAGTTGTTCAATTGAGTGGTTGAATATATGTGTTTGGTAAATTTAGTGATTAAATTAGCTGATTATTATAAATTGGCGTAAAAGATAACTTGCCAAATATAGATTAATGAAGGGATACTTTTGTCCAAAAAAAATATGAAACGCTACTTTTAAATATGAAAAGGTAATATTCTTACATTTTTATAAACACTAATTAAAACGATATAAGTTACTTGCAAATGCTAGTTAAAACACTAACTTATTGAACACTAATATTTGGTTGATTAGTGTTTTGACTTGGTCAAAACGATAAAAGATACTCCACGCTGTTGTCGAATTAATTAAAAAAGATAAATTAACTTGATACTTCTTTTGCTTAAATAAAATTTCAAGTTTGAATCTTATAAGTAAGAATTTGACTTTAGTAGAATTCCCAATAAAAAAAAACAATTGACTTTTTGCACATTAGTGTTGAAAAGATAGAAATTTATTAGATAAAGATTGTTTATGAGAGGGCTGTTTTATTTTATTTTTGATCGCAGATCATATATCACTATAATATAATTGTATAGTACAAATTGGAAACAACTTACTGTAATTCATTATTCATTTACAAAATGACATCATCATTCCTCACATACGTCTTATAATATGACGCCATAAACCCAACTAATTAATTGGACACCCTTCATTTTCTAATTGGCTAATAGGTGAGTGATAGCTGACTTTAATATAATACAATTAGGAGGAGGAAATCGAACATGAGATCTAATATACTTATAAGTCTCGGTCTTGACCACTAGGTCCTCACCTTATTATTTACCTAACTTTAATATTGTTCAAAACAGTTTGTTTTTGGTTTTGTTTTAGAGGCAAAAATATATAATGCCAATAATATATTAATAATTAATTTATTTTTCTATTTTTATTAATATTTTTTCTTTTCTTTTGATTGACTTTCTTCATTTCTAATGAAACTTTGGGATAACTTGATATTTTAATATATAAATTTTATTATGAATTTTATATTTTTTGATGTTCCCTCATAATCTAAAAAATAACAAGTATTGTAAAAAGAAGGAATATTATTTTATAAAAAATAAAAATGGGACAGAGGAAGTATTTAGTCACAACTTACAAGGTATTTATTATCAAATAAGTTTATATGTTTTTATGAAACAATAACTTTTTTTTTCTCTATTTTATTAAAGTTCAATTATTTATTTTTTTACAATTGGAGTGTGAGTTTTTAATTACCTATCCTATCACTATAGTTTGCATAAAAAAATAAAAAAAACCTATCACTATAGTTCCATTTATAGAAAAGTTGGAGTGAATTTTCTTATGGAGAAGAATTTGGCTGCGTTCATATCAAATTTATTTATGTAGTCAAAGGAAATAGAGTACTCAACAATAGAATCTTGTGTTCTAGTATTAGGATATTAGTTTATCTATGATTCTTGTACATATTTTATTAGGAGATAATTCTTATCTTATCTTGTAAGAAATGTAATTAGTTTTAATTTCTATCTTCTTGTAGTTGAGAAATCCTCAACAACTTGTAACACTTTAATTAATAGTTTAAATACAACTGCATAGTCCAGGGAGTAACCATCGAAAATCTCTCTCCCAATTTGCTATCTTTACATGGTATCAAAGAAAATTCTCTGAAAATTCGTTCATCAACTAAACGTCTTCAATGGCAGACAAGACATCCTTTTCTGATCCTCAATTACCTTACTACCTTAGTAGTTCAGACCACCCCGGATACATCATTAGTCCTATGATTCTCAACGGCGATAACTATGGAAACTGGTAACGCCTAGCGATTAATGCTCCCAAATCCAAAAATAAACTCGGATTTGTGAATGGAAAAATCAGAAAACCCACCCCAGACCCAAAAGTTCTGTGCCTAGAAAAATGCGACTCTATGGTGATAGCTTGGCTTTATAATGTCATCGACAAAAATTTACACGGATCCGTAGCATACGCTAATACAGCTAGGGCAATATGGGTTGACCTCGAAAAGAGGTACTCACAAGAAAACTCAATTTGAATTCATCAACTGAAGAGAGAGATGAGTCTTATGGGACAAGAACATCTCACTGTGACTGAATATTTTACAAATTAAAATCACTCTGGGATGAACTCGGAACATACCAGGTGCTTCCAGCTTTTACTATCCAGTGTGAATGCGGGAAAGCTATCAATTTGATGCTTAAACAGGAAAAGGTTCATCAATTCTTGATGGGTCTCGACCATACAAAATTCAACAACGTCATATCTAATTTGTTGTCTCTAGATGTGTTGCCAAATCTCAACAAAGCATATGCTACAATTATACAAGAAAAAAGGGTATTACAATTTACCCAAGAAAACAAGACACAATCAGCCATGGAAGGAGCCGCTTTCAAGGTGATGGCACAGAAACGACAAGGTGGAAATCGACCCAAGTGCACTATTGCCACAAACTTGGCCATGAGCCAACCCAATGCTTTGAGCTTATCGGTTACCTAGTAAATTGGGGAACCAGGCGCAACAACAGGCAGAACGGAGGTAGAAACTGCAGGTCCGAGGCAAATCTGGCGAACTGGGGCAATACCCGTGGACAGAGCTCCGTCGACAGTGGGCAGCGCGAAGGCGATGTGTGACATGGCGGAGCGTTGGCAGTCGGAAGAGGCGCTGGCGCTGGGTATGGCGGCGTGTGACATGGCGGAGCGCAGGCAAGCGGAGGAAGCACTGGCGCTGGGTATGGGGTTTTCAATTTTGTGACCGAAGAATCGGGCCTGAATTTTGGGGGTTTGAATTTAGGAGAGCTTGGGGGACACCATGAATTAAAGAGAAGCAGTGAACAGCAGCACCAAGGTAATGAAGAGGGTTTTGCCGGCTAGACCACCTTTTTAATTTATTTAAAGAACGCCAGAATCAAGAAAAGATGGGTACAATGAGTGGTACGTCCCTACATATTCATCCTCTGTAGTGGGTATTAGATTCTGGTGCCTCCCATCATATAACCTCTATTTATGAAGCTCTTACTGATGTTTACAATTTACATTTCCCTGTTATTATGTCGCAACCTGACAGAAGTCAAATCCGAATTGACAAAGCTGGTAGAGTACGGATTGGGCCCAATATTTGGCTAAAAGACGTGTTGTATGCCTTAACATTTAACTGCAATCTCATCTCGGCCCAAAAACTAGCTATAAATGAAAACTGCATTGTTTCTTATGGGCCTAATTTTTGTGTCATACGGGACCTCACATCGAAGATGCTGATTGGAGTGGGTGATCCAGGAAACGGGATGTACTACTTGCGGACAATGCATGGAGATCGTTTCTTGCAACTATCAAGAAAGTTGATTCAGCTCGGTGACATGCTCGTTTGGGACACCCTTCTTATAGTAGTTTATCTTCGTTGTCCGTACTTTGTGATTTCAAGTTAAATAAGGAACACTTAGAGTGTTGTGATGTATGCCATAGGGCAAAACAAATACGAAATATTTTTCCATTGAGTACTTCTAGGGCTAGTAAACCGTTTTATTTACTTTATTGCGATTTATGGGGAAAATATTGCACTCGATCTTTTTCGAGGTGTCATTATTTTTTATATATCATACATGATTACGAGTCATCGGGTTCAATACGCTCATTATCATGTCTGTAAAATAAATGTTATGAAATAGTTGAGTTGAGCGCATGCATTTCAATTCATTTGTAAATGAGGGAGAGTGAACAATGTAAAATTGTTGCTAATTAATTATCCGAATTGATCCCTTACGATCATCGGGTTTCCCTAAACGCATGTGCACATACCCGGACCGATCGGATAGTCCGGTTGAAGGCGGTTAACGGTTACGGTGTTACCAACCTGGATATTGAGGTGTACCAAATAATGGCACTTGATGGGCGGGTCCATATTAATGATGGCAAATATTATTTGCAAATGAATCTTTATTATTATTGATGTCGGCCATATCCGGTCTTGATTTGTAAATAAAACATTGAAGGGCACGATCAATAAACGTACCTTGTGCTCGATGTTCTTCCTTCTTTTTCTTTTTGGGCGTAATCCGGATGAACGCACGACGCTCATGCTAATCTTTAATGTATTTAAAGTTAATTATTTTCTTAGGGACGGGTTGTTACGGTCTCCCTCCCCCTTAGAATAAGTTTCGTACTCGAAACTTGCGGGTAAAATGGTATAAATATTACCTTAGAATAAGTGTGGGTACTTAAAAATGAAAAAGTATACACATTATTTCAAAGTAGAAATGGATATTCATATCTTCCTATGTTTCTAGGTGGCTTCAATTAAGGTATAATTTGATCATGAAAATTTGAATATAGGGAAGGTTTTGGTATGAAGTGGTTTCATCCTTTGATCCAAGATTTGGACTGGATACCCTTCATGTGTTACGTTTTGGGTTATTTCCATTGGCATATCCTCTATAATATGGCTTAGTTCGACTGTATATTTCCGAAATTCGAGATATGTGATAAACATTGTGGACATGCTCCGCATTCACCTGTTTTAGTCTAAATAAAACGCTAGCCAACGATTAGCGCAGTGGAAAGTAGGTCAAGGACATTACCGCCTCCCTTACCAAAGGAAAGGGCAATGCTATAACAATATATATTTTTAACCTTGGTTACTCTTGCTTTGCCACTAACAACAAGTGACTCATGACGAAGTATAAACTATAACTTATACAAAGATTAAACATACGTATAGACTACTTGTCTAATAAACTATGGCAATGACACTTAACCCTTGATACCCCAAACAAGGTTGCCACTCGCGAGCCTCTAAGTCCCGACCAGAAATTTTCTCTTGCTTCATACCTTCAACATCTTTACCTAAAACAAAACAAGAAAATATTTTCGAATTGTGAGCTGAAGTTCAATACGCCCATTATCATGCTTTGTAAAATAAATGTTATGAAATAGTTGAGTTAAGCGCATGCATTTCAATTTATTTGTAAATGAGGGAGAGTGAACAATGTAAAATTGTTGCTAATTAATTATCCGAATGGATCCCTTACGATCATCGGGTTTCCCTAAACGCATGTGCACACACCCCGACCGATCGGGTAGTCCGGTTGAAGGTGGTTAACAGTTACGATGTTACCAACCTGGATATTGAGGCGTACCAAATAATGGCACTTGATGGGCGGGTCCATATTAATGATGGCAAATATTATTTGCAAATGAATTTTTATTATTATTAATGTCGGCCACATCCGGCCTTGATTTGTAAATAAAACATTGAATGGCACGATCAATAAACGTACTTTGTGCTTGACGTTCTTCCTTCCTTTTCTTTTTGGGCGGAATCCGGATGAACGCACGACGCTCATGCTAATCTTTAATGTATTTAAAGTTAATTATTTTCTTAAGGACGGGTTGTCACAAAAAGGGACTTACAAGTATATTTGGCCAAAAACGGAATGCTTTTCCGAGTCCTCGTGTGTTGATACTCCCCAACAAAATGGCCGTGTTGAACAGAAAAATCGACATATCCTTAATGTTGTTAGAGCTCTTCGTTTTCAAGCGTCTTGAGGGGGAGTATTAGGATATTAGTTTATCTATGATTCTTGTAGATATTATACTAGGAGATAATTCTTATCTTATCTTGTAAGTATTGTAATTAATTTCAATTTCTATCTGCTTGTAGTTGAGAAATCCTAAACAACTTGTAACTGTTCAATTAATAGTTTAAATACAATTGCATGGTCCAAGGAGTAACAATCGAAAATCTTTCTCCCAATTTGCTATCTTTACATCTAGCTACTGTGTCGATATCCCTTCAAGTATAATATATAATATATCATGTCAAATATATATTAGAGTCATTACTATATAAAGTTATACTATAGCTTATTAACATTTAGGAAAGACATAATAATGACATTGAAAAATACAGTAGATAGTAAAAATAGTGCTACTTATCATTATCTCAACCGAAAATAATGATTTTATTTTGATATTGTAGATTAATGCTTGTTATGAAATATTTATTATATATATTGTATGATTTTTCATCGATGAATTTTTCCTTTATTTTATTTGGGGGAGGGGGAGGGAGGAGGGGACAGGAGTGTATGGTATAAGTAGTTTATAAACATATAAAGATCATATGAGTAATTAAGTTTCCACTAGTGGGATTATATGTAAATGGAGGGTAATACTTACACAAATCCTTTATCATGCCCCTAGAGTATATGTTTTTTCAGAACCCACATTAACAAAATTAAATTAAAATGTTTATATGACAAATACGCGTAAAAAAACATATATATAGTAAATGAAAACAAGTACTCCCAATAATATATAAGAAATTATTTTACCAGGAGTAATACACAAAGATAGTCCTTTTTTTCTTCCAGCTGATGTAAACATGATTTAGGCTTGAGCCTCTACCGATAATTTTAAATATTTTATTAAGTTGAGTTAACTGAAACCTATATAATCTTTTTCAAAAGACGATAACCCTGTTTTGTATTGTATTGTAACATAATTACTTTCGAATAATTTCTTCGCTATGTTTTAAAGGTCCCACTGAAAACTCACCAACTACTCCAAGTAATCCATATGCATGAACTTAAGTAGGGGTAGTTTGCGCAAAAAAAAAAAAAAAGAAAGAAAGAAGGTAGGGGTAGTTTGGTTGGCATAATAAAGTCTTAGCCTTGGAGAAAAAAAAATAAGACTCATAAATTAAGAGTTGTCGGCAATTTGTCATTATCATTAATCTGATTTTGAACATCCACTACGCCTAAGTAGGTTCATCGTAATTTCTAAGTTTCTTTTTAAAAAAAAATAAAATTTCACATTAATTTATGTTAGCTTTGGTCTTCAATTAAGGAGATCAAATCCCTTCTTTAATGGATAGACAACACTTAATTGTCAAAAGCCTAAAGTTATTACCCTACTCCAAACAAACACGTCCCCCCCAACCCAAAAAAATAAAATAAAATACACATAACTCCCTTTTAATATTAAAAGATGATTTAATGGACCTTGGACTCATTTAATTCTCGATATTTGATCCAATTTTAAGCTTATCAAGTATAGACTATATATAAAATAATCAATTTATATTTTCAAAATAAATTAAACAAATATTATAGGCATTGTTACAATGAAAGTGCATGTTGAAATAGGATCAATTTATTTTTTTAAAAAATATTATATTTAAAAAAAATTTCATCCGAATTTAAGACAAATGGACCCATTTATCTATAATTATAAACTACCAAAAATTTTCAAACCAAACAAGGTTCATGAGTTAGCTTGGAGATGGTAGAAAACTAGGCAAAGCATCTCCAATCTTGAGAAGCTAGGAGTCTACGACAATTTCTCATGTTTTGACTTGAATTTCCTCCATTGAGATCGATGTTGTGTTACGTATAAATAATTTTATTTCTATAATAAATCGGGAATATTCTTAGATGCTAAATTTAGTTTCTTACATCCTTTATTTATTAGTTGTAAATGAGTAGTTAGGTTGATTACATTTTAAACTTAGGTGTTAATTTATGTAATAGTCGTATTATTTAGGTTTCACTAGTTTAGGTTGTCCTCTGAAAAAAATAAAAATAAAATTGTGTTCTTTCTCATAAATTTGGTGCATATTATATATCTTTTTTTCTTTTTAGAAAATGATATCTAGGAAGCTCTATTTCGATTTCTTTGTTGCATTAGCTAACGTTTTTTGTTTTACCATATATATCGTTTTATAATCACAATGATATTATTAATAATTAGTTTACCGGTTTCACGCTTATTAATTATTTTTCTTCTATCTACTTCCTCATTCCCAATGATACTAATTTGTCTTACAATTAACTCCACCTTAGCATTTATCAATATCCAACAACGACAAATAAATTAAAACGGAGGTAATCACTAAGAGCTTTACCACTTAATGACATTGTTTCATTTAAGAAAATGATCATTAAAAAAAGAATGCATCTAAAATACGTGAAATCCTCACCCTGAAAGAACCCTTTCAATTATATACAGTGCTCCCTTCATTTCAAAATACTTGACATTTTAAGGTTATAAGGAAATACCAAGAAAATGCAAAATTCATGACAAAATTTTGTGTTAAAAGACCAAGTTTCTCCAAGTTTTCATTGGAAATGAAGAAAATCAATGAAAAAAGAAGAAAAAAATAATTAATAAGGACAAAATTGGTAAAGAAGTCATTAATATATCATTGGAATTGTAAAGTGACAAATATTATGAAACGAAAAAATAGTTAAAGCGACATATATTTTGAAACGGAGGGAGTAATTCATAATACTATCTTATTAAAAAATAAACAATGTTTATTAATTTTATGTAAATCAAGATTAGTAGTAGGGTGAAGAGGGCCATGAGCTCAGGCGCAAGAGAGTTTTCATTTTTTTCCCCTTTTAACTAGTTCATTTTATATCATACCGTAAGCATTTAAGATAAAAATTTTTTCAATAAATTTGATTTTGAGAATTTAAATTTATATTCTCGTTCTTACCAAAAAAAAAAAAAGAAAGACCACTTTTGGGCATGATGTGGCCGTCATTTGTTAATGAGATGTTTAGTATGATGCTCTACTGAGAAATTCAAAGCATACAAAAGTTATTAATTGTTTTGGGTGCTTCCCTAAATAATCGAGTCTAGAATTGTGCATAACGAGTGGTCTTCTTCATTTGGGCTTGCCTTAGGCATGAGGAACTAGGGCCCGTTACAATGTTATTAATATCGAGAAAGAAAAAAAAATCAATATTGAAAAGATTTACACATGTCTCTTATTTTATTTAGTAATAAATTTATCGATTGTGTTAATTATTAATGACAAAGCTCGACAACAGTTACTATTTGATTTGGTTATTGAGTTTGGAATATTCGTTGTTTCTTAGATTGAGAATGAAAAACAAAAGATACATAAAAATAAAATTAAAAAATATCGATGTAAACTTCACTCTTTAATCCCCTAGTTAACAAATTGACATGTCAAATCAAACATTTTTTCCAACTCACATCGATAAAGAAATATTTTTTAATTATATCTTCAATAAGTATTCCCTTCTTAATTTCTCCGACGAATAACACTTTCACGAAACAATTTGTTTGCTTAAACATATTTTTCTTGGACACAACACAACTCACATAAGTATAACATCAGAGAAAATGCATAATCTCAATAATTATGTTGAAATAGACACATAAAATAAAATAAAATGCCCCAAAAAATAAATTTTGAAGCAAAGTATCAGGCTAAAGGGCATCAAGAGTTATGTGTTGTTTTGTTTATGCATTTATCTGGGCCGGCTTGGAAGCCCATTTAAAGTGGGCCTGATTGATTAGGCATTAACTTGATCGGGTCTTATTCTTGTGTTTTTGTCAACTAAGGTCTTTGTAGAGAGATTGTTTTTTTTTTTTTTTTAAGAAAAAAATAGTCAATCAGTTTCATATCTATCTCCCGAAATGCTAAAAGTACACGTCTTAAAAACATTAAATATTAGTCAATGTTAGAATAGTTCGGTAAAAATGGTTACAAAACTATTGGATGATAGTATATTTAATGATCGAGTTAGAAATATTATTTAAGGACAAAAATAATTATCAAAAAGGAAGATATTTGACGGACGGAAGATGTGATTGTTTAATCAAACAAGTAATTTAAGTATTCAATAAAATACTTTTTAATTAGGTTGTTGATACAAAAAACACTGCTTCATTTCTCACTCGAAAAGCCCAAATTATTAGTCTTTATGATAAATTTTTCGGGATTATTTTGTTTTCTCTCCCATCTACTTTCAGAACAACAATTTGAACCATAACATTTATTTTTTTCCAAAAAAGTTAATATCAAACAACTAATAACTAACATATAGCAACTAGCTGGTTCACAACGGTTTCCCAAATAGTTATTCCAATGGTACATTCATTCATACACAATTCTATTCTATGTTAGTGCTCCTTAATTTATTTGGGGTCAAAAAATAAGGTAAAAGATGTAGCAATGTAGCATTAGGGCTTATAAAAAAAAAAAGAAAAGAAAAGAAAATGTAGCATTAAGCAATCCTTCTATTGAGTGCCACTTAAAAAATGAGAAGATTAAGGTCATGATAAAATGGAAAATCTCAAACTTCTAATGAATCATGTCATGTCTAAAAATGTGAAATATAAATAAATGATCAAATTCAAAACATTTATACCGAGCTTTGTTCTATATATGAATGCTTGTTACAACGAAGGATGACAGACACAATTGTCATATATATACTTACTATAATAACATAAAGATATACTTTTAAAACTTTTTTTGAGTATGTTATCGAGCTCAACACATTAAATCCTTTATTTAAGTTATGTATGCATACACAAATTCGGTTAAATAATTTCACCGAAACTAACTAATATTATCAATCACAATGCCAACAAATAGAAGACAATGTGTTAAGAAGTTTCTAGTAATAGAGACCAAGATATTATTTTGCAGATATTGATGACATAATTTGTCTTAATTAAACACATATTATCAATCCAACATGAACCGACCACACTACTCCTATACAATATAATTAAATGAGCCGGACTTGAATTATTTAATTAAGGGGGCATTTATAAATTTATAAATATATATTTTTAAGTATGTGTTTGTGGGCTATTTTATTATTTATGACCTATCAATTCACACATCATCAGAATCAAAATTATTACTCTGAATTTTGCCACTTGTTTCAAAATAAGTTCAAGACAACAAAATTTATTAAGTGATTGATTATCCTAATAATTTTAGAAAAAAATAAAGAAAAAGAAAGGTGGTTGGTTTATTATTAGGAGAATCCCAATACATAGAATAACTGGATAGGGCAGCCACCACTTACTTCACAAAAGTGGGTCATAATTATGCCACAAGGCTTAGACCATTAAAATCAAATCCCATTTGGAATTATCTTAATTTATAAAGCCACATATAGGCACCATCTTTTTCATTAAAAAATTAAAAAAAATGATATTGAAAAAACTATTTTAAATATTCATAATTTAAGCAGTATAAATTGTAAAGCGACGTACAAATACCGTTTATCTCGTACAAATTATACTGTGGACTTAGGACCAGCAGCCCCTTCCGGGGCCCAACGGACAAAATTGTTTACTTTTTGTCTCTCAAAATGTCCCCTCCATAGCACATCCGCCCCTTTCAAATTTATGCTTTGCTTACATGTGGCCTGGGTCCAAGACTCGGGTTCACAGTACAAGTAGATAAGTTAAAATTATGGTTAAATTTTTACTTATTTGTACAATATTGTCTACATATGTTGTACTACATTTAATTCATTTTCTATACTTTCTGTCCCATCCCTTGAATTATATCAATCAAAGATTTTAGTTTTATTAGTGTACTATTCTTTTTAATTCCAAATGGAATTTATTTTTCTATTTTTTTCTAGCCCTTCACATACCAAGTTAACTACTTGATTTCTTTTTCCATTGAAGTACTCATATATTTAAATTTATGTATATTGATAATCTTTCAATAGATAACAAACATAACTCTACTATAATATTAACTTTCATTCGATATTAATCATTATAATTAGTAGGCTTTTCGAGAGTTTCACAAAATATTTAAATTTGAATGTCATCTAGCTATATAAGACTTTTATACTCTATGCACAATAAAAAAAAATAATTTAAAAATTTTACTGGTTATATTACACCTAAACACTACATTCTGGAATAGATTAAGTCATAATGCCAAGCACAATTTGTAATTATTTTATATACATTGATTATGACTAAACCTATTAATAAGACAACTAATTAATTAATAATAGGGTCACATTAAATCAAATCAGTTGATCAATGAGTCCATTTTAGATAATATAAACCTATGTTTGGGAATCATTAGATGCTCAAAGGCTTGTGGGTGGGTCCATATATGAGCATAAACAACTGGATTTCATCAATTATGCTCACAAATTAAATTAGCTTTGTAGGGACAAAAAAAAATTGCAAGAGATCGTTTTTTACATACATTTTTTTTATATTTTTGTTACATAAATAAAATTACATAAAAAAAAGAAAAACAAAGGATGAAAGCCCCACCCCGACCCGTAGATAAGATAGTAGACTCGGTAATACACTTAAGAAAATTTAATCTTTTAGAAGAAGAAAAGATCGTTAAAATAAAGGATGAAAGAACTAAAATAAATTATTATTTATAATAACATAGATTTATAAACCTGAAATTACGACACAATTTGTACATTCCTACAGTTCTAATCATGTCACTTTGGTGGGCAGGTAATCACTGTCAAGCCGACACTTGTAGCTCAGTATTCCTCCCTTTACGTTCTCCTCCCATTGCCTTCCTTAAACTAAAATTAATCCATCCAAAAAAAATTATTATTTATACTACTTGAAGGAATTTCATTCTCTCCTAAAGTATTACCAAGTCTACTACTACAGAATAGACTGTAGCCCGAGAGAGAGAGAGAGAGAGAGAGAGAGAGTTCCTATTCCTTGACATTCTTCACATTCAACTTCTGAAAACCTTCAATTTCTCTGTCTTAAACTGGGTTTTCATCTCTTTGATTCTCTTTTTCTGGGTATCTAGTTTTTGTTTCTAGGTTTGATTTTTTTGGGTGGAAGAAATGGCAGAGAGGTATGAGCCCATGAAGGAGTTGGGTTCTGGGAATTTCGGAGTTGCGAGGTTGGTGAGAGATAAGAAGACCAAAGAGCATTTTGCTGTCAAATACATTGAAAGAGGAAAGAAGGTAATCAGAATTCAGTTGCTCTGTTTTTTTTTTTTTAAAAAAAAAACTCTGTTGAATATTTGACTCTGTTGGGCTTTATGAATCTTGTGAGTTTTGCAGTTATCTGATTGAATTTTTTTTTAATTTTTTCATGTTCTGCTTCTCAGTAACTATTACTGTTTGTAGGGATACGGTTTCCAAATCCATACCCCGAGAGTTCAACTTACCCTTAACTTACAGAGAGACTGATTCTGCTAGGGTCTAAAATTGGGTGCCCACTACAGCTTAGGAAGAAATTAAAGAAGGTGAAAAATATTTTGCTTTAGTGAACTACAATTGAAACTAAAGGTGGGGAAAAATTTTCCAAAATTGGGTTTTTAGTTATCAGAAAAATGGACCTATAATAGTGGAGATATGGTTTAAACAGGGTAATTTCAGAATCTGTTGGAAAGGGTGTTCTAATGAGTTATGCAGTGATCATGCTGCTTCTGATCTTATGATAGTACTATTGAGGTCAATAGCATACCGGCCAGAGTTAGTCACAGCATGGTTCGGTCCGTGGTTTTTGTGGGTCAAGCCAAGCCAACTGGGTTGTGCTTGCTCACCCCTTAACTCGGACAGATTTACGAAGCTTAAACCGGACCCTTGTGAGTAAACCGGACCCTTATGAGTAAACTTGATGTTCGAATTGATGATTTTGTTCATGTCAGATTGTTTTTAATTCAGGTCAACTTCGAGTTTGGTGCGTAGTCGGTCTCCTAAGTTTGTCTTTGAAATATCAACATCAATGGAAGAAATTTAGGTGGCTTTAGTTTGAGTCAGGGTACCACCCAAAAACTAATTTTTTTTTTTTTTCTAGTGGAGTATGATTCTGGTCATTTTCGTCGAGTATTGTATTGTCTACTGCTCAACTATGCCAATTGAATGACTTGGTCTTTTTTCTTAGGAAAGGGGACGGGGTATGAAGACTCGAAATTGGGATTGTTCATGGACCGAGCCAATCAATGAACCTGATGGGGATAAAGTTTGAATGAGCTTAGACCCACGAACAATCTAACTGGCAAGATCGAGCTGAATCAAGTTAGGCTAACTAAATGAGGAGGAAGTTGAATAAGTTTACGCCTTTTTTAGCCATCACTAGCTCTGAATATACTCGCTGTTAAACCTTGACTTTTGGATACTTCAAATTAGACTAAAATCATGTGAAGCTCTGTTTATTTATTAAGGCTTGATTGTTTCCCGTAAATTATCCTTGTGCTCAATTTGAGTAACATAGTGTATATATCACTGATGCAATATAATGTGTTAAAATTATTTCATTTGGCTTCATTTCATTTCCTGAATGAGCTTCACCTTAATGGCATGCCTTCGGGAAATTAAATTTGTTCAAAATTCAAAGATGATCGATATATCCTACTAGTTAGTGACTGTCCTGCTGAATCTCCCATGTCTAAAATTGCTTTTTCTGTAATGTGTCTGAAGTGGGATACACTTTCACGTGGTTTCAGATAGATGAGAAAGTTCAAAGGGAGATCATAAATCATAGATCTTTGAGGCATCCTAACATTGTCCGATTCAAAGAGGTAAAACCCCGATACTCCTGCCAAATGAACCTGGTATTTCGTCTTTTCGAGTCTATCCTTCACTTCGAACCTTTTACCATCGCAATCAACCTCTCAAATATACAAACACTCTCTCGGTTTCTCAAAAATAGGGATAAGACAGTATACATTTATTATATATGCAATTTTTTAATGGAATATTATATATGCAGATTGAAAAGGCTTTTATTCTCAGGTTTTTCTGACACCGACACACTTAGCCATTGTGATGGAGTATGCAGCTGGAGGAGAACTCTTCAACAGAATTTGCAGTGCTGGTCGATTTAGTGAAGATGAAGTTTGTTTACATTAACCAACTTCCCATTTCGTGCTAAATCTACTTATATTCCGTGGAGGTTATTTACTGATATTGAGGTTCATGTTTTCCTACACAGGCAAGATTTTTCTTCCAACAGCTGATTTCTGGAGTTAGCTACTGTCATTCCATGGTGTGTTTCGTTTTATGGTTGGTTTTGGTTTCAAACCCGGCTACATACACAATCAAATGATTGAATCTGCCTTTGTGTTGCTATTGTAGGAAATTTGTCACAGGGATCTGAAGCTGGAAAACACGCTCCTTGATGGCAGTAGAACACCTCGTCTTAAGATATGTGATTTTGGTTACTCCAAGGTGTTTGCATCGATCTCTATTCTTGACAGCTACTTATATTAAGATAAATAATATGACCACCGTCTTGTTCAAATCTGAAGCCTGTTCTTTTTTATACCTCAGTCTGGGCTACTGCATTCACAGCCTAAATCAACAGTTGGAACCCCTGCCTACATAGCACCTGAGGTTCTGTCTCGTAAGGAGTACGATGGAAAGGTACTACTCATATGAAACTTCAATTTACGCATAATAAACCGATTGTTTAAGGGGAGTTAATTTTTGATTGTGACAAAGCAAGGGATTGGACAGTTGCATTAATTTGGTTTAGGTTGCATCACTTTGGGTTTCAGTCAAAATCGGGTTTGTTCACAACTGTTGGTTGATCCAATAAGCTTAAGAAAATGCATGTCATATCTAGCTAGACCAATTCGGTTAAGGTTAGTTCTAGTTTGGGTGAAAAATCAATTCCTTTATTTAAGTCTGAATTGGGTAATCAAGTTTGGGCTAGTTTTGCCATGTCTTATTTTAATATATCATTGGATGATTATAAAACCAGTTTTATAGGGTGCTGTTGGTTTTGGTATGGTAGATAGCTGATGTATGGTCGTGTGGAGTGACTCTATATGTGATGCTGGTGGGAGGATATCCTTTCGAAGATCCAGAAGACCCTAAAGATTTCCGAAAAACAATTGGGGTGTGTACTTTACCTGATCCATTGTTTATTGCAAGAACATATATGCCTTTCTTACTACAGCAAATGAATTTCTATCATCGATTCTATGATCAACTGAGATCTGATTGCTTGGGTTGACAGAGAATACTGAGTGTGCAGTACTCCATCCCTGACTATGTGCGTGTATCAGCAGATTGCAAACACCTCCTTTCTCGTATCTTCGTTTCCAACCCCTCCAAGGTAAAGTCCTGGTCAAATTTTGGGCTATGTAAAGTTTTCACATACATTAAGATTTGTTTGGTAGAGTTGAAAGCATTTTGGAATGGGAAAGAGTAGTGATATAGGTCTAGATCAGTTTGACGAGCCAACTAGGGGGCTCAGTCAATCGGAAAGATGAACGAATCTACTAACCAAAAACCTATCAGTCGAACTCTGCTCGTTTGATAAGATGAATCATAAATTGTATAGATAGAACTAAGCCACCTAGGTTGTACCGAACCTAAGCCGAATATGACCATGCCCAAGATTAGGCACTGCCCTGTTCTTTTTAGTTTTAGTTTATAGTCTTACGACTACTTCCACAAGTAACCATAAACCATTAACCACTAGACCAGGCACAAATACAAGCACTAACTGATCAATGTTTAATGATGCAAAAATCAAAATGAAGAGGATAACAATCCCAGAGATAAAGAAGCACCCATGGTTCCTTAAGAACTTGCCCAAGGACCTCATCGAAGGGAGAAGACCAACTACACCGAGACCGATGGTAATAAGCCTCTCCAAAGCGTGGAGGAGATCATGCGGATCGTCCAAGAAGCTCGCACCCCCGGTGAGGCAGCAGCCAAGACGACGGACTCATCTCTGCCTCTCGGCAGTGGTGGCTCGCTCGAACACGACGATGCTGAGTCTGAACTCGTTGAGTCTGATCTCAGTGGTGACTTTGTTGCCCCCTCTTTGATATAATCATCGCATGCCACCCAAAGGGAAAGAAACCAAAGGAACAATGCTCGTCAAAATACCATTATTTTGTGCCATTATCTAAGTTTGGATCAATGTTGTTCTCTTGTACAAATATTTTAATTTGTATTCGTCTGTCAAACTATGCTATATATACCGATATCGTATTTAGATAGTCTTATTTAAGAATCTGTAAAATTTTATTTTTCTGAAATTATATATTATATCAATATATAGAGTTTGGCAAATTAAATTATTATTATTTTAGATGGACAATTGTTCTGATTGCTAAATGACTATTCAATTTGTTTGATTAATATGGAAAACTTTAGAGACATTGCAGTTTTAAATACTAGTTGTTAATTTAGTGATATTTTTTCTTCTAATAAATAAATTTAGACTTTCATTTGTAAAAGATTTTCTTCAGCCTTTAACGGGTTTTCATTTTTATGAGAGTTGCGAATAATTGGTGTGGTTATATTGGAAGAAGTTCGACTTTTAAATTATGTACTATGTTACAGACTTTGAAGTCCTTTCATTAAGGATAAAGGCGTGGAATTATTAAAAAATATTCGTTACAAGATTGTCGTGATTTTAAAGTCGAATGTCAATAAAATTTATACTAAAGTTACATTTTATATATGATCATATGTCTTAAATAAACAATTTTTAGATCTATAATTATTTATCAGAGATTTTCAATACAAGTACCTTTTATAATTTTATAAATATCTCTTATGTTACCTATGAAAAAATTAACAAAATAAATGCACCCAACAAATTCAAATATTATAGAATATAAGAAGATTTATATTTATATTGGTGGATCTCATTTGGCACAACAAATAAATTACAATGAATTTATTTTTTCCATTGGTGTAGCTAAGGCTCCTTTGTTCAAACGCAATCATCATCACCTACACTGGAATTGACAATCACCATAACCTGCACACCAGAGAAAAGTGAAACATTACTAAACAGCTCAAAACAATTTAACCCTCCAGGAATTGTGAGTATTTAAAGTAAAAGTTTTTGCAATAACTGTAATTCTAAAAACTTTAAACTTGTATTCTTCTTCATATCGGAATGAGACAACCAATACTTTGTTGTTGCTAACAAAGATTAAAAAAATTAAAAAAAGAAAGGAGAGTTAATTACTTGGATCTTCATCAGTACGAACTTCAGCACCTTCAAAATCACATTCAGAACCTCCAACAAACCAATCATCAAAGACATAAGAGGCTGTCTTCCTGACATTATTTTCCACATAACAGGGCTGTCCTGGTTGAATTAATTTACATGAATCTGGAATTTGCCCACATGCAAAATCTAATTTTTCTTGTATCAAATCAATTGAGGCTTGAGGATTTGACACACAATAAGTACACCCATCTGCTCCAACACCAAAAAAAAAAACTAAAAAATAAGTTAAAAATAAAAAAATCAAATTTATTTCTGAAGAAAATTCATAAGAGTGATTTGAGTGATTAACCAGCTGATAGAGTGATGAAGGGTAGGAGGAGGATGCAGGATATGAGGATGAAACAGAGTCTCTTGTACATCTTGATGATTTGTGGTATTTTCACTCACACTTCATGTGATAATTTATTTAAAACAAATATATTTATAGGAAAATCTCAATATTAGGGTACCACCTTATTTTATATATATATATATATATATATATATATATATATATATATATATATATATATATATATATATTTTAAAAAACCCAAAAAAGATGATAAGATTAATGAATAGAAAAGTAAAGTAATCAGGATATGAGAATTATGGTAAAAGGGTAGATTTATTTCCCCAAAATACTAGGTAGGATTAAAAAATTTCAAAAAAAAAAGAAAGAAAGAAATACTGTAATAGAATTTTTCACCTTTTGTTTTATTTTTGGCAAATTGTATTTATTTTTTAGACATACTCTAGATCATGTACATACACCCTTCTTTTTTTTTTTTTGTGTATTTGATAATCCATAAGTAAACTTGACTTGTTATTATCAATTGCCGGTGTATACAAAATTAAAAGTTATTATTTCGTATAGCACAGTTTATTTTTTTCATTGTTAAAAATTTGGATTTAAGATCTCTTTTTTTCTTTTAAAAATGCCAAATTATTTAATCAACTTGTGTTAATACGTCAATCTGTTGTGTGTGTTGTATATTTAAAATATTTGTACATGATTTTTTTGAAGGGAAACATTGTGATTTTATTAATAAAACAAAAATGACACTTATAATGAAAAACATATATGAATAATTGTAGATCTAAAACATACATAAAAAAATTGACTTTGAAATAATTAATATGACATTTGGCTCCGAAACCATCACAAACTTCATAGGGATAATTTTCAATGACTAAACATCTTTCATATTGATAGAGAACCTCACAATCCGTGTTATAGTGATTTGAAAGTCAATCTTCATCCATTATCTTGAACCATACTAATCAATCATAACTCTTATATAAAGAGAGACCAACGCTCCCATCTAAGAGTAAAAACTTCTTATAAATAAACAGGTAAAATTTTATTTATATAAATCTAAAATTAAACTGACAATTAATGTGAAAATTACACATAACTGAACTTACTATCACAAAACTTATTGATGGCAACCCTTTCACACTACTACATGATTTGGGAATGGGTGGAATTTATAGTCCCTTTTAATATTCATTCAAATATCACAAATGTTGTTAGCTTTCTGTTAATTTGAAGATAGATTAAACTACGGTTTTAAAAATAAAATTAAAAATTAGGGTTGTGCATTGATTCAAATTTGGATCATATTGGATTCAGGATCGCGCTTAAGATTGAAAATTATTAAAAATATGGAACGCCATCAGACTGAAATTTGCATAAGATTGCATAACATGAACCACATCATATGGGATGGATTGATTTCAAAGATAAGAAAAGTTCACTGACGTGATTTCAAAGACATAATATTTTATATATATTTGAAAATATTTATTTTTTATTATATGTCAATAAATAATTTGATAAATGGAAGTCCAAGTATTAATTTGGTCTTAAATATTAATTAGGAAATCAAGACCATTTGGACCGAGTTCATAATTTGTGGGACTCATAATTATTTAACCAGCTCTGATTTTAGAACCAAAACCTGTTAATTAAAAATTTTGTTGACTATAATTTTCCACATTTATTGAATTGCACCCTTATTAAGTCTAATGAAGTCTAATGGAGATCCAGGACGGGTACGGCTATACCCACACCCATATTAATTTTCGAAAATTATTCCACATCTATACCCATACTCATATCCTATGAGTTTTCAAAATCTATCTTCATATTCATATCATCGGATATTTCAGATATATCAGGTGGTATGTGGATATGTATATATATTAAACAATATTACCAATCGATATTAGAGGTTTGAGTTATGGTTAGTGATTTGATTATATTAAACCACTACTAACATTAGCAAACTTGGGTTTTTTGTTTGGCCTCCCTGGGAAGTTGGAGAGGATGGAAGAAGGGGTGATTCATCCTTGACTGGGGGAGAGGAAAAGAGACAAAAGGAAGTAGAAATGGGAAGAAAGCACCAAAATACATGCCGCTATTTGTCCACCAGGCAACCACCAACATTCCCTTTCTCAGTGCACAGGAGGCTCCACAGGTCGTAGCTATCTACTTTCTTCTTGGGTTGATGAAAGAGTGACTGAGAAATTCGGCAAAAATCATTCATCTCCTGCATTCACCATAATCCAAACCAACCCTTCTAATAACTCGCATTGCATGATCTGGGGATTAATTCCCTTAAATATCAACCCCCAATTTTTAATGCACGTATCATTGAATATTGGAATCTCTCTGTATTTGTAATTACAATGCCTAATTCGTAAAGAAATCAAGCTTCGACTCTTAAATTCAAAACCAGAAAATCCTTCTCTGGGTTTTGCTCTGCACCCTCGAATCTCAAATGGGTCGCAGGCCAATCGACTCGGACGCGAGCCGCTGGGTTTCTGTGAGCCTTCTCTTTCTGGGTCTCGTTTCCTGCACTGTAGTCTTCCTGTTCCTCTCAAATGCGTTCAAACCCAGCAAAAATGGCGTACCATTTTCAAATATCGATAATTTGAGGCTAAAGGAGAGCGGTAATGTTGATTTGGAGAGAGAAAATGGAAACGGTGGTAGCCGATGTTGCAAAGGGATCCCCAATTTAGAGCTGTGGGGATCTGCTGTCAACTGGGGAGCAGACCATAGGTTTAATTCTTCTGAGGAGTGTTGCGAGGCTTGTAGGTCTATGTGCAATGGCAAGGATGAGCCCTGCTTTTGCAATAGCTGGGTCTATTGCGGTGATCCTAAGGCTTGTGGATCGAGATTCGGTGAGGTTAGCTGAATGTCTTGTGGTTTTATTTAATGAATTTTGTTAAATGGGTTCTCTGAAATTCGGAGTTTTTGATCTGAGAATTCTGTGGATTGGTTTGTAGCGTTTGATTGATAGTTTGAGATTATAGGTTTTACTAGTTTACTATGATTTTTTGATTTGATCGAACGATTATTCTATTATAGAGTTCTCTCTGTTTTCCATGGTCTTATTTTGGTGTTGTAGTTTTAGCTTGTCTTAAGTCAGAATGTCTAACTCAAGAACTCAAGAAAGCTGAGAGACAGAAACCCATGCAGGTAAATGCTGGCCCATGGAGCCCAACTAAAGCAACCGAATCCTCGACAAGACTTATGTGAGCCGGTCTCATACAAGTATTTGAGTATGAAGTTTTGTGACTTTGGTTCTGCTTGTTTTGATAAAACTAGGAGCAGGAGGCACGCAGAGGAGTGAAAGTATCTTCGCTTTGTTGCCATTGTTTTGATTTACAGTACAAGAGCGTGATAATTAACTTATGTGAAAATTGCATTTCCATTTAGATGGCATTTCAAATTCATTTTTCTCGCCTTTCTAGGCATGTTGGAATGATGAAAATAGTGTGAGGGGAATCATGCTGAACTTTGTGTTTTTTATTTGGGGTTGTAGTGCTGGCTGAAGAAGCAAAAGGACCCTTTCACACCTCAGATTCATGAATCAGGAAGCAACGTTATGTGGACTTCTGGGCTCATATTTGGAGAAGGAGAGGTAATATAATGGGTGCTGTAGAATTTCTTGAAAAACTTTATGAGTTCTATATTAGTTGAAATGGGTGCGGGCACATTATTAGGATCTTTCAAGGGTTATGACTTATAATATAGCATTGAATATTGATATGCTGACTCCGGCACTCTTTGTGGAACTTAAACTGACTAATGGCTCTCCAGTCATCCTGGTTTGCGTCATAGTTCCTTGAGCAGCCTTTGAGGACGCCATTTATTCTCTGCGTCTAAGCAACAAAACATGCAGTAAAGTGCTGTCACACTTGTTTTGTGGCTTTTCCATTTTTCTCACTCGTGGGTACGTTTTCCTGCAGGGAATCATTGGCATGGAAACCAAGTATGGCACCATTCATATAAAAGTAAGAACTTGTTATTGTACTCTAATATATCTGTGTTTTCATTTTCAGTGCTAATAAACTGTACCATTGAACTTAGTAATTTGAGGGGTTGCTGAGACTTAACTTTTCCAAGCCCTGGTTGATACATTAAGAGCCTCTAATCAGTAATCGCTATAGAAAAATTTTCAGTGCTATTTGTTTGTTGCTTCAAAGTGTCCAAACTATCATTGTCAAAATTTGTAATTATTTGGATGTGAATATCTTTTCTTACAATGCTCTGTTTGGTTCAGCTTCGCCCTGATTGTGCTCCATATTCAGTAGACAACATGCTTGAGCTGCTGGCAGCCCATCATTGTGTAGGATGCCAGTTTTATCGAGCTGAAAGTCGAGGGAATTCGTGGGATTTGATGGGAAACCACATAAAATATGTGAGTTCCATTTTTCTTTCCTCCTCTATCTAGGTAATACTGTAATAGTGTGCCACCCTTTTGTCTCTTCATTATAAATGAGCGCAAATTTTGATACATTTTGAGTTCTTCAGATATTTCCTTCGCATGATATCATTAAGTTTTCTTGGCCACCTTATCTAATGTCTAAATTAGTGTACTCTAAATTTTGTTGGCCACCCTATCCAATGTCTAAGTTGGTGCACTTCACAACAACTTCCAGTGCCGGTCCCGCTTTAAGTGGGAGATTGATGCACTTTATTCAAGTAAATTGTGAAAGATGTTAGCTGGCTTATTTGGTAAAATCCTTTGGAGCAAGAATCAATTACTTGGTTTCTCAACCCATCTTCATCCGCCTTTGAACAAAAAAAGGGAGAAAAAAAGAACCAAATCTTTAACATGTCCTATGTGAATCATTTTCAGGCTTCCTATGGGCCCCCATATGCATTGATCCAAGGAACCCTTGAAGCTGCAGGCGTGCTCAAGAAGAACCCAACCGAAGATTGTCCGACTATTACAAGAGGTGCAGTTGCATGGGTTGGATTCGGTCCAGAGTTCTTCATAAGCTTGGCCAACCACGTAGAATGGAAAGGGGCATATACAGTTTTCGGTTCTATTCTCCCAGAGGATATGCAAATTGCTGAGAAAATCGCTCAGCTTCCAACGAAGCCAGATGTTTGGAGTGACATCAAGGTTTCTGTGTTAGAAAACCCAGTCCAAATTTCGATGAGGAGAGTCAAATTCAGCAGTGAAGGCCTTCATTCTTTCACATAGACTCTACATTCTGTTACAAAGTTCACTTCTGAATTCTGGTGTATATGAGAGTTAGCACAACCACACACACACACACACGATCCCATCAGCGTTGAATACTTTGTTTAGGCTGTAGTCGAGCAATTAGGGGCACAATGATTCGAGTAATTCACTGATGATTTATGACTTGAGACTCGAGAGTTAGCTCTGTACTGAACTCAAACTCGAAATTTTACGCATGTATTGATGATTTATTGAATTTAAAGTCTATAAATGTCGTGAATTTATATTACAGTTACTGGTACCCCAAATATCCATTAGTTGAAAAGGTTAATTCAAAATTATGTATTAAAAATTTCAAAGGAGGCCCATAAAAATTAGTTGTTGCTGAGAAAATAGTATAGAAATCAGTTCAAAAATAGAAAATCTTTGAACAATATTTCTATATTTCTCACTGGAGGAGAATTTAGAACTTTGGATAAATAAAAGGATTTTTAGATGAAAATAATATCATATTGACAAAAAATAATACCGTCTTTTTCTTAATTATGAACAAGATCTGAACTTTAATATTATTTCGAGTTTGGAGGTTGGAACTCGTGTGAGAGTTGACGTGTCAAGCGTACTCAAAATTTTAATTCGTATAATTGAGGTTTAATGGCCACATAAACAAGCTTCCATATATTGGGGAATTAAGTGGAAAAAACCTTGTTTATATGGTCATTAAACCTAAAAAATACAACGTCAAAATTTTAACTACGTTTAGCACGTCAACACTCGGACAAGTTCCGTCCCTCAAACTCGATTGTGTTCTGAAATCGTTAAACAATGTTAAACTTCGTACTATTCATGACTAAGACGTATTAATTTGACCAATATCCACACAGTTTATATTATTTCCATCCAAAAATTTAAATAAGAACACTTTTCACAACAAGTGAAATACAATATCTGGATTGAGAAAAGCATCGTCGGATCCGTGGCGCAATGGTAGCGCGTCTGACTCCAGATCAGAAGGTTGCGTGTTCGATTCACGTCGGGTTCAATTTCCCGGTCCAACACGGATTATTTTTTTTTTGTGTTTTGCTCTTACATTTGTCGTATTGTCTGCATTCAGGCTAAAATTCCCCCAGTACGTGCCGTTTTGTACGGCCCTAAGACCAGCTCGTGATGATTGATGTTAGATTAGAATTATTTTTCGAAAAAATAAAAAAGGAACAAATTAATGATGATTGACAAGTGTCAAGAGTATAATTATAAAAAATTGCTTAAAAAAGTACGAATATTAGATTGTGATTCATTTGTTTATCACGAGCACCTTTTTAAATTTTAGTCTTAGTTAATTTTAGAAGTTAAAATTTTTTTTTTGATATCAATTAATATGATCTGTACAATTTTTTTCGATATCAATCAATATGATGTGTATGTACAGTTAGATATTTATATATTATATGTAGTTAGATATTCATATGTTATGATATATATATATATACAAATTAGTCTAGTTAGTGTGACATTAAGCAATGCAATCAAACACATATCATAATTTGTGGACGAGATTCCTAAGGTGAAGAAAGGACAATAATATAGTAGTCCATTAACAAGTGCTCCAAATTCCACTTCAACACTTCATTATCTGGTGCACACTTGATATATTTCAAATCCCACTCAATGGACAATCCATTCTTAATGGTCTTACATGATGTGGTTTTAATTGTCTCAACTATAAAATTTCTAAAAATTATTACTAGAACTTGAGCAAATTTCATTTACATTGATGTTTGCGCCTTGATTATACCCAAAAAAAGATCCCATATGATAATGATTCTTAAAAAAGAATGGCCATCTCAAATACAGCAAGGGGGCATAATAGTAGGTTGTAGACCAGTATAATTAAGAAATCGAAAAAGACTTCTTTCTCGGTACCGAATACAAGGTCTTTTCTTGAAGAAAGACTTCTCTCTCGGTCCAGAATACAAGGTCTTTTCTTCTTGCCTTTACTACGAGGAATGAATTGGGTCAAATGAATGTACAATATTCAGTCAAAAGCGGCAACTTGAAGATCTTCAAGGTGGTTTTTATCAAAAGGTTTTAATGGGAGTGAAAGCTCTAAAGCTAGTAGTGTAGATGTTTTACTCAACAGGAGCACAGGGAGTGATTTTTCAAAAGGATCCAATCCAACCCTAAAACTTGATAATTTGAGTTTCTCACATTCCAATTACAAGTAAACCAAAACACAAGTAGATGATGCAACATCTTTGTTTTTCATACATAGTTTAGATACAAAGGAAGTACATCAAAAAAACCCAACTCTACATGAGATATCTTATCTACACCCAAGAAGGTTAAACCTTATTCAAGTGGCACAAAACCTAAACTAAAACTTACAATCTCTCTATGCTCCAAAACCAACAACATCAAACATAAGATCATCATCATACCCACTTCTTCTTCTTCACTCTAGCCCTAATTTTACAAGAATACTTTAGACCCCAAAAAAAAAACTTGATTATTGATTTCATCTTCACCACCTTGGATTAGGGTTTGCAATTGAAATTGAGGGAGGAGGATTGGTCATTCAACAACCTCCATCACTTTAACCTTCTTGTTCTTCTTCAAACCCTCAACAAAAGCATTGACAATGAGCTGTTGAGATTCAAGAATCATCTCACTCCTCTTCATCTCCATCTCCATCCTCATCCTCTCAATCTCCCTCATCATATCCATCTTCATCCTCTCCATCCTCACCAGCCCTTCTCCCAGCATCTTTATCGAAGCCACCATCTCCGCCACCGAGTCCCTCCCCTCCTCTTCGATTCCCCGTTGGAGATCCGTTTGCCCGTCGACGACTCGAATCTCTCCTCGTAATCTTGACTCGGGAACATCCGCTTGAATCCGGGTGGAGGGCCCGGATTCGGATTCCGCCCGCTTTTGGCGAAATCAGACCCACCCACTTCATTTCCCCGTAATAATCATCGTCGTCGTGGTTGGAATCGTCGAATCGGCGAAGATGGTGGTGGTTCTTGACCCGAATTTTAATAGGTGCAGCGCCGCCGCCGCTGCCTCCGGCGGAGCCCATACCCATCAAGATCTCGTCGAAGTACTTGCCCAGTTCATCCTTCCCCTTGAGATCCGGCTTGTTATCGCCATTATGGAGGGCCTTGACGAGAACCCCATTGGGGGCGATTTGAGCGATTGGGGGATTCTGAGGATCAGATCCGGTCTCCATGGAATCCATGAGATCGAAGAAGATCCAAGAGGAGGGGGAGAAGAATCTGCCCTGGTGAGAGAGGGGCAGAGAGAGAGCGCGCTGCTTCTCGGTGCGGTAGCGCTTGCGGAGCTTCTCCATCTTGTGGCGGCACTGGGCGGAGGTCTTAGGAGGGGACTGATTGGGGCATCGGCGGGTGACGTCGGCGGCGACAGCCTCCCAGTCGGCGGTGCGGAGGTTGCGGCGGCGGAGGGAGTACCACTTGTCTCTGTAGGCGGCGATGAGGGCTAGGGTTTCTTCTTGGGTCCAGCAGGGGGCCGGGAACTTCCGGGGGCTGGCGGAGGAGGGGCGGCGGAGGAGGGAGGAGGGGGAGGAGGGTCGGCGGGGGAGGGAGATGGGGAGGCGGGGGCGGAGGGGGAGGGGAGGCCATGGGAGGAGGGTGAGAGAGGGAGAGAGAGAGAGGAGGGGTGGGGAGATGGAAAAGAGGAGGGGGTGGTGGTTGGGATATTCATGATGATGTGGGTGGGTGTAAGTAAAGTGGGGGGTGGGGAGGCCACCGAGGGTGGTGGGTGGATGGAGGCTAACGTGCGCAGGAGGAGACACCACAACACGTAGGTAGTGAAGTGTACCAGAACTGCATAATAATCAACCTACTTAGCGTTATAAACCTGCCACCGTCACTTAACGCGCTTGGCAGGAGAGAGAGAGATGAGATAAGTGTGAGTTGGGTTGGGTTTTGGAGGCCTACCACCTCCCCCTCTTCTCACCTTCTCTGTCGGCTACCTCTCTCTCTGTCTCTCCCTCCCTCTTAAACTCAAAACCACGTCTCTTTTTAAATTTTGCATTTTCAATTACGTTTCCTTCTCTCTCTCTCTCTCTCCCGCCGTAATTAAATTTATGTTAGCTACTTGGCTGCCTTTTCCATGCTCTATTTTATGACTATTAAAATTAATGGCGTGTTCGCTATTAATTTCTGAAATAGTGATTAGTGTTTTAAATGATATAAAATACTACTTATTTATAAATATAAATATTTGATAAAATAGTATTTGATATATTGATTAAACTTTTAGGTATTATTTTCGAAAAGCTTTAAAAACACTACCTATGTTATGTTACAGTAAAGTGAGTTGTTTGAGTAGCGGATAGTTATTTATATAAGCGATACTTGTTTAGGTAGATGATAACTCGTTAAATTTTAACTGTTAGCGAATAGTTGTTCAATTGAGCGGTTGAATAAATATATTCGGTAAATTTATTGGTTGAGTTAGTTGATTATTGTAAATTGACGTAAAAGGATATAGATAATTAGCCAAATATTAATTAATGAAGTTATTTTTTTGTTAAAAAATATGAAACACTACTTTTAAATGTGAAAAGCTAATATTCTTACATTTTGCAAAACACTACTTGAAACGCTAAAAGTTACTGCAAACGCTTATTTAAACACTACCTTATCGAATGCTAATATTTGGTTGATTAGTGTTTTGATTTGGTCAAAACGTTAAAAGTTACTCAAAACATTGTTGCTTGAACAAGGCCCTAGTGTTTGCAATATATTTCCGAAATTCTCCTTTTTATTTTCTAAAAACTTTTATCAATTATGTCCTTTTATGTCATTTTTATACAAATCATTACTTAAACAGTTATTATTACCAAACACATTTATCTTAAATCACTAGTTGAACATCTAACCACTAACCACTAGTCAATAACAGATTAATCACTACTAAAACAACTAATTTTATCGAACACGCCCTAACCACTAACCACCGATTAATAACAACTAATCGCTAATAAAACAGATAACAACTACTAAAACATCTAACCACTACTAAAACAGTTAATTTTCTTGAACACACCCTAACTACTATTAAATTTTGATAACTGTTAATCATATTTATTGATAATTGATAATTAAATTGTTAATAATATTGATAAGCTAGCGATATACGTTAATAGTTTTATTTTTCATGAATTGACAATAGCTCAATTACATTAAAATGAAGCAGCAACTAGAGGCTGAATGAGATCGGATACTTGGTCATTTTGGTAGGACTGTTAGAATTAGATCTTGAAATCGAACCTAATTCCGACCCAGTTAGAACCAGGTTCTCAATTTCAAAATCGGTTTCGGGTTCGAGATATCCGGTTGTTTGCTTTAGCATTTTAAATTTTGTAATTTTTTCTTTTTAATTTTTAGATCGGAATTTGATTGGAAAATTATATATATATATATATATATATAGTGACTTTGGTATTGTACGTTCCCAAAATGGGTACTATCGGGTCGAGATGAATTCAATAATACACGCTTGTTGGCATTTCGACCTTTCTTCTACTATTACTGACCTATCCGGAAGAGAATCCAATACTTTTTGGTTGTGAATATCTCAATGAATAGGACTGAACCAGTCCCTCGTGGATATCTTTGCTTGAGAACAAAACAATTAGAATTAGGCTCGGTTAACTTAAATGTATATTATCCATATAGGGTTTTTTTGTAATTATTCGATCAAACCAATGATTCGTTATTGGAATAGATAGCAACAACCATTTCATCGGACATGCGTATTTTTCATTTTCCAATGGATTTACACCTCAATTCCCCAAAAATACCTCATCAACCCTTCTACATCTTTCATTAACATAAATTTTTAATGTAGTGAGTAATAGGCTTTGGTTGTTCACTGTTGAAGAATTACTACTACTACTACTACTAATAATAATAATAATAATATTATTATTATTATTATTATTATTATTATTATTATTATTATTATTATTATTATTACTTATAGCCATTGTATCGACTCATGATAATTATAACGACTAATTATAATAATTTGCAATAACTTTCAACGAGTTTATAACGACTTATAATGATTATAAACGATATAACGATTAGTTTTAACAACTAAAATGAACATACTTTAAAGTGTTTTGTAAGTTGACCTTTTGTAATAATATTTTGTCCAAAAAAGTCATCTTCAAAAAACTAAGTTCAATAGCTTTTGTGATTAACTTTTTTAAAATTATCTTTCTATCTCACATCTTTTTGAAAAACAATTAATTTTACCAAACATTATTTCGAAACAGATTAAATATAAATAACTAATACAAATAACTAATTTAATAAGCCAACAACTAATAGCTAATTTAATTAGACAACAACCAACTAATAAGCGATTGAAACAAATCCATAAAAAAATATGACATAGGCTTTATTTATTTTAAGGTTCGGTAAATACTAACTGTTGTCTCTAACTATAGTTAAGCATAGGGGAGAACTTGGATTAGTTTGGTTTGATTCGAGATATTTTGGTTCGGTTAACCAAATTTTTCGATTTGAAAAATGTGATTGGAACCGTAAGTAAACAAATTCATGAACTGATTTTTCAATTTGTTTCACCGATTAACTAGAGCAAATATATAGATTAAAACTTATACTGTATTATTTTCAACAGTCTCTGAGCTTAACAAAATTGATTGGTCAAACATGTCTAGGTTTGCTCCATATGTTTTGCAATTTTTGTAGAGACCATGCCAAACACTGAAATTCAACATATTGAATGCAATTTTTTTGAAATGGATCTTATTCTTCATACCAACCAAAAGAAAATACTAATACCAGGATGTATTTTGGAAAAACTACCAATAGGCCCACTTTTGTTTTGGGCCCAATGGAAAAGGTGCAGAGGGACTGTGGAAGTATTCTATCGGCCCACTTACATATTCAACTTATATGGAGTATATTTAAATCTCATAAATGGCCTATTTGGTGTGGCGTGGTTGACTTGGGTTAATTTTAATTTTGAGTCATTTTTATGGATGAGATTTTATTTTGAGATCAAGCTGGATTAGCTTAATTTTGGGTTAATTGGTATTTAATTTAATAATTTGTTTTTTAAAAAAAAATCAATTGGGATTCGATTTAGTTCATATCAAATTGACCAAGTCTAAATCAAATTATCCTAATTTAGATGTTAGTTGGGTTGGGGTTATTTTAGATTCGATTTATATTTTGGGTTGATTTTTCTCGGTGCAATTGGAGCATGAAAGCTTCTAAATTTAATTTATATGAAGTTTTAAAAAAAAAAAAAAAAGGAGGGAGGAAATATATGAAGCCTTTGCTCTTTTGAAGAGCACTGTGTACAAAAAGTTAAAAGAAAAATTAGGGAAGATAAATTTGATATAATCTATATGGTGTACTTTACTCTACATTTTCTTGGTATAGTATACTTTTCTTAGTATTAAATTAATATGATACTTACGAACTTATAAAAAATTTATATATTTTTATAATAAAAAAATTTTTCCCTTACAATTTTCTTCCTAAATCACAAATTTTTCCCCAAATTAGTTTTCTTATAAGTTCAGCAAATGTAATTCTAACCTCAATTTTCATTATTTCCCCTACACCTATCATGTACTAAACTCTTTTGTTTCTTAAATTGTGCGTTTTCAATTTACAAAAAAATTATGTAATAGAGGGAGTACATTATTTAAACAAATAATATGTAAAATATTATTAATTTAAAAATTAAAAATTAAAAAATATAATTAAATATAGATCATTAAAACTAATTACATTATATTACATTAAATATAACCAAATGTGACATATAAAATCAACTGATAAAAGTTATTGGCCAACAACGTTTTGAGTTTTATAACATCGGTCTCACCATAATAAAATATATATATTTACATACTAAAGTCAAAAGAAAATCCCACCAAAAAAAAAACCCAAAAAGAGAAACCCTTCTTAGGGCTTAACTAGGAGCCTATCTCCACTAAAGGAGGTCTAGGCCGTTTGTAGGGGTTTTCATTTTTTAGTGGTCATAGTTTTCATATGTTAGGTGGATCTAAATTTATTACATTTTTATGTAGATATCATTAGGTTGGATTTTTTTAAATATATGCTTATAGTTATGACATCGAGGTGGATTATAACTTTTATTATTTAGTTTTTTATATTTTTAAGAAGTTGTCAAAACATATATGTTGATTTCAACATTTATAATTAACTCGTCATATGATAGTAGTTACCGGTAGTTATGATTAGGGTTAGTAGTTACTTGTGTACTTACTTATAATTATGATTAACGATTATCAACTGTTATTAGTGTTTACCAACGGTTGCAATTAACAGTTATTAATTTTTAACATTTCTATACGATTATTCTTAGTAATTAGTGGTTATAAAAACTTATCAAATAGGCCCTAAATAACCAAGCAGAGATTAAACACCCTCAAGAGGTGGAAAATTAAATAAGGCTCTACTTTTAAATGCTTCTAGCGGACCAAATGTAATTCGTGATTATTTTGGTCATTATGAAATATTATTTTTTTGTTAATTTTCTTTTTGCATGCTAGTTAAAGACTAATATGTACATTCACATTCTATATTTTATGTTATCTGCATAAAAAAATTATAAATATTATTTTATTTATTCAATGAAATAAGTCATAATTTATTTTATGACTTTTAAAAAACCTTATCAATGACTAAAAAAAATGTTTCACTTTTATTTGAAAAAAATGGAACAAAAGTGTTGAAGATGCTCTTAGTCACATAATTAATAATGACTTAATAAGCCTATAATAAGTCGTTATATCATCTTAGTCAGCCACCATTAGTGAATAAAAATAATTAAGATTCTATGAAATCTTGTTTACTTATCCTTTTCTCCAAAACTGAGATTGTTAAAGGAAACTTCCAGAATATAATCTTAATGTGTTGAATTTCAATCAATCAAAAACAAATATTCAAGAGAGAGAGAGAGAGAGAGAGGGGTGCGGAAGGAATCAAAGAGAGGGGGAATATTGTCACTAATTGTGGCTCTCTTTACGCATACATAGATAAGAAAAAGGACAAGGAGAAGAAGAAAAGGCATGTAAATTTATTTGGAGAGGCCAATTTATAATTCATCACCCACTATTTATTTATTTATTTATTTCTCGTCACTCACTCGTATCATTACATAACTATAGGTGGTGTCTCTCGGTAATCGTTTTTGATCCTCAAAAACGAAAAGAAAAAGGGCGAAATGACTCAAGGTGACTAGAGTGCACTTAATGAAAATATGTCCAAATGTAAATTATTTTCATAGAAAACTCTCATCTCATTCACTTAATATTTCAGAATATGTTAGTACTTACAATGAAGTTCTATGAATAAAGAAGAAAGATAGAAATGAGAATTGATAAAAACACCGAAATCAAGGGCTTTACCTATATATATTGCACATTATCGATTTTTTTGGGTTAGCAAAAGATAATTGATATTTTTTAAGAAAAAGGCCGAGAACAAAGGCTTTAGTTCACCGAATTGTCAATGCTCAAACATAATAGAGTTGGTGAGAATATCCAATATGAAAATCGCACTCCATTTGCCTTTTAAGGTTGCTACTTCTATGCTATTCACATAGACATACTCATCACTTATAAGTTGCACAAATAAAAATTTCAAAAGATTTTAAAAGGCTGTCTATGTTAATAGGGCATTCAAGTTGAATGGACCCTACGAAAAAAGTCGATAATGCATCGAAGATCTATCCATAATCATCCAAGCTATAAGCACATATTTTTCTACCATGAAATACCCGCAGCCCTTGGTAAAACGAACACAAGATGGTAGGTTACAAAGTAGAAGATAATAGTTTCATTCATATTATCCATTTGAACAGTATCTAAATTTTACCTCAATTTTTCTTTGGGGTGTGTCACTAATTTTTTTATTGTACAAAATAAACAAAACCATTTGAATTGCTGACGAAGACGATATATAATTTTCATCTAGACCATTTATTACGAGCCCATAAAAACAATAAATGATAATTTTTGGATCATTCCAAGATGATAGTAAAACATCTAACTTACACAAGAGTGGATAAATATTGCTAGAAGAAAGAAAGGATACGGTAAAACAATCCATCAGCCTTGTAGTGAAAGAATGTTGTTCCTGTGATCAAGACCCACCAAACATCAGTACACCCCACCATTTGTGCTCGAGTTTCCATGATAAAGAGAAACCGAGGGAGGTGGCTGCAAGGAAGAAGAGGAACACAAGGATGTGGAAAGGAGGGTTGTTGCTCATGACAACATATCGTCTGTATATCAAAGCATTTGCCACCAAGTAGAACACGAGAAGTGTGCCAATGGATATCATCTCGAGAACTATGTCAAGCTCGGTGAAGAGGGCAATTGATGAAGATAACCAAGTTAGTGGTAGTGCTCTTTTCATCATCAAATATAGTATCACTTTCCAAGTTCTGCTAAAAGTTCCAGTGTACTTTAGTAAGAGACGGTTTCCCTCTCATTCACTTCAAGTTTCATGTCAATATTGGATCGAACAAGGAGAAACGAATACAGCAAGAATAGGATATCTCAAAGTTATAGTACATTTTCCTTAAAATAATATAGTAAATGTTCCTGTAGATGGATCAATCCAAGATATGACATGCATAATCTCTTATAATACTAAATGAACACTTCTTTCTTTCCCTCCTGAATAACTCCATTGTTTTTGTGGTTTATTGTGTATCAGACATTTGATGATAGATGATTCAGTACTCATGCAAAATCCCTATGATCTGTTCACTGAATAACTCAAATTGTCAATGTCAGTCATTTGCTTGGAGAAACCGTATCAGATTATTGGTTTTTCGGAGAGAAATGTAGAAAATTACATTTACTTATAGAAAAGAACACAGGGAGAAATCCTCCACCTTCCCCCAACAATTTTGTTGGTGGAACTGGTTGTTTCAAAACTGAATCATTATGAGAGCGACATGAAAATACCCCTCTAATATAATTCATTTGTTCCCCTCCACAAAATTGTTGGTGGCAACGATGGCTCGAAGTTTAATCATTATGAGAGTGACATGAAATAACCTTCCAATAAATTTCATTACCGCACCAATCTTCTTGAAGATTGGAAAAGGTACCCCAAGCACCCATGTTTGGCGGCTAATTCTCAACCATGGAGTCATGACAATTGGACTTGGACACTTCAAACTACGCTGAAATATATATCTCGAAAACAAAAGGGGAGTGGGACACTTCAAATTAGGCTAAAATATATATCCAAAAAGATAGGGCGACTTTGGGGAAGTACCTATGTCCATCTTTCCCATTCATGTCCAAGAAACATCAACGAGAAGTCATATGCCAATTTTCTCATTTTCATTTTCTTTTTTTTTTTCCGCGGGGGTGCTTTAAGGGAAGGGGGAAACTCTTCCATTCCTCCAGTGGGATTTCAATTCCACACCTCCTGAAGTGGGGAAAATCCTAGTAGGCAACCCTTCTGGTATGTATGAAACTACAAATGCTATTAGTAGAGCAGGTATAAATATTGTATGTATTCTAGCTTAAGCTGAATAAAAAAATTTAAAATAAAAAAACGTGTAAAATGGGTCACTCACCCGAGAATAGAGTAGCATTCAAGGGTGTGCCTGTTGAAGGATGGACCTTGGCTAACCAAGCAGGAACAAGCCTGGCTCTTGCTATCCCACAAAGATACCTTGCCTGGCCAAGCATGGCAACCAAAAGAGACGCCACAATTCCCAAGGCTGCACCGGCTCCAACAAGATTGCTTGCCCACCTCCATCCCATCCTTTGGAAAGCCATAGCGAATGAAGCCTTTTTGATATCTACATGACATTAACATGGATAAATTCATAAACAAGTAAGAACAACTATTCCCCCAGGGAAGATTGCACTAAGACAGGGAGTCAAATTCCAACTGATATTTGTCTGTTTTTCATAATTTTCTTAATCACTTCAAACTTCAACTAACTTTAATCAACCTATAAGACACTACCCTAGTGTTTAGGGTTGACTTTTGACGTAGAGATCCAAGTTTGATCTGCCTCCCAACTTTTTATGGGCGCTGCAAACCTGAGAGCGTAAATTAAGGATCCAGCCAAGGAACTATAGAGGAGAGAACTCATAAGGAATATGGCTGAGTCAAACCCCAACCTGTTGCTCTCCCTTATTCCCCCGCAGCATTCATAGGTCTTGAACGATGCAGGTTAGCATAAGCAGGCAAGCCTTTTTGTTCCTCATATTCTTTTGTACTTGCTCATGTGCCTCCGATGAACATCCAAAAATACAAATAAAAGTAAAAATTTAGATTTCACTCAATACTTCAATTAAGTTATAAAAATTTGAATTAGCCCATATTTATCCTTTGTGGCTATTAAACAATTAAGCTAAGTCAAAATGAGCTTATCAGACTATAAACCCTAGTCATCTAAGTACCCATATTTTGTTATCATATGCTAAACCTAGAGGTTATCAGGCTCTTTTAAAAGCTTCAAGATGAGCTTGTATCGAAATGCTAGATTAATTGTGTATATTTTGCGAAGCCCAAGACCCCTTTTCGATTTTGACTGACAAATTTTATCCGAAGCAATCATAGGCATGCCTCTAGTATTGGAAGCTTTCTAAAAGAAATCTCTATTAATCTTATCAAGGGAATTGCAAGTACACTTTGGGAGGTTAAAGTGCTGCAATAATATGTGTTAAGAGAGGTTCAAGATTAGACTGGATCATAACCGATCTTTGAGTTTTAGATAACATGTTTGCTTTTTAAAAAACTCCCGCACAAGCACGAGTTCATGAAATAAAATTATGTTTCACCGTTACATACAAGTGTATTACAGGAGAATGCATCGTTAAAACATTTCACCTTTTATATCTTCAGCATTAATTGACATTGTCAACTCAATCACCAACAAGTTATGTCTGAACAAGTTTATATGCATAGTTTTGGAGAAAAGCATACGATCCATGAGAATGGTGTTCCTTGAAAGAATCCATGAGAATTGCATTGAAGGAATTAGTACAAATTATTTCCTATTGAAAGAAAAAAGGAGTATTAAATTAAAGAAAGAAAAAGACAAACTGACATCAAGGTTTGATTTTATTCTTTTATATTTTTTTTATTGGTATTAATTAATTAGGAATCAACATGCTCTCTTAAATTCATATCGTGTTTTTTTATAAAAAAATTCCAACTCTATATTTTCACTATTTCGCATTGTTACTTTATTCAATTTAATTCTTTATTATTAGATGTCATTTTTAATCTATTCAATTTGTCATTTTTTGTGATTAATTTTTAGTACCATCGAATTAATATGTAATAATTATATTAACTTTCTAATGTAATGCGTATAGAAAAGGCTCAAATAGAATCAAATTAAATTGGTTCAAGCATTTCAATATGTGCCTTAACAATATAATTGCAAAATCATATATGGCATGTTTTTTTCATTTTATTTGATTTCTTTTTCATTCAACAGTCAACACGTTATATCAATCATCTTTCTTCTTTATTGCTATTTTTTTTCTTGATTTATATGATTATAAATGTTGACTGGCCTTTATTCTTTATTTACGGAAGATTTACAATTGGGTCATGGTTTAATTTATAATTACAGGTTGATTATATTTTGGGTTCGGATAAAATACGGACGGTCATATATAAAGGTATACAGGTTTCGAGTCGACTCAACGAGTCAAGAATGCCTTTTTATCAGTTAATCTTCTTTTGTCAATTATAAAAACCCGATATATTTTTCACTTAAAGTTCTCCATAATTCTAAAAAAATCATAATATTTGTATTTTTAAAAAAATTAAAAAAATTCAAAATTTTCATCATGGTATTTGCGTGAGGACCCATTGAGTTGAGCGACTCGACCACTTGACCCATTTAAATAAGACCATTGAAAGGTTGAGTCAATAATGGGTTAGATAACGAATTATGTTATTGATGAAATATTTAATGGTATAATGTTTATTTGATATTTCTATTACATGTAGTTAAATTTATCATCAATAATTTAAAAGTAATAAAGATTAATACTATAAGGAGGTTTACATATTTACTCCATCTAAAAACATATTAAGAAAGGGTTAACTTGGGTCAGCTCATAACCCAAAGGGTTGACATAAGTCGGCTCAACTAACTTATTTTATTCAATGGAAAAAGTTTAACTCGTCTTAACCCGACCTATTGTCCATCATAGGAGTTATGGTTCAAGTACAATTATAAAAGTTTCAAATAAATTAGAATTAGAGATTTATAATAAACTAAAATTATTATTTTTAATTATAACATCAAAATTTTATATTATTAAGTAATATTATTTCAATAGAAAGTACATCTAAGATGTGACTATACATATTTAATTCACTAAAAATACAACAATATAACTTGTGCATCTTTAATATACCGCACCATTTAAATCCATACATATTTTGTTGAAATTTTATTATGTATAATTTTTGCATATAATTCTTTTATGAGAAATAAATTTAAAAAGGAAATAATATTAGTATTTGTTTATAAATTATTATGATAACTATTACTAAACTAGTGATAAAGAAAAAGAAAATTATATAATAGGCATAAAACATTCAATCAACAAGTCATGAAGTTAAAATTGTTATTTTTGTTATCTTGACCCAATGGGTCAAACGGATTCGGATCGGATTTGACCCACTAATTTATGGGTTTTTCGGGTTCGAGTTTTTGGATTCATATCTAAAAATCATGCTCGAAACCAAAAATTTTTGGCAGCTTTGGATTGGGTTGGTTTTTGCTAGGTTTACTAAAATGTCATTACAAATGATCACCGTTTTCATCCAATAAACCCAGAAACCCTTCTTCTTATTCATAAGACTTGTAATGTTCATAGATACTTACTCCCTTCTTCTCCAAGGATCGTTGCTCAAAAATTAGAATTTTAATCGACAAAAAGTAAGAATTTCACACCGAGAGAGATATGATGATGATAACGGACTTGGGATGAAGTGAAAGGGATTTGACAAGAAAAACGGTGGGTTGGAGGAAATATATGGGGATATTTCTTTTTGTTTTAAAAATATTTTTTAAATTATTTTACCGGCTAAAAATAAATTAAAAATACTTCATAGGCGGCTATAACCGATTTCTATGGGCGAAGGGCACTTTTAAGTGCTTTAAAAAAATTAAAAAAATGCTTAAATAAAAAATAATTGGAGAGAAAATTAAATTTCTTAATATTTTAAGGGCATATATATATTAGATAAAGCCAGGCCTTTTTGTAGTTTTTGTCCCATTTTGAGGATGTTGACATCCCAAAATTGCCTCCATAAATCTCATGTATACATGTAGTTATATATTACATCTTAGTTTATAATATAGAGGGAGGTCTGAGACACATTTTTTGTGTGAAAAAGGAAGTAGAAAAATCCATGTAGATAAAATTTGAAGCCAGATCTCCGTTGTAAAAAGGTCGATAGTTAAACACCCGTTATCCCACCCATTTCAAAAGCTCTCTTCCCTGCCCGCCAGCCATTGAAATGAACCCCGTTCCTCTCCAATCTTAAAGCCTCATGGATAATTCCACCCCTCAAAACACTACCAACAATCATCCCTCTAAACTCCAATCTCTCTCTTCTCAAATTCTCCCCCGAAAATCCCTCCTAATTTCCTCCCTCCTCTGGTTGCCCTCCTCTGTTCTTGCTCTGTTTCTCATCCTCATCCTCGCTTACTCTTCCTTTACCATTCTCTACTTCGACCCTCTTTTCTCCATTAACAAAAATACCTCTCAAACCCATAAAAACTCCCGCCGTCTTCTCATTCTCTCTCTTCAACCCCCATCTTTGAGTTTGACGACTCTGTTCCCCTGCAAAATTCCCCCATTTCCTCACCACCAAATCCCAAATGGGTACCCGAAAGTCAGCCATTGAGAGCTCCGTCGAGCCAATTTTTGACGCGGGTTGAACAGTTTTTTCTCGAAAACTCTTGCAAAGTTCGGTTTTTCATGACATGGATATCTCCCATAGAGTCTTTTGGGGAGAGAGAAAGGTTCACTGTTGAGAGTCTTTTTAAGTTTAACCCATATGGGTGTTTGGTTATGGTGTCAGAATCCTTGGATTCTGATGGGGAGCCCAGATTCTAAGCCCGTTTTTGATCTCGGGTTTTCGGGTAACCGCGGTGTCACCGGATTATCAGTTCATCTTCAAGGGGACAATGGGAGAAGCCTGGTTTGATAAGTTGAAAAGAGGAGAAGTCGATCAAGGGGTGGTGCCATTAGGGCAAAGCCTGTCAAATTTGCTTAGGCTTTGCTTGCTATACAAGTATGGCGGGATTTATATGGACTCAGATTTTATAATTTTGAAAAGGTTAGATGGGTTAAGGAATTCAATCGGTGCACAAAGCATGGACTCAAAGACAAGCAATTGGAGGAGGCTGAACAATGCCCTCATGGTTTTTGACAAGAAACACCCCTCTTAAGTCAGTTTATTAATGAATTTGCCCTCACTTTTAACGGGCATAAGTGGGGGCACAATGGTCCATACCTGGTCTCTAGGGTCATTAAAAGGTTGAGAGGGAGAATATCCAATCCCGGGGACAATTTTACGATTTTGCCTCCATCGGCATTTTATCCGGTGGGCTGGGATAAGATCAGGAGCCTCTTTGAAAGACCCACGGATGATGTTCATTTGAAGTGGGTGAAATCTAAGCTCAAACATATTAAAAGGGAGAGTTATGCCTTACATTTGTGGAATAGGAAAAGTAGAGGCATTGTAGTGGAGGACATGAGTGTCATTAGTCATTTGGTAAAGGCCTCTTGTGTTTTTTGTAATTCTTCAACAGTGAAATTGTAACCCTTTTTTTTTTATCGGTAAAAGCTTAGATTGGATAACATTGTTACACAACACTCCAACACATCTTATATAGGTGGAACTTTTGGAATTAAATTTATTTTTTAAAAGTCTTTTAGGCTTTAAAAGTGTGCAATAAATTGTAGTGGCACACATAAAATAAAAACCCAATAAACAAAATAAACGACAACATAATACATATTAGTAATAAATAGGTGAAAGCTCAATATAACAAGAAAATGGAAAAGGTTTAGTAGACTTTACATTATCCCATGTTTTTTTTGGATTGGTACTAGTAAGTCCATCTAGATATGAGCGTAATGATTGAGCCTACCCGAGCTCGAGCAGATCATATATTAGAGTCCAACATTGGTCGAACTATAACAACTTAGGCTTGATCCTGGTTACACATTTCTTAGCTTTAGCTTGGCTTGAATTTTCCTTGAAAGTATTTCAAATACAACATTGAACTAATTAAAATAAAAATTTTAAATTTATTTATAAATTGTAGAAACAAGGGGGTTACAAAGCAAATTTACTAGTCCAAGCTCAAAATTTAAACATGACCAAAAAGAACTTAAACAATATTCAAACGCTCAGGGACCTACTTTGCCTCGACTCGCAAAATGAGGGTGAAGGTCGCCCCCACCCTTCAATTGAGGATACCCATCTTTAGGGTTAGTTAGGGTCAAGCGTTCGACTCTTTAACTCACTAATCTATACTTTAAAAATATAAAATTAATATTTTAAAATTTTCAAACAAAAATAGTTCAACGAGGGACCAAGTTAGGGTAAAAAATTCCCATCTATCTATCCATCTCTCTTTTGTTTTTGTTAAATTAAATTATTAGATGTGACTTTCAAACAATTAAAAAATTATAAGTATTTGACCTTTTATTAAATCAAGTTTTTGTAATTGCTAAATTGATTTTCTTTATTAAGTTCTTTTCTAAATTTACTTTCTGGGCTCCATTTAGCAGAGTTATTTGATGTTGAGCTTCACAACATAATGAAACTTTATGTATATAAAATGTTATTTTTTGTATGAAATTGTGTAAGGGTCGGATCTAATCGGCTGACCCAGAGTTATCTACAAGGTCAGGGGTGTGTTGATCCATATGATGGTCGTGTCGGACTAGGGTCACGTCAGACTGGGGTCAAGAGAACCCCACTTGCATAGCCAAGCAAGCATGTAGTACTTAGTATCTGCTAATAGATGTCGGATTTCAATCGGAAGCCTCGCTTGTTGAATGAATCTCCTTTGCTTTCGGATCAAAGATCCCTTATTCATAAAGGTAGAAGAGAAAAATAAACCATTTGAATTGGTATCTCAGTTTTAGATAGACCTGAATTTCATAGACTAATTTTTTCGAATATACAAAATAAATAAAATCATTTGAATTGCAGACGAATACGATATATAATTTTCATCTACACCATTTATTCCGAGCCAATAAAAACGATAAATGATAATTTTTGGATCGTTCCAAGACGATAGTAAAACATCTAACTTACACAAGAGTGGATAAATATTGCTAGAAGAAAGAAAGGATATGGTAAAACAATCCATCAGCCTTTGTCAAAGTCGTTGGATGTCTACTTTTGTTTCCTGCGAAATTGCAGGGTTGACACTCTCTCCATTCTCACCCAACCTTTCCATTTCTTCAGCTCTGTAAGTTGAATGAACACCGTACACTAAGTAAAACAACACTATCAGACATGCCCATACACCAAACCTCTTGAATGACAAGAGCTTCAAGGTTGTCATGAGGAAGACGTTGAGGAAAATCGACACAACAGCAGGCCATGGCATCAATGGCACCGACCACTCCAGTTGTAGCCGGCTGGAGGGCACCATGTAGTGAAAGAATGTTGTTCCTGTCATCAAGACCCCACCAAACATCAGTACACCCCACCATTGATGCTCGAGTTTCCATGATAAAGAGAAACCGAGGGAGGTGGCTGTAAGGAAGAAGAGGAACACAAGGATGTGGAAAGGAGGGTTGTTGCTCATGACAACATATCGTCTGTATATCAAAGCATTTGCCACCAAGTAGAACACGAGAAGTGTGCCAATGGATATCATCTCAAGAACTATGTCAAGCTCGGTGAAGAGGGCAATTGATGCAGTGCACAACCCTACAATGAGAAGATAACCAAGTTAGTGGTAGTGCTCTTTTCATCTTCAAATATAGTATAACTTTCCAAGTTCTGCTAAAAGTTCGCGTATAGTAAGAGACAGTTTCCCTCTCATTCACTACAAGTTTCATGTCAATATTGGATCAAACAAGGAGAAACGAACACACCAAGAATAGGATATCTCAAAGTTATAGTACATGTTCCTTAAAATAATATAGTAAATGTTCCTGTAGATGGATCAATCCAAGATATGACATGCATAATCTCTTATAATACTAAATGAACACTTCTTTCTTTCCCTCCTGAATAACTCCATTGTTTTTGTGGTTTATTGTGTATCAGACATTTGATGATAGATGATTCAGTACTCATGCAAAATCCCTATGATCTGTTCACTGAATAACTCAAATTGTCAATGTCAGTCATTTTCCTGGAGAAACCGTATCAGATTACTGGTTTTTCGGAGAGAAATGTAGAAAATTACATTTACTTATAGAAAAGAACACAGGGAGAAATCCTCCACCTTCCCCCAACAATTTTGTTGGTAGCACTGGTTGTTTCAAAACTGAATCATTATGAGAGCGACATGAAAATACCCCTCTAATATAATTCATTTGTTCCCCTCCACAAAATTGTTGGTGGCAACGATGGCTTGAAGTTTAATCATTATGAGAGCGACATGCAATAACCTTCCAATAAATTTCATTACCGCACCAATCTTCTTGAAGATTGGAAAAGGTACCCCAAGCACCCATGCTTGGCGGCTAATTCTCAACCATGGAGTCATGACAATTGGACTTGGACACTTCAAACTACCCTGAAATATATATCTCGAAAACAAAAGGGGGGGACACTTCAAATTAGGCTAAAATATATATGCAAAAAGATAGGGCGACTTTGGGGAAGTACCTATGTCCATCTTTCCCATTCATGTCCAAGAAACATCAACGAGAAGTCATATGCCAATTTTCTCATTTTCATTTTCTTTTTTTTTTCCGCAGAAGGGGGGTTAAGGGAAGGGGGAAACTCTTCCATGCCTCCAGTGGGATTTCAATTCCACACCTCCTGAAGTGGGGAAAATCCTAGTAGGCAACCCTTCTGGTATGTATGAAACTACAAATGCTATTAGCAGAGCAGGTATAAATATTGTATGTATTCTAGCTTAAGCTGAATAAAAAATTTAAAATAAAAAACGTGTAAAATGGGTCACTCACCCAAGAATAGAGTAGCATTCAAGGGTGTGCCCGTTGAAGGATGGACCTTGGCTAACCAAGCAGGAACAAGCCTGGCTCTTGCTATCACACAAAGATACCTTGCCTGGCCAAGCATGGCAACCAAAAGAGAAGCCACAATTCCCAAGGTTGCACCGGCTCCAACAAGATTGCTTGCCCACTTCCATCCCATCCTTTGGAAAGCCATAGCGAATGAAGCCTTTTTGATATCTACATGACATTAACATGGATAAATTCATAAACAAGCAAGAACAACTATTTCCCCAGGAAAGATTGCACTAAGACAGGGAGTCAAATTCCAACTGATATTTGTCTGTTTTTCATAATTTTCTTAATCACTTCAAACTTCAACTAACTTTAATCAACCTATAAGACACTACCCTAGTGGTTAAGGTTGACTTTTGACGTAGAGATCCAAGTTTGATCTGCCTCCCAACTTTTTTATGGGCCCTGCAAACCTGAGAGGGTAAATTAAGGATCCAGCCAAGGAACTGTAGAGGAGAGAACTCATAAGGAATATGGCTGAGTCAAACCTCAACCTGTTGCTCTCCCTTATTCCCCCACAGCATTCCCAGGTCTTGAACGATGCAGGTTAGCAAAAACAGGCACGCCTTTTTGTTCCTCATATTCTTTTGTACTTGCTCATGTGCCTCCGATGGACACCCAAAAATACAAATAAAAGTAAAATTTAGATTTCACTCAAGACTTCAATTAGTACCTGATCATAAGGAGCCATAAAACACAGCGCTAAGGCCATAAGACAATAAAGGGATGAAACGATGAGAACAGACCCCACGATGCCTACTGGGAGATTCCTTGCAGGGTTTCTTATTTCTTCTGCAAGTGTCGAAACGGAGTCATAGCCAATATAGCTGAAATAAACTATGGCTGCTCCATCAAGCACACCTTTGACACCAAAGGGAGCTAATCCTCCAGGTGAGCTCACCAAGTTCTTCGGACTCCCATTCCAAAATCCAACAATTATAATGAACCCGAAGAAAACCACATGGAAGATTGTCATGCCGAGATTCAATATTGAGCTCTCCTTGGTACTGCGATACAGACAACAACTTATCACAATCAGAATAGAAAAGCAAGAACAATTCAACCACTTCTCCATGGTTTAATTGAAAAAGAAAGATTACTTAGTGCTGCATGCTTCTCAAGAAATGTGTCAAGAAAACAATAATAAAATGAGAGAATAATAGTTTATAACGAAGTAGTTGGACCACTAATTATTTTAAGCTAGAAGAAGTACAAACCTATGACAAAGACATAGAGTAAGGAGAAGAATAAGAGCAACAGCTGGGAAATCCAACATATTGTAACCTTCGACAAACCCATGAACTTCAACCCTCCATAAGTTGGGGTCTTCCACCCCAAATGTTCCACATAAATATTCTGTAAAACTTCTTGCAACCGCGGCATTAGACAACACGTATTCCATCAGTATATTGGCACCGGCAAAGTAGCCCACAAACTCCCCTACACATAAATGGGAAAAAGTGGGAAAATAGAAGTGGGGCACAGGGGAATGGGGAGTTATTATCAAGAAGAAAGAGATCTGAATAGGGCATAAAACAAAGCAGAGAGAATCAGCAGATCAAATTTTCATACCAAAGGTCACTCTCAGATAACTGAAAGCACCTCCAGCGACAGGAACTGCAATGGAGAATTCTGTATAACACATGGAAGAAAGAAGAGCTGATATCCCAGCAATTAAGTATGAGATAAAGACGGCCGGACCAGATATGGAATGTGCCACAGGACCAGTGGTAACAAAGACTCCAACTCCAAGCATTCCGCCAACACCAAGAGCAACTAAATCGAACCAAGAGAGCTTCCTTTTCATGTCCGCACCAGACCTTAGCCTCACTTGGTTCAGCTCTTCATCTGGTGTCCATGTTGCTAACATTCTCTTCTGAAGCTTGCAGGGTGTTTGGGAGAGAGAATGAAGGTAGGTGCAAAAGGAAATGTTCCTTGAGGAGGTTTCTGTGTTTTCCATGATTTTTATGACCAGGAGGTTCCAATGTTCTGGCTTCTACCATCGACGAAGTTAAAGCAAGCATGTGTGAATTTATATATATACACACAGGAGGGGTGGGGGAGGATATTTTCCTTTTTCAAAAGTTAAGGAGAACAGCACAAATGAGTCTTGATTTATTGGAAATTAGTGGTCCATGGGTCCTAGAAAATAAAACTCATGCCCTTCTCTGAAGCAGCCTTTTCTAGCCCCAATACTTGAAAGGGGTTTTCCTCTGAGAGAAGCATGCAGGAAAAGTGAAAAAAAGATCCAACCGTTTCAAACAAGAGCTTGCAAAGGGAATCACAGTGACAGAACGAAGAGTTTGATAATAAGCCTCTCATCACAAAGAATCAAAGCCTTTCGATAAAGCATATTAAAGATTTCCAACCAAAAGACCTGAAAAATTTGTTCGAGTAGTATTTAATACTAGTTGTCTGCAATAACTCTTCATGCTAACTCCAAACTCCTACGTTGAATGCACACCAATCAAACTCCATTTAGTTAAAAATGGACAGAACACCCTGCAAACAGTAACATGCAAACTGAATCTACTAAAATATCTGATCAGGTCTGTTGACCCAAACAACAATATGCTGTTCTTTTTTTTAATTTTTTATTTTTTGGGGGAGAGGGGGTGTAGGAGGATGTTCGACTAGATTACATGACATATTCTACATAGAGATTAATTAGAATCCATTGAAAGGGTTATCAACAGACTCTATGAGTTCTAACTAAAAAGCTTGCTCGCAGTGACATAGAATGTGCGTATACCAGATAATTTATTGCTGCGTGACCAGATTAAGAACAGAAAAACTAGTTGTACTAACAAATGAATAATTTTAGATAACTCAGTCACTTTGATGCTTTTTTCCACTTTGAGCGTTTGCAGATAGAGCATTATCTCTGACGGAATAGCTCTTGAGCTCCTAGGATGCTAACTAAATGCTACTCTGCATCGTGCTGTGGCTCTACTCACTGATTAGACATGTCAATAAACTTCCTCTATTTTGCATTAAAGGAAAAAAATAATCAATAAAATTTAAAGTGTTGTAAGTTCCACGAGCACTTGAATTATGGAAAAACTTCGGATTTTGGTCCATGAAACATTTTCTTTTGTTCCAGCTAAGGAGTCCAAATGTGCCAAGACTTCCCATCTTAATGACAGATGAAGAGAGCAGAAAAATAAAATGATATATAAGCAGTGGAGAAACAAGCAGAAATTTTGTATTGGAAAAAAAGGAGGGTGCCTTAATATAAATGTATTCTAATTGTTTCGGTCTCTGTTGATCACTATGTTTGAGGTCACTCGATCATTCAGCTTTGCTAACAACAAAAGGTAAAAATATACAAAGCATGATTCAGTTCTAAATTGATATTATAGGTGATATGCCCTTTTCTAGTCTAGTGCCTACGGCTCTTAGGGTATATACTATATACCCTTGCAGACATTAAACAATAACCTTTGTTTACAGGACTAGAGTAATCTTGAACAAATTATCAAATTGCCACGTCAACTATATCTTCTCCAGCTTCTGAACAGCTTGAATAACCAGCACTTTGATAAAAAAATAAACACACACATGGCACAAGCATAGAGATGCGTGTGTGTATGCGTGTGTGTCTGTGTGAAAGCACGCATGTGTATACATGTGTGTGTGTGTGCTCGCACCTGTGTGTGTGTGCATGTGTGAAAGCACGCACATGTACACATATGTGTGTGTGTTCGAGCGTGAGAGAGAGAGAGAGAGAGAGAGAGAGAGAGAGAGAGAGAGAGAGAGAGAGAGAGAGAGAGAGAGAATTTAATTATTGGAGAAACCTAAAGAAATAGATGCTAAGCATGCACTCTACACATAAGCTAGTTAGTTACACCCTATTAAAAGACTGTCAACAAAATCAGCTATATCAAACGAAGAACAAAAGTCCTCCACCCAAATTACAATAAGCCTTGACCCGCTTATCCTTCATGTGCTTGACTTGCCATTAATTATCACACATTCTCTTATTGCTCTGCATCCAAAACATCCAAACAGTAGTGGAGGATAGCAATCCGAGGCCATCCTAAGTTCCTATACCTTCTTGTACAAAAAGGGGAACCACATTGGCAAGAACATCAAAGGCTACAGCGACACAAGTTGAGGAAGATTAATGAAAAGTAACATAGACTTAAGCAAGCTTATCTCCCATTATTCTCGCTCTAATAGTGATAGTATAAAGTCAAAAGGCACTCTTTTTGGGAAGAATCATATTCGAATAAATTTGGAGCCATAGAAAATGGAAGAAACTGAGGGAGGCCCCTCCAAAGAGTTGTTTACACTACCCAATCAGCATCGTCCCATAATTCTAGGCTTTGTCTTTAATTATTATCTTGGTCAAGTCCTTCCTCCATACCCCCCCAAAAAAAACAAAAGAAAAAGAAGAAACAGAACAGGAAAAACAAAGAATTTCTTGGAAATGTGTAAGTCGGTACTAGGGGGCCTCCAGATGTTGTATTAGGGAGAAGGGCAGTTGACAATGGTCCTACTGCAAGGGTCAATTTCTTGAAACTACAGCTTCTCCTGTAGTAAGAGGATCAGCAAACAGTGGATGGTATACGACATGAAAAAAGGCCATGTGTTGGCAGCCCATTCATGGCTTCCCTTTATGGTTTCCACTTCCACTATGCAATCATGATACTCATCCTATGTCATCTAGTTTTTCCCTAGGCATAGATGGAGGTGAAAAGAAGAAATATTACAAGCCGAAGGACTCTGGTGGATGCAACTTGTGCAACTTTCTCCACAATGCAATGAGTGAAAGGCATGCACTTCATCACCATTATCACTTAAGACTTACCTAAGTCCTGCTCCCCCCCAAAAAAAAAAAAAAAACTCCATGCAGAAACAGCATTACAGAAACATGGATAAATAAGGTTATGTGAAGATGATCCTTAAATGCAGCTACTAGCCAACGCCTTTAAACTCTTAAAGATCCAACTGCATTGAAGTTTTTAATACTTCTGTCTCCTCCCCCACTTGCACTTATTACTACTCGCTAAGTAGTAGAACGAGAACTATTCTACAAGTGGATCAGAGATCAAAGAGCAGCTTTACTCTTCTAATTTTTCATTTAAAAATTTTCATACAAAATCCCTACAGCAACCAATGGCAATCCTTAGTAGTTTCAGAAGTAATAATAACGCCAAATGCCTACAACTTTTAATGTGCCACAGAAAATTTTACCCCTAGGCACTGATTTGCTATCAATATACATCCCGCTTCAGTATTTGAGGTTTAGCATCCTGCATCACTGATGTCACGGCTCAAGGTCTTGGGAGGGGCAGGAGGAAAAATAAAATACTAATTGTTTTCTGAATTATGCCTAAGAAACCCCCGACAAGCCTATCAACCAGCATTAAGAAGACCAAGATGATTTCAAACAGAATTGTCTGCAACTTGCTGAAGTCAAACATTACTTGCACAACAAATAATGATGAGGGCAATAATGTCACAAATTGCACAAAACCATTTTTCTATAAAGATCCAAATGCTATTGCTCGCTAGCATTTGAAGCAAAGAGTCATTAGGCCAACCAGTTTTGGCCTTATACAGGCAAAAAACATGCCAATTTACCACATATAAAACCCTCAAGGCAGTTAAGCAAGATAAAATATAGTGCTATTACAAGATGTGTCTAATAAGCTTTAGTCAAAATCCTCCAACTACTAATATGGGGCAACATGTGGCTCAGATAATCTGGCATAAAATATAACTAAAGGCAAACTATAGCACAAAGCATTTGATGCCACTAGTATATAGCAGAATGATGCATAATAAAGGGCCAAACAAATTCACATTACCATAACTACAATGAAAAAGAATAAAGAAAATAGATTTTCGTACACTCTTTATTGCAATTGGCTTGCAAGTTGCAAGCTGTACTCAGGACAGCTTGAACCTTTTTTGTTTTTTTTTTTCCCTCCTCAGATTTCCCAAAAGTGGGCCAACATTGACCTGATTCCCACCTCTTTAGTAAGCAATGCTTTGATAATGTTTATGCTACAAACTTTCTTGCTGCCAAAAAGAGAAATTGATCATGTCATTTCAAATAAAAAGGTGCCCTTTATCAGAAAATACGAAAGAAATTGAGAGAGCAGCAATATCGTGGAAGAGAAAAACACTTCCTTTTGTCACCAAAGACACATAGTTACCAGGATTCCCTTATCCCACTATATACTGTGCAGTGTGCACCACTTCTTTTGTCTGGCAACAGTATATCTTGAATGAAGCACTAAAATTCTTCATGATGTATAAATCTGGAACGATCCTATGTAATGTCCTGATACTACATACCCCAATCCAAGTAACTACGATAAGTCCGTGAACAACTCATGCTTTATAGTGGGTATGTGATACTCAAGATCAGTAGATTAGCTGGGCACTACTAGGCACCTTTGATGTTCACCCAAATTCAAATTACAACCTGAGTTTCAGAGTTTTTACGAGAAATAAGAAAGAGCCAAGTTCAGAATCCATTTGCACTAACAGATTATCAAAATATCAATAACATCATGCAAAAATTCCCAGCCAACAATGATGGGACAGATCAGAACTTCAGTTCCTGCTCCATTGAAGAAGAATACCCCCTTTCCTAAAAAAAAAGAAAGGAAAAGTGATTCTACATTTATGCATAAAAGAAGTGTGCAGCGACTCCGCATCAGTATCATCAGATAATATTGCAAAAAGATCATAGGGAGCCCCACTTCTTTGATATGGGTGTGCTGTGTCAATTGCAGCACTTCTCGAACATTGTGCAATGGTTTAACAGAGGTAGAGCGAGCATGGCCCCTATACAAAATATATAAGTCACAGTATCATAGTATTTAGGCCATAAATTACCAAGTATTGTGCAGAGTCAGTTTCATATGCTGTGGGATTAATGTGGACAGATTAAATTAAAGCAATAGTGATGTTTGCCGGCCTAATCCATGAAACAACTCTAGTCACATGGCTCGCATGTTAATAATCCAGAATTTTAAAAATTAAATAAAGACCTATGAAAGCATTGCTAAGGCATGATTACAGTTTCATTGCCTATTCATTCATCACAAAGCAAAAGCACAATAAAACAAGTGGGGGCGTATTGCATGATAAAGTTGAGTTTGAAATCTCATACAATCATTTATCACAATCACATTCTTTTCTTTTGTCCTTCCTTGTGTGTAAAGTCAGCACAATGATTCCAATCAGAGGTATAATCATGAGTACTCCAATCAGAGATATTGTTCAACTAGACCTTTTTTTTGGGTTTTGTTTCTCATAAAGAGAGTATTGTCCATTTGTGTTTAAGACGGCAAAAGAATACCCTTCTTTCCAAAATATATGCCGCACTACTTATTTTAGGATGTCAATAAAGAAAATTGAGCAATCTTCTTTCAAGTTATATTTTATAATCCACACTACCCAAGGCTTCTATGCAAAATACAATTAAGAAATAAGCATACCGGAACCTAATTCTTTTGAAGGGAATGGTTCTTTGCTGTGTCCAATGTGAGACTTCATTGCTCTCTCTAAAAGATAATATCTTTAACTCTCATGGTTCTTTCCAAGTTGACCACCAGCAAAATCTAGTACTACAATAACATCAAATTCTTCAAAATCAATACTTGCCAGAGGTGATTATCACTCTGAACTTTGTCCTTCATTGACAAGCGCAAAAGAAAAGAAAATGGGAAATGACAACAGGTCCTCATGTTGCTGTATGAGCAGTATTACATCTGAGCACGAGATTGATCATAATATATAAATCCCAGTCAGAAAGGAAGGAGGGGGCGATCACGTACAACATCTAATAGCACCCTGAAAAAATTTGAACAGTAAATAATATGCAACTACTATAGAATCAAATCAAATATCAAGCAAATGTTATAATAGACGAAAATACTACCATGCAGCATTTTTTCTTTAGCTGCCAGGTAAACTACAATAAGAAAAAGGGTGTGGGGGAATCAACAAAGAACCAAATAGTTGGTCTTCCTTGTGGAAACAAAGCACTCTACCATCTAAGCTACCCTGACGGAGCAACAACCACATAGCACATAGTACGATCACAAACAAGAGACTATTTTGATCCGAACCCAAATTCTTGAGCGGGATGTTTGGAGGGGGAAGATGGCCTAATTCATTACACAGAAAGGTTATTTCCAATGGACCCTAGATTAAATATTTTGTGAATAACGACAACTACTCAATAGGAAAAAAGGGTGCCACTTCACTATAATCCACTCTTAGTCAAGCAGGAAAAATTGCAACAATGTGACCTTTTCCATCAAAAACAAGTGACAATGTTGCTTTTGTGTATAGATCCATATTGCCAGAATTCAGTCCTAGCCTTCTTCAAATCCCTTGTTTACTGTATTCTAATCTTCAAAAACTACTTGAGGGCTCTTACCAATAGTTCAAACTCAGATTTTTGAAAATTTTTGTATAATTGGAGTCAAGTACTTAGCTGTGAGCGATTGATTTTTTTTGGATATTGTTCATAATATTTGTCACAGGAGCTTCAAGACATGAACATCATGACTGTCGCATTTGTTACATCCCCTTGGTGCCTTTCTACTTTAACTTTTGGTAACTCAACAAAAAAAAATTATATCAAAAATAACAAAAACAACCTAGCAATAGAATCTCTTAGAATGCCACTTAAACCTGTTTGATAATATATTCCAGGTAACAAAGCATTTTGGCCAAAGAAAAGGAAGAAGAAAGGCAGATGACTTAGAAAATTTGTAACAAGTAGAAAACATAAAAATAAGGGCAAGGGAAGCAAAAAGGTCTGAAAGACTGAAAGAAACCAAAAGCTTGAAAAGAGATCACTTAACAAGTAACAAGGTCAATCGTTCGAATCAATGTCTCGTTAAGAATTAAATTTCCTGTGGTGAGATCTAGTTTAGCAAAATCATACTGGATCAGGTCCCCTAAGTTTTTCAGATCTTACTTGGAGTTTACTACTACAATTCTACCTTTCTCCCTTTGATCATTGTATATCCACCAAGTCTCTAGTATCTTTTGCATTCACAAACATTTTACAGAAGGAAGGTTGCTCAATTTTGGATTGAGTTTAAGTAAAATCTACTAGGAGCTGACTTCAAAGGATTCCTCCACTTTCTCCCATCCAACTCTTATATGACTTGTGTTGTGCTCATAGTAATAGGTCAAAGTTGCTCACTGAACTTTCATTCTAAATATTTTATCTTTTAAAATGACAAAAACCAACAAATTATCAATGGCGTAGATAGAGATAAGGCAGCTTGGTAAGTTTCTGCCTTGAGCATACGGTTAGTCATAATTTACCCAAATTGTAGCCACAATAAAAGACTTTAGCCTAAGAACCCCTGGGTTTCCCAAATGAGAGCAAAGGAAGAACTCCCTTACAAATATCCTCCCAACAATTGACGCTTGTCCATTCCATGTGATTTGTCCACTGCACAATATTTTCAGGAAAAAAAAAGATACAGAAAGGCACATTGTAACAAATTTTTCTAGAGAGCTCATTCAAGACAACTAAATAAACTTTGCGTGGTTAGCAAATGTTAACAGGAGTTACACCCCCCCAGCGGCCCCTTTCTCTTTCTATTTCTCTTCTTTCATAGCTAAAGAAATTAAGGGGGGTTTAAAAGGGTAGCACTCCCATGGAAAATTTGAGAAGTACTCATGTGGAGAGTTAGCATCAAACAGGCAGTGGACCTATAACTGCCATTCAGGCACTAACTCATAGGAAACAAGATAAATCATCTACTAATAATACTGTCATTCCAAATACTCTTAACGTCCACTTTAAGGCATCAGGGCCTCTTCGATATCCTTAAGATTCATTTGACAAAAATTCTTCCCCATACCCTTATAAGGTTGGATATTAATGTATAGAATTCCCTTAAGATACCTTTTTGCTTCTCATGACATGGACAAAGATACCTCCATTTCTAAGAATTGTGAACTAACCTCTACCTCTTTTGTTTTCAGTCTCCAGCTTTTGTTCGTGATGCCTATTTAGATGAAGATTTCACTACTCTTTCTATTTGAGTGGAAATACCCTCTTGTGCCTACTATGGATAAGCAGATACAAGACTTCATATTTTGTTAAAAGGACAGTAGTTTATTTATTTTTTTTTTAAAAAGTAATCAATGGTAAAAGGACAGCGGTTCTTCTTCCCTAGATTTCATTGAATTTTTAATAACCTTTTTACGGGATGCAATTAGATTCTCTCAGGATACATGCTCTGAATAAATTTTCCTAACAACCTGCCACCCCAAAGAAAAGGAAAAAGAAAAATTCCCAATACAAAGTTCTAAGATGTAACTTCAATTCTACTGAGAAGTTACTGTCATATACTACTTTCTGAAGCTTCTAATCTTCCTCTCTTTCCCAAGTCCTTCAAGTTCAGATATCAGGTTCCCTTAAAAGCTTATTTGGAAGTTCTTGTGCTCTCGTGAATGCAGTCTCCTCCTAGAATGCATTATTAAGGCAAACCTTTGGCTTGTTATTAGCCAATTAGAAGTCTCAGGAACATAGGATTCTGGAATCTATTGATCACCTGCAGCTTCATTTGCCAGAGGTCTTGGGTACTATGGGACTTTGCTTCTCCTAAAAAGTTTTCAGTAAATTAGTCAAACGTCTTTTGGCTCAGAAGGCTCCTTCAAAAGAGAAGCCAAAATAATGAAGGATCATTGAGGTTATTTCTCATACATTTTCTAGATTATTTTACCGAGAGAAATAGAACTCCAATGGTAATGAAGTACCTTGTCCAAGACCGATATTTTGTGATTTTTTTCGTGGGGGGGAGGGACTTTTGTTTTTGTCACAAATAGTTGATTCCATATGACAGCCTGTTTGCAAGATGAAATTAGTATTTATGTAAGACACTAGTCTTGCATCCCCTCCTGTTGATTTATTATGCTTATCGCAAAAAACCACGGAAATTGCAAATTGCATATATATGTATGAGAGGGGGAGGGCAGGAGGTTATAATTTTACGAAGGAAATAATGAAAATCCTAGTTTAAGAGTGACAAGATCATAGTTTCCACTTTCCACATCACAGTCAGGCCATCATATTATACACTTTCGATCTTGCAATCAATGTACAAGTTGAGGTATTCAAGTGCTAAACTGTGCTCCACCACCTAATAAATTCACAGAATACCATTATCTGATTCTCAAGAGAGTTCCAAAAACAAATACATGTTTCTATCTATCAAATTGAAAAACCCGTTAACTCTAAAAAAGTGCATGATAGCCATAATCCATGATCACACAGAAAGAAAATAAATGCCAACATGGGTATCATTTTGCAAATGACAACTTGCTTTTACTCATCAGAAAATAAATAAAAATAAAAGCCAACACATAGATGAGCAGCTAATGCCCATCCCAATGGCTGATTGTCATTTCCCAGTACGTATCTTAATCCATTTTCCCTACATGTCAGTGGGTGTCTGCGGTTAACATCAAAATTACCAATTCACTATGTCAACAACCCTTTCTAGAGGGTGCTATTCTAAAATAGGACAGTCTTCATCCAGCATTTTCAGATCATATTAGGAGAGTAAACATAAGATTTGGACATAAGGGTGGCCTGATTGGCCACAATAGATACAAATCACCCTTCAGAGAATTCGCAAAGATATTGGAGGATGGGTGTTGATCCAGAAAGCAATATTGACTTACGTAGGATATCTGACGAATTCATTTGGTGATACCGTATAGCAAGGTTTATATTTTTGTGCGCTTGAATCACCAACAGATCAACCCGCCAAAAGCTATCTAGCTAAGAAAAGTGCATTTGGCACCAAGCAGACATAAAGCACAATCTTCATTGTGATCATGAATATAATAAATGCTTGTGGAGTAGTTGGAGGAGAATATAAGGTGCATAAGATCTACCAAAGGCAGCAACTGGCAAAACTTCGCCATCACAAAGGAAATCTTCCACAATTTTCTGACTTATCTTCTTCATTTTTATATCACATTGAAAACTGCTCTTGGATTCAGGATTATGTGAAGCTACTAAATCAAAATAATATTGAAAGTCTCCATTGATTAGGAGATTCCACAGATTGTGATAGCAAACTAAATATTCAAAGATAAGATAAGGTTTACAAGAAGAATGACTAGTGGCATTTTTAGACAGGTGGTAAACTACGCCAATGAGATCAGGGCACACATTTGAGACCTCTGTAACTACGAATAGCAATCTTACAGGTATTCTTCACTATCCTTCCCTCCCTCTAGAATTTGTGTGTACTAGGAGCAGTCAGGAAGACGAAAAGAAGGTCGCATCTTTATGACATTCAATTGTCTCCAACTTGCCTAGCCATCTAACTTACCTAGCCATATACTGCAGCAGTTGACTAAGCTAAAGTCTAGGAGCGGGAGCAAGTGATGCAGAGTTATCTGACTCGATAAGCATGCACAAGTGAATTTCCACCATGGTCAATCGGACAAATGCTTCACAGCGGTAATAAATTAAGAAATATGAAACTGTAATTAATCAAGATGGTCATGTCAATAGAGATCATTGAACACTAAGAAAAACAACATGATCTAACATTCTTAGGAAAGCATGAAGGACAGAAAGAGGATGCCTGATCAAACATTCCAGCAAAGTGGCAATCATGACAGAGATACTCGCTATTAACGCAAAAGCACAAAAAAACACGTTCATGTCAACTAGGGAAATTACGTTTTATGCACATATACTTCGTAGATCGGTATCAATAGGGTTTCCTTGGGAGGTAAAACGTTAATAGTCAGAGTGATCACATGGCTCTCGAAAATGGAAATCCTGCCAGAGGTTGTCTTGTAACATTGTTAATGCCACTAATTATTACTTTACAGAAAGCAGGTGTTATAAAATAAAGGAATATATACCACCCCAAAAAATATAATAAACAGCCAACAAAAAGAAAAGAAAGGGGCCTGAAGAATACAGGAAGAAGTGCAAATTAAAAGAAAAGAAAGGTGTGTTTCAGGCCAAAGAAGAATAGCATTTATCCTATTTAATTTTATGTAAATCATGTCAGTGATTTATTGGATTTAAACCAAAGACACTAGATTGCTATCGAAGATCCTGACTCTTCATATTCTTCAGTGCTCCAACCTTTGAGCGTGGAGAGTTTCGTTGAATTTGTCTAATACTCCAACAAAACAAGGATAACACTCGCCCACCAGATGGATGAATTTCTTTTATCTATCTCTACTTATGCCTCTTCGCATAAAAAATTAAGAAAAGAAAAAAAATGCACAAGCCTCCATACCTCCAGTAGCTTGATTAGAGTAGCCTTTCGGAAGCAGGTTGGGTTAATCCGTACAACTGCATGCATATTCTTATCCATCTCTTCCCTTTTCTCTAAATTATCTTTCAACCTATGAATGTGGAAGACATTAGGTAGAAAGAGAATCATATAGTGACAATGCTGAGTAAGGATTGGCTTCTTTTGCATCTCTGCCATATCCAAGATTCCCCTTCGGACAAATACAACTTATCATAAAATTTAGTAAGAAAATACCGAAGGTCTGCATTAAGAAGCACACTTTACACACCAAAGAAATTTTTTAATAAAAATATTCAATATTCGAAAAAAAAACAACAAACACTGGTAGAATAAAGGTCAACTTAGGATTGTGTAATGTTCTGGAATCTTGATGAGTATGATGATAAAAAATATCTCTGGTTATTATCAAAAAAGAAAGGGTTAACTAAACATAGACAAATGGGATATCATATTAACATAATCAGTGCAGAGGCAATCACAGATATAAGAAAAAGAGCTGCAATCCATACAAAGGTCTGCAGCATTGCCCTAGCACTTCTTGCCGCACCATGAATACAGTGAAAATCAACAAGAAGCCCTGTAGCAATCTGAACAAAAAGTCATAACAACTGAAGCTAGCAAATACCAATGAATCCTTCTAATCTGGCCCGCCTCCAGGTGACTACTCTTTCAACCATCTCAATAAACTCCACATGAGTTGCCTTTTTGCTGCCTTTTTCATATTGGCAACCCTGACAAGTTTGAGAGTCCTTCAATCTCTCAAAAAAATTTCTTCATAAGGTCTACCTGATCCTAGGCAGCAAGAAATCCATTTTCAAAGACTACATAACTATATACAATTCAGGGATAACTATACACTTCAGGAACGATCTTATAGCATCAAAACAACCACAAGAAATCACATACTGAATCTCTCATGTATTAAACCAGAACTGAAAATTGGTTCATGTACATAGACTAGAATATGAAATCACAAATGGGGCTTCTCCGAGATACAGAAAACTTGTCATTGTATTTTTGTCACATGCTATCCAAAACATCACTACAGAGGATTCCTGTTAACATCTTTGTACAGCAAATAGCGTGTCCTGGATTTGCCAAGGGCAGCATACCTGAAGGAGTTGCATAAAAGATCAGCTTTCACTAGATTAAGGCATACCAGAGTAACTACTAAAAGTGATGATGGGAAAAATGCTCACCATTGTGGCACAAAGGGTGCCATCCATATAGCATCACCTGCTTGAACAGGGTACCTATTACATAAAGATAACTATATCAGACTTTTCAAGGGTAGACTAAGTTCAAGAAGAATAATATAAAAAAATGATTTCAAATATAGGAGTCAACATTAATGCTTAAAAATCAATCTTTCCGAATAAAGAAAATAAAATCATCTTGATATGGAATGAACTTTACTTTCAAGGAGAATCAAGACAACTCCTTAAAAGAATCACGCCAAACTCAACCCCGTGCAGGTATGATGCACATCATTCAAGGACAAACCCAATGGCGATGCAGGCTACAATCCCAATGGAGGCAATACTCTTGCCCATAGAGATGCATGACGAAAATATACAATTATATATTTAATATTTCAGAGATTTTTGGCATTTCTTTCCAACAATAACACCAATTCACCAAAGATATACTAGGTAACCAAGCCAGCACAGGACTTTCAAGGGGCATTCTGTCCACTGTAGCACAAAGTCAGAGGATTTAAATGGCTTCTCAAGCTCTCCAGATCAGTGGCCTGCCACTAGTATTGAGTTGTCCAGAACCACCTGAACCAAATGCTCTTTGTCTTTTATCAGATCTTTGACTTCCAAATAAGGTTTCCAACCACAAAAGAGAAAGGGAGTGCCTTTTGCATGTCCATATATAGAACGAGGTGCGGGTAAGACCACTAGATGTGTCAAATAATGACACTTCATCATATCAGAATCAGACAGAAAACAAATTGTTCGCAATCCCCACGAGAGTCCTTTGTTCACTTGATACTCAATTTTGAGAGCTCCTTGGAGGTCCACCATCACTAACCAAAATATCAGAGAGAGGTGCACGACATGACGATAAATGAGAACAAGAATTGAAAAAGCTTTTTCCCATCCAGGACTCTTCCCGATCCGAATGCATCTCCAAAGAATAAACAAATTATAAACTTAAGATACAAACCTCTTAAGCCAGAAGCAAGATTGCATGTGAACTGTGTGATAAATACTCATAAAAAGTAAATTAGCAATTAAATTCAGGTCTAGCAAATTAATAAATTTGACACACGAGCTTAACAATCACATTCTCAGCTGAATCATCATTCTTCACCAACATGAACAGTCAAAAGTGCTTAGAGGCTTCAAAAGAGTATAAAATAAGGAGTTGCACGATGTTTGGAGGACTTGAGAGCCTCAAAGAACCTTTTTCTAAAAGATACTTAGGCAGCATCCAAAAGGAAGATCCCCTTGTGTGATGTTCTTAAAGAAGAAACTACTATATAGCAAGCAGGCATTATCTTTATGAAAAGATGAAGATACCGATCAGTCTATCACCTCTTGAGTGCTAGCTTCCTAACACTGAGTGCATCTTTCTTTGGTTTAGTTGGGCCCAACCTTAAAATCCCATAGATTTACTGGTGGCTAGGAAAGGAACTATTAGTACCTTTGGCCATGATATACAAGGAAGACAAAACCAGTCCATTTTTTTGGAAAAACTGTTAGTCACAACATGAATTAAAAATCTATCAAATTTGCTTTGAAGGCTGTAAGTGTTTCATTCTGATTGAAACCTATCTTCTCTTTCCTCTTGTGTATAAAATCATTCATAGTTCATTAGCATGAGTCAGCATGGTTTCTCTTCACCCAATCCTTATATTATTTAGTACTTATCTTAAAAAGGCATGTCTACAAAGTGAATTATGAGCATGCTTGATTCCTGTACAATTAATCAAGTTTTCCCACCTCTTGAACAATACTAACCAAGACCACCTTTCATAAGTAACTAAGCAAACATCAGTAGGATGATTTTTAGATTGCTTAATGGTGATATATATTTATCTTTCCGTAGTTTGCACAATACTCCTTGCAAAAGATAACAGGCAAAAGACATTTCTACAAAAACAATTTTGTGGGCCTCTCGGAATCAACCTATGTGATGGTCTCTCGAGATTTTTCATCTCCCCAAAAGTTTTTGGTAAAGCATTCATATGCACAGTTAGAATGAAAAGATCAACAACAAAAATCAGCAAATGTATTTGCACATTTTCTAGATGCAAGAACAAAAATTATGCTTACCAGCTATCACCCAAACGATAAATGCCCTGACCCTCCAGAAGCAACAGACCGTGCTGGTTATAATGCACTTCCTGTGAAAGAAAACAACAGCAAAATCCAAACACTTGCCTTTAACACCACAACATCAAGAGACTAAAGAGCACTATAGTAGGCAAGCAGCACGCTGTAAATGCACTTAATAAAGAAGAGGGAATCAAGATCAAGACATAAAGGACACTACTAACATTATGTAGGAGGATTTATTAAGATTGCATGTTTGAAAATCTAAAGTTCCTCACTGAAGTATCAGGTACAAGTTAAGCTGATAAATCTAAGCATCTCTACTTCTAAAACCCACAAGAAAAGAATAAATAGAACAGGCTCGGAAGAAACAAGGGGCCGGTCCTACTGGCAGCTCTTCTTGCAAAGCTAACTCATGGATCTCACAAATCAAAATGATTCACAGTCAAGATACACAGCCATGTCACCGTACACTCCTCCGCCAGCAAAGGGGAAGAATAATATAAGATTCATATTGATAACCATCCAAACTGATGCACTGCAAAATGAATAGAATTCATGAAACAGAGGATACCTTTACATTGAGAAATTCACCAGGTTGAAAATCCATGATCTGAAAATATGCACAAAAGACACTTCAATGTCAGATAAAAACAGGAAAGCTAACCATCAATTAGTCATTCACCAAGAATGAAACTCTTAAGTTATGAAACTTCAGTTAACTGCTTAAAAACAAAGTTGAATTCTGCAATGTGGTTTGTCTCACATGAATATTAAAATCATAGGCCATTGATGTTGGGAGAAGCTTCCTCAGCTGGAAAATCTGATCACAAGACAAAAGCATTTGTTATTTACAAAAAAAGAGGCATCTCAATACTGTAGTTTAATTCGTCATTGTCTAATTAACAAGCAAAGTCTTCCTTCTTTCAGTATATTGCAGAAGAGGAGATTGCATCAGAAAAAGAACTAACCATAGATATTACTTTAAAAATATATCCATCAGCTAAAAGAAAAGAGTGGAAAGAGATTCAGAAGATACAAGATAGCCTATATAGGATTGCAAAATACAATTGTAGTGTAGGCAGTCCTCTCCCATGCCTAGGCTCATGAGTCAGGTCTCATATGTGTGACCTAACAGTTTTTTTTACCATTTTAAGTCAATGTTTTTAGAAAATAATTGGGGCAGAGTCCAAAACAGGGCCAAAGCTAGTAATAACTGATTTTAAGGTGGACATCCATTTAACACTATTTTACTACTACTCAAAAAAATATATCATTTTGGATCAATTAATTAGATACTTACTAATAGCTTTATATTGAAGTTCTTTGTAGAAATTTTTTAATTGACAAAGGATTTCTTATGGATTGTCATCTATGATCATCATTGTTAGCAAATGTCCTAGTGCTGAAAACCTTTAGTAAGCATGCAACTACCTTTTAAATAAATCACTGTAAAAAACCTTGGTTTTTTTTTTCAAAAAACCCACATCAAAAAGGCTCCCCATTGGACTCTGATTGATCTCCTTCTGTCAATTAAGGGTCCAATACAGGCAGTACCACATCCATTTTGATCAAGAACCAAATGGTGATCAAGGGTCATTGAGGTCACCATTTAGCCTAAAGATGGTTTTACCTTAGTTAAGAAAAATTTAAAAGGCTGTTAGTTAAAAAAATTCAACCAAAGGTGTTAAAAACAAAATTACTTACTGTAAAGACTAATTCTGATATGCTAATAAGATGTTTAAAATGCCCTTAATATTTTCTGTGCATTTCTTGAAGCATTAACTATGAATTCGTATACGATTAGAAGCTCCCATAACAGTGCCTTACACTCCCCCAAAAAAAAACATAAAAGAAGCACACACACGCAATGGCTGCTGGACCTTCTAAGGTGCCAATAAAAACAACAAAATAAGGGATACAAACAAAGGAATCTTTCCTACATATTTCATAACTTCAATTTTAAATCCAAAAATCATAAAATCCACAAAATAAGCCTGAAATATTTCAACATACCTCTCCAGGAGTTTCAAGAAGTGACTGCTTGTCTGTGGAACCAAGTACCAACTCAGGAGCATGATCTTCCTGATAAGCATATCTGTAAAATAAAAAGAATATCTTTTTTAACACTTCTAGAAAGAGTATTGACACTAGAAGGGAATTGGATTGCTGACATTAGGTCATTGGCAGCAATCTGTTTAATATTCCCATTTTGCCTGGCCGCTAATTAAGGTTTCGTAGCTTTTAAATGAGACAGTGCAGTCTTCTTAATATTGACTTTTTAGATTCACAAAATCCGAATTAAAATTTACACCCGAGATTCCTTACCACAGAGGCTGCTCATTACTATTCAATAGCAACACCAACATATTGATGTGCCACTTGTCTTTCCTTCTCCCATTTAGAAGGGAAAGAACAGTAAGAGAGGTAAAACCATAAAAGAAAACTTACCATTGGGTCTTATTCCATCAGAAAATTAAGTTTATGCTCCTATAGTTTACAACTATAAAAAAATTCCCAAGGAAAAATCATGACACAAATATAACCCCAGGGAGAGGTAGAGTCAATGCAAGTAAGCAGGGCAAACCTTCGCTCAAAGACAACAAGGGTAGCAGATCCATCGCTGTCTATAGAGTGGTGGTAATCAGGGGGCAGATAAGCATATGAATCCACCTACATGAGAAATAAATATCTTTGATCAGCTACACATAAAACCATTGACTAGCTTGCAAAAAATGTATTGATCCATTATCTGCTTTGGCAGTTATGAAGCATGTACTTAATACACATAGCCAAGAGACGTTCAATAATATACATTTTTTTTTTTGGTTCAAATGAGCAACAAAGGCAGTACAATACAATTCCAATACAAAGGGGAGGGGAGATCGAACCTGGGACCTAAAGGACCCAAGACCTCAGGGAGATAGAGTGTCCATATATATGTCTTAATGCCATTACCTATTCATGTCAATTGCAGGCAAGAGTAACTAAGTTTGGGCAAACTAAAAGCTCAGTACAAATGGCATAAACATAATTTTGCATATTTAAACAGCTAATCTTACTATATTTTTTTCATAGAAACAGTATTGTCTATCAGCTAATTAGATCAGCCAATGCAATCACCCCCCACCCCAAAAAATGTAATCACCTAGGAACTTACAGCTGATACAATCTTAGCTAACAGTGAACAGCTAATTGTCAAACAAGGCTTGTATCACAATCTGTCTATTGCAGATATTAATATTCTCAAATACAACAAGAGGATGAGAGAGATGATATCAAGGATATTTTCTTCAATACAGACGGACACACTTCCACAATCTTGCCCCTATTTGTAAACAGACAATCAGACATCATCGATAGAAGACCCATAATTGAAAAACAACATCTAGTTGCTGTTATTTTGTTACATAAGTCGGCAAAAGTTTACTGGGACACAATATTTTGTCCCACTCTAACCCACCACCTCAAAATATCAACAGACAGGAGCATGAAGTCATGATGTGAGGTGGGCTCAAGTTAGAAAGGAAGGGAACACTGAAACCTTTTTGGTTTTAGAAAAAAAAAATTGTTAAGTGATGAGATGCAAGAGACAGCGAGTTAGCAATGCAAAATATAAAATAGATGCAAGAAGGATCATATTCACCAAAACAGATAAATGAAGAAAATGCTATAAAACAATTGAATCTCTTTTATTCGAATAGTTTCATGCTCTGCCTCACAATGGTGGTTTTTTTATTCTTACCATTATATGACTGCACCCCATTTTTTTCTTATGGTAAACCAAGAAACCATGGATGGCATGGAAAAATAAAAGACAAGTTTTCCTGAGAGAGAGAAACGAATGGAAGAACAAGAAGACATCTCATTTAAGCAGTAAATTAACAGCATAGTTCAAGATGGTCACTTGAACTCACCAAACTTAACGGAACTCATGGAAGGCAGAAGATAACTAGCATATTGGAAATAAAACAGAAGAAACTTCAACAAACAGAAGAAACTTCAACAAAGTATCATATAAGGAAACCACGAATGTAAGACTGTCAACCCATCTCTCTGCGAAAATATTGGAAATAAAACAAAGGATCCTCTCACCATCAAGCTATGCTTGTCAGACCCAATTGTCAACGTGACACCTCCATGAACCACAAAAACAAACCTGCACAATTAATAAGGCAAAAATTGAACAAAAACATATTGTGTCACAAAAACATCTCACTTTTAAGACCAAAGGGACAATGTGGCCCAATATAGAAAAGAGGAGCTATAAAGATAAATTGATAAAAAGTAGTGATAAGCTCAAAGAGAACCTTCCATTTTTCATCTACTTAGATGGTTCGCAAAACAGCTCTAGCATGAAATATTAGTTACAAACTAGGCTACTAATACATTGATGAACTTTCCTATGCTAACTGTGGAGAGTCTGAAAACTGTTATCCCCCTCCCCTCTTAAAAAGTGACACACTGGCAATCAAGTTTTAGAAACTTTACCTTTCAACACCACTAAGAGGGAGCCCAGATCTTGAATTATCTGCATGAGATGAGAGTATGTCAATACTTAAGACAAATACAGACATCCTCCTCCAAATGGATAAACAAACAAAAGCTAATACCAAAATTAAGAATAATAGGTGTCAAGAAGCAAATCTCACAAAGTATTAAAGTTGTTTCATGGTCAACAAAGTTAAAATCAAAACAATCAAGTTAAACATAAGAAAAGGGAGGGTTTTTTTCGATTACCTTGCATCTTGGCAATGTACATGACAAAATGTGAGCCCATTGCTGGTGTGATTAAATACGCTCCTAGGGTATTCTTCCTTAAAGAGAAATTACATGCAAAAGTTAATATGATTCAATAATGAAACTAGTACAAATGGAATAATGAGCTTACCACTCCGGCAAAGGGCTTAAAACATGGCTTTCAGGTGTAATCAGTGCATGATCTCTTTTATATACACTTCGAGTAAACCCAGGCAAATCTAACCACAAGGAAGGCACGACATATAAATACAAACACATAATAAAATATGCACATGTAGTTGCACATTCCCTAGAAATAAAATCTTTACATAGTTTTCCTTATCCATTCAAAGACATCAATTTTTTTATGAAATCTGATGTGAAAAGCATGGATGGTATGCATGAACAGCCCGTATCAACAAGTAGCCAGGTGGCAGTCTCTATAAAATCTCTCGCCCATCTGATCACCCAAATATATATATATATATATATATATATATAGCCAATGTGCTATTCAGGTATTTAAAAAATAAAAGGAACAAACCATGCTCTACACTGGCATAACCCAAAGAAATATGCGTAACTGAAGCTTAGCTGAGGAAACTGCAATAGGCCTATGAATTCTACAAGGGACTCCAAAGAGCTTCATTAATGTTCCCTGTTAACATGTGTCTTTGGTCAACTATTTTCACATCATCCTTCCTTTTTCCCTCAGTAAGCCATCCCAAACCCTCCATGTTGAATATAAACAAGTAAAAAACTATTTATTGTCGCCCTAAACCTCAACAGCACTAAGCGAGCTGGTTGTTGCTATTAGCTATTTAGGAAACTACTAATATCCATTTCAACATCAAGAGACCCCACATACATACACAGCAACAAGGAATATATGCTTGGATTTTGGAGACATATACTTGGTAGGTCAGATATCTTACTCAATGAACTTGAACAATTCATGATGTGGGCCAAGCAAGTGTTTCGTTTTTTCTTTCCTTTTTTTTTGGGAGGCATTTACAAATTTTCAAGGCATGCATTCCTCCTATGGCTTCTTGAAGTAGTTCATGTCAAACTGTCCACTTTTACAACTCCTTACGACTAACCTTTCAACTATATTATAGTTCCTTACCACTAACCTTTCACCTATTTTAAAGCTCCTTACAACTGCTTACAGCGTCGTACAGCCTTAGAACTCCTAACAGCTAAAAAGAACAGGGACAATATCATTACAATAAAAACCTCAAAATGGCTACCACCCACAAGAAAAGAAAACAACAGCCACCGATACCAAAGAGTCTTAATTTGCCACCAGATAACAATGAGTTCGACATCCAAACCGAATGCAATAGTTAATATATACACAAAAACATCACACAAAACACAAAAGAGCACGTCTACTCTGGCATAGACTGAAAAGGTTATCTTCCTCCAAGTACAGCGTATAAGTACACATGAAACATAATCACTGGTAACCATTTGGGACTAAATCATTCAAATTCATCAATAAATTCATCATCTGTTTCTTGTGCAACAAACTAATAAACCCTAACCGACTGATCAATTCAACAGTGGGGACAAAATCACAAACCTTCCAGGTGAGAAGGAGAGAGAGTCGGATTCGTAACTTTCCAATACAAAGCGCCCGAGTTAGCCTCTCCCAAAGACGGCGCGGAGCAAAATCCATCTTCGGAGAGGGCCACACCTGCAAATAGCATCGGACATACATTTCGATCAGCTTCAATCGGAAAAATTCACAAGGTGAGAGAAAATCCAGATGGAGGTGGCTCACCTGCATATACTGAAAATAGAAAAAGGAGCAAGATTTGACGAGTGACTGGGAAAAATCCCTCCATACTGGATTAAGCTTCTTGGAGCAAAGTGCAATGGCGGTTCTGACTCACTGAGCTTCCGAGTCGAGTCGCAGGGCCAGTAGAGAACTAGAGGAAGAGTAGATAGTGGACTCATATATATACTCAAGTTTTGAGTGGGAACTGAGAAGTTTTCGTCCGTTAGCGTTGCGTATTGGTATTATATGTTGATTTTTGCGGGCCGATAGTTTCATCGTTTTCTCTTTTATTTTTGTTCCTCTTTTTTTAGGGGGGACGGGGGTTGGCAGAAACGGGTGGGCAGGACGATCCATCAACTTGTCAACCATAAGCCCGGCCCAAAACGATATATGTCACTGTGAATGAGATATTATCATAATAGTTAAAATTAAGATATTGAATATATTAAAACTTTAATATCAGATTTTTCTCCTTTTATTATAAAGAAATTACAAAGATTGAGATGACTATAATCTATTATTAAATAAATTGTTAAAACTTACAACGAGTAGGAAGGTGTAGTCAAGAATAGAATAGAGTGTGATATTTTAAAATGAATTAAATAGAGCATGATGAAGCAAAAAGACTTAACTAAAAAAACATACCTTAATATGTTATAATTTTTATTTTATTTTTTAAAAAGACTTAATTAATTTGCTCGAAACTTTAAAAATTAAGTTGTTGGTTAGTAGAGTGCACCTTGAGTCAGGTAGCCATAGATCCACTCTGCACCTATGGAGAGCAAAGTATGAGTAATGATCATCAGTACGTGTCAGTACCACAACTATCAGCTCGAGGGAGGATATAAGGCCTAACGAGGACATCAATTCTATTGGAAGTTAGATTGATGATGGATAATCTAAAGGTCTAACCTATTGATTCGAATATATATATATATAATACTTATCACTTCAATTTGGATTATAAATAACAAAAATTATTTTACATTCGCAGGAAATTTGTTATAAAACCCAGTGTAATCAGCATCAATATTCATAGGAAATTTGGATACATCAATGAACCTCCAAGAATTGTCCTTTCCTGTGATGCTAAGCACTCGACATCCCATCCAATTGATAGAAAGTTTATGCTGCCAATGGAGTTCTCCTTGGCGGGGGAGGGAGAGGAAGGTTTTCTCGAGTAGTGAGTTTTATAGACAAAGATGCATCCCCTTATGATATTGGTGATAGAAGCAAATAATGACATTGACAATGCTAGTTACTACTTTAGTAGTGAATAGGAGATGATAAGGGTCGTGTATGATGACCAGCCTATCCTGGTGAATTTTTCTTCTTCCAGTCGATAATGTAGAAACGACGGTCTCAACCATGGGGGTACTTAGGGTAATAATAATTCCTATCGGAATGGGCTGTTAGGCAAAATAAAGTTAAGTAAGGGAGAAAGTAGTTAATTGGATAATAACTCAATTGCGTACTCTTTCATTGACTCAAAATTAGATTTATAGGAAAATAAAATGACAACTAATTCCCTGAAATCGGCAACTAATAAACTAAGGTGGGGATAATGACCCACTATCCAAATCATGCTAACATAAAATCAGTAACAGAAATATCTGCTAACTAACTCAATTAACACTTAAAAACAAGGAAACACTAATAACTACTTTGAAGCATATTAAGCAATACTCCCCTTGCTTCAAAGCTTGTCACACCCATCTGCAGTCTGAACATTTCATGCTTAACTCGCGGAAGTGATTTTGTGAAACATCTGCAACTTGCTTGTTTGTGCTGCAGTAACTCAAAGCCACTTCTCCATTGGAAACCAGATTCCAAATGAAGTGATAACGGATGTCCATGTTCTTTGTTCTGCTATGATATGTCGAATTCTTTGTCATGGGTGATTGTTGCTTTGTTGTCATAATGAATATCAGTAGCTCCTTCTTGAATTTGGCCAAAATCAGCTAACAATCTTCTTAACCAAACACCTTGATAGGCAACTGCTGTAACTGCTACATATTCAGCTTCTGATGATGACAAAGCTACAACATCTTGCTTTTTCGAACTCCATGAAATGATACTAGAACCAAGGAAGAATACATCGTCTGACGTACTCTTCCTATCATCCAAATATTTTACTAATTTTCACTTGACATACATGCATAACTTGATTAATATCACTAAATTAAACATGAATTCCTTTGATAATGAACCAATAACCATTTTTATTCTTTCTACTTACTTAATTACAGGGGTTGTTTAACTAGGACATGCAATGCATAATTAAATTTTCCTTCTTATTAATTTGATCATACTTCCTGTATATTTCATATTTTATCTAAGTTTATTTAATTTTAAAAGCTAAATTAGGTTAAGATAATTTTTATGGTTAGGGTTTTTACCTAAGTAAGAAAATAGAGCAAAGGTGGTGGTTGTAGGTGGAATCCGGTGGCGGCAGGACGGTGCTCCGGTGGTTGGCGGTGGTGGTCCTTGGCGACAGTGGCAGTGGCAGTGGTGGTGGTGGTGGGTTTTTGAGAAAGATGAATTTTAGGGCATAAAGAGAGACAGAGAGAGAGTATATGCTTGGTGGCTGCAGTGGTGGTGCTGGGTGGTTGTCGTCGGTGCCTGCAGGTGGCGGCGGTTATGTTTCCGATCGGTGGTCAGGTGGTGGCTGGTCGTGGGTGGTGTGGAAAGAGGAGAGGTTGTTTGGTGGTTTGATGTATTTGAAGGGTTTGGAGGGTGGTTTGTTTTTGGTGGTTTGGTGGGCGGTGGTCGGCCGGTGATGGTGTTCGGCGGCTCTAGAGGGGCTGGGCCGCCAGGGTGGTGCTGGCCGAGGTTTGTTGAGGGTGGTCGAAGGTGAGAGGGAGAGTATATAAAGGTGAAAGGTGGTGGTGAAAGGTTGGTGAACAGGGTAGTTTCAGAGGCAGTTTTCCGGCGATAGGGTGGCCAGAATGATGGTCGAAAAGATGATTCTTGTTCAGTGCAGTGCGGAGAAGAGTTATGGTCAGTTATGGTCGATTGAGGAGGTCGGTTGTGGCCTGTGGAAGTGGCCGAAATGGTACTGGTGGTCAGGTGCAGAGGAGAGAGAAAATTGCTGAAATGAGTGTTTAGGCCCAAATTTTCTGCTAATTGAACCTATTTATACTGGATTTCCAGAATTATCTGCATGGTTTTGCTGGCATAGGCTGGGTTTTGCTGATGACAATTGTTAATGATGCATGTTAACCTAATGATTTGGCAATTGCTAAGCCTTGCTTTGTGTAATTGGGGTGTCAAGGCCCCATTTGACCCCAAAACTCAACTTAATCCACTAATATTTCTATTAGTATTTTATTATTATTAATCTTTATCAGCTTCATTATTATCTTTTATTATTTTTATTTTTCTCATAATTATTTTTATTATATTTAATACTAATTTTATTATTTGCTTTTGTTTCATTAAGTAAAAATTAGGTCAACCTTATTAGTAGCAATTGACATTAGATGCTCATGTACGTAAAGTGTGTTTAATTAGATTTGTGTGCATATGTATTTATATGTACATATGTGTGCATGAATACTTATATATAAGTGTATTTATGAAAATTTAATTTATGTTAAATATTTATAACTGAAAGAATTAGACATGGATTATAAGCATAAATAATATTTGGGAGTTGATACTTTATGAATTATGTTATAAATATTGGCCATCCATCGTCAGTCGTTTACGTTTGGGTCCCGCAAAAATAATTTTGCTACATACACGTATACATAATATGACATGAAAATATTTTGAAATTGAAATGTACGTCGCTCGTTTTATTGGTGGGTTATGTTAATATGTTACAATTAGGGTCGATTTGTTACACTTAAACTCCTCAACAAGAGCTTCACTTGACCCCATATAGATTACGTCATCAACATAAAGACAAACAACCAGAAAATCAGATATACCTTGCTTCTTGGCATAGAGGGTCGGTTCATTTTGGCTTCTTTCAAATCCATTTTTTAAAAATATAAGTTAATCTTATTGTACTATGCACGCGACGCTTGCTTGAGCCCATATAAAGCCTTTCGTAACTTATACACTTTGTCTGCTTCTTCATTAATGATGTAACCTTCAGGCTAAGCTACATACACTTCTTCTTCCAAATCTTCGTTTAAGAAGGCAGACTTGACATCAAATTGTTAAACATGCAACTCAAGTTGTGCTGCTACTGCCAAGAACACCCTCACTGTTTTAAAGCGAGCAATAGGTGAGAAAGTATCCTCATAATTCAATCCTTCTTGTTGTGTGTATCCCTTTGCAACCAAACGAGCTTTGTGCATTTGAATTGAACCATCAGCATGGTACTTGGTGTGGTACACCCATTTCAATCCAATAAAATTTTTGCCTTCCAGGAGCTCTACCAAATCCCAAGTTTTATTTTTTTTTAATAGCCAACATCTCTTCATCCATTACTTTGCAACACTTAGGCTCTTTTTCAGCTGCTTCAAAGTAGATAGGATCTGAAACAAGTAAGGCAAAGGAACCAGATGAATTATCATTGTTAGCATATCTGGGATTCAACTTCCTCTCTCTTGTTGATCTTCTCAATGGAGGTAGAGTTGGTGCAACATAATGCTCCTCAAGAACTGCATGTGAAGGTGAAGAGGGATCTCTTCTTGGCGATCGTCCAGGTGAGGTTGCAGGTGTGCTTTTAAGTGAACCTCCAGGTGTAGATTCGGGCTCTGGCTTTTCAATTGAAGGTATTCCAAAGGAATTCCTTGTGCATCCTTCTCTACACTCCAATTCCAACTTGAAGCTTCATCAAATACTACTTCCCTGCTTAATTATTATCGCTTTGCCACTCACAGGATTATATAGCTTATATGCTTTGGACAAAAATACATCTTGCAGACTTTACATCAAGTTTACGGCGAGTTTGAGAATTGCCCAAAGTATATGTTATGTAACTAAAAATTTTTAAATGGCTTACCAGTGTTTTTCTATCTTTCCAAACTTCATATGGAGTTTGATTCATGACAATCTTTGTTGGTGATATGCTCAAAATATAAACTGTTGTAGCTAATGCTTCTGCCCAGAACTTCTTTGGAAGACCAGATGCATTCATCATACTTCTTGCCATTTCAACGACCGTTCTATTTTTTCGTTCAGCCACACCATTCTGTTGTGGTGTATGTGGTGCTATCAGCTCCCTGTGAATGCCATTTTTCTCACAAAATACAGCAAATTCGTTAGAGGTAAATTCACCACCTCCATCGGAACGTAGAGCCTTTATGGAACACCCACTTTGTTTCTCTACGAATGTCTTGAAGTTCTTAAAATTCTCAAAAGCTTCTGATTAGAGTTTCAGAAAATAGACCCAACTCATCTGGCTAAAATCATCAATAAACAACAGAAAATATTGGTTTTCACCTAATGACTCAACACTCATTGGACCACAAACATCAGCATGCACTAGTTCAAGACAATTTGAAGCACTCCAAGCCTTGTTGACAGGAAATGAATTTCTACTCTGTTTTCCATAAACACACCCTTCACAGAAGTCAAGACCTCCAATTTTGGGCAACCCAACTACCATATTTTTGTCTCCTAACAATTTCAATCCTTTCACACTCAGATGTCTATACCGCAGATGCCACAAATTCGATTCACTAGATTTAGCAACTAAAGCACAATTTTTCACACATGAGACTTCCAGAGGAAACATTATGTTTTGTGCCATAGGAATGCTAACTAGATTTTGTCTTGACTTTTTATCATAAATACAGCAAACACCATCATCAAACAAGAAAGAATAACCCCCATCCAACAATTGCCCAACACTCAGCAAGTTATGAGATAAATTAGGAACATATTGCACATCATAGAGTAGTTTGACATTACCCTGTGATGTTTTGATGGATATTGTGTCTTTCCCTTCAACATTCACCTGTTTGTTGTCTCCGAATTGAACCTCGTTTTTCTGAGTCTTATCCAGCTCTTTGAACAATGACTTAATTCCAGTCACATGATTGGAACAACCACTATCCATGAACCACACTCCATTGACGTCATTGTTGATTAGAGAATGAGCCATGAACAAATTACCTTCTTCTGTTATTGTTTCTACAAAGTTGACTCCCTTTGCTTCATCTTTTTGCTTGGTCCAACATTTAGCTTCTTTATGGCCAAATTTCTTGCAATATCTACATTGTATATTATTGTTTTTGGAGTAACGATGCTTACTAAATTGACCTCTTCCTCTGTCATTGCCACGACCTCTGCGTCTAGCTCATCCACCTGAATTGTTTGATTTGCCTCTGTAAGAAGACTCCCCTTTAATGAAAAGGTTTTTCCTCCACCTTTTCATAGGATAGACTTATCCTAACTTCTTGGGCTAATAGAGAACCCATTAATTCATCAAAACTGTGTTTAGAGAGGTCCTTTGACTCTTCTATTACAACACCAATATGATCAAAGTCCTTTGTAAGACTACTTAACACCTCACTAACAACAATTTCAATCTTGAGACTTTCACCATATGTATTCATATGACTGACAATTCCAGACACTCTAGAAAGAAATTCTCGCACAGATTCTTTCTCTTTCATGACTAAGGTTTCAAAATCATGCCTAAGTGTCTGTAATTTGATAGTAATTACCTTCTTTTCTCCCAAAAACTTTTGCTTCAAAATCCTCCATGCTTGATTGGAAGTGGTGGATGCTGCAATTCTTGAAAAATTTTATCATCCAGTGCCGATTAGATAAGAAATAAGGCCTTAGCATCCTTCTTGCAAGTTTCCCATAACTGTTGGGCGGGTTGAGCTGGTGCCGGATCAGGCTCAGTTTATCCAATTTCCACCAAATCCCATAGTTCCTGAGACTTGAACGTGGTTTTCATCTTGAGACTCCAAAAATGATATTTTTCATCCTTAAATACTGGAATTAAGAGTTGAAAAGAGGAATTCATGTCGTTGGCTGACATGGATGTCACTCACAAATTTGGTGGTTTTGATTTGGCGATACGTGGCCTTTGTTTTATTAATCAGTAGAGTTATAGCCCTTGCTTAAATTTTAAATTTGAATTAACAGTTGACATGGGTATTAATCAAATTTTAATTTTATAATTAATTATTTTTAGTTAATTTATATTAATAAAATAATAAGTTAAAAGAACATAAGTGGATATATTTTCTTTAAATAGTTAGTATAAAAATATTTTTATTTTAATTTTTTATAACTTATTCCGATAACTTGTTGTTATTATTCATATGTATTTAACTCATTATTTATTCTATAAAAAAACTCATTATTTGTCTTTTATTCTTGTTGCAGATTTAAACTTTAAAATCGTAATTTTCTTTAAAAAAATGTCCATAAGGTAAAGATGATTTTTTATTTAATTTCACAATACTACACAATATTATTCACATAATTAAAATAAATTAGTTTTAGAAATATACACATCCAACATAATAAACATATAATAAATAATTTTATTAAAAAAATTGTCATTGTTTAACTTAATTAAATACGTGAACCAAACATCCTAAAATTGGCTAAAATTAATGTATGATTGATATGTATGATGCTTATGTGGAATTGTAATTACTATCTACATTATTGCAATGCCACATAAGCATCCTACTTATCAAGCAAATATTAATTCTACCCAAGTTTTAATATATATATATAGGGCTGGAGCAACGGGCCGGGCCGGGCCGGGCCGGGCCAGGGTCGGCCCATCACTATAAAGGGTCGGGCCGGGCCGAGGAAAAAATCAAATGGGCTGGGCCGGGTCATGGGCCAGCTGACCCGACCCGCCCATGACCTACCCATGGGCCGGAGCTAAACATGAAAATGTCAAGTGTAGGACTCGTTAAACCTCGTTTTTATCGGTTTTAATGCATTATTTAACCCAATTCCGTGATGATTTCAATGATATTTATTTAGTTTTGGGTTAGATTTTGCTCATTTTCTCTTTATCATCACCTAAGCTCGTAAATCTCTTTATTACGGGTTTTGGGCTTAAATTTGAGAGATTCGAGGTAAATTTGATAAAAAGTGATGAAGAGAAGAGTCCAGGCCCAAGAGGAGGCAAGAAAGAAGCCTAAAACACATCAAGAGAAGCTGCACGACCCTATCGTGCGAGGCTGCACTAGCCGTGCGAGATCATCGAGCGAAAGGCTCGAAGTCACGAAAGGTTGCACGGCCCCCTGTGCGCATTCCGCACGGCCGTGCGTATGGCACACGGTACCCGTGCCAATGTCGCACGGCCCGTGCAGGTGAGGCGAAAGTTCAGGCATTCCGCACGGCCTACCGTGCTCTTCGGGCATTACGCACGGCCTACCGTGCGTGTCTTGCACGGCCGTGCGAAAATTCTGCACGGCCGTGCGACATTGTTTCGGCGGATTTATAAGCGATTTTTGTCTATTTTTTTGGCAGTTCTTTTCTCCATAAAATTTTAGGGTTTCTAGGGTAGTTTCCAGTCGTCAAATCCCTTTAGATTGAAATTTAATTTTGAATAGATATACCAACAACTTTCAAGTTGAGTCAAAAATAATGTTGCCCAAATAAACAAGTCGGCATGACGAAATTAGAAGTAGACTACACTTTGGTCAAGTTGAATTAGCCTGAAATCCAAATCGTAAAAGGACAAAGGATGCTTGTGATATTGCTTGGGCATTAACGGGCTCATAATTCATATCTTCAACACATTAGTACAAACTTAGTATTTACTCCCATCGACCAAAAAGTTTGACAACTTCATAGAGCAATATAGCTATTGTCATCGGAGAACTCATATAACTCGTCAACTCAAGATTTGTGTTACATGTAACTCAATGTCGGGACATGGGAGATATCGTGCATATGACAATGTTTCGGTTTGATAACGCCGCAAATAAGCACCTCAAAGAATCAACCTTCGTGATCCCCACTCCTTCCTCTTGTTCTTGTATCATCATCCTCTTTGTGATTGGTGGAATATGCATAAAAAAATTAATTAAAACAATTTAGATATATAAATATAATCTATTACAACAATTAAAAAACTTAATTGCTTAAAAGAATTTAATTACCTAAAAGAAGATACTTGTATCATCATCCTCGTCCCCTCCATCTTCATCCGAATTAGAATCATTGTCAATTGCTAGAGTTGTATCATACTGTGCACGTCGCCAATCCCGAAGACTTACGAGTGCTTGTACGGTCACAGGCTTCAAAGCACTACGAGTAGGGGAGATGGTTTTTCCACCAAGACTAAAGGCGGATTCCGATGCTACAGTACTAACTGGGATTGTCAATAGATCTCGTGCCATCATAGAAAGCTCCGGGTATCTCACCGAGCTCTTGTGCCAAAAATCCAAAACATCTAACTCCAAATTCAAATCAAGACCCGGCTCCTCCAAGTATAAATCCAGATGGGACCTCCCAGTTTGGGGCATAGAGCTTCTACCACTAAAACTACTATAATCATCAAAGTAGTCATCCCCGATAGCACTAACGAGTAGGAGAAGGATTAATGATAGGTGAAGTTGATGTCGAGTGTAGCTTGTACTCATTGTATAAGGAACGCAAAGTGCTTAACACATTATCAACACGTTCCGTAGCTTCATCAAATCCAAACAACTTACTAAAGCAATACTCAACAAATTTAACTTTACACCGAGGATCCAAAATGACAGCACATGACAAGTATAAATTATATTCCGACCAATACTTGTCAAATTTTCCAAGCATTTCATTTGCCATATTAGCTAGATAATCATAAGGACCTTGAGCTGTCTCAAGCAAACGCCTATGAACCATCCATGCACCTTTGAAATACAAGTTAGATGTTGGGGTCTTCACAAGCACTAAACATGCAAGTTACCTCATAAAATAACTTGAGAAACTTATGAATCATACTAAGTTTCTCCCACTCCTCCTCTAAAGGCACATAGGTTTTCAACGGAGAATTAGTTGATCTCAAGTAGAGAAACACATTCTTGTAATACAAGACATTATCAAGCAACTTGTAAGTGGAATTCCAACGAATTTGCATGTCCAAATTCAGTTTTCTTTTGACATCCAAATGAAAGATCTTTTGTGCACTTTCATAAAATTCTTTACCTCTAAGAGAAGATCTACTAATCAATTTCACCAAATTTCGAATCTTTTCCATAATTTCCTCAATCGACTTTAGACCTTCTTGCACAATAAGATTCAGGATATGTGCACAACATCGTACATGAAAGAATGCACCACTACTTATCAATCCACTTCTAGGAACAAGACACTTTTTAGATTAGCCATCATCACATCATTGTACTTAGCATTATCCACGGTTATGGTAAGTATCTTGTCCGCGATATTCCATTGAGTAAGAAATAAAAGCACTTTATTTGCTATGCTTTCACCATCATATGGAGGTGTCGGTGCTCTAAACCTAAGGATTCTTTTGTGCAATTTCCAAGCACTATCTACAAAATGGGCTGTGATGCAAATGTAGTGTTGATAAGTATGATTTGACCTCCAATTATCGGTTGTCAAACAAATCCTACCGGGGATTTTCAATAACATATCTTTCAACTTATCTCTCTCCCCCCATACATAGACATCAGTTCTCTCTTAGCCGTTGAACGACTGAATGGCACAAAACCCGGGTTAGCTTTAGACATCATCCGTCTAAAAGCTTTTTCCTCAACAGTCATAAAGGAATGAGCTCCTTCAACTATATAAAGAACAATTTCCTTACGAAGCTCACTCATATTAAACACAAATTCCACATTATCATCATCACTATCCCCTTCACCACCTTGAAACCCACTAGGTCTCACTGGACATCTCTCCAAATGACGCTTTAAATGAGAAGTCCCACTCCCTTAGTAGCGGATAAAGACATTTTACAATGTATGCAAATTGCGATTGGCTCACCTTGTGGATTAGTGTCTTCCTTGAGCTCTCTCCATACTTTGGACTTTTTCTTCCTTTTAGCTAGCGGAGCATTATACTCACTATAACCATCTTCCGTCACTTGCCTAGAAGACATTCCTTCACTATCCATCCCTAACATAAGAGAACAAAAGCATTATTAGACATTCTTGAAACCACCTCCATTTTACTAAAGCCTTGGGGGACTTATACTACAATCTTGAAACCACCTCCATACAAGCTATATTATGATGATCGATTAGGGCTACACATTGTTCGCAATCCAGTTTTCATAACGAGAACAAAGCACATACGAGATAGACAGTCATTTTATTTGGAAATGCCTACTTTCTGCGAAGTTGAAACCGCCTCTCTTCCTTCAAAGCATCATCCCGACAATATTTTACTAAAGCCTTGTGGAAGTGATAATTTCAGTTTGTTAGATCCAAGTTGAGCATTGTTAGATTATACTTTGAGTGTGAGGACTCAAAGTACAAAATTTCCATGTCTAAGCTTTATTTGAGAAAAGGATTCGATGAAGCCACTAGTGATTTCCATCACCTCCACAATCTTCTTGCTATTTCTTACACACCATTAAGATTCACTGCCTTCCTCCATTTTTTATGATTCATGTAAGAAGTTTTCTTCCAATTCATCTCCTAGAAATCCTAATATTCTCCATTAATGAAGCTTTATAGTCATTAACAGAGCATTCAACTTAATGAAGTATGTAAGTCTTCTCCATTAATGAAGAGATAACATCAGCCATATACCCCACTCAACAATTTCGAGCAAGCAAGATTAAAGAACAGAAGGCGGACAAATCGAAACAGGGGCACAAATTGAACCAAACAACGAACCAAAGGAGGGGAAAATATCCGAACTTTGAGCCGATCAATTGCAATTTCAACACCAAATTCCAAACTCGACACAATTTCAGTCTTAAAGCACAAACCCAATTCAAAACAACCAAGAATGAGTTCAACTACAACTCAAATTTCGAAAAATACAAAGCAAGTACCGAGGAGTGGGAGCGAAGTAAGCGGTGCTGGCCAAATTAGGGTTTCGGCGAAGCAGAGAGAGCTTATTCACCGGCGACGGAAGAAGAGCGACGGTGGAAGAAGGCTTCGGGCTCCGGTTTACCGGTGACGGTGGCGAGATGGTAGAACAGCGACGGCGAGAGACACGAGAGAGACAGGGCGTGCGCGAGAGACAGGTCATGCGCGAGAGATAGAGAGATAGAGCAATGGCGGCGAGACGGGCGTGCGCGAGAAACAGGTCATGCGCGAGAGATAGAGAGATAGAGCAATGGCAGCGAGACAGGGCGTGCGCGAGAGACAGGTCATGCGCGAGAGATAAAGAGATAGAGCAATGGCAGCGAGACAGGGCTGCGCGAGAGACGAGTCGTGCGCGAGAGATAGAGCAGCAGAGTGCGAGAGCAGCGACCCTTCTTCTTTGACCCGCTAACGGCCCGCGGCTGACCCGTTAAAGGCCCATTTTCACTTGACCCTTTTTGGCCCGACCCTTTTATTATCAAATTTGGGCTTTGACCCTTTTTTGGGCTCGACCTGCTGCCCAATGGGTACCCTACCCATTGGCCAGCCCTATATATATATATATATATATATACACTAGTGTGAATCCCGTATTTCGCACGGGTATGTGCTATTATTTAAGGAGTTGATATATTTTATAAATATTAAATATATATTTTTTTAAAATTATAGACATTAGCTTCAGAATATATATGGAGACTTTATAATTTAAAGGTAATTATTGGGAGAAAAAATATAAATTTTGATTTACTTAATGGTAAAAAAATTCTTAATCATGTGAACCTATAAAATAGTTTGCCAACTCATCATTTTCTCCCACCATATTTTAGAATTGAGATGTATCAATCTCACTTTGTTAGAGCAAACTCCTTTAAATATATGTTTTTATTGTTGGATGTTGTTTGTAAAAGTGTCTCACAGGGTTCTACTCGTTAATCTAGAATTTAAACATATTATAATTATATGGTTACTCACTATACATAAAATAAACACATTTGATTATATATATAATAACAAAAATTAAACATCAAAATAATGAAAGACGCAACCATTAATTTCTTTTGAAAATTGTCCTACATTTGCTAACCTTCTTTGCCTTCTCGATGCTATATTGTTGTAAAATTCCTAGGTTGACGATGGAGATGAAGAGCGTCATTAGGGATTAATCATTCAATTGAGTAGTATATGATTACTTCTTGTAAAGAAAATTTTTGGCGAAAAAAAAAAAACAATGGCATAGAGTGTTTTGTTGGTCCGATACTCAAGACCTAAATTTTTGATGAAAAAAAGTAATGGATTAATCATAATTTATTTTAATGCCATATGGTATAATTTCTACCCTTTTATAAAACAAATAATAAAACCTTGAATAAATATACTTAATAAACATGACATAGGTAATAGTTTGGACTTAACTGCTGAAGGGGACAAGATTATCGACTTCGATGACCCCGATGGTGAGAACTTGGATACTCGGATCTCCTCGTGCCTGGTAGGTAAACTCCATACTAAACACCCACTCAATTTGGAGGCGCTAAAAAACACCATGAAAAACATATGGCGCCCCCAAAAGGTGTAATCGTGAAGGACCCGGACCAGAATCTCTTTGTGTTCCAATTCTTCTCGGCGGCGGACAGGGAGGCTGTGATGAACGACGGACCCCGGGCATTCGACAGGTTGTGTGCTATTACTGCAGCCAATGAACGAGGATCGAGCAGCCTTCAAAGATGGATTTTTCTAGAGTCCAATTCTAGATTAAGGTCCGTGATCTTCCGATGAAAAAGAAGACCTATGCGTTTGTCTGAAGTAGTAGGATCAAAGTTGGGCACTTACATTGACGCAAATAAGGAGGATATATTAGTCCCATCGAAGTATCCGAAAATCCGGGTTGAAGTCGATATAACTAAACCGTTGAGACGGGGAATGGGAATAAACATGAATGGGATCCCTAAATGGGTCGATATTATATACGTCAAACTCCCGGACTACTATTATGCTTGTGGACTCCTTGGGCACGTATTTAGGGGTATGATCTATTTGATGACCGAATGGAGGAAGATGATTTACCTTATGGGCCAAAACTCCGAGGATCGCCCATTAAGCGGAAACGAAGAGGTGTAGATGCGGACTAGAAAGAGGAAAGGCGAAACTGCTGGAGTTGAGGGGCGAGTCGAGTGGCGGTAGGGTCTAGTCTAAACTTACGTATGAACATGGGAACGCAAACCCACCTCACTCGAAGTTTCGGATGGCCGACGAAGTAACTCGGTCGGGTATGGCAATTGAAGAGGAGGTTAAGGGGGTGGAGGGGACGTCCCTAAACGTAAAATCGGTGAAATAAAAGGGAGGAAGGTTGGTGAAAGGAAGGTGAGAGTGGTAGAGGACAATGCTAATCCCGGTAATGAAGTAACGGTGGCTCGCTGGTCGGCCTCGTGAAAAACAATGAGTCTTCTTAGTCTCAACTGCGTGGGCTTGGTCGTCCCGAGGCGATGGCTCGACCTTCGTAACCTGCTACGAAGGACAAGGCCATGTTTAGTCTTCCTCTTTGAGACTAAACTGAGTATTGCTAAAATGAGGCAAGTGGTGGAGTGTAGGTTGGTAATTCCAGGGGTAGAGTACGAAGGGCTTTATGTGGATGCCGGAGGTCGAGCTGGTGGACTAGCACTACTATGGGATAAAAGGTGATCATTCAACATCTCTCTTCATCCCTCCACCATATGGATCTCTCTGTATGCTGGAAACAGGAGGACCCAACTTGGAGATTCACGGGCATTTACGGATGGCCGGAAACATAGAATAAAGGTCTTACGTGTGATCTAGTTACCGATCTTGCGACTCACTCTAACCTCCCATGGCTTGTAGGGGGACACTTAAATGAAATCTTCTTTAATTCTGAAAAAGAGGGGGACAACCAAAAACCAAGCTATTCTTGATAGATTTAATGAAGTATTCTCTGGTTGTGGTCCGATCGACGTGGGCTTCTTGGGTAGAATCCGCACTTAGTGGAATCGTAGAGAAGACGCAGATTCGATTGAGGAAAGATTAGATCGTTTCCGTGCCTCTACTGATTGGCTTTCCTTGTTCGCTCCGGCTTAAGTGCAGCACCTAGATGATATTATCTCGATCATGTTCCACTCCATCTTCGATGTTGGCCAAACCCAGATAGTAGCGAGAGGAAGACGTCGGAGACGAAGGCGGTTTAAGGTTATGTGGGCTGAAGACGACAGGTGCGAAGCTATTATTAGTGGAGTATGGGATGAGCCTCGTTAATGGGAGTGCAATCAAATGTTGTTTAAGGAGAATGGACAGATGCATGCGAAGTTATGGAAGTGGAATATAGAAGTATTCGGTAATGTGCAACAAAAGATTAGGGAGAAGTCCGAGGAGCCGCAGAATGTTGATGAAGCTGGACTTAGACACCGAATCCTGAAGGATATTAATGATTGGCGGTGAAAAGAAGACATTCTATGGTGGCAAAGGTCCGGAGTTAACTCGTTAAAATTCGGTGACCTAAACTCTCGCTGGTTCCACCTTAAAGCAAACGGGAGGAAAGCAAATAACCATATTACCGAGCTCATGAAACCGATGGTACTATGACTTCGATGGGGGATGAGTTCGAAAAATTATGGTCGACTTTTATAACGAGCTTTTTCTTCTTCCGTTACTTCCAATGGGGCTGATGTGGTACAATCTGTTCCTACGAGTGGTTACCGCCGAGATGAATGAGATCTTAATGAAGCCATACTCGAAGGAGGAGGTGTTCAATGCTCTTCATCAAATGCATCCGAGTCGAGCTCCGGGCCGGATGGTCTTAACCCCTTCTTCTTTCAAAAATATTGGGGTATTGTCGGGAGGATGTGTCGAATGCGGTTATTGATATTTTGAATGGAGCACCTATTCCTCGAGAGTTAAACCACACCCACGTTGTTCCGATCCCAAAGAAAAGTAAGCCGACAATATTGGGGTATTGTCGGGGAGGATGTGTCGAATGCGGTTATTGATATTTTGAATGGAGCACCTATTCCTCAGGAGTTAAACCACACCCACGTTGTTCCGATCCCAAAGAAAAGTAAGCCGACAAATATAAGGGATTTTCACCCCATTAGCTTGTGCAATGTGATCTATAAACCGATTACAAAAGTTGTCACTTCTAGGCTTAAAGAGATCTTACCGCATATCATTTCCCCTACCAAAATGCTTTCACTCCCGGTCAGTTGATCTCGGATAACGCTCTTATTGCCTTCGAAGTTTTTCATTCGATGAAATGTCACTCGGGGTCAGCGGGGAGTATGGCAATCAAATTGGATATGGAGAAAGCGTATGATAGGGTGGAATGGAGTTTTCTCCGACTTATTATGTTGAAGATGGGATTTAATGTCAATTGGGTGAATGTGATTATGCGATGTGTACAGATCTACTTCTATGTCCTTTATTATTAATGGAGAACCGAGAGGCCATGTGGTTCCTTCCAGAGGGCTTCGACAAGGGGATCCGATGTCTCCATACCTGTTCTTATTTTGTGCTGAGGGTCTTTCCCACTTATTGTCCACTGCGGTTATGAATGGGAGTCTTGTTGGCCATAGCATTTGTGTAGGAGCTCCTATTATCTCCCACCTTTTATTTGCGAGATGACACCCTTATATTCTCGCAAGCGAGATGTGGAATAGGCTAGTGTGGTGCTGAATATCTTGAATAAATATGAACAAGCTTCGGGGCAAAAAATTAATTATTCTAAGACAAATGTCTCGTTCGAGTAATGGTGTGCCCCAATCTCGGAGAGATGAGGTTTTATTAACTATGGACATCCGTGAAGTCCTAGCCCATGATAAATATTTGGGGCTGCCCACCGCTATTGGGAGCTCGAAGAGAAAACCTTTCCTACCTATCAAGGACCGGGTGGCTAAAAGAATCTCTTCTTGGATGGGAAACCATCTCTCGTAGGTCTGGCCAGGAAGTGCTCATTAAAGCTGTCGCGCAAGCAATCCCGAACTACTCTATGAGCATCTTTAAGTTTCCAAAGATTCTTTGCAATGAAATTCAATCGATTATTAACCGATTTTGGTGGGGCCATGGTTCCCTTCAGGCCAGAAAAGTCCATCCGTTAGGGAAGGAGCATCTCTGTCGTAAGAAGGAGGAAGGGGATTGGGGTTCCGGGACCTTGACTCCTTTAACTCGGCTCTCTTGGCAAGGCAACTATGGAGACTGTCTAGGAGTGAAGATTCCTTAGCCTGGCGACTTCTAAAGTCTAGGTACTTTCCGGATAGTGGGTTAACGGACGCGATGTTGGGGCACGGGCCTAGCTATACTTGGAGGAGCCTATGGGGGTGAGATGGGTCTTAGACAAAGGCGGTTTTGGAGGGTTGGTGATGGGATGTCTCTAAATATATGGGATGATAAATGGTTACCTCGACTACACTCCTTTAAAGTTATTACGCCACGTAATCCAGATTACTCCCTCTTTAGAGTTGGTGACTTTATCAACTGGGATTCGAAAGATTGGGATAGCCACTTGGTGGATACTATTTTTTGCCAATAGATGCGGAAGTGATAAAGAATATAGCTTCAGCTTAAATATGCCAACCGATTCGCTAGTATGGTTCAATTCGGCTAGTGGAGAACTCACGGCAAAACACGCCTATCGGCTCATTACACTATGTAAGAAGGAAGCGAATGAGGGCTGCAGTGTGGTACAACGAGATGGACTGGAACAATATCCGGGGTATGAATGTTCCTCCGCGGATTAGATCCTTTGTGTGGAGATGTTGTGTGGGAGTGCTTCTTACGGCTCAACGGTTGAGTGCTCGAATACCGGACTTTTCGATGAGGTGTAATCTTTATGGGTGGGCTGAAGAAAGTGAGCCTCATGCCTTATTCTTCCGTCCATCAGCACACAATATCCGGGAAGAAAGTCGGTTTATTCATATTTTAAGCCGGATCAGGAACCCGAAACTGCAGGACATCTTCAAAAAACCAAAGACATGCTCGGTGAGAAAGAGTGGGAAGAATTCGCCGCGGTTACGTAGGGAGTCCGGTATGCTCGAAATAAGGTGTTGTTTGGTAACGAAAGGATTCAACCAGGTGGAATTGCAGATTGGGCTACGAGTCTGTTAAATGGCTACGAGAGCAACGAGTCAAAAATTGGAATTGATCGTCATGGACAGCAAAAAGTGTGGAAACCACCTCATGCGAGTTTGTTCCAAGCCAACGTAGACGCAGCCAAGTCGGGGAGTGGGGGCATGGGTGGGCTCTGGTTGTGCGTGACAGCAGTGGTAATGTTCTTCTCTCTCGGGTACAGCAAGGGTCGGGTTTCCTTGGGTCGGAGATGGAAGAAGCCCGAGCTCTTCGATTTGCTATCTAGGAAGTCATTAAAGGGGCTTCGGGAATGTGGTCTTCGAAGGGGATTGTCTATCCCTCGTTGCGAAGATTAACAAGAAGACTTCAATCTCATCCAACATTGGGTTAATTATCGATGATATCTTACAACTTTGTTCTTCTTTTGATTTTGTCTCGTTCGGGTTTGTTAAAAGGGAGGGAAATCGTGTGACGCATCGGTTAGCCCATCTTCGACCTTTCGACCCTTCCGTTAGGGTCCGGCTTGGAGATGGCCCGGATCATATCTTGGATCCGGCGGTGATAGACTACGATCTGTTTTTTCGTCCGAATAATAGCATCACCCCTCCCCCTTTGCATCAAAAAAAAAAAAAAAATTTGACCAAAATTATTCATCATAATAGTAAAAAAACATGAAAGATAATCAATATAATTTTCCCTACTAATTGCTAATTTGATTTTTTTTTGTTGACAATCGAAAATGATAATCTACCTTAGGTGAATTTTGAATACGATAATTATCATAATTATTATAATTTTTTAGTTTATATAAGTTTTAATATTAAAATTAATAGATATATTATATTATAGTTTTTTGTAACAGTTAGATTAATTACATACAATAAATATTATTTTTATTATGTATTTAAGAAAAATTAAATTTTATAAATGTTGAAGTAATGGAATAATTCTTAAAAAAAATTACATGTAATAAAATATAATATTGATTATGATTATAGTCAAAAAAATTTGGTAATAAAGTATAATTGATGATCATAGTCATTCAAGAGCATTAAATAGACTTCATTTTATAATTAAAATTTATATGTAATAAAGTGGGTGTTATAAAAATGATTTGATAATATAAAAAAGGAAAATAATAAAACAAAAAGAACCAATGATGATGTGCCAAATATCTAGCCTACAGAAAAGCACTCAATTTTAAGCATAGATATATGATATATGATGATATGATACGAGGGATACCAAGTTCAATAACCTTCTTGCCACCATTGAGCATTTTTCCTCCAAAGTTACCGCTTGGAGAACCTCTCCTAACGTACAATTGATAACAAAGCTAGTTTTAAACGAGCCATTAATTAACTAAAAATCGATCAAAATTGAATCTAACATAATTCCAATTGTTTATGTTTTTCTCTAATAAGTTGAAACTTGGTGGCCACTATATTGGAGCATTAGACTACATAAAAGTATATAAAAAAATTGTCATGGAGTTTAAAGAATTGCTCCATTAAAAAGTCGTTTTAATGTTTTATGCATAATTAACGCGATAAATATGAGAAAAATAAATAAATAAACAACAACAATAATAATAAATTATAGTCATATTCTTTTTTGTAATTTTATGTTCATAAGTTAAAGCAACCACTGATTTTACTGAATTATATTATTGACTACAAATAAATTGGATTAACTAATATAATAATACATGAATCCAATAACAATCAATTTACTAAAAGAAATATAATATTAATGTTAAATGTACCTAGTGTTTCGATTGGAAGACTCATAAAGCCAAAAAATTGCCTTCTTTTAGAAATTGATAATTGAGAATAAAATTTACACTATTTTAAATTAAAAGGTATATGGAAAGAGTAATATTAAGGCTGAGAGACAGATAACAAGATAAACAAAATATTTAATAATTTTATGGCTTTATATATTACAAAATAGCTTGTATCATATCTTTGTCTTTCCAAATTTATTAAATATTCAATTTCTTTTAAGATAGATATCACTAAAATTTTTTAAAATCTATTTTGTTAAATATTACTTTTTTTAGATTAGATTTTTTAAGGTTAGATATCACTCAAAAAAATTGTTAAATATTAATTTATTAAATTTAATTTGTTAATCTAAGTTATTAAATTTAATTTTTTAAAATCTAATTTATTATTTTTTAAAGAATTAATTTGTTTTTTAAAATCATGGGGACCACAACCCCTCTACCCCCTAGTTCTGCCGTTGCATGAATGTTCAAGAGAGATAAAATATCAAACTCAAACTTAAAGTTCAAGCTCACAACTCTCTCCAACTTTGGCTTAAATTATCTCTTTCAATGTTCGAACCTTAGTGGAGAGAGTGAAAGTGTGATGTGTTTACTACTAGATCAACACTCACTTGGCATATATATAATATTAGTATGTAGCGAGCATCAAGATGCTTAATATCAAACAAATCAGGTCTAATTCATTATGATTTGGCCGAAAAACTTTACTCTGTCTTCACCAAACAAAATATACCCTACATCAAGAAAAAAAAATCGAACTAGGGGAATTTGATGACTCAAATTTTTTAAAAAAATACATTAAAATTTTAAATTTCTTTACGCGAATGATTTAAACCTTTTTGAGGGTTTAAATGCTAATAATCTAACATTCAAAAATAGGTTTATTACTCAAGCAAATTTTTTTGGTTTAATCAAGGGTGTAATTCCTTTTGAGCCGTGAGGGTTTAAGGTAAAAATTTCTCCCAACAAATGTTTTTATGGAGATTTAAACTTATATTTCTTTATTATTTGGGTAAAGTCGTTGAAGGTTTGCTCGGGGAGAGTCCGAGTCACCCTAGAGGGGGTGAATAGGGTGATGGAGGATTTTCGTGAAGATTGAACTCTTTTTGCCAAAGTAGAGACGAAACAGATTCCGAGTCTAAAACGAGGTCGAAAAGCATGAACTCGGAATCTCGGTAAAAAGCAAAGAAGGAGAGTCAAGCTGCAAGTGAGTATGTCCGAGTCTAGAATGAACTCGAAAGTAAAGACACGAGATATTACGTGGAAACCCTCCCGGGGCAGAAAAACACGGACCGTGCTAATCCAAGCACGAAGTCAAATCCACTATTTGAGTTCACAAAATACCGTAGACTGACTGAAATCCGAGTTGCTCCCTTAGACAACTCTTTACAAGATTTTTCTTAGACTCGAAGTTCCCTTATCCGATCTAGTACTTCCTATCCGAGATAACCCTTACGAGTTAGGGACAACTAAGCTGAGTTAACCTTTACAGCTCAATCAAGGGACCTTACTTAGAAAGTAAGAAGAAAGTGTTTGTAACTAAGTACAAGACCTTACAACTCGGAATATAATGAATTACATAATGGGAGTTGTAAGTAAAAGATTGAGAATGAATACAATGACTTTCACTCAAGTACATGTATTAACAATAGGTTCGACAATCTTCAAGTCTTGAGAGTTGGCTTCTATTTATAGATGGCCAGGCAGCATAGCCATTGAGTCCATCTTCGATCGAGAGTCCTTTGTGACCGTTGTTATAAGGACTTTTGAGTCACTCGGAAAGTATCCGTTGTGATATGAACGTTGGGCAACGGTTCTTAACTCTCTTGGGAGTCCCAAAACCACTGGCGGTGTCTTGAAGGATAAGGTGGAAACCACCGTTAAGCTTGGCGTTTCGGTTTTCCAGATTTGGAAACAGACAGCCACGACACAATCTTACAGGGTTAGGTCGGAGAAGGGGAAAAGCTATGTCCGTTGGTGATTTGACGTTTTGAAGCCGGTTACTTTTGTATTTCAAAAAAGTGTATCCTCGTTTGAATAACTTACAAAAGTAAGTCAAATTGGTTCTTAAAGTATAAAATACTTTGGTCCAAGATTAGACACGAGATAATAATATAATTAAGATAATTGAATGACTAATTATCCGAGTCGGAAAAAGAATGGAATTTTCCGAGTCTAATGTCCATGAAACTCAAAATTCCATCCGAGTTAGTTTAAGCGAGAATCAAGTTATACAACGAATATCGAGTGAAATATACTTGATCTAAACTAATCATAATTTAGATTAGAAGCGCCGACTATAACGAATAGAACTTATAACATGAAGTCGGACTGAGTGCGGTTAAGCGAAATACTAGTCATTTCAACATGCGATAATTCTAAGTGATGACGGACTCGGAACCGAGTGAGACAGGCGTGAGTGCATATCTATTTTCCGAGTCACTAAGAGACAAGCAAAAATACATAAAGTAAATGTCATATCACTTAGAGAAAATATTATACCCGATTCCTTTGATAGAACTCGAAATGTGCGGAGTAAAGTCCGAGTCTTCAGCTGTTACCTCCTTAACCAACACTTTGATTTCAACACTCAAATTATGACTGAATTAGTGGGGAATAGTGATGGTGTTAGGCTGCTAGCCTGCTAGGTGCAGGGGGAGGAGAAAAATCAAAGTAAATGTAGTGGAGGTTTAGGATGGGGGGAAGGGATTAAAATTGATAAGTTAGGATTTGAGAAAAAATTTAAATTTGGATTCAATATATTGAATATGTCTAAAATTTGACGAAATATTGATAATTATATATTTTTTTTGAGAGGGAAGCATGTTTAATTTATCGATAAAGGAATTTGTGAGTATATAACTCAAAATAGATTCGAGGCATACCCCTATTCAAACTTGTTCTGTCCCAATAGAAATTACCTTTGTAAAATAATGAGCAATTGTATTTACATCTCTTTTAATATGATTCCAACTATAAAATAGAAAAAAGGGGTTAGCAAAAAACAAATCATCCAAAACCAAATCAAAATATCGTAGATAGGAAATGGGGAAGGAAAGCCTTTGATAATTAAAACGTCTCGCTACCTGAAGGCCATAAAGCATTGCCTTTGCTTCCGCTATGGCTGGCGTCCACCTTGCCCGAGTCCTCTTAACAGCCGCTAGAAATACATCTCCTTGGTGATTTCTCCCAACCACACCCAAACCTATCCATCCTTCTTGTCCGATCGAGGCGTCCACATTAATTTTGATTACACCCGGATCTGGAGGATTCCAAGTGGCTGCCAAAACTGCCTCGTATACTTGGCTCTTCTTTGCTTCTTTGATTTTGATTAATTCATCCACCATTCTTTTGACTCTAGCCATCATAATAGTTGCAGGTGTAGTTTTGTCATTAAAAACCTTATCATTCCGGTCATCCCACATACACCAGCCCAGAGTAAGGCACAACATCAGGGACTTCTCATCCAGATCAGTTGCCCACGCTTCAATCAGTGCACCTAAATTATCCGCTGCTGCTCTGGCCTGGTTAGCTAACGGGTCCATGCAAGCCCATAGGTCCTTAATTTTGTGACAATCAAAAATTGCATGCCAAAGGGTCTCGTCCTCAGTGTTACAACCGGGGCAGAGGCTATTCAAGTTCATATGATGGTGCACAAGAAGAGTCTTTGTACAAACCTTCCACCAGAAATGTTTTGCTTTTGGGATTATGTTAGCACTCCATAATATAGGCCAAAAATTTTCAAAGTCATTGCATGAAACTGATAATCCAAGGAGGTAAGCAGACTTGACCATGAACATGCCTTCGTCGAAGAAACACCACACTTATCGGTCTGCCGGTAAACTAGCGCTGAGTGGGATTGAAGCAATATGAGATTGTTCGGATTAAAATGCCACTAAATTATCTCGAAATGTCAAAAATATCACTAAATAATTTGATGACCAACGATTACCACTGAACTAATTATTATGGGTCAAAAATGCCACTGATGAAACTTCGTTCGTACACATGTTATTAGATCACTGGTGTAGGAATGGATAAAATGAGCTATAGTGGCATTTTCGATCCGCAATAATTAGTTAGTCCATTGGCAATCGTTGATCATCAAAATAATTAGTGGTATTTTTGACATTTTGAGATAATTCTGGCAATTTAATCCGAGCACTCATAATCCTGCTATCTCTTTCATTGAATATGCCTTCCACGAGACCCATATTCCGTTGACCCAGATCGTGGTCAATCAACTCTCGTGTACCATAGAAATGTCAAGATTTCAGGTCTGCTTGTTGCAGCTGATTTACCATCACCCATCTACCAGCCAGGCGTCACTCCAAATATCAATTTGTAGACCAAAGCGCCGACCAGCCCTTCCTTTAGCAACGCTTTTGATGCCCAAATGCTCCTCCATGGATAGCCTGGGGAGTGCCCTAAAGAGGAATCAAGGAAATCAGCGTGGGGGAAATATTTTTCCTTGAGGACACGGCTAAGTATCAACTCGGGTTAAAATTGAGTTCAAATAATAGAAATTAAAAAATATATATTATGTTCGAATTTAAAATTTAATTTTTTTTTCAAATAAAGAAATGCGAACAATGCCCTTGGAATGGTTTGACTTTGTAGTTTGTACGCATATTGCTTGGATAGTTTCGAGTTGGACAGTGAAAAGTTTGTTTCATTGGCATTCCAAAATTTTGACTATGATTTCTTCTGGTGATTTCACCTCTGTATATAAGAATTTCGAAATTCTGTCATTTTTTCACACTTGAGTTGGTAAACATACTCACCCTCTTTCCTATATTTGTTGCGAGCAGGTGAATTTTCATGATCACAAGAAGATGTTCTGAGAAATCTGCCTATGTACCTCCTATTTTGTTTGCTAGGATTTACTGTTTAGCAAGTATGCTAAGGAAATAAGTGAGCTTGAACTTGTACTAAATAAGCCTAATTTGATATAGAGTTACTTGTAGTTTACACCAACAAAGTGTGGATTGAGGTAGTAGCGACCTCATTTTGGCAAAAAGGGAACACAAGTTCGAATCCATGGAAGAACATTTATTTGATTGGAGGACTTTTTCCTTAAAACACCCTTCCTCATATAAAATAAATAAATAAATAAAATGTCATAGTTTATAGCTTGTTGATAAGCATTAGCATATGAAATTAGATTACCTTTTAGATTATTCATGAGGGACTACTTCATAAAGATCAATGAGTTACAACTATTTTGGGTTGAATTTAAATTGAGATCCGATTTCCCATGGACTTAGGAGCACTATATTTCATCTATATACTTGATAGTCTATCCACTAAGCACTAGCAAGCATGGTCGCTACGAAACCTTGTTAGTTTTTGTGGCCTTGGTTCCTTGTTAGTTTTTGTGGCCTTGGTTAGAGTTGCCCGTGTGTGTCATACAGGTTAATGCAATGCGTTGGGATGTACAGTTTGTAGGAAACGGACAGTTGAAACTGTAATATGATGTCAATGCACAACTGTTAAAAAATGGAAACAAAATACTGAGCAAGTAGGAAACAGAAGCAATTTGTGGTTTGTTTCTAATTAGTTTTAAGTGGTGGGATCTATCTTATACTTTTGAACTTTTAGAAATGATTAAAATATGAAATAGCTTTGAAGTTTGTGTGATCTTGTTCGAATAGATCGATGTGGGGTCTATACTTTATCAGTGAATGCTCTGAGCATGAAAGGATTGTAAACCACCACCCATTGTGGTTCCTGCCTAGTAGGGTCATAAGGAGTGTATACGTGCTGATATAATGTATGTTCCATATGAGTACATTGAGATCCCACAATTTGGAGTTGTTAGGTCACTCAACGATCGTCTCAGGGGTGTCAATTCTATCTAGAAATATGGCCAGCAGCAGAGATTGAGATAAATTGCTCTTTGGCATCCCTAGAAAGATTTGATTTGGTATTGATTGTAATCATAAAATTTGATTGCTTATAGGGACATATTGTCCTTCATAAACATTTGAATATATAGAACTTCTTCATGGCTATAATTCACTTAAGGTTATTACTCCCATGCTTTTCCCTCTAAAAGTTTTTGTTAACCCCATGGAGAAGCTAGTTTTAAGCCAGATCATGTAGCATAGAATATATTTCTTTTCCTTTCCTTTGGTTCCTTTGGTTTATTCCTAATTTCCCCTTTGTTATTTTCATACATTATTTAAGTAATGTAGACAAGTACACTAGGTAAGGTTATGCAATCACGCCTCATCAGTATGAGTGTTTAGCATTTAATTATTTGTTACTCGTGGACTGTGGATGATGATGTTTTGGCTTCTATAAGTGCAACCTTACCCCCTTTTCCCCTTTTCGTTCATTCTTTTATACAAATTCTTTACAGTGGTGCAAAGTACATATGTATTCCAGATTTTGTTTATGTTTTCGTTTGATTGCTTCAATTTGGTAGGATTGTTGGGGAAGAAGATGTGTTAAGGAGAGTGGTTAAGAAATGAGGAAGTTGTGGCTGTGGTTTGAGAAGTAGCTTGAGTAATGATTTGAGATTGGCTATACAACCATTTATAGGTGAGGAGAGTGTGATGAATACTCCTTCTCACCCTCCCATTTCCAAGTTTAGTGAAAACACACTCACACATGTGGTTCGAGGAATGGGGAGAGAGGAAGTGGGTGATAAATGAAACCTGCATGGCTGGTTCTAATGCATGCAATTTAGATGAAGCAGGAATGCACGGTTTATAGTCAAGCAATCAAGCAAGTATGTACATCCTTCTTGCTTACCTAATCCTAACATCTGATGCAAAAAGCAATTACCCCCTTGATCAACTATAAAATTGAAATGTTGTAATTACTATTGGGTCTTTTCCTTTTGAGTAGATTTCACTGAGCTCCTACTTGGGAAGAAATTTCTCCAGCCTTTAGCTTCTTAGGAGTAACATTCTTCATATAAATTGAATTACCACTGTACACAATTGCCTGTCAACAACGAAATGGAACTTAGACTAGTTTTGTTCTTTTTAATCAATTGCAGTTGCTTGTGGAATCCCTCCATTGTGCATGCCAATGTATTCATGGTTCTCATGGAAGGCGATTCCTTTGTCTCAAAGAGAACTGATCAGGGCCATTCGAGGTAACAATAATCATCATTTAGAAGATCGTCATATAGTCCTCACTCGATACACACCCCTTTATTGGCTCTCCTTCCCCTTTTCGCCACCCTTATTGTTTACAGTCAAAACTATTTTTCATTACTTCTCTTTCAGTGCGTTTTTGTTTAGTTTAGCTTATTGTGCATCTTGTACAGGAATTACAGTGACATTAGAGTACATAAAGAGATGAAAGAAAAAGAGCATGATGCCTTTCTGGAGTCCCTATTGGGTTCAGGTTCGTACATCAAGCTCTACAGCTACAGTCACTTGCTTAACGGATTTGCAATCCATGCCACGTCCAAAAAGGTTTAGCTTTTAATTAAGTGTTCCAGTTGAGCAACTTTATATGTCTACATAATCACTTCCGAGCAGACCCTTGAATCAATAGGCTTATGCAGGCTGTCAAATATTTAAGGAATGCAACAGGAGTTAGAGCTGTTCACGAAGATATTAAAATGGAGAAGCTAACAACTCATACTCCCGATTATTTGGGAATTCCTACTGGTGTTTGGCCTGCTTTTGGTGGGCCAAGAACTTCTGGAGAAGGAATAGTGATAGGCGTGATCGACACTGGGATTAACCCTGAACATCCAAGCTTTGCTAGCATACCATCGTTCCGCACTAACAAAGACACGAGTGGGGCTGGTAAGTTCAAAGGAATATGCTCTACTGGTGAGATGTTCCTTCCTAGTGCATGCAATGGCAAAATAGTAGGGGCACAGTACTTTGCACGTGCAGCAATTGCTGCTGGTGATTTTAATGCAACCCGCGATTATGCTTCCCCATATGATGCCGATGGTCATGGAAGGCAAGTCACATTACACCAACATGTCAGTATTTTTGAACTTCAGCGATAATTTTAGCTTCAATTTTGGCCTTATGTCATCGTGTCTTGCAGTTTAAGAATAACCCATATAGTGGTGATATACCTATTCTTATATATGGTAATATATAAAATCTTACTTTTGTTTCTTTTGGTGTTAAAACGGTGAAATCTGATAGCCATACAGCTTCAACAGCTGCTGGTAACCACGGAATACCTGTCATAGTTAATGGCTTCGATTATGGGTATGCAAGTGGCATGGCTCCTGGAGCTAGGTGAGATATTTACACATTTTGAAGCCAGAATAGTTGCTCATTCGTATACTTGTCAATTGAACATTGAATTTTTTTTTATTGATGAATTTTTCATCTGGAGATTCGTATTTCAAAACTTGTTCACTGCTTTAAAATTGCTAATTGTGCTTTTTTATTAAGGATTGCTGTTTACAAGGCGCTCTATGCATTTGGAGGCTATATGTCAGATGTAGTAGCTGCGGTTGATCAGGTTTCATAACTAAATGGATTTAACTTCCCTTCCTCCGAGCCCCTCCCCAAGAGAAAAACATAAAAGAGGGAGGTAAAAGAGATACAATGCAATATGTTTTTCTCAGCAGGTCTCAAGTGAGATCATCTCAACCAGGGTCTGCATAAGATGTAAATAAAAGAGTTAAACACCTTATTACGACAAGTGCACATATAGGCTTTTATATAAAAATTTCCGCAAGACGATCATATATATGCCTGTATGTCTGTCTTAAAGGTTGAATGCAAATCTCACTTCAATTTATCTTCATTTCATGTCCAGGCTGTAGAAGATGGAGTAGATATACTAAGCCTCTCTATAGGACCATCTAGCGTCCCACCTGGGCCTTCTGCTTTCCTTAATGTTTTAGAAATGGAGTTATTATTTGCTACAAAAGCTGGAGTAGTTGTGATTCAAGCTGCTGGAAATGGCGGTCCTTCTTCAAGTTCAATTCTTTCTTTCAGTCCATGGATTACGACAGTTGCTGCCTCCATTATAGACCGAAAGTACAATGGTTCAATTATGTTAGGAAATGGGCAAAACTTATCTGGCATGGGCTTAGCACGTAAATAAAACGCTTCACTTTATGTTATATACCTTTTTATGGTTTTAGCTAGACAAACTTGAAATCCCTGGTTCCGTATTCCTAATCAGCTTACACATTATGCAGCTCCAACCCCGGAGATGAACTCTTTCCAATGGCTGCTGCAGCTGATGTATGTCAACAGAATGCAAGTGTTGGTCAAGTTGAGAGCTGCCAAAATCCTGAGCCCTTTATTCCATCCCTGGTTCATGGGAAGCTTATCATCTGCACCTACACTTTTGATTTCGAGTTTGACTCTGCAAGTATTGTTAAAGTTGCTGAAACTGTCCACAGTGTTGGGGCTACTGGATTCATTATGACAATAGACCCTGATGTAGGTTCTGAGGAAGCTAAAGGAACCACTATTACCTTAGGAGTTCCAGGCATTATCTTAAACAACATCCAAGCTTCCACGGTATGTCTTGTGATAATTCTTTAGAGGTTGATCAATAGCACATTTGCAATATCTTATAAAGTCCTCGGTGAATATGCTGGAAGTATGTACCCCCTTTTGTGCATTACTTAAGTAATTTGGTGGCACTTACATGGTAATATTGTCATGACTTTTTTTTTCTGCTGCAAATTGTTTCAAACTCTGAATCTTTACTTCAATTTTTACTTGATCTGAAAAAGATTGCATCTTCGGTTTATTGAGCTTCTAGACTAACTTGTATAATTGGATGTTGTTTGGAGACGCTATGGCAATACTACAACTCAAGAACCGTTAGAGATAGAACTGGAAGAGCAGTTGATTTCAGTGCAACAGCCAGGATTTTGGATGGGAGGGAGGCCGTATACACAGGGCAGGCACCAATTGTGGCTTCGTACTCATCAAGAGGACCGGATGTGAACAATGCACTTTTGCAAACAGCGGATGTCCTGAAACCAACTGTCATGGCTCCGGGTTCTTCTATCTGGGCTGCTTGGAGCCCCAACAGTGAGGGTGATCAATCAGTAAAAGGTACATATATATGAATGTCTCAACTTTTGATCTATATCAAGGACAAAATTTTTCATACATGGATTGTTGGTTGAAAAAAAGTTACAAGTTGGCTTGGACAAGGTTGTATAATAGTTGACATTGATTTGACTCATTAGCCTGGTCCAAACCTTGTTCGGCCTTTCCTATTGGGCAGAAGTATACTTTAGCCCCGTTGCATTTGATATGCTCTACTAAAAATCTCATTATATTTTAGGTTGTGGAGGTCGTAAGTATCATTGTGCTGCATTATATGACCACTGAATTGCTAGTTGTTACCTTCAGGAAAACCTGTTATTTTCAGTTGTATTTTCTAGCTATTGTTCTTTAAAATCTTCACTGCCCAAAGTACCCATATAAATTACTCAAGACTCCCAACAGCAATATGGATAGACTCGATGCTCCATTTTAAACCCAAAATTACATGCCATCTATATAAAATGGGAAAGTTTAATGCACACACTCTTATGTGGAATCCGTTGATCTCATGCGTTGTAAGGTCCCAGCTGATCTCATGTGCATCTTTCTTGATTCAACTAGGTCAAAATTTTGCACTCGTATCAGGGACGAGCATGGCCACCCCTCACGTAGCTGGGGTTGCTGCATTGATCAAGAAAAACACCCTGATTGGAATCCTTCTGCTATAATATCAGCCATGATGACAACTGCAGATGTGGCGGATAAATCAGGCAGTCCAATCATGGCTCAACAGACTAATCAATTATCGCCAGCCTCCCCATTTGATTATGGAGCCGGGGCTGTCAACCCAACTCGAGCAATTGACCCAGGGCTTGTGTTCATATCTAAGTTCAAGAACTACATACAGTTTCTATGTGCAGTCCCAGGTGTTGATGATGAGTCTGTCAGGCGAGCTGTGGGTGTGGGGTGCCCAAGTACTAAAAAGACTTGGTGCTCCGATTTGAACACGCCCACTGTGACCATCTCAAATTTGGTGGGTTTGAGAAAAGTGACGAGGGTGGTAACAAATGTAGGGCAGGATATCGAAACCTACAACATAACTGTGATGGAACCTGCAGGAGTAAGAGTGAAGGTCTCTCCACTACTTTTTACTATCAATACAAACAGCACAAAACGGCTGAAGCTCGTGTTGGAGGCCAAATATTCAACAAATGCTTATGGCTTTGGTGAGTTGTTGTTGAGGGAAACAAGGGGCATGTGGTGAGAGTTCCTATCACTGTCTTTGTAAGCAGTATATTAGGCTCTTGAATTTTTCTCTCCCTTCCCCCTTCTCCTCTATAAAGTTGAATAACGAATAGGATGTTTGACATTTCTATAACCTAGCAAGATATGGAGATGCATCTTTGGAATTTGATTTTTTTTTCCTGGTTAGGGTTAGATTCTGAACAAGGGTTTTTGAGCGTGAAAGTGCTTTTGTGTGTGATTCCTAATGTTTGTTCCTATGAATGAGATGTCATATTAATAGTTATCTCAAGTTACCATGAAAGGGGGAAAAAGCAACGTCCACCCCTGCCATTCCTGAGAATCCATAAACTAATAAGATGAAAAATCCAGCAAAACCATCATTCTTCAAGCACAAAAATCATTTATTACTAAAGAGCTAACAAAACTCAAAACGATATTTAATGAATTCTATCGTCAACTCGTAAAATACAGCATGTCAAAATTAACTTTTAACATAAAGCCAACATTCAAAAGAACAATCCCACAAGTGTAGTGCCTAGTCTTTCTTTGTGGTGGAATTGGTCTCTTCTTGCCATGTTGCTTGCCATTGCTTGTCATAGAAAGTCGTCTCGTCTATAAGCTTCTTCAAGTTCTCTACATCTTCATTTTTCCTAATAAGCAAGACTCCGAGGACAGCCACGAATAACAAAGTTTTGCAGAAGAAATTGCTCATTTGATCAACAAGTCCTACCCCGGTCAAGCTATCAACAAAATAGGCCATGAAAAAACCAACCATTGCAGCTCGGCCTGTCAAACAAGACACCAAAAGGAAAGAAATTCAAAATGAGCTACAAAAAGAGTGGATCATTGATCAGCCCAGCACAACAAACTGAAACATACCATTGAGAAGCTCGGCTTCAGGAAGGTGGAATCTCTTAATCCATGCCCACCAAGGGATGATGGAAGTGTCAAAAACTACAGGTTCCTCATTGCTGGTTGATTCCGGGTATGTTTCGAGCCACTTCCTCCTCTTTGCCTCTGGAAAACCAATATCCAAAGAATTCAATAATACTTGAGTCAAGATTGAGAATTGTCTAAGTTTGAAAAAGCACATCAGAAGAGCTTTGAGAACATTTTTTGAAGCACAAATAAGAAATGCATAACTGCATAAGCAATACATGGTTTTGGCTTCTGATTGGACAAGAACAGTGAGAATTACGCAATCAATCGATCTTCCTTTAGATCATGATCACTAATCAGTGATTCTACCCTCTGTTTTACATGGCTTCATCGTGAGCAATCACTGCACATATGTTTCGAAATGGATTGCCTGCTGTAAACAAAATTAAGAAACAGAAGGGTGGACAACAGAAATTCTCAACTGGGAGCAGAAGTTTATGAGCTATGTTACTTGGACTATTCATTTGACATCAAACTCTCCTGCTGGATACGTGAGACGAGTAACATGGGTATGGACATCAAACTCTCCTGCTGGACACGTGAGACGAGTAACATGGGTATGCACTACCCTTCAATACACTAGAAACACAAATTTTTAGAAAAAATCAGTAGGCCAAACATTTGCAACCGAGTCAAAGTAAGACAGAAGGTCACAATCATCACATACGAGACTGCTAAAGTGCTAATCGAACAGAAAAATTCTTTATATCCCGACCTTCAGAATTGTAACCAGGACTACACACTACACAGCCAAAAGACACCACATATTATCTCTTTCTGAAGCCAACTAAAACACAAATCCCAAGGACATGTACAAACACAGTGAGCTTTTCAAAGCATTTGCATCTACAAAGACAATGTCAATGTGTTTCGTGCTGAAGATGAGGACTGGCTGAGTTCAGATGTATGAAGCCTTACACTTAACACGCGAACAAGGGTATTTCCTACCCCCTGAACCGAAAAATTAATCCTTGCTCCTCATAAATTAACTGATAATTGTCATGAGATAATTATTAGGTGTAGTCTAATCAATTGCTGTCAAAAATCATAATCTGCATGATCCCACTACATAAAGGCTCCTTTCATGTTATAAACAATCAAATAATTAGCTAAGATTTTTGAAACATACGCCATGAAATTAATCAAAAAACCATAATTTGCATGACCGCATTTCATAAAAGGTTCCTTTCATATACCATCAAATAATTTAGCTAAGATTTTCAAACATGCAAGATGAATTTAATCCAACAATTCAATAAAAACCCTTTATAAAAGCTGATGAAGTACATAAGCCATCAAACAACCTAATCTAACTTCTAGCAGAATGATTCCCAGCAACAAATCACAATGCCTCATGCATATATTTTAAAGTTAAGACAACAGATATTGCCAAGTACAGCAAAAGAGTAGATTTACAGCTGAATTTCTATCAAGTTGCTTCCTCCAAAAAGTCTCATGAAACTAATTCAAGCTGTGTTTTTTTCATTGGGATTGAGAAAATGCATAAATAAAAGATTAAAGCAAAGACCTCACCAGCATCAATAACAGCATCCCAATCAGTGTTCCCACCCTTCTGGAACTGCTTCAAATCCCAAGTCCCATTAACCCATTTGGGATCTTCAAACTTCTTCAATGGTGGTGGGGCCAGCTCCTCCACCTTCTCCGCCGCAGCAACCGCCTCAGTGGACCCCGCAGCCTCCTCTTTCTTCTCCAATTTTGGGGCTTCCTCAGAAGATGGGGCTTCTAGAGGCTTCTCCTCAGGGATAGTAGGAGAAGTGGTGACTACCCCAGCTCCATTATCAATTGTAGCCCTGATAATGGGGGAAATTGAGAGATGGGTTCTCTTGGATTTGCTCAGAGGAAAAGAGAGAAGAAGATAAGGCTTGTGGGTAAGGTGGGGTTTTGAGGAGGAGATAGGAGAGAGATTGGAGAGGTGAGCTGAGGTTGGAGAGGATGAGGAGGAGAGTAAGGCCATTGTCATTGTGAGCTGATGGGGGAGAGGAGAGACACTGAAGATTGGGAGTGAGATTTCAGAGAAGCATGGGCTGAGAATTCATAGGAGGAGGAGAGCATGGGGGTTGGGAAGAAAGCAAATCACTTTTTGGGGCTCATCTTCAATGAACTTCTTTGTTTTAAGCAAAGAGGGTATGTCCTTCAATTTGCCTGTGGCTCATTTTCATTTGTTTCTTGTTACATTTAATTTCATTTTTTATTTTTGTTTTTTAAAGATTTAGATTAGTGTTTCAGAACATTTCCAACATTACACCAATTTTTGGTCTCAATACTCCAATAGTTGAAAACCTGAAATCAATTCCTATCCCAAATTGTAGCCCACATTATCAACCCAAATAAAAAGAGACAAAATTTCTTCAATTGATATGGAAAAAGTTTGTTTATGGGTCCACTTAGATTTTATAATAATTTTTGGAACCAATAAATTTAGAAATAATTTTTGAAACATCACGAATTGAATACTATAATTTTTCAACCCCTTTTCGATATCAAAGTTAACTTTCCAACTAATTTTCCAACTTGTCATATAAATTAACCATTTCGATCTAATATCTTATAAAATTTGAAGACTTTTTTTCTTTTAAATGCCCCCTTGAGCCCTCCCTCTTTCTCTCTTGCTACCCTCCCTATTAAAGCACCTTAAAACTAAATTTCAAACGGAAGATATTGTTTTTAACCAGGAACAAAATGACTAATTTACATGATAAGTCAAAAAGTTAGCTGGAAAGTTGATTTTGGCGCCAGAAGAGCGTCGAAAAATATTGTAAAAATTTATAATGACTCCAAAAATTATTTTCTAAATTCATTGATTCAAAAAATTATTACACTAAACAATTAATTTTTAAATTTGCTTGTAAAAGACTTGAATTTATATAGTTGGTCTGTAGTGCCCAATATGCGGCTCACACCTCGCTTATATAGGCTTTTGTGTTTCTTCTTCATTTTGAAAATAAAGGCAAAAATTTACAACTTTACTAAATTTTAAATATAAAAGTTTTTATAATTTTACATGAGACCCTTTTCTTTAATTAGTTTTCTTATGTGACCATCTAATTTCTCTTAAAATGATGTTACATATTATAAATTCTGTACCTTTTTAAAAACAATAAAAGATTTTATTCTTAGAATTTTCTTTTCTCTCTTTTTTTAGCAAGGAGGTGAAATAATTGATTGAGGGATCTCTTGAGAAATAAGTAAAATAGAATAAGAGGAAGAACCTCCTCTATTTTAGATTGATAAACATAAACTTGCAGTGGAATTTAGATTGTGTTCCATATTGATAACTTAACTAAAGATTGGTAATTTAACTAGGTCAATTTATTAGCGGTCATAATTTTATGTTCGATAAATGTACATAGTTGAAGTAGTTATTAAAGGCTATGTAATATTTTTGTAAAGCATCCCAAGGTAGCTTTTCAAAAGTTTATCAAATATTAAATAATTGAACAGTTTATTATTAAATATTAACAACCGAGAATTAGAGAAATAACTATAAATTTGTAAAAACAATCAATCACCAATATAATAAGTACTTTTATCAAACACATTTGATGAACTCGACGATAAAAAGTTTGGAACATGATTGTATGTTTTTCAATTTATTTTACGCATAATATTCCTACGAGTTTCAAATTGTCACTTTAAGTCGTAAAGTAATAAGTATAACCTACATAACAAATTTTAAGTTACATGCACTAAGATTTCATCAGAATAAACTATTGTGCATCATCAAGTTTGCATGTTCTATATTTTACAGGTTGCATCAAATTTACGTTGTATTCTATATTTTTACAGGTGCTCTATAATGAAAGGAGCACAGAGGATAAGAGAGTTGTTGCAAACTTAAAGAAAGCACAGTTTATATAGTTATTTTTAAATCTTGGTGATTATGATTCTGATTCAGGTGAAATCCTATTACTTACTCCAATTATTTGATTTTATAACTTTCTTCCACGATCTGCCTTTAGTCATGGTTGAGTAACATGTATGTTGATTGCTGAAGCATGGAAGGATCAACTCGAACAGTATTGGTCCTAAATCTCTTTCATTGCACAAGTTTGCTGGAAATTTGATTGTTTGAATTGGTTTCGGTGTTTGGATTATCGATCTTGAAAATAAGGTTGTTGGGTGTGACTCAAAATACATCCAATTATATTTTTACTTCTCGAGGTGTATAGACTCGAAAATTCGCAAGTATCAAGGTGGAATGGCCATGCCGGAGTAGAAAAAATGAGACAAGCTTCAGCCAAAGAGGTGGCACAGTCTAAGCAGTGCCAGGCCATCTGTTTCTTTTGATTTTGGTTGTTTGTATTCGTCCGTTGTGGCTTGTTTTAGCTGATATATGGGTGTTTATATTGGAAGGATTATTGCAGAGTTTATTGCCCAAGTTTATTACTAATAATAGCAATGGCTTCCATCTTGTTTTAGTTGATTAATTGATAATTGTTGAGTCGTAATTTTCAAAATTAAACCTGGACAATAAGTTTAGATTTAAGATTTTTCTCTTTTAATTCCTATATACCTCCTTCCTTTCTTTCTTGAATCCATTGAGCTTCAGGCTCGATATTGAATTTGAAATTTTTAGAGTAAAAGAGCCCATAGCTAAGAAACTCACCGAGCCTAAGCTTTGCCAAGATCAAGCATAGCTAAGCTCTGAGGAGTTTGTTATCCAATATTATCAGGTTACTCCCCTCAACCAACACCCTTTCTAGGATGCATGTTGATGAACATTTTCCGAACAGAGAAGTATTATTTTATGGTTTTGCTTATCCTTCACTTCTCTGAGGGTAGACTTGTGCAATCACATCCTACTAACATAAACTCTAGCATCTTTGAAATTTAATCTCAGCTTTTGACACATATATCCCGAATTATGATTTATTCTGTAATATTTCGTCTTTTAGCACTAGTATTTTTTTAATATCTCATATTCTGTAACATTTCATCTTTTAGCACTAGTATTTTTTTAATATCTCATAATTTGAAAAATTAACACAATTTCACCTCTATTCCAAGACATTTATCACCAGTTTATCAAAGTATAAGATATTAAAAAATATTAGTATTAAAAATAAAAATATTACGAGATAAATTGATAGTTCAAGGTATTATGAGCAACATGACCCAAAGTTTAAGATATTAAAATCTAAAAGCCTAAATTCTATCAAATTATTCGCTAGAAACAACTTTATTTTGGAAATATTCCTTCAGGGAGGCAGTTTATTTTTAGGAATGGATGCAATAGTCCTCTACAAAAAGGTGCGGACTAGTGCATACTTAAGGATAATATCAAATGTACATGCGCGAGGAAAAACCTATTATTCATCCTTAACAATCCTATCAAAGAGAAACTAGAAAAATTGACCAAAAAGTGTTGAAATAATTTATAAAAGACAAGCAATCAATATTTGGATAATTTGGTGAGAAATTGTTCCAATACTTGTTGGCCAATTTCCCCTAAAACTAATCTTAATTTACATGGTTCACAGATAACATGGCAGGACGACTCTTCCGCTTCACAGATAAGGCCACTATACCTGCAAATTTTTAAATACTCCGGGAGCATAAACTCTAAGGAGAAAGAAAGAAAGATTAGGCCCATAAAATCTCCCTGTTTTTCTTCGTCCAAGCATCTCGTGACATATGACGAGGAGCAGATACTCTCAGATGCATATAAGATGAGTTGACCTATATCCGAACCTCCTTAAACTTTGCTTGAGCATGCAGCCGTGAAGGAAGGAGGACGTAGGAAAGCTTGTTTTATCTCTCTCCGTACATGTAGCATAATCCAGTCTAGCACTTCACCTCAGAATTTAGAAGTCCATTGCCTGCAAAAATTCAACAAATATTTGACATTTAAGCTACAAAGGGAAAAAAGGCGAGGAACTTCGTGAAATTGTAGGCATTTGATTGCAAGTCAACCATGCTAATGATCAAAAGTAAAAAGAAGGGTTGCTGGATATTAGCAAGAAAACCAAGTCAAGGGTGACGAACTCCATGAAAATGTAGGCATTTGATTACGAGTCAAACATGCCAATGATCAAAAGTACAAGAAGCGTTCCCAGCCATCAGCAAGATAACCAGGTTAAGTTGTCTCTGAAATGACAATCTCCAAGTCTTGCATGCTGTACAACACTAAATGGTATGAGACTACGGTGTAGAGCCAGAAAAATGACAGATAGCTAACAAATATGATATATCTTGAATCCAATGCCTCTAGCAAGGCTGCCTCCAAGGGTGCTGTGTTTCCTTAAGACCCTTCAATGGAAATGCAAAGAGGCATTTCGATATCTATTCAAAGAACATGTTGTGCAACCTCAGGGTGCACGAAGAAACTTTTCAATCCCAATAAAGTGGCTTTCTACAAACTTTGACTCATTCAAGTACTTGGTTGTCAGGTAATACATACGAAATTACAGCAATTGAAGGGGAAGACAGGGTTCAGGTACAACATATTTTTACAAACATATATACTACAACGTGCCATAATTTTAAGGAAAAATAGGCTGTGACATTTTTCTGTAATCTAAAACCTGAAGTAACGAGTTGAGAGTACTAGCTTTCACACTTCCATTCTTCAGCAAATTAAACATAGTTGGCATTTTCACTGTAATAAAAGTCCACATCCAAGGATTTCTCCTAAGAAGGATCTGTCTTGTACAACAAGATAGATTTTCTAAATCAGGCAACCGGCTGAAGCAGTTGCGACAAATTTAAGAGCTGATAACTGTTCTACATCTGATTGAATAGGCTTAAATCAAATCCACCACCAAACTCTCACCGCCCCGTCCAAAAAACAAAAAACACACTTTTCAGCAGCCTAGATCATGCCAGCACAAGCTCTGAGTCCAGCACGATGAACCACACTAATACCACAAAACATCAACACGCATAGTAGATCCCACTTGTAGGTAAAAAAATATGCAAGATGGAAGTTTTTGGAAAATAGATCGGAAGAGGTTTTAAAAAATTTGGTAAAACCCACAAATGAGCCAGAAAAAAGGGAATATATCCATAAGTGAAATCATAGTGTTCGTGATAATACAAGGTATCAAGTACATATGGTGCTAAAAGTAATCGATTCATATAGTCTTAGGTGTAGCACTCACACCAAAATAAAACAAAAAGAGCATCAAACACGGCACCACCAAAAGCACAATGAAAACTAATACCACACTAGATTAGAGAAAGGCAAGGGCAATAGTAATTAGGTAATCAAAACTGGTAATAAAAGAACTTGCTAAAGCACTAAATAGAGATTACATATGAGGTATTATCATAAACACCCCCAAAAAATTTTGTTTTTAATATTTTTGAAATCTTTATGAACCCTTTAACATTTTCAGATTATTTCTTATCACCATCCTGTTAATGATTTATCCCGAATTGTTGTTGAGGCCGTCAATTAGGGGTGAGCACGACCGACGGGTACCGTGGAACCGGACCGGAACCGGTCAAACGGGTAAGGTTCTGGAACCGGAACCGGTCAAACGGGTAAGGGTAAGATTCCTAAAATTTAGGAACTCGTCAAATGGGTAAGGGTAAGGTTCCTAAAATGAAACCCCGGAACCGGAACACTGGAACCTATTTAGACAGGTTCTAGAACCGTGGGCACCCGAATCCGTTACTAAAATTTTCGAATTTTTCAGTTTTGAGGCCCATAAAATTTTTACTTTTGAATTTCTAATGTGTGGCCCAACTTATTAGAAACCCTAATTTCCTTCCTCCTCGTCATTTCGCGTTGCTCCATTTCGCGTTCCTTTATTTCGCCTCTCTCGCGTTGCTCTGCCCTCTCTCCCCTCGCGTTGCTCTGCTCTCTCTCTCTGCTTGGTGCTCGTTGACTCGCATTGTTCTCGCTCTCTCTTTCTCTGCTGCTGCTCGCTCGTTGACTCGCGTTATCCGCTCTCTCGACGAATCGAACTTCATTTCGAGTTGCTCTGCTCTGCTCCTTTATTTCGTGTTGCTCTGTTTTGCTCCTTCATTTCGCGTTGCTCTGCCCTTTCTCTCGCTGCTGCTCGTTGACCTCCTCCCGAGTCCTCGTCGGCGTTGGTGTCGCCTCCTTCCTTCCTCCTACTCCCAGTCCCAACTCTCCCTTGCGGCTTCGTCCTCATCGGTGTTCTCATTACAAAATAGGTAATTTCTTAATATCTTGTTGTAACTAGGGTACCCTGGAACCGGAATCGGAACTCGAGGATAAGAGTAAGGTTCCTAAAATTCGAGAACCGGAACTCGAGGGTAAGGGTAAGGTTCCTAAAATTCGAGAACCGGTCAAACGGGGTAAGGGTAAGGTTCCTAGTTTTGGTACAGGGTACCGGAACCGCTCACCCCTACCGTCAATTATTCGTCTACATGATTATGCTACATCATCAATTTTGGGGGTTAAAATCATTTGATGCAAATAGTGACGGAAGACCAAGAAAATCAAAAAAAAATTATGATTATAGAAACTAACAAAAAACTCAAAAGAAAGTATATGATAGTAAGAAGGCATTGAAGGTATGTTGTTCTAAGTACAAGGGCACCAATTGAATCTCTTCCGCTTCTACGACATAGGTCTATTGAAGTTTATCATCGAACGATACGATTGATTTTCTCTTCTATTGTTTTCAAGATGCGCAGTGGTTCCTCAATCCAATCCTTTTTTTTTGGGCATAACAAATGGTGAGAAGGCCTTTTTTAAGGGATTCTTCGTCTTCATCTTATGCTCTCGCAACGAGCATAGATGCTCTTATCTTGTCTCTAATAATTTGAAGTATGACTCAACTTCGGTGGTTGGTTATTTGATTCCTATCTTCGTTCATGATGCCTTTATTGAAAGTATCCTTAATTGTGTGTAAAGGATCTTAACGCAAGATATGAACCTATGATAACTTAAGAAGGGAAAATTCTGGCCATTTGGTGCTTCATGTACAAAGAGGATTTGGAAACCACAAACATTTACTCTTTGCTTGCCAATTGCTGAAAACCTTTGGGGATTAGCTTTTAGTTGTTTGTCCCTTTCTTGGATGGTTCCTAGTCTAGTTAGGCGTCAATTACTAGCTTGGAAAGGTTTTTCTTGGAAGGACAAACATATAGTTATTCGAGCCATTTCCCGTGCTACTATGGTTTATATGGATGGAAGTAAATCAAGTAGTTATTGAAAGAGTTGAAACACCAATTCAGCATTTAAAAACAAGTAGCTTAGGACTTCATTCTTTTGGTAAGAGGGGTTTTTAGTTCGTTTTGATTGATGTAATTTTATTTGTGGATGACCTTTGTTTGGGTTGTAATTTGTAAATAGCATCTTTGTTGAATACTTATTTAGGGATGGCAATGGGTCAGGTCTGGACCAGATTCACCTGGACCAGACCCATTTATCGGGTCTAAACTGGGACCACAGACCACCAGGTCTGTGAAGACTGGACCAGACCAGACCAGACCCATCAAGTCCTCGCACGAGCCTAGCTATTTCATGTTAATAATAAGTGCACCACTTTCCAAATGCATAACTAAATCTTGAGCATACGTTCCCTCAATCACACTCCTGGAGTTCAATTTCGAGTTATAAACCCAAACCTCCCTACTCCCACTAAAATCATAATCATAATCACCAAAATTAACTACATGCTGAGTCTTTAAATGTCAAAATTTCATAATCATCAATGGTATAATCAAACCCAAACCCATAATTAATCTTTGAACCCATTAGGGAAGGGTGATTATCAACATGAATATCCAGATTTATTGGTTCAATCCGGTGGCTAATTTTCTTAGCTCAAATCCAGCAGGATGGAAATTAGGCCAGGGTGAGTGAACCGTATGACTGAGTTCCGTTGGCATTTGTTGCCAACCATCGATGGACTCTATGGTGGCTGTTTCCTATCCAAAAACAAGGTTGCCAACAGTTGACCTCAGTGTCGAGCCATCTCAAATGCCGCATATGAAACATTTTTCTGGCAGTAGGGAATTCAGGCTACACCAAGTGGAATGAGTAGACGCCAAAATCTTTTCCAGTGAGGATGAGCTTGCAATCAGTGTCGGAGGAGAGAGAGTGGCAGAGGGGACGGTGGATGAATTCAGAGCTAGCAATTAATGATTCTAGAGAGGGAGAGGCAGAGACCAGAGGAGAGCGATTCAGAGAGGGGTAGAGAGAGGCCGCTGAAAAAAAAAAAAAAGAAATTAAGGCAATTGGCAAGCGGCCAAGTGGGTAAGGTTTCTTTTTATTCAAAACAAAATGAGTCTGTCCGAGGGTCGGTTCGGGTGTTAATTTTCAGACCCAGCAGCAGACCTGAATATAGAACCTTAGACCCAGACCAGATCCGGTCCCATCAGGTATAAATTTTTGGACCTAGACCCATTTATTTGGGTCAGGTTTGGCGGTTATGGGTCGGGTCAAGGACCCACTGCCCCTACTTATTCAGTATCCTTTCTTAAAGGTTTCTCTTATTAATATGAACATAAAACTATTCTTCACTATCAAAAAAGAAGTGAATTGTCGATCACATTAGCCAATGTTAAATGGCACTTACAATACACATCAATCATGAACTATAAATCTAAAATATTGAGACAGAACTCAATTTTCAACTTATATATAATGAAGCTTGTAATTGTTCAACTCTGAAATTGTGACAATTCTATCATGAAAAATCTTTCATTAACTGGGCATCTTTTATGTCAATGGAGTACTTCACAATCTCTGGTATAGAGATTTGAAAGCAAAACACCATCAAACATCTTTAGATAATGCCAATTAACCATAACTCTCATACAAAAAGAAATATTTCTATCCAAAGGGTAACAAACATTCCTATAGAAAAGGAGAGTATGTGTATCGAAAGAAAGCTTTTACTGAACTAACTAATAACATTGAAATTGAATCGATTAGTGCTTAGAATCGACCAAAATGTCCACTGGAGTCCCCTCTTAGAATCGATTAAGAGGGTAAGGGCTAGGTGTTTATTTTTTTCCTTTTCTTTTCTTATTGGCACCAATTAATAAAGATATGTTGTTTATACAAATATATGTGTGTGAAAAAGGAACATATCTAATGAGACGAGGAGGATATAATGAGAGATGATCAGTTAGGCAAAGTAATTTAAGAACTCTAGATTAAAATTGGAAACTTCGTTACAATTAAAACAATTATACTACGTAGTAATTTTCCTCCCAACCTACTCCACCCTTGCAACACCACAACCCCGCAGAACATCTTATATGCACTTGGGAGTATCTCGCTCCTCTCGGGAGCATTTAAGAATTTGCACAACCTCTAGACCATCGGGAGATCCGGTGGTAGGAGTTCCACCACCAGCCTGGCAAGGGTTGCCAGCCGACACCCGTTCAGCCCCAACCTCCTTCCCTCTCCTCTTCCACCCTATCCTACCTAAAATAAGATGTAGGAAACCTTACAATTTGAAGAAGGTTGACCTTTCAACTTTTGAACGCAAAGGAAAATGGCAACGCCCAAAAAAAGTAACGAAAGGAGCTAGAGAAGTATTTTTAAAGATGAAGAATTCAAATTAAATGAGTCAGGATTATAGCATTTATGGTCCCAAAAGTTTATATACCCCATTTGATCTTTGAGGTCGGATCAAATACCCGAGAGAACTTTTGTTGAAGCAAATTTTAACTCGCTAGTATAAGTCATGCACAAAGTATAGAATAATATTCAATAATAAACCACTATATCTCAAAAGACTTACGCTGAAGAGGGAAATCCACAAAATTCATCAATACAGCCGGCCAGTACACTCCGACGAACCACAGTAACAACTCTTTTTCCTGATATTTCCATCAGAGTCTTGAACCTGATCTATAGCGTAATTGTAATCATAAGACAGTTCCTGCAAGGGAGGAATATTCTCTGCTGCAAAAAGCATTACGTGAGGTATTCTTTTGTCCTCATGATCATAAAGCACATTCTGTGCATAAAGGTTTGGAGAACAACTATGATTGATAAACCGCCCAATGTTCCCGTATTTTGCTGCATCAATGGTGAAACCAACATTTTCCACACCATCAATGGAACTTGATTGCCCATCAGGGATGAGACCTGAAAGTCCATCCCAAAGAGTAGGTTCATTGTAGTTTTGCCCAATATCAAATAGATACTCATCACTGCCGGTTCTTTGTTCAGCTTCTATGTCATCAAGTAGCTCCCCTATGTACTCACATATGAAGCTACCAGACGGAATGGAAGATAGACATCTCACACCCCACCCCCTTGACTCAGTTTTGAAGATCTCAAGAGGAAATTTGACACCATACTGGCTCACTCTATTGTGACAGGTCGGAGGACATTTGCAAGAAGGTCCACACTCATACACAAGAGGCTTCGCTTCAACAATTGCCCCATCATGATTATATGGGATCTCCCTCCATTCTTGACAGCACATGCACAACGCTCTGAATCTGAACAACCATCCTTGCAATCACAGCCCCTGGGAGGTATAGGTTGGCACCAGTCAGGATACATCATGCTCGTAATATATGTAAATGATGGGGGTTTCTCGTCGTCGAGTTTATTGATGGCACGAATGGGGACAGTTTCTTTTGCTGCCGAAATATCATCCACGCAAAGACCCTCCCGTACTTTCAACTTCTTGGACCTTGTCACTTCCTTCCAAGCAAGCTCTGGTTGACCTGGTTGTCTTCTCAACTCAAACTTATAGACAAACTTTCCATGCGGTCCCATATCCTGCCAGCATCTCTCGACAGTGTATAGTCCATCATAAGTATATGTTGCAATGGTTTTAGGTCTGCCATCTATTGTGTCAGCAGGCTTTTTCTCTTTGAACCCTCGAATTACTCTCACTTCATTCTTTTCATCTATGCTATTCTTCAACGCTAAATTTCCTCGCTCAAGCTTCTGATCTTCAGGCTCCTTATCTCCAATTGCATTTCCTCCTTGACCAGTATATATCAATACATCAGAGCTGTCCACATCATTAGCATAACCTCCTGAAGCCACAATACTAGTAGCAATTGTTGTGCGACCTAGGTTGAGATAGTCTATGCCATTCTGTAGGGGGCGATGAAGCCCAACAATTGCAAGTTCAATGCGGAAGTGAAAAAGGTCCCCTACTTCTACCCCAGGGATAATCCCTAGAATACTTTTTTGCTGGAATTGATATATTTCCCATTATCCTTGAGGATTCTTGCAGCATGTAAATCAATTCTCTTAATTGCATTCTCTTTGTCCTTGGAATTGGTTTCTTCTTTTTGTTGAAGCTTTCGACAATAGCATGGAATGACCGGAGTTTCTCCCGCACTTTACCACGGACACCTCTCTCACTTGAAGAAACAGTGCCAAAAGGAAGAAGGCTGACATCAAAATCACCCTTTCTTGGACCCAAGAGAAAATCATTAGACCGTTCCTCATCATTAGATGAGTCTCCCTCACCCCTGAAATTACTACGAAACTCTTTCATTTCTGTCTCAATAAGGTAAGGTATAATTGCTGCAGAATTCTCTCCCAAATTTATGGTAGTGGCTTCCCTTTTACATATATCTCGTTCAGCATATTCTTGTTTCTTTCCTTTGTTCCGCTTTGCCCTAGGGGAAGATAAATTGGATTTAGCTACTTTCCTCCCTTGCTTCCAGGGACAATTAGGCGCAGACATTAAACATAGAACGACAACTCTATCCTCTCTATTTTGAAGACAAGGCATTGTTTCTTCTCGTGATTCAATATTGCTGCAGGAAACAACAATTGGCTTTTCCACCTTATGCTGAACCCTGCTGTAAGCCACAAACTCTGTTTTCAATTTGTTCCTTGAACCCTCGACATCCCTCTCATCATTTCCACTGTAGCAGGCTTGTTCAATTAATCCCACATCATCACTCTTGGCTTCAGGAACTTGCTTTTGCTCCATCTCAGAATGTTCACCATGTTGAAGCACTGGCATAATCATCACTCCAGAAGCACCTTCACCAGACTGACCTTCATTTTTAGCCTTGATATCTTCAGAGACTATCCCTTTTACCTTGCCCTGAGATTCAATGTCTGCATCGAAATCTAGTTCTGTTTGATGTTCATAATTGTTTACGGGCACTTTGTGAGTACGTGCATCATCTTGACCCAAGTGTTTATCCTCAGTTTCACGAAGTTGATCCACATTACATCCACAGCCAAAAGGAAAATCACGAATTGCAGAAACCCCCTTTCGAGATGGGTATTTCCGCCTTTTCCCTACAAGACACAAGGGGATTGGAGGATGTTGTAGCAAGCATAGCTCTAAACTTGATCCTTGAATCGTATTATTCTCATCACCATGAGCCTTCCCGAGATCAATTATACCACTATTGTTCAATGCACTAAGGGACTCAATTCTCACTTCCGTTGTTGAATCTTTGGATTTATCATAGATTTCATCTCTTGACATGGATTCCTCGATCCTTTTGGTCAATCTTTGTGATGACTTAGGATTCTTAACTATCAATGCATTCGGTAGGCTGTTAGATCTAAGGTCATCAGGCAAGCTCGACAATTCTTCACTTACATGTTCCGTATCGGTGTACTTAACCACTCTAGGAGTTGCCTTTCTAGAGCTCTCTAAACGAAAAACAAGTGTCGTAAGATTGCGATTCAACTACTTCTCCCGAAAATTCTTTCCCCTCCACATCATGAGGACCAACACATTTTGCTCCTACAACCGCACTTTTTACCCAACCACCTTCCGCTTTTGTTGTGCATACGTTGATTAGTGCAGCATGTGGACCACAACCAAAAGGAAAATCACGGACAGCTGAGACCTTTCGCATTTTGTATCTTGGTGGAGCTATTGCCAATGAACAATCCCCATTTTCCGATTGTCTTTTCCCACTAATTACCGAAACCATTTCCTCCCTTAGCAAACAACTACCACAGATAAAGTGAATTCTAGTAAATATAACATCATACTAGAATTGCCATAACCAAGAACAAATTAAAAGTTTGAGTTGAAGAGTAGTGACACACGTTTTCATAAATTTGTATCTACTTGTATTGTTAGCATAGTCGGGATTCCTCATAGAACTAGGAAGAAAAGCTTATAGACAAAGATGTTTTGTAAGAGAAAGGTGCATATTTCTCGGACAACAAGAAGCCTTACAGGGAGAAAAATGTATAAGGCAATATCATAATGGCTCTATTAAAAAGAGCCGAAGGGATGGACACTCCAAGGGTACGAGATAGGGTATATGCTTATACTCATAACCACTCCGTACCATTAAAGATAATCTTACCTAAGCTATACTCAACCCATAACCTCTAATATCTACATGTGCACAACCCATTGGTATCCTTTTTGTACACTCCAACCTTGAGTTGGGTTGTTTAAACGGTTTAGTACACACCCTATAAGAGTGAGGCACCACACGATGGGATCCGAGTGAATTGGACCATCCATCAAGAATTGTGGCATAGACCATTTAGCTTGTCCCACCATTTTCCACCCCCATGGCTAGATGCACGATTGATGATTTTCTTCAACTAACACAATTGAGAAAAACCGCGAGACCTCGCGAAAGCAGAGTCCTAGAAGTTGTTCTTATAATGAAATAGCGAAAACGGGGATTGTGCATGGGAGGATGGAGAGAGACCAAGCGGGAGAAGAGAGAGAGAGCAGCCAAACAGGTAAGGGTAAATAGGTGTAGCCAGTACCCATAGCTATAACCATTCGATAAATATCAATTTTATAGGGTATGTTGCCTACCTAACTAAATTGTCTAAGAGCATTCTCATTTTTTCATCAATTTTGTACGATAAATAGGTACCCCATTGAATAACCATAATATGGATCATCACTCGTGCATTACCGATAACCAATTCATGGTGTATGTTACCTACCCAACTAAATTGGGTAGGGTTAGATACCCACCCTTTGGTATACTAATGCCAAACCTGAGTTGAATTTCTAGCGTCACACCAAACTCAAAGTACATGAAGGAAATAATAGGAACAGCGACGCAGATTCTAGAACCAAAATAGATTAGAATGGTTTTTGATTCCCAAACTCTAGACAGACATCGCAGAGGTTATGGTTTTTAAATAAGAATACTCACATATGAATAGCCCACAAAGTTAATTGAGCTGCTTTCTTCCATTGTGCCATTTTGCAAACATTTTACCTCTTTACAAAAAAGTTATATGCTTAACAAATGTGTTGCATACTTCTTTTAGAGTTTCCTCTCTCAATTTAAACGACATAAGTACAAAAATACCCTACTCAAGCCTTTTGCACAATGTAGCATGAAGTGTTAGTCCAATACGAGGAAAAGAAAGGTGAATGTAAAAAGGGTAGCATCGGAATTAGCAGATAAAGAACCTTAATATCTTTATAGTGTACCATCACATCTAATTTGTTTGCAAATGTTAGTCCATTATCACTCATTACATGTTAGCAAAAGATACAAGAGTAATCTTACAACTTCGGCATGCCATCATTCACTACATTGTTTAGGTTAATTACACTACATAGGTAACACAAAAATCACCAATAAATTTCGCATAAATATATTAAGAACTGAAGAGCATAAGGAACATATTAATCGAACTAACTATTATGGAGACCAAATTAAAACCAGGGGCAAGTTTTCATTTGTAAAAGAAACAACAAGAAAATAAGATTGAACTAGTTGATGAGAATTGAATTATCCACCCAAAAACCAACACATAATGGGGCGTATTAACCAAAATATCACCCCTTCTAGATATAGGTGTCACCCTCTTAGTGTCTCATTAGTATAGTTTTGATTACTCATAAGAAAAAAAAAATTGACAAGATCGTCCAATTCTATCTTTAAGGCTCGTGTCTATCTTGACTTCACCAAGAGTAAACAAAGCACTAGGTCCACGCCTAGTTTTTACTTTAAAATCTAAATAAATAAGCTCCAACCTTCTACCCTAAATATGGCCTATGCCTCACCTTTTCAACTTGTAAAATGTTAAATATTATATCATCAAGTCCCTAAAGACGTGATACAAGAACTCGCGCATCTTATAAAATTTTATGACAACATAATATGCTAATATAGCGTCTTTTGAAGGGCTATAGAACATAGACCAAATTTTCAAAGCAACACTCGCTTTGTAAACTTAGAAGAATCTTATCATTCTCTAATCATCCCATCCGTTCCTATAGATAATAACGATTCAACCTCTCTTCAATATATTGCCCTTACAAGTCTTGGGTCATACAGTTCGTTGCCAAATTTATTCAAGGCAACAAATTTAATAACACTTAATTTAATTTGGCTTTTCCACCCTTAGGGCATGTTTGTTTTACCTATTATAACTGGCGATTCATTGCTTAGCGGCTATAAGCGTTTACCAGCGGGTAACTTATCTTATCGGTGTTATTAACATTTATGATTATTAGCGATGTCGGTGATTACCGATGGTTACGATCGATGATTAGCAGACTATTAGGGTTTGTTAGTGGTTACATTTAGCAATTAGAAAATATAAAAATGCAAAAACGTTGTCATAAAAAGCTAAAAAGAACAGGGCTTTATTTTCAACTATTTGGTCATCGTTGTAACATATTAGGCAATATATATGTTATGGCGGTTACATTTAGTGGTTATAAACGCTACCATAAAAGGCTAAAAATAATAGGGCCCAAATTTAGTTTTCGACTTTTTGGTTGTTGTAACATAATAGGCTATACATTTGTTTATTGCTTCAACAACGTTAAAAGACTCGGACCCAAGTCAAACTTAAATAAAACAATTAGGACAAAATATTTTGTCCAAACGCCCATTTCATTTTTGGTTGGGTTTAATATCCACAATACGGATAACAAAAATCTTGTGTCCGGGATAAAAAAATTCATGAACATGCAAAAGAATTTCTTCATGTTGGACAAATTTGGATAGTCAAGTCGAACAAAAATTTGAGAATTCTAAGCGTTCAAAGACTAATTCATTTATCTGTTGCTCATTGTAGTATTTGGCCCTCAAATGATATATAAACCCAAACTATTAACAATTTTATTTTTATAGATTAGTCAAACTATTAACAAGTCACTAGCTTTTGTAACATCATTATTGTCCTCTAGCTATCCAACAAGAACTACAAGTAACATTAATAAATGCATAAATTTAACACATTGCCTCATGTTCATCAAAGAAAATATAATTGCTCTAAAATCTATCAACCAAAAATAACTATTAATCACCTAATCAAGATAAGGGAATAGGAAGAAATATAATTAGAGGGAAAAAGAACAGAGTACGGATATAAAGTACAAGAGAAAGGAAGCATATAACAAAGTAGAACCAAAAAGTGGAAACCAAAGGCTACATTATGTCAATCTTTCATACCAATAAGTGCTATTTATTAATGGATGTCTAAAATGATAAAAATAGCTATTGCTACTCATATTTACAATTGTCAAACCTTCGTGAACTACTCCTAACAAAATGAGAAACTAATATATCTACCAACCTAATAGATGATAATAATACATACTACATGGAAAATATAACAAAACACTAAATAAGTATGGAAACAAAATGTTCTAATAATAATAATTCCTAAACCCTTTCCAAAGGTAACTCTTAATTTTAGCATCATCGGATGATGTCAAACAAAGGTCAAAGGTTTCATTATGCAAGACAAACAACAACTAGTTAGCATATGAAAATGGATGAAAGGAGGCCCCAAGGAAAAACAAGGCTACACCGCATAACCACTTGGAGTGATTTTTGAATGGAAAGTCATACAAGACATCAGTAGCAATCATAGTGAGGCAAGACAAAATTTAAACGGTGGGTTTACTTGGCTATTGATAAGTGTGCATTTGTAGGGGATTCACGAAGGTTAGCTTGCCATTTTAGGGGAACTATGTGGATATATGAGTTATTTTATGCCTCTTTTTCAACTTTATGTTCGGATTTTGCGTCTTTATGTGTTTGTGCATATTATGACTTTGTGAGCCCAACGTACATAAATAGAAAGACGACTTTGAAGGCCTATAGATCAAAGGTGGAAGCAAAAGATTCCTAATGGCAAGGCCCACGATCCAATCATGTCAAGGAAAAGATGACACAAAAGAAAATAGAGGCAGAGGCCACCACTGCCGGTGGCAGGAATCCCGGATTGCTTTGGTCATGGTGAGCCCCACGGGCCAAGCAGGCCGTTCCGCATGTGGCTATTCAGTTTCCTTTAATTTTTGAAGGCTTTTGGCACGGATTTGGCTATATTGCACTAGATTTTTCACCTTTCTTCCATCCATCCACCATCCTAAATTAGGTTATCTTCGATTCTTAGAGTTAGAGAAAGGGTTGAGCGAGAAAAAGAAGAAGACTTGCAAGGAACTGGCGAATCAAACATACATCAAAAGATTCAAGCACCACCCAAAATTGAGCATTCCTTTCTTCATCTCTCTTATCTCACCCAGTTAGTTTTTATTTTAAGTTCAAAATTAGATTTCTTTTTATGTTAGAATAGTTTCTTGATCTAAGGATTTAGATTGTCAAAGATGTTTTCCGTTGATTATAATTGTTGAATCCTTTCAATGCTTGTTGATTGCATGTTTAATCTAGTTCTAGGAATTTGATTTCAGGTGGGCATATGTGGCCCATTGCTTGCTTGTTCCGAGACATTGAGTAAAAGCATTGAAATGTGAAATTTGATATTGGGAAATTTGAACTGGATTCATTTGTGTGAATCTTGAGAAATATTTATCATTCGAGAGAACCTGTGTGATAATCTTCATGCTTAACAAGTCTTGAATTGATTAAAAACCACGAAAGTGAGGGCTTGATTAATTCTAGGCATTTCGCTATAACTTGAAAGAGAGAAGTGATATGCTAGATTGTCAGTCCTTACATTGATTAACTAATGTGAGAGAAGGGTTTACAATTAATAGAAGTGGGTCATTTGGCAATCAAAATCCAAGGATTTGTCAACCTTAGGTTAGTTATTATTTAATTTAATTTTAAATTCCCAAACTATTCAATTCGCTTAGCTTATCTTGCAAGAATATAGCACGGTAGTTTGACCTAGTTTATGTGGATACGACCTTAATTGTGCTACAATATTATACCATGCGCTTTCAGGCTATTCAAATATTTAGGGATTAGAGGTTTTTAAGACTTCCAAAGTTCCACATAAATCAAATCTATAGAAGAAATAGAGAAATGAACTACTATCCCATTATGGATCTCCGTTGTGAACCCACAATGGGAGTAGTTGTTGCATTTCACTTCTCTATTTCTTCCATAGAAAAATAAAAAATAAAATAGTTATAAAAACCTCGGAATCAGAAATCCACCCATACCGTCAATGCATATGATCAACAAAGCCACAAATTTTTCTAAAGTGCTCTCCTCTTATTCATTTGTATTTAATAAACCAATACTGGTAATGCTTTTATAAAGAACACATGCCTTTGGAAGTTATGTTACCTACTTACTAAGGTTGTATTCAGCCCGAGCAAGCTCATTACAAACTCGCATTCGAGCTCGAGCTCGGAAGCCCTATAAAATCTCTAAGTTTGACTAGTCCTTAGCTATAAGCTAAGCTTGACTTATCTAAGGCTTAGAGCCTCGTATATAAGCTTACCTTTAAGATTTGGATATAGACCTCGCTTCTAAAGGTTTAGATGTATGATGAGCCTTTTAGTAAATACGGATTGGAGAATGTACCGAATTTATGTAACCAAGTGGACTTGACAGGATGGAATGCTAACATCATTAGCCAATAGGTAGTAAGGTTGAGGATTTAAGGTAGCTAGCATAAGTGGTTCGATCACTTTTGGCATATAAGAAGATAAAAAGCCTAATTGTAAGGAGATGAGGAGAAGACAAGAAAAAAGTTGCATTGAGAGATAAATGTGACATCTTGCTATTAAGACAAGTGGGAACATAACTAGCCATTTTGATTCAAAATAATTATTTTTACTAGGCTCAGCTTGAGTCATGCTTGAGCTAGGAACAGATAACCAAAAGAGCTCAGCTGAGCTCAGCAAACCAAAACGCTAGTCAACTAAAACTTATTTAACAATTAAAATATAGACTAAAAATAATTTAAAAAATGCTAAAAGTCACTCCTATAGCTATGTTAAAATACTAAAGACAAAATAGAAGTCAAATAATCAACCACTACCTTATAAAATATAATTGTAAAATAATCAATAGGAATGCACATCCATCATCCATACCCGAAACTTTTATGTACTACATAAGAAAGGTGTGAGGATAAGGTTGTTCATTATTCCGTACAAAACCAAACCAATCTACGAGTAGATTGGACCCAAGCGATAAGGAGCTATAAGATAGTTGTAAAGTTAGTTATAAAAAGTTGTAAAATTAGTTATAAAAAGTTATAAAGAGCTTACAGCTTCAACAAGAACAGTGGCCTTATTGAATTTAGTCTAGTCATGGTCAAGTGTTTTCGTCTTGTTTGCTTTAGAAAGCCTTGTATAGCACGTCGGTATGAGTCCTCCTTAGCTTTCACTAAACTTCACCCTATCTAAAATCCTAGATTAAAAAATAACATACCAATTGATTGATTTTGTGAGGCAATTAGCATTGGATTCAAACATAGATGGCGATTTCTTAGGCTAAAACACTATCACTTAGTTCAATTTCTTAATTTTGAGTGTTAATGTCAAGTTAAAATTAATTTATGATACATAACTTACGAAAAATTGATGGAGCTTAGATACACTTGTGGAGCTCAGATACATAATATAAGAGAATTCCCTCGGTGGCATGGAAAGGTGCTGGCAGAAGAAAGAAGAATGGGGTTTAGGGCTGAAGAATATTAAATTCTGGAATACTGCTTAATGGCCAAGCATATTTGGGCTTGGGCTGTGAGCTGCAAGAAGGATAACCTTCGGGTCAAATGGGTGCATTCCCGTTACCTTAAAAGCTCATACTAGTGGACATATATCCCAGCCAAGGATATATTTTTGTATTGGGGTATAATTTGCAAGCTCAGACACCTTTTTGAAAAGGCAAGGGATACATCACTCATATGTCAAAATATTATGTGACTGTTAAGGGGTATAAATGGCTTAACGAGGAACATAGCAAACCTGGACCAAAGTTGTATGGAGCAGAAGTGTGATATCCAAACAAAGTGTTCATGTGGCTACTTTTACAGGACAAACTGCCTGTGAAAAGTAGGTTGGCCAAATCATTCAGAATCTCAAACCTGAATGTGGTATTTGTGGAGAGGAAGAAGAGAGAGACCAGGGAGCATTTATTCTTTAAGTGTAAACATTATTTAGATATTAGAGGCAACATTTAAAGCTGGCCAGTAATGCAATGGAAACCTACTTGATTAATGAACTGGCAAAGGAAACTCTTGAAGAACTGACCTAGGGAGCAGAAAATGTTGATGAATTGTGTCACGACGCAGTATATTATCAAGTTTGGATAGATAGAAATGAGAAGTTGTTTCAATAAAGGAAGCCAAATGTAGAGGTACCACGCAGGATGATAGGGATATAGTTCACAATAGAACGAATAGCTTGTGTTCAAACAGAAAACATCTAAATTGGAAGCAATTTTGTATGTTGAATTAAAGTCTAGTAATTAAAAACCCTTCCTAGAAGGTGGCTCTAATATTAAATGCTTTTAGTGCGTAAACTGAGTTGGTTTAAGTAATGAAGATTGTCTTCTTACAACAAAAAGAAAATTATTCTCCCCTCCCCTCCTCTCCTTTCCTCCTCTTTAAACCCTAATTATGCATCCACTACCCTTTTTCTCTTTTTTAATTGCTGGGGTTGCTAGTAGTCAAGTTATAGCCTGTTAACTTCAATAATATCTAGAGGTATTGTTATTTTCTTTATAATAAATGTTCTCTTTTCTATTTTCAAATATTCACCGACCTTATCAAAATGGGAATTTACTTAAACTTCTTGTTGATTTTCGTTCTAAGTGGTGCTTAAGGTTTACTCTGTTTAAGCCCCTTGGCTCTTCATTAGTTCATAAAACATAGGCCCTTTTCTATTTAGCATTAAGGAATATAAAATGTTGTATATGACTTGATAAAACACACTCGTATTTTTATATTTGTGAGCAACATATTTGTATTTTTATTTATGAATTTAACATAAATTGTAAAATTATAAAATTTATATATTCGTAATTTCAAAGACATATGTTGCACCTAACTATAAAAATACACATATGAATACATTAAACATTTTTATCGAATCATATACAACATTTTATATTCCTTATAGCTCCTTACAACTTCCTACACCTCCTTACAACTTCTTATACCTCTTTACAAATTCTCACACCTTACAACTTATGCTAAATGGAAGAGCGCCGAAATAGCTCAAATAATTTTGTTATATTCAACTTGATTATTCACCTATAAACTCAAACTTCAACAAAATATTCGTGATATTATTTATAATAACCACCTCAATTGACATGATACTTTTTTGCAATTAATTAATTTTCGGAATTTATTTGTGAATTTCTTAAGATATAAAATTAAATTAATGTACCCAATGGGTATTAATTATTAAAATCCTTACATAAATATTCAAATAAACCTGATTACCCGAAATACCCGATAGGAGTATGGTCTAAGAATTGAGAAAAATAAGGTATGGGTATAGCTATATATGTCACTTACATGCATGCCCCATGGTCATCCATAGTAAACAAACTTTACGTACATAAATATTCACCAACAAAAAAAAATCATTATCGATAGAAAAATATATTTACAACAAATTTCAAAGTGAAAAATAATAGGTAACAAGTTGTAAGGTATGGGTTCGCTATACGGGGATTAAACTTAGCGAAAGAAAGCCCTCAACAAAATACAAAAGCACTTTATTCAACCAAATCAAATTCCGATTTGCCTATCATTGAAGATATTCGAACAATTAGGGCATAAATTGAACATTTGCGGACTATCAATTAAGTATTCAGCTTCTTCCAAAACAATCGGGGTACAATTTCAACACATAAACAAATTTAGGGCACATATCGTTCCCGAAAAATGCGGAATTTAAGGGATTAGGGCAAACGACAACGGACAATTAGAAATCATTATTCTTGGACGAATGTCAAAAAATTTACCTTCAAAGAGCCTCAAAAATCTAGGTCATGAGAGAACCGACCTCGGCCAAAAGATTGGTTGTACATTCGAGCATGGAGAACCTTTCCCGTTGGAAGAAGAAATCCCAAAACACCATTGACGAGAGGAATGAGGTCTCAAAATCGACCATAATATTGAATTAACACTCGGAAATTGGAATCGGATATTTGGTCTCCAATTTATAAGCAAAAAAATAAAAAATTTTGATTCGTAAAAGCTAGTACCTTGATTTATGGTGATATATATATATATATATATATATATATGTATGTATATATGACGAGAACTAGGGATTGGGTAAGAACTAAAAACTTTTCATATAGACTATTGTTTTTTAATCCAACGGCTTAGATAGTGTCACGTCACCAACAATATAACCACCTTCTTAACCCTCTCCCACCACCTGAAAAACCCTACAACTGTTGTGTTGGGTTTTGTGTCAATTCCACTATATGGGAAATATTATTTCATCTTGAACTCTACAAAGTTGCGACTAGAAAACCTTCTAGAGTTTCTTAAAGGTTTTCTATATATCCAATGTTATTTTACCTAGCTAGATGTGGCGCGTTACATAACCAACTTGTGTCTCTTTGCACCGTTCGAGCATTATTCTTCCCATTAGACCGAGAGAGTTTTTGATAGTTTTTCTCTTTAGTTTGATCCGAAAGAACTCATCGTCCGGAGATCGTATCTTGTACTCACTCATCATATTATAGTGGATTACATTGTTGCCGCCCGTGGTTGTTCCCAAATTTGCGTTTTCCACGTAAAATGTTTCCGTCACCATTATTTGTTAATTTATCAACTTCCTTACATCACAAATCAAATTAATTTTTTCGCTTCCGTTGCATATTGAATTCGACCCTAACATGTTGTCATCCGTCCCAACTGTCGCCACTACACAAGTCAATGGTGCACGGAACCGGATCAATGGCCACCGTTCGCCGGCTAATCTAGTGGTGGCCTCCATCACCAATGTTTGAGCTCGTTGGCCTCCCTTTCCTCGTGACCTTTGCTCCTCACATGGACTGTGTTTCTAGGGTTAACGGCGGCTACCATGGGCTTCGCCGGAGGACGAGGAGCGTCAAATGACACCGACTCTTCGTCGGCGAAGTCCGTCGTGCCAATCGTTGACCTACAATCTTAGCCATTTGTTTGTAATCGGAGAAATTTTCACGCAGCAAAGCCATCGGATTTAACGAAAAGCCCTAGGCAAAGGGGGAAATTTGGGCAGTACCGACCAAGGGGAAGCATGAATCTCAGCCAACCATGGTGGTTTGCGGAGGCTTGTATGGTGGTTGTATAATCGTGGTGGTTAGATTGGAAGAAGTTGGTGAGGGTGAAGGATTGGATGAAACGGCAAAATATCTTCGTTTCATTTGAAATTTAATGGTCAAGATTGAAAGTTCTTAATTCTCCTTAAAAGAATTAATTCTCATCTCACATGTTATACATATATATGTGTGTGTGTGTGTGTGTGTGTGTGTGTGTGTAAGCGTATATGACCATATCCATTGAGAACCGATAATTAAATAAGAACTCGGATCTTTAAATCTTAACCTTTAATTTTTCATCCAATGCTCTACAAAGTGCCACATCAGCATCCTACCCCATCCCCCAAATCTAATGAAATGAACTGAATAGGGATGGGTTGCGGGAAAATTCGGATGGTCGGAGTTCAAAAGCTTGTCGGAAAATTCACCGCCTAGAAGTCTCCGGATAGTCGGAGTTCAAGCTTGACATGGTCTTTTCCAGTGATGAGTTCACCCCGCCCTTTGACTTGCTTTATCTCTAGGGTTTCTCAATTTTCCGGTGGCTATTATAATTGATGATAACTCCAAATTCCAACGATATTGACATGGTCTTTGACATTTGCAATGGATCGATGGAATGGGAAGTTGAATGGACAAACAAACAATGACCACCTCGAAGCTTGACTATGGATGTTGAACGGTGTTCTATGTCCATCGAAGTTGATTTCCGATGAGAAACTCCCCAAGCATTACGGTGGAGGAGGGACTGGAATGTCCGAGTGGCAATTAGCTATCATGGGGAAGGGTAATGGGCAAGGGTTGGGGTTAAGGAGGAGTGATGACATGGCACAATCCGAATCTTTTGAAGAGAAATCGATGGCTCGATCGCAAGTTCCTAATTCTTCTTCTTATTATTATTGTTGTTATTGTTGTCGTCGTCGTCATTAATATTATTATTATTATTATTATTATTATTATTATTATTATTATTATTATTATTATTATTATTATTATTATTATTATTATTATTATCGATGTTGTTATCATTGGTTATTATTATTGTTGTTGGTGTTATTATATTATTATTATTATTATTATTATTATTATTATTATTATTATTATTATTATTATTATTTATTAACATTGAACGGTATAAAAAATATTTATATACAATGTACTTCTATTTTTTTCATTTATTGAGATAAGCATTGATGGGACCTATATTTCCCTCAAAAAAATATCATATAAAAAATAGGATGATCAAAATTTGTAAACGAATAAAAATTAATGGATTAGCAAGAAAAATTATTGTAAAAATTCATTATTGACCGATATATGTTGTTTGTGAAACATACAAAAATAATATCACTAGCGATATCTTCAAATTTTCATAAGAGCTTACAACAGCTTATAACATCTAATCATAGCAACTCATAAGAACTCATAAACAGTTCATTTACCTAACTTTAACAGACTATTCTAACAGTTCGTTTAAATAGCTTAAACGAACAAACCCTAAGTTGATTTTGTTATCACTCAAGCGTTAGTTAATATATTCTTACATTTACTCGTGAGTTTTGGTCATTGCCTACGTGCAATGTATTGTAAATTTGGAGATTAAGAAGTGATTTTTTTATGAAGTATGATTTGAATGTTATCGTATTAGATTTACGTGTGAATAACGAATGAGTAACATTGAAATTCTATGTGATTGTACTATGTCGATCTTTCTTTCAAGTGTAATCTATCATATTAGATATACACTTGCTCCATGAAATTATATTATAACTCGTCGACAACTGGAAAGACGCACCACCGGTGAAAAATGTGACTAATGGTAGAAAGAATGCTACAAATTTAGAACTAGTCGACAATATTTCAAATACAAGCATCAAAGAAATGCACATTCATTACTAATTGATTAATGACTATATTTGTCATCTTTCAACATAATTATTAGATTTTTGAACCTCCTAAAGCTCAATAATACTTGAAGGGGTATTTCATGTCCTATATTGAGAGATTAGAAAAATATGACAGTTTATAAGGTTTATAATATGTATACTACAAACTTTGATGAAACAGAGAGAGAAAGAGAAAGATGGATATACAGACAGACCAAAAGAAAAAACAATTCTGTGTGTGTATTTGTATTTTCTAGACAAAAAGCACTAATCACATATTCATAATCACAACCCACAACCGACAACCAAAAACAGATTAGCACTCTCCTTCAAAACAGATCGAATAGCTTCCACCTCTGGCAGCCTAGAGATGACCATCAGCAGAGGAAATCTGGATTTGGGCAAATAGGATTACCCCAGGGCTCAGAGGGTAGGGAAGGGGCAGCTGGATATTAAGGAAAGGAAAGGGGGAGGGCTCATCATGAATTCAATTCAGCAATCAATCCAAAATCTAAACTAAAATAACTACAACTCAAGAATTCCTATTCTCCATCATCAACACATCCAAAAAGCATGATTATAATAATCCACATCCAAAAGCCCTGAATCAGAATCCAAATCCAATCACCCATATCTACAATTCCCAATTCCCAATTTACATCTAGCATTACTAGGAAATTTAGCGATCAAACTGTAAATCAGTAGACTAAAACGCAGGAACACGTTGTATTCATATAAAGTTCTACAAGTGAATCAATTAATGATTAAAAAAAAAGCAAGAGAGAGCGAGAGAGAAAACTCTAACCTTGAGCTTGAAGTGGAAATAGAAGACGATAGCAAGCAACAGGCGACTTAGGGATTGAAACCTTGAGAATTAATTCAACGAGACAAGAAGGCGATATGAATACGAGGTGTTCCTAACCTGAAGTTCAACTAACGGGAAATTAGCAATACCCATCTCAAAGATAAGCAAAATTTCGATCAAATATACTAAATTCAATTCAAATATCTGAATATTGAACTTCGACTAACGAAAAATTAGCAAAAATTGTCTCAAACCTAACCTGAAGAGAAAGCGACCGAAGATGGGATGTATGGAAGAGCGATGGTCGCAAAATCTTAGAAGAAAAGCTTCCGTGACGGTGGGGAAGCGCTTCCGGCTCCGGTGGTAGGATGGTGAGTTCACTGGTGAGACGGAGGAAAAGCTTTAGAGAGAGAGAGCCGGGAGGCAGGGACGAGGAAGAGCGAGATGGAGAGACAAAAGAGAGTGACTGAGGGTTATGACTCGGCGTTCGGCCTGACCCGCATCTGACCCCTTTTTAGATGGCTTGCGACATCCGTCCCTTCTAAGAATTAAATGAATCATGAATTTTTTGTTTATCGCAACCCTGGAAGTTTATAAGGCTCTACCCATTATGCAGACCTAATCATACCTTTTTTGTGATCCCAACCTTAGAAGGCCATAAAACCCTATCAATCACTGGTAGAATCAACGGGGTTTAGTGGCGTCAATCGACCACTTTTAAAAAAAAAAATAATTTATATAGAGGAGATTAATCCACAAACGCAGATAGATAAGTTGGTAAGGTTATGTAATGTGAGAAAGAGGTATAGTATTTGAATGCTTCTACCGACAACTTTTTTTTTTTTTCAAAGTTCCTTCCCTTTTAGTTTTATTTTACCTTGGTTATTTTTTCTTCCGAGCACACCCAATTTCTCTTGCTCTCTTCTTCTACCGGACTACTCCACTCCCCACCACCACGGGCAGTGGCCGCGCCCGCAAAATAGTCGCCACCGGCGCCGCTGCCGCTGCCCACGTCAACATCCGGCCTGCCCCTCTATTCTACTTTATGCAGCGGCAACATCCTCCCCCTCTCCCGCACTCTCTCTCTCCTAGCCCACCGCACCACGACGGCATGACACGACACGGGCACGGCGATTGGTCGCCGCGCCGACCCCAAACTAGTCGCCCCTGTCATGGCACTTCCCGATCCCCGTCTCTCATCTCCTACACTAAACTCTCTCTTTCTCTCTAGATCCGTAAGTTCCAACTTCTAAAATTTTTCATTTTATATCAATTTAAGATTTAATTTGTGTGATATTAGGTTTAATTTCTTTGATTTTATTCTTAATTTATGTGATTTCATTGATTTTTCAATTTCACTTCATTCATTGTTTAGACAAATTTCACGGTATAGGTTTGATTTTTGTTGATAAATTCGTGTTATAAGTCAAAATGTTTAAATATTTCAAAAGATAGATACGTGAACCCTACATTACTTCAAGTTCTAAATCGAAAATTCACCATTGAATGAAGAAGGCGATGCAAATACAAATCCTTCCCCTACAACTTGTGATGCAAATGCCAATCCCTCCACTACAATGTGTCATATAAATGACAATCCCTCTTCTATTGGGAAAAGTCGAGTTGATGTCAATGCACTTCCATCAAGTCCGGAGTAAGAAAACCAATGTCACGATATTATCTTGATAAACAAGATGAGGTAAGAAGAGCATATCTCCAAAAAGGTCATTTCAACCCCGAAATCATACTTTCCCTCAAATGTTAATGTTTGGATATATGCGTAGATTCAATGTCCCCTGGTATGGTTTATACAAGTAATTGGTTAGAATATAGCATCAAGGAAGATGTCGCATTTTGCTTTTGTTGTTATTTGTTCAAAAATGATGAAATGACCCATTTTGGGGGGGATGCATTCATAAGTAAAGGGTTTCAAAGTTGGAATAAGACAGATAGATTCCATAGGCACGTTGGTGGGTGAATAATATGCATAATAAATGTGTTAAATGACGTGAAGACTCGATGATGCAAAGACAATCCATACAAACCGCCTTAGATAAACAATCGAAGAAGCTAAAGCCGAGTGTAGGACTCGTTTAAATGCTTCGATTGATGTGTTAAGGATTCTATTGTCCGAAGCTTTGCCTTTCCGAGGTCATGATGAAAGCGAATTTTCAAGAAGGAAATGACTTTTTAGAACTATTTTAAAGTTTCACAGGGAAAAACGATAAAGTTGGAAATGTTATTTTGAAGAATGCTCCTGGAAATTGTATAATGTATTCCCCACAAATTCGAAAAATATTGCAAGTGCTTTTTCAAGGGAAACTATTAATGCTATTCTTCAAGAAATTGGGGATAGATATTTTTTTGTATTAACCGATGAATCCCGTGATGTTTCTTGTAAGCAACAAATGACTATTATTTTAAGATATGTTGACAAAATGGGGTTTTTCATAGAACGGTTGGTTAGTCTTATCCATGTTACTAGTACTACTATTGTGTCATTGAAAGAAGAAATTTATTATGTGCTTAGTTAATTACCCTTAAGCCCATCATGAATACGAGGACAAGGGTATGATGGGGCTAGTAATATGAGAGGCCACATCAATGGGTTTAGAAGTTTGATTTTTGCAAGAAAATCCATCGGCACATAGTGTTCATTGTTTTACTCATCAACTTCAATTGACTCTTGTGGCAGTCTGCTCATAAACATGTTGATATTGAAAAGTTTCTTGATTTGGTTAATTTGACTTTGAATATAGTTGGAGGCCCTTATAAGCGTAGAGATGAATATCGAAAGAAACAATAAGAGAAAGTTAAAAAGCATTGCAAATGGGGGAGGTTCAGACTGGAAAGGGTTTGAATCAAGAAGTTGGACCTCAAAGACCTAGTAACACTCGTTGGGGCTCTCATTATAAAACATTCATGAATCTTATTGTCATGTTTGCTCCAATTGTTGATGTGCTTGATGCTCTTGCAACTAATGGAACCGAGTCACAAGATAAAGTTAAAAGCCAAATTGTTTTGGATGGTATTCGGACATATGACTTTGCTTTTTTATTACATCTAATGAAATTGGTGTTAGGCATTACTAATGCATTGAGTCAAGCTCTGCAAAGAAGGGATCAAGACATTGTTAATGCAATATCACTTCTTAACACAACTAAAAAACAATTGCAGTATGCAAGGGATCAATGATGGGACTCTTTGATAGATGATAGTTCATTTTGTGTGAAGCATGATATTGAGATTCCTAACATGGATGATTTCGCTCCCATTTGTGCTCGAGGAAAGTCAAAATGTAGAGTTTCTTCCGTGACAAATGAGCATTATTATTGTGTTGATGTGTTCTATTCGATTCTTGATATGCAAATGCTAAAACTCAATAGTCGCTTTATAGAAGCAAGCATTGAGTTGCTTCTTGGTTTGGCTTATTTGAATCCTACCGACTCTTTCGCCAACTTTGACAAGAACAAGATACTCAAAATGGATCGGTTGTATCTAGATGATTTTGATGAATTAGGCATTGAGGCCCTTAGTGGTGAATTGGATACTTTCATTGATAATACTTGATGATGAGAGATTCTCTAACTTGAATGGACTTGGTGAACTCTCCGGAAGGATGATTACAATCAAGAAGTACATGAGTTTTCCCATGTACACTTGCTTTTGAAGTTGGCATTGATTTTACTCGTTTCTACAAGCAACAGTTGAAAGAGTTTTTCTTCAATGAAGTATATCAAGACCAACTTACGCAATCGGATATCGGATGAGTTTTTGAATGATACTCGTTATTACTTACTTTGAGGATGATTTGTTTGAAAGTATATCTACCGATGACATCATGAAGCGCTTTCAAAATATGAGGACTCGACGATTACAATTGCATTAGATGTAATGTTATCGTTATGTAATATTAATTTTAAAAACAGTTGTTAACTTTTGTATTGTGTACACTATTATTTAATTTATTTCGACCTCCTTCCCGAATCCACCACCGCTTACCATTGCCCAAACCTACTACAAAGTAAAGACAATGGGGTGTAAGGGGCTATTCTTTCACTCAAATACTAGGAGGCTAGGTCCGTTTGACCGACAAGATTTATAGTGAGACACAATATTTAAAATTCGGTGGTGATATGAAGTTATCTTAAATTATCAATGATCAAATTATTAAGATCCAAGAATAAATATTGGTAATATTGTTGCTCAATACACTCGAAAAGGTTGAATTATTTACATTCAAGGATCCTTGAACTTTTAATGATGACACTAATATTTAGTTTATAACTACTAGAAACACCAACAATAAATATTAAAACAAATAAATGCACTAAACACAACAAAAATACATAACAAAACATTGAAACATTTTTTTATTCACCGATAAGTTAGATTTTTAAATATCAAATGTTAAAAAAAGATATAACTCCAATAGACAACTATTGATTTATTGTTTATATGGTAGCTGTTATAAAACAAATCAAGCACATACATTTTAACTCAATAAATATTGCATAGAAATTGTTTTTAACAAAAAGATGTGTTAGATCAAATACTAGAAATCTAATTTGAGTTATGTTCGAAATTACAATTAAAAGTAACTATTATAATTGAAATGAGTTGAAATGAGTTGTTATGATTAACTGTTATGGCTGTTATGAGCTGTTACAAAATTTTTAATATACTCGTTAGTGATATATTATTCATTATATATTTCACACTAACAAATATTTGATCAATAATATATATATGTGTGTGTGCGCGGGCGTGCTACTAAATTTTTGTTCTGTTAGAAATTCATACATTTTGTAGAAAATCAACTTTTAATAACACTTATCTCAAAAATATATATGTATATATAATTCATCAAATTTGACAAAAAGGACAACGATGATAAATAATAATAATAATAATAATAATAATAATAATAATAATAATAATAATAATAATAATACTACGAGGTTATCATTAGTTGTCATAGTTATTGTAACATTTATGGACTATTATAGCTATTATAGTATTTATAAGCTAAAATGAAGTGAAAGGTAATATAAATGTTTGTATAAATGTCATCTTAAACATGTCCTTTATCTTCTATATAATTGATGCACAAAAAATATATAAACGAGAAAAACTAAATCACAACTTTAAATTAATTTGAAATAGCATAATCAACCCTACATACTTCATACAATATGATGTTTATATATATTTTGGAATTTAAAAATTATCCGTACAACCGAAGAATATTAATTAAGTATTAAAATTCCAAACGTTTATATATATATATATATATATATTTTGTGCACCGGGTAAAGAGGTAGAAATAACAAAACTTAGACAGCCCTTCTCACAAGGGTTCTCGCCTAAGTTATCATTTGCCAAGATACATGAAAGAGAAGGGGAGGGCACTCTTCCCAAACGGATGGCGGAGAGACATTGTGACCATAGTGAGCCAACCAGATCACTGCAACATTTGCTTCCCCGTAAATATGGTTAATTTTGCAGCTTTGAAAAGTAGACATCATCCGTATGATGTCTTGAATGATATAGTCGATTTCCCATGGTGTATTAAACCTTCCTCTCGATGCTATCAATGATAATTTTATTATCGCCTTCAATTTCAATATTTCGATGTTAACTTTGGTCGCTTGTTGAATACCAAATCTAAGTGCACTCGCTTCAACGAACTAGAATTGATGTGAGTCATAACCTCGGCAGCTCCCGATAGTAGGAGGTTGCCCTGGTTATCTCTCAAAAGGAAGCCCATAGCCGCCGTGTTGTTTCTGTGGGAACCATCAAAATTGAGCTTGACATATCCATTGATCGGCTTATTCCATTTCACCGGATGCGATCGTTTGACACTTGTTGTACTACCCTTGGTGTATACCTCTAATGGAGAGCATATTTTTCTTGATCTCCATTCTCGCACTGCTTTCTTTGCTCTAATAAGAACTCTAACATGGTGAAAATCTTAATCTCTAAAGATTACCGCATTCCTTTCCTTCCGGATGCTCCAAAGAAGGAAGATGACTCACTGTAGTTGATCCTTTGGGAAGGAGGTGTGCGCCGCTTTGAGGATGTTGATACCATTATTGTGAGGATGGATGAAATTAGTTGAGTGGATCCATTGGTGGCTTCTTGCCAGGTTCCGGATTTGGGAGGTTCTTAACCGATTGAAAAAAGGTGGTTGCTTGATTCATCCTGCTGTTGGCAAATTTTGCAACTTGGGTCTAATTGTATACTTCTTTCAACAAGAGTCCTTCTCAAAGGTAGTCCATCCTGTAGAAACCGCCAGAGGAAGGTCTTAATCTTTGGGGGTATATCCGTATTCCAAATCCAACTTACCTTCCCAAGATTCATGCCTATGAGCATTCCGAGCAAGTTTTGTTGTCATTTTTGTTGTGAACAGCACCATTCCACGATAATGCCCAATAGGATTCATCCTGTTTAGTAAACATTGAAAGTTGGATACTCGGTAATGATTTCTATAAACTCGTTTGGCAAAACCAATCTAAGCTTTGGGATATCCATTCATTATCCTTGTTGATGAAAAACCGACCTTTGTTTGTAGATCAAGCGTTTGTGGGTCAAACCCGAGTGAGTCGGATGAGGTTTTGGTGGTGGCACCAAAAATCAGTCCATAATCTAATTGTAGATCCATCACCTACTTTCCACCGAATCCCTTTACGTAAAGTAGGATAGCTTTTAAACAACGATTTCCAAACCCAAGAGTCCCCCTACTTTGGGGGTCCGGAAAACAGATTGCACCGATCTACATACTTCATTTTCATATTTTGGACTCATATATTATTTGGTTCTTTTAAAAGTTTCCATATAAGTTTACATTGGAAAGCAAGTATTGACATCTTCAATTTTTCGTAGACCTAATCCACCTTCAATTTTTGGCCGAGCAGATTTGGTCCCATGCGATCATGGGCATACCTTTTTCCCATAATTATTCCAGTAAAAGTTCCTATTCACTTTATCAAGTGAATGACTAATAAGCTTTGGTAGCTTGAAGCATTGCATAGTGTGAGTTGGAAGAGATTCAAGGTTTGATTGTATTAATACCGTTCTACCCGCTTTTGACAGACAATTTACCTTCCACAAGCTAAGGTTACTATTTGCTTTGTCAATAAGAGGAGAGAACAACGGGATTTTTGTTTTGCCATAAATAGTCGAACAACCTAAGTATTTTCCAAGAGATTCTATGATAGGAATATGGAAAATAGCGAAGCTATTTCCTTATCCCTTCGTTTGCTTTAGACGAGAAGATCATTGATGATTTGTGAAAATTAATCAGCTGCCCAAAGGATGCACAAAATTCATCCATTATCTTTTTCAAGTTGCAATAAGCTCGTGCACTTGCTTTGCAAAATAAAAGACTATCATCAGCAAAGAAAAGTGTTGGGATAAGATCCTCTTTCGCACAAATTTTTATTCCAATTCCTTTTTTTTTATGGTTCCCGCACGGATTAGATTTGCTCGAAAGGGCTTCCATGCAAATAAGGAAGAGATAAGGTGGTAACGGATCACCCTGTCTTAATCCTCTAGATGGGTTGAAAAACCCCGTGGTTGGTCATTTATGAGGATAGAATAAGAAACCGAGGATATACACTCCTTAATCCAAAGCAATTCCACTTTGGTGGGAAACCCATACCGTTAAGGCGATCGAATAAAAAGTCTCATTCGATTCGGTCATAAGCTTTTTCTATATCGAGCTTAAGGGCCACCCATGCCTTTTTCCCTTTGCATTTCTAAATTTGTTCATGATCTCATGAGTAAGTAGGATATTGTCATGGATTTGTCTCCCCGGGACAAAGGCACTTTACAAAGGCGAAATAATGTCATTTAAACAAATTTTAAGTCTATTTGCAATTTTTGCAATAATCTTATAAACTGTGTTGCAAAGGCTAATGGGTCTAAAATGATTCGTGGTGATTGGGTCATCGACTTTTGGAATTAGAGTAATAAACGTATGGTTAATTTCTTTAAGGATTTCCCTTTCTTATGGAAATCATTGATCATGGAAATAATATCCTGGCTCACAATATCCCAATATTTCGAAAAACCCGGACCAAACCCGTTCGGTCCTGGAGCTTTAGAGGCATCCATCCGAAAGACTCGCATTTTTAATTTCTTCAACTCGAGAAGCTTTTTGTAAGTTCCTTCCTATGGTCATCATTTATTTTGTGAATAAATGATGGTAGCATCTTTATTCTCGTTTGGATTACTCGTGAAGCGACATTTGTAATCTTTCACAAATTTGTCGCATATGGATGTCGTATCTTCAATCCAAATACCAGAGCTATCTTTTAAACGGGTGATGGTTTTTTACGTTTTCTAGTCATAGCACGGATATGAAAAAACTTGGAGTTCCTGTCACCTTCGTTAGCCATTTTTTCTCAAGTATTTTCTACAATACCTTTGGTTAAACATAAGTAACTTTTCTCTTTGCTTAATTAATCCGCAAAGCCACCGATTGAGTCCGAGATTATGCGGCTAGTCAATGAGAATGGTTTCTACCTTCTGAATTTTCTTTGTATTAATTTCCATTTTGTTTTTGAAATTTTGATTGGTAATCCTATTCTAATCTTTGAGTTGGCTCTTGATACATTTGAGCTTACACATAATTTGGAACAATAAAGTTCCTCTAACCTCATTTTTCCAGTTATCATGAACAATCGTATTGACTTTAGACGAGGAAACCCAATGAGGTTGAAATCTAAAACTCGCGATTTTTTGTCTGTTAACATTTGGCTTAGTATCCAATAGGATATAGCAATGATTTGAGAAAGAAAAAGGGCCATGGAGAATTTTACTTTCAGGATAGCAATTGAGCCAATCGTATCTAACAATAGCTCTATCTAGTCGTTCATAGATGAGATTGCCTCAAATATATTTTTCCAGGTAAAGATTATACCAGTCGGTGGCACAAGCATCGCCATTAATGGAATTCATAAATCTATTGAGTCGGACCATTTTATTTGGAGTTAGACAATTTCCTCCTTTTTCTCATCGCTGCATGAGATTTCATTGAAATCCCCTCTAATGCACCAAGGAAGATCAAAAACTATATTCAATAAAGGGAGCTTACTCTAAAACTCAGATTTATGACGTTCTTGGTCCGGACCATAGACCCCGAGATAACAGATTCCTTATTTGATTCTCTCGTCTAACATAGAGGTGTATAGCTCGATCCTCTTTTGCTAATGTGTGAACAGTAATATTTGACATGTTCCATAATGCCCAAATCCCTCCCGAATGGTTAACTGGTGGAATCATTTCATAATGGTCGTATCCTAACTTGTGGATAATCCTATTCGCATTTGTAGCATTCACCATTGTTTCGATTAAAAACAAGATGTCCGGCTGATGTAAATTCTTTATATAGTTTAATTCACTACAAATTCTCTCTCTTTAACTCCTTGCACATTCCAGACTAATGATTTTCATAATAGATCATTATAAAATGTTGGTAAATTAGTCAACATCCTTCGAGAGGACTTTATGCAAACATGGGGCCGTAAATTTTCCCTAAAACTATCCACTTCCCACAAAAAACAATGCATGACCCCAACCGATGGAAATGGGGATCATTATTCTGTTTATTTTTGAATAAACATAGTGAAAGCAGCTTCTCTTGCAAAGCATAGGGCAGTCCCCTTGGGGTTTGTCGGAGGAATGGCCTTGGGAAGATTGGAGAACTCCAAATTTCCTCTTGTCGTAGAAACACAAAATATAAATATTACAAACTTGGCAAAAATAATCATAATCAGTTGATCGAGCATTATAAACATGATCTTGACAATGAAATCCCATATATTCACAATAGAACTTTTGCCTATAACCCTGACCTGCACCGATACCAAGCATTTTCCTACATAGTGTTGTGTTATGTAAACCATATCATAGGGAAGCAAGAAACCAGCTTCCTTGTTTTGGAAGAACTCGAAGAAGAACATGATGAAGCCATATAGTTAATTCGCAAGTCACCATAAACATGAAGGGACTATCTATCGATACTGAGGCGATAGTAAAGCCAAATGGTCAAGTGGCAATACTTAGAATAGCCATTTGGTGAATCAAACAAAGTAAATCAGTCAGTATTTGCAAAGACGCAAAGGGCCCTATGGATAAAGATGGGAGCAAGTAGAAAGAAAACAGAGAAACAAATAGAGCGAATCTCAAGACTCGGAGGAATAGTCATCCTTGATTCGGTGAGTACTGTGAGGTACTCCTCTTTTGGCTTCCAGCCCATCCTGGGGTAACACATAGCAAGAGGAATGCCATCCCAGTACTTATGTATCGCGGGTAGAAAGTGCAACAATGGTTTCCATGGGACAAACACCATTCATGACAAGCACTTGTAATTACAAATCGGTCTCCATAAACTATGGACATAGTCATCACCGGAGGTAGAGCGACTAAAATAAAGAATCTTACTAACAATTTGATCCTTATCACTGGAATTGAATTGCAAAACTTTTAGCATCCAACCACAGACCATAAAAGAAGAGAGACAAAGGCAAAACAATAGCAAACCATGCTTCATAAATATAGAGGATGGTAACCCCGTACATATCATCCATCCACTCGAGTAGGTTCCACCCACAAAAACCTCACAACGGAAACAGGCCCAACACATTGACCACAAAACCGAAAATCAACAGAGAAGAGAGGAAAGATAGCACTCGAAATAGGAAAGACCTAATCCTTCTTTCCGGTCAACTCCACTGCAGTCCTAAATGAGAAATATGCTGGTAAGGGTGACAAGTCCAACGACGGATTCTCGAGCACAATCCTCTCCCTTTGTTCGCCGATGAGTCATTTTTGGCATCCATGTCCCGTCCAATTCGCTACGAGACCGTAACACCGGAGGTATGAGAAAGTAGGTTTTGATAGTGGCACCTACGGGACGATAAGTGGCCGGAGAGGACATAGCATAAGGTGTGTCACGAGTAAGGCTAGAAAGGCAATGGATAGGAATGCTCGTGCAAAGAAATCATCAAGAAGCTACCGAAAGGGTTCGGAGAAGGAAAGTCGTGGATGATTCTTTCTTCTTCGGACCAAGATTCAACAATCATGGGGAAGAAACCGGGGATAGCGATCCGCAATTTGACGAAAGTTGGCTGGGAAAGATGTCGAGACACTTGCTCGAATCGAGGAGCAACGCGGTCGGGTTAGGCAGATTATCGACTATCATCAAGAATTGAGTTGACGGGCGGCTGAGATGAACCGAAGTGAGAGCTAGAGGTTGCTAAAGAGGGAGGCTAGGGTTAGAGGAAGAGTCATCGGGAGGCTTTGGGGAGGATCGAGAAAGGGGTCCATGGGTATGTCAAATAGATGGGAACTTCTCTCTCAGATAGTCGACCCTCTCTCTCTAGAGAATTCATATCACTCCATCCGCTATATATATATATATATATATATATATATATATATATATATATATATATATATATATATATATATATATATATATATATATATATATATATATATATATACCAAAAAAACATATAAAATGATAAATGGTTCGTGGGGGTTGAATAAGAGCTCATAAAACTAATCCAAGGTACCAAATTGTACTATCTCGTCACCCAATTTACTCCTCTAACACCCACCTTTAACTCTCTCCCTAATAAGGATGGCAACGGGGCGAACTGGGGCCGGGGCCCTCCCCGTCCTCGTCCCCATCCCCGTTGCTTAAACCTATCCCCCGCCCGTCCCCGAAGTGAAGACAATATCTATTCCCCATAAACCTAGGTTAATCGTATATCTAGTAACCGTGATATTTTAACCAGCTTCGGTTAATCGAAAAATCAATTCGATTTTGCCGCTTTTCGATTCGATTCATCGGTTCAAAGTTTTTTTCCTCACCCCTAGTTCCCACCCTATTGCCATATGTATTCCCTAACCATCCTTAGCCACACGCGTCATTGCTATCCATTAAAGCCACAAACATAAAACTCGCTGACAAACGGGGAACAATGATTGAGGTTCGTCGAGCACCAACGGGCCCTGTGGCAATGACATTTTGTTTCTTTGACACCTTTCTTCTCCTGCATTCCACTATATCTTTTCCATTTGACCAACTTCACACATGAAAATCGAACTATTGTGTTAACAGGGTTGAAATGGTTGGTTATTTCTCTCATTGGTTTTTATCCCATAAAAATGTGATGGATTGGGGTTGAGAATTTGAGGTTTGATTGATGAGTTAGGTAGAGAAACGCCACTACTAGCTTAGCTGGTGAATGACTCTGATTAAACTGTAGGTGGTTAAGAGTATTGACAAGGACGAGCAACTGATGTAGGTTAGGGGTGGGTGGTTAGGGAAGGAGATAATTTACGTTAACTATCTATAAGATGAACTATTGTATAAAGAACTAAGGCCTAAATTTAAACTTCTCATATCTCACCATAAATACCAATTTGTGTTTAAAATGCTACTTTTTTCTCTCTCTCAAAACAAATTTTTGAAAAAATTCAAAGTAAATACTATCATTCAGAAATATTGCAATATATAGAAAAATGGTTGATAAAGAAGAACTTTGTAGTGAAAAATTCTTTTCCCAGAATTGGACGATATGGATATTTATTGAAGATTTTATGGAAGAATTGTGAACATAATTGTAAATATTTATAAAATTGTAGAGCCAACATTATAATATTGTTGAATTTTATTTTAAAAAAACGAGACATCGCCCAATTCTGGGAAATGGGCCCAATTTATTCTGACTAAAAAAGAGCGCACATTTCCACGGCCCAATGCTCCAACTGTTAGTTGGAAGTTCGAAGTATGTAAGTGGGACCCTTCAACGGTCTTTGTCCCTTTTGATGGAACACCTAGAAAGCGCGGGAAAATCATCGCTACAGTTATCCATTAAAAAAGAAAAAGTAAATAAAAAACGGGGAAGAAAAAACAACCCTAAGCTGAGCTCCCTTGCAAAATCGAAACTCCCTTCTCTCTCGCTCTCTCTCTCGCTCTCTCTCTCTCTCTCTCTCTCTCTCTCTCTGTGAGCGTGTGATTGCAATCGACGATTTTTCTCTCTCTAAAGCATAACAATGGCGGAGGACGACCCTTTCGCTTCAATCATCGACAGCTGCCTTTATTCGTCTTCCCAAGAAGATCTCCTCAGGCACTCCAAATTCGCCCGTGAAGACGAGATCTTCTCCGAGGACGGCGGTAGATCACCGGAGCTGGTGGATTCCGACCAGTCTAGGATGGAATCGGAAGGTGCAGGTGTCGCGGGCGGGAGCAATCAGGTCGGATTCGCTGGCGCTCGCCCGGATTGCAAGGAAAAGAGGGTTCTAGGGTTGCCGAAGGAGGGGAAGAGCTCGACAATCGAGGTGGTCTTTGATGGAGAAGTGAGAATCAGAGAGGCTCTGGAGACGGAATCAGAGAGAGGCCGGGTAAGAGAGAGAGACGCCCCAGGAAGGGAGCTCAATCGAGCCGCCATTGAAGAAATCTAGGGTTTCAGGCTCGAAATTGGAAGGTGAGAAAGTTAGCCCTTTGGTTCAGTGCAGTGAGAAAATGGTGATTGATAGTGAAGATAAAAACAAGCAAATAGTTATATTTAGAGGCGGTGTCAGGCTTGAGATTGTCAGCCCTCTGCGATGTGCTGCACCGAGTGGTGTTGAGTGTACTGAGAAGCTGATTGTCGAGGATGAACATGCTGCCCAGGATGAGATGAGTAGGGAAAAATTGATTCCACGTAAAAGGAAGCTCGAATTTGACGACAATACGGAGCTGATTGAAATCCAAGAAGAGGAAACAAATGAACCAAACCGAGAGAAATTGAACCCAGCAAAAAGAAGCTCGAAATTGAGGACAATACAGAAGTGATTGAAATCCAAGACGAGGAAACCAATGAGCCAAAGAACAATGAGATGGGTAATGATGTAGATAAAAGAGACGGCAATGGCAATGGAAAGGGTACTGAAAACCGAGGGGATGGCTCGTGTGAGGAGATTGAGGGGCAAGGAAAGCGAGAGTTGCCCTCTTCATTGCTGGGGCAAATGTGGGGTTTGAATCCAAATTGGACTGAAGGAACTGAGGATGGAGGATTTGGAACATACAACAAGGAGGGGGCGAGAGAACCGGTGAAGGAAATGGAGGTCATAAATCCCTTACTGATGAAACTGTGAGGCGCCTCCTGGATGTTCTGCAAATGCTAGCAACCCAGATGGTATGTGATGCTGATGATGGTGGGATTGATATACTTGAGACTGCCAAGAAGCGCGGTATGACATTTCCTCGCTCTAGATTTTACATAGATTTAGAGCATGACGAGTAGTACGAAACTTGAAATCTGTTTTTTGATACACCAATCTTGAATGGGTCTTGATCTGTAGGTTTGGTAATGTTTTCATGTGTATGTAATTGTTGAGTAGTCTCAAAAATTGCAGAGACATGTAATTATGTGCTCTTCTATGGCCACTTGTTCTTGCTCATGGGGAGAGAAGAGTATTTATTGTATGTTTGTTTGATTTTATTTTTGGGTTCCACTTCCTCAAAGAGATAAGATATTGTATCGTTGTCCCTTGAAGCCTGTCTTGGATGAGGTACGTCGAGATCAGATGTAAGCAACTTTTTCTATAGTAGAGAAATTGTTTCCAATAAACCCTTTTACCCTTGATGATGAAAAATATATTGGGCTATGATTTCATTACAAATAATTGTACATGATTTTTAATTTAATCCGTTAGAATGTGACATTAAAATATTGTTCAACAACTACTCTTTTAGTTGCAATAAAGATGGATATTTCTCGATAAGGAGATTACATATGAAAGGACAATTCTCCTGGCTATCACAAGTCATAATGCAATTTGTGTTCAAGTTGCTTCCAAAAGGCATTTTCAATTCTTTTACATTGTCAATGTTCCTTTCCCATGATTAGATGTTATAATTATCTCAATTTGGTAATTGAGAAAAGGTCTTAAGGCACCCAGTTTGCCTTGTGTAATGACATGAGATCCTATCATTAAGACATCCAATTTATCCAAGTTAATCATTGTGTCATTTTCAGTTTTTATCACCACTTCTTTATAGAGATCATTGATTAAAAAATAATAATGATAAGTTCCCATCATAGGACAAGACTTGGTCTTTCCTCCTGGGTTTTCATCATATTGAATATTTGTAAGTACACTGAAATAAATATCTGGACTATCTAATAAATGAGTGCCCAATCTTTGACATTAAGACAAACCAAAGGATGGTCAAAGTATAAATAGGTATTTTCACGTTCGATTTAAAAGAAAACTGTAATGGTTGTTAAAGGAGATGAAACTCCGATCATAAGAAGGAATACTAGAGGTTTGAGAAAGACACTGAGAGCAAAAGATAAGCTTGACTTCATTAGTCGACTAGTTTTTTCGAGTTCAGAGCTCTTGTCATACACAATTGATAGTCTTCAAAACTCAAAAGTTGCCTTCGCAATAACCTAGTAGACTTAATATTAGTCTTTATAGTTAGCTGATGGATTGAGCTATCTCTAGAAGTTGTCTTTAATACTTGCATTTGAACTTCTCTTTTTCCGAGCTTTGCCCAACTAATGATCGGGGCACACGAAAGATTATGAAAGAAAGCAGGTTTGTATTATAGGACGCTGGAAATGTAGGTAATTCTATATTCCCCTAAAGGATGGGGATCTTTGCTGAGCTAGCTATCCAACAGACAAGGGGATTCCCTAATTATAAAAAAGAAACATATATTCCCCTAAAATATGGATGCAAATTAGTGAAAGAAAAAGAACAGTAATGCCTCAAGAGCACAATGAAGTGACACTCTCAAGAGCAATATCACTAAACAAGTCAGAAAAATCCCACACTAATCTGAAATGAAATTACAGCATTAGATTTAATGCAAATCCTTTGCAACCTCAATAATTCTCCATATATATTGACAGCTTTTTGTTTATGAGCATCCTATAAAGCACATTACCATTAATATTCCAAGCAAGAAACAGGGTACATAAGTAACATGACCACGGTATACAGCGCCGGAGAGGATAACATATGTAACATGTTAGCTATAACAGACTATCCTGCATTCAGTACCCCAAAAACTTGCCATCTTTTCTGCATTGTGAACTATATATGCTACAAGCTTCGTCGACCTATACAAGAAAAAAAAAGAAAAAAAGAGCAACTCGCTTTGCTTCATGCTAATCCAGAGTCCAAAATAGGCATTTGGGTGCCAGGGGAGAGGTGTTCATGTGAAAACTATTGAACAGCATTGGAAGGAGTATTTTTCTATGGATATGATGGCAGGAAGCAATATTCATGTGTATCTTTCTATGTCATGGGTGGACAAGAGCTGGGAGCATAGAGCTACTACTGGCACTTGCCTGCTGAGAGGCAAAACTAGGGGCTGGGTGAAGGAGTTCAGCTTGTGGAAACGAGCCACTTGATGGAATATCAAGAAGCAGATCCTGATCAGAGCTTTCATCTTCAAATTGGAAGGAATCAAGCATGAGGGAGTCGCCATCAGCCTGCAATGCAAAAAGGTTCCTTGAAGTAGGAGTTAAGCACGAGCCTTCATTTCGCACAATTTCCTTGCTTCGGTACCCAGGTTTCAGAAGAGCTCTTTTGGGGATTTTCAGAGTAGTTTTTGCTTCTGAAAAACAAAAACAACATGATTTTTTAATTGAAGAAAGTAATGAAAGCATGAAAAATGCATTTTTTAGTTGATGAATAATCAAAAGTTATATTAATATGACACAAAAGGGGAAATCACCCCATGTACAAAATGGGCGAATACAAAAATCATTACGCCTTCAAGCTCTCCTGGAAAAAAGTCTTAACTATTGTATTGGAAGAAATATGAATTCTCAACAGATTAGGCAAGAGTAATGGACACAATATATTATTCTCTCAGCTATTATATGAAAAAAGTCTTATTTTGCAATTTTATTAAGCCAAATGTTCAATAGATGATATGACATTCTCATGGACACGCAAACTATAATTTCAAGTCCCAGTTACATTCATATGCAGAAATTCAATCAGTCATGGCTTCCGCTCATCATGAGTGTGGCTTGGGTAATAACGTATGGACGATCCCTTTGTCAAGGCCACACTTATTTCCCATAAGTACCATTTTCTAACCCATAAGTACCATTAACCCTTGGGAAAAGAGTTGTCCTGGTTTTAACCTTGGGATGCACTAAAACACCAATTGACTCTTATTTCCCTTAATTCCCATCAAACTATTCTCCAAAAAGACAAACTTTTCTGGTTGTCAAGATCAACGAGCATTAGCTTCCCTGGTTAAGTGAATCAGTTAAAGCCAAATGGAGCAGGAAAAGTAATTATGGCTAAGGTTGTGTATATATGATACTGCCACACCCAGTTCTAGGTAGGACTTTTCAGGGTATTGGCTGGTTGTGCCATTGAGTTTCAGTACATATCTGCAGGGAAGGAAGACTGCAACTTCAATCTTAGTAAAACCCTTTACTACAAGATAATCTTAGAATGAAGATTTCCATAGGTATAACGAAGATGCAAAGCCACCTGGGACCTGATCATCCCCTTCAGAATATATAGAAATGATACTAACCAGGAATAATGTGATTTTGGCTATCTTGCAATTTCTTGGCAGGGACCAAATTACCAGAAGAGCCCGATTTACCTCCTGATAGGCTGATGCTCTCTCCTGTAGTTGCTTTTGCTGTCTTTTCCTAAGCAAAGAAACAACAGTAGGTTATGCTAATTCTTACATTATAGCATATCGAAGCAAAGATGACCTGAAAGACAAATAAAGAGAAAGCTCACACCTTTATCACATTGTAGTGTTCCACCCATTTACACTTGATCAAATTGGACAGTGCGAGTCCCTTCACAACCTTACAATCTTCACTTTTGATTCCATATGAAGAAGAGTCAAGAACTCCTTCTGCGAGTAGTTTTTGGAAGGAAGATAGGTTCTCCATGAAATAGGGGCTAGTGAACATACTTTGAAGGCTGCATGAAAGAGAAAAATATCATTATTTCTACTATCCCAAGATGAAATCCTTCCAAACTTAATGGCAAGAGAGATTTATATTTTCTAAGTTGCTGTATCACCAAGGACTGATGGGCTCACCTATCAGAAATTGTGGAGTTATCAATAGAAGGTAGATACTTAAGCAAATCTTGCTGTTCATCGGCAGTTAAATGACCCCAAAACACATCAGAGTTAGCAATTTCCTGCAATGAGAACAAAAGATCCATGGGTTAAAGACAAAAATTAGATCATTTTACTAAAAACCACGTAGAATTTCAGGTCTCAAGGTTCAGATTTATATGAATATATTATCATCAAAAAGATCAAGTATGAACATCCAACGTGAACTCAGCTGCCAGTAGAGTATGCAACAGGCTTATTGAGACACTGACACATCAATGTGTAAATTGAATAGAGACCGTATACAGCTTCAGTGTCCGCTGTAGCCAATGTTAGAGCATAAGAATGCAAACTCACAGTTAAGTCAATTTGGTGTAATGGGGAATTGTGATTGCACAAAAGCTGCAACTTCTCATGGTTGGACTTGTCCCTGCCATATGAAAAGGCAATGGATATGTCAAAGCACTTCTTTTTATGCAATATAGCACAATTATAATGGGAACTTCTTAAGAAATCATCTTAACTAATCATCAAACATTTACTTGATAAGGTAAATTCCAAATGGAGTCAAATATCTAGGAAGATCACACGTAACTAGTTTTAACCATGCTTTCCACAAAATCCATGGACAGTCGGTGAGTTTGGATACTAATTTAAGCTACATATTTGTATCTCATGCCTAGAATAATTACCTCTTAGCTTGCTCCGGCTTCACAATTTGACCAATTGGCTTCTTCATTTTCTCGACCCCTGACCATGTATTATACATACTCTTGCTATCATTAAGTGACATCAGAGATGCAGGAGTTGTGTAGCCCTCATCTGCTTTATGAATCTTATTATCAACTGAAAGGGAGCTGGCCTCAGATTCTTCTTCCCGAGCTACAGAGCTGGGATGTCTAATAAGAATACTTCCATGTCCAAATTCAACTGATCCCATTGGTGCTTCACTCTCAAAAAGCAAGTCCTCCTCAGATGAGCCAGAGAAATGCGAAGCTTGCTCATGCAAGATGGTGTGCAAGTCTTTAGTAAGCTTCTCAACTGAAGATTGCTTTGGACGAGTTACGCATGTTCTCTTCCTTGATGGAACCATAGCATCCCACACAATAGATTGTGCCGGACCTGAATAAGGGCCACAGAGAAAACTACACAGTCAAGACTTAAGAAAACAGGAAGAAATTAGCTGGAAGGAAACGGCTTAAATGTTGTGCATTGATTCAGGATAGCTAATTCTAGTAAAGAATCACATGCTATGACCTGCAAAGAGTGCATTCAATCTTATTTGAACATATATATGTAAAAAACAACTGTAATCTGGGGTATAACACTTGCCAGCAGAATCAATGTACTCATTTATTGCCTTTTATCAATCCAAGTCAAAGTAACATGTCAAGTAATACATTTTTCATTTGCATCATCATTTAATTTAAGCCTCTCACCCGTCAAGTCACTAGCATCGGCACTGCCAAACTGAGCACAACTTTCAGAATTTGATTGGGCAGAGCCTGAACTTGACCTATTGCTTGTATCCTCATCCAGGTTCTTCTGGAAGCCCTGACTGTAATCAGGAGTATACTCCCCATCTGCTGTACTATCATTTAACTTCCTTTTATTCAGTTTTTCCTCCTTTCTCTTAAGAGATATAGTCTTTACTCTGGCTACCCTATGGTCTTCATAATCATCTGGATCAAGTCTGGCATGCAGAGGGGTGTAGTTTGCAAGAGTTCCCTTTGTCCTCCATCGCGATCCACATGCATTACAGAGTACAGGCTTCTCCGGGGGACCATTTCGCCATAGAGGGGTGCCTGTGGCAAGACTATGCTGTCAGAAACCATCACATATCAAATGGCTCTGGCAACAAATGGAACAGCAAGGGATCAATAAATGGACCACATATCAAGTTGTTGTAAGATTCAGCAGTGACAATCACCAATTTAGCAGTCAGCACTAAAAATCAATATATGTAGTTTGTCAAGTAAAGGAAGCTTATCAATAAGAAAATAGCTCTCCTATATTCAGAGTGAAAATTTCTCCAAATGGTGTGGTCCAAGTTTTGTAAAACTGAGTCGGAGAAAACTTTGCCACCAGAATATCATCTATTGACCCAATCAACATTTGTGTTCAGATCCAGTATCCACCTGACATTTTTTTCAATAGTTTATACCAACATATGAGTGTCTTACATTTGGGTTACGAGAAGGGTGATAAGCAGCCATTAGTGTTGTTAGCCTAGACTTCTACCTGGGTCGACAATCTTGAAGTACATTTCCAATTGGATGCTAACCACCTTAAAAGTCAGTAGTAATTTCACATATACTGTAAATGCATTACAGTAAAGATGCAATGAATGAAACTGGAAGTGATTGCAATTTAGGTGGTGGTCACATGGGGTAAAAAGAAGGCAAGATATCAAAGTTCCAACCAAAAAAGGATAAGAGTAAGAAGGAAGGGAAGATAGAAGACAAAAATCCTGAAACACCAACTGTTCACAAGACTTTGAGACTTCCTATCCTCACAAGTTCTTAAGGCAAAATGACATCACTACTCCGGACTTGAAATGAAGAGCTTCGCACTAACTTACAATAGAACAGCAATGGGAGTGGTTCTCAGGGTAACTCTTGCTATAGCCCAAGAACCTAGAAACTAGTATAGCTAAAGAAACTACTACTAGCAAGATTGAACTTATGCCTAATCAACATCATTCCTCGATGTATTGTTAAAGCAAATGGCCAGTGAAGGCCCCTGCTTAAAGCTACCCACCTGAGGATCGGTTTCTCAGCCAAAGGTGAAATTTCACATAATGAAGTTAGAATGTCTAGTGATCCTTAGGTCCCTTGTAACCATCTCCCTCAGCAGCCAAAACAAATAACAATTCATCATCCTGTAGCTCTAACTAAACTAAACCGGGATACTTGTCTCCTGACTAAGAAAGGATACGATGGAACTGCAACAAGAATGGTACCAATAGTGGTATTGACACAAACAAACAGTAGATTAACAAAGCTTCCATGATCATAGAGTTCTAGCAAATCAACACTTTCTGAACTTCTAGCTAGAGGATCACTATGTGATTTATCGAAAGCCTAAGTTTTCTGAAAAGAAAATGACAATGACACAATGCTGTGTCTTCTGGTTAGAGCTCTCGAGTTCATCTATAAACATTCAAGAAGTGTCTTCCTGAAAGAGGTAAATGTGTAGCAGTATACTGAAAATGATCAAGAAGAACGAACGAAATCCCTATACAAAAGGGTTCACAGCTACTTGATAGCGAACAAAGGGGCCAGTCAACTTTAAGAACTGAAAAAGGCAAATAAGTGAAACCAGTCGACAATTCCATCAAGAATGACACAAGTGTCAGGAACATTGGAGGAACTGATCATAGAAAATGAATGGTTTTGGCCTCAAGCAATATGGCTTTAACTTGTGGATCAAACAGCAACATTTCTGACCAAGAACCAGGAAGAGTGATATGTAATGCAACTGAGATTTCAACAGGGAAAACAGAAGTGCACTTTAGTCTGATTGGAACACCAATTTTGGATAAAAGAAAGCATCAAGAAAATGCTAAGGAGGAATAACCAAGTCAGAATTGGTTGAAACAGGTTGAAAGGTCCTAATGGGTTTCTGGAATTCTGCAAATTTCTATAGAAACCTAACTCGAAATACCCATTATATAAACTTCAGATGCATGTATTGCCCATAGTCAACATCCACAAAGAGGAAAATAAGACAAAGAGCTGAGCAAAAAGGGTCCATAAACCAGACAAAACCCATTCCTTAATGCAATAGAGACTACTGGAATTAACCCCAGATTGAAGGAACATAAAATTCTGCTATCCTTCAATAATATCAGCTCAAACTTAATACACTGCATATAACCACAACACCATTCATGATTCATTGACTTGCCCAGTTTAGTCCAAACTTCCTCACTGTCAGCTACTGAATCTAGAGGGTGAAAAAAAAATGCAAAGTAGAAAATTTTCAGGATTCAGAAGAGAAATTTTGAGAACTGAAGAACTTTTTTGGGCAATTAAATTCAGGAATTTATTCCAGAAAAATATAAAAACTCACTTGTAACACCACAGTGACAGCAAGGTCCTTGCTTGCCCATGTCCGTCTCCTCCTCCTTTTTTTGATTTTTTTTTTTGACAAATAAAAGCAAATGAAAGCTTACTTTTTCTGAGCAAAAGAAAATAAATGAAATTTCCCCAAAAAAGGGGAATCAATTCAGTTCAATCCTTAAATGGCATACACGGCGGGTCTTCTCCGAAACCGCGAATAGAATCACAATTCAGAGAGACCCAGAACCGGAATTAGGATTGAAAATGCCAACAAACAGTATAAATTCCAAATCTTCAACTCAATATTGAGAAAGAGAGTAAAAAAAAAGATGGGATTTGAAGCTAGAAATTTGTAAAATCCAATGAGAGAGAAAAGACGATTGAAAGGGGGAATCTAATAAATGGGGGAAGAAGGAAAGAGAGGAAGGGGAAGGGGAAGGGGAAGGGGAAAGGCAGGTTGAAAATGGAGGGCTTGTATTGGTATATGACCTTTTTTTTTCTTTGCTGTTTTGTTGTTGTTGTATTGTATATCAAGTAAATGTTTCAGCTTTCCATTAGCTTTCATTTTTGATTTGTTCTGTTAAATTATTAATTTCTGATATCCTTTCAATTCAATTAGCCACTTTATTTATTTATTTTTCCTTTCACCATTTTTGTGTCAAGGGGAAAATTCCAGTGGGTTTTTCTTTCTTCTCTCATAAATCATAATTGACCAAGTAGATGAGATGAGGTGAGGAATATTACTTCACATATCCATGTTGACTATACAGCCTCCCCACCCCCAAACTCTGTTGTCCAGACTACATACAATTTTCTACATGTCAAATTAATATGAAGACTTTGCTAAAAAATTAATATGAAGAGTTTTACAAAATCCTTTGGGAGGAAGGTCCTTCTACTTCTATAGTCTTACTCGGAAGTGGCAAATACGCTACATTATTAATGGATCTGAATAATTATTACAAACCAATTTTATAATTTATGAAGTTGATTTGATTATGATTTGGATTTACCTGTAGATTGCTTATGGCGACTTTTCTTTTTTAAGAAAAATGTTAACCCATTTTTTTATAGTTTTTTTATATTTTTAAAATGTTTGTCAATTTTTATGAAACTTAAAATAATATTTTCTTTTTTAAAAAATTTAAAAATTTATTATTATTTAATATATATAATTAATAGCAATGTGAAATAATTTCTTTTATATGAAATAATCAACCTAGTTGAGCTAATTTATTGTTTGAATTTAAGATGATTCATGGTCATAATTCAGGTGTCATAGAGATCACTTCTACTTGAATAAATCACTATAGTTTAATTTTTCTTGTATTAGATATTTGTTTGTGATTATTTTTATTTTTTTTTAAAGATGAGTATAAAAAACATTAGATAACCCTTCGCTAACAACTAATTATAACAATTAAAACGAACATCTCGTAACAGACTAAAGTCATAATCACTCGTAACAATTGGTAACAGTTCATAATCATTAACATCTAATCGTATCAGCTCATAACCTTTACCAACTATACTTTAACAACTAAAATATACAGGGTCTAAATATACAAACTCAAGTTCCCAAGAAATCTTAGACTTGTCCTTCTTCCCATCTTTGTCCTCTATTTTAAGAATTTTTGACTTTGGTATTGCTGAAGAGACACTTTGAAGTATAGAACTAATTCATCCCTCAAATCAAATTTGACCAACAAAGAGAGCTCAACAATTACCATAGACAGTCATCCCTTGATGAAATTTTACTTATATAGAATTAAACATGATTGAACGACTTAGTACTTGTGATGACATAGTCTAACAAATAGACCATTAGTGGTTCAAGAAAAATCTTTGTATAAATACTATACAACGTTTTGTTTGGTTCCACAACACATTTCTTAAAAATCTATCAATCAATGTTGCATATGTCGTGGATATACATAGTTATTAACCCATAATTTTCTTGGGACTTGCACTAAGAGAAAGACAAGTGCAATATAAACATAAGATCATATATGTATTTTTAAAAAGTGATACGACATGTATAAATACAATTTTTTTGGTAAGAATAAATCTAAAATATTAAAATTATTTTTATTTTGATAAAATTAATCGTTAATGTACTTTCGTCCGACTTTATATATTGCAACATCAATTTCGTCACAGGCCGTATTTTTAACTTTGATCTGTCTTTCTCAAACACCGACCATTTATAGTGTAACGTCATAGAACGTGCTTTCGGAGATTCGAACTAATTTTTTGCCCTTTACATTTTTTCTAATTTTTTCCTCTTTACTGAGTTGAGCTCACTACCAACTCAAGTAACACTTTGTTGGTATAAGATCTTATATTTGAATACAAGTATATTTTTTTGCCCTTTATGATAATCTAAAATGGTAGACTAATATTCCATTTCACATGTAAATTAAAAAAATTTCAATATAGAGAGAATTCTAGTTTTCATCCACAGATACTTTTTGTAGAATCTTTATCTATGTAAATTAGGCTCATATATAGTCATTGCTAAATTATTTCGATAGATAATTTTTGTGATAATTATTAAGATAATATTAAGGCGAAATATTCAATGAAAAAACCAAAGGAGGGGCATATAAAACACTGGATACAAAAGCCGGGTTACTTGTAGTATTTAAGTAAATAATACCATATAAGTCTTGATTTAATGGTCAAAATTGAAACATTACATGTTCTTAATAGCACCACATTATCGGGTCCATCAAACACATGACATTGTAAATAAATAGTTAAAGATCGAACTACCCGAAAATACAATTATGAATTGAGGAAAAACCCCCATTGAAGAGAATAATAATGTGACATTCTTAGGAGTAAACCAGCTAACTAGTTGGATACAGCAATTCTCTCTGCAAAGACATAAATGAAAATAATAACAATTACACCATTCAATTTGATGAAAATTTTTGAAACCCCAATAACTCTCCATATATATATGGACATCCTTTTGTTTATGAGCATTCCATTAAGCAATTTTCCATTGCTTTTTTCCAAGCAAGGTATAAGAGGGTACATCCTCATAAATCTAAATCCACCCAAAAGGATACATATGTAAGCTACAACAGACTATCCTGAATTCAACACCCCAAAAACTTACCATCTTTCTCCATTGTGAAATATATATGCTACAAGTTTCCTTCAACCTATACAGCAAAAAAAAAAAAAAAAGGCAAGCTAAATTTTTTGCCCCTTGCCAATCCAAGTTCAAAATAGGCATTTGGGTGCAGTAGGGAGGGGAAAATCATTAATTGTTTAAAAGAAAAAACTGTCAAACTGCATCCAAGGGGTATTTTTATATGGATGGCAGGAAACCCTAACCAAGGGTATGTTTCTACATCAAGGGCGGAGAAAAGCTGCATGTACAGAGCTACTACTGGCACTTGCCTGCTGGGAGGCAAAACTGGTGGTTGGGTGAAGGAGTTCCGCCTCTGGGAACGATCCATTTGATGGAATATCGAGAAGCAGATCCTGGTCAGAGCTTTCATTTTCCAATTGAAAGGAATCAAGCATGAGGGAACTGCCATTGGTCTGCAATGCAAAAAGGTTCTGCGTAGTAGGAATGAAGCATGATCCTTCATTTTGCACCGGTTCCTTCCGTTCATACCCAGCTTTGGCAAGAACTCTTTTGGGGATCTTTAGAGTGGTCTTCACTTCTGAAAAAGGGGGAAGTTAGGATTTTTGTCGTTGAAGAAACAACATGATTAATGTGGTAACTGTTTCTTCAAAAGAAATATGATTTGTCAAAGATTTAATGATTTATGCAAGACTATGCAATGGGAGCAAGCATGATTATTTTTTGTCATATCTTCAAAGCAGAACCATAGGTCCAGCAAGTTCCTCCCTCTGTCCCCAGGCTCACCACCACAGATGACGCAGAGAGGTTGATTCCATTATACCCTAGACTAAAAAACCATTTACTAACTACTACTCCATAGAGATGAAGCAAACAAATGCTTAGAGAGACATTTTACTTTAGTTCCTATAATCCAAGGTCACCAAGACAGATGCTTGAATGCAGAATACCCAATTATAGACGGCTAGACTTGTTAATCTAACATGTAGTTCTGACCTATAAGTACTGCTAACCTTTAAAAGGGGTTATCTTAGTCAGGTATTGGAGGTGGGATGATTATTTTAGAGCAGGATCTTCATATAGTAGGTGAGAAAGGGCCAACTTCTTTCTCAGAATATTCCTTTGAGCCTACAATTAGCACTTGTTTGACAAGCACATAACCTAACAAGTTTTAGGCCAAACAGTAACCTAAAAAGTTTGACAACTACCATAAGTGAAGTAGCAGGTAAAAGATCATTAATTCCTCACAAATCTACATCCTTTTCTTTCACTAAGATGAAGTATTACCATTCAGAAATCTACATCCTTCTCTTTCAATTGCACAAAAGATAGAAGAATTCAAATTATTTCCGCTTATCGTGTTGGTTACTTTGTCTGTTCATGTTGGTTAGGCAAATCAATCCTGCCTACTCTTATTTCCGTTAATGAGACATGACAATATTTGAGCCTTAAACTTAGTTCCAACTTTCCATACTCATCAACAAGAAGCAGGGCCTCTTATTTAATTCAGAAAATAAATAAATGATAGTAACCTGGGCAGACACGATTTTGGTTATCACGCAATTTCTTGGCAATGATGAGATTACCAGAATAGCTGGATTTAGCTCCAAAAAGGCCGATGCACTCTCCTGTACTCTCTTTTGCTCTCTTGTCCTAAGCAACAGAAACAACAGTTAATTCATGGATCTTCTTACATTACAATGCCGTTGAAACAAGCATGGAATGACAAACAAATAAAGAAAGCTCAAACCTTTATCACATCGTAATGTTCCACCCATTTACACTTGGTCCTATCAGAAATTGCAAGTTTCTTCAGAAGCTTACAGTCTTCAGCTTTTACCCCTGGAAAAGAAGAGTCAAGCACCCCTTCCGCAAGCAGTTGCTGGAAGGAATATAGGTTCTCCATGAAATGAGGACTAGAAAACATGCTTTCAAGGCTGCACGAAAGAGAAAAAGGATAATCATTAACTGTAAACTCCCACGATGAAGTATCCCTGAACTTAATGGTGATAAATATTTGCCAACATTTTATAAGTTGCATAAGTTACTAAGGAGTAAGGACTGAATGGACTAACGTATCAGGAAGTGCAGAAGTGTCGACAGATGGTAGATATTTAAGCAAATCTTGCTGTTCATCAGCCGTTAAACGCCCCAAAAACACATCAGAGTTAACAATTTTCTGCACCGAGAACAAATGATCTATAAGTTACAGACAAAATTGGAAAAAAGCCCTAGTAGAATTTAAGGTTTCAAGGCTCAGATTTGCATGAATCAAAGAGAGCAAAAGATATCATCAGATAAGGATCACGCATTTATAGTTGAATACCCAATATGAATACAGCTGCTGGTGTGGTATATATTCAACAGGCTCAAAAAGACTCTGTAATTGAACAAAGACCTCTTGCTACAGCATTGATCTCAGCTGTAATGAATGTGCAGAGCAGAAAAATGCAAACTCACAGTTAAGTCAATTTGGCACAGTGGGGAATTATGAGACCACAAAATCTGCAACTTCTCGTGATTGTACTTGTCTCTGCAATACAAATAACAGAGATGTCAAAGAACTTCTTTTGCACTATTCTACTACAACTATAGTTTCACCACTAAAGCACATTTTCTAGACAAATTTAATTCCTAAAACCTGGCTCAAAGTCATTGGAAAATCACAAAAACTATTTTTTAGCCATTTTTTCCTATGAAATTCATACATACTCGTGAATTCAAATACTAATTCAGCAATATATGTGCATTTCATGCCAAGAAGGATTACCTTTTCACTTGCTCCAGCGGCATAATTTGGCCATTTAACTTCTTAACTTTTTCAACCCCCAAACGTGGATTATACGCACTCTTGCTAATGTTAAGGGACACCATAGACGCAGGAGTCATGTAGCCCTCATCTGCCCTATAAAGCTTATTATCAACTGAAAGGGAACTGGCTTCAGATTCCTCTTCCCTTGCCATGGAGCTGGGATGTCTAATAAGGACACTTCCATGTCCAAATTCAACTGATCCCATTGGCGCTTCACTCTCAAAAAGTAAGTCTTCCTCAGATGAGCCAGAGAAGTGAGAAGCTTGCTCATGCAAGATGGTGTGCAAGTCTTTAGTCAGCTTCTCAACTGAAGATTGCTTCGGACGAGTTACGCATGTCCTCTTCCTTGACGGAACCAGCGCGTCCCACATCATGGATTGTGCTGGGCCTGTAAAAGGGCCATATTGAAGACTAGACATATTTAACAAATAAGAGATGATAAACAAGTTCTGGATTCTCTATCAATATTTTAGAACTAAAGTCCACCATTGGCAAGATTTAGTTGCACAGCAACAAAGGAGGAAGCAATTAGCTTCAATGAAATAGGCTTAAATTTTATGTATGATTCAGGGAAGCCAGTTCTAGTGATAAATTAAATGTACTTAACATAACTAAACAATATGATCTATGATACAATTGAAAGGTACAGCATCAACAAATGACAACTTTCACTAGCTATGGAGCTGATGTCGATTACAGCCCGTTAGTTCTGAAATTATCTTATCTATCGGCCCCTCACCCCAATGTTCAAAAACAGTGCTCATAAGCACTTCCACTTGCAACTGTAATCATTGCCAGTAGAATCAATAAATTTACACATTAGTGTCACACTTTATAGAACCAAGACAAATTGGATAGCACTCAATACATTCGCCACTCGCATCATTGTTTGATCTAATGAAAAATGTACTAGAATGCATTCAAGCCTCTTGCAGTCTCACCTGTCAAGTCACTAGCATCTGCACCGCCAAACTGAGCACAACTCTCTGAGTTTGATATGGCAGAGCCTGAACTTGATCTATTACTAGCATCCTCATCCTGGTTCTTCCGGAAGCCATGACTGTAATCAGGAGTATGCTCCCCATCTATTGTATTATCATAACTCAGCTTCCTCTTATTCAGCTTTTCATCCTTTCTCTTAAGAGAGATAGTCTTCACTCTGGCTATCCTATGGTCCTCATAGTCATCTGGATCTAGTCTGGCATGTAGAGGTGTATAGTTCGCAAGAGTTCCCTTTGTTCTCCACCGGGATCCACATGCATTACAGAGTACAGGCTTTTCTGGAGGACCATTGCGCCACAGAGGAGTGCCTGTGGAGACATTATGCTTCAGAAACTATGAAATATCAAATGATTCAGAGCTACAAAGGAACAACAAAGAAATCAATGAGCAAAATCATGTCTCAAGCTTTGTGAATGCTCATCCATAATTACCACCAATTTAATGCTTAGCATTAAGAAATCAATACATGTAGTTTGTTAAGATAGGGAAGCTACACAATTAAAAGTATTCAATCTTGAAAGCTGTCCTTAATTTCACGGTTGAAATTTCTCCAAAGAAAGTATCCCAAGATATGTGACACTGAAGAAAACTTGACCACAAGAACACCATCCATCGAGCTACCCTACATATGTTTTGAGATCCAGAATCCACCTATCATTTTATTTTCAATTGCTTCTTTTGACATATTGAACATATTATTTCGAGGCGACAATAAGTGTGACAAGCAGCCACTCAGTGCGGCTCGTCTAGACTTTTACATGTATTGACAATAACCTCGAACACAAGGTCCAAGCAGTCAGACACAGAAGCAGCATATAATTTGCACATCCTGCATGATTACAGTAATGTTGTGACCTATGCTGGAAGTTATGGAAATTCAGGTGCACATCACATTGGAAAAACAGAAGCGAGGTGCGAAGGTTTCTTAGAAGAAGGATAAGAGTAAGAGGGAAGCGACAGATGGAGGTGGAGATCCTGTACCTAAAGCTCACAAGACTTTGAGGCTGCCTATTGTTGATACAAGTTCCTATGGTTAAATAATACCACTCCTCTGAACTTGAATAAACGACAAGAACTGTGCAACGCTATGACATTATCAAGCAAAACAATATCGCAGAGAAACAATGTCAGCCTCTCTCAGCTTAAGTCTTGCCATAGCCCAAGAACCAGGAAACAAATGTAGCCAAAGAAACTACTACTAAGGAATTCAACCTATGCCTGAAATCATTCTTGGCAAGGGATTCTTCCTTAAAGTACCAATGGCTAGTCAGGGTTCCCCAAAGACATCTTATCAGCTTCTCGATGAAAGGTGAAATATCATTGATCGAAGTCTGCACATGTAAGTGACTCAAAGATCTCCTCTAACCATAAACTTCAGCAGTGAAACATATAATGATTTGAGCATCCTCAAGCTCTGACTTGATAAGGACACTTGAGTCCAGTCTAAGAAAGGATGGGATGAAGCTGCAATAAGCTTGGAGTCAGTGCCAACCTTAGCATTGTCACAAGCAGACTCTAGATGTACAAAGTTCATGATCATGGAGTTCCACCAGGTGTACAAACTCTGAACTTCTACCTAGAGAATGAAGCAACAAGGTTTATTGATGGTGTAAATTTTCTGAGATTAATTATAGAAAGGATATGGCTCTTCTGGGTAAAGCTCATAAGTTCCTTGATACACACTCAACAAGTGAAACATATCTCTACCCAGGAATGGTAAATGTGAAGCATCAGGCAGCGGATGATTGAGAAAGACAAGCGAACCGTTCACATCTACCAAGCAGCTAGCAGAGGCAACAGTCAACTCCAAGAACTGAAAGAAACAAATGAGTGAAACCAATATATGATTCAATTTTAGAATGACACAAGTCTGGGGAACAATATTGGAGGATGAACATAATTAGTTTCGCCAAGAGCAATAAGACTTTAACTTGCGGATCAAATGGCAACAATGTCGACAAAGAGCCAAGCCACACGCTATAGGATACAAATGAGATTTAGAAATGAGCAACAGAAGCACATTTCTTCTGATTGATACATCAATTTCAGATGAAAGGAAGCATCATGAGAATGTTGAGGAGGAAATACCCAGTCTGAATTGATTGAGAAGGTTGAATGGTCATAATGGGTTTCTGGAATTTTGCAGAACCTCCAAGAGATCAAAATTCAAATTCCATTACATGAACTTAATATGCATATATTGCCAGTAGAGTCAAAATCCACAAAGAGGAAACATGAATTATGGATGAGCAAAAAGGGTCCCCAAAACCTTAATAAAACCCATTCATTTATGCAAGTTTTTGCAACTAGGATTAACACACTAACTTCCCAGATTGAAGGAACTTAAAATTCTGCTATCCTTCAATTAATATCAGCTCAAACTTCATAAAGAAACATAGTACACAGCATAGAACCACAACACCATTCATTATCATTCATTTGACTTGCCCAGTTTAGTCCAAACTTCTTCTCTATAAGCTAATGAATCTAGAAAAGGGGAAAATAAAATCCAAAGCAGAAAATTTTCCGGAGACAGAAGAGAATTGTTGAGAGCTGAAGATTCAAATTAATCATTTTCTGGGAATTAAATTTAGGAATATAATTCAAGATAAATATAAAAACTCACTTGTAACACCACAGTGACAGCAAGGTCCTTGCTTTCCCATGTCCGTCTCCTCCTTTTTTAGATTTTTCTTTTTTTTTTTGAAATTTTTTGACAAATAAAAGCTCAATTTTTCTGAGCAAATGACAAAATAAATAAAATTTCCCAAAGAAAAAAAGGAATTAATTCACTTCAACTCCTCAACAAACATACAGGCTGGGTCTTCTCTCAATCCGCAAATACAATCAGAATTCAGAAAGACCCAGAACCGAAATTAGGCTTGAAAATACCAATAAACAGCACAAATTGCAAATCTTCAACTAAATATTGAGAAAGAGAGTAAAAAGATGAGATTTGCAGCTGGGTTTATGCAAAATCCAATGAGAGACAAAAGACAATTGAAAGGGGGAATCTTATAAAATGGGGGAAGAAGGAAAGAGAAGAAGGGGAAGGGGAAGAGGAAAGGCAGGTTGAAAATGGAGGCCGGGTATTGATATAAGACCTTTTTTTTTTTTTTTTCTTTGCTGTTTTTTGTTGTTGTATTGTATATGAAGTAAATGTTTCAGCTTTCCATTAACTTTCATTTTTCTTTCATTTGTTTCTGTTAAATTATTAATTTTTGAAGGCTTTTCTATTACCCATTTTTCTCTTTTTTAAATTTTTTCCTCTCAATATTTTTGTGTTGAGGGAAATTTCCAGTGGGTTTTTTTTCTTCTTCTGTCATAATTGACCAGGTAGATGAGATGGGGTGAGGAATATTGCTTCATATATCCATGTTGACTATGAACTTTTCTTCCAGTTGTTTATATTATTACCCACAATTTTTTATGGGTCAAGAAAAATGAAATATTTTGCCAAAATTCTTTGGCATTAAGGAAAGGAAAGGAGAAGCAAAAACCAATAGCCTTGTCTCCTTCTCAAAATACATTTTATTTTTCTTAAATAAAAGAAGAATCTTACCATGTATAAAATATTAATACAATTTTAATCTTAATTTAAAATCAATTGGTTTTATTGATTTTGATTAGAAACGATTCAACAATGGAATTTCATGTGTCTCGATCAAAGTGATGTTTCCTTTAAGTATTGGATCTATTATATCACGCAAAGATTTATTCTATGAAGTAATACAATAGTTTATCGATGTTCAAGAAAGATAGATTGAAATCAAGGAAACAGTTTGTGGCCAAATTGATGCTATAAGTATAGAGTTGAACGAAATTATTAAATTTGTCGAAATAGAAATCTGTTATGATATTTTAAATTTATTCTTATTAAAAAATTATCTTTGTAGATGTTATATGACTTTTTATAAATAAAATTTATCTTTATGAAAAAAATCTTTTAAATACATGTATGGTTAAAAGTAAGAAGATTATCATAAAATCTTACATAAAAATACAAATAATTGTAAGTAGTATAAGAATATAATTTTTATGAGAGAACATATTTAGTAAATATCTAGCGTACTGCCCCCTCTAACAAATAACATATAGTATAAATAAGTATAATCAAACAAAGAGTGAATTTTATAATTGATATAAACTTTTTTCAATAAATTATATTTGTGAATTTGAAAGTAAAAATTTTTGATTTGGTCATATATATATATATATTTGTGTGAATTATAATTATATATGCAATATTCACAACCAATATCATTCACAAGATGCTTAACATCAATTAGATTAGGTTTGATTCATAATTATAACCCTCCTTGTTTTAGTATATAATTTATCCTAATATACATTTTAGATATCAAAAATATATTCTCCAATCGAATCAACAACCCTAATAAAATTTACACATATTGACAAGAGAAATAATTCGCATAAGGGCGAGAAACAAGACTCTCATAAGAAAAAAGAAACCCTAACTTTCATTAAAAAAAAGAGAGAGAAACCCAAGCTCTTACAAAAGGAGAGAAAATTTATTTTTATAGGGAAAGATAAAAAGAAAATAGATACAGAATTAGGGTTTGAGAGGAAGAAAAGAGAGACTAATGCTCAACGCTAAAAAAATATGATAAATAATAATAATAACACATAAAAAATGATAAATTTATATTGCATGAATAAATGAAAAATTGGCAACTCAACATCAACCCACTTAAATTTTCACATGTGGCTTACACACCATGTGTGTATTATATATATAAACAAATTCAATAAAAACAAAACCAAAAAAAGAACATGAAAGAGAAAGAAAAGTTTATAGAGATCGTGTTGGGAATTTATAAGTAGAAATCTTTTAGAAGTCTCATAACTTAAAGACTATACAAATAATCAAGTTTTTTGGATAGAAAAATAATCATGTTCAAAGGATAGCAAAATCCACTTAATTAAAATGGGATAAATAATTAAATTTTTTCATATAAAGTCATGAAATTAATATCAAGCCATTTAAAACATTAACAAATGAATATATAAGTGTTGGATATAACAACTACATTTTCTTTTAGTCGTATAGATATTTTTATTTTACAAGTTATTTATGTATATTGACAATTTCTATTCTGACTTAAAACTTACATTTACACCTAAAAGCACTAAATATTCCAATTTAAATAGAGTATAAGTTTATTTACCTCGACAATTAATATGTATGTATATAGTGCATTATTAAGATCATATAACACCCTATAACTCTTTTATTCGGCGTTTATTAATTATATGTCACATATAAGTATATATTTATAAGACATTAGAAAAACTATAGATATAAAAATTCATATTTATTTGTCATATAATACTTTATAATAATGCCTATTATATATAAAAGAACATGTCACACACAACTACATATTGATATAAGTGTATGTAGTAGATAAGGATAATTATATGCCTTGACCAAGTCATTAAACAAATCTTGATTAAGACAGTAATATATGTGCTATATTGAGTTAATAATAAAAATAAAAATTGATTGATCTTTGCCTAATACATTTTAAATTAATATATTTTTGTGTATTTTAGATTTCATAAGTGATGCTTAATTTCCCTTGAAAAATTAATGTTTAAATTTTCCCTTTTTATCTTTTCCTTTTTATAAGAAGTCATCGTTATTTTTTGTGGTTTTGTGCGTATGATAGTGAAATTCAGATATTTGTAAAAAATAAAAAAAAATTACATAGTTGGGTAAAATAATAAGGTCAAATGAGGCATTGGAGGTTTAAACATAGGCCATTATTTACCAACCAAATATTTATGAAAATACTGATGAGGGAATATTTTAGAGGTCGGACCGACATAAATAAAAAACTATGCATTATGAATGTGGGTAGCAACTTATGGTATATGACTACTGAACGTGATCAAAGGAGGAAATGTGCAATTGATCCATTCTAGGGTATAATACTAGACTAAACAACTTTGGTCTCCTTTTCCTTTCTCTTCCTCAGTGATCAAGAATTTGATCTCAAATACATGAACGCTCAAGAATACGATTGGCGGTAACCGATAAAATATATGATACCAATTTATAGAGACATTAATACTGAAAAACACGATTAGCGGTAACCAATAAGATATATGACACTAATTTATCATTAGTTTTTTCTTTTTGAGATAAGGATATATATTAATGTCTTCTATATCTGTTCATATTATGGGATACTTATGATACTAGTTCTTTTTTTTTTTCAAAAATTCTATATTAATAACCGTAATATATTCAAATTTACAACAGATATGATTGTTGAAAAGACAGATAAAGGGTGCATGGATGATTGTTCATGAATGACATAATGACTTGGTTTAGAAGAATTATATGTTCCAAACAAATCAAGGGTATATTCGTGTCAATGTTAAAACTAATTGTTACAGATTATAGTTGATATAAGTTGTAATGAGTTGCGATAAATTATAATGGTAATAATAAAATTTTTAAATATAATAATAATAATAATAATAATAATAATAATAATAATAATAATAATGTCATAACACTTGAAAAGAATGTCGACATTCATTGGAAGACAACCTACTTTAACACGTAGTTGAAACAGTAAAATATTTTTGTGTTAAACATTAATGATAGTTGAATAAGGTTCTACTTTCGAACTTTATAAGAAGTCATTTTGTGTTATTATGTATAACTTTTTAAAATTCAAGAAAAATGGTATATCTCAAGTTCTACTTCTATTAAAAAAATTAAAAAATTAGTAGTTTTAAACTTATCTCTAAAAAATTTCAATAATTACATCGGTATTAATTTATGTCCTTACTCTAACTTTTTTTAAAACTCATATATTTTTATATTCTAACTAAGTTGCTGAAATAATGTTCGTATTTCACAGTCAATTTTTTTAAAATAAAGGGGTATATAGACATACATTTGGTGCATAAAATGATGAAAAATCATCGTCTTAGATTATTTGAGATGCTTTCTTTCTTTTCTTCTTAAATGTTAATAGAGAGACTTAATATTTGAATTATAATGAAATGTTACAAAAGAAAGGGTGCGATTCTTTACGACTTTATTTTTTTATTTTAGTCGAGATAAGTTTAGATAAAAAGTTATATAACTTTTTTAAGTTTTATAACTTTTTTAAGTTTCATAGTCTAATATCCCAAAGATACCGTTAAAAGTAATGCTTGAACAATTTAAAATGACTATATCATCAAAGGTGTATTTTATTTGTCATGGAGCTTACTTTAAGAATTTTGTAATTCACATGCTTACAGTGGATCAATAAAACGAAATAATTTTTAGGGTAGCGTGTAAGTGAGGATAAAATACGACGGATCAATCAAACGAATGACTTTATGAAATATTTTTTAGGGTATAGTGTAAGTAAGGATAGACGGAAATGCTTGTGGATATAATTACCAATCTTTATAATTGTTTCTAGTCATTCCCGATAAGGGGTTGAAGCGTTGCAGATGGTATCCAAGCTGGTTAGGGATCGCAAATTGCCCCAACGAGTATGATATAATAAGTTCAAATAACAGTCTCTTCATTTTAGTATTTATAATTAGTGGTTACTCTGTCGGTAGCTAGAAGTTAGTGACTACTAGCAATTATGATCGACAATTAGCATTTACCAGTGTTACCATTATAATTAGTGATTATCAACAATTTCCGACGTTCACCAATAGTAAAGTTTAACGATTAACGGTTATTAGCGTTTATCATCAGTCAATACTTATAGACGCTATCATAAATGCTGACATATACTTCTAGTAACTAATAATTCAAAATTTTCAACGATTAAACTAACTAACAATTAACGCCCATCTAACATATTTCATATCGAAATTACATCCGTGAATTATCTCCTAACACCGGATCATTGGTACTTGTTCGAAATTGATTGAATTAAATATAATGAATGAATATAATTATGGGGTTGCCAAATGCCAACTCTAGGAGAACTAATTTAAAAGTATGTGATAATTAAATAAAAATACCAAGAAATAGGATATCTAGTCTAATAAATAAAGAAATGAATGGGTAAGAAACAAACCCCATGTTGTACGCGTCAGCCAAGGCATGAACAAACATTATGCGTTTTTTACTTTCGCAAGTGCTTCATGAGTGAGGCCATAATGTTGATAGATAATGTATGAAAGTGATATACTAATTAATTGTTTGGGAAAAAAATTAGGAATACGTCATTTATTTCATAATATATGTTACTTTAATTTATTTTTTTATTTTAAAATATCTGTCACTTTATATTTTTAATAATGTATTAATGATTAATTTATCAATTTTATTCATATTAATTGATTTTTTTCTCTTTATTTGACTTTTTTTATTTTCAATGAAATGTTGGGACAATTTAGTCTTTTGATATAAACTTTATCATGAATTTTATATTTTTTAAATTTTTTTTTTTTTTTGTAAGAAGGGTATGAACTTCATTACTACTAGAAACTCATTTACAACCTAGTAATATCTAGTTTTGAGGCCACCTTCTAGGAAGGGTTCCCAAAGACTATACTCAATCATCCGTACATAAATGTTCCCATTTGGTGTATTTTGTATGAGCATTAAGATAGCACATTCTATTCCTAATATTATCCTTTACTATATTGCTTGTCGCTTCTACATTGAGGGTCTTCCCTTGAAAGAGTTTTTCATTCCTTTCCCGCCAAACTTGATAGTGGATGGCAGCCATGGTGCTCATTAATAGTATTTGCTGCACTTTAGGCCATTTGTTCTTGATCAATTTTTTGTGCCAATTTTCAAGATTTTGTGGTTTCCACTCGATTTTCAGCCATCTCCGGATATACTCTCTAATTGTAGAAGCATAATTGCAGGAGAAGAAGAGGTGCTCTATGGATTCCTCTCGCACTTCCACAAATACCACGATCTGTGGTAATCCCTTGGATGAACTTAGCCAATCTTGTTCTCACAGAGCGATCTGCTTTGCAGTAGAAGTCATACAGATGATGCTATGTTTAGGTTGGATACCCTTGCACCGAGCTAGCTTAGTCCACGGCTTTGTTGTTTCCCCTTGGATAGCCATTTGTACCCCGGTGATGGTACATACTCCCTGTTTTTAGAAAGCTAGGATTTCGATTTTTGCATTCTGTTTCAAATATATCCCTCACATTGCATATTCTCCTCCAATACCAAGCACATATCTTGTGTTGCTGCATAATCCCATAAGTTAGTACCCTTAAGATAGTGTGCGTGTACCCACTTGACCCACAGAGTTATCCTTCTTATTGCTAACGAGCCCAAATATGTTTTCCTGTAAGAGCTATGTTCCACTTGGCTAAGTCTTTAATCCCCAGTCCTCCACTTCTTTTCCTTTTGCGAGATGGTCTCCCATGCTACAAAAGGTATTTTTGCTCTTTGAATCCGCATCCCATAGGAAGCTCCGACAAATCTGCTCTACCTTATGTATCGTTTGTCTGCGGAATAACAAAGATATTTGCCCGGAAAGATATTATCCCCATAAATACAGAGTTAATCAGCACCACCCTAGTCTGCATAGGAAAGGTTCCTAGACTTCCAGTCGTTATTTTTGCGAGTTAATTTGTCCACCAACAGTTGGCAGTCCCAAGTAGTTAGTCTTGAGGCTGAAATGGGTACTCCTAAATATTTGAAGGGGAGAGAGCCAAGAGTAAATCCAGAGGTTTGCAATGATCCGGTTTTGGTTCCGTCATCCACTCCACCAAATATTATTTGGGATTTAGACTCATTTATGTGTAGCCCGGAGGTCACCGAAAAGTCCTCAAATGTCTTCTTGATATTTGTAAGCGATGTCTCCTCGGCTTTACGGAAAATCAACAAATCATCTGCAAAGGACAATTGAGTGAGTTGCATCTATTTGCATCCAGGGTGGAGTTTTACTGATTTAGTTATTACGACTGTTGTATGAGGCGTGTGAAGTATTCCATCACAATCACAAAGAGAAGAGGTGACATGGGATCGCCTTGTCTTAGCCATCTACCACCTTCAAAAAACCCAAATGTTCCTCCATTAAATACCGGAGTATATGCAGGAGACTTTAGGCCCGATAAAACCCATTTGGTAAACTCTGCTGGGAAGCAAAGACCCTCCAGGACTTCCTCTACACATGTCCAATAAATAGAGTCATATGCCTTACGTAGATCAATCTTCATTGCACATCTAGGGCTAATCCACTTCCTTGTATAGCTTCTAAGGATTTCTTGACAAATAATCACATTATGCACAAATTCTCTTCCCTTTACAAAAGCACATTGGGACATATTGATAATAGAAGGAAGTACCTCGCTCGATCCGGCACATATGATCATAGATATGCATTTGTAAGTAGTGTTACAGACATGAGATGGGTCCGAACTCACCTGCAGTTGATGGAGTGTAGACTTTTAGGATGATGACCAGATTGATGCAATTCACTTGTTTGGGGAGTTGTCCGGTTTGAAAGAATTCTTGGATAGCTCGTGTTACTAAATCTCCCATCGTGCCCCAGTTCTTCTTGAAAAACCCACTTGAGTAGCCGTCAGGTCCCGGGATTTATTCTCGGAGATGCTGAACATTGTTGATTTGACTTCTTGTGCAGTGACTGGTTTAGTGAGGTTTATCTCGTTGTTGAAGGCCGAGGGTGTTACCAAGCTTAAACACCTCCTTGTTTATTGGTCGTCGATTTTCATTCTCGCATCCCAATGAGATTGTGGTAATACTCCACCATGTGCTTGGCCACATTCTCCATTCCTTCTATTCTGTTTTGGTCCAAGTCATTGATCCAATGTATTAATTTTTGTTGTTTTCTTTGTTTGAGATAAGCAAAGAAAATCTTTGAACATTGATCTCCAAGTCCAACCCACTGTAACTTGCTTTGTCTGTTTGAGAAGGGAGATAGAGGCTTCCAAGTAAAGTTTGGAGTTCCTTGGCAAGTTTTCCCTCTTCCTCTATCAATGTGGTATTAAATGTGTCATTCTGTAATTTTTTCCGAGTGTCCAGTAGGCTGAGTTCTCACCAAGTCCACTTTGCCATGTACATTGCCAAATTGACTTCGATGAAGTTGTTTGAACTTACCTTTCAGCTGTTTAAGGTTGATGATGAGCTGCTGCATGTATCTACCATCTTTACCTTGATCCCAATTTTGAGTTAGTATGGTTCTGAATTCGGCCGCTCCATCCACATGTCACAAAATATGAATTGATTTCCCCTTCTTTGTTCCAACGCATAGAATTTGACCACTATGGGGGTAATCCGATATCCCTGCAGGGAGGTACTCAGCTTGTACATCATTCCATTCCAACACCCCTGCTTGGTTTATTAGAGCCCTGTCTATTCTCGAGTATACTCTATCTTCTGGTTGTTGTTTGTTGGTCCATGTGTAGTAGCACCCTACACTTTTCATCTCATAGAGCTCACAGTCTTGTAGACAGAGTTGGAACGCTTTAGTTTCATCTTCACGTTACAGGACAACCTCCAAGCCTATCTTCTATCCTTAGGGGGCATTGAAATCCCTAGAATAATCCAAGGATATGTAATATCAACTTGTTTCTCTCGTATCTTATCCCACAAGGATTCCCTAGCAGTGGCATCATTCATACCATACACAAACGTGACTAAGAACTTGGATGAAGTCGCTAGTCTAACTACTTCACAAAGTGCACCATTTGATCTCGTGCTATCAACCATCCGTACTTCATATTCATTAGTATTCCACGGAACCCAAATTCTCCCTCCGGGGTGGTGTTCATTATTGATGTACGTACCCCATCCTTCAAAATTTCGTAAACATGTAAATAAGCGTTGTCTCGGATCTTTGTTTCAATCAAACCAATTATCCCAATTTTTCGAGACTGGATAGACATCCTTATTTCATTCTGTTTAGAGGGTTTGTTCATCCCTCTAACATTCCAGACTTGCCACAGTCATATTTGTGTTGGTGGTTCCCCTACAGGGGAGATATTACCTTCAATCATCACTTCTCCCTCGGATATTCGTTGCAATATCCGAAATGGGGATGCATTAACTTCCTGTTGGTCTATTGCAATTAGACTTCTACGCTTTACTCCTCTCACTTGTTGGAATCCTTCATCATCGGTCCGTGCAGTTTTCTCTTGTTGAGGTTTCCTTGGCACCCAAACTTGCTTGATCTTGTTTTTCTTTCTACAATCCTCTTCCAAGTGGCCAAACATTTTACAATGATCGCATTGGACCGGTTTCCACTCATATTCAACCTTTTGTTTCTCTAGGATCCCCTTTTCCGATTTGAATTCTACATATTCGGGTAATTTCTTGTCAAGCTGCACTTCTACAAGTACTCGGCATACCCCAACATTGATTTGCTTTTGGTTTGTTTGTCCGCCTTCATCGGATTCCCAATAAGACTCCCAAGCTTACTGAGACTTGGTGCTCCCCAATATTTGCATTCTAATCCAGAAATTGAACCCGGATGGGTAATTGTTTGATCAAATCCCTATCCAACTTGACATCTACACTCCATGGTTTCATGATTAGGGGTTTTTGTCAAAGAAATAAATCCTTCGGCGTAGTACCAAATCACGTTCGACCACCGACCCAAATCGGATCACGAAAATCCCATCGGGCATGGTAGAGATTTGTTCGATTCTAAACTCTCCCCAAATCCTTCTTAGGAATCCAGCCATTACTGGGTATGGGGATTTACACCCACAATGCAAGACACAAGAGCTGCTTTCCAAAATTCAATTTCGCTCCGGATGTCCGCCTCTTTGATTTGGGCAATCTCCACCCCTTCAATTACCGTCGCTGGTTCATAATGTAGTTCCATCTCGTCTTCTTCAGCGTTATCATCTTCGGCTACAACCGCTGCATATGTCCTCGGTGCGAGAGTCGCCTTCTCCGGTGATTTTGCTCCCCGATTCGGAGCCTCTTCCTCCGAGACGCTCGCATTCGCCGGTGGTTCCGGAATATTTCCCGTGGTATCGTCTTCCACCGATACTCCCGCTTCGATTCATTGTGTGGAGTCTTTTGTTGATTTTCCGATCCATAAATTTTCGCCCTCGATTGTTTAGCTTTCTTTGATCTTCCTCTTTTAGTCATTAGTGAGCTCTCTTTCGGAGAGGTGCTCTCGACTAGAGAGAGAAAAAAATTTTAGTGCTAGTTGTATAATAGCATGATTATCTATTTTTTAAATTTTTCTCACAACAAAAAAGCGATAAATATTATAAAACGGAATGAGTATATAAGTACATAAAAATTAAAAAAAAAAAGGAAAACGTACTCTAATAACTAGGATTTTTAGAAGTTAGTTACCGAGGTGTGAATTAGGACAGGCCCATCTCAGTAAAGTTGTGGGTCCCACTTCATTGGATTTTTTTAAAAAAATTTGGGGAGGGGGGAAGGTTGCTTCCATGTTGTTCCTTCTTGTTAACATTCCACCAATTGGAGAGCATTGGACTTTGTAGGAGTCATAAAATAAATTTTTTTTAACAAAGGGAATCATAAAAAATTAAAAAGACAATTTAATAATCAATTAATTATCATGTAATTATAGTATTTGAGAGGTCTCAATATTAAAATTTAATTTAGCATTCCCTAAATTTCACAATATATATAAACTTTTTTTCGTTTTATAATAAGTATTAATAATTAAATTATTAATTTTGTGCTTATTAATTATTTTTTCTCATTCTTTTATGGATTTCTTTATTTGGAATGAAATCTATGAACAATTTGTATATTTAACACCAATTTTATCATAAATTTTATATTTCATTTATATTTCCTCGTAACTTGAAAATAAATATTGTGAACAAAGAGAGTATTTGTTAATTTTTTTTTATTGATAGTAATAGCATGGTAAAATTAAGTAAGCTTCATTAAAAGTTTAGCTTTTCTCCACTATTTTCTCTTTAAAAAAAAAATATAGCCTTCTCTATGCTCGCTTGGTATGGATGAGAATTTATAATGGGAATTAGAATTCATTTTTGGAAATGAGAATTGGTATATGAATTGCTACCATCATTGTATTGTATGTGGACGTTTTTAAAGTAAGAATAAGATTGGAAATAAAAGTAAATACTGTTATTAAATAGCTATAGATGTATTCCCATTATGAATTCTCACCTTCCCCTATGGAAATAAATATTGATAATATAGGACTTCTATTTTTATTCTCATTCTTTAATTTATTCTCATTTCTATAAACCAAATATGGTAAATATATTACATCATCTCCTATTCTCATTCACACTCATCTATTACCACATAACAAATGTGCCATATGAGTAATGTTATCTCTCGGCTTTGAATCGTCTTTACGACTTAGTTTCATGTTGTTCGACCATATGGTATTAGATTATTGGTTGATAGTAATATGAATATGTAATGAATATTAAATCCTTGGATTGAGACTATCTATGATAGCAGGTAAATCTTTTCGAAGATACGATTAAGAATATTTTCTAGACAAAGTTGTATTATAAAATAACGAGTACATAAAAGACGAGTATTAAGAAATGTTTCAATTAATTTCTCGATAAAAATTTTATTTTATTATTTTAATTATAAATTTGTTTAACAGTGATAGATGTTGTAATATTGCATGTTTTTATCCTTTAATTTTTGTTTTGAAAATAAAAAACCGAGTTGTGGTTGACTCAGCCTCATGGGAGTGGATTTTTACCTTTTACTGGTTACAATATTCCTACTTCTAAAATGAAAAATTAAAGAAAAATGAAGAACGAAGAAAGTAAAGAAAACAGGAAATTAAGTAGACAAACAATGAAGGGTATGTTCTTTCAACTTATTTTTATTAAAACTTATTTCCATTTAATTTATCTAAAATTATTTTTCAGTGCTGAACTTACCTTTACTGAACTTAAATTATGTAAATGTATTCATGCCAAACCTAATTTATCATGACTTTTAATGAAATGTCTAGTTAATGTGCGACATGGGTTGCCGAGAGTGGGCGTTCGGGTCATACATATTATTAGGAACAGTTTTGAAGATTACCGACTAGCCCTATAAATTATCATAGGCCTTTCTAACATGCTTTGTCCTCACTCACACACTAATTGGAAAAAATTTTCAGGAGGTTAGTTATCATTAAACAATTACAAACTAAACACGCTTAATTGTGGAGTTTTTAAGAGTACATTTCCTGAAAAAGAAGGTGCACATTTAGTGATATAAATAATCATTTCAAATCGTTTATACTTAGGGTGTTACATTCACCCCATTTGAAAAATGGATATTCTCATTCCGCCTCACGAGATAGACTAACTTATACATCCATTTGACCTACGATGCCATCCATAATCTTTGTCCTGCTAGATGACTGCCCATGGTTCTTCCATCCACTAGCATAGCTCATGATCGCAGGTCAACTCTTATACTATCTATAATGCCCTGTCTCTACTCCAGTCGTGGACATTACTAGGAACAATTTTAATGATCGACTACCGACTCCACAAACAATACTTTGTCCCTACTCACATTTTGCATGAGAAAATTTTCCAGGGGATCATCTATCATCAAACTACTTTAACACAAGCACCCTTAATTATGAAATTCTTAAATATGTTCCTGGAAAAAGAAATGCACTTTATTGATATAAATAGTCATTTAAAATCTTTTTAAGTTATACTCGCGATGTTAAAATTACGAAGTGCCATTAATAGGACAATTAAGAGACATATGTCTTTATCCATAATAGAGACAATTAATTACGATGTACTATTCGAGAATTTCAACCTTTTGTTTAAATTTTAAAACTTTATTTGATATAACTTTAGCATAGTATGCCATTGTGTAATGATTTGATTTATACCATTTTAGATTTCTTTAGCCTTTACAAACTCTTACATATTTTTAACTATTTTTACATATTTCAAACTTATATCGATATTTTAAAAAATAGGGCAGGCTTTACAAACAAAAACTAGACATGCCTTAACAATAATAATAAGATAAATAGCTCTAAATAACAACATAAACTAATAACAAAAATGTTTCCTTTTATATAAAATGAGCTAATAATTAACAACTTAAATAATAAGCTAATAGTCAATTGTCAACAAATACTTAATCTCTAATCATAACTTAATTTATTTTATCTTTTAAAAAGTTTACAGATTAACGTGTAACGTATACCTATCCTAGTTGAATGAAATATTAATTAACCACTAATCCCATTATATATATACTTAAAAACTGGATTAACCCAATAACAACAATGATGAAGGATCAATTGGTCATACACTACTTAGTTTCCTAATCATGAATGAGGAAATGTAATTAGGTTTTCCTAACAATGCATTTAATTAGGGCATTAGGTGGGTTTTTTAGATATAACGTTTATTCTAAAGATTTCTTTTTTTTTTTTTTTGTGTTGATATCTCGACCGCATTACCTTGACAATGGATGATAGTAATTGATTCCAATAAGAGTATAAGACCAAATTGTATGTTTTTCTATTTTGTAGAAATAGTCAAGCTTGGTTAGTGAACCGATCGTGGTGGGGGAAACATTAGTCCCTTTAATATGCAATTAATTAATATTTCGTATTTAGTAATGTAGTGGGTGCATAGTATGTAGGTTTTTCACTCCATGCTTGTATTAGGGATGACAATGCAGCGAATCTATATCTGCATAATAAAAAATTTATATCCAAATCTATTTCTACCCACGTATATGTTTCATATTAATCATATTTGAAAAAATAAACACAATGTTTATTTATGTGTGTATGTGTTGGGGGAGAGGATAGCGAATATTCATATTTCAAGCTAACTAAATAGCGACTACTAAAATTCTTAATAATAATAATAATAATAACTACACCAAGTAATCACGAAATTAAGTCACCATAACACGCTCCCTCACGCAAATGTTCTTTGGACTTAAAGCATGAATGCGACAAAAGTTACTCGACCTCTCGTTCAAAAAGGCTTTGATACTATGTTCAAAAATCAATTCAACCAAAAATTTAAGCTTATGGTTTAAAATATCATAAATACGTTTATACTCTAACAATATACATTAACATTCAAAGTAGGACTTCTAATACTTGTGTTTTGAGTCTTGATCTTTTATCCCTTGTGAGCTACCCACGATATACTCGAATATAATCTTGTAGGTAATTTTTTTTTTTTTAAAAAGAAAGGCTACCTTAGAATTGTAATCTCACCATTCCTCCTCAAACGAAAAGAAATTAAAACTAATAATTCAGTTTTTGAATTTGTACCAAATAAACAAATAAACAATCTTACATTTGAAGACAATAAAACAACTTTAGAAATGCATGGTCACAAAATTGATTTGAATAGTTTTTTTTTTGGTTTAAATCAAAAATGGGGAGAATATTATATTAAATTAGCTAGTGATAATGAGAAATTAAGCTACCCTATTTTTTTTCCATCCCATCCATTAAAATATTTAAATATAAAAATAACTTTACTTTCACATACAAAAAGTTAATTACACTAAAATCTCCCAAAATATAATTTTTGAAGTACATACCATATATTTTTGTGAAGATCAATGAGATTTTTTTAATCCAAATGAGTCATAAAGGGGTAATATAATACGATGAAGGAGGGAAAAATCGAATCTGATACTTATTATATTCAGGAGCTCAATCTTAAACCCATTGACATATATAACGAAATTAAAATTAAAATTAAAACTCAAATAGTGGGATGTTGGTGGCTTGGTGCAACTTACAAAAGCTAATGGTGAATTAGAGAAATTGAGAAAGTGATTAGTGGGCCATAACATGGAGGTTGATAGGTTGGTCAAGGTCCAAACTCCAACATGAAATATGGACTCGTAGCCACAAAGCCCAATCTTTCAAGTCCAATAAAGTGAGCACATGTGGCTACCTATAATTGGTGGTAATCCACACATCCTCTAGCCAGTCAACCACTAAACTTGTCCACTTTTGGCAACACCCCTCCCCTTCTCTCTCTCTTAAATTAAAAAAAGGAGCTAAAATTACTCATTTTATAAAATTAGTTTAGTTAAAAATATAAAATTTATTAAGTGTACTACCCTGTGATATAGATAAAATAATAATAAAAATTTCTCAGATCATATAAATAATAAAGTAATACACCGAGGTATGTTTTTTTAACGGTTTATTACTCTATTTTTGAATTTTAAGGATAGTAAACTGTTTAAAAATCATAAGTCAGGTATGAAAGCTAAAAGACTTTTCTTTTTATCATTTGTCGATATCACATGATAATAAAGTGTCAACATTTTAAAAAATATAAGCTATGTTTGACAAATAATTATTAACTATATTAATTGCTTGCCTAAGTTATTTAAATTAGTTATTTTTAGAACAAATATTTAGTAAAATAAGATTTATTTAAAAAAATATTTGATAAAATTTTATTTACACTCTTATATCTAAGATATTTTCTGATTGATCATAATATAAATAACTATTATCTTACATTTTCTTAAGATACAAGTTTGTTGTCTATTCGGACACTTTTAAGGGATAGAGATTTTAATATAAATAACAAAGACTTTGTTTCTAATACTTTTTAAATGATTAATTAAAAAAGTGGCAAATACATACCGTAACTTTTTTAATTTTTAATTTTAAAATATAATTTAATTGTGATAGTTTAACTAAAAGTTGCTCATAAATTTTCTATACGAGTATCTTCCACTAAACCACTAAAGAGTAATGCCTATTCTATTTTTCACTTATAAAGTTGTTATGAAATGACGTATATGTATAAAATGATTAGTGATTTGCTTTTGCGCGCGTATTCTGTTAGTATCGTTTAATCGAGACTCGTTAGATAATAATATTTTTGGTCTTTTACATAAAAAAGAATGAATACACTTACCCTAAATTATAATAGTACATCGTTTTTTATAATTATAAAATCACTCCTAACAATAGTCATGATAATTTTCGAATTTTTACAAATAAATTTGAACATAGCAGGCAAATTATTTGTTTTTTAAAATAAAATTTTCATCTATTGTCTTAATTTTTTTATTAGTCAATCTATTGTGTTAATTTATTAATTCCATCTCCTATATATAGTTTAGAATTAATGTGTTATAAATTACTTCAACAAAATTACAAAAAAGAATACATAGAAAATCAAATACTATGTGAGTTCATGTTTCATATATATAAACTAGTTTCTGCATTTTTTAGAGTTTAAGCATGCTTTTATTATGCTATCACATTTTATAAATTCATGACACGATTTATACTATAATTTGTGATAATAATATATACGACATATATTCTAAGAAGACCAAGTACGAGTATTATTTTTCTTATTATTACTCTCCAAAATTTAATGTCTACAATCAAGCAAAAATATATTATACTCCTAGTTGTATGCTCCGAAGAGTCAAATAACAACTTTTATTCATGTGTTATATATTAAATATGAAAGTTTGATTCTAAATTTATAATCTGATTTGACTATATTTAACTGATTTGTTTAATTTAGTTCTTCATCTTAAACTAATAACATTAATAAAGACAAAGTTCAAAGTCATAATCTACATTAATTATTTGCTAATTAAACCAGTATATTTAATTTGATTAATTAATGTTTTAATTACTTGGACCTTTATACATCAATTATTAAAGAAAAAGAGGGATTAGGTGGGTGTGATAGAGAGGGGTTTTCCATTAAACAAGGCTGGCTAGCCTTGGAGGTCTGACAGATGCCTAAAAAACATGGGAAGAGGTGGGGGGTGCTCTCCCTTTCTCCCTCCCTCCCTCCCTCCCTCCCCCATTGCATGTGGCCAAGATGATATCAGAAATTTTATCATCCTTTTTTAAGGTGAGGATAAGATGAGCCATTATTAGGTATTTTCCTTATAAGAAAGTATACTATTTTGTTATGGACCAAAAGTATTTGAAGTGACTTGTGATATAGGCACCTTCCTTTGGACTATCTTCACATTTTTCTTTGGCATTAAGGGAAACACATATATAGCCATCAACATTTTTTAACTTCATTACTGTTCGAAGTTATATAAAAAGACACAAAAATAGAAATAGAAATAGAAATAGAAACGAAGCAATAGAAAAGAGAATAAATAAATAGAAATGAATAGAAACGAACGAAACGGATAAAGAAACAAAAATAGATGATTGTTTTTTTGTAACTTTAACCATACCCCGATAAATATACCAATTAAGTTTGTCTAAAGTTTACACTCGAAATATATAATATCATCAGTACTTTAAATCAATGGGATCCTAACCTAGTGGTTAAGACCGAGAGTCTAAGTAGATTAGGTTATAGGTTCAATTTCATCATTATTAATTGTGACTCATTTAAACAAAAAAAAAAAAAACATCATTATGACGTTAAGGTCTATCTAAAAATAATATGGGAGGCGATATCAAAACAACCTAATCTTTTAATTGCAAGAGGAGTTCCATTATTTTGCCCAAAAAATGTTGGGGGAAATTTTTCTTTTTCTTTTTCCTTCCCTTCAGATTTTTTGTTATACACTTGCCCTACAACGTAGTCAGATTGGACGTGGAGGCTGGGTTGAAAAATATAAATTAAATATTTATATCTAGGAAAATATTTATGAGTTTTTTTGTTTTATCTTCAATTCAGACTTTTACATACTAAACAAGAGGTAAAAATAAACAAACAAATTCCTATTCTCATAAATGATTTTATGATCCAATTTTTAAAGTCCTACAAATGAATCAAACATAACCTAAATTTAAAAAATTTTTTTTTTTTTGTGTAGATGAGGCACAAATGTCGATACAATATAATAAGGGAAGAGGGAATCGAAACTAAAACCTAATGTACTCATGACATCGGTCTTGACCAATAGGTCATGACCTCATTAGTATTTTAGAAAATATCTTGATACACTTTCACAACGAATTCCTATATCATACTGCCACATCGGTATACACATAATAATCTATATGATAAATACACATGGTTAAAGACCGTCCCGTAAATATCTAGATGATGATAAAAGTAATACCACCTAGTACGATTTTGTTAGGTAGACGAGGCTTTAGCGCTCCTGAGAAATTGAATTTGAAGTGTTGCAAATTTTCAAAAAAGGTAGATTGAAGTCAATTTCACCCTTTAATGGGGTTCCTAATAGGTTCACTCACATTGTTCATTTTCTAAGTGGTAAAGTGAGATGAGGGCAGCTACTTGTACAATTATGATCCTTGCACTTATGTAAAGAAAGACTATTAAAGCCCTCACGAGAAGATGGACAAAAGGTACTATAACTATTTGTTGAAAGTGATGGCCAATGGTTGCATTGCATCATAGAGATAAATCTCTCTCCATCTCTTCTCGTAAGCACACATGTTGTATGATAGAATTGAAGGATATTTGGTATTTTTTTTGGCTACTTTTTGGAATTTGGGTTATTTGGTATATTTAAAAGGATTGAGGAAAAAAAAGTTCTAATTCAAAGATAGAATAATAGGGTATTTGGGTTGGCTCTTAAGAGAACAAATACCCTTTCTAAGGTTGGAATTATGAGGCACTACTTTGAGGAAATAGACACTTATGTTGATAAGTCAAAGACTCTTCAATATGTAATATAAATTGTATTTTCTTTTTAGTTGAAAAAATAAAGTTAGAAGCGGGAATGAATTAATGACTTATGGTACAATTCAGATGCCAAGATATTAAAATTCAAACCGTTTTATTAAAGTTTCTATTAAATTTGTGTTACACTTTGTGAAAAAATAATATTTGATGAAAAAAGCACATACATGTGTGTATTCTTATTGAAGTTGGACATGAATTTATATCCTTTCACCCTTTTAAATAAGGAAGGATAACAAAAAAATAAGAAAGCAAAGTAGATTGAGTCTCTAGAGTAGAGAACAAGTTAGAAAAAAATCTCCATAAAAAGAGTTTATTTTCCATAACAACCCCTTCCCAACAAGTGTTATCATCATTAGAGCTGACAATTGGGTTAACCAGGTCGGGTTCGGGTTATTATCAAATTTTTTTAAATATTAGGTCAATGTAGGTTTAGGTTAACTCATTTTCAAGTTGTGTCACTTTTGAGTTAAAATATTATCGGGTCATGATAGGTTTGAGTCATGTCGTTTTGATTTCGAGTAGAATACGAGTAGGTTCTTAGTTATCAGTATTACTATGTTTTTAGAGTTTCAGTATATGAGCCTTCAACTTGCAAAAGCACCTCAACTTTATGAACCATGATTCCTTTATTTTCATCTACCTATATTTACTGTCAAAATAAGATATGCAAAATACTTCCTCCATCCCATAAAAGTTGTCAAAAATTTCTATTCTAGATGTCCCAAAAAAATTGTCAAAATTTCTCTATATAGTAAAAAATAGTGACCCTTCATTTGAAAGTTGTAAGTGGTAAATGATGTTCCTTTCAATTTGTATATTCCTCAAATTTGACAACTTTTTATTGACAAAGAGAGTAATATATTATGGATTTGCTCATTTTCTTATTTTTCACGCTTTTATTCAATAATAGGCCAATTTGGGTCAAGGTAATTTTCAAGTCAATAAGCCTTATATCGGGTCACTTTTGGAAATCAGAGTTACTTTGGGGTCGAATCACTATCGAGTTGGGTCAATTCATTTCGATTTCGGGTTTAGAATTTTGTCTAATTTTTTATTCAACTCGGATCAAGTTGATGGGGTTTTTTGGGTCGAATTGGTGGGCCGAGTCATCTATTGTCATCTCTAATAATTTTTTAAATGAAAAACGAGGTTATATTAACTTAACTCGAAATTGAGTGACAAACATCAGTTGCAGCCAAACCGAGGATATGATCTGGGCCCTCATCAAACCAAACTCTAATAGTAGAATCATAGGGTTATAGATGGGTAAGGACGTAAGCTACCCTATTCCCGTTCTACGAACAAAAGCAAAAGAACAAAAATTAAAACTATCAGTTATTGATAAAATGTCCTGAATTAAAAGGTCCAGTTTAGTATTTGGCCAATCCCTTTTACGAAATTTAAAAATGAGACTAGGCAGTCCCCTCTAATCATGGTAATATAAAAAATGTTAATTCAAATTCAAATAACAATAAAATTCAAACATAAACATCTTCTACAAATATATTATTATTATTATTTATAAAAAATAAAATTTAATATACCTAAAACTTTAATCTTGATCACTAAGATATTAAACCATTATCTCAATAAATTATTTACTTCTGCAAATATGAAATCTCCCTACAGGCACTTTTATTCTGCAACCATATTGACCCACCTCAAACACCTTGCCAAAAAAAAAAAAAGAAAGCTCAAATGGGCTCCCAATTGTTGTAAATACTGGACTTCAACTGAAAATTTGAGCCCATTAGGCTCGGTTTGCTACATCCCCAATCCCTTATGCCTTTGGATTTTGGATTTTGGGCTCCTACACGAAAGCCCATTCGGAATTGTGAAAAACACGAGGAGATATCCAACTATTGAACTATTTTTTTGGCTCATATTAGTTCACAATTTTATTTGTTTATCTTTTCGGGTTACAACCTAAATCAGCATTTGAAAATAAGCTTTGTATTATATTCTTAAGAGCATATACTTTTAATATCCTTGATCAATACATATTAAAAATATAAAAATTAATAAATACAGTTAAGAAGAAATATATATATATATATATATATATATATATATATATATATATATATATATATATATATATATATATATTTCTTCTTAACTGTATTTATTAATTTTTATATTTTTAATATGTATTGATCAAGGATATTAAAAGTATATATATATATATTTCTTCTTAAGCTGTATTTATTAATTTTTATATTTTTAATATGTATTGATCAAGGATATTAAAAGTATATGCTCTTAAGAATATAATACAAACCTTATTTTCAAATGCTGATTTAGGTCGAAATCCGAAAAGATAAACATATATATGGTGTGTGTGCGTGCGTGTGTGTGTGTCTATGTGTGTGTGTTTGTTTTAAAGATCGCATTATATAATACAATTTAAACGTGTGTGTGTGAGTTATGTGTTTTAAAGATCGCATTATATAATACAATATAAAACCTTCAAAATCATGATACTAGTAACATTGAACGTCGAATTAGAGTATGCTGGTAAAATATATTTACGAGATAAGTACCATGTGGCCTTGTGATTAAGGGAAATAACATACACTATGTTTTTTTTTTTTTTGTGATTAAGGGAAATAACATCTCCTCACGTTTCATACCGGGAATGAAACATGCAACCAAAAAAAGTAACCAATAGTGTTATATTAAGTCACCATCTAACTAATATAATACTTTCACGAGGACAATGCCCTAAACCATCCAAACATCAGTCGTGACATATATTATCCCTTTATGCCTATTGATATATTATATGATTATATTTCGAATATAATCGCTCGGACTGATATGGTGAATATGGAATGATTTTCCTTATCCATTCATGATATTACATCTCAGTATGACTCGCTTTCCTAATGTATTCCGCTGAGTTGTATACATCTATAGCTCTTGGAGTGTACATTAAAGTAGCAACATCTAACTTATATTTCACACCATAGTCCTAAGGCAAAGGGAATTGTATCCATAAACAAAAATTCCAAAGGGATCACACAATGACAAAGAAGGGATCCATTTATCACCTGTCCTAAAGGTCGGCAAAACATACGCAGTATGAAATGTGTGTCGGGGCATGGCTCCCACTAAGTTGAGCATGTCACTTTTTTATGTCATGCGAATCATAAGTCTAGTTTAACAAAAAAAAAAAAAACTAAATTGAGTCACTAGATTGACATTCCTAATGTTAATCTTAACACTTAAGATCCGATTTTAAGACTTTAATATGAAATCGGGGCATTCATATTTCAACTCTATAGACTCTCACCTTAGACTTACTAAGGCAACTATAGAAAACAATAACTTATCATTCATACAGCACAAATATGAAGATATCATAACATTACACACACCTAGTGTTAACGTTGTTAAATCTCATACTACCCGTTACTCAAGCGTTAGGATGATTACCCGTGTGACATGGTCAATCGTAAGCCTGGTGACATTTTATCGTGCCTTATCACAGAGTTAGTAGCGTTTAAGTATACAAAAAGGAACACCATCTTTTTCATATACACATTACACAATACTAACACGTTCATCATAAAATAAGATTTATCCATAATATTATAAAAAACTTGTTCTCTAGACTTTAAAAATAACAAGCAACAAATTTTGCGCACGTAATCATGCTTTCGACTATGTCTTGACGTAGCTAATGCACTAAGGATGAAAATTAGTGCATGAAAAATATTTTCCGAGGTTGACCACCTAGACTTGTCTAGGTTGCACCTACCGTTAGCAATTGAGTATCATCTTATTCTTAAGTTTAAACAATTTGATTACTCGTAACACGAAGGTAATGCCATAAATTCTCTTAACTTGTTGTTAATAAGCAGAACATTATCATTGTCGTAATGTCTTACAAAAAGAACATAAAATGACAACAATTAAATGTTAAACGATGTACACAACATGTTAAACATTTAAGTTCTCTAGACACTATTGTAGACTATCTCGCTCCTTTTTCCGAGGCATTTGATTGAAGCTCGAGGTTAGACTTTTATCAACCAGAGTGTCAAACGAGTCATCGGGTACTCCACAAGGAAATTTGCAAGAATTCTGGATAACAAAGAACGCGGCGTTGTCTCATCGAAGGTAAAACCCAAAGGTACAAATTATGTCTTCATTATGTTTTATTGACTAACGCCGGTGAGCCGGTTGTGCATGGTGAAGGTGTGAAAGATGTAGATCAATCCGAGTGGGAGTTCACGTCGGGTGATGAAAATGGGCTTGAAGGCTTAGATAGCGGAAATCCGGTGAAGGAGCTAGTCCAAGGTAAAGGTACCAAAACATTGAGGCGGTTCAAGGCCTTGATGGGTCTCTTATGTTGAAGGGGCCGGGGTTTCGAGTGGCTAGATGGATGCAACAAAGGAGGTGAGTCATTACTCTCCAAGTGGGAGATTGTTGGGATTATGGAGTCTAATAGAAGTTTTAAGCTCGGAAAATCGTGTTACGGGGCAAGAAATGGCGAACACAGGCAAGAGGCAACGAGCACGGATCATGTCGGACGAAGTAGGTGCAGCCAGCCAGGACCAGCACCGGACACGGACTGGCCATGTCCGGGGACACAGCCCGTGCCAGCATGGGCAACCCGTGCTGCTGGGCACGGCTCGTGCCGGGTGTGTGGCCTTCGGGCTGCACGGTTTTAAGTGTTTTTTGCCGTTTTCTTTATGTTAATGCATGTTAATGCTTGGTCTAAGGCTTGTAAATGCGGTTTGACTGGTTATGGCTATATAATCGAGTGTTATCCTCCATTGTTGTATATAAGTCGGTAGTGTATTGCAAAGTGAAGCAAGTGAGTGCTTGAGGGAAAATCTTTCTAAATTACTTAAAGTCTAGTGCATCGGTTTCGTGGTTTTTTCCCGGTTTGGGTTTTTCCTTGTTAAAATCTTGTGTCTCAAATCTTCTTTCATTTTCTTTTGTCCTAAGTCTCATTGTTGTAAACCCCGATTCCTAACAGCGAGGGAGGGTGAGTGGCCACCGCTCGACACCAGCTGCACTAACTTGGCTAATACCTTGCTAATAATTTTTGAACAAAACATCGCATAAAGTAATTGGTTTATACTAAGTCGCTTTCGTAACATTTGGCTTTTTGGAAGTCGTGATCAATTTGCTATTAATCTGCTTGAGCATTTTCCTAATCTACAACAAGATCAAACATGCTTTAGTAATGTCGTCACCAATGTAATCCCAAATCTCTTTTAAAAAGCCAGTTGTGTAACCATCTAAACTTGGTGCCTTATTATCTTCCATGATAAATAGTGCATGTTTCACTTCTTCACTTGTAAATGGAATATTAAGCATCAATATGTGAGCCTCAATAAAAATAGGACCAATACTGATCCAATTTTTATCTAGTTGTTGCAATAATGGGGCCCATATCCGTCAAGCCTTGGTAAAATTGAATGAAAGAAGCAATATGTTCTTGATAAGTAAACTTCTGTTGTTGCACATCCTCGACTTTATGAATATAATTGGCTTTGCATTTTTGCTTAATGACTGCATGAAAGAAGCTGCTATTATTATCACTATGCTTCAGAAAGTGTTTTTTAAGCCCTTCATTTGACAACACCCACGTCAATTTTCCTGAACTTCACACAATTAGCCAAAATAGCTTCTTCAGACTTCTGTAAATACTCTAACTAAGGTTGCAGCTGCAACTCATGCAGAATATGTAATAGCTGACATTGCAATTTTCCAACCCTATCATTGATTCCTTTAATGCTAGAACCATGAAGCTCTTTAAAACATTTCTTCAATTTCTTCAACTTGGTGACAATCTTGTACGTCAAACAACCCTCATCAACTATATACCCATTGGTTCTGAAAAATATTCAGAAAGTTAGTGTAAGATGCCCAAACATTGAAGAATTTGAATGGTCTTTAGAGACCTATGAAATGGCCTGTAACTTTAATCCAAATCAAGGAGTGATGAGATGGACTAGGTGCTTTAAAATCAACCACAAGTTTAGAATATATTTTTGAAAGAATGTAATTGCTTGCCTTCATTGACGATGATACAATGATATTTATACAAAGTACAAGAGATAATTTAGGCTAAAATCAAGGGAAGGATATTTACAATATCCTAAACTAATGGAAGGAATAATACAAGAATAAAATCATTTTCATAATTATATGTAATAAAATCATTTCCATAATTATATCTAATACACCCCGCAGATGGAAGCGGGAGGTTGCCGAACGCCGAGACTGTCCCCGAAATCCGTAAATAAAACACGTGGAAGTCCTTTGGTAAAGATATCCGCAATTTGATAACGAGAGGGGACATGGAGAACCCGAACCCGACCTCGTGCTACTTTTTCCCGAACAAAGTGGATGTCCATTTCAATGTGTTTAGTGCGGTGATGTTGAATAGGATTACCGAAAGGTATATGGCACCGATAGTGTCGCAATAGACGAGAGTAGCTTTAGGAAGGGGACAATGAAGATCGAGAAGAAGATTACGAAGCCAGCAGGATTCGGCAACCACATTAGCAACACCACGATATTCAACTTCACGCACTGGATCCGGAAAGAGTAGATTGGCGTTTGGAGGACCATGAGATGAGATTGTCACCCAAAAAGACACAATAGCCGAAGTCGAACGACGAGTATCGGGACATCCACCCCAATCAGCATCGGTGTATGAACGAAGATCCGATAAGGAGGAGCGATATAGGTGAATGCCAAAAGTAAGAGTGCCCTGAAGGTACCGCAGGATGCGTTTCGATGAAGTCATATGAGCTTGCATGGGATTGTGCATATGAAGACAAACTCGTTGCACAGACATAAGATATGTCGGGCGTGTAAATGTGAGGTATCGAAGGGCACCGGCAAGACTGCGGTACAGCCTTAGGATCCGAGTAGGGAGAATCAGCCAGAGCTGGGAGTTTGCCTTTGGTATCAACAGTGTAGGAGCAGGTTTGCAGGAGGTCATTCCCGCACGTTGGAGAATGTCCTTGGCATACTACCGTTGGCTCGTAAAGAGACCGGAGGCATGTTGAGTGACAACAATGCCCAAAAATAACTTAACGGACCCCAATCTTTCATGGCAAACTCGTAACGAAGAAGGGCCATAATGCACTCGTCGACGACGATCGGAGGACGTAGTGAGAATGATGTCGTCTACATACGTAAGTATATAAGCCAAGTCCGAGCCGTTCCGATAGATGAAGAGGGAATGATCGGACCGACTATGGAGAAAGCCAATCTTAGCGACGTAATCCACAAAACGCCGATACCAGGCCCGTGGAGCTTGCTTAAGACCATATAATGACTTCCGAAGAAGACAGACATGATCGAGGATAGCGGGAGTCACGAAAGCCAAGCGGTTGATGCATATAGACAATTTCACCGAGGTTCCTATGCAAAAAGCATTCTTGACATCCAACCGATAAATGGACCAAGATTTGGAGAGAGCAATGCCGAGAACTCGTCCCGATAGTGGCCGGTTTGACGACGGGGCTAAAAGTCTCAATGCAATCAACACCAATTTCCTGTGACCCGCCATCACCAACAAGACGGGCTTTGTGCCGCTCAAAAGAACCATCGAATTCTTTTATGCCTAAAAATCCACATAGACCGAATGACATTTACATTAGAAGGACGAGGTACTAACTCCCATGTCTTATTTTTAATAAGAGCATCAAATTCGTCGATCATAGCTCATTTCCAATTCGGGTCGATAAGGCATCCTTTGGGTTACGGGGTAAGGGAGAAGAGGAAGTAGTGGTAAAAAGGTTAACGGGTTGTTTAGGTTTGAAGATACCACTCATGCTTCTAGTGGTCATGGTTCCGGTGGGTTGGACCGAGGGGGCAGACGGGCTGGGTCGAGAGATTGAAGTAGGTGGGAAGGAGGTAGGGAGAGTAGGCGAAGTGGGCTGGTGTGCGAGGCGTATTGGGCTGGACTAGATTCGCGGTAGACGCGGGCGGGGGAGGGGCGAGGCGGGTGGAAGGTTGGGCCCGATGGTGTTGGGTCGGAGCAACAGATGAGTCCAGAGTAGGAGACGCGGACTCGGGAGAGAGAGGACATAGTTGGGCCCGAGGGGCAGTGGGCGGCTGGGCTCGATGGGCGGCAGGCGTGGGAGAAGAATGGGCAGCAGGCAAGGAAGCCGGGGCTGGCGCGGTGGGGTGACGCCGACGTAACCGGAACCAGAGAGTTGGGGAAAAAGGAGGAGGAAGACCTGAATCAAGAAAATCATAAGAAGTGGAGGAGGGAGTATGTAATGTGGAGTAAGGGAATTGAGACTCGTCAAAGACAACATGACGAGAAATGAGTAATTTGCCTGGAAGAAATATCCAAACACTTATAACCACGATGATTGGGTGGATAACCCAAGAAAATACAGGGTGTAGATCTAGGTTGTAGTTTATGAATGGAAAAGGAAGGAAATAGTGGGTAGCATAGGCTTCCAAAAACTCGAAGATGATTATAAGAGGGATCACGATGATAGAGAAGTTTAGTGGGAGAAAAGTTACGGAGAATTTTGTGGGGAAGTATGTTAAGAAGGTAAGTGGCCATGTGAAGAGCATGATGCCAAAAAGAGGGAGGAAGAGATGCATGAGCAAGAAGACTACGAATCATATTATTAATGGTGCGAATTTGTCGTTCGACTTTGCCATTTTGTTGGGAAGTATGGGGACAAGAGAAACGGAATGACATGCCATTATTGTCACAAAAAGATGTGAACGAGGTGTTACTAAATTCACGACCATTATCACATTGAAAGCTTTTTATTTTGGCATGAAATTGAGTAGAGACAAAACAATTGAATTTCTGAAAGGTAGAGAAGACTTGAGATTTATGGCCAATAGGAAAAGTCCAAAGAAAATTCGTATAGTCATCCAATAAGAGCAGATAATATTTGTGACCTGCAGAACTTAAAATAGGAGATGTCCACAAGTCACTATGAATAATATCAAAGGGAAGGGACGTAAAATTGAAAGAAGGGGAAAAAGACAATTTTATTTGTTTACCAAAAACACACGATTGACAAATAGTGGAAGGGGGAAACATTTGCAATCGATAGAATTAGTATTGCGAAGGGAGTTTAACACATGGGCTCCTGGATGACCTAAACGACTATGCCAAATAGTAGGAGAAATAGCGGCAAAGGATGATGAGGTGGAAGAAGCATTTGTTGAAGAAGACGGAAGAGAGTATAGGTCCCCGGTACTCGTCACATCGCATAAGGAGTGACCCCATTAGGAGGTCCTTCACAAAAAATCAAAAGGATCAAATTCAATAGACACATTATTGTCAGTAGTAAATCGACGCACGGAGATCAAATTTTTATGAGATTAGGAGCATAAAGGACATGGTTTAAGGCTAGTGGAGGATGCGGGTAGGAAAGGGATGCGTGACCTAAACCACGAACAGGAATAGAAGAGCCATTACCAACAATGATATTATGATGTGGGCTCGTATTTAAATAAGAGGAGAGAGTACCTGGGAGGCCGTCATATGTGAAGTTGCACCGGTATCCATGTACCAATTATCATCCGGAACAGCAAGACTCATGGTGTGCATGGCGGCTTCGATATTGGTAGGAGCTTGAGCAACGTGGGCTTGTGGAGATCGGCCCAAAATACCGGCTTGACCGGAGGCAGGCCGCGGGAATGGGGCAGTGGGGTATGGGCAGGGAGGAGCAGCCCACGAACCCCGAGCGGCCCAAGCGGGAGGAGCGAGCCACCGGGCGTGCGCTGCCCACGCCCGGTTTGGATAGAAATTGGCGGAAGGGAGAGGCGGGACTCGCTGGTGCTCGCTGCGGCTGCTGGGAGGCGCCACGACCCTGCCACGGCCACGGCCGCGCAGCCACTGCCACGGTAATTTTGGCGAGGAGAATGCCGATGATAAGAGGCTGAAACCGGAGGAGGGGAAGGATGTGGGGCAAGTGGGAGTAGCGATGAGAGTGGTGGCGGAAGAGTTGAGGGCAACAAGTTGTTTGGCCTTTCGGGTTTCTTTAAGAATGAGACGGGAGCGGGCTTCATAGAAGGTGGGAAGGGGAGTGGTTTGTTGAAGAAGAGTAGCAATATTGTCATAGTTTTCATTCAATCCCGCAATGAGTTGGAGGACGAGTCGTCGTTGAGAAACCGGAACATCAACATTGGAGAGTTGGTCGGCAATCATTTTTAACTCCCGACAGTAGGTAGAGACGTTGGAAAAATTATCAAGACGAACTTGACTAAATTGGTTTTCCAAGTAGAGGGCTCGGGAAGACTTGTTATCTTGGAAAATATTGGCTAAGCGGTCCCGAGCGTTGCGAGCAGTAGAGTTGGGTTCAATGATAGTGGTGAGGAGATCATGAGATATGGTGCCATAAATCCATTGGAGAACGATGGCATCAAGACGGGACCATAGAGTGGGATCAACGATGTCGGAGTCGGCAGAGTCGGAGTCCAGGGAAGAGGAGGTAGGATTGGAGGTGGTGTTGTTGGGAAGGATATGATCAAGGACTTGGTAGACTCGACGAGTGAATCTTGAATAATTCGGCCCAAGAGGAGTATTGCACTTTTTCAATTTCAAGAGTAATGGGGATGAAATTTTTGATGTTATTGACAGTAAGAGCAGGGTGAAAGGAAGGAGGAGCCATGGAAGGCTACAAGATAGGACGAGGCCGAAGGAGGGATAGACGAGGATCGTTAGGACTCGATACCATGAAAGAATGTAATTGCTTGCCTTCATTGATGATGATACAATGATATTTATATAAAGTACAAGAGATAATTTAGGCTAAAATCAAGGGAAGGATATTTACAATATCCTAAACTAATGGAAGGAATAATACAAGAATAAAATCATTTCCATAATTATATGTAATAAAATAATTTCCATAATTATATCTAATAATTTTTTATAATTTTATTAATTTTAATTGGAAATAATTCAACAATGAATATTCATATCGCTTGATCAAGATGATGTTTCCTTCATATTGGATCTATTTAATTATACAAAGATTTATTCAATGAAGTTATATTATCACCGACCAACGTTCATGAATGATATATTAAAGTCGAAGAATATAGTGTGTATGGCCAAATTGACTCTGCAAGTATAGAGTCGAATAAAAAGGTATTAATTTTTTAAAATAGCAATTGGTTGTGATATTTTAGATTTTTCTTTTTTTTAATTACCTGTAGTTTAATTAAAGGTTAGCCTATATATATATATGCTTATTTTAATAGTCATATGATCACTATTTTCTTTTCCAAGAGTCATATGATCATTAAAAAATTGCCATGTGAATACTTGATGATACTGTCATCACAAGCTATCCGATTTGTCCTTATTGACTATTGTAATGATCACATACATGATCACAAAAGAAAACTCGTGAGATGTCCAGATTGAAACCATGTTTTCTTGAGATAACTATTTTCTTAGGGCAGGTAACAAGATACTATAAATAAGGGAGGCGTATATGCTCATCAATCATCAGCTAATTCACTAGTATTTTCATATTGATTTCATAACCATGAATGCGATGGCACTCAAGTTTGTTGCTGTGCTTCTCTTACTCACTCTTTCAGGTTCCATTGATTTTCAGCTTCTTTTTCTTTTCGTATCAAATATTATTCTACTTCCTTGCATACTAATTTAGACGTTTTTCACTGATCTAAGTGTCGCAGCTCCAACATATGCTATGACTGGGGAAGTAATCATACAAGAAGTGGCAGATGCAGGAGTGGAAGCTGCCAACGGAATAGAGAAGGTGGTGGTTCCATCTTTCCTAAGGACTAATGAAAATATTGCCATGCTTAATGAGCCATCGAAGACTTCTTCCAAACTCCAAGCATGTGCTCCAGGAGGTGTGCCTTGTGATCCAAGATTGCAAGGCTATTGTTGCACTGGAAAATGCACTCTCTTTTTCTTCTTGTACTTTTGCACTTAAAATTCACTTTTATTTCTATTTTATTAGCATCCATCTCCTCGTTCATTTTCTCTGTTATCAGTGCATTTGCATAAATAAGAACGTAATGCAAAATGGAGGCGGTCTTTCATATGGCTTGACAGGGCTGTCTTTACGTTTCTCTCTTTAATAAGGCTTTCGTTTCTTTCTATTATAAGGAATCGCAGTTGATCTTATCCTTTGCTTTTTTAGTTCTTTATTCTTTTTGTGGGTCTTTTTGTGCAAAGTTCACCTGAGGGCAGAATCAAGAAAAACATTGTAAGTGTTGGGTGTGGCTCAAAAATAACCCTAATAATGCTTTTGTAAGGTGGCACGACTAAGCCATACACGCTATGACCATGTTGTAGTAAGAAGGGACAAGAAAAACAAAGTGTGTTACGGACAGTAAGGTGGCACGGCCAAGGCTGTGCCTTGGCACGACTTTGCCAACCTGGCACAGCTGTGCGCGGCTTGGTACGACCGTGCCAGGTTTGGTTTTTGCAGAAATCTTTTCGACTTCGCTCATTTTCGTCTTTTTTGTGGTAATTTTATCAATTTATAAGAGCTGAACATGGGATTTTAATGACGAATAGATATTAAACCATTTTTTCTCAGTATAAAAGATAAATTTTATTAATTTAAGATTATACGACATCTACAATAAATATTAATTTCAAACAAATTTATAATTAAAATAAAAAATAAATCTTCTGATTGAAAAATTCATTAAAATTCTTTCGAATGCACCTCTTTCAATCAATCATTATTTCATTATATAACATCTAACAAGAAGATTCATTATCTTGAATAGCCTTTTGTCTAACAGTTTTATTTGTTGTAGTAAACCTAATTTGAAAAGTTGATACTTATTGCAAATTAATATGACTATTAATCAATAACTAACCACATAAATATAAGCATAACATTATCAAAAGAAACTGATATTATTGCTCTATGAGCGAGAAATAGTATCATTCATTAAAAGAGGATATGGAGCAATTATCACAGATAAAAAGATAACATTTATTTGTAGACAGAAATGTTTGTAGAGATAAGACTACTTACATTTAGATCTCTCGAGACTTAATTTTCGGAAGCTGTAGTGAAAGTTATTGTTATTGTTGTTTTTAATGACTGTGTACTGACTTGAATTTTCTCAGCTTCGGCGTATGGAATGAAGGAAATAATCATCGAAGAAGTGGTAGCGGAGCCTGCAGAACTGAAACCAAATTTTTACGCGAATGCAAATGGCGAAAGGTGGTGGTGGTTCCAGGGTCTAGAGTGAAAGGTGGAAGAGCATAGGGAGAAACAATCATGTGGAAGACCAGGTACCCCTTGCGGGACCGATCTGCCGATCAGATGCTGCAGTGGCATTTGTCAACGATGGGGCTTCGTCTCCTTCTGTGGCTAAACTCTATTTTCTCTATCCTCTATCTCTGTTTTCCAACCAAAAATAACAATGTATTGGGATGTCTCGTTTTCTCACTTTAATTAAAAAGAAATAACTAAAGCTCCATTTCTTCTTTATTTCTTTGATATGAATCCTGCTCTTTATACACCAAAAATTTAAAAATATTGCTTAAATCTGCTGCAAATAATTTTAAAAATTATTTGGTTATAAGACTATTGTGTTATACTTATCGATGAAAAATAGTGGAGATAGATATTATAAGCTCACACGAATTCAAGTTAAACTTTTGGATTCGCACAACTCTACAACAAAAACAGAGTACAATAATAACAGAGTCTTTGTGGGGGCCAACGAGGCCGAATCAAAGCGTTTATGAATATCAATGTACTTCTAGTTACAAACATGTTCAAACACTCGAATAAGATTTACATTTCAAGTTCAAAGATACACATAAGTAACTCATGCATATTAAGTTCCTTGTAACTAAAAGAATATCCAAACGACCTCCAAAATGGTAAAACTTGCCAAAAACCTTACTCTTATTCTTGATCCGAAAAGATGTAAAAGTAGGGGAATGAACAACCACAGCTCAATGGGGAGTCCTTCGCCTTCCAAAAACCAAAATAATTTTGCATGCATATACATATATAATACCAATTATACTTAATAATAATATTATTAGTAAACAAGCCACATCGAAAAGGTAATCTTACATTACTCCTCTTAACCGAATGAAAAGACCACAACTCATTCGAATTCAAGTGATCCACATTTTCTTCACCAATGTGACCAAATCAATTCCCAATTTGCTCTTAGCTTAATTTTTATCATCTTCAATTTCTTTGGGCAAAGGTACTCAAGTGACGCCTGTGAGCCGACCCAACGTACCACGATACTGGGATTCGGAACCACTCAAGCGTATACTCAAGTTTCCTATCCGGGAGGACTCGTAATCTAGGAGTGAAAGCCGCTGCCCTCGGGTCGGAACAAGTCACCTTCCTAGATTTTGTATTTTGATGTCCGTGAGCCGACCCAATGCACCACGATACAAGGATTCATAACCACTCATGTGTATACCTAAGTTTACTACCCGGAAGGACTTGTAATCTAGGAGTGAAAACCGCTACCCATGGGCTGGAATATATCACCTTTCTATACTTTGTATTTTGACGTCCGTGAGCCGACCCAACGTACCACGAGTACATGGATTCATAACCACTCAAGCATATACTCAAGTTTCCTATCCGGGAGGACTCGTAATCTAGGAGTGAAAGCCGCTGCCCTCAAGTCGGAATAATTCACCTTCCTAGATTTTGTATTTTGACGCTTGTGAGCCGACCCAACGTACCACGATACGGAGATTTGGAACCACTCACGCGTATACTCAAATTTACTACCCGGAAGGACTCGTACTCTAGGAGTGAAAGCCGCTACCTGTAGGCCGGAATATAATCTCATGTCACCTTCCTAAATTTTATACCGGTAAAGTGCTCAAACCCAAGAAATCAACTTCCCATTTTATGTTATGTTTGTTATCTCTGTCATTTCTTCATATATGTGTTTAGTAAGTTATTTCGTGAGGCCCAAAGCCACACTTCAAGTCTTAAACTCGCTTTCCAACACAAAATACAAAGTTTACAAGCATCTCGGGATAAGGATCTCGGGTTGTGAGGGTCCAAAATTTTCTTTGGAAGCCACCACGAACCTCCCCACTGCATGTCAACATGGGCCTTCCCACAGTCAGTGGGGACTTTTGGTGGCCACCACGGGCTATCCCACGGTTTGTGGGAGCACCTGTGGTGGGTGTTTCGGGTCATTTAAGTCGCTGTTGGCCACCACGACCTGCCTCATAGGCTCTGGGGGCACTTGTGGTGCATGGTAGTGGCTCCTAAACTCCATTTTCTTATCTTCTACATATTTTTTTCTTTGTAGGATATCTATGAAAGGTTTGTTTTATAAATTTTTCAGTATTCTAAGTATCATATTAGCTCAATAAAACCCATTAAATCGCACATGCAAAGTAAAATACTTCCCATACTAAGATTTGGGTAAATTAGAGCTAATATTTCCGATCACCGATCCCCAATAGCATTATATCAAGTATATTCACTAACATATTTCAAACCCAAACCTTAACAAAATGATGATTTCACAAAGATTTAAACATAGTTGGTACACTTTCATGTTCATGCATGAGATTACAACAAGAAAAGAGAAGCTCAACTAAGTAGATGATTATAATCATGTTTCTACTCCTTTTCCTTTTTAACATCCTCCTAGCGTGTTTATATCAATGAGCCACTCTAAAAACATATGCATGCAAAAAATTTCATGAAAGTTTGAGTATTCAAAGTCGGCCCACAAGCACACTTACGAAATTTATTTTGGTTGGAAAGTAATATACAGTGCGGAAGATAAGGAAACCTATCTTGATGACGATGATTAGTGCTAAGTTCTTGCTATTCTTTGTGTTCTTGAACCGTTTTTGCTATTCTTTGTGTTCTTGAACCTTTCTTCTTCCCCTATACCTTTGTTCTTAACTCTATCCTTAGTACAGGTACTTAACAATAGAGGTTGATGCTTAAAATAAGGAATGTTGAAGCTTGATGTCTCCTTTACTTTTCCTTTCTCTCTCTCTCTCCCTCTCTCTCTCCCCCTCCTCCTCCTCCTCCCTCTATTTGGAGCCGCTGGATTTTCCTTTTCGGAGAAAATGAGTCCCCTTAGTCTTGTCCCTCTCTCTCTCTCTCCTCTCCTTTGGAGTTGTTGGGTTTTGTATGAGAAATGAGCAATCCCTTTCTGATCTATGCAACATATTGGAAGAGCTTGCAATAATTATTTGGAATATGGACCAAAGAAGTTGAGTGTATCAGATTTCAAGAAGGTAGTGTGTTGCAATGATGGTTGGGTATGGTGTGGAGAGGTGGAGTGCAGCAAACCTGAAGGAGTGTAATGATTGTGAGGTATGGAGACTTGGAGCTAAGAGGATAGAGATGTAGGTTGTAGTAGTAGGCAAGAAAAATAGAGCAAACAATCAAACTTTTGGCCTAAATGTTGAGATTTTGGGAAGGAAGGAGTAAGTTTTGGATATTTAGACCTTAGGGGGTAAGTCATGCTTTGAGATTATTTAAGCCAAGCAACTAGCAAGCCAAATGAATATTATCTAAGTTTAGTCCTAATATTATTTCCAACTAAATTGTTCGTCAACTACTAAAAATGTACATAAATATACATGTATATTAATTAGCACAATATATGAATTTTATTATAATCAATTATCAAACTAAGTTATCTAGTGAGCAAGTCACATATATAAATCAAATTTCTTTTTTTTCGTTAAGGCGTCACATTTATGCTCCTATTTTGGGATTGTTTCTCTTACCCACCACATATTCGATGAAATCCCTAAAAGGATCTTTTCATTTTGATTTTTGGGCGATTGATGAATCACCGAAAGATAGAGTCAATTTGCTAGTATTGGTAAACGAAATAGTTGGGATTTTGGCATGAAAATAGCTTGAAGCCTGACTAGGTCCAAGGTTGCTATTTTTGTAGTTAAGTAAGCTAACCCTACGACAATAGGTGATAGAATAATTAAAATAACCTATGACCCTCAAAAGTGTGGCTTGAATAGTTTTGATGGTGTAAGTGACCACTCCTAAATACTTGTATAAGCTTGGGCATGTTTAGACTTAACCTCGATTAATTCGTTTATTAAGTGGTAAAATCACAGACAATCTGAGTAAAATTTTATTGCTTTTCTAGATTATTTTAATTGTTATATCCATCCAATTTTGATTCGCCTAACTCGAGAGCTTAATAAGATATTTTTGGTACTTAAAACATAACTATCTCGTGAACACGACCTGTATACACTTGCGGTTATAATTTTAAGATTTAATTCTTCTAACACATAAATTTTCAAGTATGGTTGACTTTTTTAATAAGAATATTTTTTTGTTTTTATTCGTTTCCAAACAAAAAATATTTTTACAGTTATGTGACCTTTTTTTTTCACTTGAATAAATGAGTAACTATGTTTAAAGATTTACTTATAGAGGTAAAATTATTTATATTTAGATCTCTTCAAATCCTCAAAAATAACAGAAGGACCTACGCTAGTAATTGTTATCGTTATTTTATATATGAACAAAGTATATTTCCAAGTGTTGTCGGCATTTAGGGTAAAGTATATTCAATTTGAAACTTTATAATGAACAACAATACCTTATACAATATTACGTTTGTTGTCGACTTATCCTCACATACGAGTTCCTCACATACGAGTTCCTCACAATTGGTTAACAATGAGTTTAAGATGACTTGGGATCCAAATGTAAGCATTTTGCGTCAAAGGTGTGCAGTTGCATTGTCAAATCAAATGTATGTAATTGCATTAATATAAAAAAAATACCTAATTTTCAAATATTTGTGCACTTGTTAATTATTAAGGGTCTGTTTGAAATTATGTACAAAACGCACAAAAAGATAAATATAAACAAAAATAACCATAAACGAACATAAAAGAGTAGAAACAAACATAAACGAACGAAATGAACATAAACGAACGAAATGAACATAAACGAACGAAATGAGTTGTTAAATAAGAAACGAATATAAATGAAAGAACATAGATAAACGAACATAAACGAAAATAAACAAATATAAAAGAACATAAACGAACAAAAAATGGCATAAACGAACATAAAACATAATGTTTTTCATGTAAAGTCGAATAGACCCTAAATCTCTAATATATAAAGTTATATTATATTTCACCAACGCTTAGGATGGACATATTAAAATAGAAGGACATTGTTTACACTAGAATAATGTTACAAGTATAGAGGTGGTTGGTTGAAAGTATATATATATTATTAAATTGATTCAGATAAAGATATATGTTATGATATTTCGAATTTATTCAAACCAAAATAAATGATATTTCAGATTTATTTTTTACAAAAAGATGTGATTTCATTAATAAATTTTGTCCACTTGTATCAAGAAAAGGAAAAAAACAGAATAGCAATGTCTAATTTTCTTGCCTAATTTGGAAAAAGACATAATTGAAATGGACTAACAATTAGTTAATCCAAATTGTCATTAATTAATTACTATATTAGTCTGCCACCCACGTGGTTTTCCATAGATTAAATCAAAATTAGTTGTCATTTAATGCAACTTGTTCCTAATCTCGATGATTAATTAGACCAACAGACAATATTAAATACCACTCCAATTGGTTTCCTGATTATCAGTCATAAATGCTAATTAATTCCAACTTGCCCATGATCCTAATCACCCCTCCAACCACTCTAATATATTAATTATTACATGAGATCATCCCCAAAAAGGAAATAAAAAGGGTTACTCACAAAATCAGAAAATATAACCACGGATTTAATCAACAGCCATTATGGCAAAATTAGTAAGTTCCTATTTAAGCTCCTCAATTATGGACGAAATGGAGCCAGCTGATTGGTCTAGGTTCCTCGATTTCGAGCTCGACCAGCCAGCTGATTGGTCGCCATCATCCACGTCATCACCATCCCTGTCGACTGGCTGGTCCGAACCGGCTGCCCAAACCCAGGGGCTCGACATTAGTACTAATCATTATGATAATTATCGTAATTACTGTGAAGGAAAAGAAGTGATATTATGTTTTGGAGGGGAGAATGATGAAGGCAGTGCAGTATTGGCGGACATAGAGAAGAGGAGTACTAATCGGGCCTATGCTCGAGAGCATGTGATTGTTGAAAGAAGACGCCGCCAAAAACTGGCTCAGAGGTTCAGTCATCTCTCAACTATTCTTCCTGGGCTCCGTAAGGTATTTCTTTTTCTATTTTTTATAAAAGTTTGTAATTTCAGTTGAATTTGAAGGTTTAAGAGGGACACGGATATCAAACTCAAACTAAAAGACAAGGCCTACAACCAACACCAACTAGTGGAAAGGGTGTAAGTACGGAGTGTTTACCACTGGTCTAACATTCACTTGGTAACTCCTTAAGGTAACTAACTTCAACTAGTTGATTTCATTACTTGATAAGTCATTTTGCACTCAAATTGGACCGGGTCATATAAAACATAACATTGTGTTGACACTTTAGAGGCATTTGGTAGATAATTAATTAGGGGAAAAAGAGTTGTTTGGAAAAGATTAGTTTAATCAAAACAACTAAAGAGGTATTTGGCAAAGAATTGTTTGAAAGAACTATTCGGCCTCAAACGGTTCTTTTTCAAACAATTTTTATCAATACTCTTGTACGAAGATTTTTCTAATGAAATTACTTATTTGCCCAAAAGATTTGAGAAATCACACCACATGTCAACCTTTATTATTATTATTATTATTAGAATATATATTTTGTGGGAGCTTTTTTTTAATGGGTATATTATAATACTTGCACATAACTTAGGGAGAATCGAACTCTAGTATTTCTTGTGAAAATCAGTCGTCCTACCATTAGGTATCCCCTAATAGACGGGAAAAGCTCATTATTTTATTGTTTCTTTATAATCTTTTTTGTTAATATTTCCACAACTACAAAGCAAAAAGTTCAAAAATTGGCCAATATATATATGTTGCAGATTGACAAGGCATCTATTCTTGAAGAAGCCACTCGGTACATAAAACAACTCGAAGAGCAGGTTAAGTCTCTTGAGCAAAAAGTGAAAGAGAAAACGCAAGAGTTTATGAACCTCAGTCTCATCAACAAATCCAAGGACTCAACATTGAATGAAGACACTGATAAAATTTCTTCAACCCTAGAAATTGAGGCAAAGTGCATTGATGGAGACCTTCTTCTCAACGTTCGCACAAAAAGGACTACAACTTGGTGCACAAGATACTCAAAGAGATAGAGAAGTTCCACCTGAGACCTCTGAATAGTAGTATCATGTCATTTGTGGATTACTGTATGGATGTAACTGTTATTGCTCGGGTACGTTCCTTTCAATATGTATATTTATATTTGATTCTCCCCTCCTGTATAAAAATAATAATTACACTTGTATATTTAACAAGTCATGCATTCTAAATTTTTTAATCTGTCATAAGTTAATCCGATAACCGATATATCGTACATTAATTGAAATAGAAACAGTAAAAATCAATAAAATCAATCTGACAAGATTGTACATAAGTATGATAATGGATCTCTTATCTCTTATCCTCTAATTTGAGAGTTCGATCTCTTGTATGTATAACATCATCTTACTTTGGAAATATAATGAGACGAATATACTCATGGTAATTTCTAATAATTATAGATATATCTAATTATTTATTTAGGGTGACTTTTATTGAACGATCATTCATTTATAATATTTGTATATTAAAATTTCTCTTAAAATGAGCGATTATTCACCTGAAAATCTCTAAAACATCATCTCTGGAATTAAATATCCATAATATTTTTATCTTCTGCAATTAATTTAATATTTAAATTTGCTATCAGTGATGTTTGTCGTTGGCTTAATATATTTTGCAGATGGAGGATAATTTTTGCACGGCCGTGGAGGAGTTGGTACATAACTTGCAACAAGCTTTCCAATATAAAGAAAAGAACAGGGTGTTTGGCCTAAATTATAAAACTATTTTTGGATTTTAAAAACTGAAATTAGGCCAAATATTAATTTTTTAAAAATTAAAACTGTTTTTCAAAAGTGATTTTGGCAAAAAAAACTCATCGAAACAGAAACAACAAATAGCTATTTCTATTTCTAATTTACGGAAAAATTGCGTAACAACCACCAAGAATTCAATTCTCTCTTCTTTTCTCTCTCCTCTTTTTTTTTATGATATTTTATCTATTCGATCACCTGTATCTCTCTCTCCTCTATCTTTATCTCTCTTATTTTGTTTTATCTCTATCTCTTACTCTAACAAATAAATAAATATTATTTTATACAAAAATAAATATTAAATAATTATTATTATGCAAATAAAAAAAATATCAAATTATATTATAATAAATAGTGTAAACAAAACTAAGCCAAACAACTTATTATTCAAAAATATTTTCATATAAATTAGGCCAAACATTTCATAACTTCTTCAAAAACTAATTTTAGAAAAATTATTTTTCAGAAACAAAAACAATTTTTTATAAATCAAGCCAAACAACACCGAATAATATCAATTATTAGATGGTCTAATTTAATTTTCACGGTAAAACCACAAATGATATGTAGTGTATCTAATAAGTCCTCATCCTTAATTTTGATTCATAAGGTATTTGAATGTTCTCTTTTATCATCTGTAATAAGTATAAACGATATAGTAGAGTAGAATTTCCTGCACCTAACATGGACACGTACAAAACCCTCGTACCCTAACAAGGATCAAGAATTGGAATAGAGGAGGGACAACGATGAGTTTTACACTTGTTTCCCGCCATTTCCTTTTATATAGTTTATTTAAATGAATCTTCGAAAGAAAGAGTACAGTTGCTTGCAGTAAGAAAAGGATTGGGGGTCTATTCTTTTCTATTTTTGACTTACTTCAATTGCCTCTATTATTATTTTTTTTTGGCTGAATTTCAATTGCCTCTATTTATTACAACCTTCCAACTATTTTACAATTAACTTGCACCGATAACAGGTCGTAAAACTTACTCCGATTTACTATTGGGCCACACTGCCCAAAGTGGCCCATGACAATATATTTTTGGGCCACGCTGACCTAACCGGCCCATTATAGCTGAAGTAAGCTCGGTGCAATATGTGAAGTTGGGAACATTCCCATACTCTAACATATATTGTCAATCTTTGGGTACTTCTCATGAAATTTATTGGCACTATCTTTTTTTATCCAAAAAGGAAAAAATATTGGCATTATCTGATAGCAATAAGTATAAAATAAAAATTAAATATTTTAAAATTACTTTTAACCAGACAAACTTCCCTAATTTTGAGGGACGAACAAATCTTCCCCTATATACAAGGATGATAGTCTCCATACATACAAAAAGCATCAAAGAATAACACATAAAAGTGGGTCTCATCGGCCATCGATCCCCCCCAAATACAACTTTAACTTGTTTGAATTTTTACTTTTCTTTCAATCCCGATCGAATTATTGTTGATCATCCATAATACATGTTTTTTGATAATTAAATTTACATATTTTTTAAGGAAATAAATGTTAAATTATTTAAACATCTATTCCACGAAGAGCAGATCTAGAGACCCAATTGGTGGTATGCCATTAAAGCTGAAAATATATAACAAGTGAAGAATTAGAGAGGAAAAAAGTCATCAATAGTTTAAGGAAAAAGACGAGTACAGCCAATTTCATGACCCATGAAGAATATTTCATCCACTTTATAATTGGCTGTGCCACTAAAAATTTGTCATGGGAATCGCAGTTGTCCTAATTTTTTAAAATTTTTGTTAGAGTAGTTGGGTTTATTATTTTTTATATATATATATTCTATGTTTTTTTTGTCTAGTAGCAGTAGATCCATTGATAGCGGTGACATAACATTATTTTAATAAATCATACATACATGATGAGTACTATAAAATTCAGTGATCTCGTTTGTTTTATTTTATGATCACATGATCTATTAAAAAAAAACACCCCATGAAAATTGTACTGCTCAACTTCGTTTTATAAAAAAAAATATTTAATAATAAAAAGATATGTGATAATAAAATAAATTTAAAATATTATTTATTTCTAAAAAGTTAATGAAATATATATTTTCCGAACGTAAGTGAACTATAGTTTAACTCCTATGAATATCAGTGATAAATATAAGAAGAATGTTATATATGACGCCCAACTCAACCCCCAGTCACAAAGTGTAGCAAGCAATTAGCTAAAATTCATGGATGATATCTCCTCCTCATCATCTGATAGTTGGCAGCTGGATTCAAAGATGGTAATTAACTTCAATTCAAAATTAAATACTATATACGCTGAATTTTCAATTTAAATACTAATTTGGTTTGAATTCTGTAGGGACTAGTGGATGAAGATCCAATGGCGTCTTCGTCTTCGTACTCATCCTCGTCCTCGTCTTCGCTACCACCCAAAAGGCAAGTAGTTGGCCCAGCCCATCCGCCGGCGTCGTAGACGGAGCTGATCAACAGGTCGGACCTAAGGAGCCCACTTCCAATGGGGAAGAACACGTCCTATCGTTCGGGAGCTCGGAATTTGAGGCCGATTTTGAAGGCAATGGGCCAGCAGTGGCAGCTGGAGGAGGAAGCAAGAGAACCAGGAGTCTGTCCAGTGCTCAAGAACATGTCCTTGCAGAAAGAAGACGTCGCCAAAAGTTGACTCAGATGTTCCTTGATCTCGCTTCTGTTATTCCTGGCCTCAATAAGGTACCCCAATCTAATTATATGCTAGGTACCTAATTACGTATTTTATTTTGTTAATTGTTAATTATCATGGAGTGATAAGAAATTCGAGTCTCGATTTAATTGCTCTCCAACCAATCACGATTTGTAAATCTCATTTTAAATTGTCTTTATAGATTAATTGGAACCGGAAAAATTCAATCTAAATTATATAGTGTTAGAGGTATTGAATTTCTAATATTTCTGATTATTTATTTTATTTTAGACGTAACCTATTCATCATGATCAAGATCTTGGTACTTAAACTTGGTTTGTATCTCTCAACCCGTATAGTCGAAACTCAGGAAGAATAATATGTACCAGCTTACTTTCAATATTTAAAAAACCAAACTCGGAATTTCTTAAGAGGAATTCATAATAAATGGTGCAGAATGACAAGGTATCAATTGTGGAAGAAGCTGCAAAGTACATAAAACAACTTGAAGAGCAAGTAAAATTGCTTGAGCAGCAAACTGGGGAGAGAAGTACTGAGGAATCGGATGGGAGCTCGTCCTGCTCAGATGGAAAAAACGTTGAGGACAAAGTAGTCTCGTCGGAAAGTAATCTAGCCTTGGAAATAAAAGCGAAAGTCTCAGGCGAAGAAATCCTCATAAGTATATTCTCCAAGAAGGGTTACTATGACTTGGTGCCTAAGATATTTGGGGAGATCTCCAAGCTTCATCTCAGCCCTTTGAATACCAATATCATATCTTTTGGGAAATATGCTCTTGATGTAACCATTGTTGCCCAGGTATGCTCCTTTTAATTTCTCCAATCCCGCTCTTATCGATCTAATCTCGTTATGGGTTCGGAAGATATAAATGTAAGCAACCTTACCTCTGCATACAATCGGTTTTTAAAAATAACTTTTATTATACTAACTTACACGTACATCTCCAATTAATTTAAAGATACAATGATTTTTATTACCTTCTATTCTTAGGTTTCGAACATGAAAAAAGACAATTTTCTTATATGGTGGTAGTGTTCTTTAGACTTTAACCGAGATTTGATATTCCTTCTCTCTTTTTATCCTGTATACATTTGAAATATATACTTAGTTGAATTATTCGCACTTACAATTATTAAAGAAAATATACATGGATGAATGTTGGCTTCAAAAAGTTATTATTGAATCTGTTTTGAGGTATAAATCTTAGTGACATTTTATTTATTAATATTTAAACTGTAGGTTTTTGTGGTTTTTTTTGGGCAGATGAAAGGTGAATTTTGCATGAGCATGGAGCATCTGGTAAAACAGCTACATGAGGCTCTTGAATAATTTGTGGGATTGAGTAATAAGATTAATAATTGACCAATGAGCTTCTTTTTAGTTTGAACTAAAATTATTTGTTCATGGACTGTTAGCATAATTTAGATTATCATAAATAAAAATATTACATTCAAAAAACAAATTTGCTTGAGTGTTGCTCTAAATTCGAGCGCAAATGCTATCGATTGAATTTTTTGGTAGATTTTGTGTATTATGTAAACTTTGCTAAATTAATTTTCTTAGTTTATATTTTGCTCGAATTAATTTAGTTATTGTTTGTTTGTTAACGCACTTGAGTTATTGATCAAAAAGATAAATGCAGTTTATCCCAGAGTTTTTGATGAAATTGTGTATGGTGAAATAACTATCATTATTTTGTTTTAGGAAAGTTGCAAATATGCAAACAAGTTAGAGTTGTTGGTGCACATAATTAATCAATGTAATTAGATTAGAATATTAGAGGCCATAAAGATACATATGAAATGGTCTTAAGGTGTTTCCGGAGAAAATCGAGTTGATGATGTAAATGTTGATTCGAGAGAATGTGGAACATGTCCCATGGATTTGGGAGTTGATGGGTATTTATAAGGAGATTTTAAAGGGGTAGCATACTAATTTACCGTGGTTTAGGGAAACCCTAACCCTAACGGGATTTGGGTTTTTATCCGGTCCGTTAAGGGTTGGTTTGGGTTAATACCTCCTTATCCGACTAATTAGATACGATTGACTAGTGATGTGGCGGGTGAATTGGAAATGTGCGGGAAATACCCGAATCATAAGGTTTTATAGAAACTTTTTGTGGAGAATCCTTAGGCCCTATTTGATTCTCGAAAAATCTGAAGGAAAGAAAAATTTTTGAAAACTAACTTTTTTTTTTTTTTTCTGGTGTTTGATTTGAGAAAAATTGGAAAGAAAAAAATTGAGTGGAAAATTAGAAGGAAAAAGACAAATATATAGAATGTTTAATTTTCCTTCCAAAAGTCGGAGGAAAAGCTTTGGAAAAAGAAATCTGAAGGAACCCGATGGCCGACATTCACGAATATGAAGCAAAGCCCATGATTCTTTCTCGTAATCTTCAGCCTTATCTATAGACTTGGCAAACCGACTCGAACCGAACGGGTTAATCCGAATAACCCGAAACCCAAACCGAACCGACATCCGAAACAGCTTAAACCGATTTTGACTCGAAAATTGAAATGAACCGACCCGAACCGAACCAACCCGAAATCTAATGAACTCGATTCCGACCCGAACTGAATGGCCCCGAACCGAAACCGAAATGACCCGAATCGAATTAGACCAGATCGATTTAACCCAAATAAAAGTGACCCAACCCACATTTTTTTGAAGTATGGACTTTTGTGCCTATAGTGGTACAATTTTGAATCGATTTTGACCCAAAAGTAACCCGATTACGACCCGATACAAAATTAACCCGAATCGAACCCGAACGAGATTGACCCGAAGTTGAACCGAACCGAAACCGAACGAACCCCGAACGAGATTGACCCGAAGTTTACCCGAACCGAAATTGACCCGAACCCGAAACCGAATCGGACCGAACAAGATCGACCCGAAGTTAACCCGAACCGAACTAACCCGAACCGAATCCGAACCGAATGATCCGATTGCCGGATATACTTATCTATCATCCCACTTTCTCTCCTCCTCCTCCTCCTCCTCGCCCACCTTAGCTTCGTCACAATCTCCAACTCTTATGTCTTCATCACTGGATTTCGACGTTGTCGTGAACACCATCGATGACACCGGGGCAATTAGTGGACTAGCGTTCAATCAGTGAGTGTTTGCGGACTCGTGGCGCAGGATTTGGTGATTTTTAGCCGTTAGATCATGTTGGATCCATGGCACATGTAAATGCCATGGGTAATTCCCATTTGATCAAGAGTACTAGTTATGAGACTTTCAGAGAAGAAAATTTTTTGCTGTATTTGGAGTACTTTGTGAATTGTGAAGGGTGTAAGGATCTGATGATGCTGGTCTCTTTCAATCTAATTGAATTTGAGTAGGAAACAGTGGATAATTGTTGCCAGGAAATGCTTTGGTTGCAAATATAATATGTTAAAAATCATGATTCAATATTGAAGAATAGGTTAGTGCTCCCACACAAAAAGAAACGTCTTTTTGAGGGTTTTGATTGTGTTATTGGTCAGCCAAGTAACACGATTGCAGGGCCATTTGATTTATTTATAGGTAGGATAATTTTGCGTCTATTAATAATTTGTGTTTATTTTGATTTTTATTTTAGGTTGATTTCGGTTAAGGTATTTGATATTTAGTTTAATAAATTTATCGTACAATGAGGAGTAACTTTCGTATTTTCACTTTGGGTTCAATCTAGTTTGGTTCGAATAATTTTTGATTTAATGTCAATTAGGGGTTAACTATTCAAGTGTTAGTTTGGATATAGTTTTGTGTCGGTTAATTTTGTCGGGTCTAGGATTAATTTATTTTGTTATTGTTTTTTTTCTTTCCCCCACTCCATTTTCTAGCTTTCAAACAAAGGAAAAAAATAATTTGTGGAAAACCACTTTTTTCCTTATATATTTTCTTCAATTCAAACAAAAGGAGAAAAAAAATTTCAAACTTTTTTCCTTCTCACTTTTTTTCTATTTAAATTTTATTTCCACCCACATTTCTACGAATCAAATGGGCTAAGTGTTTTACACATTTTTATAGGGACATGTTTGAAATGGCTGATAAAATTAGTAGAAATAACTATTATAGTATAAATAAGTTAAAATGAGCAAAAATAATTGTTCTACCTTATACGAAAATGAGTTGTTATAGTAAAAAAGGTAGAAACGAGTAGAAAATAAGTGAAAATGAATAAAAAACAGAAATAAATATTGATAAAAATGTCAATTCGAACAAACCTTTACTCCTATATTTATCTCTCAAAGACTCACATTGTGTTTTGTTTATAACGATTGCATCGGGATTTTCATTAGATGAAATTACAATACTTATTTTGTACTTTATGTGAATCGGTTTTACAGTTTTACTTAATGATGGATATTACACCTAAGTTTAGATATGGTAAAAGTAATCCCACCCAAATCGATGACATGAGACATGAATAGCACCCGATCGGATATTTGAAAAGATACCTCAAAATGATTCGAACCTAACATAACTCAAATATAATTGAACCCAACTTGAATATTTTTTGTTAAATTATTCTGCTAGACAAATTTATTAGACTAATACATCTGACCTAAAGTCAAAAAATTAAACGATGAGTATACTTGGTCCACCCCAAACAGCTGAGTTGGCAACACATCATTGGTTGAACCACGCTATTAGCAAATCCTTAACGAAGAAGTAGCACAAGGATTTTTCATTCGGTGGTTCTCTATTCATTTCCTTTGGGTACAGAACAGAGAAGGGTAAAATCGTCATTAAGAACGTACGAAGAAACTTCCGTCCCCGAACAACAATCATCCTTTCCTTGGGGATATAAATGCAAACGCCAAATTCCCATTCCTCGTTGTTTTCTTTCTCCTCTCGTCAGTTCTAACTTTGAATTCAGCCATTCAGTCTCTCTATCTTTCTCTCTGATCGGAAAAATGGACGCGTTCTCGTCGTTCTTCCAATCTCAATCGGCATATGGAAGCTCCTCTTGGAGTTATGATTCTCTCAAGAACCTACGCCAAATCTCCCCGTTGTTCAATCGCATCTCAAACAGGTTCGTCTCTCTCTCTTCTCCGTAGAAGCCAGTTTTCGTAGTGTTAGAGGTCAGGATTTTCTATTTGGGTTTTTTCCTTGTCTTGTATTGGCGGATTTGTTAGGGTTTTCTTAAAATTAGTTTTAGTGCTAGCATTTTTTCCAATAATTAATGTTTTGGCCCCTTTTTGGTATGGATGATCGACAAGGTTTTAATGGAGTTTTTTGACGATTCTGATTTTGGGTTTAATTGAGAATTTGTTTGGGAGTGTTTCGGGATGTTATTTTATTGATTAGAACATTTTGGATTCCAGATTTTGTTTGAATTGTGTGAAATTTTGTTGTCGGGTTGCATGATGAATTGATCAAATGTTTAGGTTCGGACGTTTCGTGGTTGAAGAGAGAGCGTGTTTGTGGTGTTTTTGGATTTTATTATGTGTTTATTCCCGTTCTTCCTTCAAGCCCAGGTCAAGGATCTTGGCCAAGCTACAGATATAATATCCTCTTTAATAATTTTAGCTAAGTCCGGGGAGGGGAAGTATGAGTCACAAAACCAGTCGAAGAAGAAGCTGCCTGATTCACAAAGCGCGATTCGTTTCCCTGAACAACGTTGAATCCTGATTGTCCAATTTGCCAATTTCTTTCTTGCAGTTTAGAATCAAGTAATACTGTGGGTGTGCTGCAGGCACTTTCGCTGTTGAGCCAGCCTTCTGCCAATTTAGAATCAATATAATTTACAGTTTTTGGGTACCCAAATCACTAGATATCTGCAAACCTCTTGACAACACCAAAAGTTCAGTCTTTGAGGTGGAGCAGTGTCCAAAAATCCATAAATCCAGTAAGGAAACCCCTAATCATCACGCAGCACAACCCCCCTTCCAAAAAACAAAAAACAGCACGACCATATTACCATTAGAGATGCCATCAGTGTCCAAGAGTGTCCAGCCATGTCTGGAAGTAGCCTATCTGATGAAGTTTTCATTTCAAGCTTCAAATGATGTGGCTTGTCCCAAAAGCAATGCCATCAAGTCGTAGTGCCCTCTTCATCTCTTTAAACTTTTAACCATCAAGGAGGAGATTGGATTGCTTGGGATTTCATTCATGTTTTGTGTATTCAATTTGAGAGAATCCTAGTGAATTTGCCCCTGTTATTTTTAGTTATAAGGAGTTAGTAAGATAGTTGTAACATTAGTTGTAAAAAGCCGGCTAAAGAGAACAGGCCTTAGTCACCTGGTATAATTCGTTTATTATGTATTTAGGTAATTTTATGATTTTTTTGTTTTTAAAATTTTGGATAGATTTCAAAGAGGTAAGGAAAGACTTCTATGCCATTTTTCTATCAAGACCTCTGCCCAGTGTATCCTGAAGAAATAATGAGGGAAAGTAAGAATCTACGGGTGGGATTTTTTTTTTTGGGGGGGTTGTTGTTCCTGTACCTCTTTCCTTGATTTTCCTAAATGATTCTCTGCTCAATTTCCTTCTACATATAAGTGTCTGATGCAGAATTATTTTTTTTGTATTTTTCCATACTGATCAATTCATCTTGCATGAAACTGCCAATTTTCTTGTAGGTGTATTTCACATTATGCTGTGCTTTGGTAGCGTCAGCTGTTGGGTCATATTTGCATATTTTGTGGAATGTTGGTGGTCTCTTAACTACTTTAGCTTGTCTGGGTTGCATGGGATGGTTACTTGCCACCCCTCCATATGAAGAGGTAACATATATATCTTTATTCCTCTTGTTCATTTCACCTTGTTTACTGCTGGTTTTTCTTGGCTTATAATGTTTTCTCCGAATGAACAGCAAAAGAGGGTTGGACTGTTGATGGCCGCGGCTGTATTTGAAGGGGCATCTATTGGTCCTTTGGTTGACTTGGCAATTGAAATTGACCCAAGGTATGTTGCTTGAATTGGCTAAACAAACGCCATAATTCTCATAATTTGTTGACTGAGCAGTTTGATCAGTTCTTCTTTCTGTGGGTGAGAGTGGGAATAGTAAACAGCAGTTATCATGTCTATTAGATAATCCGATTTTTTTGTCATTATTTTCATTTTTTATGAAACCTCTCCGAGAGGTTTAATAAAACAGTCGGGAATTTGTTAGATTTTCTTGTTGCCTTTATTTATGTGATGTGAATTTTCTGTCATATTGGTTGTAGATGGTTTTCTCATGTAGTTTGCCTCACTGAAGAAATAGGGATCATACATCATATAGGTTATCAAACGTTTCTGTCATAAATTTACATCTGCAGTTAAATAGATATATATTTATCATCGCAAGCTAGCCATGTTCAGTATGTGTTTTTACTTTAGCTTTTGTTGTTGGAGACTTCGAGTGTAGGGTGCTGTTACCTATTTTACGGATTATGTATATTGCATATGATTTATTTATGGTTTGATTATTGCAGTGTCCTAGTCAGTGCTTTTGTGGGATGTGCAATAGCATTTGGTTGCTTCTCTATGGCTGCCATGGTGGCAAGACGTCGAGAATTTCTCTATTTGGGTGCTCTTCTTTCATCTGGCGTTTCCATCCTCTTCTGGTTGCACTTTGCTTCCTCCCTTTTTGGAGGATCCACAACTATTTTCAAATTTGAGGTATGTTCGTACTGTCGTCCACTGTCACTTCTGGTCTCATACTTGGGTAAAACATGTTGTTGATTAATTTAATCTTTGATGGACCTATATAATTAGTTAAACTAAACATGAATGCTCCCCTTGATGGTTCTAACTTTGACCTATGAGAGTATGAGTTCTCATCATTCCTGGAGGATTTAGAAAATGCGTAGATAGGCTAATAGAAAATTGATTGGACTGGGCCTTCTTACATGAGTGGGCTTGCTGTTTATTCATAATTTCTAACTATGCTCTTTGCTTCACTCAGATTGATGAAGGTGTTCTAAATTTGAGAATTAAATGCCTATTCTAATAGCTCTGGATAAGTCAAATACATGGATTAAGATACCAATGCATAGTCCACAAGGAAAACACTCTCTCACTCTTTCATGTATTTCACATGTCAAAGAAAATGTTCCAACTAATGAACTTCTGTGAGTTTCACTATACGAGACCTTGTAGTGCTTGCCAATGAAGCACCATCAATTCACATTACACAGAAGAAATCATATCATAAATTCTAATAGAATGAGATCCACTCTTTATTGAAAAACTTGGGATTTTTATCCCAGGCAAGATCAGGGTTGATCTGTTTCAATTAGATTGGAAAATGACAATATTATTCAAGTCACACTAGCTCATGGAAGCTCTGGTCAATATAGGCACAATACCTTGGTTCACGTATTTTATATACATGTTCTGATGGTTCTGCTATGCTGTGGTGATGCAGTTGTATTTTGGCCTCTTGGTATTTGTGGGGTACATCGTCTTTGATACCCAGGAGATCATTGAGAGGGCTCACCTTGGTGATCTGGACTATGTGAAGCATGCTCTGACTCTCTTCACCGATTTTGTTGCAGTGTTTGTGCGGATCTTGATCATTATGGTAAGTTCAATGCGAACCATTATTTATACATTTGCTCGCAAATTATCAACCCATTATCTTGACCTTGGGTAGCCCAAGATGCATGTCTATTCTGATTAGACATGCAAAAATTTAGCTTAATTGAAATCTCAGCCCAAAATCACCCTAAAGTCTTTGTTTTTGACAAGAACTTGTTAACCTAAACCATCATATTCTGAATTCGAAAAAACGTAAAAGGTTTGGAATCGATTAAGGTTGAGTTGGGTTGACCCAACTTTTCAAAATTTTAATCAAATAACTATGCCTTTTTGCCTGAACAAAATGTGGAACACAATTGTGAGCGTGGCAATCCTATTTTTGTCAACATGGTATGATACAATTGTCCAATGATGTGGCTGCTCCTAAGTTATGTTGAGACATGGTTCATACTTCCTAAGTGATTATATTTTGTATCTGTTTACTTAGACTGAAAACCAACAATAACAGCATAGTAACTTCATTACATGTTTACAAGATTTTAGGAAAGCCTTATTTTGTTTATTACATGTGATAAATGTTCATGTTGTTTGGCAAGGAAACAGACATCATTTGGTTGACCTGTTCGATTGACACGAATCGGAACTTTAGGGCTAGGGACTACTTTCGAACTTGAACCTAAAATGCCCTGAGCCGGAAACCCCAAATACAATCTGCACATGTATTTGTATTGCTTGGTCTAATTGCGTATATGTCTGCCACTGTCTTTCTACATTGCCGCAATTTGCTGATTTCTGGACAGTAACATTAATCTAAATATATGGGGATGAATTGGGGTTAAGTTTTAATCTTGATCTAGATTCTGAAGAATTCTAGATTCTCAATTTATTAAGCCTAAGACGATCGGCCCTCAAGTGTTATGTGCTTCTCAGCTGTTTGTCTGTGTTGTGTTCTCTTATATGTCGGAGAATTGACTAGAGTGGACTTGTTTGCTGTGCAGCTGAAGAACTCAATTGAAAAGAACGAAGGGAAGAGAAAGAAGAGGAGAAACTAACTTTGTCCAACTCTAAGTCATTGTTGGTGACTGTTGGTTTGGCTAGTAGGCCGGTAGAACTACGTCATAACCAAGTCTATTATATATATGAAATAGTATTTGACAGTCTGAAGATTTTTGTTAAAACGTGATTATGGAAGTGGGGTGGCGCAGATGGCCTTAGTGTGTGTGTGGGATAAACCATTACATACTGAATCACTTGCTCAAAACTTGTAAACAAACTGTTTCTACCCTTAGTTCTTGTGATATATATGTTGCCAATTTATGATTGTTCATCATATCATGCACATTCCTTTCACCATATGCAAAGGGAGCAAACTGGACCAGCCGGCCGCACCGGTTTGATTGGGAACAGATCACCATTCTGGTCCAGAGCATACACACGCTCGCTTGGACCCGGCCGAAGGGCCAGATTATAACCCAATTGTCATCAGTTTAAGTGGAGTTAGGAGGACTTTCTTTAACCCCCCCAACCCTCTCTTTTTCTTTTTATTATTGTTTTTATTCCTTTTAACTTCTTCCAATATTTGTAACCCTCAATTGTTTTTTACTCTTTCTAATTTTTTTGTATTTTTCTTTATAATTGTTTCCGGCTTGTCAGTTCTTTCCAATTCCTTCTGACTTTTTCCAATTACTTTTAGCTTTCTTCCATTCCCGCTCACTCTTTATTTTCAACTCATTTCTTCCGATTGTTAAAAATATGTCCGTAACCTGGGTTGGTGGAAGAATTCCAAACACCAGTAATATTTGTAGTAGGGCTTATGAACGGATGTAAAGGATAGTGAATTGGATATAAAAATAGTGAGAATTACCCACAAGAGGTAACAGTTAAGCTGCAAGAAATATGAAATTTGAAAGGATTTTTAAAGATCTCTTTTTTAATCTAATATGAGCTTTAGGTTTTAAATTTTGCAATCGAAATGAAGAAATCTAAATCTAACACTTCCAAATTTGTTCCTTTTTGTTTTGCATGCTTCAATTCTTCCCCATGTATGTGGTGGTACAAGTGATAGGGTTGATGGTGTGGTTGGTGTCGTTGATGGATGGAGATGGTGGTTGTCGGGAATGGAGTATCATGCAGAGTTGTTGACGAAGGGAACATTCAAAATCATTCCTAAAATTAGCTATTATAGTTTAAATAAGTTGAAATGAGTTGAAATGATTGAAATAATTAACTGTCGGAGTTGTTATGAGCTGAAAAGAGCTGAAAGTCTGTTATAAATGAAGGTTAGGGGTGTACCTAAGTCGAGCCAGCTTCGAGCCCTTGCGAGCTAGCTCGTATAAAGGATTGCCAAGTTGAGCTTGTGGTGAGCCCGAGTTAAGCCTAGATAGTTATCCGAGTTGAGCTCGAGCTTGCAATCTTGGAACTCGTAAGTTTGCCGAGAGTATACGAGCCAAATATAAACAAGTTTAAAGAACAAACGAGTTAACAAGCCAAACAAAGAAGCCGAATGAGCCAAGAAAACAAGCCTCAATTAAGTATGTGTATTGTGATTGTTCGAAACAAAAAAATAGCCTCAATTAAGTTCAAGTTTATGTTTTCATAATAAGTATATAAAGTATGACTTTAAACCTAAAAATAAAAGTTTAAAAGAAGCATAGAGAGTAATGAGCCAAGGACAAGCCGAGCTCAAACTTGAGCTTTTGGTGACCTTATGCTCAAACTTTCAGCAAGCAAAATTTGAGTTACAAATGATACTCACAAGCCGAGCTCCGAACTTGACAGATTCGGATTTGACTCAACTTGAATACACTTCTAAGAAATATATTATGCTATTTCAAACATCTCCATGTTGTAATGGTGGTTTTAAAGGTTCTTTTCTCAAAAGAAAATTCCTTATTTTTTTAATTTTGATATAAATGCACAATTGTAGTTGATGAACAGTTTGGACATAACTACGAATGTATTAATTAAAATTATTTAAAAATTTTAAATTCTTATTAGTATTTAATTTAGATTTCTATATACACCATATCAATTATATATTAGACAGTCGAGGGATGATATTTAGCATAATTGTTAAAAGAAATATCACTAATTGATAAAATATACTAGTAATTTCCTTTTAAACGATTGTCAATTTAATTATATATGACACTAAAATTACGGTATTAATTCAATTATTAAAATTAAAGTCGTGAATATATTATACAATTCCGTTGCTGACGTTTCCGGTCGAAACTTTCTGCTGTTGTCTCTTTGTTTCTCTCTTCTTCCCACTGACAGTTCCGAAATCCCTAGCAGCTCTTCAGAAGGAGAGACGATCACTGCCCGCCATTTTATATGTTATTGGAGCCATCGATTTCGGGCTTCTTTCGAGGGAACTAACATACGATTCTCTCTTTTCGAGTAACTTTTTCGTGTGATCTTGGAGTAATTGTTGAGGAGCTATGGCGGCTACTTCGTCAAGCTTCACCCTTTCTCAATTCCACCGCAATGCGTCGAACGAGATCAATTCGAACATTCGATCGAGTTTTGATTTGGGTTTGGGACGTAGGGTTTCGCAGTTTTATGTTCAGGAACCCAGAGCAGCTATTAGACTAGAGAATTCGGGGCTATGGAGGAGAGAGAAGGGCGCTTTCGTCGTGAAAGCCTACAACGTGTCTGTCTCAGAGGACGATAGGATTTCAGAGGAAAGTACTGCGCCGAAAACTGATGATGGAGGCTCTGATGGCGGCAATTGGAAGCTTCCGCCAGAGAATGGCGGCAATGGAGGCGGCGGCGGTGGCGGCGGGGGTGGGGGTGAAGGGGACGATGAGGATGAAAAGGAGTTTGGGCCGATTATGAAGTTTGATGAAGTGATGAGAGAGACTGAGAAGGTTGGTGCAACTCTGCCCTCCGATATACTTGAGGCTGCCAAGACTACAGGAATCAGAAAATTGCTCATTACGCGATATTTGGAGTTACAGGTTGTTCACTTCTTTTGGGTTTGATTGAATTATTTTTCATGAATACTGTTTCATTTTTGTTTTTGAGATTCTGCCACTGAATTCATTTAGGGGAAAAATTTGAGCAAAGCTGTTGGTAAGTGCATATTTAGTTATGAAGTTAAATAGGGTGAATTATTATCCTGTTTTAGATTTGGTGATTTTTTTAGTTCATTTGCTACTTCTTTTTTTTTTTTTTTTTTTGACTTGGGTATGTTGTTGATTATAGGGATCGGGTTGGCCGCTAGGCTTTTTGATGAGACATTGTCCGATGCTGCGTAATAGGATGCTGGCTGATCCTGCATTCTTGTTCAAAGTTGGGACTGAGGTAAATGCTGATAGTGATCTGTTTCTTTTGGACTTTAATGGTAGCGAGTGTATGCTCTCTTCATTGAATGTATGTATTCATCGTGTTCACGTAGTTTTTGTGATTTATAAGTGTCTGAGGCTCTGGTCTTGGGGGCCATATTTGCATATGCAGTTGCTGACGCGGTTGTCCATTTGTTTTTGTATGATGTGATATATGATCCCTTTAATCTAACTTCCAATCTGTTAAGCAAATTGCTGCTTTTGTGTGGACATGTGCAGATAGTAATTGATTCTTGCTGTGCAACATTTGCGGAATACCAAAAGAGGGGAAAAGATTTTTGGAATGAGTTTGAACTATATATGGCTGATCTCCTGGTTGGTGTGGTTGTTGACATAGCCTTGGTTGGGATGTTAGCACCATATGCTCGTATAGGGAAACAAACTGTCTCAAGAGGTTTCCTGGGACGTATCCAGCATGCTTGTCAGGAACTCCCTAGTAGGTAAGCTAGCCTAGACATTGGATATAATATGCTCAATTTTCTTTGACATTCTGATTGTATGTTTCGGTTAGATTCTAGATATAACTGAACCAATATATAGTGCTTGGAAAATATTTGGGGAATTCTATTGTTGTGTTTGATTTGAAAGTAAAACCATTGGCCATGAAGTTTGAAAGAGCTCTTCCACTAAACTGTCTCAAGAGGTTTCCTGGGACGTATCCAGCATGCTTGTCAGGAACTCCCTAGTAGGTAATTGAAGCTAGCCTAGACATTGGATATAATATGCTCAATTTTCTTTGACATTCTGATTGTATGTTTCGTTTAGATTCTAGATATAACTGAACCAATATATAGTGCTTGGAAAATATTTGGGGAATTCTATTGTTGTGTTTGATTTGAAAGTAAAACCATTGGCCATGAAGTTTGAAAGAGCTCTTCCACCAAACACCTGCCCACCCTAGAACCAGTCTTTCATATATAATTTTCTATTTGACATGAACTCACAACTTGTCCTTCTGAAGTAATGTTAGATATCTTAATTTTAAAGATAATTAGTAGTGTTTTCCCTCTCTGTGCGCTTCTGAGCTTCCATGCCTATTTAAGGGAATTTTCCTCTGCATTTTCTTATGTTTGTAAACATTAGAGGGAAATCTTTTGATGCTGTGGCAAGTTATGAGTTTGTTTTATTATAGTTGTGGCTTTGTGTTCAAGTGCATGTCAACAGAGTGAATGATTTTATATTTTGTTGGCTTTGCAGTGTCTTTGAAGCTGAAAGGCCAGGCTGTAGGTTTTCAGTAAAGCAGCGAGTTGCAACATACTTTTACAAGGTATTGAAAATTCATATTTCAGAACCCGGGGGGTGGGAGGAGGGGCACAACTAATAGGTCCTGGAAAGTCTTCAGAAATATACATTAACATGTGAGTTCGTACTTGAACATTTTGACAAAAAGATGCAATATAAATGTTCTTATTTAAGTCAACTTCAAGCTGCAAAAAGCACTTTGAATGAGACAGCCTTCTAATTCTCATCCCAATGCATGTGTTAGTCCAAAGTGTCTCGCTGAAGACTCCAAATTGTTCTGGTTTCTGCTAATTGGGTTGCTGGGCTTTTCTTGATTTCTATGAGAAGCCACTATTTATCCTTTAAACACTCTTAATTCTATTTTTTTGTTTTTGTTGGGGGGAGGGGAGGGAAAGGAAGGAGTTCGTACAATGTGGTGTTGCAAACTTTTAATTGTTTGAATTCATGTTTGTTTGTATATTATTCAGATTGTTTTATGTGTTTCTGTGCTTTCGTTGTATAAAGTTGAACTGTGCTGGGTAATTCAGTACATAATTCACTTCTAAGATTAGAAAAGGCATCTGTGGCATAGAAATGATAATAGTTGAGAAAAAGGGCAAGATATACTCAGTGGCAGGAAACACAAAACATGAAGGATTTGATGAGCAGATAGTCCTATTTGGGAGAGTACTTTTCTTAACTGACAAATTCCTCGGCTCTCTAATCTCTATATCTCTATTCCAATTCTTTTTTTTTTCCCCTCGTTTAAATTTGATGAAGAGAAATTGCTCAGCTAGAGTTTTCCCTAAAGATCTGCAAGTTTATGCTTACACTGTATAAAAGTTCTTGAGTCTGTGACATTTCCTTGACATGCCATTATTTTTTGTCTTGTATCCATTGAAGTATTAACCTGATAAAAGTTAACTTGCTCTTTTAATCAGGGTGTACTATATGGGACTGTTGGATTTGTGTGCGGAATAGTTGGCCAAGGTATTGCAAACACGATCATGAATGCGAAAAGGTAAGCTACATATTAACCAGTTGTATTCGTTTCTGTGTTAACTTCTAATCATGCCTATGAGGGCATTTGTCCTTCACTGCTTCATATAACAAAATGACGGAGTCTTATTTCTCTAAATGCCTGTGCCATTGGAGTGATTTCAGTTGCTTTGTGATTTCCAAAGATGTGATGTGAAATAAGTGTGAATTCATGACACTTAAGTTATAACTTAGGAATCATCTGGCCATCCACAAATCAGCTAGTGAATGCAGCTTCATGTATCTCTGATTTGAGCATAAATTTCCAGTTTTTAAGCTTATAAGTAGGGGTGTATTCGAGCCGAGCCGAGCCTGAACCTGCTAGGCTCGAAGCTCGGCTCGTGAGTATCATTTATAGCTCGAGCTCGGCACAATCAAGCTCGAGCTCGGCTCGCCAAAGCTCGAGCCCAAGCTCGGCTCGTCATTGGCTCGTCAAAAGTTTCTATTAAACTCCTGTTTTTTGGTTCAAAGTCACCCTTTATATATACTTACTATAAAAACATAAACTTAAATTTAATTGAGACTCTTTTTTCTCAACAATCACTATATACCACTTAAAAAAAGTATAAAACATAAATAAAACATTTGACGCTCCGATAATGAAATACAAATTACTAAAAAACCTGAATTTTAATTTAAAATCCTTGTAACAATAACATCTATCATTCACTAAAAAAAAAGGCTCTTTATTCCACATTTCCAATATAGCAAAATGTCATCAAAGTGGGCACGTCGATCCTTCATTAGACATTAGCAATAGGAACTCTTTAAGTTGATCGTCTTCTTTTGACACCTGAGAAGGGGAGACAAATAAAAGTTACAACTAAATCATTAATACAATTTTATTTTAATTTATACTTTAAATTGACAAAAAACTACCTTCCTCTTATTTTTGTGACACCATGTAGATGACGGAACCAATCACCTCCACATATCAAAGCTTCCACCGTTTTAGGATCTAACGAGCTACGATATGGATCAATCACTCAACCTCTTTCAATCATAAAACCCACAAAAATCTTTCATAAATAAGTCCTAATAATAATTTTCACCCTTTAAAGAACCCAAATAATTTTTAATAATTATTTCCTGATTATAAAGAATAATTTAACACTAAGCCGCATATTTTTCACTTTTTATTTTTGGACAGAATTTAACTTGAACTTCCAAATGACATAACTTTTAATTCTGATATTGGATTTCGATTAATGAGCACAATATAGAAAGGTGTAAGTGTTGCCTACAACTTTTACTTTATGATAAACAGCAACCAAAAATTATAAATACCATAAAAACTCAAGTTTATCACATGGGTCAGCTTCAGTCATAAATTGCGCAATCACGGGAGAAAATTAATAACTCTCTCGATTTAAGTCCAAATTAATCAATTCAAAAACTAAAATATGTAGAAAGTATAAATCTATCTATCATATTTTTTTGAAATTTTTAGACGATTATATAAATTATGGCGAAATTTTAAAGTTAGAGAATTTCAGGTTAATTTTCTGGTTGTCCTAGAAGTTATAACTTATGCATAAATCAACCTCTTTCAATCGTAAAACCCACGAAAATCTTTCATAAATAAGTCCTAATAATAATTTTCACCCTTTAAAAGTTCATTAAGTTAACCAAGAACAAGAATAATAAAAAGTATGAGCTTTTAGGGTTTTTACCTCCAAAGAAAGAGAATTAATCAAAAAGTGATACTTCTATCTTCACTAATCAAGATCTGAAAATGTAATCATAAAAAGAGTTAAGAGTTGCTAAAGTGCACCAAGAAAAGATTGAAATTCTTTTACAATAATTATTTTAAAATTTAGAAAAAAATCCTAATTATACAAGAGCAACTCACCAAGAATAAACAAGAGAGGCAAGAGGAGATTGGCGGCGGGCGGCGGCGGAGCGCTGGAGACGGCGGGCAGCAGGACGCCGGAGATGGCCAGGCTGCGGTAAGGGGAGAGAGAGAGTGAGGCAATGTGAAAGAGAAGAAGGGGAAGGAAAATACTTGCTATTTTTTTAAAAGATATATATATTGATTTTTAGATAATATACATATAAAAGATATCTGATTTTAAAAGATTTACATGTTGATTTTTAGGCAATCATATCAAAAAATAATAAAATTATATATATATATATATATTAACCTAATATGTGTATTATGACTAAATAAAATGATTTTATTTCATTAAAGTTTTAAAAGGTATTAATATATAATGAATTAATTGAAGGAGGAGGAGAAAAAGTTACAAGGCTCTAATCAATTTTACGGCTTATAACCACTAGTGGTCACAAAACATATGCTCCAAAATGGACCAATTTAATATTCAAAACATGTATCATTTGTTCACCAATGTTGGTCATATCGATGATCAATTGTTTCTAATGATCGCTAATAATTTATTATTCACATAATTTATATTAGGATAATAAAATATTTAAATTTTGATTCAAAAGCAAATATGAAATAAAAAAAAATCTTACGTACATAACATTTTTTTTTTATGTACATAGATAGTCATTTATCAACATTAACAAAATAGAAACATTACAACTATACTTTAAAATTAAAATTATCAAATTATACAATTATAAAATTTATTCCAACTTGTTCTAGCTTAATACAACTTGTTTTTACGTCTAAGAAAATCAAGTCTATTCTTATTAAGAATTCTCTAAGATCTGCATGCTATATTTTTTTAATCCAAATAAGTCACAAAGGGAATGCAATATAATAGAGGAAGAAAAAATCGAACATGGGACCTAATGTACCCATGACCTCAATATTGATCACTAGATTTAGACCTTATTGGTAAAATTTTACGTTATATGCTATATGAGTAATATATACCATTTGGGTCCAAACTTAAAATTACCAAACAATGAAAGACAAAAGGCGTAATTGAAACCAGGGGTGGTGACAACAATAGTTTCATTTTGTGCTAAGTATCCAAATCAAAAGTAAAAGTGACTAAAATTCACCTAAAACCTTATGGATCACTTGAAAACACTTTCGCTATATTTTACATATAGTTATTTTTAATAGACCATATTGTTCAACAAATATTAGAAAATATACACGTTTATGATGTCCTTTAGCTACTATAACAGTGGCTAATAATTTATTCTAGCATGATTTCTGTTAAAATCATCCATAAATAAATTGTCATTAATTTTCAAATCAAATTAAGTCATTCGAAAATAAAGTATTACATGTTTATGTTCAATTGCTCCTGTTATCAAGCATAACCAGATCGAAAATTTTATATAAAAAATTTAAATTTATTAACTATTAAAATTCATTATTCTTAAATTTACATCAATTATATTTATTTTATATTTTTTTATTTATACGAAAAGTAAACTAGATTAATGTGAATCATATATTCATTATCAACATTTTATCTATCTTGATTCTGGGTTTTCATGTATATAACTCGTTAGTAATTGGTAAACAAAAGTTTTAATGGATTAGGTATAACCAAATGCTTTACTTAAGAAATATAAATTAAAATAATTATGCTAAATAAAAAAATTTAAATTAATTGCTAGATCGGTGATAAAAAAAGTTCTCCACATACTAATCTCCACAAATTTTAGCTCATTTGTTTCAATTTGTTTAGGTTCATTTGTAATTAGCTTGTGTAAGCTCGACGAGCCGAGCTTGTTTAGGCTCGTTTGGTAGGCTCGTTGGGCTCATTTGCTCGGCTCGTTTACTCGTTCGTTCGTTCGGTTCGTTTGTAATGGGCTCGTGTAGGCTCGGCGAGCTTATGAGCTCCAACATTGCAAGCTCGAGCTCGGCTCGGATAACTATCCAGCTCGGTTCGGGCTCGACACAAGCTCGGCTCGTTTGTTATGGGCTCGTGTAGGCTCGGCTCAGGTACACCCCTACTTATAAGTGTAACTTGGGTAGGTATGATTGCTATGCATATCCTCGCTACTTTGCAAACTTTGTTCTTAGGTCAGATAGTACTGAACAAATACATGTAGGACCTTCTGATTGCACGTATTTTTCCCTGGATTCTGGGGACATTTTGTGTGAACACTTCCCTCCCTCTCTTTTTCCGTTGGCTTAAGACTTCGAAGTTTAGCACAGAGTGCATTTTCCTGTAATACTCCCCATTTGTACTCCATAGCGATGACAACAAATGTGGATCCCTCTCAAGTAGGTCTACGAAGATTAAATTAAGATGTACACATCTTGAACCCTGCAAGAAGAGGGCTCACTTTGAAGAGGGCCTCTGTCTGTTATGTGTTATGGAGATAATTTTTGAATTATATTGCTTTATGATATGTGGTTGAAAATGGTTCCTAACTGTTGGGTAGACTAAACTAGCAAGTGAACTTTGATAACATGATAGGACAAACATAATGGATGTTTTTGACAATTCAAGTGGACAGCAGGAGTAGTTGATTATGTGTTGCCTAAAGATGTCCTATTCTATTTATGAAATTTGTGTTACTTTCTTTTTCTTTTGGTTTCCTGCTGAATAGGAGCATAAAGAAGTCAGATGAGGATATACCAGTTCCCCCATTGGTGAAAAGTGCTGCTCTCTGGGGTACGTATGAATGTGATTTTAAATTGGCAGCCAAACTTGATATCTCTGCCTACCTCTGACTGTCATTCGTTAAGTGTTTGTTTATTGTAGTCGAGATGTTTAATAAATTAGCGGCTCATGGATTTACTTTTCCAAACAGGTGTTTTCCTTGCTGTTTCCTCCAACACCCGTTATCAGATTATAAATGGACTGGAACGTCTGGTTGAAGCATCACCAGTGGCCAAGAAGGTTCCACCTGTTGCAATGGCTTTCACCGTCGGGGTACGATTTGCCAACAATATATATGGAGGTATGCAATTTGTAGATTGGGCTAAATGGAGTGGCGTACAGTAGGCAGCGGTGACCTGTGAACAACTCCGCTTTTCAGTTTTCCTCATACATGGTGACCAGAGGGGAATTTTACTTCTTTTCTACCCCCTGCATATGCTATTATAATCTGGAGCAGGTCCGTGTCATTGGCAATGCCCTTTTCTCAGGCTTAAACAAAAGGGCATAAACAAAGGGATACGTATAACCGCAGGTTCCACCCCAGCATATGCGGAGTTCAATTTTCAGTTTCTAGCTCGTAGTTTTCTAATTTTGGATATTCTCTGTATGCCTTACTATCCGGCCATAGTGTACTGTTGATGAATCACTTTTGGTTGCGGGATGGTGGCTGGGGGAGGATTGTATGGGGACTGAAATAGTTAATGTCTTAAGACTTTTGGTTGTACCCTTTTTTTTTTATATTGGAGCTGGACATATCAGTTTTAGACTGATATATAAGATTTTTGTAGTGTTCTAAATTTGAAAATAAAAATTACTTCTTTTTGGACAATTTTACATTTTCAACAAATATTTGACAATGCCTCACAGTGTGAGTTGGTACTTTGTAGGTTAGATTTTGGTAATTTTCAACATTTCAGAGGTGATTAAACGTGATAGCTACCACCTGCAACCTTTTTGCTATGCTCTCTGTGACCGTCAAAAACAATTACAGTATCAATATCCTTCGGTTTTTGAGGTCTAGTAAGTCTCTCAACCTCCAGAAACCAGCCGTAACCATGCCAAATAATATCACCATAGTCAACAGATTAACGAACTAGAAATATTAGTGCAAAAAAACTGGGGGGGAGAGCAGCAAAGGAAAGAACGACAATGTGTTGAAGACTTCTGATGAACAATATACAGAAAACTAAACACGATCCCTGAAATGGACATCCAAAAAAAGGAAAATAAAAGAGGAAGAGCGTAAGTGAATGATACATCTCCTGCATTCATGAAGTGAACTATGCTGGAGTTGGTGAAGACAATGAAAGTTTTAAGAGGAAGCCAAGCATAATCCCTATGATTGCCACAAGAATAACGAACTTGAATGAGAATCCAGCACTACTCTTTCGTAGTCTCCTCCTCTTCAACATTTCCTGAATCACGGAAGAAAAATAGTCATGCTTTCAACTCAGATCTAACTACTTTTGGCTGGTCAAATTATACTTCAGAACAGTAGTCATGCTTGATATGAGTCTATCAGTTGCATTCAATAGCATTCCATTCAGCGTGACAAAATGCAACAATAGAGCAAGCAGCTAGCTACTTAAATATGTCAACCTATTCGAAGTATAGCAATCACATAGCTGTTCAGGTCAAATTGTAAAACTTCTGAATATAACTTGATTGCAGCTCCAATATACTGTAAGGCAAGGAGATATTGCAGGACCCCTGTTTAAAAGGCCCAACATACAGATAGGACTTTCTGTAATACCGTCCTTTTTTGTTGGGGGGGCGTGGAGGGTAAGAAAACCATTATGACCCATTAAATTTGAAATAAAAGAATTGGATACAAAACAGCAAAAAACCCAAAACTTGTGTCCTTAGACTAGGGCCGCCCATTCAGTGTATGAGAGGACCAATAATTAAGTTGCAACTCCTTTGGAAAATGGTCAGTGATCAGGACCATCTAAATTAGTCTATTAGTGCAAGCTTAGGTTACCGGCCGTCTGACACCTAATTCAGAGCAACCAGTTGTAGAAACCTCATACTTCTGTACTACTGCAGTACGGCTATAATTCTGCTCTTCACAAACATGTGTCGTGCAGCATCTAGTTTCAAATTCCAGAGAGCTATAACTCCCACTATTCCTGTCATGTTTTAGGATGTCACAACAAAGAGATAAAATCTGTTAGAGTCGAGAGGACATGCGTACCAACTCCTGTTTGAGTTGCTGTGTTTGTTGGACAGCTACATCTCTTTCTTGTTTCACCTGCTGCAGAGCCTGATTCTACACAAAATAAATAAATAAATAAAAATAGCGAAGATAAAATAATGAGCAAAAAAAGAGGGGAGGGGAACTAAAAGGAAAGAAAACTACTTGAATGCATGCAATGCATTACTTAGGGGTGGAAGGGAAAGACCAAGCAAAAAACCATTGACCAAGAATATGCGTTTGACCCCTTTGTTCTAGCTATGGAACATCACCATCTGACACCAGCAAGCTAACCCCATTATCCTAAAGCCTAGGCATACTCGTAATTTATAATGCTAAACCCTGGCAGTTTGTTAGCAGCACATTGGTTCATACTTTAACATAGGTGATATAGGCAGGTATGACTTGATATAAGGTGATACTCTAATGAATCCCAAGCATGAAGGGATGGAAGCTATGACCTGTAACTGAGTTGAGGCATGTTTCCTCTTCCCCCCAAAAAAAAAAAAAAATCCTTCCAAGGAGGAGGGGAAAGGGGAGAAGGGGGAAAAGGGAAGAGAGAGGGAGGTGACTCCTCGTTTATATATCATTTTGGCTTTATCCTCCACAGCTTTGCTTTTAATGGTAAAAAACGGACCACAGAAGCCGATTGGACAAAGTAATGAACCAATGTATCATGTTGTCAGCACTACGTAAATGAACAGTAGCAGATTCTCAGTTACACTCACATCTTCTGCCCTTAGATTGCCAAGAACCTGAAATTTCAAAAGACACAAAATACATTAGGTAAAAAACGGTAAAATAAGCTTTCACAGAATTCTCAAAACCCCCCAACGCTCCTCCAGCAAAACCAAAAAAAGGGCATTCCTATATGACAAAAAGGAACTCAGAATATGAGGATTTTGAGGTACATAATTATTAGAAGACTCACATTTAGGCCTCTTATGGAGCTATCTAATGAGTCATCATCAGCATTGCCTTGAGATGAGTTTGGAAAGACGTATACAACCCTGAGTTTGGACTCTTCAATCACCCTTCCACTTTCTTTGTTAAACTGGATCGACGTAATATTGAAACAAATCAGCCATGATAATGGTGCTTTGAGCCTACATAACTGCATATTTTAGAGAGTAACATTCAAAAGAACAATTTGTAATTGACAAGCTTACAGTATCTTGTGGCAGATCTTCAACTTCAGTATTGGGAGCTACAACTGTGCATTGAAGAAGAAATTTATCTCTGCACTGCATATCTGGTGGATATTCCCGCTGAGCCTGGAGAGTGACTGCAATTTCATTATTATACAGAAAATCAATAGAATGCTACAGTCCATGTAACAACAATAGCAAATAACAACTCCAAACCACTTCAAAGATGCCAATAATTGAGGAAAACCCAACTATTTATGGAACTCTAAAATGACAAATAGTATATCTTGTATAAGAAATACAGTCAAACTTAAGATATATTGTGAGATGGGCATGCTAAGGGTGACTTTTATTGATTATAGGGATGACTAATTACCCACTTTTAGAGCGACTTCTTTTAAACTACTCTTATTAGTCACCTGTAAATTAAGAGCCATCCCAAAATAAGTGTAAAGTCATCTTAAAACCTTGAAAAAGTCATCTGTTCAGGAGTCCATCTCATCATACCACTTTTTGGAGATGATCTCACGTAAGAATTTGAGAATGAGATAATGTTCCAGAAATATACATTTGCGAGCCAAGAATATAACTTTTAGTGCTCTCATTTCCCATACAAATGTCACTATATCCCAACATCTTGGAGCACCTTCCACTCATAGTAGTCTTTAGAAACTCAAACTTTGATGTCCAGGTTTCCAGTTGAAGTTTCTAATCAGTGACACAAAGAAGTTGGACTCAGCAAGGCCTACCACATCAGAAGAGTTGTAAAAATGCATTTAGTTTACTTTTCCACCTTACTTGATTCTGCGGAAATAAAATGAGTCCCTTAAGTGAGTTTTGTAGATGCGGAATATGAGGCAATATTCGTAACTGTCTTTCTCTAATAGACATTCCAATTGAGAAAGTCCGTAAAATCTCAAAGGTAACACAGGAGTTATCACTAGGAAACCAGAAGATGTCTATGGGGCATCTACCGAGAACATTGAGGTAGCATATACTCTGTTTCCCTGAAAACTAGGAAGGTGTAAGAAGCTTTACCATTTTAATAAAAACAATCACCTCTTATGACACACGAGTCCCAAGGATGTATAACACCAGTGTTCGGCCGCACGAAGTACTTCTTGGGGAAGTAGTTTTTACCTACAAAGAAGAAGAAATTCATAGTATTTTAGCTAAAGATATAAGACCAACATTTTCTTAGTATAAACTAAACAGAAAATACCTTAAAAGCAACGTTCTGCTCTGTGTTGTTTGTAACTTTCAGGTCACAAAAGCTTTGTTTTTCCAGCTCATCTGATGTAATGATCATATCATCAGGACAAGTAAAAAGCCAAGAGCTCAGGTAAACTAAACAAGCAAATCATAGCCACTTTATTCTCAAAGGTGATTCACTGACTAAAAGAACTATGCACAATAGAAATTCTCCTGTGCTAAGTCATTCCTTAAAAATTCCAAATTTGTGATATACATGTACGTACTACAGATTTGTCAGTTCCCCACCATGCCAGAAATAATGCATGTACGTACCACAGATTTGTCAGTTCCCCACCATGCCAGAACTATAGTTTTATTTTTCCTTTTTTTTCTTTCAAGTGGAGAAGAGTGATTATATTGCCAAAAATGATATTTACAGCCTTAAGAATTTTGTGGTGGTCTTTTGACAAGCATTTTGGCCACATAATCATGTAAGATGGCACCTCAATCTCCACAACAATGACTTCTTAGGAAAACTTATGCTTAATGTGGATCTCACCACTAGTAAGGGAGGGTCTAGAGGAAGAATGACTAGTAAAGAGATTGTTTCCAAAAGACCACATTGAAATTTTCCATTCCAAAAGGATGAGAAGAAACCACACCTTTTTTTTAGAAAAAAAAGTAAAACAAGATAACTAGTTTTAGACAATGAATTCCTTCATTTATGGAGAATGGACATATTGAACGTTGTGTTTGTGATAAAGGTAACAGAAAAGTTATAATAGAAGAGAAAAATGACCAATGAGACCCTAAGTAGGATTTAATCAGTATTTTAGGGCCCAGTCAGTGAGCCAATAGCTGCGCCATGAGCAGGAAATATGTAAATTTGAATAAAACCATATGCCAACAACCTATCATCCTGGCTCACAAAAACGGGCCAGTGGGAACATGATAAGCTCCATCTAGCTCATTCAACAAACAGGGAAGCATGCACCACACATGCGCATATAGCACACACAAACACGTAGATTAATGCAGAGAATTGCTGCTATCCAGAATAAGAGAGCAGCTACTGTTGAATAAAAATGACAGATGAACAGAACCAGAGACAAGCTTTTTCAGCATAAAGAGGGCATTTGCCAATACCTTGCAGAACTTCAGTTAGGCACACAGCGAATAATACCAGCGTGAGAAACCCATCAAATAGTGAGACATTCCAATCACTTCTTGTTTGAATATGATAACTCCATTGGGTTTGAAAGTAGCAAGTACTCAGGTAATAATGGAGAACCACTCCAAAGTTAAACACTCAATTGTATTTCATTCTCAACTCTCCATATAAAATAACAATAGAGGGGCTGGACATTTATAGCCTAAAACTACTATACATGTCATCCTTCATCTTGAACTACTCTCAAAAAAGCAATTTTCGTTTACCTTGAATTGTTTAAGATATGGAACTAGGGCTTCCATTTAGATGACCCAATATCTTATTCAGATTATGTATAATCAGTTTACTGACAATTTTATCAAATATGTCCTTTGCTTGGTATCTTCTCGAAGATGCTTCTTAACTCTATAGATACCACAAGAGAAATCATCTTTCTTATTTAACAAGTTTGTTTCTCATAAATTCAGGCTGTTGAAATATCCTTATAACAGAAGTTATGCTATTCTTGCAGGAAAAATATCCTTTACGAAGTACAATTTGCACGCCTCAAGCACCTGCATAACTTCTTCCTTTCCAAAATAATTTAAGTTAACATCCTCTCATCCTCCCCCTCCGGTTTGTTGAAACTTGAAATAATTTTGATGCCCTAAAGTGTTTCAGTTTTTGTTGTCTTTTTATTTGTTCGCTTATCCTGAACCACTCTTGTAATTGAACTCATAAGCAACGAGACTAACCTCAAAGTCATCTTGACATAAAAACAATGAATACTCATATTTCCATACACATTTCAAGATATAATCTGATTTGACTGCAATCCAATATTTGAAACTCTATCCAACATAGAACCAACTCTTCTTCTCTGATTCTCTATCCATACGACTTTGAACAATGAGTACCATCGAAAAGTTCACAAATTAGGAGGATGATTAAACACTCCTCACCGTTCTTTCCCATCCAATTCTCATTTCCTTTACGAAAGAGAACGAGTACTGGATAAAAAGCCAAAACATTCATGCCCACATTATGATGAGATTCAATCGAAACCAACACTTCATTCAAATGAAATTTGAAGCTGCCTAAATAATTCTAAGCAACAAAATCATACAGAAAAGCAAAGTTTAAACTTCAAAGCCGACATAAAAAACGAATATCACCAATTTCTTGAATAAGCGATTATGCATCAGAATTGAAAACATCGGGCGAGAGTGAGAGACGACATACATTGGAACTTGAGCTCTTCAGGCTCAACGTAGATCAATTGTTTACTAGAAGTCATGGTCGACATCGTCGCAGCTACCATCAGAGTACCAATTCAATTCAAACCCTACAAAGACGCCACCCTGAGCCTGTGATGAAATTGGCAGAAAAGTCGAAGAAATTCTCAACTAGAAGACTGAGACATCCAGAAATTGAAGAGACAGAGAGAGAAAGAAAAAAAGAAAGAAAGAAAGAAAGAAAGAAGAAGAGAAGAGGCGAGAGGGAAAAGAGACAAACATGAGGATTGAGGAATGGAGCTGCGAAAATGGCGGATCCAAAGACGCCAATCTAATTATAGATTTCCGAATTTCGATTCTCCCAGGCGAAGCTCCTCCTCCTGGCGAAGATCGGGGAGAGAGAGAGAGAGAGAGAGAGGGGTTTGCAGATTTCGTTGCAGAAGCGCAGGGGAGAGAGAGAGAGAGAGAGAGAGAGGGAGAGAGGGAGAGAGAGTGGTTCGACGCGTGGCGTATGCAAATTGGCACGTAGATGGAGAAATAAATAAAAATTAATATCTGGATTTTGAGTGGTGCTGGCCTCGAAGTGGGACCTCCTGCCAAGTCACTTTTATGAGGCTAGGGCCCGCCTGTCTTTGTGGATATGTTTGGTGGTTGGCTGCTTTTTTCTTTTTATTTTATAATATGCAGTCTTTTTTTATATTTATATGAGATAAGAAAAAAAATTGTGAAAATAAATAGTACATCTTTCTCTGTATGTTTGGTGGCTGCCTATTAGCTTTTTTATTTTTCAAATGCGTATTTTTCAAACGGGTATTAGTGTATGTGAAAATAAACTTTTTTTCATAAATATATATTCCATCTTTTTTACTATCTTTTACTTAAGACCATCATAAAATAAATGTCTTTTACTTATAATTCTTAGTCTTTGAAATCATAGTTTGATTTTTCTCCATTATTTATTATATTCTAGAAAAATTAAGAAAAATATAGATTAATCTTTGAAATATTATTTTAATATTTGATTAGTCAGTTTTTTAATAACATAAAAATATTTTTTTTTGCACGACTTTTAAAATATTTATAGGTTAATTTAATTTGTCTTCTATATTTCAATTATTTATATTACACTTGTAGCTTGTGGTTTTAATAGATGAATAGTTCAAATTCATAGAAACTTTGAAGCATTGAGAGTTCAAAAAATCGGCAAACATCCTCGTTTCTTATTCTGATGATTAGATTTCTCTCCTTTTTTTTTTCCTAATTTTAAAGTATAACACGATGCAAATCTAACTTGAAATTACTAAGAGAAAACTAAACTCGACACTAGCCTAACAATTTTAACTCGAAGTCGACATAATTTAACGATTTAGTATTGTAACATATTTATAAGCTATTTTTAAGTACGTCTAATTTTTTTAAAAATATAATTTAAAATTAACATAATTAATAAATGGATCGATCTTACGACCAAGCTCAAACAACTTCTCCCTCTCATGTGTAGAAAATCTAATGACCTGTGAATTGAGTCAATGGTCTCTCTCTTATGGGGAGCATTTTATTTTTTTTTGGGCCTACCGGGCCTTCGTTCCACTCAAATGGGGCCTCCGGTCCATTCCATAACATGGAAGCTCCAGTCAGTAATATAAAAGCCTGTTTGATAAGGTTTTTATTTTTTTGTATTTAAATCATCTCATTTTATCACACAATTTTTTTTATATATATAAATCCAAATATAAAATTTTATTATATGAAAATAAGTGTGAAATCATTTTGAATTAACATTTTTTTCTGAACTAACATATGTTGGTTGTATGATAAAATTATGTAAATGCTTTTTTCATATATGTTTTTTAATTTTTGATCCTCTATTTGACTAGAATCAACATTTATTGATTATATAATAAAGTTATAATAATATTCATTTTTATATTTTTTATAATTTTTGATATTCAATTTCACTGAAGTTGAGCTACCATTTGACCCATTAAATCTATAATTTATTATAAAATTTTTATGTAAAGAAATTGAGTATTGTCAAACCTCTTCGACCAAAATATATATATATATCTTTTTAATATTATAAAAGAATAAATATTCCATATTCCCATGATCCCATCCAAGTAGTCTCTCATTTCTTCAATTAATTTATGAAAAGATAAAAAAAATACATTTAAAAAATATGTGATAGTAATACCACGAGAGTATATTAATATAATTTGAATGTACTATTTCATTTTATCTAGAACCAAACCTAATAAAACAATTTCCATAAAACTATGGCTAAAGTAACCTGATAAATAATTTCATTTTGGATTTAACTTTAAAAAAAACAAAAAATAAAATATTTCGCACACCACTTAGTCAAAACTTATTCCGTGGACTCAAAAATTATAGTTTTGAATCATATATTACTCAATGGTTGGGGCAATAAAAAATTCTAATATATTTATGAAGATACAGCCCATCATGTACTTTCAGGGGCTAATTAGTATACAATTATATATTAATTAGTGTACAATAATACGGATCATCGTATACTCCCAGAGTTAATTAATATATAATTATATGTTAATTAATATATAATCATACATTAATTAATTTCGTTAGTATATAATGATATGTACTTCTGAAAGACCCATATATCTATGGACCCGAAAAATAATAATATAATTTGTAGGAGTAGAGTAGAGTAGAGATGTATTTCTTGAGTCCTTGGATCGTAAGGACTCTGTTTTTCTCTGAATCCGAGGAGGCTTGTTTGGTTGCTCTGGCCTCTGAGTCTGAGCTGCGTATGAGCGATAAGAGCATGAACCGCAGAACGTGGCCACCGTGCTGGCGCCGGAGAAGTCCAAGATCGCCGCCTTTCTCTCTCCTCACAATAATTCCACGTGTCGCCCTCGATACGGCTAAGAACCTCCCAATACAATCTCTCTCTCTCTCTGTCTCTGTCTCTGTCTCTGTCCCGCCAACGCCGTTCTCCCTCTGATTTTCAGCATTCCAAGAACCAACATCCTCAACCTTCTCTCTCTCTCTCTCTCTCTTCCCCGGATTATCGGTTCAAATTTGCGGAACAAATCCAGGAGTTCCGCTGCCTTTTCTGAAGAACATCATCCCATTTTGATTCATTATTGGACAAGGAAATTGCGTTGTTCGCAGCTATTTTTTCTTCCGGTTAATTGCTCCATCATTCCATATTGATTCATTTGGACGGGGGAATCGGTGTGTATCAGACTATCAAATTGCATGCTTTCGTATTCTAATGTATGCTTTTCTCCCCCCTTGTGGTGGACGTTTGATTTCTGTTACTGCGTTTGAATCCTGATTGTTTGGATACAATCCATTCTTTTTTAAAAAATTAAAATTTCCTATTTCAGTACTGAAAGTGCAGGAATTTCAATATCTAAAGCTTCATCTTTAATTTACAAAGATAATGTTATATAGTTGTTTCTTTCTTTTGTTTATTATTCATTATTTGTGATGAAACATTTCTCACAAATTATGATGATTGTGTGTATTATGGCCTACAACGGCTTTTTAAGGATATCCACAATATCATAATCAATGCTTCATTTACCCAATAACTCTACACAGAATACACCATACTGAAACTACTAATTGTTACAATCTGAAATTACTCTGTGAATTTTGTTGATGTATAAGATTTGGGTGGTGAACCATTTCATATGATTATATTGCCCAAGATATTAGTGATTGGGAGAAGACGATTCGTGTTTAGTTGCCCAGAAACCTCTTTGGTGTTTTCTGTGAAGTATGTGGGTGATATGTTGATCTGAGAGGAGCAAGGGAAGGAGTAGCTGATGCTGGTTACTAGCTATCTGTTGGTGCCTGGTTAGAATAGAATTTCCGCTTCATTTTCAGGATGATTACATTGCCTTTGGGATCATGCTAGGCACTTATCTTAGTTTGGGATTGGTCTCCTGTAAGGATTGTGCAACACATGATTAATGGATGGTTGGATTGAACTTCCATGAGTGGGTTGGATCTGAGTGATAGTTACTTGATTGGTGACACGGCATACTTCTTTGTAATTATAGATGAGAATTGGCTTATTAGTTAGTCATCTTGGTTGGTCAGAGTGAAGTATCATTTCAAGATGCTTGAAATTTATATATAATTTGAATTCATTTACCTTGACGCTTAAAATTTTCTTACGTAGCGTTGTAGGTTTCTTGATCATCAGGATGGCTTCGAAAACTGTTGTGATAAGGGGAGCTCCACCAGGGATTTCTGTAATCAAAAGATTGAGAAGCAAAGATTGGAGTTACACTTCATATAGATATGCTGTTCTTTTGATTACCTTTATTGCTTACACTTGCTACCATGCTTCTAGAAAACCAAGCAGCATTGTGAAGAGTGTTCTCCATCCTGAACTGGAAGAGGGAGTAGTGTCAAATCCCTGGCCTGTCGGAAACACTTTTATCTTCGAAAAGAAACTAAAAAATAAAGAAAGCCGATGGAAGGAGGGATGGGCACCATTCAATGCAGAAGATGGGACATCTAGACTGGGTGAGATTGATCTTGCATTTCTTGCTTGTTATTCCTTGGGAATGTATGCTGCAGGTCACTTAGGGGATAGACTTGATCTTCGGCTATTTTTGACTTCTGGAATGATTGGTAGTGGCATATTTGTCGCACTATTTGGCATGGGTTACTTCTGGAAAATCCATGCATTTTGGTTCTTTTTGGCAATGCAAATGATTGCTGGATTATTTCAAGCTACAGGATGGCCTTCTGTAGTTGCTGTTATTGGTAATTGGTTTGGCAAAAGGAAGAGGGGTTTGATAATGGGTATATGGAACGCTCATACTTCTGTGGGGAACATCAGTGGGTCTCTTCTTGCTGCTAGCGTTTTGGATTATGGATGGGGCTGGTCTTTCATAGTTCCGGGTGCTTTTATCTTTTTGGGTGGAATTCTGGTTTACCTGTTTTTGGCTGCATATCCTGAGGATGTTGGGTACCCTAGTCCTAATGATTTTGTCGGTAATCAAGAGTCAAGGCCTAGTGATCTAGAAGTCCAAAGTCAATCTATCCAAAGCCAAACACATGATGTCCGTCAAGTGCCTTCAACAACTAAGAGAGGTGTTGGACTCTTTGAAGCATTTCTAATTCCTGGAGTTGTACCATTTGCCTTGTGCCTGTTCTTCTCGAAGCTTGTGGCATACACTTTTTGTATTGGCTACCATTCTATCTTAGTCAGACAGGTTGGTTCTGCTATACCGCGTTTGCATTCACCTCATAGCTATTATGTCATTTCCATTATTTTAGTGCTTTGATATAATCCAAATGTTGTTATTTCTCTGCATAATTTGAGTGCTGGAGGTGTACATGAATTACAGGTGAAATTTAGAGAAACGGGGGTTGGAACGCTACCCAAAAAATACAAAAAAGGAAGAGGAATTAGGTGTTGGAAGTAAAAAAGATCAGACCTTGAAAGGAAAGGCTTTGATGAAAGTCTGTATATCCTGTTCATAAACTAATTCCAATACATTAGTCACCTTGAATTTCTTTCCTCTTCTTTTCAGTATCCAAGGAGGGTTCCATGCCAAAATTGATACTCATGAAAGACAAATCACTAATGTAGTAATCAGGGGATGCTTGATGGTGTTTGAAACTTGAAAGGATAATAAGACGACTTCTTCTCTTGGTCTCCAAGTATTCAGTATTCACTTGCTAAAAAGGCTTTATCCAAAACAGTTTATCAGGGAAATTCTTGCTTTGGCCCCTGGCCCTATCCCCTAATGAAATAGCAACCCTTTTAGGGAGCTTCTGGATTCCAGGTAGTTTTGATAGGGAAGTCCTTATCTCCTGCCTTTGTGTGAAAACTGCACCTCTGTACTGAGAACTAAACTTCAAAAATTTTGAGCAAGTCTTCTGATTCTCACTTGTTATATGATGTATGATAATATCCAAAGCTTTTTCTTTTTTCTTATCTGGAGGGGTCAACAGGTCAGATATAAGCAACCTTACCCCTACAGTAGATTGTTTGTAGAGATGTTTTTGAACGGAGCCTGACAGGTTAATATTAAGTTTTTGAAATGCGTCCAACTCCTGCCCATGCTGAATACAGGACAGGAACATCATATCATCCCTTATGAAGTTGTGGGTTGCTGAATAAATGAGGTATAAACTCTAAAGGAGTGGGTTTGAAAATATGGCTCCTTCACCTGGCTAGTGAATGCACACCTCCACTAAAGCTCATTCATCAGCCTAGTTGTCTTTTAACTCTAAACTAATTGTTATGTATGCTGAAAATGAAAGGCTGTATGCATTGCAGAGTGAAGTCAAATTAATATAATGAGTGTTTTCACAGGCTCTAAGACGGTTTCTATGATCCTACAAGAAGATGTGGTCATGTTTCCAGAACTTTATTTATTAAACTGTTTTATCTGCATAATTTCAACTTTTAGGGGTTAATTTTCACTTGGTGATTTAGTGTGTCATTTCTCGGATTGAAGGAAGGTGGTAATTAAAATAAGTGAATCTAATATGTTCCTGTTCAATTCTTAACTTTTCAGCAATTGGCGGAGAGTATGTGTCTGTGAAGTCTGCAGGAAATCTTTCCACTCTTTTTGATGTAGGGGGCATTGTAGGCGGAATATTGGCTGGACACCTCTCTGATAAACTTAATGCCAGAGCTACTACTGCAGCCACTTTCATGTTTGCAGCAATCCCCTCTATGCTGCTGTATCGCTTTTATGGGGATGTTTCGATGACGATGAACATTGTCCTCATGATGATTGTTGGTTTGTTTGTCAATGGACCATATGCACTTATAACCACTGCAGTTTCAGCTGATCTAGGTACTCACAGCTCTCTTAGAGGGGATTCTCGAGCATTGGCAACTGTGACTGCTATTATTGATGGTACGGGATCTGTGGGTGCAGCATTAGGGCCACTTTTTACGGGATTTCTTTCGACAGTGGGTTGGGATCAGGTCTTCCTGATGCTGATGGTTTGTGCTTTAATTGCTGGCCTTCTGTTGTCACGATTAGTATCAGCAGAAATTACTGAGTGGCTCAAGAGGAAGCAATCAGCTGGACAATGCTTTGGAGGTACCTTCCATTTTTGCTTCATATCCTTTATTATTCAGTATCGAACTGCCCTGTATTCAACTTAGCTCTATGTACTTGGCAACTAGAAATGAAGTTCACTATTGGGTGCTTGGCCATTCTATGCAGCTTTTAAGGATTGGCTTAAGATTAGTATTATGGGTGTAAGAACGTCTTTCCACTAGAAAGGAAAAACAAGCTAGCGCCCCCTCCCCTCTTCCCTGCAAAAGATTGTTAAGTATAAATTATAGCAACATTTAGAGCCCAGACCATCTTTTTCTGCCCCCAAACTGGTATTGTATGATAGAATACGGTGAGTTAGAGACAGATAAACACATTGGCCTGAACTAAATTTTTTAAAGACCTTTGACGTAGAAGTAGTCAAAGAGTACAACGGTTTTGATGACTGCCTCCATTTTGCAAATAGGAAATCTCTTTCTCTTTCCTAAGAAATCTTTCAGCATAATCTAGATGCATTTTTTAAATTCCAAGTCACGGCCAACTGCATGATCTGTAAAGGGAGGGAACAAGAGATCAGGGTAATGGATTCAGGGGTTGTGCACCACATTGCAAACATGCACTGCTGAGTGCTGACGGGATAGGGGTTGGGGGCATTGAATCTTGAGCTACCTGGCATGGGAAGGCCAAAGGCAATGGTGAGTCACGAAGGGGAAGATCCAGGCAAAATTATCAGAAAGAAAGGGGGTCTAGGGTCATTTTGGGTTTTCTGAGACATGGTTCTATATTTCCCAGTGAAAAGAAATGAGTCCAGAGAGCAAAGTAGGGAAGAACTTCCCAAAACTTCTTTTTTTTTTTTTTCTGTGAAAAAAATAGCGAGTGGGATGGGAGAGAGGGATTTATTGTTCTTCAACAGTCAGGTCAAAAAGAATGACTGAAGGCATACTGCTATACACGATATCATACATTCCATGATAAATATTCTGGACAGGCTCCTTTTAGTGAATGATAAAACACGTCACATTTGAGAAAGCTCTTTGAGAGCTCTCCGATGATTGTATGAACTATGAACTGTCACGGACAGGATGAAGTTTTTCTGGTCATGAAAATCATGTATAATCTTCAGTGATCTTGTGAGAAGAAGCTCCAAACTTGCCCTCTTTGTTAAAAAAAATGTATAATCTTCTTAAGTTTCCATTGAAATCGGCAGACTACGTCACCCTGCATTAAAAACTTGCCTTTCCCCAGTAGAAGCTAAATCTTCCATTCTTCACTATCACAGGATGCCGAAATCAAAACTGTGGTCTGTGTTAATACTTTGTGTATCTTCTTTGCAGGTTCGGCATCACAGCCTCTTCTGAGTAATCAAAGGTGATAGGACACACTAGCATGACAATAGGAACAGGGAAGCAGAGGTTGAGTGCCAAGACACGGATAAGATGACTGGAACACCCCCCCAAAATTATAGGAAATTGTTGCCATTATTGCTAGTAAAGGCACTCAACTTTGTGGTTTTATTATCCGTTTTATGTCATACCAAATAGGCTCTAGGATTGTTTTAGTTTTCTTCTTAGTTGTATTGATCCAGTGGCCAGTGGGGAATCCACATATTTTAGACAAGGTTACCACTTTCAAACTTATTCGGCTTTGATCAGCAACACCCCTCTGTTCTGGGCGTTCAGTGTAAAAATTTTACGGAATTTTGACTGAAGATGAGAGTTTGGTCTTTGGAACAATGGTTACCATGCACTCCATCATACGGAGAAGCCATATTCGAGTTTGTACATTTACCATGCCGGAAGTACACATGTTTTTGCTCGATTGACACGTCCTATTTCTGTGGTTCCCATAGCGATATGTGATTTTCGAGAACTCCCCCACCCCCTCTCTGTTGGCACATTTGAGGTTGGTATGAGGATGTTGCATGCATCTCTGTGCAATCCAGGATGCAAAGGATTTGTATTAGAGCAATTGTTGTTAGAGGAAGACAAGCAGGAATTTCCGGAAAAATGCAGTCATTTCAGGTTTTTTAAAAAATATATATTCCTTTTTATGTATTTTTCTTTTATTTATTTATTTATCAAATACGTATTTGTTGTTTTAAATTTGGAGCAAGCAATACTGGGGCCAAATATAGTCCAAACGTGCAAACAATTAAGTCCCAACCTGTTTCATTGTTAACAGAAGCTCCTTCACTCATATGGACATAATAAATTAATTAAGCTGGCAAATGTCAACAATAATTAATTGATAACTCATTGTGAAAGAGACACTTAAAGAGGAGAATTAAAAATTGATAAAGTAATTCATGAAATTAAATTATCGATATGTAGACTTACTATGTTCTCTTTTAAAAGGAACTTTCAGTTCAAGCATTGTTAAAATTAAAACATAAACATTTTTGTTGGTTTGTTACGTGCTAACAACGAGTAATTAATTGAACAAATGTAATAGTATATGTTTGGTTTTATGTAGAGATGAAAAAATTTAGTTTACCTTTAATCGATCTAAATCAGCCTAAATGAACAAGATCTAAAACAATTTTACATTAGTATGAATGAATATGGCTATATTCCGGTTATACTCTTAATCCCGATGATAATTAATTTCTTATGGATAACTCTGGTGTGTCGTAAGCAAAACTTGTATGCTATGCTATCGATCTTGTGTTATGATACCGAGGTTACATATCATATGATTTCATAAGCAATTGACTTATTGCTCGTGTTCCGTTTCAAACATAGTGGCTTTCTCATCCATAGTTGAAGTTTTCTCAAGCCTAAGAAGATCACAAAGGAACTACATGCTCCCCACTAAGTCCCCTACATGATGTCCATTTCTTTTGTTCCCCCAGCTTTCATGAAAAGTACCCCATGCCCTATGTTAATTATTAGTCCCATTGTTTTCTCTATAAAAATACCCCATCCAACCCCAAAAATAACAAACAAAAAAACAAAGGCATAAACCCTCCTCTCACACACACCCTCCTAACCCCCACAACCATCTTCTCCTCCTTAGGGTGTGTGTGATAAACACCATTTGAGTCAACATCCATGGCTCTCCCAAGTGCTGTCCTCGCCCTCGCCCTTGTCTTTGTCCTTGCGGGGTCCGCCCTGGCTCAGGGACCCTCGATGGCTCCAAGCCCGGCACCAAGCACAGGGGCAACCGTGGTCCTTGAGCCAGTGATGGCCCCCGTCTCATCACCAATGGCGGCCCCAGAGACCATGACGCCACCCATGGCTACCCCAGAGGCCATGACCCCGACCCCGACCCCATCCATTGCCACTCCCTCCGGTGTGCCTGTGGAGACCCCGGCTCCAAGCCCAGCTGAGGCCGCTACAGCAGGTGATGCTGGTGCTGCCTTTGCTCATGGAAGCAACTTGGCCCTCTTGGTTCTTCTTGGAGGGGCTGCCCTCTTGGCCTAAGCAAATTAGCACCTAAACATTTAATTATTATAATCAATTATTACTAATTGAGTGAGTTTTAATTATTTGTCCTTAATTACTCAAAATTCTTCATCCATGAATTCATGAATGAGGAAGATTTTGAGGATCAATGTAATGTTTGTTGTTGTTTTTCACATTTTGCCTTGTAACGTTTGGTTATTCATGGGCTCTTTTTTGTCTTTATTTATTCCGTATTATTATTTATTTTTATTTGTGTGTGGCACTTCTACATTTTTTACTATTCACTGTTTTATCTTGAGCCCAATTATAACTAATATTTGGATTTGGTAAAATTTAAAATTATAATAATATTCTTTGGGAAAAACTTTGTGTCTGCTATTTTTAGGTTTAGATAAGTCATAAAGACAGTATAATTTAGTAGGGGAAGGACGAGCTTATTATTTCTTATCAAAAAATACCAAAGCTTTTTGCGTAATTCAGATTGGTTTGTCTCTTTAGATAATTGTTATAGAGAGACAAACCAAGTTGCACATTGCTTTGCGAATATTTGTGTTGATCAAGCGTCCCCATTTGTTACTTTTTTGATTGATTTGTCACCAGATTCGATAAGGCCTTTGTTCGTTGATGATTATAGTGGTGTAGCTTGAGTATGTTATTTGCGTAATTAATAAAATTTTGGGGCTTGACCCCTGGTTTACACCAAAAAAATTAGTATAACTTTATAACAAATAATAATTTACTACCCGGAGATTTTAGTGAATTTGTAATTTAGTGTTTTTTTTCTAACAAAGCATTCAAATTCATTTTGAACCCAAAATGAATTTTTTTAATTTAACTATTTTCTAAGAAGTTATGCGCCCTATATACTCCATCCGTTTCAAAATACTTGTCGCTTTAAGGTTATGAGGAAACATTAAAAACAATACAAAATTCATGACAAAATTTGTGTTAAAAGGTTACCGAAGATTTCATTGAAAATGGAAAAAATTAATTAAAAAAAGTAATTAATAAGAACAAAATTGGTAAGTTAGTCGTTAATACGTCATTAAAATTATAAAGTGATAAATATTCTAGTTCATTATGCGTTGAATTAAAACCTCTTTTTCGAAATAAAAGAGAAATATTGCAAAAATTAACGATACTCCCTTAAATTTTTTCTTTTCAAGAAATTTTTAGGACTGAGAAAGTACTCCATCTATTTCATAATACATGTTATTTTAAATAAATTTTTTTATTTTATAATATATGGCACTTTACAATCTCAATGATATATTAATGATTAATTTACCTTTCTTTCCTTTTTTCATCAACTTTCTTCATACAGATTTTATCATAAAATTTGTGTTTCTTTAATATTAACTCAAAGTATTGTAAACTCATCGATTATTTTATTTTGAATATAATGATATATATATATATATTTTAATTTCTAAGATGTCATAGGATTTCCTCAACTATAGTTGAACTTTTCTAACTGCTCCCTACCAAGTCTATTACAGACTGTCCATTCCCCTCCTCCCCCAGCTTGCATGACAACTACCCATAATCTTAAATAAATAAATAAATATATATATATATATATATATATATATATATAATCTCAGATCTCTATATAAACTCCATCATCATACCTCAAAAATATTGAATTAACATGTTAACGACTCTTTCACATAGAGTCAATTCCCTTATCTTTGTCTTTGTCTTTCTCCTTATCCTTATGGAGTTTGCCATATCTGAACCTGTTTTTGAGCCACGTCCCACCAATGGAGTCCCCATCCCACCCCAACCATGAGGTCTCTGAAAGGGAACCTGGTAGGTGATCATGAGATGATGTCGCATTGGAGATTGAAGACTAGTAAGAACGAGCTACCCTTTTTGGTCACGATCCTCGGACTCGGAGTATGTACATGTTGGTTACTTTGGACACACACATAATTTAGGAGGATTGATTGGAAGGTACAACTAGATTTTGAGGATAATCGTGTATTGCTTGTTTGTTTGTTGACTCTTAATTCTCAGTATTTGGTTATGATTTCCCTTTTTGGTCACGATTTGATTTTTGTTTTATGATTAATGACACTCTTAATCACAAAAAGAAATAATTAAGTACTAAATCGCTTAGCTTACATTAAAAATTGATAGTATGAAACATTAATTACTACAAGAATGTTAATGTTAAGGAAAAAAACAATCAATATATCAACCAACATATAACTTATATACAAAAAAGTTAATATAATACGCTAATATTGATGTTAATATCAAAATATAAGTCAATATAATTTATAATCAGAAAAATAATATGTCAAAATAATCACTAATGCAAACGCTAACCTCTTGTCCTCAACATTTGTTTACCGAACATTTCTAACTTAAGTTAGGAGTATTTGATAGGAAGAGGATACTATCCACTATCTCAAAAACTGTTACCGAACACAAGCATAATCCGACATTGAATTTTTTTAATGGGTTAACCCTAACCTACTTACTGAGTATCATTATCAGGCCTCGGACCACTTAAATTGTGAATAGCCCAAAACGAAAAGCCCATTCAGGCCTCGGCCCACTTTAATTTTCTTATGCATTTTTTGATTATGCCATTGAAATTATAAAGAGAAAGAAACGAATGGAAGAAGGAAAAATCCTCGCTACTTTCTTCCCGTTGAAACCTCTTCGAAACGTCCTTTTAGCTTCTACGCGAATTCAAGCTTCAACCTTGGATTCAAGCTTCAATTCTCTCTCTCTCTCTCTCTCTCTCTCTCTCTGGAGTGTGAAAGATGGAGGGCACAGCTTCGACTGCAAGCACGAGTAACAGTAGCATTAGCAGCAGTGAAGGAAGCGTAATCATAAGGAAAGGAGGAACAATGAGGATAGAAAATCCCTTTACGTTTAAAGTGGGTCAGGTTTTCACTGGATTTGGCGTTGGTTGTGGTCTTGGTATCGGCGTTGGCCGGCCCTTGAATCTAGGTATCTCAATTTATATCCCCCAAAAATCCCACTTCAAAAGAACAAAATCCCATTTTGTTTTTCTCATTTTGCCAATATGGATTTCGGAAATTTGTTCAAACCGAAAAATGGGGGAAGCCCAGAAGAACAAGCCTCTCAGAAACCCAGTAATGTTAAAAAGTTTCTAATTTGACAAATGGGTTTGCTGTTTCTTATTGACTTCTTTGATAGGAGTAGTATTGAATTTCTTGTTTATGATTGGTGATGGCAAGTACTTATACGAGCTTTATGATTGAATTTTGTTGCTTATCGTAACTCTCATGGATATGTCTTAATTTTGCTCAATTGGAATTATACCAAGTTGTAAATGATTGTCCAAGGAGAATGTTTTGTTTGCTTATGAAATCGTTGTTTGATTATGTTTTTACTTTATTATTTTTCTTGTTTTTTCTCCCTTGGAATGGATTGGCTTGGTTAGTACTTAGTAGATTAGGAGTAAGGCCTTTTACTTACTTCATGATGTGTTTATCTTAAAGCAAAAGATGAATTGTGTACTAACTTACCTAAGTTGCGATACCTTAGCTCAAGTTTATGACACATGGACTTCAATTTCTCCCCTTTTACAATATAAACTCAATGCAAACTAGCCCAAATAGCATTCTCTCTAGTTTCTACTGGAGCTTTGTGCTTTCATGATGGTGTGGCTCCTAAGAAGGGGGAAAACCCATTAAAGAGAAAGGTAGAAAAGTTTGACTTTGGTGTAAAAATGTATGTGAATCTTGTGCATGCATAATCTGGGAGATATGATTGCCCCCTGGCCCTTCCTCAGTTGATTGGTTGCCATAGGTGTATATATATGGTTGATCAATTTGGGATTAAGCAGTGTTCTAAATCAGCGAGTCTCAAACTTTTAGAAATGACTAGATTTACTTGTTTACAACTTGTTCTTATGATTTGTGAGATGAGCCTCTTTGAAGTATCTCAATGTGTAGAGCATGTCTCACAGGTGCTATCCCTGTGATGAACCAAGTTATGAGTGCAGCAAGTGGTGCAACATCTGCATTCTCTGGTATTGCAAGACACGTGAATAGCACTGTATGTAGGGCCATCCCCTTTCTTTTCCTTTGTCCCATTTTCATTCATCAGTCTTGGTACTTACATTTTATGGCTTGTAGTTTCTTGCCCCTCTGATGTTGGATTTTCTGTTTTCAGTTAAAGAAGACAGGAGCAAAGAACATTGAGGCAGGAATAGGGTGTGGAGTTGGTTTTGGCCACGGTTTTGGAGTTGGTATGTGATTAGCTGTACATGCAGACAAAAGAATGCTCTGAAATCTTGCTGCTGCTTTATGATCTGGCATTCTTTTGCGATACTCTACAAGGCCAAAAATGTAGAAGGTACATTTGTAGGGTCGACTGCTGCATCTTATAAAAAACAGAATAAAAATCTTCCAATACTGTCAGAAACATGACCATGAGCCACTTCAGGGAAATAACTCCTACATCAATAATTATGTCTTTTGTGCCATAAAAAATTTCTGGTTCATTTATTATTTTTTACTTACGGAGTTATGCCGAAAGGCATACTAAATTGCTTTGCTGAATAAATAACAGCTTAATCATAATAATTTGCTTAAAGTATGTAGCATTCCCTATAAAATCTTTCTTTCCTCCCTTTTTTTGTTTCTCCTCTCTTGTGAACTAGACTTTCTTTTCCTTCCCAAAATATTTATACTGTGCGGCTCAAATAATTGAGAAACACAATTGTCCAAGTCATACATAGCCTCTTAAATTGATATCCTATGTGAAAACAGGAGCTTAATGCATTTTTGGATGGCCTCTAGCTCCCCTCTCATATGCCTCAATGATACTGAAAAAATTGTATGCTGTAATCTATTTTTCTTTTCCTTTTGAAGCTTTTGTGTAAAAGGGATTGAGAGATGAAATATTTTTAGTGTCCTGTTGTTGGCATTGCATTGTTGTTGTTTCTATTATTCTTGATATAAGATGTTTATCTGCTAGGACTCGCTCTGAAACCTGGGGTGGTGAATCAGATTCAGTTGTATATTATGGTAAATATCAAGTTATTTGATTTGTTCTTTTCTTCAATGGCTCTAGAACTGTGTCTGTGACCCCTTCTCATAAAAAATTTCAAATGTATGAAATTAATAGGATGCAATGACCAAAATGATGATGAGATTTGGAGGCAATTTACCCATTGGTCAGGGTGTCCTCCCTGCATCAATGCAAAGTGGCATGAGTGTTATTCGAGGGGCCCCCAAGATCCTTTGGGAAGCATTGCCCAGTTTGGGAAGAAAATACCGGACACAACAAGCGAAGGCTCAGCTGGAGGTAGGAAAGCGAATACAGGGATTGGAAACTCTGCATCAGATGGTGCACCTTTGCAGTCCTTTGGCACTCGAACTGAGAAAATCGTCAACAGCTTTGTACAGGACCCAGTTTTGAGAGGCGAAGACACTGGACTACTTGAGAAGGTATGTTGAACATGCAAAAATATACGTTATTCAGCTTCCTGATTGACTTTGCTCTTTATTTCTGTGATACTGCTGAAGAAAGGGAGACAGGAATAACAGTTCTTTGATACTGAACTATGAGGAAAATCCCTCTCCCCCTGCAGCTTCATTCGGTCTTTGAAAATTTCAAGAATTAAGAGAATGTGTAAGTTTGAACTGATGAGAATGTGACTGCAGAGAAATTTGGTGTACTCGTACTCCTCATTCCCCTTTTTTTGTTTGGCGGTTGTGGGGCTGATTATCCACTTAAGGCTCGCTTCTTTCCAAGGCTGATTTCCCTGTATTCTGAATATAGTTAGTTCAATAACGGTGATTGTGTCAGTTTCTCTTGACTGGACTGTTATGTCATTTGGTTGTTGGAGTTATAGTCATGCTTGACATCAGTAATATTTTCAACATCTTTAAACAGCTGTTGTTGCATCACTCCTGCAGGATGGACAATTGCAGTCTGAGAACAGAGTGCTTCGGATGGTAGGTTCCATTATTTACTTGTTTGGATTCAGTACATCCCAGCGGTCTTTATGCATAGACGTGGGAACTTATTGATCATAAAGCATTTAGGAGCTTGATCTGTCGATATTCTCCCCCATGAGAAGTGTGGGGGTTACTCGTCCGTTGGATCCACACTTTGCTGACCTTAGGCCCAAACCAAAATGTAGGACACCAATGAAACCAAACCAACGCCTTGGTGTTTGTCTTAGGCAGGATCTTGTGAATCAAGGCTTGTAGTCTTTACCCTGAACTATAGAGAGTCCTTTTCCATTGGACCTGATATCTGAAAATGATTGGCTTGGGAGGTTGGGGAGGGGGGAGGGGTTAGCAAATATGGAAGACATCATGTGACTTCATGGGGAAAATAAGTGTCAGCATAATTAATGCTACTTTGCAAGAAAAACCTTAGTGTATAACAAGTCGAATCTTCGTTGGGATCAGATACTTAAACACCAGCAAGTCATAGAAGAGCTTATGGAAGAGAATGAAAAACTTCGTCAGATTCTGATCGAAGACCTCAAGATTCCTTCTAGCAAACTCCAGACAAGTCATTCAACCGGAAAACAGTCTCCTGTGCTGATTGTATGGAGTGTCGTAGAAAGCAAAGGAAAAGATGACAAGGTCCATAACCATCTGCCCTCCTAGATTCCAGCCAAAAATAATGACTGACCTTTCAAGATCTTCTCCTTCCTTTTCTTTGCGTTTTTTCCCAGTCCCATATCTTAAATTTGTTGATTCATGGTTAATATTGAGTTATTGTAACATATACTTGCTGTATTTCTAGACCACAGAATAGAGTGATCCTAGAATTCCTAATTTGTTAGCAATTGCAACAGCAAGCTCGTTGGATATGGTTTATGGAGAAGCAGATTGATCTGGTTTCAAGGCATCCTCCCTCATAATGCATTTCTTGATCTTATTGAGTGTTCATGTGGGAGCAAAGGTCGATGTAGACGGAATCCGAACCCATGTTTCTGGCAACTATTTCCAAAAACTTTATAAGTTGAACTAAGTTGAACTAACCGACACCTACGTATGATAGCATAGTTATTAATATATACTGTGCTAAAGTAGTTCATGCAGCATGTCCCGACTAATATGTGACGCTGAATAATATCTGATATCGGTGGATCAGTATCAGCTCGATCCATCATATATCATTGATGTGTTGGTCCTCAGACATGGGTCCTGCTTCTGTGAATCTGGGGAATATCTGATATTACCAACTCGATCCACGCATATTGGCTAGTATATTAGAGTCAGTGTACTGATCCATCATTGATAAGTATCGTTTAGCTGCTCTCCGTAACCTTTTTGTGAAAACCAATTATTCTGCCTCTAAGTTTCCTCCAAGGACAATAATAATAATAATAATCATAATTTCTCCTAAGAATATGGTATGACAATACGACTACACCCAAATTAAACAAAAGATACCAAAGTATACTGAGAGAAAACATGGAAGAAAACACTCAGTTAACCCAAATTTAATTTGATTTAAGCTATTTGTCTCATAAAGTGAATGCATACATCAATTTACATAATATTTGCCCTAAGTACCAAATTGACATAAACCAAGACAATAATAATTGTTACATTTGTTTTGGATCCTGATATTACCGAGATAAAATTTAGAAAGATTAATACGAACATAACTTTACCTGAATCATATTATAAGATTGTTCTCGAAAATGTGATATAAACCATCATGCCATATTTGCCCTCCCACGGGGATGAAATTACGACGAGAACCACTCCTTCAAGGTCATTACAATCAACCCAATGAGAAACATCAAGTGGCAAATTACCCCTTCTAAAAGCAATCTTATCAGTTCCCAAATCTTCCCAGCTTGAAGAATTAATCTCATAATTCAAGCTTTTTGATGATCCAAAACCAAAACTACCTTGTTTTGAAGCCTTTTCAACTTTGTTATCCCCATTGGGCTCTTTTTGTAATTAAAGCAAAGTTTGTGCCCATTTTGAGACCAAACTTGCGCTCTGCCTCCTCAATGCAAAGTGATACAATATGCTTGTAAATTTCATTCCCTGAGTGTAACTTCTCGTCAATGGAGATGTTGAAAATGGCAGTTTTCGAGGCGGTGGCGGTCGTGGTGGTGGCCGCTGATGGGGGCACCCGACTCGCTTGGCGAAATTAGGGGCATAGAACAAGGGTGTTTTGGGAATTTCACCTTCGTAGGCCATGCTTATGTGGATTTCTGCCCATCTATTGAGGAACTTAACCATGAGGAGAGGGTCAGCCAAGAGAAGGCTATAGCTTATCCCTACAGAGAATCCCCCACATTGGAAGTTGGTCACCTATATCAATACATATATGAATCCAAAAAAGGGACATGGGGTCAATTAAACAGAAAACTAAAAAAATTGTTACAATAATCATTTTTTCATACTTATGTGCATGGAATAAATATAGTACGTAAAATCAACTAATAATGCATGACAAAATACAAAAAGAATATTTCCGGTGACAGCAATAGTTTTTGAAGGTTTAAGAGATATAGATAGAAATACTCGAACGAAATTTATAGTCGTTTTAAAAGAAACTAAGTACTTTTTTTTTTAATTATATAGATAAGAGCATATGAACATAATATCTATTTTTAAATAATATTATAAATTAGCATATTGATAAAAATATCTAATGAAAAAACAGATGAAAAGTTATTACCTGGATAAAAAGAGAGGAGAGAATTGAGGATTGCTCTCATCAACATCACTCCAACTCACAAGCTCAATCTTAAGTTGATCATTCTCTTTGGACTCAAGAAACTCTTCCAAACTCAGTGGTATTTTTGCTTCAATAACCCTAACACCACTATCATTCGACACGATTTTTAGACCTCCATCTTCAGACCTTGCCGATCTTCCAGCAAGTATCGGCTCCTCCACCAACACTTTCCCTAGGGTTTCCTTGATCCATCCCCCTATGTGCCATCCGGAATCGCCATTCTCACTTTGTTTCTTATAACAAAGAACCATATGCATTCTTGTCTGTAAAACACCATGATTGGTGTCAAATGCCCCCTTAGAAATCGACACTTTGTATGAAAATCGAGGATCGAGCCACCTTACTCGAACGGTTGTGTTAATACCTTCCAAGATTAATTCCGGCATAAACGACTCACCCATGTTTATTGACACCTAAGGAGACTTCTATTGAGTTAGTCACTTTGGCGGCATAATTTTTCAAGTCTAGGCATACGTATATATAGGGAGGTTCTCAAGCACACTTAAGATGGGTGAGTACATGTGTTGATATACCTAATTAATGACAAGGTGGCAAATTTCTAAGGATTAGGAAATTTCTAGCAAATTAGAAGAAGAAGAAGCCAAGTAATCTAAAGATTAGATTAACCAAATTTGAGTTTTTTTTTTGCACCATGCAAGTTTTCTTTCCTATTTGAGGACCAAAATTTGTGAGGAGAAATATTATTGGGCAAAGGTTTTTTCTTAAAAGGGTAAAAGTGGTTGCACCAATTGATGTGCTCAAGTGATGAAATGGGCCACACAATTCAAGCCCAATCTACCCTAAATAAATTTGGGCAAATTCAATAACTTCTTAATTTGACCATATATGCGTTAATTTCAAAGAAACAATGAACTCAAGTGATAATTTCATTTGTGAATCATGAATGACATCACAATGAGTTTTTTTAGCATAGATTGGTATGTCAATGTCACTTATTTCACTTACATAAAAATTTAGATTTAAACCCTATAAATAGAGAAAGTTTGTTTAAGCAAAGTTCGGTTCTCTAATGACAGGTGATAATTCGATTTTTATTAATGAAGAGATATCAAAATTGAACCTTATTATATATCATTAATTTAAATTTAAAGTGATATGTGATCACAAAACCCTACCTTTTATATTAATACAAGTTAATATATACTCTATTTATATTGATTTGTTGTTAAACGATCGGGTTTTGCTTCCGCATATTAGCTCCTATTCCTAACACATAACTTAAGTAGACAATTTTATAACTTAGTGACCTTTATTTTCTAAAGTAAATAAAAAATGACATTTTTCTACGACAGAAGAAATTAATATTATCAACTACTACAAAATAAAACTCGTCCACTAATTTATGCAACAAGAAGACGTTGACTGGTATTAGAAATTTCAAGCCGCCTAATAATTTTCAATACGGCGGCTAATAATTTTCATGGAAATTGCACGGAACCACGTACAAGAGTAATTAATCAGAAGAGAAATAAAATTACATATTTACTTTTTTAAAAAAATAAAATAAAATTACTTGTTCAAATTTTGACCTTTCTTTCATATTTCACTCAGTATTTAAACTCTCCCAGAATTAACATTGTATTCCACGAAAATCCATCAACCCTATATTTTCTCTCTTCCTTTTTCATGATCAACACTTAAAAAAAAAAACAAACACAAAAATGCTGCAAAAAATCTTACCATCTCGTCTCTCTAACAGTTACTTTTTAACTTCATCATCATCATCCCCTCTCCAAATACTAAGAAGTTGCCCTCATGGAGCACTAAGAACTATCTCTACGTCGTCGGAGCAAAGTTCCGGTGGTGGCCGGAAAGAAGAAATAGTTATCGTTGGTGGCGGAATCGCCGGCCTTGCCACTGCTCTTGCACTTCATAGGTGCTTACTGATTAATTTTAATGGAGTTTATGGCTTCATTTTTTTCTTGGTTTTTATTTTTATTTTTAATTTATGAGTTTTTTTGCTTGAGTTGATGAGTGATTTTATTTATTTACTTTGGATGATATGTGAAGGGTGGGAGTTCGATCCTTGGTGTTGGAGCAATCAGATTCATTAAGAGTTGAGGGAGCTTCAATCTCATTGTTCAAGAATGGGTGGAGAGTGTTGGATATGCTTGGTGTTGGAAATGAGCTTCGGAAACAATTCCTTGAAATGCAAGGGTAAGTATTGCCCGCTTTTTTCTCTTTTTTTTTTTTTTCGTGGTCCGAGGCATGAACCTCACATGAATGGTTGAAAACTTTACCAGTTGAATTAACCAACATCAGTGATAAGCATGGTAGTTGTCGGGTTTTTTATATCGATAAGTCTAATTAAAAAGTTTCAATTAGTTTTCGAAATTTCTGCAAAAACGACATGATTCACATTGGATGCTGTCGATATAATTGTTGGTCCACGATTAAATCTCTGAACATAGCGGCTGCACAGGACGACTATAAAATCATTGGAAGGGAAGGAGCTTCAATCTCTCAGTTTCAAAGGTGGAGATCCCAGGTACTTAATTAAGTTAATCTGTTAATAATTAATTTGTTGCTTAGTTAATTTTTCTTACTTTGAAAAATTAAGATGCAATTAATGTAACAGCCAAGAGTTACGAGGAGTTGAGAGGAGGATTCTTCTGGAAACACTTGCTGATCATCTGCCCCCAAACACTGTCCAATTCTCTTCAAAGCTTGCCAAGATTGAACAAGACAGTGGAACAGGCCAAACTAAGCTACACCTTACCAATGGGTCTCATTTATCATCCAAGGTTTTCATCTTAATCTCGGTATTCTCTATCTTATCATAGGCCCGACAAACAAATCATTCGGGTGTGGTTCATTCCGCTAGGGTCAAAGGCGTGGGTCAAATTGAGATTGTCCAATTTCAACTCTAGTTCGGATCGGATCATTTTGTACTTATGTCAAGTTGAATCTCCTCGATATTGGTGAATAGCGTTTGTCTGACTTAGGTGGGGACTAAAAGTTCGGGTCAAAGTCAAATTGTGCTATGTGGGGTCTAACTTTTGGGTAATTCGAGTTGAGTGTTTAGGTTATCTACAATAGTAAGAACTCCCATTGAGTTGTTCCAAGTGCCACATAGATAAGGGAGTTGCTCCTTTTATTACATATTTCCAATAATAGTAACTCATGAGAATTGCTCCATAATAATTTATATTATAAATAGATCGCACGTATCATTGTTCCTCTCTCTCCCTTTTTCTTCTCTCCCCTCCTTTTTCCCTCTCTTTGAGTTGCTCCACATAAACCCCAACTCCCTTTTTTTTTTTTTTCTTTCTCTTTCCTCCACATGGGAGCAACTCCATTGGAGATAGCCTTAGATAGGAGTACTTTGCCATTTGCAAATCTAGCAGTAAATGATTGCTGATTTCTGACATCTTTTTGTGTAGATTGTAGTAGGCTGTGATGGAATCTCGTCTCCCATTGCAAGATGGATGGGTTTTCCAAAGACAAAGTACTCTGGACACTGTTGTTTCCGGGGCTCGCATCGTTTCCCAATGGGCACCCTCACCAGCCAAGACTGGTTCAGTTTTACACAAGAGGAATGAGAGGAGGGTTCATGCCGGTTTCTGCAACCAAAGTCTATTGGTTCTTCACCTACAACAACCCCTGCCCAGGTCTCTGCTGCTAATCCCTTGCTCATTTACACATAGCTTCCTAGAAGCAATCCCGACTCAGGCCAGAAATAAACCACTTTGACTTTGGAACAGCGCAATCTAAAATGTTATAGGAAAACCTGACAACGTTTCCAAATAAGACTGATATCGGAAATTATTTGACCTAAACCTGATACTTCACATTAATCCAGCTCGAATGATCTGTTTACCACATCCATGTAGTTTGAAGAAAAACTCAGGTGAAAATTCAGTAACGAGGATGTTGTTCATGTATCAGGTCCTAAAGTGACTGACCAATTGGTGCTCAAGAGACAAGCACTTGACCTACTGAGAAACTGGCCTTCCGAGATGCTGGAACTCGTAGATCTTTCTCTGGAACACACAATCAGCGAGGCTACATTAGAGGACCGTTGGCTATGGCCAGTCATCACCCCTCCAGTCTACAAAGGCGGGGTTGTGCTAGCTGGTGACGCTTGGCACCCGATGACCCCCAACCTTGGCCAAGGAGGATGTTGTGCCTTAGAAGATGCAGTTGTCTTAGCGAAGAAGATCAGCAAGGCAATGAAATCCGAACAAGAATCCATTGAAGATGCCCTGCGATCATATGGAGATGAGAGATGGGCTCGTGTATTCCCCATGACCATCAAGGCCAACCTCGCGGGGAAAATTTTACAGTCAAATAACCCAGTGGTTTGCTACATAAGAGACGGCTACATAGTACCCAAGCTAGCCAATCCAGGGAAAATGTTGAGGCATACTAATTTCACTGATGAACCTCTCTAGAGAGACAAGGGTGTAACTAGAGAAAATTACAGATATCTGGTACTAACCTTACCAAAGACAAAATACAGAAGGCCATGTTTAGCCCTTTTTTTTTTGGTTGTTGAATAAGCTGTTATATTTCTAGGTGATTGTATTAGATATGGGCCATTAACCAATTCCATTTGCTAATTAAATGAAATTTTTCTTAAAAATTGTTCGGTTAGCTTAACTTATATCAATATCAAGTTATATGTATTCCCATAGTTTTTTTTTTTTGGGGGGAGGGGGGTTAATTAGAAACAACAATATACTAAACAAGCAGATTACTCATTTGACTTATTGAAACAATTAATTTACTATGTCAAGTATCAATTCTTTTTGCCCAACAAACTCCAGAATAATCTGTTTACAACTAGTTCTCTAGCTTTTTGGGTGGAAAATTATAGAGACAGTAAAATTAACCCAAAAGAGAGAAAAAGAAAAAGAATGTAACTACACAATGGTGATTGAATCAACCCTGGCTTTGCTACATTAGTGTAAGGTTATTCTTCCAACAACAGCAACTTTACTAGCTATATGATCTGAGCAAAAGTTCCTGACAGTCAAAGACATTCCTCGATTGGTTAACATCAGTGGTAGATTCTATATTCTATTGTTCATCAACTGAAATGAAAGAAACTAGTACCTTGATCAATATTATAGTCCAAACAAGGGCGCTTTCATGGAGGGAGATTGAGCTGTTCCTCTTCCACACCGACATTTGAAGTTCATACGGAGGGCTTCCTTTTGAATGCTTGATGGCGATGATGGATATGGTGATGCAACAGGTCAGCATCTTCTAGCTCCAAATGTGGCATCAATTGGGTGCCATCAATGTCGAGTGCCTCCGGCAACCTTCAATCCTTCAACTTTTGCAATAACCGAACCAGGTTTTTTATTCACAACATCAACTGCAACATTCAAACAAAAAAGGGGTATGTTCATTGTCTGTCTACCATTTCTAAAACGAGAAAATGTTCACTACTAGCTGGTTGAGGAGAACCATTTCAAAATAAATGGACAAAAGTTGAACAAATACATTGATACTTGATACATTACAGCTGAAAAAGATAAGCAGAATGCAAAACACATGAAGATTATACATTACCACGATAAGAAGAAACCAAGATTCACAAGGAAGATGCAATTTGGCACCGAAACATGAAATCATCTGCCCCTAATGAATCTCTGATGAGACACAAAAATATCATGGGCAGAGCTGAAGAAAACAAGAAAACCATGCCAGATTAACCCTCAACTTGATCCAGCCGTGCTAAAATCATAACTGAGATCAGAAATCCCTGATGCTTCACAAATCAGGGTTGCAGGCATAATCTTTGCAGGAAAAATGACAAACGACACATGAAGATCAGTTAACAACACTGGTTTATACAGCTCGTCTGGAATGCATCATATGGAGGCAAACACATAATCATCTTGCACGTAATTGGTACTCCCATTCATATACTCAACAAAATCCCCATGTTCGGACGAAACTAATCCAAACATGAAGGGAAAGAGAGGAAAACCCAAGGAAAAATCGATGAAAAGTTCGAAAATTTTGTCACTAACTAACCAGGATTGCAGGAGAATAATCAGAAAAAAAAAAAAATGAAAGGCAACCTCTTCTGTTATATTCAATACCGAAAATTAATCCCAAAAATGAAGGGAAGGGGAAAGGAATAAAAACTCAGAAAATCAAACACTTTGAAAATGAATGTGCGAGTTACTAACCAGGATTGGAGGAGAAGAACCAGAGGATGATGGCGCAGAGAAGGAGAACGAGGGGGATGAGATGAACGGCATTTTCGGCGGATCTTAGGCGGTATTTCTCCTTCTTACCGGCGTGGGAGGTGGAGCTGTACATGGGAAGATTGATATCGGCGGCGGCGTCGGCCACTTTGGGCGGAGAAGAAGAGGACAACAAGTTTCTGTAATAGTCGTCAGCGACTCTCGTCATGCTCGATGATCGCTGCATCTTCTCCTTATCCTTCTTCTTCCTCTTCCTCTTCCTCTTCCTCTTCCTCTTCCTCCTCGTTGCTGTATGGATTTTGAAACCACAACATCATTGATTTCGATCCTCTTCGAGAGCTTAAATGGCGGAAACAGAGAGAGACAGAGATAGAGAGAGAGAGGGAGGTGGAATTTTAGTTGCCGAAAACGTAGGGACCCTTTGATTCCTGAATCTTGACCTGTTAAAAGACCGTACAAATCCGGGTTTTTTCTTTTTTTTTTTTGTGCAATTTGACATTTATTCACCTTCACTAAAAGCCTTATATTTGAGTTTATGGATGGAGAAAATTTATAATAATTTTTTTTATTATTTTGGGTTAATAGTAGTTTCAAACAACGATGTAATATTTAATTTAATATTTAATGTAATATAATTAATTTTATAATATAATCATGATTGGATTACAAGTCTTGTATTCGAGTTTGTGAACGAAGAAAATTTGAATAAAGGAATTTTAATTTATTGGGTTAAGAGTAGTCTCAATCAACGATGTAATATTTAGTTTGATATTTAATGCAATATAATCATGATTGTATCATGTACGGTAATTATAATTACAAGTTGTATATATTTTCTACGTTTCAAAAATATTTGTCGTTTTAAGAGCTATGAAAGAGTATAAAGGAAATACTAAATTTATGACAAAATTTGTATTAAAAAATCAAATTATCCTAAGATTTCATTGGAAATGAAATGAAAAAATCAATGACAAAAAGAGAGAAATAAAGTAATTAATAAGGACAAAATTAATAAATTAGTCATTAACACGTAATTGGAATTGTAAAGTAACAAAATATTATAAAATGAAAAAAATTAATTAAAGTGACATATATTTTGAAATGAATGAGTAATACTTTTATATAACCAAACAAGTTAATAAAAACACAATCACGAACTTATTTGAACTACACGGTTTATTATATCCAATTAGACATCGCTTGTTTAAGAGGTCATTCACTATTAAATGAATAATGATAATTGTCATCGTTATTTAACCTTCTTTTAACTAGGATCAATAGATCCAATTACCGAACAAAGGAAATGTATAATTACACCAATAAAATGTACATTAAAAGTATACCAATACATTATGATCGATTGATTTTATTCTTAAAACCCTTATTTTTATGGGCTTATATTACAACTGATTATGTCACATTATATATTCCTTAATTTTTTCCCATTTTTCTAGGTGTGCTGATACGAAGAGTCCTTTAAAATAAACCTCAATGCCATTTATATATCGTTAAGAGATATATACAAATCGATATTCATCATATCATTTCATCATTTAATATGATATAAACATCAATATTTATATCATCCCTTTTCATCATCCATCAATTATGTAATATCAAAATTATGGATATACATAAAAATAGACATTTAATTATACTAATTAATCATGTGTGATAAGAAATAAGCTTATATTGGTGTTGTTTTTCACAAATTAAACTTGAATACCATAATTGAAGTATGTAACGAATACAATGGTTGTTTCATCAAAATTAATCGATGACGAAGACTATTTCGTGTCTCTTTTAAACTAAGCACCATTCTCATACAGAAACTTCATATATTTTGAAATAGAAGAAACTAAGGCAATGGAACAAAAAGAATGATATATTTTTTTATGTATTTTTATCCAGATTTTATTCAAGTATAAGGTTATTTCTACAAATTATACCGTGAACCTAAACTAATACATCCAAAAGTATCATGTATAGTATTTTATTTAATTTTTTAAAATTCACCCCTATATTTCTATATTAGACCTATATTAACGTAACCGACCCGATCATCAATCCGATTGTAAATGTGGGTTAATGGATTAATCGGTCATACCGTTTAGATTGGATTAGAACGGTTGACTTGGTTACTTGGTTGGATTGAGTTGAACCGTCATAAGCAAATTAAAATTATAAACCCCCTTATAAAAGCAAATTAAAATTATAACCCTAACTTAAACCTCTAACCGCCTAACCTTCTCCTCCTTTCTCTCTCCATTGGGTTCTTCTCTACTGCTCCGGCCGTTTATAAAATTACAACCCTAACTTAAACCTCCAACCGCCTAACCTTCTCCTCCTTTCTCTCTCCTCTGGGTTCTTCTCTACTCCTCCAGCCGCCTAGGTTTTTTCTCTGTCCTCCAGCCTCCTTTCTCTCTGTCCTTTGGGTTCTTCAGCCCCCACCCCCTCCCTCGTCTCCCTCATCTGCTCCTTCTCAGTGCTCCTTGAGCCATCTCCATCCCCTTCTCTCTCGGAGCACCACCAAACCACCACAGGCACGTTGCCACCAAGCCAGAAGAGGAGGAGAGGATTTGACAAGAACAGTGAGCGTGAGAGAAAGCAAGCAAACCAGAAAAAACCGCCAACCACCTCCACCAGCGTCACCAACACAGGCAAGGAGGAGAGGAGAGAGCAGGTGGGGCAGCGCTGGACAGCGATGGGAGGAAGGAACAGCACGGACAGGGAAGGAAGGAACAGCAGCGAGACAGAGAGCGAAAGAGGGTTAAGGTTTTTTCACCAACCTTTTATATTATTTGCCTCCAAATAATCCCGGTTCAACCGCAGTTTGGACGGTTCTCCCAAGTCGTCCAGGTCAACCCGATTTTTCGAGTTCGAAGTTCCAAACGAGCTAACGCAATTAACCACCTGAGAAAACCACCGGGGTTCCCAGTCCGACCGGTCAGTACAGGCCGATTTTTGTAACATAGTGGTACACCCTCCATTGTACAAGTATTGGCCTTTTTTTCTCTAGCTTTTACGATATCACACTCCTATTTCAATTAAACATTCACCTCAATCCTATATAAAACGAAGTAAAACATAAGACAGAAGGAAATTATCCCGTCTTTCACACCAACTAATTTTGACTCCAACATCAGGAATGAGTTAAAAAAAACCAGGATTAGTTTACCCACCCTCACTCCATGTTCAACAGTTCGTTGTGAACACACTACATTAATGGCTGTGTACTTGAAGGTGTAACCAACAACCTCCAATTGGAAGATAAGTAGGCATGACACAAGGAAATGCAATCCTTACTAAACTTCACCTTTACTCTCCATTGCCCGTTCCACAACACTATGAGCCTTGTCGAAGATGGAGAAAAGCCATAAAATGACACCATGGGTTGCCATTCTACTACAACTCAGGTGTAATGGAGTTTGATATTGAACCAGTCATAAAAACCAATTTACGGTTAAGAGACTTCTATCCAAAAGATCAACTCTCTCAACCATCCAAAAGATCAACGTCCAAAAACCCGAGTATGGGGCCAACAAACAAGAACCAAAATCGCCTTGAAATGTGACCGTCAAAATGGGTATGAATTCAAAACTAAGGCCAAGATTACAATCTAGCTACCTAGCCCTAATATCTCATGAACTCAGAAACAGAGACAACATGACAACAAAGAGTAGTTGCAAAAGGACAACATCTAAAATATACACTCTTAATACAGGAAAGCACATTATTCCTGCTGAGACCTTTTTTGTGGGGAGGGGGAGTAATTGATGAGCTCCAGACATCATAAATAAGTTCCAAATATAAAGAGCCAAAAAAAGTTGAACGAGAACAGAGGAGCAAAATCTCACTTCGCCCCCAAGGTTGGGAACTGACTAGGGTCTTCAATCGAAGGGGCAGGAACATTGTTGGCTGCATATCCTCCACCATATCCTCCTCTGCCACGGCCCCTTCCCCTACCACGTCCACCTCCTCTGTAGTATCCCTCTCCCTCTGCAGGCTTCAGGAACTCGTTTATGCTCACAGACTGGAATCACAGATCAAATCAAACACATTGTCAATAAAAGAGAAAGCTGTTTGCTGCCTACAACTGCCTCAACCCCACCCCACCCCCCAAAAACAAAGGAAACAAGACCAATCATAAAAAGTCAAAAACCCTAAATCTGCTAAGGAGAAAGAACTAATTTTGGAGCAAAAGAAGACCATGACTGACATCTAAACAGACATATTGAGTAGTAAACATTAAAAGGGTGTGGCCAAGTCCAAAAAAAAAAAAAAAACAAAGACGCTTTTGAAAAAATAAAAATGAAGGATACTAAATGCCAAACAGAACAAAAAGACTCTAAGGCACAAGTTGTTTCCCTCAAATGGTTGCAACAACACTACGATGGATTCCTTGAATCCCAGCAAAGCCTTGCTTTTAATGCCTAGTTACAAATTATGAAATGGAACTCAAATATCAAGTTAATTACAGTACAGAACTATGCAATACCTTCTTGGCTCTCTCTTCTTTCTCAGCAGCCTCTTTTCTCTTGTCCTTGTCTGGAACCTGACAAGAAAATAGGTATATTCCCTGTTAGTAGGAGTAACGACAACCTATAAATTGCACTAGTAGAAAGCCAGAGTGCTGACCAGTTTAATGAAGACTTCTTCTTCATTCTTCTTTTTGAGACCATCTGCATAGATTCAAATGCCTTGTCTACATCAACCTTCCTCTCCTCAACCTTCAATGACAACAAAGCCTTTCTCTTCTCCTCCAGCACCTTTTCATACTCTTCAAGTGTCATTTGCTGAAAACAGCAATCATCAGTAAACAGAGTTATATTCTAAATCTAACTGTAGAAGTTACGTCGATCTGACCAACATACAAGTAATTATCAAAGCCAAACAAAAAATAAATGAGAAGAGTGTCATGCCCTGAACAAAGGAACATAAGGAAAAGAAAAGTCACCTTCTCCTCAGGCTCCTTCTCTTCAGATTCGTTCACTGGATTCTCTTTTTCAGTATCAATGTTTTCTTCTCCTCCAGTCTGTTTCTCAGCAGTCACATTTTCCTCATTCTCTGCCACAGGCTCCTCAGTCTCTCTGAAAAAGAACTCACTTTATCTTACATGAATGCGTACAGGCTAAACTAAATAAATAAAAAATACAAAGAATAAAAGGAAACTTACGGAGTAATCTCATCAGCAGGAGTTCCCCAGTTTCCACGACCAGAACCTTCACGTTTCAACTCATTCCTGACAATAAATACAAATACATAAACACGTAAAACACAAAATCATTTTAATAGATAGATATTGTGTCAGCACTTACCCTCGCCCAGTGCCACTGCGACGTTCAAACACTCGCCTAGGCCGTTCTCCCTCAGCAGCCTCCCCATTGCTAAAACCTCCACGTCGTCCTCCACGAAAACCACCACGAGGACCACCATAACCACCACGTCTTTCAGAGAACTTTTCTCTGTCCTCCTTGTATCCCACAGCAGCTCCGTTATCATTGGCAAAGGAGTTCTCATTATTGGCGAAGTCTCTGTTAGGACCACCAGGACCACGTCCACGCCCATATCCACGACCACCGCGACCGCCACCACCACGACCAGTCTCATTCCTTGCCTCTCTCACTAGTAAGGCAGTTCAAACTCATATGTAAGGAGTCAAAATATATGAGGAAATTAATTAAGAGAGCAATGGTAAGAGCATGTAATTGCAAAACCATTTTAAAATCAATGAGGGCAGAGAAGTGTGATTTTTATCCCACTTCAACTTGAACAATAAATAAATCGTTAAACATTTTTATTGACAAATAAGAAGTAGAATACTGACATTATATGCCCATCAAGCTTGAATATTTTTTAAAGGGGAATATATGTTATAGAATAATAATAGGCATGGCAATGCACATCAAGAACTAGGCAGAGGCTTCACCTAAGGTTGCATTAAGGGAAATTCATGAAGACAAGTGACTTATTAAAGGGTACTCCGTTCACCAAGCAGGTATGTTGATTTCATGACACACGGATAAACAATCTTTAAGTTTGTGATGGTGCCCATATGAACTTCAAAAGTTCAAACATGATAGTATATGACCAATGCAAGACTATTCATGAGTTATTCAAACTAGCCATTGACTTAATTTTTCAGATCTCATGGTCAATTTTCAAAGCTTGTAGATCAGACAAAAACACACTCAGCCTCATGATGTGAGTTTCAAGTGGATTCAAATTTCATGCATCTGTAATGCTCCATGCCTTATCATAGGTTGGCTTAAATGCAAATGTTGAAGTGCTTCAAAAACACATTTGAGGAAGGTACATTCAAGCTTCAAATTGACATCTGTTTGAAGTATTCATTAGGGAAACCAACATAAAATAATGTGTAAATATGACAAGATTATCACAACAGCATTCATTAATGATCAAGGTCAATAGCTATAATAATGGATAGTTGGTGACTTCAGATCATAACAACAAACAATTATCTACTCAACACGAGGAGAGAACACAGAACAAGCAGAGCCGAAAGTTTAAGAATTGAAAGCAACAAACACAACCGGATACAAATAATTTCCAAAAAGAGTGAACACAACGACAATAAAAAACCAAGTGACTCCACGCACAGGACAATGCATTTTGTTTAGTAACAAGCTACCGGATGATGCATATAGGAATTGGGAAAGAGCAGATGGTGTACCTAAAATAGTACCAACTGATAATCAAATTGGATTACCTCAAAGAACAGGAATTTGAGGTATTTCCTACCAAAAAATAAGATATACTAAAACCATTTCGATAGAATAAAGTATAGAGGAAATGGGCTCCAAGCACTCTCCACCATTGCTAATATACCCCGAATACTATACAGTGCTTTAAACTAATATATTGAGAGCTCAATAAGAGAACAAATAAATACAACTTGATAAGTATTAAAAAGCAAAGAGAAATACTAAATGCCCGGATAAGATCATATCACTTTCATCTCAAACAAACAATCCGGCCGGGATAGACCCAAAAGGCTACAAAACGCAACCAAAATATACCATCCACTTTCAGCAACCTCACAACAACATAAGAAACAGAGGATAACACACTAGGAAAACATATAAATACACAAGTAAACCTCATCAACCCATCAACGATGAACATCCTCAATACAAACAAAAAAAAACATAGTAAAAAGCAATAGAATCTTTGAAGGAATAAGAAATTTACCAGCTTGCGAGGGCGGAGCAGGCTTGGTGGGCAGCTTAGCGGGCTTGGAGGCAGCGTTGGGGGCGGCGGCCGGAGCCTTCTTGGTGGCGGCGGCAGCGGCGACGACTTTCTGCTCTTGAGCAGCGATGAAGACGCTGGGGTCCTCGATATCGTCATCCCCTAACAAATCAAAAGGGTTTTGTGTCGCCATTTTCACGCACCTCCTTTGTTAGATTCTCGAGAAACCCTAGAGACGAAAAGGAACTACACAAATGACAGGAGAAAAACCCTAGTTTTTACAAGAATCCATGAAAGATTGGGATTGAAGAGTATCAGTAATAGAGGCGAGGAAGAGAGAGAGGGGAAAGTGAGTGAGAGTGAGCGAAGAAGAGGAGAGAGAAAGAGAAACCCTAGCCGAAGCGGCAGAGAAATGGGGGCAAGGAACTCAAGGCAGTCTTAAAAACCCTACTGAGAGATATTAAGATGCGATCGCCCACACCGGAGGTTGTGTGGAACTCTGAATCTTTTTCTTTTTCTTTTTTTTTTTTTTGGGTGGGTTGGGGGACGACGGGGCGGGGGAATCCGATACGGTAACAAGGCTTGATGGGCCGCTGCAAGTGTATAATCATTGCTCTTGTTTGGACATTCTTTTCGGTGGGGAATCTGAATTTTCGAGATTTTCATTACTTTTTAAAAAAATTTCACCATTTCCGCTTCATTTTACTCGCTCTTCCCTCGCATTCACATACATTCTCCTATTCAACTCCATATATTTCACCATTTTGGTGTCAAAGTAAGCTTTGCAAAGAAACTTATTTTCATATAGAGTTGTATCCGATTATAATCTCACGAGGTTAAAAAACATATAGTAAGGCTAAGCCAAGTTGTCAACTAAGAATCACAAGGTTAGAGTACACAATTACCAAACTAAGGCAAACAGAGGACAAACCTTGAAATCAAAACCACAAGAAATTGCATGAAGGGATATTGTTCACCTAAGGGATATTGTTCACCAACCAAAACTTGAAGTCTGATAGGGCGTATGGAATTCATTAGCATACCAATTGAGTTAAGAGCTATATTAGAATTTAGAAAATGTGTTTCTATCTTTTGCCCCTCCATTACTTGCATATTGATAATTTAGAAAATGTATTTCTATCTTTTGCCCGTCTGTTACTTGCATATTGATTAATTAACCAAATTATTCGAAGTCAAACTAACATAGAATATTACACACCAAATTGTATATTGCACTAACTGATAAAGATGATGAGATTAGGAGGTAGAAGACATATTCAACGAAGATAAAAGTCTCATTGAAGTGGAGAGAGAGAGAGCAATGACGACAAACTTCCATTAAACCACCAGAGTGAAAAGGCGCACTATAAAGTAGGTTGTATTTACATATACTATTACTACTAATCAGCCGGCATCAGCAAAAGGGCAAAACCCTTCTGTCTCTAAGAAGCCAAGCCAACTTCAAAATCTCCTACGTTGTCAAATGTCATGTATCAAGAGCAGCTCAGACCATTGCCCATCAAAAGAACAAAATCGGCTCTCCCTAATGTACTGTATGTACTTCACACTGTATCCTTTCGTCGAAATTAGGCGTATCTCTAACCTGTCAACCTCGTACTACACTATCTGCAGCATAAATGAAAACAAAACAAATAAAAATATGAAAAGAATAGATAAACAAATTTAACGCTTAACAGAAGCGTTAAATTTACACAGCAGAGGATTAAGCAGAACAGAAGCTAACCATTTACACAACGATTAACAAATTTAACGCTTGAACTATTTTGCTGCAATTTGCTTCCTGTTGGTAAAAAAGGTGTTAGTTCCAAAAAATAGATAAATGTTCACAAGTGATAGATTACCAGCCAAAGGAACTTGCACTCACTTTTGTCTGAGCCTTGATGTCAGTTTTTTCATATCTTCTTCTTGCAGCTGTGGTAGAAAACAAATACATTCAAGAGAATGATTACATCAAAAAACGCAATCTAAGCTCGATCCCCAAAAATTAGTATTGGATCAAACCTTGTTCAACTTCTTCAAACAAAACTCTACTTTATCTTGTAGTAAGCGCCAGTCCAGTGCCAACTCATATTCAATAGTATTCGACTGTGAAGAATGAGAAGTAGATACTGCTTTCTGGGAGGAATACAAAGCACTAAACATGTCAGAAGAAAAAAAAAAAAATGGGCAAAAGAAAAGGCCCAGGATAACCACAAAGTTTCAGAACAGGGCAAGTTTTAGGTAAAGCGAAGACATTGTAAAATGACGAACTTGCAAAGTAGACACTACCGACTCTCGCTGTGTTTGGCGTTGTAGTTTCCCAATGACTAGATGACCAGGGAACTGAGATTGCTGTCCATCAGAACTTGTCTTCCACAAGCTGCTAACAAGAGGTCTGCAATAATATAGAGATATAGTTCCAGAATTCTAGGTTTCACGCATGAAAAGAGTTTCAAAATGACGAGCAAGCATCAAAACCAAACAAGACTTGTCATTTTAACAGGTTTAGAACTCAGAAGACCTCTTCTGCTATAGCCTACTACACCAGCAACAGCTGCTCCCTCCCCCGGGGTGTTAATTACATGTAACAGGCAGTGGCAACCAAGAATCCAACCTTTGTGTTCATGGTGGACAGCCAAAAACACAAGTGAATAATCACATGTTCACGATACTGAATCATTTGCTACCATTACTAATCAGTTCTGGGCTGAATAAAAGATCCCACTGACAAAGGTGGACAGAGGCACAAACATATGTAAATCAGATATCTTTTTTAAAGAAACCAAAAGAGGCCTAGTTATCTTCCTTTAGATTCTCTAGTTATCTTCCTTTAGATACTCTCCAGAAATCTGCCGCGATATGAAGCCACAGCTTCGTTATCATCAATAAGCAATCATAAGGTGTGTCATCTACACATACCATGGGGTGTGGGAAGGTTATGCAAAAAGCCTTGTTCTACAATCATTCCGGCATAGTTGGCGGTTGGCAACTTTTTTGCTCATAGAAGCCAGGAACAAAGCACCAAGTTAAGGGGACATGTTAAAGGGATATGGATAAGCTTTTGATTATAAAAGAAAAAGGGACAATGCTAAGAAAGTCCTATTGAAGACAAAAGTTAAGGGGATATGTTACAGGACAATGCTAAGATGGTGCAATTGAAGACACCAAGTTAAAGGGACACCCCTAAGAAAGTGCTATTGAAGACACTGCATAGCATCTGCATCTGCAAATAGGGTCAATTATTCGTGTCAAAGTGAAACACAAGTCCAAAGCAAATCTCTAATGCCAACATCAAATTGTTTATCAAAGACCCTGAGTGAAACATAGATCAACAAATGTCAATATCCAGAAACTTATCGATACCATTCAAACGACAAGGTACAGGAATCCTTAAATAAGAGATCACTCATCGTCTTCGAAAAGATCAAGGTTCTCATTTTTTGGGGGGCACAAATACTATGATTGTACATCCTATGTTCACTGTTCTGAGACATCAGCAACGATAGCATTTACAATTACAAAAAAACTTAATTGCTTACATACCTTTCATATGGAAGCATTAAGCACCTTTTCTTTAACTTGTCAATCATCCGCTCTGCAGCTCCCCGAGTTTTAAAGGCAGCAAATGCCTGCCCTACATATCAGCAAAATAAATAAACATATTAATAGTCACATCATTAATTAACTATTCTGAAAAGCAAGGATAGTACAAAGGAGACTATGACATACCAGAATGTGGACTAGACACAGCAGTATGCTGTACCATTTTGGCTGTGCATCTTTCTCCAAAAGCTTGCAAAATCATTTCCTGGGATGCATCACAATGGTCATCCAAGGTTAAAATGGAATTCTCGAGAAAAGAATAACGTCAAGTGCAATAACAATACACTAGAAAAAGAAGATCCAAACTTCAATCCAATAACCCCCACCAGATTACTCTATCCTATCTCTATTCGTTTAGGTGCCTGATGGTTAGTTTACTTTCTTTTTTTATGTGTGCCGGGGGGACTCAATATGCAATGCTATGACACCAAAATGTATACAATCTCCACATGCAACAGTAGCAGAGTGACAGCACAGCAACAGGGTATTGCAACTCATTTGAATGGCATCCAGGTACTCATGTGCAAGAAAACAGACAAAACTCAACTCACAAAAGAAATAAACACTTCAAGGGTCATCGAAAGGAATGACAGGTTACTACCTCAACTTCTGATGATGTGTAAGCTGGATCCAAGTTCTGAAGTAAAATAAGTCTACCTTCATCTTGAGCATCCTTCATTCTTTGTTCCCAAGGCTATTCATAAAAATCATTACCAGTTGTGAACAAGCCAACGGGACTATCAACATTACTACAATTAATATCAAACAACATAAGTTCCAGGAAAAAAATTTCTCAGTGAAGGTCACATGAAAAAAAAAACAGTTACGGAATCGGTTAGCAATGCATACTTTTACCATTAGAGAGCTAAAACAGTGTCTGTCAAACCCATTACAAAGTACTAAAGAATGTAGGGATAATAAACATACGAACTACCCATAGAACATAATATATCTTGGAAAGAAAGCCGAAATTGCATAAAGAATATTTCTGTCACACTATCAATGGAGTTGCTTCAGATCCTCTCTCAGATAGTACTTTAGCCTTTTGAATTACCCATACTGAGGAAATCATATTAGCACACCATATATCCGAACCCTTAGTTCCCCACTGTACTCGTGTCAGGACATCGGGTACGTCTAGGACACATATCCAAACTAAGTGGCAGAGATGAAAAAACTGGAATATATGGTCTTTTTCCCTCTTAGTTCATTATTTTCTTTTAAGGATATTTGGATAAAAATTATACGAACTTTGGGGGTATTCGACAAAAATAATACAATTTTTTTCTTGGACACCACTCGTATAAACTTTAACTTTATTTAACACCAGGGGAACACCACCGAGTTAAGGGTATGTGAGTCAGTGTAAAGATGGCGTCGCAAGTAAAATTGCTAAGACTTGACTTCAATTTTTTTTCTAGGGTTGAATAAAGGTTTTTATACATCAATGGAAATAAAAAGTTAAAGTCAAATCTTCAACTTTGACGTCCACATCCGCGATTTCACCTGCCATTGGTCTACGGAGTTATCGACCTTTAACTTGGTGGTGTTCTACTAGCGTTAAGTAGAGTTAAAGTTCATAGTGCTGAAGGACAAGAAAAAAGTTTATATTATTTTCGTCGAATAACCCCTAAAATTCGTATTATTTTCATCCAAAAACCGTTTTTTAATGGTTCTTTAGTGTATTAATGGTTTGACAAGTGCACAACCTTTTAATTAATGAAATATTCTAAGATCAATTAGAAATTGCAACTTCCACATATAAAATAAGGAGTCCTCCATCCATGTCAAAAATTGGGACAGGAAATACCTGTGTCCTAGATTAAGTTTTGACGAGTCGAACACTAAGATCCACCATACTCATGTCGGACACCCCATACTCGAATCCATGCAGCATGATAATATAAATCAACAACACACAGAGGAACAAAGGGGAAAGGTAGAGAAGAGAATTGAGCATTAACCATTTATAGTTATAGTCAAGACAACTCTTGATTGTTACGCACCTCATTTACAATGTACGCATTCACATAATTTTATGATGAAGCACATGGCTCATGAAGGAGCCATTATGTCCAGGCCGTGAACTATAGTTTATGCAGGTGACATGAAATGTACATTCCGCAATTCAACCCCCCAAACAAACAAGGCGCACAAAACCCCAAATGAGTTAATAGATATTGAATGCGTTGTTTAAAATTACAAAATTTGAGGTCAGCTGTTGAGAATTGGATATTACATAAAATTTTACTTGTATGTACACTGCCATTCTTCTTTAACCAATTTGGCTTAAAAAAATTCAAAAACATCTTCTTAGTATATATTCCTTATTTCTTGACCAATCTTAGGTGAGCACGTATCTGAGAGCATCATGAAGAAGAAATCGATGTAAGCTAATGGGTAAGCAACTGCAGTCAGAGTTGTACATGCTCCTTATTTCGTTATCAATTCCTAAGTGACCTAGAATCAGAGAGCATCATAAAGAAGAAATTGATGTAAGCTAGTGGATAAGCATCATAAAGAAGACATTGAAGTAAGCTAGTGGATAACCATCAGTAGCAAAGTAGCTCAGAATTAGTGAAAAGGTGCTTACAGGAAGCCTCTAAACCAAGTTCAGAGATTGTAAGCAAGCACCTAGTTCTTATAGATTTTAGACCTATGGAAAAGTTCTTGAGTTAACAGTTCAACCCTCCCCCTGTCTTTCTAAAAAGGAAAAAAAAAGAAAAAAAGAGGAACCTTTCGACCTTGTACTATTAAGACGTTAATGCAGAAGCAGAATAACAAACTAGATTTGTATATAAAAGTTTACAAATCAACATATATTGGTTATTTCCACATAAGTCAAGCAATTAGCAGAATCAGCTTAGCTAAATAAAACCAACAAGATAAGAAAGAATACTCACAACTGGATTGAACCAACTGCTCTTGTCCTGTACAAATATGAGAAAAGGATGAAAACATGAGACATATATTTTACACTAAAAGTATCAGCAAAACTGCATTCATAAATTATGACTATAAAACATTTTTTTTTTAATTTTTTCTTTTACAATATCACTATAGAACAACCTTACGACAAAGGGAAGCTATTAAAGAAAAGGCTGATATCATGGGAATATAATAGCAACAATATATCCCTGAGGGATTTTTTCTTCCATACAAAAAGACATGAATAATGTGGGGATATTCTCATGCCAGCATATTTTCATTTGATCAAATTTCCTAATTCCAATTTTAGCACACTCGTTGCTTCCATAGGAAAAACATTGCCAAAAATCCTTCTTCAAGAAATTTACAACGCCAAATCTTCTAATGCAGCAGACAACATTGCCAGAAATCCTTCCTCGAGATTTATAACCGATAAATCTTCTAATGCAACAGTCATCCTTCACTCACATGCTTAAACAATAACCTTTTTATTGCACACATCGACAGCCAGTCATGACTTATGAGAGCTCAGACCATTCAAATTGAAACTCAAAGGATCATGACTCATAAATATCACATGCAACTCAAGGTGAGCTCTGGTGCATATAAAAACTACAAGTCTACAACCATCCTTGTTCAAACAAAAATACATGTCAATCAATAACTAAATGGCAACTAAACTAGCTGTAAGGCAACAGATCTGAAATATAAACACTTTACATTTATCCTGAAATGGGGAAGAAATGGGATGACCAAAACAATATGCTCCATGGCGAGCATGAGTCGATTTGAAGAGTGATATTTAAAAATCAGAAAATTTTCATCCATTTCTGACATATACAATATTCAAGCAAGAAGACTTCAGACACATTTCCTATAGGACCTCAAACAGAAGAGTTTCTCAACAAACCTTCAGTACTGAACCTCTTTAGTTTGAAAATTTTACAGCAGAGAAGCAATGGCTGCATAGTTGCATAATCAAGCATATTAGTCCATTTCTCAACTTTGATTCACAGTTTGGATACCTCAGATAACGAGTTGATGGCAATTTCTTGAGCTTGGATTATGGACTAAAGAAAAACACCCCTCTGTATTGATTTCCTACCATGATGTTAGATTAGTGAAGGCACCACATCTCAATAGCCAACACACTTTATACCAACATGTGCTTTACCTACATTATACTTGCCATAAGGTATTACATCCATATAAAAGTTTGTGCATCCGCAACTCTTCAAAACATTACTAAACTTGCATTCCACATACTATAGGACTGTTCTACCTAATCTAAAACCCTTCGACTCTAAAATGCTCTCAGTTGTAAACAAAACTTGACGCCTTTCTTTGCCACATCCACCAAATATCATATATGGTAAATAGGGGTGTGCAAAAAAACCAAAACCGAAAAACAAATCTGAAAAATCAAAAAACTGATCGGAAAAACCGGCTAACAAAAGTGCATTAGCTAAGATATATGATTCGGTTAACCGACCCAGAAAGAAAAATCGGGTCACTGTTCAGTTTCAGTTCAAGGGTTCCCAAACATTGGTTAACCGCAATTAACCGAACCAAACTAAATTTAATTTTCTTTAGAAAAAAACAGTATAAATAGCCTTTAAAAGTAAACCCTAGCTTGTTTCTGAGTGCCTCAACCACGACCCCTCAACTCCTCTAGTGCCCCCAATCAATCTCCCCGATGTCATCTTCTTTGCCTTTCCAGTGCTACTCCCTCTCTATTGATGCAAATCTGAACCATAGCTTCTTCTTTCTCCCTTTCTCGAGATTCTCTCATCCCCCCCAACATAGTAAGTACAAATTCATAGTGTTAAAAGCCTCTTTCTCTATCTCACTAGCCTTCATTTCCATCTATCTTGCATCATACGTTGGATTTGAAGAAAAACTTTATCAAATTGGTGGATTTAAGCATGTACTTTATATTGCGTAAATATTTTGATTAATTTAGGGTTCTATGTTCAATTCAAAAATTTGGTGGGATGTTATTTTTCACTCCTAATGAATTGAGGTTCTCAATATTCCCTAGTTGGGCATTGTTCATTTCTTATCTTTCCTCACATTTCTTTTTGAACAATTAACCACTAACCAAACCGAAAAATTGGGTAACCGAACCGAAAGTCGGTCGACCGGTTATTTTCGATTCGGTTACGGATCGCTTTTTGTCTAACCGTTTGGTTAACCCAAAAAACGATTCGATTTCAATTCATGAGTTTCTTTAACCGAAGATCAATCATCCGAAAGTTAGGTTAACCGATTGTGTACACCCCTAGTAAACATGTACCACATTTTAAAATGCATTATAGCCACCAAAAGGGGAAAGTGCACAGAGATTGCCCTCGACATGGTCAAGGTTTTTCATCTTATTACTATCTTAGATATACTCCACAGCTACATCCTTGCTTTATAAGTGTCACCACAACATCTCCAGATAACCTATCACACACCTATTCTAGATCAATAAAAACCACATGCAAATTCAAGTCTATCTACACAAAATGCTAGGATACATAATGCTCTATAAACAGTTCAACATCCCTATAATTTGTACAACCAAACATATCTCCTAGTTTCTATATAATAAATCGATACATTGCGCTAATAAAAACATTTAAAGAAGAAAAGGAACTTTAGGTTTACAAACTGGTTGTTGCATACCCATTGAAATTAATTGATACACATGAAAACTCATACAAACACACAACTACACAAGGGTAAAGTAGAAGGCACATTCATAAACGAGTAGAACTTTGTCGATTCTATGTTATTGAACATAAAATGCCATTGGGTCTTCTATCTCCTAATTCCAAGTATCTAGTATCTACAGGAAACTTCAAATGAAGAATTTTCAATGAGATGAAATGAAAAGCCATTACAAGAAACCACCAAGACTGATCATACGAATGAAGTTCAAATCTTATTGATGTTTTAGAAAAAGACTTTTCAATAGAAGTGAATCTACACGACTTACAAGAGCTCGACGAGGGACTTCCTTCACCTGCTTATTTGCTTCAAGCTTTGCATCTTTGGAAGTTTTGAGACGGGCATTAAGTGATTTTTCATACGATTTGCCCATCGTAGCAGCGGACTCTAACTCCTTAGAAAGGGTATTTGATTCAATGACCAACTGAACTTCACCATCTGTTCTAGCTATAACAGCAGCAGGTCGTGAACCCTTTTCATTCATAACAGAAGTTTCAGCTTTAAGAGCAGCAGGTTGGGAACCCATTTCTCCCACAATCAGAGCAGAATCTAATTCGTGAGTGCCATTCATGCGATTTTTGCATGATGGTGTCGGAGTATTATCAAGCTTAAGTTTCTTAGACAAACTTCCCTCTGATGAATTAAAATGGGACTTCACTTTTCGCAGAGTACCAACTGAGCAGTGGGAATCTTTTGCAAATTTTGACTTCCCCTGTCAGCAGAAGAGATAGATGGAATTGAATCTTTCACACAATTTGTATCAGAATCAATAACTGCCTTCTCACCAAGATTCTTCTTAGCTTTCTCATCCGACAAATCAACAGAATCACCATGCTTGGCTTTGCCAAAGCCTTTATATCCAGGTATCCCAATATTTGAAGCAGATTTGGCAACATTATCTAGAAAATTTTTATTGGAACCAGGTGATATTAAGCTGGATCTCTGACCAGAATCTGTGCCCGGGCAACTGCTGAAATTTTTCCTGAAGTCCGACTTCTCCTTGTGAGCAGCAGATGTAGATGGAACTGAATCAACATCATCATTTTTGCCATGCTCCTTCACTTTCTTATCCAATGCATTAACAGAATCAGAACCCTTGGATTTGCTAAATCTTTTAACTCCTGTTCTTGCAACATTTGTCAAAGATTTGCCAACATTATCCACATAAGCTTCATTACAATCAGATGATTTTAATCTGGTTTTCTGACCCAATGCTGGGACTGACTCAGATGCAGACAAAGGTGCAGGACATGTAATATTTGGCTCAGCATCATCACGATTTTCAAGGGACTTAAACTTGTCCAACAAATCTGCACCTTCATCCTCTTTCACCAATAGTGAAATTCTGTTGGGATCAGGCTTATCTGCCTTACAGTTGGTAGCGTGATCTGACACTCGAATATCTTTTTGGTTTAATAAGAATCTAACTGTTACAGATAGCAACAAACAATAAGTTCATAGGAAATAAGTTCTCCCAGAAAATTTCAAACGAACATGCCATTAGGTATGAGAACACACCCCGATTGCAGAAATTTTTTCACCCAGCTTATCCGAAATGGTAAAGCTTCCGACATCAAATGTTCGACGAAATATGAAATCTGCCACCAAAACTTCTTCATAAGAAGGTTGCCGATTCCTCACATCCTCTGAGATGCAAACAACATTGCACTTACCAGCAATTGCTTCCTGAATTGACAGGGGCAGAATCAGCGATATGTACATTCATTCTCCAAAACAAAGTACATTCCCGCATAATCAAAGGATTGAACACAAAAACCCACTAGGGATTGTAAGGATTGATTGGCAAGCAGAGATGACATTCTTCATTCTAACTTTGCCTAGCATCCCTTCAATTTTACAAACATGCTGGCCACTTCAATTAACAATCTTGAGACAAGATACTTAACGAAGAAGGAACCCAACTTTTGGATGTTAGCACGCCCCAAATACGGAGCTCAGGCATAGGGTCAAAGACTAGACCATGGTTTCAAATGTGGCCATTTTGCAACGAAAGGGCAACATCGGAAAAGTTTTAAATTAACCAAACCATATTTCCACCCAGCGATCATCGAGATATGCTATCTGGTTACCGCATTAGAGTTAGATTGATTTTGCAATACCACAACTGAAACCGTTTTTGGATCCTTAGACTAGACATAGGGAATTGTCAAAGAGGGAAAAGCTCATGCCTTACCAAATGCAAGGAAGTGATAGATTTCCCTTCCTTCTCTCTAAATCCTAATTCTGTACCCACTACTTTTTCTCTTTTTACATTTTTACATTGTTGGGGCTGCTACTGGTGTCGCAACCAGTAGCAAGCCCCTTTTACTTCAATTTCTTCAATCAGGCCAAGATTTAAAGATATTGTTATTTTGTTTCGAATAAATTTTCTCTCTTTCTTGTGAAACTTTGAGCTTCTCTCCTTCTCGTCGAGTTTAAGTTTCCTTCTTGCGAAAGTTTAGGTTTCTCTCCTTTTTGTGAGAATTAGGGTTTCTCTCCTTGTGAAAGTCTTGTTTCTCGCATTTGTGCGAGATATTTCTCTTGCTAATACGTGCAAGTTTTTTTACGGTTGTTGATTCGATTGGGGGTCATATTTTTATATTTTTATCAATTAATTTCATTGAATTTGGTTGGGAATTATTCAACAATGGAATTTCATATGGCTCGATCAAAGTGATGTTTCCTACATGTTGGACCTATTATATCATATAGAGATCTATTCTATGAAGTTATAGAATAACTCGCCAATCTTCGGTAAAAACATATTGAAGTCGAAGAACAAGGTTTGTGGGTTTGTGGGCAGATTGATGCTCCAAGTATAGAGCACCGCAAAAATATTTACCATTAATTTTATCAAAATAGAGATCTGTTTTGATATTTTAGATTTATTCTTGTTAGAAAATTATATTTGTAGACGTCGTACGACTCTTTATGAATGAAATTTCCCTTTCTATCAAAAAAAAAAGTGACAGATTTCCTATTCAAAAATCATGATATTAAGCACTTAGAAGTCCCATGTAAAACAATAGGTATAAACCAATGAAGCTAATTAGGTCATCACCCTTATTCAAGAACCCATTTAGGCCATGAAAGGACTCAAACATGTTTAGACGATCAAAGTTGAAAAGCTTGAGCTCACATACTTGCACAAAATCATCTAATCAATAGAAAAGATCCTATGTCGAATGGATAACCTAATGGAGTAAACACCTTAGTCTTAAAAAGTTAGGCAAGAGGTCAACTTTTAATCAAGGCCTTCATTATATGAGGCACCACTCTTACAGGGCTCCTCAATGAAGACATTGATATTGGCGGAGAAGGAAGACACCTAGAGATAATGAAATCACATTACATCTAAGAATCCATGCTTATGGTAACCATTTAATCATATTTCAAGAATAACACTTGAACGAGCTTCAAATGTAACTCTAAGTGAACTCTAACATGCCTATCATCTAACCAAAAGTTTTGCTCAAAATGTATGTTACATGGCATCCAATGGAAGACAAAGAAAGCCAGCCATTCAGTCCAAGGTTCTTTTGCAACTGATCTCGATCATCGATGGACTTCAATAAGTGGCACGTATATCTCTTCAATGGTTATCCCCACTAGGTTTTGATATCTTGTCGTTTATATTGCAAGTAGCCCTTCTACTACCGCCCTCTTCCTTATAAAGATCTATACCCCGACATGATCAATATCAAAAATTGTTTCCCGACTTCCAAGCCTCATGTTTTCCAGCAAAACCATCTTCTCCTATTTTACGACAAATTCGCCGCCTTTTCACCTTTTTTGTGAGCTCGACGCACCATTGGGCTAAACTTGATCAATACTTGACTCGAGCTAGGATTCACCAACTTTTGCTCGACAAGCCCTCGCTCGGGTTAATAGCCTATCAAGTCGAGCCCAAACTTGATGAGGTTCAACTTAACTCAACCCAATTGAGCTCGGTCAGGTATTTGGGCGGAAAATAGCCAAGGTTCCATACTTCCATGTCCACAATCATTTTAGATGTCTTAAATTTGGTATTAAGGCAAATATTTGACAATTTTACTTTTGAGTAAGATAACGTTTTAAAGTCACAAACTTTTCGGTGATTTTCAAGTTAAGTTGTGAAAAGACTTGAATCTGGACTCGATCAAAGCTTAACATAGACTATACCTCAGATTGAGTGTATTCTAGATAGCATAATATTTAGAAAATCAAAGTAAGGCCCTACCCCTTTAAATCTTATTTAAGAAGAGAGTTTTTATTTATCAATTTCTTGAGTGTAACAATGCAAATTCTCATTTAGCTTTTTTATAAAACTAGAGTATATTAGCACACATAAGCCTCTAAATGAGTCGAACTTTATGTATTAAGAAATTTGCTTTTTAAGCTCGTCCCCCACAAACTCATCTGCACAACCAAAGTAATTCCAAAAAGACGACAAATTAATTCAAATAAGCAATACTCTTATGATACTCAAATACCATTAGTTGTTCCAGCCAAAAATGAATGCTCGTCTAATTGGACCAACCTACTACTACGACTACTGCTATTAATTCATAATCATTATAATTCCTTTTTTTTTCTTTATACAATTCATCATTCCACAAAATCATGCCTTAAATTAACAATTTGCTACTTTTCATTATTCACGCCTGCCAGGTGGCCTGACCCCCCAACAAAAAAAAAAAAATTTCCTCCAACTCGATCAAATTATCAAATCAAATTAAAACTTTCTGGTTGTGGATTTGGTTTATTATACACAACTTCTCACTCAACATATGTGATCTTTCTAATCAATTGGTATTTTTCGTGTTGTTAATTAATTGGGTTATCATTCTAACCTAAAATAATAAATTAGCGGATTAATTAAATCACTAATTTAGATATTTTTAATGTACATGATGAATTAATCTATTTTGATTATGTCATTTTAGTTTTGATTAAAATGAGTTTAACGTTTAAAATCTTATCGGGGTTAATTTAATAGGTATTGAATAAGAAAATATTATTGAATCATGTTAAGGTATTTGTCGATTGAATAAGGAAAGTAATTATACGTTACATATGTTCAAAGTTCGATTATATTAATTTTCATTTGGATGGCACCATTAAGAATCAATTTTTTTAATTGACAAGATCGAGCTAATATTGAGATGTTTTCAATTTCACGAGCAAGGGCTACAAGAAAACAAAGTTGAACCAAACCAATGTGATGACAAACACTACATAAACATTAAGGGCAAGGATTGCATCCAAGATTACACTTTTTAGTCTCAAGTTCTCACCTCCTACTTCACCTGTCAAGCTTATGAGAAAGTATATCCAATGTATTCATTTAAACATTATACTTCTATGACATGTGCAAGATAGACCCATGTGACATATGTCAACACAAAAATAATAACAAAGTGGAAGAATCTTTGACAACTCATATACTAAATAAGAAATACTCAAAGCACATATACTTAAGACAAGAAGGAATACATGTTAGTTTTCTATAAATAAAGAAAAAACAAAAGGCTGAAAAGGCCAAAGTCATGACCAGAAAAGTTTAATTTATTATGGAACAACTCCTCTCAAGTCAGATGTATGAAGCTTGATGCTTGCATGCATTTCTACAATCAAAGAGACCGATCTCAAGAGACCTAGAAAGATTTTAGAAAACATTTTGTTGGGAAGAAATCTTTTAAAACACATTGCAAATGGAAGCATTTAAAAACATATCAAGTAACATTAGATGTTACATAAGTAGATAAACAAGTTAAATAAGTAGATAAAAAAAGGAAACTTGTAGAAAATATTGAAAAAAAAAAAAGAAAACCTGCCATTGCATATTTGAAGCAAAAATTAATAACATTAAAAGAGATAAAACTCTCACAAAGTGCATGTCAAAAAGTTGGATAAACAAAAAGGAAAACTTGTAGGAAATATTTAAAAAAAAAAAAAAAGCAAACTTGTCATTGCATATTTGAAGCAAAAATTAACTCTCACGAAGCACATGTAAAAAGTTAGGGTAAATAACCATGCAAGAATTCCATTTCCAAAACATTACACACATGATACTTGAAAAATATAGCGAGTAATGCACAAATATTTAACAATGGTAAAATCTTAGATTTGGTCATGCCAATGATGTGCAATTAAAAGGTTGATTTACATGCTACATTGTTAATATTTTGTTTCATAACTATTTCATTGTGTTTCATCAATATTCCTTTTAATAGGTGATTTGATACAATTTGACAAATTGGAGTTGAATTATGTAATTTTCAAATTTTTGATGAATTTGTAGTTAGAATAGTAATCATTGTATACTTGGAATTAGTTATGTTTTATGCTTAGAATCCTTCACATTTTCAGAGTTTCAGAACCTCAGGTTCGCAAATTTCAAAGCTCAATTGACCAAACTCTAAAGCCATATCACTCAATTTTTGGGATTTATGGACGAAACTATGTTGATAATCAAGGGATAGGCCCAATTTTGGGTGGAGTTGGGTGGATGAGAACAAATTCAGGCTTTAGGGTTCCGAAAATCAAAAATTCAGAAGTTTGGGTTCGAGAATTTCCATTTTTAGGGTTTCCGATAAGGGCACATAGGGCGGCGGCGGCTGTGTGGTGGTCGACGACCGACTGTTTGTGAGGGTGGTGGTCGAATGATGGTGGTTGGCTAATGACCGATGAATAGAAGGCTTGCTTCCAACAAGCTGGTTGTGCAATTTTTTGTTTTTTTCCTTTTTCCTCAGGTTGATTTCGAAGTTACTCACCACACACTTGTTCAAAGTTAGTCTCGTCCCTAACCACCCAAAAACTTGATAACTGATTCCATTTCATTCAGTTTCTCTCACTACACAGCCCCTTAGAAGGTTATAGAAAAAGCATTTAAATAAAAGCAAGATACATTATATTGCATGGCATATTTTTAAAAAACCTTATAGTCAAGCATGGCTTCAAGGTGAGAATGTGAACTTCATGTGCAAGCACTAGATGAGGATTACGAGGTCTCTAATAATCAGACCAGGTGTCTTCATAGGATTTTTGGATTTTGAAAAAAAAAAAAAAAAAACCTGCATATCTCAAGAAGGTTACATCAAGTATGTTGGGGATAATTACAGCGCATCCATACCATTATCCGAAGCAGCTAGCTATCAAGTTATTGAATAAGCCAACTTCTTCATGATGCAAGCAAATGGAGAATCAATATTAATTCATTCAAAGTGTTAAACAACAGAGATCTGTCGGACTTGGTATTTATCCACACTAGCCTCCATTCACTCAATAGGAAGAAAAGAAATCCACGTCGGAGGTCCTTCGAAATATTAGGAGATAGGTACTTCAGAAATTTTTCCCTAATAGTTTTCTTATTCATATTATCCCTTAAGATTGAGTAACCTATATCCTTTTAAGTAGGTGGAGCTAATTTTGATGATGAGCTCAACTCTAGTAATTTATCATTTGAGATCCCAAAATTGAAGGCGTTCAATATGAAGATGATGATACACTCCAAGGGAACTAGTGATCAGTGCAAACGTCCAATTGAACTCAAACATAATTGATTTTTATCATTTGAATTATGTACAATTTAGAAGATCTTTGATCTCATTGATTGTTGAATCAAGTTTTCTTATAGCTTAATTCTTTAAGAGAAATTATATTTGCATCAATCAACAGTACACAAAAAATACACCAACTCATAGTGATTGGTTCATATTATTTAGTATCCATTAAAAACAATATTTCCATGGTGATATTTTCAAAAGTTGTGCGATATCAAGTTAGTATAGATTTGGTGTCCATTTTGTAAGGTGCATTCAAATGATTGATTAATAAATCATTGTACAATTCCTTTAGTTTGCATGTTTAATTTTCCATTTTAATTAGTTAACGTGTATCAATTTTAATAACTAATAAAATATATATAACTTTTAGATGTATAATTACCCTAAATGCCAGGCTAAAGGTTTCGGTGTTACATACATACTCATCTCCTGGAACTCATATCCATTGTTAGCAATGAATCCCCACACCCTTAATTTTTGCTTCAGTCAAACACATCGATGTGTACTCATATCTGACATTCTACTCCCAAGTCCCACTGACATTGGTTACAACTTATGACAAATGAATCCAAACAACAGTGGAGGCAACCAAGATAAAAACTGCTAAGGACTATATGCAACCGATAATGCAAAGGCAGAAGGGCAAGGTCCAGCCTTCTAAAATGGAGAAAAGAGAAGAATTTGGCAAATAAACAAGCAGTTGGACGGCATAGCATGATCCAAAATAATGCATAAGATGAGGTGTAGTTATAAGGTCTCAAAAACATTACCAGGTGATTCTCGTTTGTCAAGCCAACACCATCGCCACACGCTAGGAAGAGCTCATTCTCAAGGACTTTCTCACATCTCAAATAATTGGAAATCTCCCCAGGTCGAAAAAACCAAAGCACTAGCACTCTCCGTCCTTTATCTGGATGTTCCCATATTTTGATCAGCTTACCAATGTATGGATCAAGTTCCCCGTCCTTGTAAATATATACACAGTCATAGAGGAAGTACTCAACGCCGTCATATGTAAAAGATTCAAAGTATACTTCCCCTTCCCTACCACCTCGTTCTCTCTTCTTACCCCAACAGAAGCCAGCATCATCAATTTTATCCTTGTCTCTTAGGTTAGACATCTGGATTCAACTGAGAGAAAGATTTACCACAGGAACAAGAATAAGCACCATGTTTATAGCACATAAGTGATTAGATGTTTAAACACACAGCAGGACAGCACACAACGCGATGTACCAAAAAAATTGCAAAATAAGTGCAAATATACGAATTGATAATACTAATACACTAATGACATGCCTAACCCATGAATTCCTTTCAGTTTGAAGAAAGGGAAAGCCAACCAACACTTCATCAATAGAGAGATTGTTCATTCCATAACAATAAGGAAGCCACACTTGGACTATTATAACAGCAATACCCGATGACAGATTTTCAAACGTAATCAAGAGTGTTGATTCTTTGTGCAAGCAGACATTCAGCATATTTGAAAGCGCAGAACTATGTAACGTGCATTGTACAGTATATCATTTGCATTCTTCTAGACTCAGTAAGATAGTGAGTTACCAGAGAATAGCACGGAACTATGCACAAAATCCACTGAAATTCACAAATTCAGGCTAAACCAGAAGAGAATTACAAGTTCAACATTCAAATTAACCCGGTAGACAATAATGAAGCGGGAAAGAAAGAGACACAGAACTCAAAACAACGAAATGTACATCAAATGAACAACAAACGCCCCAAATTTAGAGAAATTCGGAGAACTGATCGCCGGAATCTCAAACAAAACCCTAAAACGATAATCGATCATCCAAACAATACCCCCAAAAAAAACTCAAGTTGATTGGCACCAAAATTGAAAAGCGCAGATGCATGCAAGTAAACCCTAACACAAAGCTTCGGAATGTCGAGATTCAGGAGAGAGAAAGAAGAATTACCGTCGCCTGAATGGATCGCTGTCTCTGTCTCTCTCTCTCTCTCTCTGTCTGTGCAGAGAGGGCAGAGTTTGAAATCGGGACTCAGAGAATACGCTGTACGCTTCAGCTCAAATGTCATGCAAAGAGCTTAATTTAATTTAATTTGTATGATGAATCGTGGCAACTGGTGGGTACCCACCCGGCCTCAATTCCTTTTTTCCTTTGGGCCAGATTTAGCCCAACTTCATGGGCTTCTTGTTGGGCTTAAGTTAGTTATCTGTTGTTATACGGCCAATTCAAGAACAGATGGACCAATGAACGTGAATCGTGATGCTTCGGATTTTTATTTTTTTGCTTAGTTTCTAAACTTGCTTTAAGGGTGCAAATTCTTAAATGCTTGTGGGAGCATAAACTCCCATGAGAGAGAAAGAGATATTAAGTTTACAAAATTCTCCCATTTTTACATTTGTCCAATAATCCGTTGACATATGGCGAGGAGCAGATACTCTCGGATGCATATAAAAAGTTTTGCTTTAAGGATTCCCCTACAACAAATTAGTTATAGCGGTAATGTTTAAGTCTTTTGAATGAAGAATATTTGTGATCAACTATTAGGAATAGTAACTGAACTCTAACAACATACAAAGTATAAAACTTAAAAAAAATTGAATGAGAAATCAAATATATATCATAAACTTGAATAACAATTGGAGTTGACTTGCAATTTTGGAAATAAAGATATAGTCTGTTCCAATTTACATGCAAAACCCACATAAATAGAAACATAAAAGAGCATAAATGAATATAAATGAACAGAAATGAGTTGTTAAATAAGAAATGAACGAACATAAACGAACATAAATGAATATAAAGAACATAAAAACATAAATAAATTATGTTTTTCATGTAACATTGAACAGGTCATAATATTGTAAGAGAGTCCTTGTCTTGGAAAATTATAAGGAAGAATACTCTTCAAATTAACATTTGAAAAACAAAATTAATTTTTTTAAAAATCTCTTTAACATATCACAAATTGTACCAATATCTTAGAACTATCTCGTTAGACAATACCACAGATACAAGCCTCTCTTTCTCTTTTTTTATTTTGAATCCCTAAAAAATTATAGTTTTTTTACTAGTCCTTACACTTCAAAAAATATATCCCACAACATGTCTCAATTATATAATTTTAGGAAAAAAATGTTGTATAAAAAGAGGTTCAAAGGTTAGATAGAGTTGAGACTATCAATTTAGTTTTGATAGAAACTTATAAAATTATTTTATCAAATTGACCTTAATAACAACAAAAAAAAATAAAAACTAATGTTGAAAATCTATTTATAGATAATGTTATATAACCAAACAAGTGCATAATGAGACTGTTTTTGCTTCAAACTCAATCAAATGCAAGTTATGTTTCATGTGTTTGATTTCTTTGCTTTTCTCACTTCTCACGTCTCTAACTTTATAATCCTTTGGGTAAAGTTTAGTCAGAAGATGGACCAGATTATATCTACGATTCTAATATTGAAAGATCTATTTATAGATAATGTTATATAATCAATGAAATTCCCTCTTCTTACATTTGTTTTAAAGTTATAGCTGGAGAGTGTCTTAAGAAAAATTTTTTTTTATCTCGTATCTTCAAAATCCGCCTTTTAGGATTCTATTATGCAAACAAATCCATAAACGAAATCCTACAGACATATTAATAATGCTTTTAAAAAAACAATATTGAAATAGACTACGTTTGTTGAAGTTTCCTTGAGAATAAGACAAGACTTCGTAACCATTACTAGTAGGATATCTTATGTATATATGAATGGAATAAATTCTACCAACTTTAGCTTCCTTATCCCATGCACAATTAATGAATGGTAGCTCAATGACCACAAAAGCAAGATAAGTCATAGATCACCCAATTTTGTCAGACACATATGGGAAAACAAGACTAGTAGAGACTACTAAGCTTGTAGCCCTAATAACCAATAAACTTTGATTGAATTAGGTCTAAAGTTGTTCTTCATTATTTACACTATTTGACCGTCTAAATCAACCCTAATGCTTCATCCTATGTCGGTGTAATGTATGTGTACAGATTAATCCGAATATAATATAATTTAATTTTTTAGATTAAAAACTTTTTTTTTTTTGTGATTTCAAAGAATTGAATGTAAAGTAACATGTAGTGTTTTGAAATTTTAAGAGTGAATGAGAGAATTTTTGCCTTTGCTTATGAGAGGAGAAGTCCAATATTATAAATGACTTGTACCACATATATGTCGTTTAATTTCCTTAAATGGTGTCTTGCCCCGAGTAATACGACATCTGAATTTTTCTTTTCTTTTTTTTTTTTTGTATAGAACTGAATTTTTCAATTTTACTAGACTTTAACTCTGTGCTACGCACAAGTTACTCTAAAATATTTTTTAAACTTATAAGATAGAATACATAAAAAAAAAAAAAAGAAAGTATAACTAATACTTATAATTTACAGCTATTTAATAAAAATAAAACTAAAAATGAGCATTTTTAATTAGTACCTAAAGTTTATAAATTATGTTTCTAGAAAGAAAATTACAATTTCTAATTCTTTTATTTCTTGGTTATCAGTTTCGCTTTTTCTAAATTCATACACTTTATCTTTAATATACTTCCTTTATCTTTTTTATTATATAGTTTTTAGTAAACACTCTATTATAAAGCTCAATAGTTCTATCTATGTATTAAATTTCTTCCTCCATTTTTATTTGTTATCAAACATGAATGAAATAAACAATGATTTACTACTATTATCTTTATATATAGTTGCAAAATTCAAGTCTAATATTTATATGGATTGACCTTTATATCTTAGATAAGTATGTTACTATATTATGCCAATGGGATCCCGGACTTAGTTCCCCATTCTCGCTCATTCAAAAACATTTGAGAGAAAATCCAATTATAATAATTAAATAAGGTCATCATTGATACTTATTACAACACTTATATAAAATCGCCCAATAAATTTGTAACACTCAATCTTTTGTCATCCGAGATAAAGGAAAAAATAATGTATGGCATTCCAACAAAATGGTAATATTTTGCTAAATGGAAAGCCCAAAAGAGAATGAGAAGAGGAAAAAAGGAGATTCATAAAATTATAAGGGAAAAAACATTCAAATTGAGATGCATTATCCTAATTTGCCTACTAATTATTATATTTAAAAATACAACACGAACACAAATATAAGAAAAAGAGGAGAGCATGCCCAGACCTTCAATTCCATTCTTAAATTCGTAAATAAACAAAGCAATACATTTTATTTTATTGGTGATAAACCAAGAAGGAAGGAGAAGAGAGGGACAAAATAAAATATAGACTACATTGCTACTCCTCCCTCCCATCCAATTTGCCTTGCTTTTATACCCAGAAATTAGAAAAGGAAGGTACAGAGATAATTTAAGTGAAACGGTTGAAATTAGATGCTTTTAATTGTCATCTTCAACTCTTTCTCCTTTAAATACTCTATTAATGGTAAAGGATATTTATTTTTAGATGAATTAGGATGAAAATCAGCGAGTGCAACGCTGATGAAGATGATAAGATGCTTAATATCTCAGCGTATTTAGCTTATATGTTTAAATATATTAATTTATTCTACCAAAAAAATTATATATATTAATTTCTCTTATTTATTTTAATATACATTTATAAAATTCTTAATTCATTATTTAACTTTACGTACTATTTTTTCTAAAAGTACACAAAGTTTATATCAAGAAAAAGTTATTAATTTTATAAAAAGATATAATAATAATAATAATATATTTATATTAGTATTAATATACACAAATAATTACATCTTAATAATAAATAAATCATTTTAATACCACAAAAAAACTATGAATTAATGACTTACCTTGCCACATGTCGTGACCACAAGCAATTGCACTCACTTATATATATATATATATATATATATATATATATATATATATATATATATATATATATATATATATATATATATATATATATATATATATATATGATTGAATTGATATGCTCTATTAGATAGGATAAACCACATATTATAGTTTTAATACTTGGTCTAACAAAAAAAAGAGCATACATAATTAGCAACATGCTGTAATTTAGCCATCCTCCTACTTTCAAACTTTCATTTCATTTGATATGGTATGTTTAGTTCGGGAGAAAAGTGTTTTCCTCGAAAATAATTTTTCAATTTTTTATCTTTTGGTGAATTTTCCAAATTTTCTTAGTTTGATCAAAAAGAAGAAAAAGTTAATTTTTCGATTACATGTGACTTCAACAGTTTGGATCGAAATCTTACCATTTGATATGAAAGATTAAATAAACTCAACTCTAAAATTTAGAGTCTAAATTCCTTCATTTCGACATTAATTAACATATGTATAACAACTAAAATAATGCAAATTATGAGTTAAAAGTTACCATCCTTACAATCAAACAATAGAAAAAATAAATTTAAAAATTATTTTCCTTAAAAAATAAAATATTTTTTATAAAAATATTTTTCTTCCAACCAAACACACCTATAGTCAAATTAGAAAAGAGGAGAAACCATCCCATCCCACCCCAACAGCATAAAGGAAGGACCAAAAATATCCATTCGTACCAACGCCGACCACCTTAGAGACCTTAGGATAGATTAGCTATGGCCAAAAACACTCCTTTCCACCATATTATTATTAATTAGTTGTTGTAGTCTTTCTTATTTTTATTTTTATCGATAGTTGTTGCAGTCTTAATTAAAAGCATATTATTTGTTCTTTAATTTATAATAGACTCCCTCCTAATTGTTATAGGTCCATATATATATATATATATATATATATATATATATATATATATATATATATATATATCATCCGTTCATAATAAATATTACTTTAACTAATATCTTATCACTTTATAATTTTAATAAAGTATTAATGACCTACTTTATCAATTTTATTCTTATAAATTATTTTTTTCTATTTTGTTATTAATTTTTTTATTTTCTATAAAATCTTAGGACAACTTAATCTTTTAATATAAATTTTGTCATGAACAATGTGTTACCTTAGTATTTATATATATATATATATATATATATATATTATGAAAGGCAAATTGGCTATAGCTTTTTGGCCGGTGATGTACGTTCGTACGGCTTTTTGGAAGGCCTTTGTTAGAAGTTTGAACTCCCTACGTGCATATCCATCTTCTTGGAAATGACAAAACCTTCCTATAAGTCCCAACACATTTTTGACTTTGGATAGAAAGTCAAATCATGATTAGTATGGTGTAATACAATATAAACATCTTTTTCAAACAATTATCCCAACAAACATCCTGTGATTATGAAATAATAAGATACATTAAAATTATCGTCAACAACCCTAATATCACGCCGAAGTTGGTGGCTCTACCGGATAAGTAGTCATGAAATATTCACCTTACATATCAAAAAATATTATATTAGAATACAATTTACAAAACCTAAATTAGTGGAGTATATTACTTTTCAAGCATTCCTTTCTGGTCTTGTATTTACATAAAAACGTTTTTGTGCATATAAGCATTTGATATTGACAATAACATCGTTGGCTAATTTCTTTCCTTGGAATAATTTTTCACACGTCCTCTCTCTCTCTCTCTCTCTCTCTCTCTCTCTCTCTCTCTCTCTCTCTCTCATGTCTCAATACAAATCTCACTTAGACAAACACAGTTAATTACAATAAATAGTTTAACTGAAATTATCTATGGCATAGAGGCTTAGTTAGATAACCCACATTTACCCTGAAAAAAAAAAAAACAATAGCTACAAATGAAGCCGTAACTTTTTTTAAAAAAACAACGTAGCGGTAACTTACTAAACACAACATAATACGTTTGTATCCTCCAAAATATATATAATGGAGATTTGAATAGCAAATCTCATGTATTATCAATAACCACTTGTGTCACCTAATTTGAGATCTTATGAAATTATTTATGTATCTATAAAAACTATTTTTATAAATATTAAATATAATTTATTTAAAAAAATAATAAATTATAAAAAATGACACATTTACATTTGTCATCGCAAATATATAAATTTTACAATTTTATAATTTACGTAAAATTTATAAACATTTTTATCATGTCAAACAACATTTCTAATTAGTGAGAGAGGGTAATTAAGAAAGTAATGTATCCCTATAAAAAGCCATTATTGTCATAATCATTTCGAGCACTTTAACTAGATTAGAATTTGTTACATGCATGAATTTGCACCAATTTCTGTCACCTCAAATTCGAGTCTTAATTCCCACATTCAATTGATTGTTACAGCACATAATATTTTTTTTAAAAATATCATCACATATTGATTTCTTTTTATTATAATTATTATTATTTTGCCATTGATTTCTCATTTCATTTGTCACATAAACACCACGTTTATAACTGTTAATATATTGTAAATATAACCATTGCACTATAAAACTCCCACTTCCAAGCTCATATTGACAAAAGTAAAAATGGGATTCGAGGAAGCATAATCTAATGTGGGGTCTTTTGAACTACTTTTTAGGATCATAATCCAATAATACAAAGTATCTTTTATCAAAATGGGCCGAAAAACAAAAGGAAAAGTCACAAGATTAATACTTTAGATTTCGTTCGAAGGTACATAAAATCATCATTTATTTCTATTTTCTGTTTTTTTTTTTTTGTTTCGTTTGTTTGTTCTATATATACTATTTTAATTTTTTGTATAATTTCGAACATACCAGTTAATTACATACAACTTATGTGGAATGTTGCAACTTGCAACTATGTATGTGCAAAGCAAATATTTCAAAAGAATAGGAGCATATTTAATATAGGATTAGTGGGGTCATATAAATTTGATGTTTTAAGGAAAGATAATAATTTACATACCAAAAATGAAAATGTTATGTCTACTATAAATAAATAACTCTATCAATCATCAAAGATGTGTTGGTTCATTCTTGATGTAATCGTACTACTTGATTATCATTGGCACAAAGTCATAAGTTTGAAGCTCATGTATTGCATTAATATTTTTGCCCATGTTTTAAGTTTAATATTTTTAATAGGGCGAAATTATTATTACCTCAACCAACACTTTGTTACTTTTTTCTTTTTATTAATAAGCCCTCATAGAGGAGAGGAAAAGTGTTAGTAAAACAATCAACAAACAATTATAAAGGGTAAAAAAAGACAAAATGACATAAAGCCAACCAAATATTTGTTATTTGTTTTGAACTCAGGACTAACGAAATGAAAAAGACAATATCGTGAAAGTAGGAGCATCGAACCTGTGTCATACATTCATTTTGGTGACATAAGGTAGTGCTCTTAGATTTGGGGTACAAGAAGCAATCAAAGCAAATATCTAGAGAATTTAAATATATGGTGATAATAGAATCATCATTGAAGTGATGATCAAAGAAAACATCAAGCTAGCAAGGCAAGTTGACTACATCACTAAAGATATTACTCTTCCGATGACAAAATTTATGAGTTGTGTGGTTAATCTCACTTTCAAAGAAGTAAATTGTGCGACTGATTAGTTGACACGTTTTAAGCATTCGGTTCCCTCTCCAACCACTTGGAAGTATTACCCCTGTTCCCTACTCTCATCACTCCCGACAAATAATATTTTAGGTAAAACACTTATGAGAAGAATCGTATAATAAATTACATACTTCTTATTTATCTATGACCAAAATTTTTTTAAAAATCTAATGACTCGCGAAGTGTCATGCGCGGTAGCAATATCAGATCAAGTCGTCTGATAAAGGGTGACAGTGTAGATGGTTGGATGGTCATACTTAATCTTTTTCTTTTCTTTTTTTTTTAATATACATATAATAATATAATATACTTAAAACATACTTATGGAAAACAATCAAAGTACCTAAAACCCTCACAAAACAAGTTGACTAAATTGCTAAATTTAATTATATGTCACCAAACAAATATACCCTAAATCTTGATACTCTTATTATCAACATCGATTAACCATTTATCAAGTAACACACACTCGTAATAATCTGAGAAGACCATGAATTTTAAATTTGATTTGTCTGCTAAAAGATACTCCATCCGTATTAAAATACATATCGTTTTAAGGTTATGAGGAAATATTAAGGAAACACAAAATTCATGTCAAATTTTATGTTAAAAGAGTAAGTTACCCCTTTAATATACATATAAGAATCCGATATCCATACTGAAAACAATACGAGTAAACTAGAATACTCCCAAATGAGTAGACTAAACGAGGTTGATTTGTAGTTAATTATTATGATTAAAACAAATTTCCACACTGATTTCGATAGTCTCAGTGTCATCTACTCTACACGGACAGTCACACGGTATTTAGTTAATCAGTACCACGTATATCAATATTAAATTACATAAAAAAATAATAAATATTATCATATTATATTGTACGAAAATCCCCTCACTTTCAGAGTGAGAAAATCCAAATTAAATTATACACCCACATGCAAAGCACAGTATTACGTGGCAATTTTTAAAATACAGATGAAGTCAGATTGACAAATTAACTACCGACAGCTACGGCAAAAGTCCCATATATATACATGTGCTTCTAAACTTCCATTTTTATTTTTATTTTTTAAAACCCTAATTAGCATGTAAACGAGGAGAATATTCATATATTTATTGTTCATTTTTGTCTTCATTATGTGGAATAAATATTCATATAAACAGCGTTTTCTAATACCGTGTATTGGTTTAATTAATTTCGGTAGTATGTTATGTTTATTAATTATATATTAAGCTCCATGTGTACTTTTATTATGACTATATACTATATATTACTTTTTATAAAAAAAAAATAAACAGAAATTCGGAATATTATATGTTTTGAAATTATCAAATTATTGAGATCACATAAGATTATTAAATATAAAATTAAAAATTTATTAATTTATATAAATATTTATCAGTGGTTTACCATTATTCTTTTTTTTAATTTATTTTATATTGTTATTACATGTTGAATTTACTGTATCACATGGTGAAGGATTATATTGAATTCGGTTCAAAACTCAACCTAATTGTCATTTGAAGACATGGCAATTCCCCAAGACTAAATATTAGGTTTCTTAATGACAATGCCTTTGCATTAATCGAGTAATTGATATATTTGTCGTTATGTCGAGTGAAGTTAAATAAGATTAGTGTATAGAATTATATTAGATAGAGATTCAATCAAAATTTCTCTTTAGAGAAAGTATTCATTATGTTGTACTTAAAAGTTAGTATAAGGTAGAGATTCGAGAAAATTAGAATATCTGTACAAAATTTTCTCTCCCGATTTTTTGTCTGAGAGAGAAGAGTGTTAGTATTATTCATGTTGTAAAGTGGGACTAGGTAAACAATTAGACATAGATACCGCTCCATCCCTCTCAATTTTTACGGTCAAGGTCTTCGTCTTACTTATGTACAATTTCTTGACATTAGACCCTTGTTCGCTCAGCAATTTTAATAGACTCCTCTTGGCATTTGCCCTAAATGGGGAATTGGAGTCAATGAAGCCATCGACTAAGTGCAAATAGGCCTCCAAGTCATGGCAACAAGCGACATCGGCGTCCGGTTTCAAAAATGGTGATTTTTTTGTGTCGACTCTAAGCTCGGCTCCGACGTGAGAGTATGCCCATGGCATGTTATCTAGCATGTTTAGGACACCGGCGACTTGGGTGTTTGCCCTTAGCTTTTTGTCGAGCTCCTCGCTCACAAACATGCCTGGCACCTTAGTGATCAAGTCTTGGTTGTTCACTATCCTTAGTACTTTCACATTGTTCTCCTTGATCCGGGTGGCGAAGGCCCGGTTACCTACCCGCGGGCCTCCGAAGGAGAAGACCGCCACCGGAGGGATCTCCGGGGCGCATGTGCTGATTTCATCTGCTACCAGCAGGGATAATGCTGCTCCAAGACTGTGGCCTGTTACGGTTATGCTTAATGTTTCTTCTTTGTATTGTTTAAGTAGTCTTTTAACTTCTTGTACCACTGATTCCGCTAAACTAGGTACGTGTTCGCCTGGGGTCCTAAATAGGCTCTGGAACCCACATTCCACCTTAGGTTGCCCTTCTGGGGTCAAGTCTGAGTCTGAGTCCGAATTGTCCTGCATTGGGGTGAGGATATCCCGAACGTTCTCAACCCATTCGAGACATGTGGCGGTCCCACGGAGGGCAATGACGATGTCCCTCCGTCCCATTCTGGCAATCTCCCTCTCGTCGTTGCAGACTGCAACATACCCGACCCAGCTGGATCGCTGGGTCATCCACCCGAGGTCGGGTGCCACGTCATCCACCCACTTAGGCAATCCAACGGATGACGTGGCATAGAGGCTCTTAGTCACCTTGTATGACTTATCGGGCAACCGAACCTCACGTTGGGCCCGGATCCCAGCCTCTGTGGTGGCCGGGTCGGCGTGGAAGGACTCATAGGCAGCCTGGGTGAACTCCCCATACCGAACCAACTCGCGACGGAGGTTCTCATCAAGCGGGTCAAGTAGGCCCGCCCAATCCCGGCTGCCGTGGTATTCCCTCCATCGGGCTCCGAGGTGGTTCCGGGGAGTACTCGGGCTGCTTCGGGCACAGTAACTGATGGATCCGAGACAAGCTGCCAGGCGACATCTCGGCAGGGCCGTCCTCGGGCCATATCTTGGCCCAGTTGAACCCATCAATGAAGCCCAGCACCCCGGGCTGCTGGCCCGTGTTAGGGACGGGCTCAGCGGGTCTGTTGGAGTTGGGGAGTGTTTCCTTCTGAAGCAGCTTATCGAGATTTGCAAGGTGAGCTTTGGTCTTCTCTGAGGTGGTGGGTTGGACGGTCTGGATCGAAGCGGAGAATACAGGCCGAGTGATCGGGTTCAGTGGCGACCCCCGGCATCTGAACCCGGCACGGCCCGTTTGGAAAGTGTGTAAATTGTTCGATGGAAGAGCTGTTCCAATCATCTGAGCCATTTTGAGAGAGAGAGAGAGAGAGAGAGAGAGAGAGAGGGAGGGAGGGAGGGAGAGGAGTTATTTGCTGCAAATTGTTAAGCGTTGTTAGTAATGGATGAGATTACCTATATATAGAACCAAGACCAGCGCTCAATTCCTCAAATGCCCTTCCTCCAAGTATGAAAATTACAACCAAAACCATATGCTATGCCTTTTATGAATGAAATAATTACGGGCAAAAATAGAATTTTGCAGTTGACCTTTTGACATGAGGAAATTAAATTAAATCCGGTTTTGAGAATAAAATAAAAAAACGTTTGTCTACTACAAGCGTGTGATGAGGAAAGAAATCGCGTTCTATTGAACCGGTGATAAAGGGTTGTTATCAAAAGCCAGCCGGTTCAACCCGGGCACTGGTTGGGGGATGGGGAGGTAGGGAAAACAGAAACATGAAATTAAAGCATTTTGTTGGAACCTCTGTTGGTCCCACATAAATATTTCTTTTTCAAACTGTCATTTCAGTTTGGTTTTCCCATTAGATAACAAGAAAAATCACTCCTATAGTTCCGTAGTGTATTATTTATTTCTAAATGTTAAAATAAAATTATTTTTTACTATGGTCGGTATTAAAATTTTTTCCTTTTAAAGGAGTCATAAAATAATAATATAATATAATTATAATACATGAAGAGGGTTAAAGATGAATCAAATCGAAATTTTATATACCCGAAATTTCATTCTTACCATCAGGCTAAAAGCTCATCTACTTATCTAGATGGTATTGCCATATATCAATATCGAACTTTATCCATAATTAAACGTGGTTCTCAAGACTTATTAGCTACCTCGTCTAGTTTTACTTTTGTTTTATCGATAAACACATAATGGTAAACAAACTAATGTACTTAGTTTAGCTATACGTCAAAATTAAACAAAAATATCGATATTTTTTATAAAATGATAAATGTTTTGTGACAAGATATTTGGCTACAATCTTGGTATGAAAGATCTCCCCACGGATTTTTCTCACATAAGATTAAGGCCCGCTATTAAAAACTAAATTAACAGAGTGTCGAATATTACGTACCAATCGGATATTATGCTAAAAAAACAAATACCATTTTATCCATTATATTTTATAATTATCAAATTACATATAGAAGACATTTTTTAAGTTGTCAACTGTAACCAATAAACGGACGACATATTAATTAAGGTTGAGGCAAGATATTCAAAACATCATTCAACGTTATTTAGTTTTTGGATCGTAAAATATATTGACATTTTAATATTTTGTACGTAGCCTTTTCTTAGATTATTTTTCTTTGGTCCAACCCTTTTCTAAGCGTCATCACTTAGTGTAGCATGGTATCAATTCATCATGTATAAACACTTGTGGGCACAAAAGCACAAATGTTTCCTTTTTTGTTGGCGTAGACAGTTTAAGATTTGATCCAGTAAAAACTTTGAATTTTGAATAATATTATTTCTGATTTTCAAGTAAAAATGTTGCGTATTCAAGTCAATTGCTCTGCAATTTTTCAGTTCAATCTATGCTTGCTTATCATTCTTTGACAATCTGTATTTTCTTTTTATTACATTCAAATTATCTTGATATTTGTTGTCATCTCTTTTCCTTTTTTGAAGATTTCAAGATCGTACTTTTTTTTTTTTTTTTGTTGTTGAGGAGGAGTATATCTATTTATAAAATAATAATAATTCTTGAGTCCGATTAGCTTTCACTCATTTAACGAGTGTCTTAGGCCGTCTTTCTATTTTAGTGGTCTCGATATTTATTTCTTGATTACTTAAATTTCTTTTGTATCAATTTTTCTTCTTGTTTTTGGACCCCTATCAAGAGAGATTGGAATATGTCATCCCATCATCTCGCTAGGTTCATTTTGTCAGATATTGAGTAGGTTTGGCTAGGACTCTGTCCTAATCCTATTTTAAGTTATGTACTAACTCCATTTCAAAATACATGTCGTTTTAAGCTTATACGAGAATACCAATTAAACACAAAATTATTTATGATAAAAATTGTATTAAAAGATCAAGTTGCCCTTATATTTCATTGGAAATAAAAAAATCAATAAAAAGAAGAGAAACAGGGTAATTAATAAGGAAAAAATTAGTAAATTAGTAATTAATATGTCATTGAAATTGTAAAGTAACAAGTATTGTGAAACGAGAAAAGTTAATTAAAATGACATGTATTGTGAAACGGAGAGAATGCTTATAAACACCCTATCAATACAAGTGCTCTTACCTGTTTATTCAAAATAATAATAATAATAAATAAAAGTATGCAATTTAAGAATGAATTTATATAAATAATTAATATATTAATTGGTCAAACTTTATCTTTTTTCACAATTCCTTTTCTCCTGTGGTTTTTGAAGAGCTGCTATTGTTAGAAGAAAATCTCATACCTACCACTAAAATGACCGGCTGAATGCAATATCATGCATGACCTTGCTTGGTTTCTTAGGAAGCCATTCAACTATATATTTCATGGCCTATTCTTTTAGACTCTGACAAAAATTAACATTTGATGTTGAAAGAGAATAAAAGAAGTTGGAATAAACTCGAAGGAGTAGTAGAGAAATAAATGAGGATTGGAAGAAAATAAAATGTATTGAAGGGATTTAAAGTTTTGGAACGAACTGAGAAGTTTTTTTTTCAGATCTAATTAGTAGTTTATATAGTTTATAATTTTTAATGTTTGTCGATATGTATTTTATAAATTTTCTAGCACAGGACAACCGATAACCAATTTTGTAAAATATGCAAGCTTATCCAAGTGATGAAATATTAACACATTTCACTCCTCCTTACCCAATTACCCCCACCCCCCAAAAAAAAAGGAAAAGAATAACCCTCTAATATACACAGTATCAGGGTTTCTAATTTTCTTTTTTATATTTTTTATAAACACTTGCAGGAAAATCTCCTTCATGAGGTATATATAAATAAAGTGTAGCAAAACTCAGAAAAGATATTTTGTGACTTTTTTAAAACTTATTTAGATTATTAAGTTGATTCATAGTCTTAATATCTGTACCTCCTCACTCAACAACAACTTCTATAGTGCGTCCCGCTTGTACGGATCTGCAGAAATCTAGACATAGAGAGTCTTGCCTCCTCACTCATATATATCAAAACTCATTGCTTATTTTTCTTGTGAAAACACTAATTGCTTTATATTCAAGTTCATATAGTGGATTTTCATGTTTTTTCCTTTTTGGTTTAGATCAAGGGTATATTCAGTTTTGTCGAGCCTAATCTTTTTAGGCTGCGAGCATTTATGATAAAACCTCTTTCAATATATTCTAAATCCATGAATTCAAACATGTATTGTACACCTTACTGAGAGGTGAGGTTACTACCAACTCTATAAGCACGTTGTTGATCATAAAAGATTTACAGGTATATCATTGAAAAAAATTTTAAAAAATTTCTACTAAATTTCCACGAAACTTATAAATTTTGTGTTAAAAGTAACATGTGAGGTGTTATTTATGTGGAATTATGCAAGTTGATAAATAATAAAAACATTAAAGGCTAAATGAAAGAGGCAAATATTGTAAAATATGGAAATTAATGGACGAAATACGTGGTAAAATAACTAAAATACGGATTGGGATGCCAAGTTGTTGGTATAAATTAAGGGTAATGCTAAAGCTACATAAATATTTTTTTCTCCAAGCCACATATAATATATTGAACTCTAACTTGACTTAATTAGGGTTTCCGGCCTTTGTTTATTCTTTTATGTTTGGCAAGGACAATTCTATATACCTCTAAATATACTTTTGCTACACCTATGCTTTTAGCCTCCTACCATGTGCAATAAAAAAGAATATATATATATATATATATATATATATATATATATATATATATATATATATATATATATATATATATATATATATATATATATATATATACACACGTAAATTAACTATATAGATAGATTATATCAACAACTAAGTAGCAAAACGACAAAGTGATAGAGCTTATTACTTAGGGATCTCCTTATATAATTAAAGGATTTTCAAATATAAAAAGAAAAGGAACATTAGTCGGAGCAATTTTTTTTTAAAAAATATTCGACAATGTAACATTGATCAGTTTATGAAAAAAAGAAGTGTTCAAACCAAATAAAAAAGAGACAAGAATTATTCGGAGAAATGTGAAATGGGTTTTTTTTTTACCTTAAAAAATAAGTATGTATGAAATTGGACAAACTAAAAAATAAAAATAACTAATTATGATATAAACACAAGTACTATAAATATGAGTTTACCTTAAAAGAAATTAATTAAAATTAAATGCACTATCTACTAATCTTATATATATTTATACGATCCACAACTATGATCTTGTACTAATATTAAAGCACATAATTTAATTAAATAAAAAAAAAGAAAAAAGAAAAGAAAAGAGGTTCTTGCCCCACCGGCCAAAATGAGTAGTATAGTATATAGTTAGGATTAGGAGGACGTTATAGAGTGGAGGGAATTCCAACTAAAAACTAACGCTTGCAACAGTCCAAACTGAACTAAATTATATTCTGTCCCCACACAATTTAATAATGATTTATTATTAGTGAGTAAAATGTGCACATAATATTTTTCAAAAAAGTAATCACCTTCTTTTGTTTGCTATGCGTCACTCCACTCCACTAACCCCTTTCCCTCCCCCTTCTTCACCTTCTTCCTATCACTCCACTCTCTTTTTAACGCGACCACGATTTTGTGGTACCTTATATTATATTTGGTACTAATTAAAATGTTTCAATTTATATCCTTCAAAAGACAAATTCATTCGATTTCGATTCCAATTCTTAAAACTAGTCCGGACCGTGTTATGCACGGAGTAATGTTGTACAACGCATAACTTAAGAAATTATTGAATTACGCGACGATGTTAGTACTTGTGAGTTTCTTTTTCTCAATCATTTGATTTTAGTGAATGATTTTACTTTCAACAACATTCTTATACATGTTATCCCCTCATAACTAAAACTAGTCCGGATTGAGATTGGTTTGAAAAAAAGGAAGATATTCGATTTTTTTCTCGCCTTTTCTTTTGTTTCTCGGTTTTTTTTTCCTTTTTGATTTGTTTCTCTATAAAGATGAATATTTAAAGAAGATAATTTTAGCTCAAGATCAATTAACTAAGGCTCTATTACTAGTTGAAAGATGAATTACCATATTTTAGAACTTTGATGACCAAAATTACCTACTTATTGAATGAACTTCTTGTTTTGTGTAAAATAAAGGACGAAGATAGATAAAGATAAAATACTCTCCTCTCCACTTTGAAAAAAAAAGATAAAATAAGTTTGTTATTAGCAGCAAATATTTTCAAATTAGACTTATAGGTAAGTTTCGATTTTCAAAAGTTAAGAACCTATTTAATTGATTTCGGTTCCAATTCTAAACTTTTTTTGATGCAGGTACGTAAAATTGCTCAACACCCCCTCTTCTCAAAACAATTTTAATCAATACTCCATCTGTTTCAAAATACTTGTCGTTTTAAATTATGAGATATTACCAAAGAAACACTAAATTCATAACAAAATTTGTGTTAAAAGACCAAATTACCCCAAAATTTTATAGGAAATGAAGAAAATTAATGAGAAAAGGAGAGAAATAAAATAATTAACAAGGGCAAAGTTAGTAAACTAGTCATTAGTACGTCATTGGAATTGTAAAGTGACAAATATTACAAAATAAAAAAAAACTTAATTAAAGTGACATGTATTTTGAAATGGAGGGAGTGGTATAGAACTGTTAATTGCTTTGTTAACTATTTACCTTTAACTTTATGAAAGCAATTATTAACTAGTGAGGTAATTTGAAATATTGGATGAAAATTAACTTTCAAATCTCGAACACGGAATATAAAGTCGTCCTTCAATCAGTAAAATTGTCAAAAATTATTTATAATAAAAAGATTATAATTTTAGAGTCAAATACTAATAAGATTTGTATTAGATGGACAAAAATCCGGAAAAGAGTATTTCACATTGGGGGACAAAAACAGGGATTGATAGCTCTTTTTGTAGTTATATGAGGACATAGTAACGAGGATCTTGAACAGCTTATAATCCCCAAATTATTTTTAATTTACTGGGTGATATTAAATCTATTGACTTGGAAGTCAAATTTAATCCAAAGCATTGTATGATGTGAATACGCTTAATTTTGAGGCGCCCAGCCATTCCAAAAAGACAAGAAAAAAGGGGAAAATGATAAGCAATTTCTAGATTTTTAGCCTAAACCAAGCTAGGTCGAGTTGAGCCGAGTCGAGTCGAGTCGAACCGACTTGGGCTCAACTCGGTATGCATTTGAGTCAGCTCGGTCTAACTTGAGTTTGAGCCGAGCCGGCTTGGTCGATTCCAGCCCTAATCATGGGAATCCAATGGACTGGTAAGCCTAGGGCAAAGTCCAAGTCGAAGCCTAAGTTGACCGATCCAACACCCCGCTATCCATCTCTCAAAAGAGAATAGTGTGCCCCTAAAATTTTCCAACTCTTTATGTGTGGCATTTTGAATAAAACAGATAATAGTCGAGTTTATTCCTGAACAATACACTTGTACTTAAAATTAAGTATCTCTATAACTATATTTAATTTATTAATTATTATTATTATTATTTAGACACCCGTGCATAAACACGGATAAAAACTAGTAGGAGTAAATGAAGAGAGAATCCATTCTCTTGTGTAATTATCACAAGTTGTCACCCATATAAAAAGATGTGAAGCAATAACATCTCCGACAAAGGGAAAAACCCAAGTGAAAAAAAGCCACTTATAAGCAATGGTAGCCCTTTTCAATCGTTTTGCACATAAAGTTTCCTTATTGAATCGTTTTGCACATAAAGTTTCCTTATTGGTTCCTCTTTTCTTGTAAATTCGAGTGACAACCATCCAAATCCAAACTCCTTATTCAAAATGTCATGGATTAATATATTAGTGGATTGGTGTCAAGTCACTAGAGCCTCAAAAATAAAACAATAATAATTGATAAAAACGGGTTGATTTTTAGAGCTGTGAATCATATATAACTCCACCATTAATTGAAGTTGTGAATCATATATAGCAAGTATGTAAATCAATTTTTCAAATAATTTGAAATAATCCGTTATTTATACCGATATTTATATAAAATTTTGGGCATTAATTAGCTAGCTAGATAGGGATATAAATTTCTCAAGCTTAGTAGTTAGTGAACATCAAAAGCAATACCCTCACCATTCGGTTGGCTCCTTCATCTCCGGATCATATTCACTCTCTGGTTATAAATTTCGGAGGTCAATTTTCCTAGGTCGTGGAAAACTGTAAGAATACAAAGGGCTTACCTTACATTGTAATTTGCGCTACTCTTTGGACCCTATCAATAACGGTACCCTATTTAGATTTTTTAAATAGATTTTAGGTAAAATGAATATATCATTCATAATTTTTTTCCCTTCTTAAAAATAGAGATAGAAAGAATCTAAAGACACCATTAATCTAGATTATTCTTAAAAATTATGAGGAAAATGACTTATCGATGACGGTTAGATTTATGAACTTAGAAATCAAATAAAGTGAAAAATTGAAAAATCATAAAAAGAAATTGAAATGTTGTTTAGAGTACATGGACATGAAAAAATAAAAATAAAAATAAAAATAAAAATGAAACCTACAAGTGACATACACATTGTTCAACATATATAAGGCATTATTGTGGAGTGTCATAGAAGATAGGAGATGATAGTGATGTATGATTGAGTGAGAGAATATTAAAAAATAAATTAAAAAAAAAAAAAGAAAACAGGGAGAGGAACGTGAGACACGGAGCTGTAGAAGACTAAAAAGAATCCACCCAACTGAAAGAAATGCCAATGAGTGAATGAGTGAATGCCAGTCTCAGTCTCAGTGCCAGTGCCAGTGCCACCGCGTGGGGCACATCATCATCCCTCGATGTATATATGTGCTTTAGATGTGCTTTGTTTCTTGTTATCGGGTATCTTCTCATTAGTGCCAGTGCCACCGAGACGGTAATGTGTCTGCAGATTTAATGGTTTCTTATTAGTGTTAGTGTCACCGAGAGGGTAATGTGTTTGTAGATTCGACAGTTAAGTGTAGTTGCGTAAATTTTTTTTTCTGATTTATGATAATTTGAGTAAAATTCTTAAAAAGTGACTATGAATACGTGCTTTTTAATTATAAAGTTATAAAAAGGGTAAAAAGTGTAAAAAACTATAAAGTTTAGTTGTTAAATTATAATCCCTAGAATATAATATATTGCATATGGTTGGATCGAAGACATATTAATTAAGGATATGAATGTAAATTTTTGGACATACATGAGGGATATGAATATAAAGCTATCTTGTATCATATTTATTTTTTTTTCCCAATTAATTAGATGGACAATAAAGTTAAATGTTGTGCCGGATTAGATCACATCACTGATACAAAGGTTACTTACCATAAACAAAAAAAAAAAATAGAAATAAATAATCAAACCAAACACATACCTAAGCACCTAATCTCCCAATTATCAATCATAGGCAAATTTTATAGCTATAACGATTGTTATTCCCTACCATGAAAACATACCTCAACACTTCATTTCACAATGAGCTACTAAGTTTGGTTACGTCCAATATTTTAGGAGCAAATTTGGTGGAATCAGTTTATTTTTCAAAATCGGAGCCAAATTTCTTGGGTTTGGGCCCATTTTATTGCTAACACCGAATTCCAAATACCCAATCATTTTGGTCACCCCTATAAAGTCGTAGAATTTGGTGAAATTTGTAGAGAATAATACGGAGTATAAATATTTGAATTCCGGATGCCTAGTCAATTTGGTCACCTCTACAATTTCATAGAATTTGGTGAAATTTATAGAGATAATACAGAGTATAAACATTTGAAATTTGTAGAAAAAACAAATTAACAATCAAATCATGTGAAAATATATGTAAGAATGTAGAAATACATATAAGAATACATACGAATTTTAAATAAGATACATTGGAATCATGTTGAGTTTGAATATTCATCCAAACTAAGTTGACCTCCAAACAAAAAAAAAAAAGAAAAAAATTACTAAATTCATCAAACAACAAATAGAACCAAGCCCTAACCCTTCATTTTGCAATTTTTTTGGGGGTATGAATCAAATATGTAAATAGTGCACTTTGTAATTTATAAAAAAATTTAAACTTTAAAAGATTATACCTTACAATTTAAAGTAAGTCTTCGGGTCAAAATACGAGTAATCAAATTAACACCCTCACACACACACACGGGTGTAACCATAATGCATTAATTGTAAATCTTCACTAAATACATACTCGATATGCTAATTAGATAATTAAAAATTACGTCAAATTGAGTAAATCTTATCGCAACTTATTACTATTTTGTAGAAAACTCGTAAAAATAAGTCAAACTGAACACGTAATAATAATAATAACACATATGTTGTTGACTATCGAGTGACGTAATTACGATAAGTCTACATAAGCGCGGTATCTCATCATGCTTAATTGTTGGATTAGTAAAAGCATTAGCACTAACTACCATCTAACTTATGGGAAACGTGTGACGCGAGAACAAAAAAAGTGTACGAAAAAAAAATCAAGTACGTGTTGATTCTTGAACCTTGTCCTTTTCTTCCCACCAAGAAAAAAGGAAAAAAAGAAGATTAAAATTAAAAATTAAAAAAGGAAAGTTTGAAGCCGCAAAGTGACATGATTAGATTAGTAAAACAATTTGGGTGGAAATTAAAAATGGTTTTGAAGATTTTTTATAGGGCCCATTAAAAATTTAAAAGATACGTGTGGGTCCCAGAGACACAGTGTGGTGGGCCCAGTGTCTCCCGCAGGCCCATGTTATTGGCCCAGCTAGACTTTGATTTTATGGCCGGAAACATATGACCCACATGGAGGCTACTATATTGTATAATTCAATTCAAATAATTAATTAATTAAATTGAGATTAGTAATAAATAATTAAAAAAGGGTGTAAAATGTGAAAAAGTGCAAATGATTTCAGATCAAATGTTGCACGGTTCATTGGGCTTCGTTTGACTTTCACATATAGACAGACACTTCCATCCATCGATGTCAGACTCGTAGCTGCCTCTCCGTCCAACATTTACTGTTACCTCTACCTCTAGTATCCACACTTCAACCATAGTCAAGGGCAGGAGGAGGGGAGCTTGGCCGGTGGCGGGATTATACAACTCCCGATTTCATAAATATACACTCTATTCATTTTAAGGTATTTATCGTTTTAAGGTTATAAGGAAATATAGAAAAAACATAAAATATAAAAAAATTAATAAAAAAGGAGAGAAAAAAGGTTACTAATAAGGATAAAATTTATAAACTAGTCGTTAATATGTTCATCGTAATTGTAAAGTGATATATATTATAAAATTAAAAAAATTATTTAAAGTAATATAAATTGTGAAATGAAGAGAGTATGTTATTTTCAGTTATTAAGAGAATTAATATTAAGGTGGATTTAAATTGAAAATAAATTAGTACTCCTTCCTTTTCAAAATAAATGTCATTTTGACTAACTTTTTCATTTCACAATATCCGTCACTTTACAATTCCAATGACGTGTTAACGACTAATTTATCAATTCCGTCCTTGTTAATTAATTTTTTTCCTCTTGTTTTTTCATTGACTTTCTTCATTTCTAATGAAACCTTATGATTGTGTGACGTGACGTTAAGATTATAAGATCCTTTCTTGGCCTCTAACTATGAATCTAAATGTTTGATTATTAGATTAGTTATTAAGGTTCTGTTTTATTTAGTCTGTAAGATTGTGAAGAATTTTAAGAAGTTGTAAGAAAACCGCAAGGAATTGGAAGCAGATTGTAAGAAGTTATAAGCAATTGTAAAAATTTATAAGAAACTGTAAGCAATTGTGAGATTGTTGTAAGTTAATTATAAAAAAATGTGAGCTTTAAGGATATGTAAGCAATTGTAAAGAGTCATAAAAAATTTGTAAGATAGTTGTAAAGTTAGTTATAAAAAAATATAAAGAGTTCTAAAAAGTTATAAGGAGTTGTAATAAGTTATAAGATTGTATGCTAAAACTAAATGGAAACGGGCCTAAATATATAAATATATATATATATATATATATATATATATATATATATAACATGAATAAACATCTCAATGCATATTGGCCTAAGTATGTAATCTAATATACGAGAAAATTGAATACGAGTCAAAATTAAATTCGGACATCAAATATTAGCAATCATGTTACATAGATGAGTATAAACCAAATTTAAGGCTTGAGAAAGCATGCAAAGTTTATTTTTGCATGGATAACAAGGTCACTTTTTTAGATGATGTGATTCATAGGACAATTACATCTTAATAATTTTTTAATTAAATAAATATTACTGATGTAAGATTTTAGCTAATATAAACACTATACCTTAATATCAAAAGCGACATTTCTCCTTTTTCATAAAACGGTGTATCCACATATACTGTCAAGTACTCCATAGGTTTTTTTTTAAACCATTTTTTTAACTAATATTCAAAACTTCTATTATGTTTCTAAGAGTGTATGTTGTAATAAATTACATCAATAAAAATATATTTAAATAACATGATATATATATATATATATATATATATATATATATATATATATATATATATATAACAAGTGAAAGTACGTACTCTCATAAACATATAAAAAATTACGACAGAGCTTTATCTTGCACGAGTTATCCATTAACTTGGTGCATATGCTACCACATCTTTTTACCCTTTTGCCAAAAGAAAAGTTGCTACCACATCTTTAACGAATTCCATGTTAACAAATATATACCGACGAAAAACTAAAGGAGAGATGGTCCATCATTGCTCCTCTCTTCTCTAAAGATAAAGACTACTCCATAATAATTTCCTCAGGAAAAGGATTTCTCAGAGGCTCCAATTAGTATATCTGTATATGCATCAATTGATCAGAGACCAAAACAAAACCCACTGTAACAAAACACTCCGATCCACACCATCGATGGACATACCTTATTATCGAGTTAGTCTGACGGTAATAGTGTTAGGAAATAAGATTAACGAGTTTGCAGCGAAAGCAAATTAAATATAGGATGAGGGGATACCAAGAAATTAGAGGCAAGAACAATACAGATTTATATGGAAAACTTAATTGGGAAAAACCACGGACGGCGAAGAGCAAAATAATCTACTAATAATGAAGAGGGAGTACAAAGTAAGATCTCTAGGACGATTAGTTACGTGAGATTTCGTCCCGGAGATCGGGGTAAAAAGAAAACTCTCTAAAACTCTCTCAACTAGGTATGTGGAATAGCGGAGGAGAATAACTCTCATACAACTTTTAATGGGATAGATATTAGGTTGTAATTACAACCTAATATATAGTAAAATCCTAATACAACTCTCTTAGAAGGCTAGTAATTAATTAGGTCAAAATAACCTAATTAACACAAACCCGTCAGACGTAGCCCATAAAATCGTGAGAAACGAAGAACTGGCCAAAAAATAATGGCACTACCGTGCCAAACCTGGCACGGTCATGCCAAGGTAAGGCACGACTTTGGCTGTGTCTTGCTTCGCCCTAGATCCGTTGTGCGGTTTGATTGAGCGATCTCTCACGGGATGTGAGACTTCCTTTGAGGAGTCTACGGGCTTGAGTTGAGTCGAGCCTTGGTTTGTAGATAGATTTTGGGGCACACCCAACAAATACTGATGGAGAACGAATATCGGTATTTTATTACCGATGTGATCATACCGATAGGACTTGTAATACGCATTACGTGCACAGGTGGATAGGGATGTAATTGAGCCAAGTCAAGCCTGGGCTTTGCTAGATTGAGCTCACACGTTTGTTGGTTGGCTAGACTTGTGTTTTTGTGTTGTAACAAACTCCAAATTCGACATCGGATTAATGAAAAGTAATCCTAAAGGAAAAACAATGCACTGATCACATAGGAGTAGTTTTCAAGCTTTGAAAAAGATAGCCTATAACTTCCTAATTGCATCATCAAGTAATCCTGATTCCTGATGCAAGACTTTAACAAACACACATCAGACTTTAACGTCAAAATGCTTAATGTAATACTTGACTTTAACATCTAATTACTTCATCAAAAAATTAATAGGAGTATATTTTCTATGACTTAATGTATAATATAATTACCCTAACATTGAGAGCGACCCTCCACCCTTCCAGAAAAACGGCAGATCCACATGTGGGGTCTTTTTTTTGTCCTTAAATTGAGGTGGTTTATATGTAGTGTTTTATGGGTCCTGCTTGACAATGAGTTGTTGGTTGTTGGTTGTTGGTTGATTAAATTAGTTGTTAATTAGTTGAGTTTACTGTTTTTATTAGTTGTTTCCTGAGAAAATACTTAATAAATTTAGATGTTACTCAAAATGAAACTAGTCAGAAATCAAATTTATAAAAAGTTAATCAGAGAAAAGTTATTAAAATTTACTTTTTGAAAATATCGTTTTAAGAGGTAAAAAACTATTACAAAAAGTTAACTTACCAAATACTTTAAATGATTTTTTGACCAAAATCCCTCAAAAACTCATTAAAAAAGTTATTTGCCAAAATATAACCATAGTTTTCTATCAATATTAAATCAAAATTCATTGAGCCATATAACATGTGTTTTATATTTTAATTCTTTCGCCCTTTTTATTTTTTGAAAAGATGAATACAAGTAATATTTTTTAAGGATTTTACCCAAATTATTATCGATAATAATAAAATGAAAGTCCTAACAGGGAGGAGTAAAAGGGAAATAGAAGTAGACTTAAGTGAACACTGAACTTTCATGGGAAAAGGAAATAGAGGTACAATTTGAAGTAATGTTCCTAATGTCCTAAAGAATTGGATCTGCCAAGGCGCGATGAAATGTTGCATTGCTTTGAAGAAGATTTGGTTGTTGCTTTTAACCCCAAACCATTGAAAATGTGTTGTAATGTTGCTTTGATTTCATCTCGCATCAACAATGTCCTTGCTACCAAAATGAAGCTTGCTTCGTAAATCCAAACCTCGCCACGATGAAGCTTCCTTTGTTGTCAACTATGAATAATAAATCCCACAGTGACTTCTATCGAAAATTTTGACCCATCAAAGTTAATTCTAACATTTATTCAATATATGTGTATAAAATATAACTCTACAACACTAGATTCTTTATTCACCTTTAAAATCCGAACTACTAGCATTATATATTTAAACACGATGCTATAATTGGACGTTATATTAGATACTTTAGAAACAATCCAACATTCAATTTTACAACAATACAAAATAAATTCCACACTAAATGTGTCTCTACCTAACGGAGACACTTTTTTCTGGTACGTAAAATTTGAGATTTCTTGTAGGGGTCCTCTTCGTGCACGCATGAACATCATGAAAGCAGCCTCCCCATGTCAATGGGTAGTCAACACATTTCCTATAGGTGCATGTATATGTTGCCATATCTTGAATTGATTTCCATGTCAACACATTTTTATGCCTAACAAAGCTAAAGGAGAAATGGTCCATATATATCGATGAAATCCCCCTCTAGGCTCCATATATATGGTTCCTACTCCTTTGGAAAAGGATGTCTCATTGTAAAGCACCCAAGAAGTGTACCTCAATTCTTTTTAAAGGCTTTAATCAATGGATTTACATGGATATTTTAAATTACTTATACGACATGCATTAGAGTTATATTTGTTATTTAAAACAGTTCATTTCTTTCTCGTTTTATGTTTTTTTCATATAATATATATATATATATATATAGTTGTTACGTCAAATTAAGATGTTATATAACCACCGCATGTACATATATAATCTTTTATAAATATGATTGATTTTTTATTTGACCTTTTTTCACATTTTACGGGAAGTTGAATTAAAAATTATATACATAGAGGACCTTTAATAAATAAAGAGCAAGTAGCTAATAAACACCCTAGCTAGCACTTTCACTCAAGATTAATATTTCCAAGATTTTTTGATAAAAAGCTTTCCAAACTTTTGAACAGTACAATTTAATCGGGTTATCATCAACTTACATTTGCTCTTAGCTAACTTTAAAATTGAAAATTGATTATAAAAAATAAAAAAAAACCTCTAAAGTTGGAAAAAAATAAAAGAGTTGGCTATAGGAATCTCTTATGAGGACAAAGCCCTTATGTTTGGTTTGTCTAGTTATTTAGGACTAGGTAGGTTGCTTTGTTTGCCCCTCTAATTAAAACTCACGCAAGCCAAGCAAAAGAAAATTATAGGACATGGGGCGGACCTTAAATGGACGGTGTTCTATCATGTGTAAGCCATACTACTTTAGTTGGTTCGAAGCAGGAGTGCACTCGCCATGATAAGGAGTAGTATTTTTAATGGATATTTATTAAATTTTAGGGTGGCGTCATTATATATTAATTAACGCTGGTAAAAATCCGTCCGATCCGATAGACCAAATTTGTCCGATCCGAAAAAATCGGGTTCAATCACAAATTTTTGTCCGAATTTTAAATTCGGACAATCAGTCATGTCCGAATTAAAATTCGGGGTTCGAGTTTGGCAATTCGGGTTCGGGTTGTCCGAATTTTGTGACTTATTCGGTCCGGACAAAATCGATCAATCGGACAACCGGGATTGGACATTTAGTCATTCGGATTTAGGCATAATTTAGTCCAAAATTTACAAAATTTTCAATAAATATATTCGGACATTCGGATTCGAACATCGGAAATTCGGGTTCGGGATCGAGTCACATACATATTTCAGTTCAATTTTCAAAAGTTCATATCAAAACTTCGGACATTCGGACATTCGGGTTCGGACATTGGACATTCGGGTTCGGGTTCGGGTTTGGACAGGGCGTCCGATTTCGCAATTCGGACAGGGTCCGAGTATGGTGTTTTTGTCCGAATGTCCGAATTGTCCAAACCCAAATTGACCCGAACCCCATTTTTTATCAGCGCTAATATTGATATACGGGTCAGTATTTTCTTTTAGGCTTAGTTTTTTGGTATATGCTCTCCTTTATGTCTCTAATGCTTATCTCTCGAAAGCATTTGTACCTCCATGTTGGTTATGTCTCAAAAGTCTTTGTGACTATAAATTGGCTATTATACAAAGCCTTTGTAGCTCTTTGCGTTGCTTTTATAACAAAGTTTTTTTGTCTCTATGATGGTACCTAGTAGCCTTGCCATTGATGGAGAGAGTTGTTGGGGAGAGGTGGATGTGAGATCAAGTGATGCCAGTTTTTCTTAATTAGGTGGAAAATTTATAGGAGGAGTTAGATAAGAGATTAAGGTAGGTATCAGATTGTATTCCTTTGATATTCAGTTTGTCTACCTTGATGTCAGTAAGTTTGATGTATTCGGTGTTCAACCTTTTATCCTTAGTGGACTATTACTTATAAAAAAAATGATGGATAGTGTCCCGAAAGCCTTCGTGACTCTACTATGGTTACATTTTGAAAGTCTTTGTGGCTCAACATGACTTATTATTATTACCATTATAATAGCTTATAATATCTCATAACCGTTACAAATGCCTATAACAGTTAGTTTTAATATATGAAATGAAGATACCCTAAGTTGAGTATTAGAGAAAGCTTTTGTGGCTTTGTATTGCTTCAGTGGCTTGGCTAAACTGTCCTCTCAGTCTCTGTCACCAAAATGCTAAGGCAAGATAAAACATATGAATAATAGTGGCAAGGGTAATGCTAAGGCAAGCCAACACATATCGGCGTGTTCGGTAAAATTAATTGTTTTAGTAGTGATTAGTTGTTTTAGTAGTGGTTAACCTGTTCTAGTAGCTATTAGATGTTTTATTAGTGATAGTTGTTATTGACTAGTGGTTAGTGGTTAGATGTTCAAATAGTAATTTAAGATAAGTGTGTTTGGTAATAGTAATCGTTAAAGTAGCATATTTGTATAAAATGACTTAAAAGACATAATTGATAAAAGGTTTTAAAAAATAAAAAGGAGAATTTTGGAAATATATATGTAAACACTATATAGTGTTTTTGAAAACGTTATTTTGAGTAGTTTTTCGAAAATAACTACCTAAAACTCTAATCATCGTATCAAACACTACTTTACCAAACATTTATATTTTTAGATAAATAATGTTTTACCTCCTCCAAAATACTAACCACAATCTCAAAAATTATCGCCGAACACATAATAGTAAAACCATTACCACTGCCATGCCAGCCCAGCCAATGGCCAACATGATTGTCCAACTATTAAAAAAAGAGAGAGAGAAAAGGGCTCCAATATATCTCAAAACTTGATAATATATGCGTACTAATTTTTTTTGTTGGTGCAGTGCCGTACTATTATAGGAATGTTGGTTTATATCAACCAAAAATACATATCCACACAGCGTATTGGTTCCAATAAAAAAAAATTGATGAAAAACAATATGTTAATATTTCACGTAATAATTTGTGCATATTGACAACTTTCACCTATATAAATAGATGGATATAAGTCTGTGATTAATATACTAATTTTTTTATATTCCTTTAGGCTCCGTTTGATTATAGTAAAATTAGAAAGAAAAAAATTATAGAAAATAAATTTCTTTCCCTTGTTTGAATTAAAGAAAAAAAGGAGAGAAAAAATTTTGATGGAAAAAATTATGAAAAATTTTGTCAATTTAGTCAATGATTTATGACAAATTTTATGATAAAATTTATGACAAATTTTATGTTAAAAGATTAAGTTGCCCCTATATTATATTGGAAATAAAAATAAAAAAAAGCAATTGATAAGGATAAAGTTGGTAAATGAGTAATTAATATGTCATTAGAATTGTAAACCGACAATTATTATGAAACGAGAAAAGTTAGTTAAAGTGACATGTATTCTGAAATGGATAAGAAGAGTAATAAATACCCACTCTTAATGTTTATAAGTTAGTTTTTATTTTATTTTTAGAGGGACTATTATTAGGAGGGAGAAGATATTAATTAGGTTGTTAATGATGCTTAATTTTGGTTCCATTGATAAGTATAATGATGAGATGTGGCCAACGGTAAATGGACGGTGTTTTGTCTCTTTATGCATGGGACATTATTTTAATCATAATATTCCAAGAAATAATGGCAAATTCTTCACCTTTTTTCATGGCCAAGTTCTTAAAGTAGTCTTTGAGAAGGTGAAAAGCATTAAATTGGGAGAAACAAAGAGGAAGCTATCCTACTCAAATTTCTTCCTAAACACAAGCATGTCCCATTTAACCTCTTTAAATATAACACAAGGAGTTTTTATCTTTAAGTTTTTTTTGGGAAAAAGTTGATGAATCGGATTTAAGTCGAATACATAATGTCAACGGAGCCTATAAAAACCCTTATAATTAGACTTTTGGAAAATTCTTGGATCGTAATCATATCAGTCTAATAAGAAGTTATTGCAAAACGATCAACATGCTATGTAAGATATGAAACTAGAGTAGATTTGACCATCAACTTTCCACAATACATTTTATAAAATAATTTTACTCAAGACAAATGCAACCACTTTTATGTAATCCTCAAAAATCAAATAAGTTATTTAGATGATGGAAGAAACAACCCACATTGTCGATACGATTAAACTTGGCTCTAGGGATTGTACAACAAAAACAAAATCATCTCAATCAGAAATTTAAATTGATGGTTGATGATAAAAAATACGTTTATACCTTTACAATAAATCAATATGGGCACACAATTGAGATTCAAATCTAATTAAAAAACGACTCGATATAATATTTAAAAAATCATCTGAATTAAAAATTGAAGAGTGATGTGCATATATAGTCAAGGAACGCCGCAAATTAGCAAAGAGGAAAATGTGAAAGGGGCCAAAGATTAAATTAAAGTAAAGTTAGATGAGTCCTGTATGCTGCCCCTTTCCTACACATTGACAAGGACACAAGTATTTTTGGGCATTCATTTGATTCCAACTTTCTCAACTCACAGTCATCCTCATACCCACTTTTTCAAGCATAATTAATTAATTGCTTCTTTTATTTTCCTATTTTTTAGTATTTTCTTTCCCTTGAAAGAGAAGCATCATTATTTTAATTAATTATGGGGTTCATATTGTGGGATGAAATTTGTCAAAATTTGTTAGGAGGCTGTTTCTCAGCCTGCTGAATTCTTTTATTCAAAATATATTCTTCAATTTCTCTTCCAAAAAAAAAAAATTAGTGGCAAATTTAAAAGGACCAGAGTTTCCTACCATACTTATACCATAAATCCGTATCGGAGTTTTTAAGGGATTGAAAACCTTAATGAGTAAAAACAATGCCTAATAGTTTGGACCATAAGGCACACAATACAAATAAGGGAATCTGAATTGGATTTGAAGATAAAATCTTATACTTATATATATATTTTTGTAATAGTAACTGTGGAATATTTAAGTGAGTTCGTATCTAAGGGTAATTTTAGTTGAGCTCAAAGGGTCGGAGGATAAGGATACCAAGCTAACAACTCATCCCAACTCTTTTTATTAGTGTATTCTTATCATTTTGGAGAATAGTTGTTGACAGTAACTGCCAAATAATTAAACTATTCGAAATCTTCAAATTTTGGAGAATATTGATTTTATTTTTATTTATTTATTTTTACTTTGAGAGCATAGTATTAGGTTAGGATTCGTTAATAGGTCCCTTCAGAGTCATAAAATGACAATTTTTTGTCTTAAAAGTATGGGAAAAGGGTGTGAGAACTGGAGAAGATGGGTAAATACTTTTACAAGTGTTCAAAAGAATGATTGTGGTGTGAGTAAATCTTTATCTCCAGAAGAAAAAGGAGGCATTATGAGAGCTTTTTTGAACTCCTATTGATATTGGCATTGCCTAGCTAAAGTAGAGATAAATATATTACTTTTTAATCGAGTTTTAAAAATATTAGTTTTTTTTATGTAAACGAAGTATAATTATTGATATAAGTAAATTTGAACTCGTATATTTGGCAAATCATATTTAAAAATTTGATCAATCGAGTTAGATGATGAGATCCACATTGGAAAAACTAGTTAGAGTTGAGAATAATATCTAATACTATATGTGTTTCGATTAAGTTACATTTATAAAGTTCAGTTAATTTGTTAGATCAATATAATTTCGCTACTCATAGACCTACATCAAACAATATCCTCTTTCTTGAGGAGATTATGTAGGGAAAAGGGTGGTTGTTGGGTTTTGACATCCCCTTTCCCGACCCACATCAGACATTTTGATAATTTTAAGGGTATTATAGTTATTTAAAGACTTCAAAACCTTTCTTTAAATTAGTAGCAAAATAAAGAGGTTTTAATAATTTTAATGCCAAGAGATGTCATACATTAGGGATGTTTAATAATATTCTTAGCTTGGATTTGAAAAAAAAAAAAAAAAAACTCTCTCTCTCTCTCTATATATATATATATATTCCCCATTTATATATAAAAAAAACTATATTCCTGTTTGATTGACGCATCTGGCCAGTATGAACTAACTATTAATTAATTAAGGATCACCAGCTCATATCTTTAATTATTATAATTAATTAATTAATTATGACAGTTTTTCCCCTTGGATAAATTGGAGCTGCGTCATGCATCCTTCAACCTCGTGACATCATACGAGACAGCAAGCAGCGTCAGACTAAATTTAACTACATCCGTTAACCATGTAGATGTAAATATTTTAGCTATGTCAATATCGGGTTGGTTTAAGCAATTTATTATTTGTGTTTAAGTCAGATTTATATTTAAATTTTATCAACTTCAGATGTCTAATTTTTAAGGGTTAATAGTGTCATACCTCTAATTAAATAGAAAATTAAAGCCTCACAAAATATTATATCGATATTTTTATTGAAAAATTTAGACACATGGTATACATATATATATATATATATATATATTAAAAAATATTACTCTTCCCCTACGTTTTTTTTTGCTAGATATAATAGTAATGTCCAATAATGTCCTAATGTCGAGAGTTGTGTGAGTGACCTGATATTGGTTTTGCACAACTCTTCCCCTAGATCCATAATAGCCTACTAAACTGCCTTAATACAGATGATCCGGTCCATATATGAGTTTGTTTATCAATTCAAAAAATGATAATACGAATGTAATCGGTGGTACTACTCCAAATTGAATCGATATAGGACTCGATACTTGCGGATTGCATTAGCCGATTTAGTATGTTGTTTAAAACTATCCCTGGCCACCCAAGCCAAGTATACATTTCCATATGAGCGTCAATATTGTAAAACATTTATATTCTATACCATAAGCATGCCATATATTTACTTTCAATAAATTTTACATATATATTGTGGTTGGTTCATTTTAATTTTATCGTTAAAATTTTATATTTGGTTCATTTTAATTTTATCATTAAAATTTTATGTTTATAAAGTGATATTTTTTATTTAATTGTATCATAACATGTTAGTGTAAATTTAATATTCATTTTGTTTGTAAATATTTAAAATGGTTAGAAGTTTATGTGTAACTTTCAAAATTTAAATACCCTATGCAATCAATCTTTGTACATAATAATATCCCTTCTCTATCTTCCTCCTCTCTAAACCCTAAATTTGTATCCACTACTTTTTTTTTTTTAGATTATTAGGGTGTTGTTAGCCTAATTACATTGAACAATAAACCCAATTTACTTTAATTTCTTTAGTGGAATCAATATTTAGAGGTATGACTAATTATCAATCTTCTTATAAGAGATTGAGTTTTTCTCCTTTTTGTGAGAGTGAGGATTTATCTTTTTCTTCCAAGAGTTTTGTTTCTCGCCTTTGTATAAGTTATTTCTCCGGACAATACGTGCAAGTTAGGGATGACAATGGGGCAGGTTGGGGACGAGGAGCATATTCTTAGCTACCATCCCCGATCCTCGCGTCGTTCCCCACTATATGGAAAAAATATCTCTCCGTAGAGTGCGGTGGTGGTCGAGACAGGTGAGCAAGTGAGAAGAAGAGTTAGAAAAAGTTGGCTTAGGGGAGAGACCAAGTCGACTTAGGGCGGCGGGCAAAGCGACTCGATAGGCAAGCAAGGTGGCTAGGGTAGGTGGGTGAGTGAATGTGGGGAGGGGGCTAAGTCAGTGAAGTTATATACCTAGGGTTTTGTTTGCATAAAATTAACCATAAGACCTTCAATTCTTGTGCTAAAAATTTTTAAATAGAAAGGTGTAGTTGTAATTTTAATAAAATGGAGATGGGATAGGTTTTTTTTTTTTTTTTTTGGGAAATGGGGACGAGAATATTTCCCCGAGCGGAGGAGCAGAGACAAAACAGGGGAAAATTTTGCCCCGTCCCTATTAGGGACATGGAGTTTTCCCTATACCAGGCCGGCGTCCCATCGAGTTTGAGGATTCCCTGCCCACTATCATCCCTATTGCAAGTTTTATTAGGGTTGTCGTTCGATTGGATGATATATTTTTATTAGTTGGTTTCATTGATTTTGATTAAACAATGGAATTTCATATGGTTTTATCAAGGTGATATTCTTTCCGATTTGATCTATTAGATTATATAAAGATATATTTTATGAATTATGTCATAACTTACCGACGTGCGAGAAAGACGAGTTAAAGTAAAAAACACGGTTTGTAGTCATATTAATGTTGCAAGTACAGAGGTGGACAAAAGTATATTTACCATTAATTTTATCAAAATAGATATCAGTTTTAATATTTTAGATTTATTTTTATCGGAAAATTATCTTTTATAGATAACACATAAATTTTTATTAATAAACTTTCACTTTCTCAAAAAATTAAATACCAAATCCCCGAAATAGCTAAATTTCTTCCGGTTGAATGAATTCAACTAGTTTTAGGCTTCTGTTTGGCAAATAGTCAGTTAGCTATTTGTATCGCTTATTTGATATTAGCCGTTTGAATTAGTTGTTTGCATTAGTTGTTTGAATTAGTTGTTTCTAAAAAGGTGTTTGGTAAAATTAGTTGTTTGAAGAAAAGATGTTTGGTGAAATTTCATTTATGCTACTATGTCTAAGTTGTCTTTTAAATAAATTTTTTTATTGATCATTTGATTTTTATGAAATATAATTAGATTATGTTATGTGTATAAATTATCTTCATTTATAAAACTTTATTTTCTTACTATTTTACAAAATTTATATTAATTTTCTACCTAATATAATATTTATTATATTTAATTTAAATAAAAAATAATATCACGTACTAATAATAGTAGTAATAGTAGTAATAACAACAACAACAACAACAACAATAATAATAATAATAGTGATATAATGACAATAGGAATAATAATAGTAGTAGTAGTAGTAGTAGTAGTAGTAGTAGTAGTAGTAGTAATAATAAATAAATAAGGTTTGGTGGTATATGCCGTAATTTCTCCAAACTTTTGAGCAAATATATCATTTTCACAAAAAATGCTAATGGGAAGAGTTGTTTGAGAAAGAGTTGTTTGGGACCAAACAGCTCTAACAAACAGCTTATTTAACCAAATACTACTTTAGTTGTTATGACCAAATCAAAACAGTTAAATCCCCCAAACAATTTTTTTTTCCCTAACACTTGTTGCAACCAAACATAGTCTTAGATCAATGAACATCTGTACCACACGCTAGTACTAACTCGGGTGTACTATTTACCAATTTTTGTTATATATATAGAATACTATTTACCAATTCAATTGCAGAATTTTGAATTTTTCTAATCAAGTTTATTAAAAAAAAATAAGCCAATGATGTGGATGAATATGAGTCCAAACTAAAAATCTAGGAATATGAATGTGACAAAAATTCTTGATCTAAAGGTGTTTTTGCCGCTTGTTTCATTGTTTGTATATAACATATATATCATTAGGGTTCGAATATTGAAAGTTTCATTTATTATGTTGGAGTTTAGCGTACCCTTCCTATTGCATTTATATACTTCATTGAATTATTTTTAAAGAAGCATAATTCACCTACTTTTGTAAAAAAGAATAATAAATAAATTAAATAATATTAAAAATAATCTTGTTTTAACTTATATATAAATCAAATAATTAAATTAGTGTTACCCTACTCGGTAAGCACTCCGCATTTCCATCCTCTCGCACTAGGGTTCAAACCTTAGTCGAGACAATGTCCATGCTAATAGCGTAAAAAAAAATAATAAGAATGTGTTATGAGTTTGGACTTTGACCCCGAGTTTGGTATCTTATTCCTCCGCTTGGATGAGTGTAAAAAATTAAGATGTGTTCGGGTTTGGACTTTGAGCATAAGTTTGGTATCTTATCCCTTCGCTTAGACGAAACACACTTACTATTCTATTAAAAAGAATACTCCCTTCGTTTCAATTTAATTACAAAGAAAATCGGTCAACAAAATAACAATATAGTAGTCAATCAATATCATCAATTCTCTTTTGTAAAAACATTTAAGTATCTGCATAGCAATTTCTGGGTACCTGCGTTCTGCTTGCTTTTTCAAATGTCTTCTCCGATTTTATTCGCTCTTCTTTTTTCTTTTTTTTTTTTGAAAAATTTTCTTTCTCACTTTTGACTGTTGAAAAGGGAGCAATATTTACATCCGATTCTAGTCACGAATCACGGGTTTGAATTTGTCTCCTTTTGTTGGTTTTTTTCCTTTTTTCTTTTTAAATAAATTTTCTTCGTTTTATTTCAAATAATGGCATAAATATTTCATGTATACAAGACTTTAGAGCTCATGATCTCACTTTTACAATGTGATAAACTGTAAGAGATTATGACTAATGAGTTTCGATTAGTCTAGTTCATACATATAAATTAGTCGGTACATGTAGTTTGGATTAATATTTTGTTCTTATTTTAAAGTCTGTTTGAGTTTTCTTCTCGACGTTTCGTGATTTTATTCATAAAAAAAATTTACTTAAAATATTTATCATTTATTTTTAGGAATACATTTTGTTCTATAAAGTCACAAAAATAATCGACATTCATATTTTTCCTTGTGTTATTTAATTATACATTTCTTTCAAAAACACATTACACAAAAAATAAAGTAAATATGCACCACAAAAAATAAAGTAAATGGAAACCAACTACAACTAGTGACTAGGTAACATTATGTATCTCAAATTAGAGCACACATATCTTTTTTTAAAATCCAAATTAGAGCATACATATATCAAATCCCCACAATAACATATGGTAAAAAATAATAGCTAAAACCTATGTGATTTTCATAAAATCTCAAATGAAGTAATAATTATTTTATTTCTATGTTATAGCCAATTATAATTTGAATTCCACGTGGAAATTTTTGAATGGCTAATGGGACTTTAGTTTGATATATTTGTAGCTTTCGAACTTGTATTTTTTAATATTGGGATTAAATGGAGGAGAAGGTCTTATTTACCTGAAAAAATATATATAAAATTAAACTTAAATAGATGACCACCTTTTGGGGTTAAAAATTTTTACCTGAAAGTAATGTATTATGCTTAATTATTGACTTGTTATATGTCAATAAAAGAGTAGTCTAATAAAATTTGTATCGCCTTCCATTAAGGATATGAGGAAACAAATTTCCACTCTAGTTATCAGAGAATTTCTCTCTTCCTTGATCACTTTTTTTTTTTTTTGGGGCGGAATCGGAAAATTTTTTTAAAAGTGATTGAGTGACGAGGTTGATAATGATATTTATATATAAGTTATATATACTATATATAATAGCAATTTTTTCAAAAGTATGACATAGTGGCTCGAGAGTGAATTTAGGAGTTTCGTCCAATAAAAAAATGATCATTTATCCTTGAAAAAAAGGGGTTTCACTCATATGTGGGCTCTCTTTCACTCTTTGCCAAAATAACAACAACAACAACAACAACAATAATAATAATAATAATAATAATAATAATAATAATAATAATAATAATCTATGCAATATATAATAGTAGTATTTTTAAATTGGTCAAATATTACGATGGGAGTGATTGTAGGAGTTTAGGCTAATCTTAATCATTAGAATTATTTATCCATTAAATTTGAGTCGTTGATGTAAATAATTAGATAAATAAAAATATAATTTACCCAATAAAAAATTTTCTTTTATAAGTGGACTCTCCTCTTTTTTTTTTTTTTTTGTGTGTGTGTGTGTGATAATACAGTCTTATTAGCATTTTTTTCCTTTTTTGGTGCAGAGTACTTTTTTTTCTCCTTTGTATGTTGAAACAAATGTTGAATAATGCTAATTGACTTATGTGGAGTTAATATTGCACCTTTCATGTTTCTTTTTTACAGTTTTAAGATCTTAATTTAGGTTATTTTAGTTCGAATTATTTGCGATATAAACATAATAGAGTTGTCGTTTAGGATCGGCAAAATTTAGGAACAAAAAAATGACATTCTTGTTTTGATGAAAAGACAAAAGGGTTTTAGAAATACCGGAGAACGGGTCGAAGTTATGCGGCTTTGAGTTATAGATGCCTAATTATAGCAAGTTTGGTTGCTTTGGCGGTTTAGCTTTGGTATTTAAGCATCTCTTGATTTGCCCCTTAATCAAATAATAGTGTGTACTATAATGTTTAAAATAAATTGAAAGCATTTCAATAACGTACCTCAAATATATGAGATATCTTCATTATATGATTTTTCCTAACTTGCTAAATTGTATCAACCCAAAAACAAAAAACAAAAAAAAAACTGTCTTAAGTTACCTATTTCTAAGATTTGCATATATTCTCCCTTAGAAACCATTTCCTTAGTTCAATACCTACTTGATCATTAATATGATTTATGAAGCTTAATTTGGTAATTATTAAGTTGAATTTTATATACTTCACTTGCTAATTTATGCAAAAAGTGAAGTTGTCATTCTTTCTCCCTACATTTCTATCTTGAATAATTTTAATATTTATAGAATTTTTGGTAAGTTTGCAAAATAAATTTTCTTTCACCATACTTTTTGTCATTGCATGTGAATGTTTACAATCAGCAAATTTATTATTTAATGAATTTTCTCATTCCCTTTTAGATGACTAGGATTTTATAACTTTTCGAGAAAAATATAGTTGCAAATTAAGGTTCAAAAGTGCTAGAAGTGAAGCTAAAATATATGAATTTATTTTACAAGCTGAGTTGGATGTTAGGCAAAGTATTGAGAAATACAACTGATTTAAGGATGCAAATGTAAGAAGATAAGAGGTGGAGTTTCAACATAAAATCATTTATGATTAAGAGGTGGAGTCATAGTTTGAAGTTATTCATAATTAACTTTTATTATCTATAACCTCTTGAGGATGATCGAAGAGTGTAGGAGGAAAAGGTATTGCCTTTGTGTGTACAGGTAGGTAAAAATAGGTAAATCATTACATTCACCCTATAATTTTTACAAAATGAAATCTCTTTATGGATATACGTGTACTTTTTAAGAGTCTCCGCAGTGGGAAGCTCGCTCGCCCTAACTAGCCGATGTGGCGCACCTAGCTAGGCGCAATATCTCCGCGATGAGACGAGCCGTTTCCCAAGGCTCACGTGCTTGGCGCGGAGCTCGGCGCCTCCCTCAAGCCAAGCCCGTTGCCGTGTGTCTTGTGCTGATTTGTGAACTCTCTCTCTCTCGTTGCTAATTTAATGCCATCCACGTGGAAATTTGTTAGTTTATTAATTCTCTATCTACCTCATTTAATTTCCTCTCCCACTCTCTATCTCTCTTTGCGTGGAAAACTTCCTCATTAATTATCTCTCTCTCTACCTAATTTAATTTTACAACATTTTCTCTCTCTCTTCCTAATTTAATTTTATAAAAGTTACCTTTTTGATAAAAATAAAAATTGTTACGTTATTATTATTATATCTTTTTTATTTAATAAAATTTTTTATATTATTGTATCATTTATTTAAAACTAAAATAAGTAATTTAAATATTTATATTGCACCGAATAATTTTTGTATGTAATATGAAAATAAATAATAATATAAAATAAAATAATTAAAGTAATTAAATGTGTTGATGAGTGGATTTTAAGGGAATTATTTAAATAGGTGAGCCTTGTTGGTGAGTCTTGCATTGTAAAAGTAAGGATTTAAGAGAAAGACAAATGAGGGTCTTAGCTGATGTGTAACTATAGGCCTCCACCAAATGAGCCTAAAACAGGCTCACCCACTGGAGGTGGTCTAAGGGTTCATGTAATATTTGAGTCAATGATGTTTTAGTAGGTTGCATGTAAATATTTATCTAAACGTTATCTATACATCAAATAAGTAAAATAAGTATTGACTTTATAGGGAGTTATAAGTTTGACATTCTCTTATTGATTTGTTGTAATTTGTATTGTAATATTAATTTGTGACATAATGATATTTATTGTCATCTATAGGTCATCTAATTCAATATTCACCAATCATATATTATTCCTTTTCTTACTAATATTTGTCTTTTGATACCCAAACATATTGTCACACTATTGTTATAACTCGTATGAGTGAGGTTTATTTAAATTGTTTGATTCTTATAGGGGACTAACTTCTTAATGTTCCAAATCACGAGTATAACCTTAAAACTTTGATGATATTTTTTAACATTCTTTTTATTTATCATTTTAGATTCTTTGTTTATTATGTAGAAATTTAGAATGATTGAAAGATGAATGTATGTTGGGCTTTAATAATTTTTATGTGTTGAGTTTTAACAAATTTGATGAGTCACGAAAGCGTTTTCACTTGTGAGGGGATAACATGCATAAGAATGTTATTGAATATGAAACCATTCAATAAAATCAAATGATCGAGAAAAAGAAACTCATAAGTACAACATCGTTACATGATTTAATAATTTTTTAATATATATATTGTATAACATTACTCCGTGCATAGCACGGGTTCACACTAGTAAAATAAATTATTATCTTATATCCAGCATTAGTTACTATCCATTTATAAATAATATTATGAAGAAAATTCGTAAAATAAAAAAAATAATTCCTTATCACTAATATAAAAGCTTCCGTTGAATAATTATCACTTACAAAATAAAGCTTGAATAAAGTTGTGTGAGTTACTATTGGGAATAAAATTTACAAATAAAAAATAATATTAAAGTAGAGAGAGAGGATAAAAATATTTAATAATATCACGTTTATATACACTACAACTATAGCTCGTACCATTTTTTTTTACAAATTTGTTACATCTTTAAACTTTTTAGGATAAATATCAGAAAAAATTTCCAAAAGAGCTTGTACTAAATTTTTTTCCTTCCTAGTTTGTTAAATTTTTCCATGAAAAAATAATAATTTGTTAAATCTTCAATTGCTCTTTTAATTTAAAAAAAAATCTTTAATTTTTTAAGAATAGATATAAGTAATTTTTTTTCAAAATCATGGAGGACCACGGCCCCCTGCCCCTAGTTCCGCCGCTCCCCTTCATCCTTCCAGGGCTTTCTTCCATTAAGGTGATCCCACAAGAGAGGTTTTTAATGGGCATACGATTTTTTTGGGGGAGGGGAGAAGAGCAGTGTTTATACTGTGAACCCTGGACTTGTAATCTCATACCAGTGTTATTTGGTAGGGGGAAGAGAAATTAATAGGATTTTAGGGGTAAAAAAATATTATTTTTGTTATTTTTTACAGATTCCTGGTCCATAAATTCGGGATCATGTAATAATTTTTAGAGGGGGAAATTTACTGGTTAGGCTTCATTTTCGGCTCGTTTGCTCCCCTTGGCCCAAAAAAGATGCTTAGCTTTGTGTTTGGGCCGCATGCTACTGGATTTATACGTCCTTGTAGTCTTTGCCCCATGATTAATTCTTATTTTATTTTTCTAGTAGAACAACAGGATAAATTAAAGGGTTTTTTTTTTGGTGGTGGTGGTGGGGGGAGACCAAGATAAAGCTACGCCTACGATAGATATTCTTGAACAATATAAGACGAGAATTAGACTCATATATAAGCAAAATTATGGACGGAGAAGACATTATATATATAATTTAAACCTGATTCAACATTTGAACATTTAACACAAACTTTCTATGAAAGAAAATAGATTTTTTTTTTTAATGGTGAGCAGCTCATCCATTCACTTAATCTGCAATGTGTAAATTTAGTAGACTCGTGGACAGAAAAAAGGGTATGCAATTATTAGACTAGGCCTAATAAAGATCAAACCCTATTATCAGACCCACACAATGGAGACTCTAGGAGTCTATAATAATTTCCAATTCCATCATAGAAATTGGGTAAACCAAGATTTAAACCCAGGTGGCCCAAGGGAAATCTAATTTCCATATCAATTGAGCAAAGTGCTATATTAGTATATTTTAGCATTTAAATATTTTAAAAATAAGCCAAAGTTGCCACATAACAAAACACAAACATCATAGTTTAGCATGAACTGCAAACTCTAGATGTACTGTATGTAACAGCAGAAATTGTTTCAAGAATGTAGTCCTAACATGCATCATACATCCAATGAAAAATATAACAACAACAACATAAATATTGTACTTAACAATGGGCTTCCCTAGTCTATCGTCTATCTTCTAGGGTGATTATACCAAACCAAACCAAATAAGTTTTTGAGTTTTATATCCTGTTGTAGGAACCGGTGGAGAGAGACACGTTTCCGGTGTCTATACCTGTACTAAACTACATTATGAATAAAACAAGCATAGATTTAAACCTTTCAGAAATGAAATCTGAAAGTACTGTCTGTATTTCCAGACCCCCTCAGAAAATTATCATCTTCTCTTCCTCTTCCACAGGAGGAGAGTTGAGATCATCGACTATCTTTTTATTGGCCACCTTCTGCAACCTTGTGGTTCTGGGGAACATCAAGGTGTTCAAGGTGGTGATCTTCTTTTTACCTCATTGTCGACGGGCATGAAACCGAACTTCTTCCTCTTCCAGCTGCTCACCATCTCTTCAGCTGATGGTATGACTATGTGCTTCACGCCCATATCAAAAAGTGCCTAAGAGAATGCTTAAAGTTATTCCCCTTTTTTTCAGTGTCAGAAGAGCCACAAATGGCAATGTAACACAATTAGGACACAACGTGCTCAAGGCCTCAGCCTTAAGGCCCTTAACTACTAGGCCGAGAGTTAAGATGAAGAATTTTGGGAGTAGAAATTGGAAGGAGATTAAATAATGAGTGTACAGACTACAGTTGTTTATACTTACTGATTCAATGGCTTCAAGGAGGGCACCACACATGCCATGGTTTCTCCAGCTTTCAGCGGTGGCTATGAATGGGATCTCTGCTAGAGTTGGTGACGGCATTCTGATCATGGCAAAGTAATAAGGGTTATCAAATTTAAAGTTTTTAACAAATCAGACTCTCCTATGCCAAAATGGTCGCCTGAGTGTATGCTACATCAAGGCCCAACACATGACACGATCAAATATACAGAGATAGTCGAAAATGAACAACCCTCTGTTTCAATACCATGTTAAATTTTTCATTAATCAGGCCTTAATAAGCCAAACCCATGTCCAATGTCCTGTTATGTAACAAAAAAAGCAATGCAACTGTTAAGGGAAGGAGTACCTTAGTGATGCAACTGTTAAAAGATTCCCACGAAACTCTAGAGCAGCAGTATAAAACCTACTGAAGTTGGTCCTTGTAAAGTTTGACCTGAAAAAACGAAGAAATTTTTTTTTATATAAAAAAGGAGTTCTCAATTAACAAAATAGGGTCTAGAGACATCCATATGTAGATAGCCTAATGTATGTAGGCAAAAAGGCCGGTTATGGGAGACCTTGAAAAAGATACCGTAGAAAATGATTCTTCACATCCCTTTATAAACAGGTGAAAGAGAATATTAAAAACTTACCCACAGCTATAGACTACACTCTGGATTATGTTAGTCCTAGTCTGCCTATCAACTATGACTTTGAAACTGTCCTCCATTAGCTTTGCTGCCAGTGCTACCATGGAATTGCACTTAGTCCTCACATACAAGTCCTCCGAGTTTTGTGCAGCCACATCTAGGTCCATTCTTCGAACCAATGTCCACGAAAATCCTGGTACTATTGGCATGCTTTTCCCCAACATGTCCTCTAGTTTCCGGTACAACTTTCATAGGAAAGTAATAAGAGAAGCAAGTGAGAATGCAGAGGAGTTGATATGATAAGTGAGCAAAAATGTCAGAAGAAAACTATACCTGCAAACAGCTCTTCCCACAGAAGGGTGTGTTGGGAGGTTGAAGAGATGCAAGTATTTTGTCCTCCGCCTCATCAGAGCATTGCGGGTGATCTATGTATATGATGTTAAAAGCACAAAATCACAAGAAAAATCAATCTTCCTAAGAATTGGATGGTGGGTTTTGTTTGTAATGAGAGATGGTTTAGTCATAATTCATAACATGGAATGACCTTCAACTTACATTTCTTCGAGCACTGGAAACAAGTCAGTAGTATGTCTGAGGAGGTATCGCTATCACAGTATTTACATTGGCAATAGGGACATTGCCACTCACCTCGAGGCACATCCTGCACAGCGTATCAGTTGATCTAGCTGGTAAAGTTTACGTCACTGGAAACAAAACATTATAGTATATTAAAAGGGAGAGAGACTACTAAATAGTACCTTGAAGCCCATACACTTAGGGTGGTAAGTAGAAGGGCACTTCTCACAACACAACAAGTCTCCCCCATCCGCGCAAATCAGACAAGAATCATCATGGTTATCGCGGACTCTAGGCCTCCTAACCACATGGTGGTAGCCATCACGAGCAGGCACCGAGTGCCTATTCCATGCCTCGATCACACAAGTCAAAAAAGAAACTCTGGTCCCTCCGATAAATAGGTTTTCATAAGGTACATCAACAAATAGATCCCCTGTATGTAGCACGAACTCAAAGACCGAAAGAAGTGCTTGGCAACAGCAACAATAGATCCCTGCTCGAGTTATCAACCCTTTTCGAGTCGCAGAGTCAAGGGTCCTATTTTTGTAGCATATAGTATCATTTTCTCTAACCACCTTCATGTCAACAAGCCAAGATAAGATGGTTGAGGTCATCAATTGTTGCTTATGATCTTCTTGTTTACCATTCACATTGTCTAGTGCACTTGTCCATGGCCCCAACTCCTTCTTCCTCGTCTTGCCACGAAGATGATCTTCTTCGTCTCCTTCAAATTCAATGTCAAACGCATAGTATGGCTGAACATCTTTGCATCTCCGCGGCAAATTATTTCGTAAGTTAACAACGCTGTCATTGCTTTTCCCACGCTTTCGGTGAGCCATTGGATCTGTTGAATATATGCAAAGTTTCCGGGTGCTGTCAAATGGAGTTTGAGTCTGAATTGCCGAGAAAAAAACAGAAAAAAGCTGGGGTATGAGATGAAGAAAGACAAACCCAGAAAGCATTAATGGTTAAACAACAAGATCAAGTATTGTATCTTGAATTAAAGTCAATTCGATTTATTACCCATAAACATTTCGATATTTTTCTTTTGTGTGAAGTTAATTTAGACAAGCTAGCACCAGTAACTAAGAGAAAATCACTAACATCTGTAGCCTAACCTGAAAATCCTTCAACCATTGAAATATCAGATACTGTGAGTTAAGTTACAACAGTTTTACATTTCTAACCATTCTAATAACACAAACAAAATGAATGCCGCGTTTTTCACTAAAATAATGTGACGTAATTAGATAGACAATATCACCATAAAAATATACAAATTTTATTAATAATTTTTATATTTTTTTGTATCAAAAAATAATGCTTTACATTTTTTACTTGAGTTAGATTTTAGCCTAATTTATCATACATCCCAGTCTATAATTAGGGGCGGACACCCCCCCAAAGAAAGTCACTTGGGACACAACAAGCCCTGAAAGAGGGAGCGGTTGTCTCAACAAAAAAAAGGGATTATGTCCTTTGGACCATATTCTAAACTAATAGAACATTGATTAAAAATTATTATTTTATAAATTTTATGACGGTTTTATATATTAAAAGAGTCCTTATAAGAATATTTTAAATCGAAAAAAGGTGTTGATAGTCTAAAACTCATTCCCTTTTGATTCGATCTCGTATAGTCTAGATCTGTTCCTCAATCAACTAAAACAATCATCGATGAATTTCTCATATAGAATGGATTTAAAGAACAAGATCGATTATGGCTAAGTCTCTCTAGGCTATAATTTGAAGGGGGCTTGTGGTGGGAGTGGTTGGTTTTACAAGGTTTTTGAAGACTTTCAAATGAAAGTAGACTTAATTTAATCACTAGAGCGAGAAAAGACACACCGATCCTTCTAAATTTTCTAATATATGAATAAGTATGCATTAGATTTGCGGCAAATACTCATCAAATGCTGATTATACCACTCCATTTAAAAAAATAAAAATAAAACATTGATAACATAGAGCACAAAATCAAAGTTGAAGATCTTTTCTTCCTCTCTCTATTCACATGAAATTGAGGGAGAATCAATGCAAATATGGTTAAGAAACAATGGAAATTAAGTGTAGAGGATAGGGCTTACCTAGATCTTGAGTAGATGATTTGAATGGTAAAATTTTGAAAAATCAAGCTTGAATTTCAAGAGAAAACGCCGATCAACCGAGAGCGAGTCTCGGCGGCGGTTTCTAGGTTTCAATAAACTCTGCTAGTGATAATAGGTTAATGACTACCATTTATACTATGGTCTTCAAAAGTGTTTTACTAATAACATATTACAAAAAGTAAGTTTTTCATTTTGCTAGGTCTGTTTCCTTTAATGGGTGAATTTTATGCCATTTTAGCGTTAACAATTAAAAGGGTGAATCAAGCGACCTTATCTACCTTATTGTATTATTTATGACCAATTGGTCAAAGTTTATTCACCTTTTATCAGAGTCAAAAATTAGACTCGATTTTAAATTCGAGTTTTGTAAATAAAAAAAATATGTGACGGAATAATTTTACTCCTAATCGGCTTAACTTGACTTCAGCAAATAGAGGATCAAAAATAAAAATAAAAATAGATATTAAGAAAATAATTGAAAACATTAAAATTTTCTGTTTTTAATTACATATTCAATTTATTTTGCACTATTAATTTCTTATAAAAATTAATATTTTTACGGAAATAATCGGGCTAATCAGGCCTACATACAAATGGGCTGTCCATTTTTGTGGGTTGACCTTCGTTTCTAGGCCTAATACCAATGTCATCCGTGTCGGCTCAGTCCAGCCCGCACAGCCTCAAATAATCATCAATGATTTAATGATTAATCATATATCATTTCAAGCTTAATAAAATGCCTCTTCTTGATCAAAAAACAAAAATGCCTCTTTCAATTCTATCAAAAAAAAAAAAGAAAAAAAAGGGCGGGAGAGGGTTAAAGGTTTTTTCCTTTTTCTTTATTATGTTGCAGTTATCGACCCTAAAATAAATGGTTATAGAAAGGAATTAACAATGAGTTGGGTCAATAATACTGATTTATATGTTTAACGTCTTTATGAAGTTTCGTATCATACTAATTTATATGTTATTCTTGGTCAATATTATTATAGTTAAAGATTTGTATCGATTTTAATATCTTGGTCAATATTATTATAGTTAAAGATTTGTATCGATATTAATATTTTGCATTGGCTTATCTTAAAAATAAAGTTGAATCACAAAATAGTTATACGTTCTATCTAACCCAATTTATTTGTGGGTTAGGCATAACCCTAGTCGTGTCCACTTTGTTGATATATTGGCCCTAATCTCGAACCGACCAATACATTGGCTAACCTTAGTTGCATAATAAATTTCGCTCTTGCGAATAAAAAAAAAGAGCTTGAAATAATATTTCAGTCGTAAATATAATCTGAAATCAAATCAAATGATACATTTATCATGTTTATAAAATAACATATGCCTTGAAAGAGTTGAAACCAAAACAAAGGCATAATGACTCGGCGCCAAGGACGTCAACTCGCCCGGTTCTTCAAAATTTTTAAAATTTCGTCTTCTTTTGTAGGGGGAAAAGGGCGGGGATCACATTAAATCCCAGATGGGTTCATGGAATAAAGAGGTTGGAGACATCAATCTTATGATAAATCGCAAAAATTTCGTGATGAATGACCCGAATTCTCAGGTACCCGCTTCATTATCTGCAAAATTTTGCATTTTCTCATGTATGTTATGCTGCTTCTTGCAAGATTTCCGTCTCTCTCTTCTTTGCCCCAAAAAAATTTATGAAGTTTTCATTTGTGTTCTAGGTGAAGAACTACTCGCACTCTTCGCCTTCAATAGTTTCAGGTTAGTACTAATCCCTTTCAAAATCCCTCTTTATTCTGCAGAAATCTCACCTGGATAAGTTTTATTGCTTCATTAATTTCTGGGCATCTTCCTTTGAATGAGAGCGTTAAGAAATTCGAGTCTTTCTGTTTCTCTATCTGTGTTTTATTCTTGGGTGATTTGGGTTCTTCTGAAATGCAGTTTTTGTCGAACTGAAATTGCCTATTGGGAAATATTCTGCCTTTTTTGCTGTGTAATTTTTGACATTCAATGGTTTCATTTCATATCAGAGCCTCCTGACATTAGGAATTGGTTCCCAAGTTACAACTACCAATCTCCAATATTAGACACAAATGAACTATTTGGTGATTCTTTGCGAGTCGATGACGAAGAGAGGGGCTTATATGTTGAAGACAGTGAGAATGAAGAAGAGGAAGAAAATTGGGATGATTTGATAAGAGTTAGGAAATCCCACCAATCTGGGATTTGTGACCGGACCACTCCGCCTATCGAATGCAAGCCCTTCGAAGGAATTGAGAATCATAGTCATCATGTCTCTCCTGTTAAGGTACTGGTCTTCATTTTTCTCCGGGTTTCAAGATACATTTCATTATTGAGAAATCAGCATTTTTAATGAAATTTTTTATGGATATATATAAGCTCCACCAACTTGAAGGAAAGTGTATTTTCAGTATTCTTTGCGGTTGTTTAAGGCTATAAAAGACAACTGCGGTTTGTTTCTGTTGCTGGTTGTGTTCTTTTCTTGGGCACTGAACAGTGGTGTGAATACTTGTATGTTTGGTGCTAAAGTAGTTTCGATATCTCGATTTTGCTATTTATGGATTGCGAAAAGGGATAATAGGCTAACAATTTCGCTGAGGGTACCATGTATATGTTTCTATATTCAGAGCAGCTGCACATGGTTACTGGATCCCTGATAGTTTATACATATCTTTCTACTCAATTTCAATCAATCTGAGCTACACGTAAGATATTGTCATATAGGAAAGATGTCTTTTCTTAGGAAAAATGTCTTTATTTTGAAAACGAGTGTAAAGTTGTGCACCCTTGGATTTTCCCAGCCCTAGCATTTGGTGGGGCTCATGATGGGTGGTGGTTGTTATGCCTGTGGATGTTTCATTGGCCATTACATTGCTGCAAGTGATGGTTATTGAAACTAGGCTTTGGATGCTGTCAGGATTTTTCGCACTCTGGACTCCGGAGTGCATAGCTCAATGCTTCTGCATGTTAAACAATAAATACATAAGTATGAACAGAAGTAGGCTGGTTTTATACCTTGCTTCAGTTTTTGTTACTCCTGAAGACCAGATAATATACCTGACTCGCTGACTAAGGCTCAATCTTGCTTTGTAACAGGTTTCAAGCCATACCGACTCACTTTCACTTCCATCTGGTTTATATTCATCTCTCTTTGTATACACGTCCTGTACAGATTGTAGTCTTGATTGACACAACGAGTTTAAGATATTGTGCAAAATTTGTCTGTTTCAGAGCCTCCTGATATCAGAAATTGGTTCTCAAGCTATGTATATGAATCTCCAACTCTGGACAGTGCTGATTTTGACATTTCACTATTATACAACAATGATTTTGGCAATATTCAAGATTCTGACAAAGCAAAAGAAAAGAGTTTGAAGGAGCATAAGGCCAATGATGAATTATTTTTGTGCAAATTGATAAGTTCAGATGGTTATGCCACAAATGCAAGATTTAGCGAAACAGATTTTAACAACAGCCTTTCAGCTGGTCAGGTATGGTCTTCCAAGTATATGTTCTCTAAGTCATCCTCTGCATCACCAAAATGAAAATATGTCACCACAAATTAGCTTATATCACTTGATTTCTCTTCTATGTATGGTAGGAGAAGGAAGGTTCAGATGGAAGTGACTTCAACTCCGGTTCTGACAGAGCTTCTGGCCAGGGAAATAAAGGACCTGCACCAAAAAGCAGCTGGATTGTTGCAGATAAATCCACTGAAGTTCCAAGGGTTAAAGCTGAAAGTCCTTTGGTGACAGTGCATGATGGACAGCAAACAAGCAGAGTAAACTATTCAAGATCCCCACCCAAGGCTCCTTCCAGGCCAAAAAGTACTGAAACAGGTGAAATCAAGGCTGGAAAAGAATCTATCATCTCTGAAACTGATTCAGGCTGGATTTTGCCTAATCCAAAATTGAGGGAGCCACTCTGCGAAAGCATCAACAAAGATAATCGACATTTGCTTAGAAAAATGAACACAATTCATTGCACAAGAAAACAAGTCCAAGGAAAAATGATGAAAATTTACCCACATATTTTGGACCTAGCAAATGCAATAATGATAGTAATGGAAACTGGGTTCCCTCTACTTACAATGGAAAAGATGTAGCCAGGAAAAGAGAAGCTCTCAAGGAAACAACTAACTTCCTTCATTCTTGCAAAATGGAGGTTGCTGGGAAATGGAGGTGTCCACAGAAAAATAAACCAAACACCGGACCTCCTTTGAAACAGCTCCGTCTTGAGAGGTGGCTTCATCGATTGTAAAAGCATGACTTACTGGTTGACTGATGTATGAGCAGGGTTTTGAATAATGAGAAGAGTTTCAGTAAGCTGTTTTTCTGTGGATTTGTTCCTTTATCATTTGCTATTAGTCCAGTTTTCTACAAATTTTCACAATGCCAAAAATACAAGGGAAGATGTTTGTTCCTAGCTATTTGACATGATCAAGGATTCATTCCTCAAGGGTTTAACCCTTGACAGACATCAGGCTGGCCATACTGGACAGGGCCATTGTACCATATCGATGTTTCCGTAAATTCCTGTGCAATTGATCATTCATTTATCGCCCAAAAAGATGAAGAAACATCCTTAAGACCTTCCCTCTGGGGGAAGAGAAGTGTAGAACTGTTTCCTTTGAATTTTGCTTACATATGCTTCAAATCAGCACCTTAATTCTTAATGTCTGAGTATCTTGTATAGACTCTTTCGTTCTTGTCTAAAAATATTTTGCTCATTAAGTGATATCCTTTTTTTTTATGTCTTTATTGAGTGTTAGATTAAGAACCATCACTCAAAATGAAGCTCCTAAACTTCTTTTGCAACAATTCAACTCTTGTTCTCTTTTGCTAAATTCACCTCCTCTGGTGTTTTGTCAAGAGAATTTTTTTTCTTTGGTTGGGGGGAGGGTTGCTGTGAGCCTGTGTGTGTTATCCTAGGAGAGTTATCCAATTGAGCTTTTTTAGTGTAAATTCTGAGGTGATATCATCCTGCAATACCTGTTTATGATTTTTTAACTGATAAGTAGCTGATTTTATGGCATTTTTATTTATTTTTGGTGTATTTTTATTTAAAACGTGACAAAATAAAATGAAAAACAGTCTTTGGGAATTTAATTTTTAATTTCTCTCTCTCGTTCATTTCCTTTTTTTCCCTTTAGGTCAACAAAAACCAGTCAAACAAAGTTTTCCCTTTTTTCATTTTCTTTACTATTTAACCGACACCTGTCGTTAAAATGGAATTTTAATTGTACTATAACAAGTTTGACATTTAAAGGTAGCGAAATAAATTTGTGACATTTTTGAATAAATTGTAAAGTTTAAGGGCACATTTGGTTAAGATTTCCCTTGCAATATGTTGTGACTTTTGTTCATTATGGGTCAATTTAGTCTAGTTTTAAGCTTACAACTTGCTATTTTACAACTCTTTATAAGCGTGTATAACTCCCAGTAACTACTGATATTTATTTGTATCTCCTTTTTTTTCCCTTACAGTCGAAAAGGCCCTACACATTTAATAATGAGATGTTTTTTACTAGCTTTGTACTTGCATATAATATATATGTCATTTTAAAAATAAATATACTTTTTATACTCAAAATTTTATCTATATTGTCAATATGGTAAATATATCGTACAAGTTAATATTGATTATCCTTTTATTTTTTTGTTATACGTTGTTTGATTCATCCATCCAAATTACATGGCATATGCATCAACTTAAAAGTTAAAATTTTTGATACTCAAAGTTAGGGCGACATGGAACTTTTATCTTATTTATGAATTTTTTTATACAAAAATGCTTATTCATGCCAAAATCTCCCAAATTTATGACAATCTTTATCAAAATTAAGTCAATATAAATTCAAATCAAATAATCCAAGCAAACAAAAAAAAAAAAAAAAAGGAATCTTTGAATGGAAAAGGAAAAATTGGAAATAGTGTTTTGCTCAAGACATTTATCATTTTATATAAACTAGTATTTTGCAAAGTGTTCCTGATAATAAAACATCTTTTAAATGTCTTGAAACTAAATTAATAAATTATATGATTTAAACTAATCAAAATTTTAATAATTTTAATTAGTTACAACTAAAGTTTTAGTACCAATCAAGAAGAACAAAATGACGCTATTCATAAGGTGTACACCTGTAACACCTTGAACCCCACCCTAAGAGTATTACATTGTTAGAGTTTCTCAAAAAGAACTCCTAAGGTTAATTAAGGTGTCGATTTGACTTTTCTAATTCCAACTTAAAGGTAATAGAGGTGATTTTACCCCTTTCTTGAAAATTTTTCTGAAAATTTTGTCAGAATTTCTTCTGTAATATGGCCTATCTCTTAGACTTAAAGTCCTAAAACCTGCATAAAAATCACAATATAACTCAACGAGTTACACACTCGCAGATACACAACTCAAGCGCCACAAGCCGGAGTCCAATCCATATGCATTAAGACTTAAAACAATCTAACTATTTCATGATACGGCTAATACAATTATATGAACTTAGTTACAAGCTACAACACTTAGAAATATATGGAATGCACGTCAGCAACTTGTGCCACTCAGAAATGTCATCAGGAAACAACAAACAGTAACCAACACATAGGAGTCTAGTATATGCTAAAGTACGAGACAAGTCGCAGCTGAGGAGGGGATATGTGGGGGTGAGCACCATCCTCTCATTGGAGAGTCTTACACTCTTAAAACGAAAAGTTCTTCGCACATACTACCAATAATAATCACCGAGAAAATAAGAATAGCATGATAATAATATAAATACTCATTAATGAAATCCTTTGGAGTTGTAAATGGTTTAATCAACCTTGAATAAGATGGTGCAACCACCAACACCTTCTTTCAAATACTTTTAGTTAGAAACTGAAGATCTTTCTAGGGAAATCCCCTTGCAGTTTATCATTATAACCTTTCAATCTTTAAAATAAAGTTTCAAAATCGCTAACAACTCATTGGATCTGAATCAACATTCTAGGCTACGGACTCAAACTAGCATTTCATAGTTTCTTTGGGGCACGACTCTTGACTTAGGCTCCCGGGACCTATCTCTAGGAAGTTTTCGATCGGGCATTCTGATACACTGGGACCCCTGTTAGAACCCTTTTCTCGAATTTTCTGGTCGGGCATCTTCACCGGCGAGGACCCCAGTTAAAACCTTTTCCTCGAAGTTTTTGGTCGGGCATCCTCATAGGTGAGAACCCCAATAGAAGTGTGTGCTAAACAATCCTAACCCACTTGATTCAAATCAATGTAAACATATTCTTTAAGCTATTTCAGACAGTATTCTCAAATCAATTTAACACACTAGAAGGCATAGTACTACGTGCCACCCTTTCCAAATTTGCTCAATCAGTTTCACTTCTTTAAAACATATTCACGTTTGAAAGGTAGTTATCAAGAAATCGTATTCAAGGATCATTTTGCGTAAAACATAGAACTCCTTTTAAAATTAACTTTTTGAGCATCATTTATCACAATCATTCCTCACCACAAGTCAGCACAAACAATCATCCTCAGCTCATTTCCGACTACGCCTCTCTAAATCCACCAATTCAGTAAAATTAATTCCTTTTTTTCTAAGCCCCGATAGCCACAATCAATCTCCAATTATTTTGAATTGTTTACCACGCTTCATTGCTCATATTACATTCTCCTAATAACTTGCCCCTTGTAGGGTCAATTTCACCTGAGACTTAACAATCATAAGTAGTCATAAAGTACATTTAACCCAAGAAGCACTAATCTTTCACCTTTAGACCTTAATTGCGCATCAATCAATATGGATTCCTACTCTCCCATTGCATTCCAAACCGTTGTTTCCCAAATTAATAATTATCTCCCAAAACAGGAAATTCAGGGAATCCCTAAAGGTTCAATTGAGACGTTAATTTATAATTCGCACCCAAATCACAACTTTTTCATCCTTAATTGCTAACTGAAATTTTAATATTACTCATTGGACCTAAGCAATTGACTCCATCGGAATTTATAGGTTCTCAAATCAAACTTAAACAACTATTAAATTCGTTATGCAGTACAGATACTCAAAATTAACAACAAATTCGATTGAATTTCAAAATACTATTAATTTTATAGTATAAGACCACCCACCTCAAATTTTAGGGTTTAAGTAATTGATTGAATGGAATTGAATAGGGTTCTTCGCCATCCTCTTCCTTTCATTCCGTCTCTGTCTCTCTCTGTCTCGTGCTCTCGCTGCTTCGCTCCTCTTGGTCAAGCTTTTGGTTATCTCTCTTCCTCAGTCTTCCGCTCGCTCGGTGTCATTCTTCTCGCTCACTGGCCGCTGCATGCTTGGTCGCCGACCATTATTATCGCCATTTAGGCGTGCCTCGTCTTCCTTCTTTCTTCCTCTCACTCGGGGCCCTCAGTCTCTCGTGCTCTCTTTTTCTGGTCTAGTTTTCTTTCTCCCTTTGGTCACTGGCCGCAACGTTCTTGCCATTCAAACGGGCCACCGGTCTCCTCTTCCTCTCTTGTTCTCGCTCGCCTTCCTTCTTCCTTCTGTTTCACCGAGTCTGTGTGTGTGTGTAACGCCCTAAAAAAATATCAAGAAAAAAATTGATTAATATATATAATTTATTCTCTAAGCAACTTAATTTAATAGTTGGTTATAATAAAATTTATAATGTGTTAGTTAGCTTTTACATATGTATTTATTTACATATTTATTAGTTAATGGTTAACTTAGTTGGAAATAATATTAGGGGTAAGCTTAGAAAATATTCATTTGGTTTACTAGTTTCTTGGTTTAAATAAATCTTATTATCTTCCTAATGTCTAAACATCCAAAACATATTACTTTCATCCCAAAACCTCAACATTTAGGCAAAAAAATCTGATTGCTTCTCCTTCCACCTTTGTCTATTGCTGCACTCCACCTCTATCACCATGCTCTAACCATCATTGCAACACCACTCTCCTCCTCAAATCTGACATACTCAATCTATCTACTCCTTACTCCAAATAATAATTGCAACACTTCAAATCTGATACAAAGTCAAATGTGATGTTGAATTCTGGCTGATTTTCCTCATGTAAAATCCAACAGCTCCAAATAAGAGAGGAGAGAGAGCTAGAGAGAGAGAATAAAGGAAACTTCATCTTCTTCAATCTCATTGATTTCAAATTTCAACCTCTATTGTTAAGCATCTTCACTAAGAAAGAGTAGAGCCAAGAACAAAGGTAAGGGGGTAGAAGGAAGGTTCAAGAATACAACAACCAACAAGAACTTAGCTCTAACCATCTCCATTAAGGTGGATTTCCTTCTTCTCCCCAATATATATTACTTTCCAACCAAAATGAATTTCGTAAGTGTGCTTGTAGATCAACCTTGAATACTCAAAACTTCAAGAAATTGTTGCATACATGTGTTTTGGAGTGGTTCATTAATATAAATATGGTAGGAGGATGTTAGAGAGGGAAAAGGAGTAGAAACATGATCATCATCATGTACTTGGTTATACTTCTATTTTGTTGGTATAATTTCATGCATGAAGATGGAAGCGTATAAAATATGTTTAAATCTTTGTGAAATTGTAGTTTTGTTGAGGTTTGGGTTTAACATTTGTTAAAGAATTGATAAACCGGAATTTTACGTTCTTTTTCGTTCTCTTATTGGCTAATTTAGACACTTCAAAGGCCTTCTCACCTAAATTCTTATTTGATTTCGCTTACTTTCTTTATTTATGATTTAAGTGTGCGAATTTTTATGTTTTGATGTAATCCTGCCTTTTATGAGGAAGAATTTATCTTTCAAAGTGTTAAGGAAAAGAGCGGGAAACCATAGAAGGTCGGAGAGCGAAGAAAAAGGTCAAGCCAAGTCAGCACTGGCTGTGCTAAAGGAAATAAGGAAAAGAAGACCTAGCATAGGCTGTGTTGAAGCCCAAGAGGTCAGCACAAGCAATGCTAATGTCAGCACAGGCCATGCTAGGAATTTGGAATTTAATTGAAGAAGTCGTGAGCTTGCAGGGGTTAAGCACGGTTTAGCACTGCCAGTGCCAATCGGCAGTTTTCGTTTTCTGCATCTTTTATTCCAGAAACTGTTATTTTCGCATCAGACTTTCATGCTGCATTTTTAGGCTAGTTTTCTCTCTACTTTTGAGCACTCATTTCCATTGTTAAGAGATCAAAGCTTAAAGTTATTTTCATTTAATCGCAAGCTAATTCAAGTTTACGGTATTATTATTCTTCTCTCTACTTTTATCTTGCATTCTTTTTGGTGTTTACTCCTCAATCTGCTGTCAAATGTCATAAATATGTGTGGCTAAATTTTCAACTTAGGTTGGGGATTTGCCACTAATATGGTAGTTTAATCGTAATTTATGCTTTGATGCTAATTTGCAATTGGTTGATGAATTTCCGACTTGTTGATACTTGTTGAATTGGTGTGAGGTTCAAGAGAATCCTACCTTTATTATTTTTTGGGAATTGAGTAGACTTCGAGAGAAGAGACTTAGTTCTACTTCAACTTGTTGGATGATTACAACTTAGATATGAGAATAATTTAGGTTGTTATTAGGGAAGAGTCGATAATCATGTAATTCTTTGGTTTTGATTGTGTGAGACCAACAATTAATTCAATTGAGTTAGCTTAATGACCTTCGAGAGAAGGCTTAGGTGGTTTGAACTGCATCAATTCCCTAGTTTATCTCGGTTGTGAATAATGTAGAAGCATGTAATTAAGATTGTTTGCATGTTAGCTTGATAAATCTATGCCTAAGGTTTTCTTTATCTGATTTCATTTCGTTCTTTAAGTGCTTACATGACCAACCAATCTGAACTGTTTCTTTGCTTAGTTCTAAGGACATTGACTTAGATTTATGTGAGACCTAACTCCCTGAGACCGACAACCGTACTCTTTATAGTACAACAACAAGAATATACTTGGTATAATGCTCTTGGGGATTGATAATCGGAAATATGTGTTTGTCCAAAACTTAGTATGAAAAGTATGTATCTTGCATGTGCATTTTAATAGGTTTTTTGAGCTAATATGATACTTAGAATGCTGAAAAATTTATAAAATAAACCTTTCATAAATATCCCACAAAGAAAAAATATGTAGAAGATAAGAAAATGGAGTTTGGGAGTCATTGCCACCCACCACGGGTGTCCCCACAGGCTGTGAGACAGGCCGTGGTGGCCAGCAGCGATTTAATTAACCCAATTACCCACCGCGGGTGCTCCCACAGGTAGTGGGGTAGCCCGTGGTGGCCCCAGAAGTCCCCACTAACCATGGGAAGGCCCTTGATGACCTTTAGAGCCAACCATTGACCTCCATTGGCCGTGGGAAGGTCCATGGAGACCTCCAAAGCAATTTTGGCCCCCACAACCCGAGGGCTTTGTCTCGTGATGCTTGTACACTTTTTATTTTGTGTCGAGAAGTGAATCTAAGATTGGAAGTATGGTTTTGGGCCTCACGAAACAATTTACTAAATACATATGTGAAGAAATGATAGAGATAACAACCATAACGTAAAATGGGAAGTTGATTTCTTAGGTTTGAGCGCTTTACCGATACAAAATCTAGGAAGGTGACTTGAGATGATATTCCGACCTATGGGTAGCAGCTTTCACTCCTAGATCATGAGTCCTTCCAGGTAATAAACTTAGGTATACACGTGAGCGATTTCGAATCCCTGTAACGTGGTACGTTGGGTCGGCTCACAGGCGTCAAAATACAAAATATAGGAAGGTGACTTATTCCGGCTTGAGGGCAGCGGCTTTCACTCTTAGATTACGAGTCCTCCTGGATAGCAAACTTGAGTATATGCGTGAGTGTTTTCGAATCCTTATACCGTCGTACATTGCGTCGGCTCACAATCGTCGAAATACCAAGTTTAGGAAGGTGACATATTCCGAACCACGGGTAGCGGCTTTCACTCCTAAATCATGAGTCCTTTCGGGTACTAAACTTGGGTATACGCGTGAATGGTTCCGAATCCCAATACCGTGGTACGTTGGGTCGGCTCACAGGCGTCAAAATACAAAATCTAGGAAGGTGACTTATTCCGGCCTAAGGGCAATGACTTTCACTCCTCGATTACGAGTCCTCCCGGATAGCAAACTTAAGTATACGCGTGAGTGTTTCCGAATCCCTGTACAGTCATACATTGGGTTGGCTCACAGGCGTCGAAATACCAAGTCTAGGAAGGTGACATATTCCGACCCACGAGTAGCGACTTTTATTCCTAGATCATGAGTCCTTTTGGGTAGTAAACTTGGGTATACGCGTGAGTGGTTTCGAGTCCCAGTACCATGGTACGTTGGGTCGGCTCACAGGCGTCAAAATACAAAATCTAGGAAGGTGACTTATTCTAGCCTGAGGGCAGCGACTTTCACTCCTAGATTACGAGTCCTCCCGGATAGGAAACTTGAGTATACGCGTGAGTGTTTCCGAATCCCTGTACCATCGTACATTAGGTCGGCTCACAGGCGTCGAAATACCAAGTCTAGGAAGGTGACATATTTCGACCCATGGGTATCGGCTTTCACTCCTAGATTACAAGTCATTCCGAGTAGTAAACTTGGGTATACGCGTTAGTGGTTCCGAATCCCTATACCGTGGTACGTTGGGTCGGCTCACAGACGTTGAAATACAAAATCTAGGAAGGTGACTTATTCCGGCTTGAGGGCAGCGTCTTTCACTCCTAGATTACGAGTCCTCTCAGATAGGAAACTTATACACACGCGTGAGTGGTTCCGAATCCCAGTACCGTGGTACGTTGGGTCGGCTCACAGGCGTCAGTTGAATACCAAGGTACTAGTTTTGCCCAAAGAAATTAAAGATGATAAAAAATTAAGCTAAGTTCCAGATTGGGAATTGATTGGTCACATTTGTGAAGAAAATGTGGTTCACTTGAGTTCTAATGCATTATGATTTTCCCATTCGATTAAGGGTGGAGTAAGGTAAGGTTATTTTTATGATGCGACTTGATTACTAATATTATGATCATTATGTATTGATTGCTATTATATTTATATATATGTATGCATGCAAAGTTATTTTGGTTTTTGGGAGGCAAAGGACTCCCATTGAGCTGTAGTTGCTCATTCCCCTACTTTTTCATCTTTTTAGATTCAGAGTAACAGTAAGGTTCTTGGAAAATGTTATCATTTTGGAGGCCGTTTTGATGCCCTTTTAGCTACAAGGAACTTTAATGCATTGACTACTTATGTTTAATTGTGTATGCTTTTGAGCATGATATATAAAGCTTATTTGGTAATCGGGCATGTTTGTAGTTAGATATAGGTTGGCATTTATAGACGCTCTGATTTGGCCTCGGTGGCCCCTACCAAAACTCTTTTATTATTGTACTTTGTTTTATGGTGTAAGGTTGTATGAACCCAAAAGTTTAACCTGAAGCTGTGTGGGCTCAAGACTCATCATAACATCTATCGAAAAAAGGGGTTTCTACCTCAACTTCTAATAGTTTAGCAAACATGTTATGTTTGCTAAGTTGTTACCTAGATTAGCTTTAAGGATCCTTGAAGAGGGTCCTGACGATGTGACGTCCTTATCCAAGGGTCGGGGCGTTACAGTGTGTATGTGTGTGTGTGTTTTGCTTTGCTCCAGGTTCTGTTTTGTTCCTCCTTTGCTCTTCCTCTCTTTACCTCTATCTCTCTCTGCTCTTACTCCATCTTCTCGAGCACTTCTTTTCTCTCTCTTTGTTTCGTGGCTTTCTCAGGAAAAGCCAGCCATCACCACCTTTATGCTAATCCCCTTCCTAATCTTAACATCTAATTGGGTGTGTTCGGCACTAGTTTTTGAGGCAGTAATTAGTGTTTTGGAGGAGGTAAAATAGTACTTATCTAAAAATGTAAGTGTTTGGCAAAGTAGTGTTTGACATAATGATTATAGTTTCATGTAGTGTTTTCGAAAAGTTACTCAAAGTAACGTTTTCAAAAACACTACCTATTGTTTACACATGTTTTCCGAAATTCTCCTCTTTATTTTCTAAAAACTTATATCAATTATGTCCTTTTACGTCATTTTTTACAAATTTGCTACTTAAACAGTTACTATTAGCAAACACAATTATCTTAAATCACTAGTTGAATATCTAACCACTAACTACTAGTCAATAACAACTAATCGCTAATAAAAATGTTAACAACTGATAAAACAACTAACCACTACTAAAATAGCTAATTTTACCGAACACGCCCATTGTCCCTTTTCCCTTTTTGTTTTGCTATTAATTGTATAATATTAACACCTAACCCCAAATTACTTAGATGTATCTTTATTTTAATTAGGCATATCATTAGGTTAAGTTAGAATAGGTAATAAAATTCAACTTTCATCTATCTCGCATCTTTTATTTATTTGGGCACGGACAACACGTCAAGAGAGAAGAAATAATTTATTTCACTAATCAAGGTTAAGCAACCAAATAATAATTCTCTTAAATAAAATCGCGAATATATATCCACGTATATATTTTAGTTATTTGACCTAATTTATTTAATCAAAACTAATTAATTAATTTAACTCATACAACCATTTCAAATAAAATTACGGGTAATACAACACCATTCCATCATTCATTCATATAAATTTTTTTCATTTAATACATGATAATACAACATATAAATTGAGACAAAACACTTAAAGAAATATCTTGTAGTAAGATATATATCATTTTTATTTTTGTAAAATTTAAGGGGAAAAAATAGTATTACCTATCTTTATCGATTAACCAGTCTAATCAACTTACGGTAAAATGTCTAAAAGTGGTCTCTTCATGATGCACTTGACATAATATAAGTGTACAATAATAACCACGATAGAATAGAAAAGATAAACGCAAAGATAAAAAATAAGTTAATTTTAATCAATATATTTAATAATCGAGTCAAATTTAAATAAAATTTAAATTTATTTGAAAAATAACAAATAATATATTTTTACTATAATCGGTCAAATCATCTCTAACTTTGTCTCAAAATCGACATAAGTTACATGGGGTTAGAATTCAAATTGTTCCAAGAAAACTCGTCTTGCGTAGAAGAATAGTTAGTAAAATTCCCTCCCTCCCTTCCTCTCGTTACTCTGTCTTGTTTCTTTCATTCTCTTCACCCATCCCCGCCACTGAAATTCTGTGAATCCCACAAATGGTAGTCACTTTGATGGCTTCCTGGGCACCCAATGAGAGCTTCGGGTAAAGCCCACTTCTCTTTATCTCACCTCCACTCCTCTTCACTGCCCGAAATCCTCAAGATTCTACTCTCTTCTCCCGCGGTAACTCTTCCTCTGTTTTCAGAGACTAATCGCTTCCCCATTTTAGTTTCTTATCATCAAGCTTCAAACCTAAACCTCTAAATGGGTACGGATAATTCTGGCAATAAAACGATTAGGCTTGGATTTTCTCGGAAGTTCCCTGTTGGGTCTGGCGTTTCGAGTTCATCCCTGGTAAGTTCTTCTCCTGTAAAATTTGTTTATCCTGTTATTCGAGATTTCCCTCCTGGTTGTGGCCCAAATGCTGCAAGAACCACCAAAATGTGTCCAGAAAAAGAGTTCCGCTCTGGGTCTGGCGTTTCGAGTTCATCCCTGATAAGTTCTCGTGTAAAATCTGTTTATCCTGTTATTCGAGACTTCCCTCCTGGTTGTGGCCCAAATGCTGCAAGAACCACCATAATGTGTCCAGAAAAAGAGTTGGGGAGAGAGAAAATTTCTGGGGCATGGACTGATGCCTCTACTCGGAGGCGCTTGGTGGGTGCTTCGAAAATTAAGCCCCCATTGAGTGGTAAAAAGTGGTCGAAAATCCTCAGAAATTGAAGGGAAAGGAACCAGTGGGGTTTTGCTCAGTGAGTGCTCCTCCGTTGGGTGATAGAATGGTGGCTAAAAACCCCAGAATCTGAAGGGAAAAGAACCAGTAGGGTTGGACTTAGATGATGTTGTGAAAAACAAGCTCCCATTGAGTGATACATTGGTGAAGGAAGCGAAAATCCCCAAGGAAGTGAAGGGTAACGAGCCAGTGAGGTCTGGAGAGAGAGAAAAAGTGGTCGAAGATATTCAGAAATTGAAAGGAAGGGAACCAGTGAGTGCTGTTAAGGAGCCAATGAGGCCTGGAGAAAGAGAAAAGGTGGTTGAGATGCTTAGATTGTTTAGGCGGAGGTGTGATGAAATCTCTAGAAACAAGAAAGGGGCCAGGAGGGTGGATACAAAGGCAGATATGGCTCTGCGAAGGGAAGGGAAGATTGTGCATCAGTCTGCTTTGATGATTGGTAGTGTACCTGGGGTTGAAGTTGGGGATAAGTTCTACTATAGGGTTGAGCTAATGATTGTTGGCTTGCATAAGCATCTTCAAGCTGGAATTGATTTTATGGAGTTTGGCAAGAAACAAAAAAGATTGCTACTTGCGTTGTTGCGAGGGAGGGCCATTTGGATAAGATGAACGATCCAGACAGCTTGACTTATGTAGGGGTAGGAGGGAATTCCAAGCCCAAGGAAGTTGGCCGACCTCCTCATCAAGAGCTTGAGGGTGGAAACCTCGCTTTGCAGAACAGTATGAAGATGAAAAAAGAGGTCAGGGTAGTGAGAGGGATCAAGGTCAGGGTAGTGAGAGGGGTCAAGTTCAGGGTTCAAAAGATTCTGTATGTGTATGATGGTTTGTATGAGGTGAAGAATTGTACGAAGAAGAAAGGTCCAGAGGGTAACATGATCTTTGAGTTTCTGTTGATGCGTTGCTTTGGACAGCCTGTCATCCCCTGGGAAGAGTATAAGTGTAGCAGATGACGAGGTTTCTTGTGTGTGTATAGAAGGTTGTAGGCTTCGGGCTTTTGCATCAGTTTAGCAAGGATGTTAGTTTGAGACTTGTTGAAAGGAATAGGATATTTGCGACTGAGTAGAGACTTTGTGGATAAAATGTTACATTTAGGCTCATATAGGACGTTTATGCTGAACTATGTAGGCATGTTGACTACTGAATATGTGTCATTGTAGGTTGATCTCTAGCCAGTTTGTTGAAGTACAATAGATGAGTGCTTTGTTTTATACGTGTTGATGGTTAATTGCAACTCCAAACTCTTGAATTGAACCTTATCTTTTAAAGTTCACAAGTGACATTTTGTACCATCCATACCTGTCATTACTACTTGCAAGTAGAGCCTCCTTGTCTTGCTTATATAATTCAAGATCTGAAATGTCAATGTAGTGCTCCTTGTTGAATATACCATTATGTTAACCTTTTGTTGATGTTTTTCTTTTGATAATAGGCATTGAAATGTGGATTTGGTTCTAGTTTTTGTAATGGTTTGCAGGTATAGTTACCTTTGCAAGAATTTCTCGTAGTTTGATTTCGCACTGAAGAAAGATCTGGCACCATCTGATTCTCAATTTTCCATGTTTTCCTATTTATGGGGTCAGTTTCTTTTGTCCTGATAATCTTCATTTTTGACTTCATTTTCATACTGCACTGCTTCTTAATTAATTAAGCATTGGGAAAATATTGTGGAATGAAAACGAACCTCTTCTGCAGAGCTGCTTATGATGCTTATGCAATGGTTAACGATGTAATTTCTGTTTTGTACTTTTTTTTGGGGGGTCAATTTGTCTCCGTTGTCGGTCAGATTCAACGCTTTCTTTAATTGGGATTTTTTAAAAAACTATTAGCTTATTTCGTTTTGCATTATATTCACAGCAACCGAAATATTTGAAATCTGAGGATCTCCTTATGAATGATTGTCATGATCTGATTCTGTGCTCGAATCTCAATAACTCAACCATGTTGTGGCCTTTGAATAGTGAAGAGGCCAAAGCCTGGTTGGTAGCTTTGTCAATCATGGACCTTGTTTTATCTCTTGCTGTTCGCTGCCTTCTCCTTGTCCTTCCTCCAAGATGATGTTCAAGGCCATAGATCAGCACATATCTCCCTGAGAACAGAAAATGGCTCTCTCATATCAATGTCAAAGTATGTATCAAGAAACAATGGTGTCTTGGAACATATATAACATGAAGAGAGGTGTGGCTTTTGCAGATGTGATGGCCAATTTAAAGCTTCATTGTCTTCATTAGAGATGGAATGGGTTACCAAACACATTGGAGATGCTTTTATCTACATTCCGTATTGTTATACTTTTTGTGGCAGAGAGTTCATATGTACGCAAACGGGAGCTTATCTAAGGGGGAAAACATCAGGTATGTCCTAGTACTCTCGAAACCTATAAAAAAAAGAGTTAGGAAGCATAAGATCCTGTCCTTATACTGAAAATTGGATTCTACATTTTGAGAGTGACAATCTGTGTGATAGATTAAGTTTGATGCTTCAAAGCAAAATTTTCTTTTTAATTTTTAAAAGTAAATAACTACCTCCAGTAATTGGTTTATAAGCATTTATTTCAACAAAAATGACAGGGAAAAAAGAAAATGTTGGAAGCTTCACTGGTTGATATCAGTACCTCCTGATCCTATGGATTGGTTCTCAAGTTACAAGCACTGGTCTCCACCACTGAACCCAGTACGCTCTTCAGCAGTTCCTGGGAAGTTGATGATGAAGAGACCGTGCTATATATTGAAGATAGTGAGAATTAAGAGGAAGAATACTGAACCAACTTGACGAGGATTATAAAATACCACCAATCAATCTGGCAGTTGTGGCAGGACCACTCAGCATATCATGTGCAAGCCCTTTGAGGGAATTATGAATCATATTAATCTTTTCCCAGTTGAGGTACCGTTCCTCGTCTTCTCTGGTTCTCAAGATACTTTTTGTTATTTAGAGCCGCGTATTGAGATAGAAGCCCTTTGTTTGAAAAAGTTGTTGTAAGTAACTTCCCTTTGTTTCTATTGCTGATTGTGTTATTTTCTTAGTCACATTGATAGTGCAAACAATATTTCCATTTTTATATGATGTTTCACGTGCTTGAATATGAATTTGGCTACTAGCGGATGGTAAAAGGGGTAACAATTTGGCTGAGCACACCATGGCTATGTTTCTAGCTAACATTTAGATGCAGCCATCTATAGTTATTGAATTCATTTTAATACTCGGGTGTTCTTCTCGTCAATGTCAATCAATCTCAGCTAAAATAACATACTGTCATAGGGACATATAGTCTCTGTTTTTCAGAAACAAGTGTGAGGTAGTGCAAACATAGAAATCTCCAAACCCTAGCATCTGGCAGCAGGGCTCACGCTTGGTGGTGGCAATTATTGTTGAATTGTGGTCATTGCATTGTACCAAACTATGGTTACTTCATTCATCATATTACAGATAGGCTGCCTTGCATGTTGGTCATAAGGTAATTGTTATCAGTTGCGGGCATTAGTGGAAAGGCCCTAAGACCGAAGGATCCGTGTAGAGGGGGTGGGGGATAGGGCAAGAGATGGAGAAAGGATAGAGGAAGTGAAGTGACAAAAAGGAGCCTTTTTGCACTTGGATTTCGAGTTTTTTTTTTAAATACACATATTCTTTTAGTGAAAAGGACAACAAAAACTCTATGGTAGAATTACTTTCCGAATGAAGTCTCATCTCTTTTAACATGTTGAAACACTGTTTACACCAAACCTTTCTATTTCTATTAGATGTTAAGAAAATATCTCCTTATATCACAAATGGTGTTTAGTATAAAATTAAGAGAAAGGTAAAACCTATTTAAATAATTGTGTTTGATGTTTCTCCTCCGTTCATGGAGAGTTCATAACCTCTGGATAAAATTGATTGTGAACTCATTGTGTTTAGCGCTTCTTTTGTACATCTCCGCCTGTCCAGTATGTTTTCTCAGAAACTAGAATTTTCTCAGGGTTAAAAGGGCCACTTTCGTGATCCAAGATTCGACTTTTCCATCTCATTCTATCGGTAATGGCTTGAACCTTCACAAGAACTTCCACGGTATCTCTAAATATCACTTTCCCCTCTGGTCTGAGCAATCTATCCATCTCGAGCAAAATGTATGTGATGTCACATCTAGGGAGGGTAAAAGAGAAAAGGAAGGAGGACGAGAATAAGTATAACAACATAATAAACAAGACAATACTAAGCCATAAAAATGGATCTATGATAAGATCTTTACCTATCTTGGTAGATGCTAAAACCCCCACCAACATGAATGAGATCATATGTTCTCGGGTAAGATGAGAATGCTTCACACCAGTCTTGGTATGTCCCAATAAAACCTCGTTCATAGATCACACCTAGAGTGTCTGGGTTTGAATTGGCAGGTACCACATTCATGACCCAAACTGGATATTTCATCATAGCTGCAGCAAAGCCACCTAAGTATGCATTCATATCCAATACATTTCGATATTTTCCTTGGGAAAAAGGGCCCACAATCTTCTCGTAGTTAGCAACTCTATCTTTCCACAAGTCATTATCTGCTTGGAATTTCTCCAAAGTCAATCCTGGAATAGTGTTGCTGCCTATCCTAGGAGGAAGAGCGAGTGCACGCTCAGGCCATTTTTCTAGAGCTCCACCTGCGACTTCATCTGGGCTACTCACTTCAGGCAATGGGGTTATGCAGGCCTCCATATCTTTATACCTTTTCCAAAGAAAATATTAGTGATTTAACAACCTAGTCATCCATCTAACTAGTCAAAGTCTTGAGCTAATTTATGTAGTGAAAAAGGAAATCTTGATCCTCTGTTGTTGCTGGAAATGGAACTGCAATCTCAGTACCTCCTTTCATCTAATGGTTTGGATTCTAGCTTAGAGATTGTAGTTGCCCTTCCAGCTGTATAGAATCCATATCTCAAAAGGTAGTAAATAGAAAAATTTAAAACTCGAAAGTAAGTAGTACCAAGCAGCATCTGCATTGTCAGATTTGCAAATATGGGGCGTGTGATAGAGTTTCCTGCTCTTTATGCATTCAGCATGATTTATAGGTTTCTGCCAGATTGCAAGATCGCCTCGCTCAGTCACCTTCTTCCAACATAGCCGTTTGGCGACATCCTCAATTGCATCTTGCTCTTGTTTCAAATCTTCTTGAGTTCTATCCCAACCTCTCCAATATTTCTTCCAATGGATTGGAGGTCCGGAAAGAATCCAATAACCACCAGGTCTTAGCACTCTGTCCACTTCTATTAGATAAAATCCATCTGTATTAACATATTAATTGCCTTATTAGATTTCAGTTTCAGTTTGTACTTGAGTCTTGTGGCTTATCGAATAAATATAGAAAACTTACCCATCTTGTGCCAGGGTATTAAGCAACGAGAACAGTGAGCCATGTCAAAAGCCCTTGCTGGGTAAGGTAGCCTTTGTGAGCCCATGACACCTATCATAGCAGGAACCCCTCTTTCTAAGGCAAACCATACTTGTGCTTCATGTGTATCTCTTGGTGCAAAAGACATGGCAATTATGTCTCTCTTCAACAAGTAAGCACCCCAACTGGCAACCTTCGTTATTCAACCAGTGAACAATTCAAGTTACGAACTTACAATGTAATAAATGGAGATATTCATAGATTAGTAATGAAATATACTCCTCTACTGGAGTATGTAAGTTCACAGCAAAAAAAACCCAAATCTGGATCCGTATTTCGGAGTCCTGCCTAATCAACATTGAGGATATAGCAGTCTTGACTTTAAATTCAAATAAACTATTTCCATATCACTCTATATTAAAAACCATTACCTGCTTCTTATTTTAGAAATAAAGAAGTAAAGGATAGTTTAGTGAGAAATTTTACTCTTATACACTATAATCAAGCCCCATTTTGCCTTTCACATTCAACTGTCAAAAAAGTGGACGTGTATAATTTCATAGCATTTGAATCAAGATCAGGCCTTACTAGTGTGCATGGCATGCTTTTAATGACAAGAATGACATGTTAACTTAACGGAGTTTTTTGCAGTGCAACATACCCCACAACCAGTGTCAATAGCAGTTCGTATATTGCCGCTTGTGAGAGGGATAAGAGCATTAATATCATCAATGTAAGCATCAGCACCATGGGGGAACATAGTGCCTCCTCCAGGGAACCTAAATCGGTCACCCTCAACTTGGATCCAGTTTTGGACAGCCTTCTCAACACTGAGCTCTTTGTGAGGTATGTTGTCATACCATGAAAAATCTCTGCTTTGAGGCCACTTGAAGGGAGCCTTGTACTTTGGCGGGGGTGGAATGAGGCACAATAGCAACTCTTCTTTTGTAGGACAATGTCGCTCTCTGTACTTCAACAAGGACCTATCGAACTTCCTCCCCTCGGAGGATGCTGACATGGTGTGTACTCGCTATAGTTCATAGCACAAGGGGGAAATTGATCTTTCACTGGTTCAGAAGTGTTCATCTGTAACTCATGATGGCTCTCGAAATCCAGTATAGGAGAAGGAGTTGTTGCACCAGACTTTGGTTGAGGGGATGCTACATTGCAATCGATCTTTTTATCATCGTTGTTGCCTTGGAGTTGGTATTTGTTAGCAAGAGACGGTGCTTTGTGGTTCCAAGCTCCGAGGATGTAGAACAAGACACAAAGACCACTTACTCCCAGGATGTACGTAAGGCGCTTCCTCTTTGTTTCTGCATAGTGATGAGGTTTCGGAGATCCGCCTTGCTCCCGATCCCTTGCCATTTGTGCAACTTTGCTCTGAATGTCGCTGCAGTTAAACAATGATGTTAAGACTATATGACTAATTATAATTATTCATGAACATTGAGATCATGTGATGAATATGTTTGTTTCAATACTGAGTATGTATGTATGTTCTTATGTAGTGGGTACAGTGAAAGAGATTAGGACAACATACCTCACAAAGGTATCACGGTTGTTTTAATGTAACACCTTGCTTCAATATACCATCATCGTTTTTAGTAAAAAGAACATGTCATAACTAAATAAATATAAATAAGTATATAATTATCCAGATTTGCCAACAATCGATGAAAAGGTGAATGTTGGACTTGATATACATTTGACGAAGAAGCGTTCCATCTGATAGCGACTTTTTCAGAATTTGGAAAATCGGGAGACAATATGAGACAAGATGTGGTCTTTTAACTATCAGAAGTAGAAAGGAGAGGAGTAATACAGAGGAAGGAAATGTTGGATTGTAGGAAAAGGAGAAGAAGAGAATAGAAGAAAGAAAAAAGGGATCAAGGGGTTCCACAATTTAAGGTGATAGTAGGGGATATGATTAGTGTTGAATGCTCCTTCCTTCTTCTTTGGTTTATCCCTTGTTTATTAGCCCTTTCCATTTTTAGAAGGGAAAAATAGTATGTGTGGGTAAATTACACACTACCTAACACCCTAAGAGATGTTTTACTCCATAGCATGTGAACAGCCGACATATTAGGCCTCAACAAATAATTATTGGTCTAAAAATTCTCAACTACCGTTTTTCTTGGAGCATGCATATTCCCCTCTTTCCCTCTATCTCTCTCTTTTTCCTCTTCTATCGAATCCTTCCATTCTATGATATACAATCTTTTCATTAAATTTGATAAAACTGACCCGAATTGAACGGGTCGAACCGAATGATTCGAAATTCAAATCGAATCGACAACTCGAAACAGATTGAATCGATTTTGACTCGACCCGAAAGTGAACCGACCGAAACAGAACCGACCCTAAATCTAATGAACCCGATTCAAACACGAATCGAAATGACCCGATCCAAAATCGAACCGACCCGAAATATAATTGACCCGATTAATACCCTAACTAGAAATGACCCGAATCGAATCGGACCCGAACCGATTCAACCCAAAAAAAAGTGATTTGAATCCGAACCGACTCAAATTTGAATTTGACCCAACCTACATTAGATGGGTCTCTATAACTTTTTAATCTTTTTTATGGGTATCTCGGGATGAACTTTTGTGTTTGTAATAGTACAATTTTGATTGACCCAGTGTCCTATTCAAACGGATCCATACCAAAGGATGGTGGTGGACTCGATAGTATTCCGTATGGTTCTTTAAACTATACCGAAACCATCCCTAAAACCTACCCAAACCGACTTTGACCCAACCCGAACCGAAAATGACCCAAATTAAATTCACCCGGAGTTGACTCGATCCGAAATTAACACGAACCAAACCCGAACCGACCCGAACGAGATCGACCCAAAGTTGACCCCGAACCGAACTCGAATCGAATTACCCGATTGTCGGGTCTACTTTTAACTAATTTTTTCGTTTCAATGTCTAACACTTTATAGTTCGAATAATATATTAAATAATAATTAGTTTACTAATTTTCTCCTTATTAATTACTTTTCTTCTCTTTTTCAACGACTTTTTTCATTTTCAACAAATCTTGGAATAATTCGATCTTTTAATATAAATTTTGTCATAAATTTTATGTTTCCTGAGTATTTTTCTAAAAGTAAAAAACGATAAATATTTTAAAACAGAGAGGAGTTTCAATCCCTATTTTTAACTAAGAGGTTCTTAACCATAAAACCAAGTATTTGTTTTTTCAAAGACAACTAGTAGTTAGCGATCTGTTTTGAAAGTGATTGTATCACAATAGTAAATTTTTTTGAATGGCTAAGTACAACAACTAATAGGCAACCGTTCTCACAAGCGTTCTATCTAAGTTGTCCTCCGTTAGAATGGAGAGAAAAGAAGAACAAGGGATAGAAAACCAAATTAAAGTAGAATAAATTCAATGACCAAACTTGGCTACCCAATCAGCAGCCCGATTCCCTTCTCTATATGTGTGATGAATAAAAACTTGATTGCACCTCCAAAGGAAACAATAAGTGTTTTGAATCAGCGTCTGGATTTCCCAAGGAACCTGAATTTCTCCTTTAACTACTTTAATGACCGTTAGATTATCTTCTTCTAAAATAATTAAATGAAACTCCACTCGGACTCGCTGCTTTGACACCATTTCTCATGGCAGTAGCCTCCACTAAAAGGACTAAGGATGGCCCCAAATTTGTTGCTCCACCTTGTAGAAACCTGCCATCCCAACTTCGATCATGAAGCCTCCCACCGCCGCTGAAAAAGACATTAAACCGTGGAAGTTGACTTTGATAAATCCTCTAGGTGATTTGTGCCAACAAATTAGATAGTTAGAAGTGTTGACACGTACAGAGGGGAAGGTAAGGATGGGTTGAAATGTTGATCCAATCTGCTCCTAGATCGCCATTCAGCCTAAGATGATTTGGCTCGAAGGATTGTAACAATGGAATTGAAAGATCCATTGTTGAAGACTTTATCATTTCTACTCTTCCAAATAGTCAATAACAAATGAATCAATTGGATCATGTGAGGCGGTTCTCTCAACCTGTAACGCCCTAATCACTATTACTTAGTAATCCCCTCATTAGAGAGTATTACCTAAGGTCGCAGCGAAAGATAACGACCGAATACGTTACCGCCACCTAAAAATAGGACCAGACTAAAACAAAATACAATAAAAACATGTGTTAATAAGTTATGCTTAGTGACTCCTGATAGGATAGCACTAGATATTCATATCTCGAGGAGCTAAACCATATAAAATAATTAAACCAACCCCACAATACAATTCCGATACATCTATATATTATACAAGCCTATATAATCGTCTACGATACGCAACATGTAATACATCCCAAGGTCAACCCAAAAACCAGATGAGGAGAAAATCACCGTGAGCGTCTAGACCCATCATAGAGCGATGATAATGACATATCCAGCTAGGTCTTGCTTCCGTCGAGCTTCTCGAGCAAAGGACTATTCACAAATGTTTTTCCTAAAAACAAAAACAATAAAATAATTCGAAAAATGAGTCGAAACTCAGTACGAAAATTCCTACACAGTCAAATATCTTTGAAACTTTTAACTGAGCGAGTACATTTCAATTCATTTTAGTTCGAAATCAAAGGGAGAGAATACGAGTCAAATTTGCTTGCGTAATTTCTCATGTTAAACAAGTATATGAGATTGTATTAAAGTATATGCAAGCAAACCACTAAATTATATTTTGGGTCTTGTTTAAATATGATATGTAACTTAACTACTTGGGGTGCAAATAATTATCGTTATTGGGACCCAACCAACATGTTACATTCACAAATGTAAATGGTATTTTATTTTATTCACTTAGCCTGATCCTATTTTTAGGACAACGGTAATATCTATGATCGTTACTTTCCACTGCGACCATACATAATATTCTCTAATGAGGGATTATTAGGTAATGGTGATTGGGGCGTTACACAACCTTACGAATGTATAGATAATATGTTTCGGAGAAGGATTCTCGCAATTGACTTAGATTCATATCTAGCCTAGCTGGCAAAAATTCGGGTTCGGGTCTTATCGGGTTTGGTCAATTCGGACATTCGGACAAATCACCCCTACCCGAACCCTGTTCGAATTTCAATTCGGATGCACTTTTCAAACCCGAACCCTAACCCGGTTGTCCGATTACCGAACCCGATTGTCCAGTTGACCGAATTTATACAAAAGTAACGATCGGAGAAGACTTGGAGAAGACTAAAGCAACGATCGGAGGCAACGAACGTAGGAAAGAAACGCCTGCACCGGCGGCAACGAACGGCGGCAACGAACGGCGGGACCAACAAGATCTCGTCATCGGATAAACAAGAGAAATAAATCCGGTGACCGCAGAGAGAAAGCGAGGAAGGTGGACGGTGAGGTTGGAGAAGGTAGAGCAGAGGGAGGTCACGAGAGGTTGGAGGTTGGAGAAGGTGGACGGTGAAGAACGTGGAAGGAAGGTGGCTGCTAGGCGTCGAAGGGAGAGAGGGAGGTTGGAGAGGGTGGTCGGTGAAGAACGTGGAGGGAAGGTGGCTGCTAGGCGTCGAAGGGAGAGAGGGAGGTCACGAGAGGTGGGACTGAGTGGGAGGTGGACTGAGAGGGCAGCAATGGGACGTGTGTTTTGAATGAAAATTAGGTTTCTTTATGCTTTTATACTCGGAGTGTAAGAGGGAGGAAGATCTAGAATTAGGGTTAGTTATGGGTCGCCGAAACTATTACAATTGAGCAGCCCAAATTCCATTAAACTGCCCCTAGCCTACAATGCTCACCATTTGATCTTTTGGGCCTTATGCATGATGTAGCCCAATTTTGTACACAAAATCAATTCGGGTTCGAGACGGGTCCAATTGACCGAATTTGTCCGAACCCGAATTTTTCAAAAATTCGGTCAACCCGAATTTCCCCTCATTACCCGAACCTGACCCGGTTTACTATTCGGTCATGTTCGAATGACCGAATTTTAAATTCGGTCACAAAATTGTGACCAAACCCGGTTTTTTCGGGTCGGACAAATTCGGTTATTCGGGTCGGTAGGCTTTTTGCCGGTGCTACTCTAGCCATTTATGCCGAAAAGTTGTGTCCCAAGTATCTATGACACAAGTGCATTGTGAGAAAAGACGGTCAATTGACTCACAATGAACTTGACCAAGCGGACAAATAGTATCAATGTTCGACCTTCTTTTAGTTAGGTTATCCTGTGTAGATAAAACATTGTGACCAATTTGCCACATAAATATTTTCAACTTAGGCATCAAATTCACATTCCAAATTCATGCAAAATCCTATGATGGTGAATTATTGGGAATATTATGGGCATTCCAAGTGGCGAGACTTCGTTGTAAACTTTCCGCTGCTAGACAAACCCTAACAAACGGAATCCTCAATGTCATGAAAAGAGAGAGGAATAGTCTTAATAACTTGACAAATATCAGCCGGAAGAAAAGAATTAAAACATATCGGATCCCACTCTTTACCCGAGGTTATAAATTCATTGATTGTGGCATCCAATGAGAGAATATTTGGAAGATTACTCTCATAATAATTCAATAACTTAAAATTACCACACCAAAAATCATGCCAGAATTTCGTATTTTTGGTTGACTATTTTCTATCTTAAGCCCCTTTTAAAAGATCACGTTCTTTAAGCAAACATTTCCAAGTCCAAGAATTAGAAACTTTGATTTTCCTTGAGAAAAAGTCCTCCGATAGAGGATACTTAGTTCTTATAACCGACCCCTAGAAATTATTTTCATCATATAAGTATTTCCAAATAAGTTTACAAAGAAAGACTTGGTTAATTGCCTTAATTTTCCTAAGGCCCAAACCCCCAATTTCTTGGGAGTTCAAATGTTATCCCAAACTACCATTAGTAACCCGATGACATCCTTTTCCAAAAAAATCCCGATTAATTTTATCCAGAGAGTTAGACATGCTTTTAGGTAGTTTAAAACTCTACATCACATGAGCAGGTAGGGATTCAAGATTAGACTGTATAAGCACCACCATACCCGCCTTAGAGAACGAATTAGCTTTCCAGTTTTGTTATTTTCTATATGCTCTCGTTAAAAGATCCACAAAAATAAAGTTGTTGGATCTACCTTTGAAAACAGGACAATTTAGGTACTTCCCCAAAGAATCTGAGTGTGGAATATAAACACAAAGGAAACTGTATTCCTATTACCAGCCGAAGAATTTTTGGAAAAACAATCGCCGACTTATGAAAATTAATAAGTTGGTCGGACTAACTACATAAATCATTCAGAATATTATGGAGTCTAAGACATGTCTCAAAATTGGACTTACAAAAAAATGCTATCATCCGCAAATAGCAAGCTGGGGATTTTTTGGGATTGCGGACAAATTTTAATCTCAATCCCCGATTTAGGGTTTAAAGAAGCGAGATGAAGCCTATACGTCAATACATCCATACACAATATGAACAAATATGATGATAGGGGTTAACTTGCCTCAATCCTCTAGATGGTCTGAAAAAACATAAGACTCATCTTTGATAACAATTGAAAATGTAACCAAAGTAATACATTCACGTATCCAATTAATTCAAACTGAATAGAAACCCAAATCCTTGAGACAATCAAAGATAATATCCCATTCAATTCTATCATAAGCTTTCTTCATATTCAATTTCAGTCAATATAAGCTTGTTTCCCTTTAATATTTTTAAATTTGTTAATGATTTCATGTGCCAAAGACTATTATCATGGATATCCCTATTAGACACGAAGGAACTCTGGTAGGGGCTGACAATCCTTTGTAGAAGATGCCTCAACCTATTGACTAGAATTTTTGAAATAATCTTGTAAAAACTATTGCACAAACTGATTGGTCCGAAGTGCGAATTAAATGAAGGGCTTGTAACTTTCGGTATTAACGCAAAGAAGGTATGATTAACATCTTTGAATAATTTCCCATTATTAAAAAATTTCATAATGCACGCCGTAATATTATTACCAATAATATCCCAATGTTGCTTGGAAGAACCCAGCGCCAAAGCCTTCAAGTAGTTTTAGCTGGGTTCATTTGAAAAACAACGAGTCTTAACCTCGGCAGGTGAAATCGGAAGGATGAGCTGGTTACTATCCTCATTGGTAAGCCGGACCGACATATTAGTGCACATATGTATTCTATTAGTACCCTGTTGAGACTTAAATCTTTGAGTAAAATCCGTTACAAATTTTCAGTGAATATTCTCTTTATCATGGATCCATCCTCCAAACTCATCTTTAATTCTATCTATATTTATTTTTTTCTTCCGGAAAGAACAACAGACAATGAAGGAAATTAGAGTTTCTGTCACCTTTAGTCAACCATTCTTTTCAATAAAACTTTCCCCAATATTTTTAATTAAACAAAAGAAGTCACTCCCTTTGTTTGATGAAGCAAGCCTGCCAATGTAATAATTTTATGATTACAAGAGTAAGACATAATTCTATCTTCCATCATTTGTAAAAGATTTGAATTCCTATTTATCTTGTGAGAGTAGTTACAATAAATTTTAGAGACCCATAACTTAAGCTTAGACTTAACATAAGCGTCCCTCGCGAGTAACCATTCCATTGCGAGTAACCATTCCATTGCTACTTGACAATTTTATTGACTTTCAGGTAGTTAGACCAATGATTTTGAAATCTAAATGTTCGATAAGAATGCTGACGAATAACGGGGCTAGAATCCAACAGAATGTAATTGTGATGTGAACACCAGAATGGCCCATGAGAGACAGAGCAATTGGGGTACATATTTCGCCAATCGGAGCGCGCAATAGCCCTATCTAATCTTTCATAAATAAGATGTTCTTTCAAAAAATTTCCAGGTGAATATTCTACTAAATATAGGAATGGATTCTCCCTAAATGTTAGATAGAAATGAAAGACGAGATTACGTCACATAAGTTCATATGATTTTATTCAATGTTTTATTGTATGTCACATTCTTTTAAAAAGTTATTGTTCAACGATGTCGCCTATAGTCTAATAAGTATATTGTTTAATTTACGAAGTTCTTGGGCATGTTCCTTTTAGCAGTTAAAACTAGGGATAAGATAAAGCAATAAGAGTGGCAAGCAATTATACAGGGAGCAATAAGAAATAGTAAAAAGTTGTTATGAGCAGTCGAATAAATAATTAATTTTTTTCTTTAACCATATGACCGACACTATAAAGTTAATTATTGTTTTTCTAATACTAATTAAATCAGTCGCTAAATAGTGTTCAGGTCTTTCTGTTTGATATGTTTTTTTTTTGGATAAATTTTGTATGTATGTATTGATAAAAAATGATAAAACGTTTGATTTAAGGATTTTTTAAAAAATGAACTTGAATTAGCATAAATTTTTATATATCAGATGTCAAATTAGCATAAAGTTGTTAGATTTGATTATGTAAGAGTGGATGTGATGTGATCCTAGATGATACAGAATTAACATATTTATTTTGTATAATTCTCCTTATATCAAAATTATATGTGCAATTTTTCTTTCAATGGACATACCTATTATCCCGACATATTTGATTATCAATTTTTTAAAATTAATACTGATTCATATTTGGTATCGAGCCTTTATGAGCAAGAGGTCTCATGTTTAAATCTCAACAACCCTCATATTAATTATTGCATCACACTTTAAGCCCAAAGGCATTTGCGTGATGGGTCGTGTTAGAGTATAAACCTATTATAATACTATCAATAATTTGGCAAAAATTTATCACACAAGTAATTGTTTATTTGATCCCGGATTATGGAGGCCAAGAGAGGACATAGAAAAAGTAAGTGAAATAAACGATAGAAATAGAGGAAGTAAACTCGACAAAAATTAACCCGGCTTGAAAAAGCTACTAATTAATAGGCCACACTCAATCCAAATCTATTCAACCCCGTTGAGTGAAGGTGAAAACTGAGAACTTTGGGAGTAATTGTCTTTCTCCCTTGAACATATATTGTATATATATACTAGGTAAAGAGAAAGTTACAAGTCACATAGAACTCTATGTTTAGAGTCCTACACAGACGAGAATTAGATAATTGTAAACATATACAATAACTACTACTGAACTCCTATTTAAATACAACTATATCTAATACTCCCCCTCAAGTGGGGTTGTGAAGATCCGAAACACCCAACTTGCCAAGTAAGTAACTAAGCTGTCGATCCCCAAGTGCCTTCGTAAAAATATCAGCAAGTTGCTCTCTAGTGGATACATATTGAGTGATTATCTCACCGGACAATAACCGGTCCCGAACAAAATGACAATCAATTTCAATATGTTTGGTACGTTCGTGAAACACAGGGTTGGCTGCAATATGAAGTGCGGCTTGATTATCACGATGACGAGCGAGCGAACGGTACCTGGATATTGAGGGATTGTAACAGATTCCGTATCCAAATGACCTCACTAGTGGCGTTAGCCATGGCACGATATTCAGCCTCTGCAGATGAACGGGAAACAGATAGGTTGCTTCTTTGTCTTCCAGGAAATAGGTGCCGACCCTAGAGTAACAAAGTAACCAGATATGAGACCTTCTAGTCATAGGACAACTTGCCCAATCGGAATCGCAGTGAACACGAAGGCAAAGATCATTGGATGTAGGTAAAATAATCCCTTGACCAGGAGACGATTTTAGATAACGAAGGAGATGAACTGCTGCATCCCAGCGACCTTGCTTTGGATCTTGCATGAACTGGCTTAGTATGTGTACCGAATATGTGATGTCCGGGCGAGTGATGGTGAGGTAGATTAATCTTCCAATCAGACGGCGATATTGACTTGGGTCGAAATTGGAGCTCCTGAATCCGGTGTGAGTTTGTGTTGTTGCACCATAGGGAATGTACTTGGGTTTACACCCAAGCATCCCTGTCTCGGATAGTATATCTAGTGTGTACTTGCGTTGGCATAGGAATAACCCGGTATATGAGCGAGCAACTTCAATTCCTAAGAAGTACTTGAGTGGACCCAAGTCTTTTAACTTGAACCGTGTGTGCGGATAGTCTTTAAAACTACTGCAAAAAGATATATCGTTTCCGGTTAGGACAAGATCATCCACATATACTAGGAGGGCTAGAAATTTATCCCCTTTGGTATACGTGAACAATGAGTGGTCTAAGGGGGATTGTTGGAATCCATAATCCTGTAATGCGGAGGCAAGTTTAAAGTACCACCGACGAGGTGCCTGTCGAAGCCCATAGAGAGATTTTTCAGTTTGCACACTACATGTGGTTGTGAAGTGTGAAAACCAGGTGGGAGTCTCATGTATATATCTTCATCCAAATCACCGTGAAGAAAAGCATTGTGGACGTCCATCTGATGTAGACTCCATCCTTTGGTCTGCTGCTACGAGTCAAGAGAGTACGCACTTGTGACCATTTTGGCGACCGGAGCAAAGGTTTCATGATAATCTTCTCCTTCGACCTGGTGGTTTCCCAAAGTAACAAGTCGTGCTTTAAAACGTTCTACCGTCCCATCTGCATTATATTTGATTTTGTAGACCCATTTGCATCCAAGAGCCTTTTTGCCCGGAGGTAGTGGAACAAGTTCCCATGTGTTGTTGTCTTCAAGAGCGGAAATTTCGTGCGCCATTGCCTCGCGCCAGCGAGATCCTGAATTGCTTGGGAGAAATGACGAGGCTCTTTCCCGGAGGTAATGGCCGCTAATAAAGCACGATGAGCGAAGAGAACCGGTCATAGGAAACAAAATGAGCCAAAGAATGAGGATTACCCGAAGAAGCGTCATGAAGCGGTGTCGAGGCAGGGGTGTCATTGCGATAGTGTGGCAGACATAATCACGGAGATGTGGTGGTGGTCGGCGATCTCGTTGTGGGCGGGCTGGAGTACTGTTAGGTGTCGTCTCCCTTGCGGTAGAGACATCTTCCGGATCATTGTGAGAAACTCTATTGCTAGGCCCATCCGTATGGCCCATTGAGGATGGAGGCTGAGATGGTGTAGAAAGGGTTAAATGATTATCCGGGTCAGCCGAAGTAGAGGCTGCTGGAGGCCCATGTGCTCTCGATCTGTTGGGTAAGGTGGAGGGTAGTCCGAATTGGGTTTACGGCGGAAAAGAAGGAGAAGGCCCGTGCGGAGCATAAGGCTGGGGCGCTGCTAGTGGCGCCTGTACTGGTTCCGAGTGGGCCAGTGAATGAGGCCCGGTTGAGGAGGAAACAGTGGTTTTGTGGGCGTGTGGGCTTGTGCTGCCATGGGCCAAGCAAGAATCATGTTACGGAAGTAGTTGGGTTATGGGGTATGTGGGAATAGGTGAAGTTTGTGAATTTTGTGATGGTGGGTTTAGGTTAGATGCAAGAGGAAATTTTGTTTCATAAAAAACAACATCCCGTGAAACAAATATTTTCTTACTCTCAAGATCGTAAACTCGCCACCCTTTTTGTCCGTGAGGATATCCCAAAAATATGCACTTAGTAGCACGAGTATCAAATTTGTCCCGATTGCGATCGTGGTTGTGTACATAGCACAAGCACCCAAAAACACGCAAGTGATCGTAGGATGGGCTTAGACCGAACAAGATCTCATAGGGACTCTTAAACTTGTGCAACTTTGTGGGTGTGTAATTTATCAAATATGCAGCTGTTAGAACACACTCTCCCCAAAAGCTGATAGGCATCGATGCTTGGAATCTTAAAGCTCTAGCAACATTTAATAAGTGGCGATTTTTCCGTTCTACCCGACCATTCTGTTGAGGTGTATCCACACATGAGGTTTCGTGAAACATGCCACTTTTAAGGAGAAATTTTTGTACTTCTCCTTTAAACTCAGTCCCATTATCACTCCGTATCTTCTTAACACAAGTCCCAAATTGAGTTTTTACCATAGAACAAAATTGCACAATACGTTCATATGTTTCCTTTTTATCCCTAAGTAAGTAAACCCAAGTACCTCGACTATAGTCATCTACGATGCACAAAAAATAGTGGCAACCTGAAAGTGATGGTGTATGATATCGCCCCCACAAATCACAATGAATCAAATCAAAGGGTTTACTTGCACGGGAATTACTTAAAGGAAAACTGTGTCTAGTTTGTTTAGCCCTATGACATACATCGCAACGATCTGAAACTTCCTTATTCAACTTAAATTCAAAAATAGAGGATAGTGAAGCTAAACTACCAAAAGATGGATGTCCCAAACGTTGATGCCAACGAACGTAGTCGTTCTTCTTTAGTGCCGCATGTGCCGAACCACCACGCATGTCTTTGAAGAAGTACACCCCATTGCCTGGATCACCCGCTCCAATCGGCTTTTTCGAGGTAAGGTCCTGTATAATACAAAAATTTGGCCCATAAGAAACAACACAATTCTCATCAATAGCTAGTTTTTGTGTTGAAATAAGGTTGCATTTAAAACTCGGGATGTATAGAACATCCTTCAAAAAATATCGGGACCAAGTTTTACTGTCCCGGCTTTTCAACATGCACTTCTCTTCCGTCGGGTTGTCCAATAATAATTGGCGGCGTCAATGTATATATCTCACTGAAAACTTCAAAATTAGAAGTCATATGATGAGAGGCTCCTGTGTCCAAAACCCATTTGCTTGAAAATTCGAGATAAACTCTTACCACTTAGCTTTTCCATTTTTCTTGGTTTTCCCTTTCTTTGAAAAGTGCAAATAGTTTTTCAACTCTGTGAAGGGGTGAAACCTGCAAACCCATATTCACCTCCTTGAGAAACCGCAGCTTCTCCTTCTCTTTCATGGCCAGTGCTTGCTCCGGTGCCGCCGACTAGATCCGAGTTCGCAAGAGCGGCTCGCCCTGTTGCTCCCCCATGCGCAATTGTCCGACGTTCTTTCCTTCGTGCCAATTCCGGTTTTGCCCGAGGTTTGCTTTCCCGACCTTCGATTTCTCCAATTAGGCGGATAGCCCACGATTTCGAAGCACTGGTGGCGTTCGTGCCCCGATTTTTGGCAGTGGGTGCATTTGGGGCGATTTGTGGTGACTGTCCGGTTGATTTGCGAGGCTCGAAGGCTACTCCTTCGATCCCTGTTCTCACCGATCCCGTGAATTGTTGTTGTCGTTCTTCTCGAATGATAACTGCATAGGCTTTATTAAGGCTGGGTAACGGTTCTGTGTTGAGAATTGTGGACTCGATGGTATTGTACTTCGTCGAATTTAGTCCCATGAGAAATTTATGAGCTTTCTCTTCTTCAAAAATTTTTGTGACTTCTCTTGCAGCTCCGCAAGTACATCTCGGTATTGCTTGGTAAGTTCCTAATTCATCCCATAGTGATTTGAGTTTGGTGAAGTACTCGGTCACGAGTGAGATCTCCTTGTTCAATAAGTGTGATTTCTTGCTTGAGTTGATGAATTCGAATCGAATTTCCCTGTGAATAGCGTTCTTCTAGTTCTGTCCATATTTCACGTGCGGTGTACTGTGTATGCAACGGATCCATGAAGGGTTTTGTCAATTACATTGTAGAGCCATGCGATCACCATTGAATTTGCTTTCTCCCGGGCATCGGCTTACGGGGTATTAGCATCGGGTTTCGTAATTGTTCCATTAACGAACCCAAATTTGTTTTTGGACTTCGAGTGCATTAATACATATTCGAGACCGGTTTCCATAATTATCTCCGTTGAGTATAATCGGGCTGATTATATACCCTGGATGATCATCTGTACTTAGGAAGTAAGGAGATGTGAAGTCGTTTACTTCTTGTTTGCTATCTTTGTTCTGTTTGTTGTCTCCCATTGTTTATGATTTTGGAGTTCAGCGTTTCAAGGCTCGATACCATGAAAACCGAGAACTTTGGGAGTAATTGTCTTTCTCCCTTGAACATATATTGTATATATATACTAGGTAAAGAGAAAGTTACAAGTCACATAGAACTCTATGTTTAGAGTCCTACACGAGACGAGAATTAGATAATTGTAAACATATACAATAACTACTACTCGAACTCCTATTTAAATACAACTATATCTAATAGAAGGTAATAAGAATAATAATTTTGGCTTTGTGCTTGTTCATTGAATGTTGTGTGTTTATTATATGATTTTTCTTACACTTTACTTTCACTACTAATGATTGTCCATTATTTTGCATTATTAATTTAAAGAGACGTTACATAACTATCATAATACTTCACAAGCAAATATTATTACTCTTATCTTTCGCAACTTCTTTCTTGTAAAAAAATATTATATACAAAAATTATACATCGTAAAATTTCAAGAAAACAAAATAGACATAAATAAAAATGGTGCGATATATTAAAAATATTAAAAATACACAACATAACATACTTCACAAGCAAATATTATTACTCTTATCTTTCGCAACTTCTTTCTTGTAAAAAAAAATTTATATATAAAAATTATATATCGTAAAATTTGAAGAAAACAAAATAGACATAAATAAAAATGGTACGATATATTAAAAATATTAAAAATACACACGGTTATGTTGTGGTAATTTTGGCAAAGTGAATTTGCCTAATCATATTTTTAAACAATACTACTATAATAATATAAATTTATTTGAAAATGTTTAAGATGTACTTGAATTATAGCACCTAGATGAGTCAGTGTATTGGGCTCGGGTTAAGACGAAATCAAATTTTTCCTAAAAAATAAATAGTTCAAGTTGCATAAACCCAAATTAGTCTACACTTTCTCAATCTATTATGAGCAAATATGCATAAAAACCTCCATATAATATTAATCGTTATTACTTATACATTACTGGTAATAAATTTAAGTGTAACATGTGAATTGATATAATAGACAGGTTAAAATAAACGTTGAAAACTTAGACAGGTCGTCATTAATGAGCCAACTCATTGTTATCCCGTCTATTATTGACACAACTGTTTATCGCCCTTATTTAAACAAGTCAAGCCAATCTACCTAATGGGGATGTCATATTCATACCGTAATCTAAAGTTTGAATATTTCTTAATATTATTTTTAGAAAATATAAATATTATACTCTTTTGTAAAACTATGGTCCTATGGATAATTTGAAGTAAAAAATATATTAGGTTTTTATAATTGTCAAATAATAAATAAGCGATAAAAAGGCATTCTCAATCCGTTAGGTTGACATGAAACCTCCAAAAAGTAAATACGACCGCCTGTATTTTACTCAAACCCGAATACATACAACCCATATTTTATCCAAACTCAAATACATCCAACTCGTGTTTAATCTGTCTGCCGAATAAACAAGTCTAAGACAAAGGCAGAAAAAAAGGGAGAGAAAATGAGGGTGGAAGGGCCAAGGAAAAGGGTAGAATGGACTACTACTCAGCCATCCTAACAACCAGGAAAAGTTGGTGATACATGTGAGTGTAATATTTGAATATTCGGGAAATGGTGAAAGGGTTTCGATTTTAGAATGATTACTAATCAAATCGTTTAATCAGTTTTAATTTCGACTAGTTTTAATTTTAGTTCTCAAAAGAATAACCTAAATTAGGGAAAGTAAAACTAGTTCTAAACTTTTAGGAACCGGTCTTATCATGTTCGATATTATGATTTTCTAAAGTTGAAAACTAGTCCAATCCATTCTAGTTTGGTGCCCAAGATTTTAGGCGGATAGCTGAAACCGCTCATCCCTAGTTCGGGTGAAGATTGAGCTAGGTGGTGGTGGTTATAGAGCTAATGCAAGGAAAAGGGGCTTAGGTTTAATTTTTTTCCCAAAACAATATTTTTCCTATTTTTGTATTTTATAGGCACAACTAGTCTTTTTCATTAAAAAAACATGAAGTAAAATTGATTGTTCATTGTAGTTCCATCAAAATTATCATCGAAGTCTTATTAGACTTTAGCTTTAAGGTCAAACATTATTCCAAAATGTAAGGTTTAACAAATTAGGTCACAATTTATGAAAGGAGTATGTGTCAATACACATTTCATTTATCCAAATCTTGAATTATATATCTAATGTCAATTATTACACTTTACTTATAATAAATATTTTTTAATATAAAAAGTTATAGTGTTTGTCGGTATATTACAGACCACTTTAATTTACTTCAAGCTTAATCGTATATATGTATTAATCAATCACAACCATTCATATTTTTTTACTTTTATTAAATTTTAAAAATGAATTTTAAAATTGAAACAATTTTAAAAAATTTTGATTAAGATAATTAATTATAGTGGTGTTTAGTAGTATTTAATTACTCTCTTCCTAAAAAGTAGAATGTGAAAACTGAGATAATTTTTTAATTTATAATATAATTTAAATTTTTTAATATAAAAATAATGGAGAGTTAAGATTTAGACCTGACACATATATGATCGATATTTTTTCTAATTATGATAATTATCCTTTTTAATATAGACTTTTGATTTTATATTGCATATCATATACTAATATTCAATAGTGAAAAATACACATTAGTTAGCAACAAATTTGACATGTAGCTAATTGTTGCCAAAATTAATTAATTGCAAATTTTAAAAATAGCCACTGACAAAACCCAATTCTACTGGATTTTCCATTATAACAATAAATTTTGGTTTCATCTCCAAATTTTGTCTTATTGTGTTGGTTAAATGCTGTTATGTACGATATTTTACATTTAGAATTACATAAAATAAGATGTCAAGAGCGTATATAATAGCCATATAGTAACTAGTGTATCCATTTTATTTTAACATTTATAATATCGTTTATAATAATTAACAATTCGTAATAATTTATAATTGCTTGTTACAATTCGTAACAACTTATAATAAATAATTTCAGTTGATTGTAACCACTCTAACTCGTAATAGCTAACAGCTAATTTTAACAGACTAAAATAGAACGAACGCTGAGTGGAGACTAGTTTATTTAATAACACATCAAATTTAATTAAAATAGGTGACCATATTAGAAACCACAAAAATATATGACGATTTATAGTTACAAGTCATACGTAAATTAGTTGTGAATTGTTCTATTTTTTTTAAAAAAATTTAAGAACTTTTTAAAGAAAAACTATGAAAAATGTAGCAAAGAAATTATGTTAAGCATAAAAGCAAGAAATTTGATTCATGTGCATAAAAAAAGTAAAAATTATGAAGTAATTAGCTAACAAGGTGCCCTATAGCCTATAGGAAGTTCACCAATTTCTTTTGCATGGTCCTCTACAAAAGAGAATTATTTTTTTGGTGGACAACCCTCTTTTTTTTTTTCTTTTTAATGGATAGTTTTATTTCTTTCTAAAGGGTTTGTAAAGGCTATCATACCCCAAAAATATATCATTATAATAATTCGAAAAGGACCAATAGTCTATTATATGTTGCATAAAAAAGGGTCTACAATATGAATTATATCTTAGTCCAAATTAATATTTTTTAATAAGACATCTACAAAATTCTTCCATTTAGCTAGAGTTATTCTTTAGTATTTATTGTACTATATATTACAGTACTCTATAATTTAGATATCAATGTTTACACATTTTACACGGAACTTACAAAATATAATTATTAATTAAAAACAACGAACACACTTTGAACTTATATGTCTTCTTTCCTTTAGTACTTATAAAATAAAATTATAAATAAAAACAATGAATAACGTGTTTTAGCCTTTCTCTTTTCTCCTTTTCTTTTTGCATTTATAAAATAAAATTATAAATGAAAAGAATAAAAGGAACACTTTCGACTTTCCTCCCTCGTTTTCTTTTAGTATTTACAACCGTATATTAATAAATGGACCACTTTTTATTCTTTTCATACAAATAAACGGGTGTCTTTTTATTCTTTTTCACTATATGAGATACACAAATTCATTTGTAACAGCATTGCACCCGCCATATGCCTTACACATGTAGTATACAACCCCCCAAAGAAAAAGAATAAAACAAATTGTTATATACCCACTTTTATTTAGGGTATGTCTAGGGCATTGAAGTATACCATGTGGGTTTACACAGAGCTACATAATTTTTTCATGTACAAGTGAAAAATTTAATATTACGAGTTGTAATTTAGTCGTTAAAATTGAGATTTATAAAGCAGTAGAATTTAGGTTTGATTCCATATCCCCACATTGCATTATACCCTTTAAACCCAACAAATATGCGTCCATGACAGTAATCCTGCGAGAAGAGAGAGAGAGAGAGAGAAGAGAGAGAGAGATAATTAAGGATAGAGTGGAGATGAGAGGGGAGGAACTTTCTGTGAGATGGAACAATATATATAGACATTGATATTGCTGTACAAGCCTGACCAACAGTGTCCTGGCTTTGTGGGGGACGACGAAGAGAAAGAGATAGACATACAGAGAGAGAGAGAGAGAGAGAGAGAGAGAGAGAGAGAGAGATTCACGAGGACGGCATGGGATGGGATGCTCCTGCCTGCATTTAACAATGAGAAGAAATTATCAACGTGGTCCATGCAAAATACATACACACCACATGAGTGAAGTGCACGCGTCTTCAATATAATATTTTCATGGATTTGCATATAATACAATGCACAGGAAAGAGAAGCAGTGCAGAAAGAAGAAGAATTTAGATGATGAAAACTACATTTCAGTTTCCTTCCATCCTTCTCTCTTGTTTATTTATTATTATTGGCCTCACCCTCGCCCCCTCGCCCTCACCGTTACCCTCACCCTCACCCTCATTCATTCATTAGCCTAGCCTAGCCTAGCCTAGCCTCCCCACCCATCTATCAATATTATATATACGTACAATACAATACATGCATGAAAATTCTACCCTAGCCACCTACCTAGATAGCCTCTCTCTCTCTCTCTGTCTCTCTCTCCCTCTCTCTCTCCTTGGGGCTTAGCCTATATATCTGTAGCATGTACAATGCTTCCTCTATCTAGTGTGGGGACTCTCACTCATGCATCCCCACCCCCAAAATTGCCAAAATTACCTCATAACCAGCTGGTTTGTTTGGGCTTATTAGTTACTCATGCTAGTTGCCCACCAATTGTTATATATACATATATATGATACCACGTACAATGACCCACCATAAGTCACAATTAATGGCATTTTCTCATTCCTAGACGTTCTAGAAAAACCCATCCTGATTACGACTCTATTTGACAATTAGTTATGAGCTGTTAAATAGGAGTATAAATTATCTGTATCAGCTGTTTCCACCTGTGAGACCTACAACGTTAATTATTAATTTCAGGCTGTACGAACTTAACCTATAATGTTCGCTCAAATCTTATGGTCTAGGAACTAAAAATCTCCGTTATTTGCATTATACATATTGTCGTAGCTAATGATAATAAGTTTGAGAGGAAATCAATTTTGTTAAATTTTAAAAATTTTCAAGCCCTATTGAGTGTTACTAGTTGAAAAAGTTTCTTTGTAATTAAACTGTCATAAAGTCACTATAACAACAATATCAGTTAAAGTATTGTCCCACGCACATATATAAAGCTTAGTTACTAAGTCACATTGAATCAAACATATATACATATATTAAACGTTATGCCTTGTACTTTACATACTACTTCAAAACATCCCCTGTTAAGAAATCTCAGGTTCGATTTTTCCTCGTCTGCATTATATTAGAGAATCGTCTTAGCTCATGTGAATAAAAAAGAAATTAAAATTGATTGCAAAAACCGTTATACCTCGTTTGGTACAGAGGGGTAGGCTAATGGATGAGAAGAGATATATTCAGAATGAATAGGGGGCCCTGGCTATATATGCTATCTAATTGATTCAGATCTCAGTTATTATTAATTTGCATAAAAATTGAATAGTATAAGGCTAGAATGGGTTAAGTTTTACTTGGCTAGCCACTTTGCCAGAGTACCCAAAAAGTTAAACATAGGGAGGGAGTAGCTACTTCTGCCTATGGAGGAGTAGGAGCATTATGGTCGTCATAATATATATGCCTTTGGAAAGCTGTGCTCCATCCTCTCACTTTTTACCTTGTGCATCCAAGGGAAGTGGGCTGTTTGTCCTTGTAAAGTATGACAACCCGGCAACAATATATAACCCTTTTGCTTCAATTGCCTTTGCCCTCCCCCTTTAATCACTTCTTCATACTACTATACTCATCATAACATATACTACCTACTATACATGCATGCACTAACCTAGCTATACTAGCCTTTTCTCAATCACCTTTATTAGCTTAAGTCATACCGGTGTCATCATCTCGATTTTTAGGGTTTGAATCCTGAAGGAGAATTGATTAATATACGTGTATAACTTGTCCAGAACTTCCGACGTGTCTAGATATTATTATGAGATATATATGTGGTGCTCTATCTAGACTCGGGATACCCCTATCTAGACTGGTCTATATTAAACTTAGCCGGCAGGTCCACCTATTATTATTATTATTATTATTATTATTATTATTATTATTATTATTATTATTATTATTATTATTATTATTATTATTTCAAAAAAAGAGTGTACTTCAACGTTAATTAGTGCCTTTGATGGTAATTGGTATGGCGTGGGAAAGGGTGAGGAAAGCATAAGAACCATTTCTTCCTTATAAATGATCAAACCACATAATTGTAAGACATGGGATAACAAAGGTTTTATAGGACTCTCTCTCTCTCTCTCTCAATGTCTTTATCAAAATAAACATGTGGGACAATAAATCCTGATCGAGAAAGCCATCCAACAGCGGATCAGAGGATCTATAAGTGGACCGCAAGTCCAGAGAAAATCTAAGTTGATTAATTTGTGAGGAAAAAAGACAAATGTATTGTAAGTAAAGCTCATTTTCATCGCTAAAATTCCAAGTCTATTAGACTTTTAACACGAGTCGCTCTACAAATTACAGGTAACTATAACTATAAACTTTTGATGACCCAGAAAATGGTTAAGGTATTAGAACAACCATGACAGTCCATCGACTAAAATAGAATGTTACTTAATTTTATTTTATTTGTTGTATTATGTATATATGTGTGTATATATTCTCGAAAGTTTGAATTATTAGGTGGAGAGTTGATAATATACTCTTAGCTAGATTCACGTTGATGGTGCCACTCTTTGAGTGCAGTATCACATTGGGACCCAAGATCTCACTGGTTTTCCCCCACACAGAGTAGAAGCAATAAAGACTAAGAGATAGATTTCATACCCCTCTCGTCTACAAACAAACAGTTGTAGTGGGAACTATGCCATTTCAACATAAGATAGACAGAAATGGCATTGTCATTTTCCATGGCAAGTTGGTACAAGACACAATATTATTACATGTTTTGTATGATAAGTAAAACACGTACCAGATAAGATCAAATTTAAGTAGTACTTTTCAGGTTATCGTAATTAGATATACATAGACTAATATTAAAAAGAAATAACACTGACTGTCATAATTATATATTTTTTTAAAGTTTCAGTATCTAAATTTGAATCTAAATTCATAACAAAATTCGAGTTTCTAGTTTTAGTACATGTTGCATTGATTTATATCATTCTTTTTCCAATCATTCTAAATAAACTTATAAATTGTAGTATAAATTAACACTTTTTACATGATATGGCGCAATCATATGGAGAACATTACCATAAAAATAGGGAAATTTTAAAAATTAAAATTAAAATCAACTAGTCATACTACATTGATGTACTTTTAGTGCAAATATTACTAACGTAAGTATATTTTTCCTTCTTTTCCTACATTAATGTAGCTATTATAAAAAATAAAACTAAAACAACAATCACGTAAGAAAAATAAGAAAGATAATGATCATACATAGTCTACTGTGGATGGATATGCATGCGTTTACTCGACCACATCTCTAAATTGTACTGTAGTCTACTGTGGATGTGCATTCTTTTTCTCCTGCAATTCTTATGCCATACTCCTCGAAATATATATAAATGAAAAAAAGGGAGAAACAATATATTCTCGATTTTTTTATATAGACCGAGTACTATGGTATAATTTGTTTTTCCTCCCGGCCATAAGATTATTAACATACAAGCTTAGCCTTCCGGCAGCGACGAGATAATAACGATATAGAGTTCTTCACTATAGGGTGTGACCTTTAGAATGTAATGCAACTCTATAATCACTAAATCAAAGTAAGCCATGAAAGAGATTATTGATAAATGAAGATCAGTAATAGGATGTGTTAGTTCATATATTTGTCACTGTGTTCTTAGAAGAGCCAGTGGTGCAGTAACTTTTGATCAAATTCTACCACAGATATGATGTGATTTCATGATCATTCAAGTGCGCACAGGTCAATCCTCTATGCAATTGCCCTAATTGAACCTAATGTTTTTCTTAAGAAGATTACAACTTAAAAGCAAACATCATCTACTGTAAAAATCCCACAAATTTTCATTTTCATTTCCATCGATCCAATTCCCCAATGCATACCAGTCTAGTATTTCATGAATTGAAATGCAAATCATGCATATGATCGCAAATGAAATAGCTTAGAACTGGGTCATAACAACAACGTCTAGTACTTAAGAATTGAGGAGATTTAAATACAGATAACCTTAACCCTGTAAGCAGAGGGGGCCTAATTTCGAGAGATCGAAACCAAGGTAAACTAAATCGAACACAATGTAAAATTAGGGTATGAAGAGATGTAATCGTAGGTAACTTTATCCTTACAAGCAGGGGAGTTTCGGTTCCGAGATATCCATCGAAACCAAGGCTGACTAAATGAACAGTATTAGCTAGGTTTGTGAGTGCACAGGGGTTGGAGTTAGAGGGGAGAAAATTTAGAGCAGAAAAAGGGCAGTAGACAGCTTTAGAGGCTAGCAAATAATTAATGACAAGACAAAGAGGATTTCAGGAAGCCAAGTAAAAGAGGATTGCTGAGAGGAGAGAGAGAGAGAGAGAGAGAGAGAGAGAGAGTACCTTTTAAAAGCTCTGCAGAATCAGTGTTTCTTCTGCCGGCGTGCCCAACGAAGCAGCGACAAGAGCATAACGGCCTATACATTGTCATGCTATACAAACGCAACTTCAAAATAATCGCACAAAAAAATATAATAAATAAAAGGGAGATCATAAATTTTTTTAAAAAATGTGAGTGAAAATTGAAGCTTGTGAACTATCAATTTGCTCGATATAACCACTGTTTTATATGAAATAGATAATAATATGATTATAATCTAGAGAATTATGTAGGTAATATACATGAACCAAATTAGCAATGCAAATTAATCATCTTCTTGATTTCTTTATCTCCATAGTCCTCGTAGTCGTCTATGTTTTCCCGATAGAGAAGGGATAACGATGACAACAACAATAACAACAACGTAATACCCATTGTGTATCCCGACTAAGCAGGGTCTGGGGATAGATGTTTTTTTTTTCTCGACGAAAAATGTTCACATGTCCAAATCTAAAGACATGGAAGATGATGACGACGACGATAACTTGCCTTTGTCAACGGGGAGTCGTAGTTGGAGATCTTCATGATTAATAGTCAAGGAAGAGGATGCCAATTGCAAGGCTACCCCATGGGGAGCCGGCGGAGGGCGGTGTACTTGATCGTCGTGGTCGTAGTGATAATCACGAGAGGGGCAGTCCATATTCACTCCGAACAGTCTCAGCCTCTTACCAGCTGCTTTCCCTTGGACCACCGGAACCGAGTCGAATACCATGGGCTCACCCCCACCTTCCTCTCTGTGCACCACCACCCCCTTGATGGTGATCCCTAGATGATGGTGATGATGAAGAAATATGCCGATGTACAGCTGCGGAATTAGGAGAGAAATTAACAGCACTCGCAGAAGTAGTACTACTGCTACTACTTCTGATCCAGTGGGGATACTGCGGAACAGATGGAACTATACTCATCGCGTTCACTGGCAGCAAGTTGGGCGCCCTTAGGTGGTCCCAAATCGCGCCAGCAGGATGATGATAAGGATATGGATCACAATCGTAAGGATGAGAATGAGAATTAGAATGAGAAGATCTCAACACGAAATTACCCGTGAGAGCTCCGGCACCAGCGGCGCCACCAAGGCTGGCGCTTCTACTACTCCAACCGCCCCCAGCAACGGGCGGAGGGCGGTGGAAGGAGAAGTGCAGAAGAGGAGGAGGAATAAGACCGAGCCCATCATCAGGCCTCGGCCTCCGCCTCCAATCAATGAAAAACTTATTATTCCCACGGTGAAACGAGACGATATCCCCAGCATCAAGCTTCTTCTCCTTGACAAACCGGCTCCACCCTTTGGTCATGACATAGCTCTGGCTGCTGTTCCAGTACGAGTACCGGAATCGCCACGCCTTTCCGGTCCGATCCTCGAAATTTAGAAGCAGCCCTTTCTCATCGCGGGAGGAATCTAGCGGGAAGTACTTCTCAGCATGCTGTTTCGGGATAACTAACCGATTTAGTTTTCCCACATCACTTGGGGTGACAACTTTGTCGAACATATGCTCCCTCATCTGATTCTGATCCACTACCCCAAAATTATTACTTGCCCCTTCTTGGGGGTCCTTATCATCCTCTAATTCCGGGGATCCATCCACCAGCTCGATTCTCGCCGCCGACGATGATGATGGATAATCCATTTGCTCAAAAACCCCAGTTAATTACTGGGTTTTTCTTGAATTGGGTGGGAGATTGGGGCAGTGGCTCAAAAGGGAGGAAGAAATTCTGGGATTTGATTATGAGTAATTTGATCTGTGGGGAGAGAGAGAGAGAGAGAAGGGTTCTGGGAGTATAGTAGTAGATGGGTGTTACAGAATTGAGGGTATTTAGAGGTGAAAGAAGTGCTTCAGCTACCTACTGCTGAGTAGCTAGGGTTTTGGGTGGGTTGAGAGAGAGAGAGAGAGAGAGAGAGAGAGAGAAGGGAGAGGTTTCATGAAAATGAAAATGGGAAGAGTGAAAATTGGAGGAGATCGCCCATCCCCAGAAGAAAAGAAGGGAAGTCGTCCCAAATTTGTCAAGTGTTGACCTATTTGGCTCTGGCATAACCAAGTTCAGAGCAATTTCACTACTTACCTACTTAGTTAGGGTTTGGGGGTATACCATACTATACTATACTATTCTCCTCCAATCCTACCCATCCCTTTTCTCCAAAAATAAAATTAATAAAAAAAAAAGGAAACACCTTATATTAATTAATGCCAGTTGCCTTGAGTATTTAATTTACAAATTATAATTAAATCTTAGCTTCTTCGCACAAAAGTTTGTCTCCACTCCTTCTAAATAATAGTACCATTAAATGAATCGACGAAAAAGTTGTTAGATTACGCACAGTACATCCTCCATTCCATATCTGTCTTCCTAAATACTAAAAATGTTTTTAATAAGAATATTAAATACTAGCCAATAGAGGAATAGTTTGGTAAAACCGATGTAAAATTGTTAGCCAATATACATTTAACGACCAATTAGGAGTATCATTTTGGAATTATAAAAAAATCTTTAAGGGATAGAGGGAGTAGTAAATATTGGTATATTATTTTAATTAACAAATTATTTGTAATTTCTCTAATGGTAGACATGATTGTCTTTACACCGACATGATCAATCTACTAAAAATGTTTGAATCCTTGGATTGTATAACTGATAATTGATTGTAACCACTAATTATTTAGTTATCCTAGGGTATTAAATATTTGACACTTAAATTTAGACTTAATCAAGATTTTTAAAAAATAAAATTAGGCTTAATTAAGATTTGTATATATAAAAAAATTTAACTCAGAATCCCCTTTTCTTTTTATTATCTCATTTATCTCTCTCGTTGCAAATTACAAATTAAAGATAATATTATTTATATTTGAAAATAATTTTATACGTCGAAATACGGAAAATCTAACATTGCACCAATCAAGCTCGTAATTTAGAGCTAGTTACAAAGTTTTTCATACATATTTGTACTAGAAAATAAAAATTTGAATTCGAATTTTTCATATATATTGTGTAACTTTTCCCTGTATGCCTAGATTAGTACTGCTATAAACTAGGGGTGGGTACATAATTATCGAGTACTCTATAAATGGACCAAATTAATTTCCAAAATGTTACGAATGGTTCTACATTCATTTTCAATCCAGAAAAGAAATATCTGAAATAGAATTGTTTTAGGACAAATTTTATTTCTAAGTCGTCGTTAAATTGACTAATACCTACAAATTATTTAAATTTTTATTGAAGAGATTATCTAATAATTATAACTATAGGGGAAACTAATAATTGCACTTTTTTTCGACCTTTTATTTCTTGGTCATTATTCAAATTTCATTCAAAATCGTGTGTTTGTATAATTTCAAATTAATTTGTTACTGGAAGTCCTTATTATTTCATGAGGTCTTGCTTTTGTGGTCAAGACTGAAATTCTTTTTGTGACTCATGTTGACAAATCAAATATATCTTGCCGAAACAAAAACTAAAACTAAAATCAACTTGTTAGGTAGTAAATTTTCTATATTGTTTACATATGGCGGTATTTTACGAGTTAAGAATCAATTTAACATATTCCAATCCAATTTTTAAACTTCGAACAAATTATAAAGACAGAGTGACTAACAAACGTCTTATATAATCGGATTTAATATTCTACGCCCTCGATTATATATGGCTAAAAGGAAAGAACTTGCCTAGCATTATGTAGGAAAAAAAAAAAAAAACAAGTGGTGTTTAATTTATAGTCCCTTAATTTAAAGGTATATGCAATGTCAGTCTGTCTTTCTTCACCTTTGAATTTTTGAAATCATAGGACAAAGAGCTTGACATAGATTTACTCGCTCTAGTGACCTAATACGACCAATGTGATGGGCTACTTTTCAAAAATATTCTCCCTATCCTAAAGTTATCATCCAATATCTTTCTAGTATTATTTTATTCAATTAATAAAATTTATAAAATTTATTATTCTCTCCATTTTATAATATATCTCACTTTAACTAACTTTTTTCGTTTTATAATATTTTTACTTTACCATTTCAATAGTGTATTAACGACTGATTTATCAAATTTATGCTTATTAATTATTTTTTCTCTCCTTTTTCATTGATTTTCTTCGTTTGCAATGAAATATTGGGGCAACTTGTCTTTTAACGTAAATTTTATCATGAATTTCATGTTTCCTTGATATTTCCTGATAAGTTTAAAACGATAAGTACTTTGAAACAGAATACGTATTATAATTTCAATATAAAATTGTGGTATTACTTAATTTTATTAGTAAATTTATAAAAGTTGTTATCGAAAACTTAAGTATGCATTTTAACTATATTAACTCCTTTTTGTTCCAAATTCCATTATAAATAAATAGTATTATTGCATATACAGTAAATTAGGGAGAATCAAACCCGAGATATATATATCCAAAGTTAGGACTTCATTATCTTTTTAACGAACATCATATCCAATTTAGGATGGAAGTGTCCCAGCGTAGGACAATATGGGAGCGGACTAGACTCCAATCATAACTAATTAATAGCTGCTTCTGTATGATTAGCGAAAACAATGGCATATCTCCCACATTTTAAAGGCGTCTATGAAATGTCTTGTGAAAGAATGCCGTTTACTCCTTTCTTACACAGTATATGGTACATGAATGTAATTAAGACTCTAAATGAGCCGAACTGAGCCCGAGCCGGTCAGACTCGAGCTCGGCTCAGTCATAGTTTAGCTCTGTCCGGGCTTGGCTTGAAGCTCGTTGAGCCTTTGAAGGTTAGGCTCGGACTCGGGTTTTGGCTCGAGGCTCGAACTCGGCTCGATTTTTTTTTTTTTTTGAGTTGTTTAAAAAGTTTCTTTATTTAAGGTCTGTAATTAAAGTTAAGTTATATATTTTTGTATTAGATTCAAGAAATAAGTGTTTGAATGAAATTTTAGTATTTTAACGGTAATTTTATACTCTGTACTGAAGTTTTTATAGAAAAACATGAATTACTTAGAAAACCGAGTTGAGCCTTATTGAGCTTGGACTCAGCTCGACTCATCATGCCTTCGAGCCGGCTCAGATTGGGCTCAAGTTAAACTTTAACTGACCCGAGCGTGAGCGCTCGCTTAGTTGGATTACATCTCTAAATGTAAGTGATTAAACCATACAAGTAGCACGTTTAATATGTTTTGGAATCAGATGTTGTAATCTAATGTGTGCACGTAGCTATAAAAGTGGGGATGAATTTGACTATAAATTTAGACAAAAACTGGTGTTGTCAAACAAATTAAGACAAAGACTGGTTCACATCATAATCGAGCCTCTCATTTAGCATCACCCATTAGACCATTGCCCCCTCACTAATACAAGTAAAGTTGGTAAATAATTCAGTTTTATTTGATTAATCGAATTAATTTTATGTTGATTTTTAAAATAACTTAGATTTGCTCAAAAGAAACATAAATTTCACAATAACTTCTTTTCAATGGAAAATTAGGGTGGAAAATGGGGGCGATTAGAAGGAGTGGGAAATAGTTGGAATTCTTGGAAATAAGAATTCATATAATTACGAGAAACAATAAAAATAAATTAAAGTTTATCTAAATGAAGAGTTTATTGACAAACGTAACGTGACCATCAAAATCACTAACCTAAAAACCAATTACGTCTCAACCACGGTGACTAATTTGAACATTTAGTCTCCTGGCTTATAAATTAGTCTCTTCTTTTGACAAATAAGTATCCAAAAATTTAAAAAAAATATAAAGAGGAATAGAAGTAGTATCCTAAATGGTGGCCACATCTTTCCTGGTTATGAGTTCCTCGGCGGGCGGCGTTACCAAATAGCACGTTTTAAGAGCAGTCAACTTCACCTGTAAATTAATCGCAACACTTCAAACATTACATCAAAAGTCCATAATTTACACCAAAAAATGGAAAGAAAAAAAAAGGTCGTTGTCTAATAATAAAGAAATCTACGATGGCGACATATGAGAGATTGAAAAATCCCGTTTGAGAACTCCTTGGCTACTCAAATTTGGGCCGAAATTTTACACTTGTATATCAGCAGATGTATTTACGGGCGAAATGGTAAGAAAGTATGACACTAAAGCAGCAGAAGATTCAAATCTACTGAGCAAATCAGTAATAACACAGTCTGAACGTAATCTCAAGTTATTGAGAGAAATATTATTCCAATACGAATCAAATTGATTTTAACCCGAATTCGATGCAAACTGATCATTTAGTGTGGAAACATATCATTTTCAGTTTCGGAATAAATTTAAGCTACTTTCAAACTTGACAAGAAGCTGATCCGATTATTAAATTGGTCGAACTGAAACAACCCATTTTTAGCTTGGTGAAGAGTAAACAAGTGTTGAATTATATTAAATTTTAAGTGTGAGTAATTGGTGTGCTTAGATTAAACTACGTTGGTGACTACAAATGTGTTAAAAAAAAAAAAAAAACTTTAACACGATTGTGTAATCGACGGTTAATTTTTTTGATAAGAATATAATAATTGGTGTTGGACTCATATTGATAATATATATATATATGTTATAGATGAGGATGATGACGAATTAAATCGAGCCACCTATGTAAGTTTAAACGGTATTTTATTTTGAACAAATCGATATATGCATGGTATATAATTTGCATATTTTGTTGATCCTGCTCTGGCCATATTCCTTATGAGAATATAACAATTTTCGTTGGGTCAATTAATCAATAATGCTCCATGATTGAGGATGCAAGCTATACTTAAACTTTTTTTTATTTTTCAATGAACTTTTTATTTTGATAGTACAAATGTGCACACTGCATTCAATAATATCATATTATAGCCATTTTCTATATTAAAAAAATGATATTTAGCAATTTGTTTTATAGAATTACCACCTTTATAAATATTTCTTTTCATTTTTGCAAGAAAGCATCTTTATATATATATTGCTAATGAAATAAACTATTATAGATATGTAATCCATGCCTCAAAAGAAACATAGTAGATATATTGTACATCTTTCTTGGAAAATCGCATGAAAAAAAAAACAACTTTTGAAAATATTAGATAAAAATAAATCATTTTTTTTTTTTGGATATGAACAAGTATGATATTTAGATGGTATTCTCTTTTATCAAACTACAAACGAGTTTGACCTCCTTTGATTCGCTGAAAAGCTTAAATATACAGTGCCTTTGAACACTTTGATGGAGATCTAGTAGATTTGGGTGATTTCTTCTTTGAGTTTCACTGAAAGAGGAATTTTATTTATTGAGGGGGTTTAACTTTATTAACAAAAAGAAAAATTAAGCGGGTAATTTTATTTTCTAAATTTAAAGGAGATTATAATTCTTGTCAAGAAAATGTAAGAAACAGGTCATTCGAATGACTTTTTCCCGACCCGTTTACCGAATTTTTAAAAAATTAAACAAATAAAACAAATCATCATTCACGTGTTCAAATGTACTGTCTGCATACAAAGGTGATCATATTTTATGGTGATTTGACCAAAGAATATCCCATGAAAATTATATGATCCCAAAAAATAGTTTAATTTCATCCAATTTTTCATCTTTATTTTCTCTATCTCTCTAAAAAAAATTCAAAAGAGAAACAAAAGTAGACCTAAGCTTCCCAATTTCAATCTTGCCCCCTGTTTGGATTGAGGGTTTGGAGGAAAAAAAAGGCTTTGTTAAACTCTTTTTATCCTTGTTTATAAAGTTAAATCAAATAGAAGAGAGGAGAAGGGAGGGAAGAAAATGCTTTATCCCATTGACTCACTTTTCATCCTCTCAAATTAGGGGCGAATGAAACTAAGAGAAAGATATTAGAGAATTCACATTCATGATCCAAAATGTTAGAGTGTATATGAAGGCCTACACCCTCCACATCATCTCACAATTTAATTTTTTGGAACTCAATTCATCAGCTCTCACATCATCAACTTAGATTATCAAATAAAATATTACCCATGCAGCCTACAAATATACATATTTAATTTAGTTTTCTTCTTTAAATATATAAGGTGAAAAAGCGGGCGGATTGAGTACAAGAGTGACCATGCGGGCGGATCGACCTTGGGTTAAACAAAACGTCCGTTGCGGCAAGATGGATTGAATCACATGGATAAAATTAGATCACAAGATCCTGCATTACAATTGCTTCACTCTCCTTCCCTTCATTCTTCTTCATAATAAATTCAAATAAATTAAAATTTTTTATTGCCTCCTTTCTTTTTCTTTTCCGTTTATAAAATTCCTCTTTACTAACCTCCCTTACCTCCCCTTTACAAAATACATACTAACCATTCAACTTAACTTTTGCCCAAGTTACAACATACAAGCATACCATATTTGGGTTTGAAATCGGACGGGGAGATTTTGAACTCAAGTGATGATTTAATTATTGGATTTATATTTATTGACTGAATGAATTAATAAGGTGCATTCGAATCGAGTCGGGTCCAAATGTGGCTTGCCTTGGCAACAAAGTTGAGTTCAAATGTTAGCCGAACTTGATTAAATCTGAGTTTTAATTAAACTTTAATTGAATCGAGTCAATCTCAATTTGATATATAATTTAATTAATCCCCTAAACATATGGACCCAAAAGCTTACCCAGTCGGTTTGGGGTAGCTCGTGTACACCCCTCGATCACCTCAATAACGCCGCCTCTATCCTTTAAAAAAACCATAAATTGCATGAGTTTGGGTTTGAAGGTTTGGGCCTGATTGGGGAGAAGAGGAAGAAGCCACGAATGCGAAGTTCAAGTCCAGCCCAGAAAAGAAAAGCTATTGGCCAATGGGAGAGTCAGACCAGAGAGAGGAACAGGGACGGGTAGATAGAAGGGGTTTATCTAGGGTTTATCCGGCATTCAATACCGACGACGATCAATCGGCGGTGGAGGAGACCGGAGAGAGAATGGATTCGTTTGGATCGTCTTCGCCAAGCAGATCGTCGGCTTCGCAGCCTAGCCCTGAAGTAATCATGAATCAGCTCCAGAATCAGCTCGCCCAGGCTTATGCTGAACAGTTCCTCGAGGTTTCTCTCTCTCTCTCTCTCTCTCCCTCTCTCTCTCTTCCTCTGTTTCTCTCTCCAATTTGGTGAATCTGCGCGGTTTCTGCATGCATCTATCGGCAATTAATGGTAAATTCTTTATGAACTATTCAATTTAGTATTCATGAGAATCAACGCGGTGGCGACTTGATTGATTTGGTATTTTACGGAGAGTTTCGGAGTCCTGTCTGATCTATGCAGTTTTAGAACCTTTTTAGTTATAGAAAAATTACAAATTAGAGAATTATAGAAAAATTTAAAACATAAAATTTTAATATTAATAAAATTTCGATTTAATAGTTAAAATTAAATATATCGATATACATTAGGGATGGCAATGGGTCGGGTCCGACTGGATTCGGACCCGACCCGGACTCGACAGTGTCTGTAAAATTTGGACTCAGACCCGGACCCGGTGGGTCCACGGGTCTACTGGTCTTAAACGAGTCTACTATATTTTTATCATAAATGAGTTTAAAAATTAATATTTTGTGCCCTATTTTAATATTATTGTAAATTTACAAGCAATTTGTTACATATAACCTCTTTAGCATTATACTAACCTATCTATCAACCAATCTATTGTACAAACCAAAAACTTAGTTCATACAAATCAAATACACCAATATATTAAACACAAAGTTCATCAAAGTTTGACAACATAAAGTTCAAAATCTATCAAAGTTTAATAACAAATTGTAGGAAGGGTTTCCAAATTGCACCGAGTCCAAATTTGCATGAATACTGGTGTTAGAATTTTTAAAAAAATAAAATTAGTATTCGGGTCTTAAACGGGTCTCGGGTCGGGTCCGGGTCTTATTTTTTGAGACCCGGACTCGACTCGACTCCATCGAGTCCAAATTTTTTGAACCCGGATTCAATTAAATGGGTCGGGTCCGACGGGTCCAGGTCGAGTCCAGGACCCATTGCCATCCCTAATATACATATATTATAGATTCGACAACCTCCTCCCCGTCTTGTTTTTTTTTTTCATGCAGTTTCACTAGGTTATCTCATGGAGTGAATAAGATATTTATAAAAAAGAGATTTCTTTCTTTCTTTCTTTTTTTTTTTTTTTTGCAAGGAGAGATTTCTATCTTAATGTCATGATGAGTAACATGATAATAAAAATGAAGTCACGTCATATAAGGTCAAATTTAAAAGATTTATAAATATGATCATAGAAACAAAGTCAAGTTGTACAAGATCATATTTAAAAGACTTAGCAGCAATAAAAGGGGAAACTTTGTATTTAAAAAATTAAAATAAGAGAGGTTTACCCCTCTTTTTCCACGAAAAATCAATAGACAATAAAATGTAATATGAGAATTAGGATCGTTCTTTCAAGTAAAAAAATGAATGTTATAAAAGACCTTTTAAAACAAACAGAAAATATTATTTGATGAAAAACTTTTAACATCGATATCAATATTCCTAACCATGTATGATATTATGAACAAATTTTTATAAGATATACATTGGATAATTGTAGCATAACGCTTCATCTAAGATACTCTTTGACTCTTTCCGAAGATGGAAAGAATGTATTTTATTTTCATGTGAAATTCTGATCAAAATATTGAAGAATACACTTACATATGTATCTAAATTATAGATCTCATCAAGTTTTTAAAAACTAACATAAAAAATAAAAGATTTTAATTACTAATATTGCTAAATATTTGACGACTAATGATAATAAAATTATTAGTTGTATTTTTGGATATTATTAAGAGGGAAAAACATTTATATTAAACTAAAATTAACTTATAATACATCCAATACAACTTGTAGTTTATTGATATATTTTTCATAATATTACATTTCTCAATAATAATAGGTAAAAGAACACATAGTTTGAAAATTAAAATTAACATAATGACAGATTTTACCTATCGCGTGGTTTCTGAAGGCTAGTTTGAAATTTTATATTGTTATACTCAACAAAACATAAGGGAACTTACATGGCTCCAGCATCTCCCCTGCCCCCAACCCTTCTGTTACTTGACATAGTTTCAGAGTCGAGAATATCCAATACGTATCAAGTCGAGCCAAATATGGTAGGGATCCTGCAGAACTCAACTCAATCAAAGCTCATTTAAGCTTGATTTGACAGAAATCAACTTTCTTCGAGTTTGGCTACTTTGTAATGGAATGCAATGAAGGATTAACCCGACCAAACCCCACTTCTGTGATAGAATCAACTGAAACGAGGGACTTTATTAGTCTCATAGAAGCTTTGACCTGTCATGGAGGAGGGGGAGGATTAAGATCACAACCCAGAAAAGGTTACTGTGGCATAAACAATATTTCTGCATAACAGTGAACAACATACATAAGCCATTTAGGAGAAGTTTCTCCATATGCAGTGAAACAATGCCGAATTGAATATGAATAAGCACAAATATGTCAATGGCAATGGCATTGTTTTTGTTTTGAAAGTGACATACTGGCATCTTTAGACTTGACAATAACAGCCTCCTTTTAGAATAAACACAGGTGATGCCTACTCAGCATTTCCCTTCTCAAAACCTGCTTATATCTTAATGTTAGAATATCATCTTGCACTTACTGCTCCAACATACTTACGTGTCAGAAAATGTGAAGCATCCAAATTGTGGTGCCAAAACAAAACATGAGCTAAAAATCAAAACCACTATTTCAGAAGTACTCAAGGAACCCAATGAAAATTGTAAAATTACAAACATTGACCCATGAATTTGTTGAGCTGTTCTTAAAATTTACTCTGCTACTAAAGGAAAAGGAACAGCTACATACATCTTAACACCCTGCTTCCTGTCATCGGGGATGGCAAGGTGTACGCATACTTCTTTAGGAACCCAATTTCATTCAATGAAAAATATAGCATATAACTCAATTTAAACCGCAAATTTTCCATAATGCTTCCCAAAATTTCTACCCTACTCAACATAAAGTTGCATATATCTTCATCTTACAATATCGAGACCTCAAGGTTGGCAGGAACTAGACTGTGTTGTCGGGTTTTAAAGTTGGGTTTCTGGCCGATCATTCACCAAATCCAGGTGCCCATCACCCAACAAAATATGCCCAATTGGCTTCAAACCTTTCCTACTCCACCTAGTAGCAAGAGCACTTTCAAACTTCCTCACTAGCCTCACAATAACAGGCTCCCCTTCACATTCAATGGCTGAGTCAAAACAGTAAGAAACCCATTGCGATTCCCATAAACAACATCAGTAAAATGACGATCTCCCACCATAACCAGCATTGATGAAGGGCACCCAAAATGCTTCTCTATCTCCTCTGCGTTCCCAGCCGGTTTCTTCACCTTATGCCTTATCACTTTGATCCCAATTTCTCTCTCCAATTCTTTGGCTTTCGAGCCATCTGGGTCGAACTCAAGGAGCCCAGCTGTGTTGCTGAAAATCGCCACATTGTCGTCCCCAAATTCGGCCTTGCAGTGTTCTAGAGAGGGTTTGAGAGATGCCCACAAGGTCAACGAGTAAGGCAAAGTTAAGGTGTTGTCTTTGTCGAAGACGACGCCATTGAAGCCTCTTCTTCGGAGCTCCGACCAGTTGATCCATCGTATATCGGGTACAAAGAAATGAGGGAGGGCAAGGTGGTGGTCTTTGGCGATGACCTTGGCGGAGGAGAATATGCCTACAAAGTTGAGTCTCTGACCAACTGCCGCTCTAACGTCTGCCCACAACATGTTCGAAGAAATGCCTGAATGAACTTTGGAAGCGGAAATATGTACGGTGCTTGGATTTGAGTGCTTATATTTGCATCGTTTGCTTTTGGAGGTACTCGACGTAGGGATAACTGGGAAGCTACCTGGGATTTGTAAAAGCATCAATTCGGGGTTTTCTAAATAAGAGAAGAAAATTTTTCAAATGGGGTATCTCGTCCTCTCTCTGCTATCTAGAGAACTTGTAGCAGTTGATCTGGCACTCTAGCTTCTTGGCCTCTTTGTCCTTCTGGGTGTCAATCAAAGTTGGACTTCAAATGTTTTGGCCCACCTATTCGAAATCTCAAACCATCATTAGCCCACGCAAGAGAAGTTTCAGGAGAAATCAAAGACCTAATTCAATTTGCGAAACTACCCTTATATCCCCCCTTTTTTGTTTTTTTGGGGTATAATGATTTCGAAATAATACACAATGATAAAAATAAAAAACTATAAATAAAATAAGGGAAGAAAGCTATATTCGTGTAACTTTAAAATGTTTTCGATAATGGTATGGAAATTTTGAGTCCTTTGGCCCAATGAACGTTCATAAGAAAATTACGAATTAGAGAAAAATATAGTTTATTTGTTTTAGGGTAGCAACAATCAGGTTACGTATTTAGACAATGTGTTCAATGAATCAAGTGTTACTACATCCAATAGAGATAGATACATGCTTCAGGAGTAAATCACAAAAAACTTTCTGCCACATAATCAGTAAAAGAGAAACGAGTCTTTAATCAAATCCGCAGAATTCTAACCTTCAGAGGATACTCATAGAATGAGTCAATACTTGTTCCAATTCCAGCATCCTGCAATAACAGAATGCGAATAACATGATGTACGATCACCTTCACCTCTATTCACAATCCCCATTCCAGCGTATAACATCAATATCACACACATGACTCGTTCTCCCTCTCCGTTGCTTCTTTCGCTCGTTCCCTCTTTTGCTCATTTCCTCTTTCGCTGCTCTGTGTTCTCTCTGCTTTTTCTTCTGTTTCTCTCGGTCTCTGTTCTCGCCCCCTGTCACCACGTCTTCTGGTTCTCGGTCCCAGTCTCTCGCCCTCTCTTTCTCTGCTTGCTCTCGCTCGCTTTCCTCTTCTCTCTGTCTGATTTGCTTGTTGCCTCCCTCTCGTTCCCTCGGTTTTTCTCTCGCTTTCTCTGCGCTCGCTCTGGTCTCTGGCCTCACTCTCGCTGTTCCTCTTCCCGGTTCTTCTCCTTCGTCTTTGCTCAGTCCTCGTCCCCCTCTGTCTCTTCTTCCTCTTCCTATTTGGGGGTCTCTCTCTCTCTCTCTCTCACTAATAATTTTCTTTTTCTTTTTCTTTTTCTCTCCCTCTTTTCCTTTTCATCTCTGTTTCTCTCCTCTTTTTTTAATAATTTTCATTTTCTTTAGATTCATAAATAGTAGGGCTAAAATAATTTCACGAGACCTATTATAATTCATTCATGCATGGATTTTTATTTTTAAATTTTTAATTTTAACTCAGAAAAATAATAACTTAAATTATTCAATTATATTTATATATAATCACATATATTTTAATTTAATCCACCTAATTAATTTAATTAAACTAGTTAATTAATGTAACTCCGGTAATTATTTCAAGTAAAATCACGGTTATTACAATAATTGCAGAAGATATATATTACATTACAAGAGAAGTAAAGAAGACAAGCAACACACTATATGTAAAACACCATAGTCTGTTTTTTAAAAGTCAATTTAAGTCTTTTTTTCTAATTAAGGAATCCTGGTAAAAAATAAAGTCAATTTAAGTTTTTTTCGACTAACAAAATAATAGAAAATAATTTTGGTAAAAAAATTAAGTTAATTTAAGTTTTTTTCACATTAAGAAATCCTAGTAAAAAAATTAACTCCCGCACTTATTATCTATGTTAAATATTTGTGGAGACGTAATCGCCACACTTAATATGCGTGGACATACTTCAATAGTTTACTTCCACTCTTATAAGTGTGGTTATATTCTTTCTCACTTATTATGTGTGGGGATGATGCTCATTCCTTATTTTCGCTTATTTCCTTGCCGCACTTAGTCATGTGGGGTTAAATAAGGGTGGAAGTATACAATATTTCTTGTAGTGCGTACACGCCCCACGCCCATCCCTAGTCTCGAGGCCTATCTTGCAAGGTAGGTCACGGTGTAGATAGGGACTATTGCAAAAAAATTACATAAAAAGTGAAGCATGTATTGTGGAATTAGCTAACTACTTTTGCTAATCGTAGTTACACTTAACATAATGAATGAAATATCGTTTATAGGTATAACGACTGAACTATGGTGCTTGTTCGAATTAGCGTTTATAAAAGCGTTTATAACCGCTAACCATTAATAACCGCTCATAAACGCTCATAACCGCTCGTAAATGCTAATAACCGTTCATAACCGCTCATAAACGCTATAACGACTCATAACGACTCATAGCGACTCATGACGACCCATAACATGACTAGTTATAACAACCATAATAGCTACCCACTATAACAACTAATAAATTCATATTATTATTATTGTGATGATTATTATTTATGATGATAATAATAATAATAATAATAATGATTATTATTATTATTATTATTATTATTATTATAAAGTTAATTATTAATATTATTATTACCATAATAACAACTCATAACCGCTCTTAATCGTTATAACGACTTATAACCGCTATACAACTCATAACGATTATAACCGCTAATTATAACATACTCGTAATAACTCATAGTAGCTTATAACGACTTATAAACGCTATAACCGCTAGTTTTAACAATTGAAACAAACAGACTCTATATAAGAGCTACTGTAATTTTGCTCAAAAAGATATTTAAGAGAAATTTAGCTTATTCTACAATCTCTCAAGTGGCTGCTATGATGTTGGCTCTAGGTATAGGTTCTTATCGAGATGCTTTATTTCATTTTATTACTCATGCTTATTCAAAAGTTGATTATAAGAATACCAGCTGGGTTATATGATTTTAATTTAGCTTTTGGCGTAACTCTAGGCATATGATATTAGCTCTATGGATGGGTACAATAAAGGTAATAATTATTATGAAACTTGTAGGTAGGGATGGCAATGGGTCGGGTGCAGGTCGGATCCGACCGGACCCGCACTCCATTTAACTTTTTAGACTTGGACCTAGACCCGACCCGGATTCGACGGGTGCTGTAAAATTTGGACTCGGACACTGGACCCGGTGGGTCCACGGGTCTACTATATTTTTATCATAAATGAGTTTAAAAATTAATATTTTATGCCCTATTTTAATATTATTGTAAATTTACAAGCAATTTTGTTACATATAACCTATTTAGCATTATACTAATCTATCTATCAACCAATCTATTGTACAAACCAAAAACTTAGTTCATACAAATCAAATACACCAATATATTAAACACAAAGTTCATCAAAGTTTGACAACACAAAGTTCAAAGTCCATCAAAGTTTAACAACAAATTGTAGGAAGGGTTTCCAAATTGCACCGGGTCCAAATTTGCATGAATACTGCTATTAGAATTTTTTTAAAAATAAAATTATTGTTCGGGTCTTAAACGGGTCTCGGGTCGGGTATGGGTCTTATTTTTGAGACCCGGACCGGGACAGTTAGACCCAAACCCGACCTGGACCCGATTAAATGGGCCAGATCTGACGGGTCCGGGTCGGGTCCGAACCCACTGCCATCCTTACTTGTAGGATTAACTTTAATGAGAAAGGTACTATTAAAATCGAAATCAGTTAGGCTTTAAAACATCAATTTATTGTCTAAAATTTTGCCTTGTAGGATTCTATGACTATGAGTTAGGCTTGGAACTTTGGATGATCGAGTTTTCAATGATAGAGAAGATTCAGGCACTCTCAACACATGCACTGTTTTCCATAACTCATCTTTTTGACAAACTCCACCTGAAAAACACTTGATCTGCACTTTTGGGTTGTGTGATCCGAAGCCCAAATTAGACTAAACATGTCTGACAATAACATTACTATAGGTGTCCTGCCAGGCTTTAGTCTGTCAGTACTTCCATATTACACATTCAAAAATTTGCAGCCATCTTGCTGAGTGTAGTCTATGTGGATTCATGATATGCATGGATGAATAAAAAACTCACAACGCATGTCAACAATAGTGTGTGTGTATTGACTTATTCTGTTTGCCTCCAGATTGTAAGAGGGAAGTGCTTTGACAAGTGTATAACAAAACCAGGCTCGAGCCTTGGTGGAAGTGAGAGCAGCTGTATATCAAGGTGTGTGGATCGGTATATTGAGGCTACTCAGACAATTAGCAGAGTTCTGTTTAGCCAAAAACAGTAAAGTTTGGTGTAGTTACTATCTTGGCCTTGAGTATGGCAGAGTGGAATCCCTCGTTGGAGGTATAGATCATGTTCTTCATATTGCACTTTTGCTTCTAGGGCTTCTAAGAACCAGGATTAGCACAGGATTAGTTTTTAATCTGAAAAGGTATCTATATTGTGGCTTGATCGTTTAGTACTGTGCCATAACCAGGCATTTGGTCAAGTTCTTTCACTACTCATTGAATACTAAACATTTCTTTAATCATATTGCTATGGATATGTTTGCTGGAAATCTTTCACACATTGCACTATGGTTTCATTGAGCTTCAAAATGTTCAAAAGAGCAAGTTAATGAGAGTTTAGCACAATACCTACCAAGGATGTGATTTGGCCTGGTGTTCAAATGAGCGGAGTGGACTGCACGTAATAATGGTGTGTAATCAACGTGAAATGAGATCCTTATACTTGTAGTGTGGTTATTTGTTCGGTTGGGAAATCGTACCACTTGGTGGTTATAAACAATATTAAGGATATGTATTTTGCATTTTACTCTCTATTGAGTTCGAAATCGTACCATTTGGGAGTTATAAAGTTGATGTTTGATCTAATGAGCTTGTCTTAGATAAAGTAAATAAATTTAAGCGAACAATTGTTAAGGTCGGGTTCAGGTTTTAGATCTATTTCAAGTCAAGCTGTTTTGGGTGTTGACTCGGATATGGATTAGGGTCGTTTAGTTCGAGTAGTTTTTTCAAGTCTACTCATATCTAACTTAAATGTGATGCACGGTAGACTTCTTATATGGTGTTGGCTGGTGGATGATGATCGGTGATGTATATATGTTTCTTCTTTCAACTTAGAGCCTGTTCGAATTAGCGTTTATAAAAGCATTTTTAACCGCTAACGACTAATAACCGCTCATAAACGCTCATAACCGCTCATAACCGCTAATAACCGCTAATAACCGCTCATAAACGCTAATAACCGCTCATAACCGCTATAACTGACTCATAACGACTAGTTATAACCGCTATAACAGACTATCTACTATAACAGACTAATAAACTCATATTAATAATAATAATTATTATTATTATTATTACTAATAATAATAATAATAATAACATAATTATATTATTATTATTATTAGTAATAATAATTATTATTATAATTATTTAATTATATTATTAGTATTATTATTATTATTATCATTATTAAGAAAAAATTATTATTATTATTACTAATATCATAACTCGTAATTATTATTATTATTATCATTATCGTCGTTGTAACTTCTTATTATAATGGTACTACTACTAGTACTCCATGACATAATAATAATAATAATAATATTAATACATTATTATTATTATTATTATTATTATTATTATTATTATTATTATTATTATTATTATTATTATTATTATTATTGGTACTACTACTAGTACTATTATTATTATAATTATAATAATAATTATTATTATTACTATTATTAGTATTATTATTACTACTACTTCTACTATTATTACTATGATTATTGCTATATTAATAATAATAATAATAATAATAATAATAATAATAATAATAATAATAATAATTATTATTATTATTATTATTGTTATTGCTAAAAAATATTATTATATTTTAAAATTTTAGTAATATCATTACTATAATTATTATTGTTATTATTATCATCGACATTGTAACTTGTTATTATAATGATCTTCATTGTCATCGTTATAATACTCTTTCGACAATTTCATAACAATAATAATAATATCAATAATGATAATAAAAATAATAAAATAATAATAATAATAACAATAAAATAATAATAATAATAATAATAATAATAATAATAATAATAATGATAATAATAACAATAAAATAATAATAATAATAAAATAAAAATAATAATAATAATAATCATAATAATAATAATAATAATAATAATATTATTATTATTAAAAAGTCAATTATTTAATATTATTATTACTATTATAACAAGGTTATAACCGCTCATAACCGCTATAGCAGACTTATAACCGCTATAGCAGACTTATAACCGCTATACAACCCATAACAGCTTATAACCGCTAATTATAACGACTCATAACAACTCGTAATGACTCATAACAACTCGAAACAACTCGTAATGACTCATAATGACTCATAACAGATAAGCATAGCGACTCATAACGACTCATAACGACTCATAAACGCTATAAGCGCTAGTTTTAACAGTTGAAACAAACAAGCTCTTAATCCTCTAGGAGTACTTGCAACCACAAACATCATTTATGTGCTATCGATGTCGATCACTCCGTTATTGCTAAGAAGCTTTCTTTGACATTCCTACACAATCATCGATTGCCCCCCCAATTTGGGGACGCTTATGATTTGTGAACATATCGAAAAAATCTAGATTAGATGTCCGCTAATTAAAGTTTAACTCTTCCTAACCTCGTTATGTGTTATAAAAAATAGAGACTCGATTTCGGACAACCCACAAAATATGATTAGACCGATTACTATGAGCGGTTTTGTAGTTGATCTTCTCACCTCATTCCTAATAGCCATGTAGGTAGACATGGATCAAAACTCGTGGTCGAACTAGGCCATGTGATTTTGGATAGTATTTATATCCAAGAGTATAAGATAGGTTGCCTACTTCCATAGCGTGACATTTTTCTATGGCCTCGAGCATCCCTATAAATTTCTATATAATAATGGGCCCTTGGATTTGACTGTTGAGTGTTGTGGGTTATCTCCTACTCGGTGTCAACTTATCTGGGCTGCCTAGTACTAGCCCTACACTACCTTCATGAGTTGTTTTGTAAAATTCTTTTGGGTTTGCATTTGTGGGATGAGATAATACTTTTTTTTAATTGCAGTAAGTTATAAGATTGTATGAAATTGTAAATAATTATAAAGGGTTATAATATAATTGTAAGATTAGTTATTAAAAATTATGACAAATTGTAAGAATGGTTGTAAGCTAAAACTAAAAAGAAATAGAGTTGAAATCATTCATTTACGAGACTTGATCCCGATTTTTTAGTTTTAATTTACAATCTTACATCTCCTTAAAATTACTTACATTTTCATATAATTTTTTATTGTCCTCATAACTTTCTACAGTTTTACAACTTCTTACAATTAAAAAGAATAATGTTGTGTATGTGTGTTTCTTTTAGCTATAAAAATGATTAGTTATATGAAGAGAGATTTTGTAATTTTATTTAGGATTATCAAGTGTCAATAATCTCATATTTGGAAAAATTGAACACCAATGTTCTCACCTTTCAAATTAAACATTAATAATCCTAAATTTAGAGGTATTGAATGTCAATAAATATACCTTTCAAATTGGATGTCAATAATCCCATGTTTAACCTTACCGCTGAGTTTACAAACTGTTGATTTGATAACAGGGATGGCGTAAAAGCTAATATATATATATATATATATATATATATGAGTACTATGGATAATAGGTTATATCACCCCACATGTCATCATCATTGTCGAATCAAAGCCTTATTAACTCGATGACAATAAAAAAATACAAATAAGGTCTAATTGGAAATGTAGGACTATTATACCTCCAAAACCGAAAATTGTTTACATTTAATATGAAAAGTGAGATTATTAACATTCAATATTCTCAAAGGTGAGATCATTGATGCCTAATAATTCTTTTATTTTATTTGTGTTTTGGTTGGAACGAAAATTATTTTTGAAGAAAATAATTTTGTGATTTTCTGGGAAAATAATTTTCACTGTTTCTTCCAATACAAAAGACCATCGTTGAGTGTGTGTTTCAATGTTTTTTTTCCAATACAAATTCTTTGAGTTCGACTTTAGCTAAAGTTAAGCTTTATAAATTATAGGCTCTAATTCTAATTACCAAAACCCTCCACCCTAAATCTAACACTAGACTAGTGAAAGGTTCTATTACCTAGAATTAGTAAAGTTCCAAATTTATTGGGTGTTTGGCCTAAATTTTAAAAATATTTTTTGATTTTAAAAATTAAAATTAGGTCAAACACTAATTTTAAAAAATTAAAATTGTTTTTCAAAAATTATTTTTTTAAAAAAACCCTAAAAATAGAAATAGCAAATAATTATTTTAATCTCTTCTCTCTCCTCTATCTCTCTCTCTTATTTTGTTTTATCTATATTTCATCTCTCTCTTTCTAAAAATCTTGGCCAAATAAATTTAATTATTTAAAAAAATTATATAAAATTTAAGCCAAACATTTCAATTTTTTTAAAAAATAATTACAAAATTTTTTTAAAATAAAAATAAATTTTTAAAAAATTAGGCCAAACATACTCTTAATATTTAAATTCATACAATTCAAAGAAAATCAAATATGATTAACAATATTTTATCTAAATTTTAAATTGGAATTTAAGATTTTTTTTATCTTTGTTGTACGAATCTAATTTTAACATGAATTTTTGGATTGTGAATAAAAAGAATATATTATTTGGACTTAGATAATATTCTATTTATCTCACTTAAATTTGACCCAAATCTAAATTTTTAACACATCTGATAATAATTATATATATTTATAAAATAAAAAGAAGAAAAAACAAAGGATGGTGGAAAGTGGAAACATACCAAAAGGGGTGACATCATTTTAGGCAGGAGACGAGAAATAGAAGAGGATGCCAAAAGCAGGCAAAGGGGAAGGTGGGTATTGCATTGCTTGGCTTGGTTATTGTGAAGGTCCAATAGAATCAAGCGGTTTGTGGGGGCATGAGCTCAACCACACCCCGCAGATCCCCAACTCTCTCCTCCTTCCACAGCTTAACGGGGAGAGAGGGGGTTGGGTTGGGCTTCACAATCGTCATCTAACGACGAGAAAACCTTTGACGTCAATTCATAACGCTTGGATGGATAATGACACTAGTCTACCCTCAGTACCAGTACGTAGTAGTAGTTGAAGACAGACAGAGAGGGATAGAGAGAGAGCAGGTCGCGTTTACTGCATTTGTCTCTTTCTGGAATGAATGTTGGCAGCAAACCAAGCAAATAGGAATGCCCAAAACGAAATTCAAATGCCCATCTATCTAAAACTATCCTAGGTCTTTTGCTGTGGGCCTCTGAAAAACCCCCACCACCAAAGACCATTTCTTTTTCATTTTACCCAGCAACCCAAAAAACAAAATTCAAACAAAATGCTCAATAGGTGGTAGTGGCGGCACCGCTCAAATTCTCTCTCCTCATATATCACCAGACACGCAGAGGGGGTTTGGCCTTTGGAGAGAGGAGAGAGAGGCTGTGTCTGAGTCTGTGTGTGTGTGTGTGTGTCTCACAGAAGGAGAGTCGGTTGTGGGATATTATAAGTATCTGAGTGGAGGAGAGAGAAAATTAGAGCACAGTTGTGTAGTAGTTAATTTTGGTCTGATTGTTAGAAGGAAAGCTGGGGGAGAGTAGAAATGGCAAGTGGAAAGAGAGGCGAGTATATGGGTTGGGACAAATCAGAGAGAGATTGTGATGTGGGGCTGGGTTTGAAGATGCAGATTCAACAGTTGCAGCAGCAGCAGCAGCAGCAGCAACACCATGGCCTGGTGAGGAAGATGATGATGATGCCAGGTATATATATAATTTGGTAGTAGTAGACTAGTTTTAATTATACGGGTTGGTTTGATTTGGTTCAAAATCCAGATGAGCACGGTAGTACGAGCCTGGCATGCCCGTCTGGGGATGCAGGAAGATCATCATCATTGGCATTCACAGCGGACCAGAGGCAAGAGCTGGAGAGGCAGACCATCATCTACAAATACATGATGGCGTCCATGCCAGTTCCTCCTCAGCTCCTCCTCCCCCTCTCAAAGTACCCAGTTGTTGCCGCTGCCGCCACCACCACCTCGGGTGGTGGCGGCGGCAGAGGAGGGGGAGGAGGAGATCCGGAGCCCTGGAGGTGTAGAAGAACGGATGGAAAGAAGTGGAGGTGCTCAAGAGATGTGGCCCCGGACCAAAAGTACTGTGAGAGACATTCCCATAAAGGCCGTCCTTCTTCCCGTTCAAGAAAGCCTGTGGAATCTCTTCTTTCTACTCCTCCAACCTCGGCTTCTAACCCTCTTGATTTTTCATCTCCCCTTGTTCAATACAATCTGCTTCCCAATCCCAGGTTTGCTCTTCTTCTTTCTCATTTTCATTTTCCTCTTTAGTGCTTTCCCCCTTAATCAGTTAATTTTTATTTTTGGTTACCATGCTTAGTTGGTCAAGTGGGATGGGGTTGTTCCATGGCACCACCTGGGTTCAGTTCTATTGGAGGCTAAATGGGCAATGTTAGTCCGGGTCTATAAACTCGGGACTATCATATAATTTTGCAGCTTAGATTTGAAATTAATTTGCATAACAACTTGAATTTTTTTGTGGAGGGAGGAGTGGTCAAGCCCTGAGCACAGTTAAATGTAATGCAGCGGGTACCATCCATCCATGGTATATGACTATGAAATGAAAATTAGTTGAATTCAAAGTGTTGTCTTTATCCATTTGGACTACATATTCTTCACTTTGTTTCTTTTTTCTCCCTTTTTTTCTTGGGGGGGAGAGATTTTAAAAAAATAAACAAATTGGGGTCAGGGCTGGGGTCTGGATATTTATGGCCCCAAATTTGTTTTGACATGAGTAAATGATACTAAGAAGTAGGTGGATGACATTTGTGGTGGGTGAGATGATAATAACGCAGTTTTTGACTCACTCTCCTTTTCCTTGTGACCTTGGAATTGTAGTTATAGGTACCCTGAAAGGTTCATGAAAAAGGATGTCTTACCTGCTGTGACTTTGGCTGCAAGTAGTACTCACTCTCAACAAAGAGCCCAACTGGGTGGTCACAACCCAACACCTCCTCTCCATGAAGATCAAAGCAGCAGACCCTTTATTGATGCTTGGTCATTATCAGATCATGCCAATAACCCCGCCAGTAATGTCTGCACTGCCACCACCACCTCCTCCTCCTCGCCCATTCACTCCATCCTGCCGCTCACGTTGTCGGTCTCGAGTGGGACGGGGATCGATGATCATGCTGATCACATCCCAGCACATGACGTCGATGATCATGAAGTACATCAGGGTCAAGCAGGGATGATGAGATCTTCATCATCATCCTCGTCTCAACAGTTGAATTGGATGACTTCCTGGATCGGCTCCCCACCCGGTGGTCCCTTAGCCGAGGCATTGTGCCTTGGCATGTCTGGGGCCGAGACCAGGAGTTATGATACCAGGAACAATTTCGAGGATTTGGTGTCTTCGCCTCTTCTGTATGGCCGTAGCTCCAGTACTAGTGCAGGAAGCAAGGATACGAATGAACAAATTTTCCGCCTACATTAGCAAGACAGACATTGTTACATACGTACGCTCTTTTGTGGTAGGACTAGAACTTGCCTGATCGGTTGCACCTCAAGGGTGCAGATCTTATTTAGCAGTAGCAGACACTTGATTCATTTGTAGGTTGAATGATGTAAGTTTTTGGAAGATTGAGCGAGGAGAGGTGAAGCTTTCTGCTTTAGATGTTGGAACCATTAGCAGATCTTAGTTAATTCTACTACTACTACTACTACTACTATGTATCTAGCATCACTTGAGTTTTTCCCTCATTTTCCTTTTGTCCTCTGCCCTTTTTCTCCCTCCAGTGGATCTATGCATTGGCAACTGGATCTTTGCTTAATTTTCAAATTCCAAATTATACATCTGTGAAGTGCTTTTAGAACTGAACGCAATTCATGTGACCAAAACTATCTGGACATTGTTTTGGGCTTCATAAAAACTTCATATGGTAAGGTAAATCTATGGAGTCCATTATTTCTATGCCTTTTCCTAAAAAGGTGATCAAGATGATTGAAACTAGAAGAGAACTCAATCATATGCAATGAAAATGTATGCAATGACGAGCATGTTCGTTTTAGCGTTTATAACAGTTAATAAATCATATGTTAACCGTAGCAACTTATAATAACTAATTGTTAATCGTAATCTGTTCATAATAGCTCGGACGAACGAACAGGTCCGAAATTATTACAAGGTCTCGCTTAGTTAGATGCATGTGTATGTGTGGGTGTGTGTTTTACAGGTGTAGTCAAAGCTTCGTGGACACGTTTTTTAACTTGTCAAGCCTAAATAAGCTAAGCAAAACTTGTGCTGTGGGGCTTGCGAACTTGCCAAGCCTCAATAAGCGAGGCCAATAATGAGTTTGTCAAGCTTCCATCAAGCTTCATGAGAAACAAATATGCAAGTTTTAATACTTGTAACCTGATGCATAGAGAAAATTACTTTGAGCAAGAACTGTTATATATTCATGGTCACAATTCGCCATACATCTCTGGTGTGACAACCACAAACTTGATTTTACCGAGCTTGTCGAGCCATGAAGCTTGAATGCAAGTTCACAATTCCAAGCTTAGCAAGTTCCAACTGAGTGCCTAATCAAATACGGAGAAATTGGGTGGAGATTAAAATTTTTTTTTATCTTAGTTGAATATCCTATCATTTTATCAACACAATTGGTTTAGATGATTAGGTATTTGTCCTCCTAAACATAGACTTAAAAGTTTTTATTTTTTGAATGATAAAAATCTATAACAAACTACTTTTATCTTTTTAGTAGGATGGAGCTAGAGTGGTAAAACCGAACGAAACATGATGACAAAACCTAAATTCGACTTGAAATTATTGAAAGAAATGCGGACCGAATCTATTTCGACGAGAAATCCACATAATTTGATTACTTAGCGTGAAGATATGCTATGTTTAAAAATTTTGAGGAAATTTGACTTATTTTAGTTTGCACAAAATTGACTCTTTATTAATATATCGATAGACCCAACAATCGATTTATTTGGTTTAAGTTTTACTTTAATGAAGTTTGGAGCAGGTCAACAAGGGGTGAATCTCATTCGGGTTGGATTTAGTTTGGTTCAGCTAAATTTGAATTGAATTAACTTCAAGTGAAACTCATTCAAAGTTGGTTTGGATACGTTTCTAATTAATTTTAGTTCAAGTTGTTTTTGGTTATATTTTAGGTCAATTTCAAGTTATGTTACTTTGGGTCGGTTTAGATTTCAATAAGATCCATTAATATGTAATGTCTTATAAGACCTTTTAGTTTCACATAGACTAAAACAGAAAATTGTAAGAGATAAACCCATAGTGAATCGGTTCGGACAAATTTTAATTGATACTTCGAGTACATTGTAAGAGATAAACCCATGACGAATCAATTAAGACGAATTTGAATTGATACTTCAATACGTCATATGAACCAACTCAAACTTATTTATAAATATTTTTAAAAAGGATGTTGTGAGACTATGAGAGATTAATATTAAGTCAATTGACCCCGATTTATTTAAACAATTCAATTGATTTGGACCTAAATTTGACATTATATTTAAAACAAGGCCAAATTAATTTAGTCAATTAGAACTAATACGATTCAAAACGAATTAATATCTTGCTATTGTATTGAGTTATCATAGCTTGTTGAACAATTGTGTGATGTGTGGCAGCCGATATACCACTTGTGTAGGTAGTAGTTTGTTAATTGGTAAATTTCTTTGGATAAATTCAGTTTGAATAAGTTACAAAATACAATAAAGTATCACAAGTTGTGTAAACATGTATTAGATTTGACTTGGGTCGGATGAAATTTGGATTCGGTAGGGATCCGCTCGAGTTTGGGTCATTTATGTTCGGAGTTGAATCGATTTTTATTTGAATTGGTTCGAGTTTGATTCGATTTGGGTCATTTCGATTCAAATCATAATTATTTCAATTAAGTTTCAAATCGGTTCGATCTTCGATCATTCCGTTTTTAGGTTTAGGTCAAAGTTTGTTGAGCTATTTCGATTATCGGATTATGGGTTGTTTGGGTTGAACCGTTCGGTTCGGGTTAGTTTTGTGAGGTTTATACATCGTCACAAATTTACCCTTTTGTTAGCTCAATAAGGGTGAGTGGTTCCGAGTACCCTATCATAAGACTAGGAACCCGAACTCGAACTCCGAACTCGAACCTATTTAATTGTTTCTCGAATTTTAGGAACCCGAATCGAATCACAAGGTGCGGTTTCGATTACAATGGTACCTTATCCATACCGTTATTGTTATAAAGGAGGGAAAAAAAGTGAGGAAGCTCACTAGTATGATTCAGAATTTTTAATTGATTGTGGGTCGAGTCTCATATTAAAAAGTCAAAAATAAAAATCAACTAAATCTTATATTAAAAATTAAAAAGGTTGAAAATGTAGAATATTATTGACAATTTTGGGTATTTACAATTCCAAATTTCGATTACAAAGTTTGATTATTGAAATAGGAATCAAAACGTTTGACAGGTTACAAAACCTTACCCTTTTAACAAGTTACGATCAAATTTCAACTTACTCGCAGGAGGTGCTCAACCTGTTAGCTCATAGCCGGGAGCCGAAGCCAACAGCCACGGACGCCAAGGCAATTTATAACTAAAATTTAGCCCCGCCCATTGAATCCCGCCATCTTCAGTCGACTCTCGCTGAAATTGCAATTTGCAGAAAGAGGAGAGAGAAAGAGCAAGTTTCTACGCCTGGGTTGGTGGTGAAATTCATCTTCGAAAGTTGATTTCTTTGCCACCGTCATTAATGGAAATCTTTTGGAATCCCTAATTCCTTGGCAGTAAGGTAATTCCACCCCTTTTCCCGTTCCTCAAAGAAGGAGAAACAGCAAGCCGTATTTCTAATTCGTGAGGGTTTCGGCATTGCATCAATTCGATTAATTTCAGGTAGCGCTTCCTAGTCCTTCCTGTGGTTCGATTCGCTTTGCATATCTACACTTGCCGGATGAAATTTGTAGAATCATGGTAGTTAGTTTCAATTTTAGGGTTTTTATGCTAGGGTTTTTGCGAGGTTAATTAGGGCTATTCGTAAATATAAACTCTTAAGTATGAAGGGTAGGTCGAATCGGCTTCCGACTTCCGACCCCCTGATGATTGGGTGAATGGTTCTTGGACTGTGGATTGCATTTGTGGGGTGAACTTCGATGATGGGGAGGAAATGGTTAATTGTGACGAGTGCGGTGTTTGGGTTCACACGCGTTGTTCCCGTTATGTTAAGGGAGAGAAATCATTTGCTTGTGATAAGTGCAAAAATAAGAGTAGTCGGAACAATAGTGAAGAGACAGAGGTTGCCCAATTGCTTGTTGAGCTGCCCACAAAGACCATTAAGATGAGTAATCCCTATCCACTAAACAATATCCCTCCTAGGCGCCCTTATAAGCTTTGGACTGAGAGACCCATTGAGGAAAGGGTGCATGTTCAGGGCATCCCTGGTGGCGATTCTTGCCTATTTCAAGGGTTTCCATCTATTTTCACTTCAGAGCTTTGGAAATGTGCTGGTTATGTGCCGAAAAGTTTAACTTCTGCTATAGGGAGTTTCCATGCTGGGAGAAGAACCAGGATGTGGTTGCTAAGGCTGAGGGAGAGACTGAGAATGTCATTAGTAAAGGTGCTGGTGTTCTTTACTCTTTGTCTAAAGAAACTTTTGCAGCTTCTCGTGCTACCGAACGAGTCACCATGCCAGGGCAAGGTAAGGTTGGTGGGTCAGATAAGAAAGCTTCTAAGGAGAGGAAATGGGAGGGTGGAGATGTGAAGAACAGTATTATGCAGAATTCGGCTAAGAAAGAAAAGCTCCGTTCTAATGTGTTTCATAGTGGTAAGAGAAATAGGGAAGATTCATCTAAGGATCAGAGTTTGAAGAAGAAAAATAGAACTGTGAAAGAGCATGATAAGAGGGATAAAGTACGCACTGATAGAACAGGTATCTGCTGAAGCTCTTTGCTTTTTATTTCCAGATGCTAATGAATACTCTCACCTTTTTGCTTGTTCATTTTGCTTTTAGACACCATGTTGAATTGTTGATACTAACTCTGCTACTCTCCTTATTTTCTCTCTATCTCTTTTCCAGTCGTCATACATTCAACAAATACAAGACAAGTAGAAGTCTCTGATGGCAAAGGCCACAAAGTTAATGAATTTGATGTCGTTGATGACAAGCATGAACATGGAAAGGATGCTGGATCCCGAGAGTTAGCATCTACTGCTCAAATTTCCATGGCTGGTTGTATGGAAAAGTCCAAAAGAAGTGCTGCAACTGATGAGGAAAATTTGACCCCAAGGTCATGTGAATTGTCTGGACTTGGCCGTTCTGGTCATAAGAAGGTCAAGGCTGAAAAGCTTGGCAATGATGCTTCTGATTCTGCCAAAAATGAAGAATTGCCCTCACTGGCACAAGATGCTATTACAAGGCATCCTGCGAAAAAGGAGGTACGTTTGTTAATAACTAGCAGTTCGTTATTTTTTAGAATATATGTCTGCTAGTGGTAGGTTTGAATGTGAACATGGTTACAGTTTGTCATTGAGTTTGCTAAACTGGAAAGAGACCATAGTCCTTGTTTGTTGCTGGCTATGCTAGATTTGAAAGATAATACAGTTTTAGTTTGTTACAGGGTTGTCAATTGACCTAGCCAAACACCCTTCAAGTAGTTTAAGGCTTCATATTGTTCCTTACATGGGTATCTAGCAGATTTTTTCTTTATGGGTTTTCCTTTGTTTCTTAAGTGGCCATACTCACTTGTGAATTAAGCATGTTTGTTTGAAAGGAAGAAGGTTAAAGTCTCTCCTATGTGGATATCCTTCTAAGAGAGGCCCACACTGGAATGTCAAAAGCTCTTATTTCTTTCCTAATGTTGCACATTTTTTGTAGGTAAAATTTTATTTGTGGGAGTTCTAGAATTGTAGTAGAAATAAGCTTTGAAACCTCCAGATTCCTCTATTGTAATTGATTTTTGAAAGTTTTAGAAAGAAGGGTGGGGGGTGAGGATTGGAAATGGAAATAATTCCCACATATTTAGTACCCATGGAGGAGTTGGGAGGTGATATTGAGAATGGAGGAAAATTAAGCTACCATTAAATGATGGAGTAATATAGTACTATATTTATATATGTGGGTATATTTGTAAAATTGTTGAAATTTGAAGATCCACAATTCCACTTACCAAACACGAGATTGATAATGGCAATGCCCATTCCAAATCCGCCAAAGTAAACTCTTAATCCCCGTTCTAACTCATCGAGTAATAATAAGAGGTTGGCAATTACAGTGGCCAACTGCTCATTCCTGATTCTTAAAATAAAATCCTATTCTGCCTTTTAAACTCCCGTCAAATTGTTCCACACTTGCCAAACATCTTGTCTTTATCAATATTCACATTTGGACAATGGGTTTAAACCAGAAAAAAATTAGGGAGTAGGAATTAGGATTGGCAAATGCCCTTTCATTTCTCTCGCTATTCATCTCTTTATCAAGCTTCCCACCCTTCTTGTTCTAAAAAATCCTTGGGAGTTCTCTCTTGCCAACCAGATGCACACATTGGTTGCATGATTTGCCTATGTATCTTCCTGCTCCAGGATATTCTTCCTACTTAGGAGATCATGTTAATTTCAACCCTTCTACACAACACCACCAATGCTCTGCTGATTATGTACATGAAAAGGCTGGGGCATGATCCCCTGCGTACACATAAATTCTTCATCCTGTGCAATCTCCATTTTCTGAAACCCATCATAAATTGGGTACCCAAAAAATGAGCGAGCCAAAAGCAAAAATTACCATTTATGTAAGCTAAGACCTGACCACAAAATTCTAATGCTATTCATTCTTGGGGCAACCGTAATTTGTTTTCAGTTGGTTCCAACTCGATAATCCCTATGTGGTTGATTCTTTATGATATTTTCCAGCTTTTCCGTCTCTTAAACAATTTCTTGGTAGCTAAGGAGCCTGCTAAGGTAAGGGACTCCTGCAAAAATTCCATTTCTAGTATAAGATACATCATTCCGTTGAACTGACAAATTTCCCTTCAGTTTCTGAATGGACCACAACAGTTTTCTGAACGATCATAAACACCTGAGCAACTTTCCCATCTACTTCCTGTTTAATTTATTTGCATTTCGAGCTATCTAGCATGTATATTACTGTACACTAATTGTGTTTGAATGCCAAAGTCTGCCATCTCTTATCCATGTTGGCAGGGAGCATTTTAGAATAGTCTAGAATAAGACTCTAAGCTGCACATTGTGGGTAATCAACTTATATTTCTTACTATTGTGTTAGAAAAATATGATCCACCAGATATTATTTTGCACTTATCAACAAGCCTGTTCTGATTCTTATGTTGAATGGTAGCATTGCATGATTTGCTGCAAATGAGACATAATTGCTCATTGTCTCTTATAACCTCCAGGGACTGTTGTTGCATGATAGTGATAAAAATCAAGGAGTGCAGCTTGAAACCCCAACCAATGCTTTGCCAAAGGCAAAGCCACTCATTGAGGTTGCAGCTAATTCCGCTCTAGAAGGACAAGATGCTGAAGTTCTGAAGAATATTGATATCACTGCACAATTGAACTCCACATATTGCAGTAGTAAAACAAAGTCGGGGGCAAATGTCAACGATGCAAAAGAGGTTGTGGGAAGCTGTCCTTCTGATATTGTTGCCAAGTCAGATTGCATGAAAGATTTGGTTGAGCGAGTACAATCTGCTTATCATGAATCTCAAAACTTCAAACTCAATGATGCTGGTCCAACCACTTCCCAGTCACAAGAGCTTGAGGGCCGAGATGCTGGTGAGGATTCAGGGTTAGTGGGTGTCTGTCAAAATGAGAAAGATGACAAAATAAATGATGATTCATTTAATAGTAAAGTACAATATGACGGGCCTGAAAGTTCCATGGAAATCACAAAAGTTCCCTCAGACTCCAAAGAAGTTGCAAAAGGGGCTGGAGATGCAACAAATCTGGTGGACACAATCCCCCATCACCACCAAGCCACCATAAGATCATTTCTACTGGAAAATCGTCCTCAAGCTCTTCTACTATAGTCATCACCAAATTCTCTCTTTCTGATAGAAATAGAACTGGAACTAGTCAAAGTCCTAGTTCCAATGGCAAAGAAATTATATCCAATTCCAGTATGGAAACAAAGAAAGAGGGTGAAGCTGTTGATCAACTTAAGCCTCAAGGTAAGCACGACAAACCAAAAGCACAGTAAAAGCTAGCTCGAAATCCTCTATTAATACTGTCACGAAAGCATCACAAGCAAGCAGGGCTACCAATAGTCCTGTTTTGAAACATTATGCATCAGTTGGGAAGGATTCTCTGAGGCATCTGTCTTCAAAATCATCACCAGCTGAGAGCTCTCCACATTCCTTGGGTATTGGTGAGCCTGCTTCTTCGTTGCAGACTCAACATACAGTTCATGGGCCGAGTAAAAATACATCATCCTCTGGCCAACAGCGAGGTGAAAAGGGTCCTCAGTCAAACTTGCAGTCATCATCCAAGTCGACCCAGTCAACTTCGGGCCACCTTGCTGCATCAAGTACTCCTGCTGGATTAAGTGATGAAGAGGTCAGAACCGATGCACTGTTCAATGTTAAACATTAAGCAGTCTTATTCTTTATAGATGTGCTGTGTGTGTCTATTGCTTATTTTGGGTTTTGGATGCAGCTTGCTTTGCTTTTGCACCAAGAACTTAACAGTTCTCCAAGGGTTCCTCGAGTGCCACGTGTACGGCATACGGGGAGCTTACCTCAGCTATCTTCTGCCTCTGCAACAAGCATGTTAATCAAGCGGACATCTAGTTCAGGAGGAAAGGATCAGCATACAGTAAGACGTTTTTTCTTATTTTAAGCTAGTTCATGAGGTTTAGTAACTTTGCAGATGTGGATGATGGATGTTTTTTTCCCCTTAATCCAATCAATTGATCCTGCGGCTACCATTTTACTAGTTTTCAAGAAGAAAAGGTAAGGATGTTCATAAGGATGGGTCTCGCAGTTCTCTTGAGCGTGATATTGAAGCCCGGAAGAGTGATAGGTTGCTATCCCCTGATGCAGTAAAAACATCTGATGCTTTATCCCCTGTGGCAGCCAACCCCGACTTATTTCATTCTGTAAAGAAAAATACAGAACAGAAGTCGGACCCTGCTGCAAATAATAGCCCTTCTTCTGTTCATGCTAATGAGGTCAAGATTTCATTTACACGAGATTCCCCTGTGAATACTGCAGAAGAAGAAACAGATACCAACAAGGGTCCTGCTCCTACCCCTCGAACCCTACCAGGTTACTGCAATGCTCATTCTTTTGCTGGGTTTTTATTTTGAATGATTAGTTAACTGTGCTTGATTAAGTTTCAATTGTTTACTTATTTGACAGGCTTGATTGCTGAGATTATGGGCAAGGGTAGGCGAATGACTTATGAAGAATTGTGCAATGCTGTCCTACCAGTGAGTTTCGTATTGTAGATGAAACCATATATGTTAGTGATTTTGTGCTGCATATTGAAAGAGGCAAGGGTTTTTTGCTGATTACCTTTTGTTGGTAAACATTTGCAGCATTGGCAGAACTTAAGGAAGCATAATGGTGAAAGATACGCATACTCCAGTCACTCTCAGGCTGTTCTTGATTGTTTGAGAAATCGCACTGAATGGGCTCAATTGGTTGATCGTGGTCCTAAGGTATGTTCACACATCAGAGGATTCCACCTTTTTGTGTTACTTCTTTCTTGGTATACTTTTTACTGGTTGCAGCATGTGCATGGTTGACCAGCTAAACCCCACAATCTATGTCCCCGTCCTGTGTCATCTGAATGCAATGATCCCAGTTAAAGTAGGTTAAATTAGTGTTAACAGAATTGATTAACTGCATCTCCATCACCATGCACAATTCTACTATGGCTTGTTAACCCGAAATTTGGAAGTTAAGTTAGTCTAATATTTTGTTTACTTGCATCTCATGGATCATCCATACCCCCTCCCCCATCCCATCCCTACCCCCAAGTAAGCCAGCTTTGAGCTTGTACATATTGACACATAGAAAATGAGGTTGTGGCATTCATTTTGACAATATTTTCTCTACACCAGACCAGTGCTAGCCGGAAGAAACGCAAGATGGATTCTGAAGCTGTCAGTACTGAGTCCGAGGATGGCGAAGGCAGAATGTGTAAGGATGGTGAGGCCAAGATTCTTGAGTCAAATAAAGAAGAATTTCCAAAGGGTAGGAGAAAAGCTCGAAAAGGCCGGAGATTGACACTGCGAGGAAGAAGTATAAAGAATGACGGGAGAAGGAAGGTAGAGGTTGGGTCTGATCACACAGGCTCATCTTCTGATTCCGGTGAGGACAGCGAATCTAGTGAGGCTGGGAGCCGAGGAAGTGGAATGTGTGCAACTAGAAGTGTGGTTTCTGCGAGTTCAGATGAGATAGGAGCTGTATCATAATCTAGATTTTGGTGTGTAAGACGTTCCCAATTTTGCGTATTGGGTTTTCATCTACCCACACCCCGGCTCAGTTGCTTCTAATTGCTCTCTTTAAGGTCTGTGCGAGTTGTTGAGGGTTAATGGGGAGCTCTGGGGATTACACTCATCCCCGAGTTATGCATCTTTGCTGATATGGCTTGTGATATAGAAGCACACATGTAAATAAACCCTTGATGTTCTTTTGGAGTCTCTTTTGTTCAGCTTCTAGATATTATTTGAGTTTCGGATGAAATTACAAGGAGAACACAGCATGAAGTTTGACCAAAAGTCATAGTGCATGTATATCAATGGCAATGCCATACTGAAAAAATATGTACATTCGAAAAAAACAACACAAACCATCTCTTGATCTACCAATTGAACAATTTTTGTGCACCTTATTGTATTGGAGTATATAAAAATCATATAGTTAGCTAACTCACGGTATGATGTCATCTCAAGGCTTCTTTCCTTGTGGTGGAGGTATACTGAATTGAAGGCGACAGTTGTACGTTTCATTTGTCCCCAACTTGTACGTTTCTCTTCCTTCTAGCCGTGTACATCTCATGTATGGGATCTTCTTCTTTTAAGAAAAGAAAAACTTGATTTTGTGGGCCGTTAAACTAGTGTGGTTTGTGATTTAGTGTGCGTGACTGTGGAGTGTTTTTTTTTTTTTGGTTAAATAATAGTCGTTGAAAGTTGTGCGTGGTTAAAAGTTTTTTAAAAATTTTTTATAATCAAGGAGTTAGTGTGGGTAGATGTTAGGGATGACAATGGGTCGGATCCGAATGGATCATATTTAGACCCGACCCATTGCCATCCCTACTAGATGTGGTTGAATATCATTGAAAGTTGTTGAGTATTGATTTTTCATGTTAACCACACAAAACAATAAGTTCTTAATATCATCTAGGAGAATAGTGCGGTTAACAAATATCTAAATATTTGTTTTTTCAGTTATAATGATCAAACTAGTCTCTTCTTTTTTTTTTTTTTCTTTGTTTTGGGTTCAAATGAGCCACAAAGACAATATAATACAATAAAAAGAGGGAATATTAAACTTGAAATCTAATGTCTTTATGACATCAAAATCACATTAATATCACTGTATTTATCTTTTTTTTTTGTGACATATCTATATGATTTTTGTATGCATTAAGAGCATTCTTGTCTAGAAAACGCCATACATTTATGTAGAAAATGTACTAGGGATAAAAAAAAGATAGGGGAGTTTGTAATGTGGGTATATTTCTTTCTTAAAAATAATAAAAGGAACATAAAGCATCTAATTAAATAATTTGAGAAAAGAGGATTTGGAAATGAATAATCACAAATTTGAGTGATCATAACTTTTAATTTTGACATTTAACATGTGGGTAGTTGAGAATATTTTTAAAAAACGTGTTGAAAGCTAAAATTTATAGGTAAAATTATTTTTATTTAATATTTATAAACTGGAGTTACTAACGTTTAATAATTTAAAAAATATAAAAAGGTGAAAATTTATTTGAAAATTTTCTGCATAATAATTCTTTTTCTTCTTTGTGGGTTTTTTGGAGATTCTTACTCTTATATTCACCAAGGTTTCTTCCTCCAATATGCTATGGAGAAGAGACTATAAACCAGATGATAAGGGGGTATTTTAAGGAAAGAAATACAATATGTGTTTAGAAAATTAATCATAAAAATGTAGGGTGAGTTTTAAAAAATTGAAACATATTTTTTTCTCTTAGATTTATTTTCGAAAATAGCCATATGATATTAACCATAAAAATTTACTAACAAAGATAAAGATGAATCTAAAATAGAGTTTTCGGACGTCAATAATTTCATCTTTGAACACTTGACGAACATAATTTTATTTTTAAATTAAACACCAACTTGTAGACTTTTGAGAGTATCTATTTCCAGTATTTTGTCGTCGAATCAATGACTTTTTGGCTTATAAGTAAATATATACATCTAAAAGTTGTGTATTTTTATAGAACCCATAAAATTTGAGTCTAATAGTCAAAATGCTTAAGCACATTGCATTAGATATTCAATGACATTATTATAAGTTATCTCAGTTCTTAAATCCAAAAAACAAAAAAATACATAAAAGGTGGCCTCAATTTATAAATTGTCTTTTTATTCGAAAAGAAAAATGAAAAAAGAACCCTTTTTCTTGGTGTGAAAAAAACACCTCTCTTTAATTGACTTCAATTAGGAGCACTAAAATATATCTTAACCTAATAGTCATAGGCTATGTTGGCTTGGCTATCCTATTTCCTATCACTATTTATTATTGCTTACCGTTAATCACTAAATACAAAAAATAAATTTTTCGTAAATTTATTTTTAATAAAAATATATTTTTTATAAATTTTTAATCTAATAGCAAAAACAATTGCATACATTAGACTTTATATTCGATTACCCTGCCTCCATCAACACACTTCCATTAGATTCATTACATCTCATCTTAATGCCCAAAGGGCACAAAAAAAAAAAAAGAAAAAAAGGCTGCACTCTTTTACTTCAAAAAAAGAAAAGAAAAAAAGAAAAGGAGAGAGAAACTAAGGCAGGGAGGATACCTATTTTTATTGAATTGAATTAGGAGTGGTGAAACTCAAAACATATTCCAGATCCACAATGACGATTCCTGAGTCTGAGTCCGAGTCGAGGGGTGCAATGGAGAACGGTTCGACTCGCCTTCTCTCTCTTCCTCTTCCCCACGATCAGAAGCTCATCATCAAGGAGTTGTCCGATCAAGCCGAGTCCAATTTGCAAGAGGGCAACTTGTACTATGTTGTTTCCACCAGGTTTTCTTTCCCAATCGCCATCTTTTTTTTTTTTCCTTTCAGGGATTTCTTCAATTGATTGATTTAATTGTTTGTATATTGGTTATGAACTCTTTGAATGATTGCTATCTGGGATGCAAAGATTGTTGCTTTTCAAGTTTTGGGTCCAATCAATTGTTTTCCCACTTCCGTTTGAATGATTATGTCGTTGAGAATGGAAAAGGATTGCCCATGTTTCTGGTGGTTTCGATGTGGTTGGCTTGTTGATGGGGTTTTTCTAGTCATTACTAAATCGATGGTTAGTGCCCATGTTCGTGTTTCTGAAATATAAGTTCTCTCTCTCTCCGGGGAGAAGTTTTCAAGGACAGGGAGCTGTAAATGATTGTTTGGATAGGAACATCTTGGATCTTGTCTTGCCCAATGTCAAGAGTACAAGAAAAGTCTCCCTTCTTTTGGGTTTTCGATTGTCCCCCTGTGCATGTGTGTGTGCCTGCTTGGCTTGTGTGTGGTTGTTTGGAGAGAAACGATGTCATCAATGTCAAATTAGGATCAATTAGGGCAAAATAAAGCATTGGGTTGAACTCCTATTTCATGTGACACATTTTGTTTGATCACTTCTGAGTTTGGAGTAAGATTTTGATACGATATTCTCTCTGATAGGAGTTTGAATTCTTGTTGTGGAAGTACAAATATCAGCATGGCTTTGTAACATGTATACTCTGGTTCATTTGTAAAGCTCTAAGGCATGGGTAATTTTGGAATCCCTTGAGTTATCTTGTGAAATTGGTATCTCTATTGAATGTGCTAGAAGCAATGTTGTGTAGAATCATGTGCCACCTCTGCTTTTCTAATGTGAGTAGAAGTTTCAGCAACATCGATTTGGAGATTAATGAACTTTTTGTCACCCCCTTAATGAAGCTTATGACAACATTTAGGCTTATCTATCTGGAAGTATTAGTTCTCCACTTTCCTTTTATTGCTAATTTTCTTCGTTAAATAGGATGGAGGGTTTTCTTATCACTGTTTAGAATTTATTTTTTTGATAAGGAAACTGTTTAGAAATGTTATAGACAAACTACAGAGGATCCAAGGGTGAGCACTCACAATCTTGCCATATGCGCACATAGAGGGCCACGCTAAGCCGTCATTGGAAATGCCATTGCCCACTTTGGTTCCCTTGCCTCCTCTGCCCCATCTTTTTCCCTGTCAGATCCATTCCTACTATTTCTCCTTCCTTTGCCATTACATAGTCCCTTTGTCCTCCAGCCTAGCTGGTGACCCAATACTAGTATTTTCTTTCCCCAACGCCTTTCCTAGCTGCCAAAAACATTGTCAATCATAACCTGGATTTTCTATCTCCCATTTAATGCACTGCCTCCTTGATTGCCTCCATCTTCTTTGGCCTGAACTACTTGTCTCCCCTGGAATGAGTGAATGCTAGAATTGCCATCAAAATTGGAAAATAAACCCTACGTGAACAAAGCAGGATAGGTGGGGTTAATGAGCCTGAAAAATTAAAAAGCAGAGTAAAATTGGAGGAGAGATGAAATTTGACCACTGACAAGAGGATTTTTTCCCACTTGAAGCTGCAAAAGAGCTTTGTAAGGTTCAGTTAGTATAGACCCTGAGGCTCATCTCCGCTCGTCTCTCTTTTATTGTTTTTCCAGCCCTTGTTAAAAAGATTCAGCAAGAAAGCTTCAGCATCACAACCATCCGAAGAAGGATTGTATGTGGATGTTGCCCCTTTTGTACATGGGTGATGTCCTTTTTTGTCTTTTTTATACAATTTAATTTTACTCATAAAAAATCAGAATAATACAAGGATCCCAATAATGTGGGCTTGGCGAAATACTGATATATGTGGCCTTGCCTTTGATTAAGAGGCTATTTTTGAGATCTTCCTAAAGATTTTTGAAAATACTTTATGAAGACAATCAATATTCTGAGGAAAAAAATCCGCCAAACTGTATTCCTAAAATTCAATTCATGACAATGTAAGTTTGAGATTAGTACCTTGGCCTTGTTAACCATATGTGTCCTTTAGGATCATTGTTTAAGATTGTACAGTTGTATCTGATCCATATATTTGTTTTTCAATTTCAAATGAAAACATTCTACCTAGAGTCAAGCTCATTTAGCATTTTGAATATGTAGGGTGACAAATTACTAAGATCTGAATAGAGTATTTAGATAACTGTGCTTTAAATTGGTGTGCCAAAAATTTGGGATTGGGTTTAGTTTAAATTTACAGTGTCGAGGAATGTTTCAAAGGGAGACATCTTTGCCCACTAACTTAGCTTATTACGGGCTTGCAGTTAGATCCTTTACTTGTAGAATAGGTAAAGTTGTGTATATCTAGATCTTTCCAAGCCTGTTTAGGCATGATTTAAATCCGATGGTTGGTGATATTGTACCTTGTTTATTTTAGTGTGGACTACTTATTTATGCTTCGTCAAAGTCAGGTTCAAATAATAGAAATAGCAAAAAATTGTAGTCCATATCTGAGGAGAGAATTTCTTTGATCTCATACCTGATTCATCTTGATATACAAAATCAGGTGATTGGATCGGATGGATTAGATGTTGCTAAAAATCTTTCTTGTACAAGGTGCTAACTTTATGCGGTGAGTGCCTGGCTATCAGCTAAGAAGCACTGGTACGTGGCACGGATACAACATAACATTGACATTTGTTTTTTCAAAAATATAGGACACAACATGTTTGGTGGATACGTAGTGCTTGGAAAAGATATACTGTATTAATTTTGTGTTTTTTGTTTCCTTTATTTCTTTAGCCTTGGAGAGGTCTTGATTGAATGAGGACAATAGCATATTGTTCATAATGTCTGCATCCTACAATTATCAATAAAAAACCCAATTTCTTTGTGCCATCTATATGTTCGGCATGAATTTGAGCGTCTGAGAGTGTTTGTGTCCGACACATGTCAGACATGGGAACATGAAGTTGTGAGGAGTGTACGTGCTTCTTTGGTAATCAGCAATCCATTTAGAATGTTATGCTACCGAAAATATGTACAAATCAGCGTAAAATCCTTCTATATATTTCTTTGATGTTCCTTTCGTTGTTTTTGATGGTTTGATTGAATTTTATGTTTACATTGTTTGGTAATAACTCTGTTGATATTATCATCAGAATGTGAAGGGCATCATCAAAGTTGCTATTTTCTTTAATGATGATACATTCAGATTCAGTTGTCTATGTTTTCATATGCTCCTTTCTTTTTCCCCTTTTCTCTTTTCTGGGATGTGGGTTCCGGTGGGAGGCAGATGGTTTATGGGCTGGCAGAAGTATACTGGACAAGATGAAGGCTATGCAATGGGTGATCATTCACTTGAACTACCAGATGGAATCGATCGACCAGGGCCTATTGACAATTCTGACTTAGTGTCAGATGTTAGTGATGGTGAAGTTGATAATATTGAGCTTATTAGAACATTGGAGGAAGGGAGGGATTATGTATTAGTCTCTGAAGCAGTTTGGAATAAGCTTTTGGAATGGTAAGAGTTCTTACCTCTATATTGCGTTTCCTTTTGTTTAAGCATCTTTTTCTTTCAATACAGTTATCTTACTGATGTCCTTGGTCTATGTGAGCATAGATATGATTTCTGAGGAGATATTAATTATGAAAAATTGCTTTCTCTGAGTACTTGCTGCTATTTTGGGACATTTGGTTACATATGCTTGGTGGATTCTTGCTTGTGGTACAAAAGTATGGTCGTGGTGTGGTGCTCTCTTTCATGGTTCTGTATAGAAGAAAAAGCAGAGAAATGTATTAAATTAGGGATTTGATTTTGACCATATGATAGGCTACCTTTTCTGTTGAATTTGATGAGTATGCTGTTTCTTTCCACTCTTTTACTTGATAGATTTTAGATGTCTATGCTTCTTAACAACTCCTAGAAGTAGGGTTAACATTGAAAAGGTGATGGCTACTACATACTGCTGTATATTCAGAATAGTTCCTGAGCTCTAGTGTTAATGCTGGCCATATATTTCAGTTTCTGATGCTTCTCATTGATCATTTTTCTTAGGTATAAAGGAGGACCTCCACTGCCTAGAAAGATGATTTCTCAAGGCACTATATACAGAAAGTTTTGTGTTGAGGTTTATCCTTTATGCCTTAATCTAGTGGACTCCAGGGACAACAGCCAGTCAGTCATAAGATTAAGTAAGAAGGTATTCATTTAAACGTCTATCTTTCCGTCTTTGGTTTGAAATGTTCATAGCAACTTTTCCAGTGCTTGAGACATAATGCTTCCTCCTTTGCTGCTGGCCTGCTAGTGTCCACTAGTCTGGGGGTAAAGGCTGCATAACATTTTAACCTTCCAAGGTCTCACAAAAGGGAGGCCGATCCGGGTGTTTGTTTTGTCATTATGCCTTTAATATGAGGAATAATGCCGAATGAATCCTGGTCTCTCAAATTTAATAGTAATTTGGAATCAGCCATATCTGAATAGTTTGTGTTATTAAATACTATTGTCGTAGGGATCTAAATAAGAGACATGATACTGCATCCTACCAAAGAGGATTACAATTTACAAATAGATAGGCAATTGATTTTAAGTTTTAATTAATTTATTGCGCTTCCTTTTACTTTTGTACCACCAGGAAGGACCTGCCTTTTCTTTTCCTTTGTCTTTTCATGTTCATGGCGTAAACATTGTTGATTTTAAGAATTGATCGTTTTTGGTTAGGCTTCTGTACGTGAGCTTTATGAGAAAGTTTGTGCACTCAAAGGATTAGAGCAAGACAAGGTGGACAAACTCTTTTATGTAATTTTGTTTTTGTGTTTAAAATAGAAGCTTCTTTGTTCAACCCAATTGGTTCTTGTTTCTGATTAATATGTGAATAGGCCTGTATCTGGGATTACTTCAATAAGCGGAAACAAGATATGTTAAATCCGTCGGAGAAGACGCTGGAGGATGCTCACTTGCAGATGGATCAGCATGTTAGTTCTGTTTTCCATTATGCCATACATAAATGTAATCTAAGTATAAATTGTGGATGCAATGTTTGTTTACTCGATCTTGCAATTTTACGGTTAAAGTGCATGCCCAGTTTTTTTTTTTTTTTTTTGAAGGGAAGTGCATACTCAGTTATGAATTATGAAAATCATTTTCGAAAGTTTCTTTATCTAGTTATTTTTGTGTTGTTGCTATACTTCATTTAATTCATATTCTAGAACATGAGATCAAAGGCATATTATAATTATGTAAACATTTTATCTCTAATAAGTGGGAAGGTTATGTTAACTATAGCCTATAATTAAGGCAGTACAAAATAGATGTGATAATTTATTTGGATAAATGCGAACGTAAAGTGATTCCAGTTGATATTATTAAAAGCTCATCTGAAGCACGTTTCAGATGTTATTTGATGCAACAATTATGGAGCGAGTAGTTTATTGATGTCCATAGAGGTTGTTACCTTTTGCTTGATGAATACTGGTGTTGTTTATTATAATATAATGATGTTCCCTTGAAAAATTTCTGTATAAAGATTTGACATTTTTTTCATGTGTCATAGGGATTACCATGATAACAATGGTAGCTTCTGGTTGTACACCAGATTAGTATGTGCTCCTGTGGCTCTTTTACCTTTCATGTGGGTGTGGCCGTGTTTGGTTTAAATAAGAAATTTCGTATCTGTATTTAACCTAATTATGAAATTCTGTTCCTATTCTGGATGTAATATACTGTCCAAAGCCATGCACACTTGTTAATGCTTTATTGTCTGTATTTCAGATTCTTCTGGAGGTGCATGCTAATGGAAGAGCATCTGCCAGTATTGGGGCTAGATCAACTGGAAATGAATTGGCTTTAGTGCCACTAGAACCTTCTAGGTCTTCTGTGGCAATTGGTGGGGGCCCAGCCTTATCAAACGGTTATTCATCAAGTTACAGTTCTAGTAATCCAGGATTAAATTCTACCTCGACTGATGTGGTTGACGGGCATGATAACATTGGTGGTGTACGGAAGAGAGAGAGGGGAGGCTTAGCAGGATTGCAGAATCTGGGAAACACTTGCTTTATGAACAGTGCACTTCAATGTTTGGTCCATACGGCACCACTTGTAGAGTACTTTCTACAAGACTATTGTAATGAGATAAACAAGCAGAACCCATTAGGGATGCATGTATGCACTCTTCTTTTGCTGACAACTGGCATATGAGTTTTTTCATTTTTGTCGTGCGGCAATGACACTTAAATGTCTGAGCAATTTTTTTTGTATCATCACTGTATAGGGCGAGCTTGCCATTGCCTTTGGTGACTTATTGAGGAATATGTGGTCTGCTGGTCGCACATCAATTGCACCTCGTGTATTTAAGGGAAAATTAGCTCGCTTTTGCTCCTCAGTTCAGTGGCTATAATCAACATGATTCTCAGGTTAATAATCTTCTCATTATGCAATTATTTGCCTGTATGTTGTGCTTTTTTGAACTTACTCTTCTCATGCATGTTATCTCTTATGTCTGTGATGGATGTAAATGGATTGTTCCGGCAATTTGGACATGGCTGGAGACGTATTAGTGATTTTTCAATCCATTATCTGATGTTCACTTGATTTGGAAGCAGTTGGTGTTCTTGCATGCTAGAGTGAAATATTATTTGGCTGATGAGTAACGACCAACAGACTATTGTTTTCCTTCTGTGGGCTACTGCCTTCTCCGCTGCTTTTAGACCTTTGATTTCTGTTTCTGATTTAAAATTTTATGGAAAAAAAAAGGCAGTTGGTTTTAGACATTGAATTTGGTGTGCATTTATCAAGGCTTGGTCAATAATTATTCACTTGGTATAGTACATCCTGTTTGCTGTTCTTCTTATATCGATTTCAGATGATCTTATATGCATTTGCCTGATTATGACTATTATTTTAGGAATTGCTTGCCTTCTTGTTGGATGGGTTGCATGAGGATTTGAATCGTGTTAAGCAAAAACCATACATTGAGATGAAGGATTCAGACGGCCGTCCGGATGAGGAATATGCAGATGAATGTTGGAAAAATCACAAGGCGAGGAATGATTCTATTATTGTAGATATTTGTCAGGTTGGTAAAATTTCCTTCTATTATTACTGTTGGATCTCACTTCCAGTTTCCTTCTAATTGCATCTCCCTAATCTTCTGAGCATAGAGAATCATTTTGTGAGAGCTTGACATGTCTTTCTAGTTATTGTGTAGTGGTACATAGTGGCTTAGTTTTTCTTTTTTTTTTTTGTTACCTAGTCATTACAACAGATCTCATCTATTTATTATTCTTCCTGTAGTCCATATCTGGATGTTTTAAATGAGACAAGTCATATATATATTTTTCCTTATGTTATCCTCTTTCTGATGCTGCTTCCTTTTCCTCCTTTTCTGCATTCTGTGGACTTTCTGTCTGCCTGCTCCCCCCCAAAACGCTCTTTTTCTTGAAGAAGATTGTTGTCTTTCCTTTGCTGGCCCACACCCTGGTGGTCCGGTGTGGGTTTGCACCATGGAAGGAATGCTTTTCTTCCATGGAGTTTTCTTTATTCTCATTATGGTGTTTGTAGATATGGTGTGCTATGATTTGTCACATGTTGGCACTATTTATTTGTGTGTCCGTTTATATGTGCACTTGAGTTGTTTTGGGTTATGAAAAAGGATTCTGGATGAATTGTTATGAATAAGAAAAGGGGATATAGATAAGGAATCTTGAGTACAACCTATCAGTTATCAGTTATCACTTATCACCTTAGGTTAAAGGCTTTATGTGAAGAGTTACACAATCACTATAGCAGCACAAAAATATTACCCTCCCACACATCTAAATTTGTAAATTTGAATCTACTCATTCCTAAGTACCTGCATAGGTGGTTAAGGACCATCTTGTCTAGACGGATTGAAAACTGACTTGATCTAGAAATGTCCAGAGCTTGCTTTGTAATAAACAAACTTGACTGGAAATCATCCAGAAACCTGTTATTTATTAGGTTGATACGCCAAAGGCCCTAGTCATGTAGTAGATAATGTATCAACTTGGAAAACATATCCAGAGGGAGATATTGTTTTTTGTCTTTTATTTTATTTATTTATTTATTTGGGGAGGGGGTGTTTGTCTATCTGGTTTAGTGGGTTAGGTTTAGGTTGGCTTTACTTAGTATCTGGTTAATGAATGCTCAGCCTTGGTCAAATTTGGTTTGAGCTGAACCCAATGAATCAAGTGTGCATCCAGAAGTATGTTTCTTGCTAAATGTTCTGCATATTACGTTTTGGCTGTGTGATTTCATATGTTGCCTTGGTGTGCATTAAGTAGATAGATCATAGCATTTTCTAAGGGTTAACTCTTTACAATGAGTTTCTTTCTTGAGTCTAGGTTGTTTGTGGACGCAAAACATCCATTTTTCTTCTATTTCTTATAACTCTCTTAACTGAGATGGTATTGCTTAAGACAAGCTCTTAAAAAATAACGTCTTGCTAAAATGTGCTGCCTATTTCCTTACTTACAGAGGGGATGCCAAAGTTTATTGTTTGTAATACTCAATTCTTCTTTATTGTTCTTGGTGCACAGAGATGTGAAACATTCTTAGTATCAACCTTTTCTTCGCACTTGGATTATGATAATGGAGAATTATACAATTCATTGACATAAAATGTATATGTTTTAATCTCTCTTGTGATGTTATTAGCCATGACATTATCCTAGTCGGGGTTCTTGTCAGGAATGTATCAAAGCGCAGAAATGTTTTGATAAGATATGATGTGATATGTACTAACCATACAGAAGTGGTGGATCGAATACACAGGGCCAATACAAGTCTACACTGGTTTGTCCGGTTTGCAGCAAGATTTCAGTTACTTTTGACCCTTTCATGTACCTGACTTTGCCCATTCCCTCCTCGGTCAATAGGACAATGACAGTTACCGTCTTCTATGGAGATGGTTGTGGGCTACCAATGCCATATACAGTGATGGTTCCTAAACTTGGTAGCTGTATAGATCTTATCCAGACATTGGCTACTGCATGCTGTCTAAGGAATGATGAGGGCCTTCTCCTTGCTGAGGTAGATATGACGTGTTATGTTTTCCTCTTTGGCTATATCAAACATCTATCTCTCAATGGCAGCTGATAAGTCAATTTCAGGTTTACGATCACAAAATTTTCCGATATTTGGAAGTTCCTTTGGAGCCATTGTCTTCTATCAAGGATGATGAGCATATTGTAGCTTATCGAGTTCCTATGAAACGAGCCGGATTAAAGAGACTAGAGATAGTTCATCGATCGCCAGAAACGTAAGTTATATTTCCCTGATTTTCATCTTTTAGAAAGCCGCCTACCTTGGGAAGGACAACAAGTCTCTCTCCACTACATTTGTTTTTATGAGAAGTTTTGCTGCCTTTCTATCTTAGGAATTTTTCATTCAATTCATTTTTTGAATATGTGACAATGTGAGCTGAGGTAGTGCACGATCGAACACCATGCAGGAAGCTTTTAGGAGCACCACTTGTTACCTATTTGGAAGAGGGGTCTATAAGTGCTGCTGATGTTGATATTGCCATTAAGAAGATCCTCTCCCCTTTAAGGAAGTCGAAGGTTGGTGCTGGTAAGTCTCACTGTGAGAAGCAAAATGGCTGTGCTCCAGAAGATGGTGATGAAGTGGAGAACGGTAATGCAGAAGGTAAGTCTGGCAGCCAGTCGCCCTTCGAGCTATGCCTAACTGAAGAAAAGGGCTCTAGCGGCAGACAACTTGATGATAATTATGTCAGAAACAGTTCCATGTTGAGAGTCACTCTCATCTGGACTGATAGAGAGCATGGGCTATATGATATCAGTTATTTGGAGGATCTTCCTGAGGTTTGCAAGTCTGGTTTCACGGCAAAGAAAACTCGCCAAGAAGCTGTATCTCTATTTTCATGCCTGGAAGCATTTCTGAAGGAGGAGCCTCTTGGGCCTGACGATATGTGGTAGGATACCTCGTGAGAGTGTCAAGACCTACAAGCTATGCACTTATCTGTATATATCAGTCAGTCTATAAGATTTTTTTTTTTTTGAATCTTAATTTGAATGCAGGTACTGCCCACGATGCAAAGAACATAGACAGGCTACCAAGAAGCTAGATCTCTGGAGACTACCAGAAATACTTGTCATTCATCTGAAACGGTTTTCTTATAGCAGATATCTTAAGAACAAACTCGATACATTTGTAAGCTTCCCCATCCACAACCTAGATTTAAGAAAATATGTGAAGAACATGGATGCTTCGGATCTTTCCCATACGTATGAGTTGTATGCGATCAGTAACCATTATGGTGGACTTGGTGGTGGACACTATACTGCATACACTAAGGTAAGAGAGTTTGCTAGCCATTGACCTTTCCCTTTGTTTACTGAAATGTTCTTTTCTTGTTAATGTATGACATGAGGTGATTATTAGCCAAGTCATCATGTTTGATTGCTTCACCCTTGTGGAAGAATGATCCACTTGAAACTGCTTCCTTTTTTTTGGTTGGGGGGGATTTCTTCTGTCTGTGGTTGAAGCAAATGCTTTCTGCAGGCTTAACATGTCTTTTCTTCTGTATGTGTATTGTTCTGTGACCATAATTGTTTTCTTTTGGGCGTTTTAGATGGATATGAACCATGAAGGAAATTCACTAGCCTTCTTTTTCAAAACTTCGAGGATGTACATGGCTTGCTCACCTGTAATTTTTTCTTTTTGAAGCTGACAGCACCCCCCTCCCGAAAAAATTCTTTGTGAGTGTGTGACATAGCTAGGTTATACACAGTGGAGGAGCAATGCTGGACCCGTGATACATGATGGCTAGTTGAAGCAATTTGCAATTTTGGTTAATTGAATGAAACTCTCTTTGCAATTTTTCTTTTCCCTACAAATGGCTTCTATTAGAGTTCTTTTCTTTCCTACCTCTCCCTCGTTTGGTTGAAGCTTTGCATGATCATCTCTGATTGGTTTTGAAGATCTTATGTGTTTATATTGTTGACCATGCAGTTGATTGATGAAGAGAGATGGTATCACTTCGATGATAGTCATGTTTCTCCAGTAAATGAATCTGAAATTAGGACATCAGCCGCATATGTCTTGTTCTACCGAAGGGTGAGAACCAATGCAAAGCCAGAGACCGGAGAATCATCCATTGATCGCGATGATGCTTGAATCTATAGTGTTGATCTTATGCTTACGGTTACACATCAAGTTCTCTTCGGACTGGATGCTGGGCCGGGTCAGCTGCACCGATATTATCGTCTATGGGTGAAAATTTGGCAGCTGAGACAAATATTAGCTTTAGAAAGAATTGATCGGCATGGATGTTTTGGTTGGCAAGATTTGAAGATAGGTCATTGTTCGATCCATATTGCTGTTTGCTCAAGGTGAAATTTTGCAGTGAGCAGGTTTTAGATTCACTGGCCCTCCCAAATCTTAAAGGCAGGCCTTTCGTTCACCTTTGTATATGTTTGTGGTGAATATTTAGCATCATCATTATTATTATTTAGCCCCTTGGGATAGGGTTTTAGTGCCTTCCGTCCCTAGGGGTGACTTTCTAAGAGCAGATTCCAGGATGCCTAGATGTATAACTACTGTATTTCCTTTGCTAAGCGCTCGACATGGGTTACATCAATTTTTTGCTCCCTTAATAAGGCAGTCACATCATTTTTTTTGGTTTTGGTTAGATGATCTTTTTGATCCTATCTGTGCTTGTAAAGACAAAGCTTGTTGCTCTCCTTGCCCTAAAAACTTTTCAGAATTGTTTGCATTGGTCTAAGTCAAAACTTATATGAACCCTATGGTCCCGATGGGGTACAGTTTGAGAAAGAGAATCTGATCTGTTTTCAATGGAGGGACCATGAGAATAGGATGTGAGTTTTAAAAATTAAAATAAAATACCAGATACAATAACTCAGGTACATAGAGCTGGGTCTGTGGTATAATTTGTTGTTCCATGCATTCTTCAACCACAGAATTCAAATGCATCTGCATGCACCTTCAGTTGAAAATGCAAGTTACAGCAGAAAATGGTAATTATGGATGGATATATTCAGGACCTTTTAGACTTGCTTGATCTATTCATGAGATTTTTTTTTTTTGGGGGGTTATTATCCTCCTGCATACCCATCTCTCTCTCTCCAACTGCATAAGACACAGATGTGTCACAACTCAACTTTAACCGTCGGTGGAGTCAGCAAAGCAAAATGTCTGGGTCTGGGCGTCTGGGACGAAACAACAACAAAAACAATACGAGGCAGGGCAGAAGAAAAAGCTAAGAGAGGAGACAAATCCACAGCAAAAAGTAAAGTAAAGAATAAGAATTTTGAGTCACTAAATTATACAAATAATGGAGGTACAATGAATAATCATAACAATAATACATAGCTGCAAGCAATGCATGCGTAAAAGCAAAGGAAAACCAAGACAAAGATCTCCACCTTTGCCTAACTAGGAAGCCTCCTCGCCCCCCCACCCCTCCGGTCACCACGCCATCAACTGTGATACCTGTTCACCGATAACACAATGTAATTCCTGTCCATCCGAATCGCCTCCGCTCCTGGCAAACTCTCTATCTATTATCGGCTCTAGCTTCTTTCTGTATAAATTCATTTTTGTCATATGCTTGCCTTAAGCTGCCACCATCAACATCATCTTCAGCAAAGTCCATAAAATGAATACGAGCCCAAGCGATGGATATCTTCCCTGGAATTCATACACAACAAAGCTCAGCAGAATATTCAAAAACCCAAATATCAAAACAACATCAAATGTGATGCATATTCAACTGAGAAGAAATGTACATGAATGCTCCTATCTATTGTCTGACTTCGCAGATAATGTAGGAGCAGCGACAGCAATAGAAGGTGGTATTCTAATGGCTCCATCAATAATAACCATGAAGAGCGGTTTCATTCATTAAAGTCGGGTTCGAAACATAACTAAGTATGCAACCAAATGGTTGGTTCGGGGATGACTTCTAATTTCTAATATCACATCTAGTCAAGAACAAAAATTGACGTAAAAGGATATGAATTTATAAAAACAAAGTCGATGTGGGGTTTGAGTGAACTCAACTCTTATGTCCGTATTAGTGAAACAACCTCTACGCATGTAGTTTTAAGCATAAATAAATAAATATCAAATATTCACTATTGAATTCCCACATCTGAAAATTTGAAAAAAATTCAAAACCCAAACAAACCCTCAAAAGAGTAGCTCAAATGCAAACCATCAACAAAATCAAACCAAAAAAAAAAAAAGAAAAGGAGCCAGAGCGGAAGCCTTACCGTTGCTGAAGAAATGGAGAGATAGCCAGTGGACGAAGACGAGGAACCCGAGGACGGCGCCGCCGCCCCGTCGCCGGTTGTGGTTGGTCCGGCCGTCAAGTTTCCGACTGCCTGAATGTTAGGGATTCCGAGCGAATACGCCGCTGACCCGTCGGGCTTGAAGAGCCCGTAATTCCGCTCCGACGTGGGCCCGGGCTTCATGTTCTCGTTGAAGAGAGCGAAGACGAAGATGTTGAGATCACACCCGGGCTTCAATGGCGTCCCCCTTTTCTGGTTGATGATCTTGATGAGATTCCCATTGTACCTCTTCGCATTATCGAGATTCGCGCCGGCCTCATCTTCGTCCCCTTTCGACGGCCACCCCGTTTCAGACACTTGAATCTGGACCCTCCGGTTGAAATTCGGGCCCATGGCGGCGTAGACGGCGTCGATCTGGGCGAAGAGCATGTTATCGTAGCGGAGATTGGAGGCTGGATCGAGGATTCCTTGATTGGGTTGGAAGAGGACGAAATCGAGGGAGACTTGTTTAGGGTTGGCTTTGTATGCGAAGTAAGGGTAGGCATTGATGAGGAACGGGGATCCGGTTTTGGCGTGGAAGTTGAGGAGAGGAGAGAGAATCGGGGCCAGATCTTCCCGGAACGCGCCGGCGGAGGGCGGGTAAGAAGTTTCTAGAATGGCGAGGTTGTGGGCAGTGGTGACGGCGACTTGGCGGTCGAGGCGGAGGGTCTGGAGGGCGGAGTGGATGTTCGCCATTGTTGGGACGAGGCTGGAGGAGAGAGAAGTGTCGTTGTAGGTTAAAACCTCGTTGCCGATAAGAATGGCGGTGATGTTAGTGTGAGGCAAGTAGGACTGGACATTCTTCTTCACCCAATCCAGAGCTAGCTTCGAATCTTTGCTCATCTGGGCTAAGCAATCGTTGCCCAGAGTGACCATCAACTCCATTCCTGTGTTGGCAAAAGCTTTCAGCACCTTGGGGTCGGCGTCGTAGAGCTTCACCTTGGTGGCACCGATGGACTTGACCAGCGGCACCACCTTCTCCGGCGGCGGAAGATTATCTGCTATTTGACCGTAGTTGATGCCCAAAGACACGGCCATTTTCACCATGGTCAAGTTCATCAGAAGGGACGCCATTGATAGCATCAAGATTCTTCTCCCATGGGCACTACTCAGCAACCCCATTTGCGGCAGAAGTAAAAGGAAGTAGCCCAGATGAACTCACTCCTCTGTGAATGCTCTGGAAGAGGGGAGAGAAAAGGAGGCAGAGGAAACTGTTGTTCTTCCTGCTGGTGATGGTGAGTAGTATACTAAACTATACTATACTATAGATCTAGCTTGGTTTTGAGAGATTATTGTCGTTACTATGAGTTTAATTATTAATGTTATTATGAATGAAAAAGGTGAAGGTGAAGGGGAGGGATTTCAGATGACCAATTCCAGCGTATTCTCTTGCTTTTTCTTCATCACTTTTATCAACTTTTTAAAAGATTCCCACTCCCAAGTGGAGGAGCGCAAGAAATCGTTCTTGTGTGATTGCCATTCATCATATTTCTTGATTGATAATTAAATCTTTAAAAGCTTCGTTTGATACATCATTTTTATCTTGAAATAATTGAGCTCCCGTTTCATTTAATTTTACCTTATAATCTTATAATTTCTTACCATTTTTTATAACTATTTATAGTTATTTATGATGACTTACAACTAACTTTACAAGTATTTTCTACTTCCTTACAACTTTGTATACACCTACATGAAACAAGGTCGAAGTGTTATTCTCTCTTCCTTGTTGAGAACTCATTGTCTTGATGTGATCATCAACAATCATATAGTTAATCTGGTCTAAGATCATATTCCATTTAATTTTAACTTACAATCTTACAGCTTTTTCACATTTATTTACAACTTTTTATAACTAATTTCACAATTATCTTACAACTTCTTACAAGTAAATAAAACAAAACCTAATTTTCGATGGCTTTGATTGGTTCCTTAGAGTTGATAAAGTATGATATGACACAATAATACTACACAAACCCAATTATAAATTATTAAGAAAAACACACATGTCAAAATGACATGATCAAGTTTACATTATAGAATGACCGCTATAATAATGTATTTGAGCATCAAAGTGACTCGATCTGATTTGAATTTGATTGACACATCTAACATCAATAGTTATTAGCTAGTCACTTGATTTTATGTGTCAACCTTTATATTCCTCGTATAGATAGAAAGAAAAAGAAAAGCGAAATAAAGAATAATATTAGGCGTGTTCGAAATTACATAAAAATTATTATTTATTTTGTTTTCTGTTCATTTATTTTTATTTTTATTTTTTCTATTTGTTTCTTTTTATTTATGTTCGATTATGGTCGTTTCGTTCATTTCTTCTCTTTTCTCGTACTCGTTTCTATTCATTTATGCTCTTTTCTATTCGTTTTTATTTTTATTTATATGTCTATGTGTTTTTTTTTTTTTTTGATGTAATTAGAATTGTTTCCTTTTAAACTTAATCCATGCATTGGTTACGTTTGAACTGAACTCTCACACTTTTCTCCCCCATCTTCTTCCCTTTACAGCTATTAGCCCCCGGGGAGGGGGAGGGGGAGTGGGGAGGGGAAGAGAAAATGGTACCTTTGAGTGGGGGAAGTTCTCATTTTTAAGTCTTTTTCTAATAAATAATCTTTGTTGGGTATAATTGAAGAACATAAAAATAAAAAAGATAAATTTAGTTTAAGACTCAAGGAGGGCGTTATAATAAGAAAAGATTGAAGGTACGAAAAATCACATTTTTTTTTCTTATTCTTTCTTTGGAATACAAATTATAGAACAATCTTTGAAGAATTTAATATTCATATTTGATAATGTAGTAGCCGATGAATTAACTAGGGATAAAATTTAAATTATTTTTTGGTCTATATTTAATTTTTTTAATTGAAAAAATTTCATAAAAACATAGTTAAAATTGAGTTCAAACCACAAAAATAGAAAAAGGAAATACAAGGTACTAATATTCATATTTGATGGCGCAAATAATATATTCGAAGTATGTAAATCAGACAAATTTAATAATTTAGATCAACAAAATTTAACCAATAAGTTTCATTCCAACTCTAGACTTGACAAATGACCTATAGGACTTTGATATGATCCGTGTTAAATTCATGTTAAATCACGTATTGGAGCAATGATATTTTTTGGGTCAATTTCAGAACAAGTAACGCATATTCCAATAAGATTATCTTGTAAAAAATATTTTTTAAAAAATTTTAATTAAATAAATGTGAATGAATTTAAATTTTGAAACATTATCTTAAATATTTGGATAAATATGTCATTTCCCTCAAAAAAATATCTAGGAACAGTTTTTACCTGACAGTGGAGGCGACAGCCATCACATGGGGCGGCAGCGGCACTTGATCCGTTTAAGGTTCATCTTGTTACTTTGACGTCCTTTCTGCATCACTCGACTGTTGAAAGTTAGCGTGGCGTTGGCATTAGCCACGGTACTTGCCCGGTAGGTCATTGCTGGGCTATTTGTTTGGTATAGCCCTTGAAACAAAGGGCCCATGAACCATGATGCTTGACTTCGCGTAGGACAAAGCCCTTTGCTCTTTCCCTATATTTAGCTAGCATATAGTCACGTATAATATTGGATAGCAAGTTGGCTTTCCTTTAGGCGGAATGAATCGGCCGCCACAATTAATAACAAGACAACTCATGTAAACACGTTAACGATTTAGGAGAGTCGACCTATTATCAGTTCGTTTAATAATTTAATATTTTATTAATATATTTATTATGTTATACTAATTTACACACTGATTAACTTTGATAATTATGTTTTATACGTGATAATATAATGTTTTTGAAATAAAGGTTTTTTTCACTTGTTTCGTGACTTGGAAATAGGTCCAAAACGAGTTGTCTTGAGTGAACCCTAACCACCTCAATCTGACCAATCTCCTACCCCTAGCAAGGTATAGTAATCCACCTTTTCTTTTCTTTGTTTTTTTAATTTCTTTTCCATATAAGTAAGATAGGCCATCACAACTTGGGTGTTGTACAAGGCCCAAGGCACTACAAGTGTGAAGGTTTTGTGTATCTTCAAATAAACCATTCTTGGCTTTTGCATATACTAGGGCCTAGCCTCATTTAGAGGCTGCCTAATTCTTTTAACCCTAATTTTAATTGTGTCACACCTCCTCCCCCCCAATCCACCGAGAACTCTTCTATAATTTGCACGTTCTTATATTCACCAATTTCGAAATTTTAAATAAAACACATAAAAAAATAAACTATTTATCGTCGGTTCTTTTTTTGTTCCTATTCTAAATAAGACTTTAGATTTTCAAGTTGCAAATTCCTAATAGATGTTACTATTATATTATGATTTATGTATCATTAATTATAGTGATTCAAAGTGAAAGAAAAGTTACTCAACTCACTATGACTGAAATTGATGAGACGATAGAACTTGTTATCACTAATATAACAATTCTTGAGTCGTTATATGAGAATTGATTGACCAAAGTCTCGTAGGCTGCTATCTCCTCGATCATGTTCCTTGAGGACGTCCACATAGGCAACTTCAAGCAAACTATTGGCAAATTGTATCAAACAATGACCTACATTCATATCCGTGAGAACCAAGTCCATTATGTAGTGTACCGTATGCCTTCTCAAAATCTAACCTTGAAGAGGAACCACCTTGTTTGTTTTCCTTGAGCCAAGCCACTAAGCTTTTGAAAGCCTTCATTTCATTGGAGGTGGTAGTCTTTGATTTTGGGTAAGGAAAAACTTTGAAAACGGCCCTAGCCAATGTGGGTCTAATGAATGTGGATCAACTTTGGATCTAAGCTTGGAAAATTGGGTCCAAGTAGACTCAACAACTCTAATAGATAACTATCTTTAGGCTTCAATTTCCAATTTTGTAAATTTTTCAAATGAAATTTTAGTACTCCACCATTATTCTAAGCGATTTTTCTTACTTTATTTTATTTATTGAGTCTTTTGGACTAAAAGAGAATGTATTAATCAACATAAAAAAATAATTGAAAATTACTCAATTTAATCGATAATATATTTATGATAATTAATTAGATTATATTTATATCAACAAAAATTACAGTAAAAAATTACTAAATAATAAAACAGTTTCTAAATACAACTAGTTGCACAAGTTAAACTAAATATATAGAAAAATAAATTCAAGTTTACTAATTGATTTAGGATGTTATGCTTGCAATCTACTTATTAGAATATGAAGTAACAAAATCTACTCTAGGATGCGGACTCTGTTTCATTTAGATGTAAGGAACTCGTAAAGTTATAAGGAGTTGTAAGTAAAGTTAGAAGGAGTTGTACGCAACTATAAGATAGTTGTAAAGTTAGACACTCGTTCTATTTAGTTGTAAGGAGTTATAAGTAAAGTTGTAAAGAATTGTAAGCAAATTTAAAGAGTTGTAAAATAGTTGTAAAGTTAATTGTAAAAAGATGTTAGAAATTGTAATAAGAACTTATAATATTTTGAGTTAAAGCTTACGCTCAAGCTCTCTTTCGCTCTCCATTTTTTTCCAAAATTTTTAGTAATTGTCAATATAAAAAATGTTTTATCTCTTTTAACAGCCATTTGGATTTTCTTATGAAATTAATGGCCTCTTTAGCATGCTTCTTTTAAAAAAGAAATGGAAAAATAATGAAAAGCAAGTTTTAAACTCTTTTTTAAAATTTTTTTTATCGTAAGTTTTAAACTCTGATAATCCAAGAAGAAGGTATTTAGGGGCAGGGCAAGCCTCTTTAACATGCTTCTTTTGCACAAATTCTGGATAGGCCTCTGTAAGCTCATCTCATCTACACCTCTCTCTCTCTCTCTCTCTCTCTCTCTCTCTCTCTCTCTCTCTCTCTCTGTTCTTGCAGTATACTCAACAATGGCGCATCCTCTATCAGCCTGTAAGTATCACCAAATTGCACCACCTCCTTCTGCTGTTTCATCAAGGAGTACAAAGCTATGCTCCTCTCTTTTCAGTCCCTCCTCCATCAGCTTGTCCTCCAACCCCAACTTCTCTCTCCAATTCCTCAAACAATCCCAATCCCTTGTTCCTTCTCCTCGTAGACGTCTTTCCGTAGTTGCCATGGCCCCCAAGCCCGGGGGTAAAGCCAAGAAGGGTAAGTTTACTCCACCCCTTTCATTCGCTTTTACTTCGCCATTTTCGTGTTATTATATTATTATGCTGATAATTTGTTGAAATTGTATGATGTTGGGTACATCTTTTTCGAATTCATTTCATAAATTGCAATGTTTTGTGGCTGAATTTGGATTGGGATGGTTCTAATTCTTGGTTGGAGTGATTTTACTTCGTCAAGTTTTGTTCTTGGTTGATTCTACTGATACTTTGATATAATTGTATGATGTTGAGTATACCCTTTTCAATTTTGTTTCATGAATTGCAATGTTTATTTGATTTGGGTTTGAATTGGGTGGTGTTGGTTAGTGATTGGAATGATAAAACTGGCTCTGGAAGCTGGAAAAGCCACACCTGCTCCACCTGTTGGACCTGCCCTTGGTTCCAAGGGTGTCAATATTATGATGTTCTGCAAGGAATATAATGCCAAAACCGCTGACAAACCGGGCTTCATTATCCCAGTTGAAATCACCGTCTATGATGTTAGTGGTCGCTTCCTATCTCTAAATGTTGATGCTAATTGTTTTGAATTTTTTCAAATTCCCCATTACTGAATTATATTTGCCCACCAAAATGCAGGATAAGAGTTTTACCTTTGTGCTGAAAACTCCACCGGCTTCTGTTCTTCTTCTCAAGGCTGCAGGTATGTTGTGATGTCTACTTACCTGGAATCTGTAATGCTTGGTACTACTGTAATAAACCGTGTCATTTTTTAAAACTTGAAAGCTTGCTTGTGACTAGAAAAGTAGGGGGATGTTAGGCTATGAACAATGTTGGGTAATGATCCGTTTTGTGTTATTCAATATCTGGAGCAAGCATAGGAGCATAGGTTTATTACTTATTACTATCTCCTGAATGAGTTTTCCAAATTCTTTCTCTTCGAATCAAGACTTTGTAGAGGTTAGTAATAGCTCATTTTCTAGTGAATTATAGTCTGTTTAGGTATAAGATGACATATGGTGTTATTTAAAAGTTTGACGAGGACTTGTTAGTGTATCCACTTTAATATAATGGCTCCCCTACTAAGAGGCTGGAATTCATAGGATCAGAATCCTGCCCCTCACTTGGGTGTTGGAGTTCTATCAATTGAGTTCCGTAGAATTTCCATGTAAAGAGTTCTATGGAAGCTTTAGTGATATGCTGGATGATATTATGATCCTAGACATCCTGGATTCTATTGGAATCTTGATTGATGAATGGCTCCAAATTCTGTGTGGAATTGTTTTACTCAGCGCTTAATTCGTCCAGGTTATTAATGTGTATGGGATTGTTTGTGAGTTAAACCTTGGGCTTGAGTTTTAGATGAAGTTGTACTCTTGACACCTTTTGCAGTTACAGTGTTAAACGACTCAGCATATTCTTGGGTTTAGGGAGATACAGAGCATGAGGGGGCATACTTTTGGGTTTAGGGAGATGCAGAGCATGAAGGGGACATATTCTTTCCCCAACGTAGTACTCCTTGGGGGTGTTTCTCCTATCCTGGATGCTATGTCTTGGCTCTTAATAGTATATATAGATCCCCATGGTGCCACTTTTGAATGAATGTCTAATCTCAAGAAAAATTCCCTTGTGTGGGACCATTAGATACGCATGCCTAACCATTTTCTGACGTTTGAAAATGCTTGAGCATGTTAGATTCTGGAGTACCATGTTTTTGCTATGAAGGGGAGTGGAGCTGACTACAGATTGGGTGGTTCCCCTAGGCAAGACTCATATCTTACTCTTCAGCTCCTTGAGACCCCCTTCGTCCCCTCCCCATGGCAATATAACTGCCTGAACAGCAAGGGTGTTTGCTGTGTATATGTGCAAATGTCTCGAATGGGACATCAAGTGACCTGTCATGTTTAGGCAAACGTTTCACTTTTGGGAAGGAGTGCTCCTAATATCTTTATGTTAACCTGAATACCCAAAAAAAAAAAAAAAAGTTCAAACAAGTGTGCAGAGTGCTTTGCATTGCAGCATGCCATGGAAAGCTTCTTTTGATGTGTTAGAAGGAAATAGTATGACCGATCCTCTGTACCCATAGAACTGTATTGTCATACTATGTTTTGATATCTAAACTTGGGTTTAAGCTGGGATATTTTAATATCTCATTGAAGTTAGCTTTGCATTTGGCCTGGTATGAGTATTTGTCCTCACTGTGAAGTTCAACATGGATAGTTCCCTGCTTCGTGGTTCACGGTTTGGCTACTACTACTACTACAGCCATCTGCTGTTATCCATCATCTATCATTGTCTGTGGTTGGATTGTTGGACTGTTACCTAACCTGTTTAAAAAGATTTACAAGACTTATCTGTTCTAACTTTTTCCTGTGGCGACTGTTGTTTCTCATCTTAATATCAACTCATGAAAATGAGGAATTAGCTCGTCCATCATGTGATTCTTGGACAATCTTTTCATCTTTTCTAGCAGCATATATGTAAATTGCAAGCTCAAGTTACCTTTTTGTTGGCACAAATTAATAGCTCCTTTGTTCTGTTTTTAGGTTTATATTCTTGTAGAAACCCTTTAATGTCAATCTTCTATCCTCCCCCACTCCTCCCCTGCTCTTGCACTGTGAAGTACTTTTTAATCTGATCTGCTTACTCTTGATGTGATGCTGTTTTAATCACAAACTTCAAATACAGGTGTTGAGAAGGGATCGAAGGACCCACAGAGCCAAAAAGTGGGGAAGATTACTATCGAGCAATTGCGTCAAATTGCCACTGAAAAACTACCAGACTTGAATTGCACAAGCATAGAATCGGCAATGCGAATAATAGCAGGAACTGCTGCAAACATGGGTATTGATATCGACCCCCAGTTCTTGAACGTAAAAAGAAAGAACTTGTCTAGGTCTCTTAGATGTACATTTTCAGCTTTGCAATTTGGTTCTTTTACAATGTTCAGGAGTTGGTCCCATTTTGTTAATTGAGTAGTCTTATCCTATTTGTCCAATCTCATAACTCTCACTTTTTGGATAGTGCATTATGATCAAAATCTAATTATTAGTTGGTGCAACAGAGTATGCTAAACCATTTGTAGTACATCCAATTCATGTGGAATGAAGGTTAGGGTTTAAACCCATCACTTGCAAGATTCTTCTTATCTATATAGTATGCTTCTGTGCCCCTCAAGATGGTCAGGCCTGACCTTTACATATCTCTAAGCCCCCTGCCCCTCCCACCCAAAAAAAAGGAAAATGGGGGTTATTTGGGGGGAAAGCAGCTATTGAACTGGTGTTTCCCTTTGGAGGGTGTCCTTTTGCAAGAAGTTTCTTCAAGAGAGAAGGGTTTTGGGGGAGGTGGCCGGTTGCGTTCGATGTGCAAATATTATAGACCTGAATCCATCGTATAAATGTTGGGTTTTTTGGTATTAGACCACTAATCCGATCACAATTTGTGTGCTTTTATATCATTTTATTTATGATTGATAGATAACTTAATAGTTTGTTTATTATAAAGTTTTATTTTTTCTAGCTAATTAAATAGCAGTGATTTGTTACAAACTACAATATAATTAACTATTTGTTTTGTTAAATGTTTTTTTCTTGCTTACCCAGACTATTTGTTTTAAATGTTGATAAAATAGTCATTACTCATCATCAGCCACTCGAATATTTGTGAGCTTCCACAACATTTTTATTATCCCAAACATATATACCTCTCTAAAGATGTTCATATTATCGGACTTGATTTTATTGTTTGCTAAAACATAAAAACTTTCCTCCACCAATTTCGGTGTTTTTTAAAAATTTTGGTTAAAAGATGTATATGACTTTGTAGATACCGGTTAATTAGTTCAACCAGTAAAGTCTCCAAAAGATATTGCCACCCGCCCTTTTATGCCTGTTTTACATCAGAGAAAGATGTACAGGACGCTATCCATCCTATACAGTAAGTTGTAGAAGAATAAGCTTAGCTAGCTTAATGTGAACAATAGGAAGATTTTGCAAGGGATTTGTCAGAGAAACATGATTCCACATGGTAGAGATTAAATAGAGGTAGGGAAGAAGAGGGAATGCCAGCGAAAATTAAGTCAGATAACACCAAGTTTGGGTTGTTGGGGTATCGGAGAGAAAGAGTGGCCAGAGTAAGTAGAGCAGCACATGGTTGATAATCTAGTAGTCAGATTTTCCTCCTCTTGCATTATGTATGCTGTGCTCTGCTGTTTACCAATCCACATCTGCATTTAATTTGCTTAATATAAATATGGCACCCTCATGGTTATGGATATTTAGCAAAGAACCTCTGAAATTTGTAATAATAAGGTTATATATAATTAAATTTTGCGAATTTTATCGAGAGAGATTTGTACTGAATAGTGATGTTGATGTGAAAAGAGAGTTTTGCACGAGTTCTATCATCAGGAGGACCCCATCTCTGGTCAAAATTGTGCTACTCCCGTTATTTCTGCATCAAACACTCCACACTCAATTGTGGCTAGGAGTAGGGTTGTAACGAATTGAGTTGGCTGGCTTGCCAAGCCCTCGGGCTCTGCTCGGTCTAAAGCGTGTCTGAGCTCATGCTTGAGAGCTTGAAATCTTACCATTACATCAAAATTTATAAAATTTTATTTCAATTCTTGTTTCTTGAATCAAAGGCAAAAATTCAAGGATTTAACTTTGATTATAACATTGAATTAGAAAATTTTTTGAATAAAAACAAATAAAAAAATATATCGAGGACTTCAAGCCCAAATCTAAGCATAAGTCCAAGCTTCAAAGGCTTGGCGAGCGCAAAGCCAACCTTCTAGCCGAGCCAAGTGGGAGTTAGGCTGAGCCATTCATGGCTTGACTCGATAAAAAGATATGACACTTAAATATGTCAAATTAGAATATTCTTGAAATTGATAATCACAAACTTATCAAAGTTTTATATGAGAAGTTGTTCAAGTTTTTTAGAAAATTCAAACTCTACCTTATTAAGACACAAAAGTCTCCTTCAAATATTACAATTAAACTTACATCCCCCATATTTTCAAAGAAAGAAACCGAGGAGCATATACATTAACTAAGTTCAACCTTTTAACAACATAGATAAATCTTCAAAAGAAAGGGATGTAATCATTATCTTACTTACCATTTCCAAAAATAATAAAAAGACGTCAAACTAAGTTAACAGGTTCTCCAATTTACGTACAAATAGTACTCAAAAGTTTGACATTTGAAGGCGTATCTGAGTCCCACAATTGTAGCATATATAACCCTCAATCACCACTTGCACCCCCACCTCTTTCTTCTTCCCCCCCTCTTTCTCTCTTCATTTACTCAGCTCTCGAGCTACTGAACAATGAACAGTAATGAATACTCCAATATTTACCAGCAGCACACAACTGCATTGAACTGTAACTGCAGTAACTCTGGGCAGTAAGTAACTGTCCATTATTACTTGGCATGCAGTATTTGTTTGGCTCTCATCAAAAGTCAAACTGCTCACTCTTACATATATTTACTTGGATGTACGCACAGAGATTAAATTGCCAATCAGATTGAGAGGAGGGAGTCAGGGTTTTCTTCACTTCTCTCAATTGTTTATGGTCGACTGCAAATTAATGAATTAAATTCAATTTCACAACTCCTTAGTCAACGCCTCTCTCGTATGTTTAATACTTTGAGCCATACATACATGTAGTTGGCAGTTGAAATCAGTCTTCTAAAAAATAAATAAGGAAAAAAGTTACTGCTAGTTAAATTTGAATATATATACATATATATATATATTCTCTATAAATAATTACACTCTCACCATTTGTGAGAATTTTTCCATACCCTCTTTTAATGGGCGGTATCGTCTCTCGCTTCTAAAGCAATTCTATCGGTTTCTTTTCATAATATTATGGTTGTATGTAATTGAATTGTTAATTGATTGTCATATCGGTATGCAACGAGTATCAATCTTTCAAATTCGGACTACTACAACAAATAAAATTATTCAACAGGAAGGCTATACAATTTTATATATCCTCATTAGAGGCTGTAAGATGAAACATCGATTGAGTGGAGAGGAATGTTCAGAATAGTTTCAATTAACTTTTTCAATCGAAAGATTTATTTTGTTATTTTAATTATGAATTTGTTTGAGTTTGATTTTTATTGTAGATGTCATATGTTGTTCAATTAATAAAATTTATTTATTATTTTTTTATAAAAAAACTGAGTTGAATTACTGAACACCTTTTTATAATTTAAAGGTAACATAACATTAATATGTACCTTTAGGGCATGGTCGTTTGACAATTACTATACCAGTTACCACTCTCTATCATTACCTGCTTGTTGCCGCTTCATTCCTACAGCTCTTTACCACTCTTTCACACAACTTTTTTATAATTATTTAGTGTTTCGTATAACTTTTTCTTACCGCTCTTTATTGTTGCCTATCATTTTTTATCGCTTAGTTCGATTATAATGCTGAAACAGATAGGGTTTCAGATAAAATTTTATAATATAAATTTGAATGTGAATTTGTTCTCATCTGACCAATGAATAATTCATGGTAGCCTAGCTGTTTGATGGAGGGGTTGCCCATCTCCAAGTGTTTTAATAGGGTCAGGTCTGCTTAGTCATACACTCCCCTTTACACTTGCTCTCAGCTGTGCCTGTGCCTGTGCCTGTGTGCCCTCTTCTGATTTTACATTTTCTGATAAAAATTCTCCCTCCTTATTATATCTTTGACTTTGACTTGTGTAGCTACACTTGTATAGTTTTGAGTTTTGACTTTCTGATGTATGGATGATCCATTCAAAATTAAACCATTCATAAAAAGTTGACTATTTGGACTCCATCTTCAATGTTTTCCGGAGCTTTGACCTCTTCATCATTAATATGCACCCAAACACTCAGCTGTCACAGGTATCATCCATATTAACTCCATGCTTCCATCTCTTTCCATCATATATATATATATATATATATATATATATATATATATATAATTTATTAGTACTACTAAGTAGTACCTACTGATGACAACTGCTACACCATGCTCTTATAGCCTCATAAATGAGATATTTTATTTAGTTTGATTTCAGTTTAGATTAATTTTAAATCGGATTATATGTAGGCAATAAGATTCAGTTTATTGATACGTATTGGTATGGAGTTATGTTAAGAGTGCTCATAATTTACTATATATGATTATAAATCATGGGTGCATTTATATTTATAGTTACTAATTTGTGCTTATGCAAGAGTACGGGTTTTCATTACTGGAAAAAAGTTTTTATAGAAATGTAAAAATTTTAATTTAAATTAATATATAATTAGAGCTCTACCTATATAATTAAAGTTAGTTCGTGCTTTTGTTCTTGCATGACTATTCTAAATTAAAAAATAATTTATACATAATATAATGCATATTAAAGAAGAAAATAATTTGATATTCCTAAAGTGGACTAAGATTCGATTGAGTTTCGGTTCGGTTCGAGTATAGTTTCGGATTACGTTGGCTTTGGGTAAGTTGATACTCGTCTTGTAGAGAAAAAACACTTTGGATGAAAAAATTTGGATCGGGTTCGGATAATCTCGATTTAGCTTTTTAAATGTCGGGATGGGTACACGTTTAGTTCATATTTCGGTGATCGGTTTCAATCGGGTTACCTTTGTCGGGTTTAGTTATAAGGTGTACATAGCTTTTAATTAAGGTATCAGTAGGAGTTTAAATCATGTAACGTGTCTTAGTATGTAAGGGTCGTTTGTACTAATTTTCATACCTCTTTTTGTGGTAAATTAATCGGAAAAAGCTTCAGTTCGGTTTCATTTTGGATCGGCTTATTTTCAGTATTGATTAACTTCAGGTCAATTTATATTTAATCCAATAAGTGTGTTTTATAAAGAAAAATAACTTTAAAAAAAAGATTTGGGTCAAGATCGGTTCAATTTTAAGCTCGGTTCAATTTTAACCAATTCGAGTTTTTGATCCACCTTAAATTAGTTGTTTCAATTTTATGGGGTGTAAATTTACACATCGTTTGCATAAGGATTTATCATATAACTCACTGTCAAAAGCTCATGCTTCTTAGGTCAGTGACATCAATACAAACAATTATTGCAAAATTGATTTTTTTTTTAATAAACTAGACATTCCTCTTAAACAATCATTTTCCATGACAGACAATTAGGCTTGTTCATATAAATTCTGGTTTCCTTTTTTCCTATTTGTTCTCGAACAAGCATATTTATGTTTTGATATTGACATTTTTTATTATAATTTCTTACAAATATAAATATAGGTAACTTAAGCAACATCTGAACAACGGTCCTTTCTCAATGTGTGTGTAGCATTTTTGGCAAATGAGCTGCATCAATCAGCTTGGAAGTAAAGAGGTATAAGAAATCATAATGCATTCTCACAACTTGTTGGTGCAAACATTTGGTTTGATGGATAAAATTATATATTTTGCATTGAAGTTAACTTGGTTATTAAACTCCCGACCCGGATCTTACGATCTTATGATTTAAATACTTTTTATCAATCTAACTCTTCTATTATAATCTTAAATTCATCATAATATTACAATCCTAATAACACGATTCTACAATTGTATGATTCGATCTACGATCCTAAATAAACTTCATAAAGTGATAAGACACAATAATGTTTACTGAAATTCTTATTGTGAAAAAAAAAAACTTTCACTTTTACAAAAAATATTAGATACTTACGATCTTTGATCCGATATTATAATTTCGATTTCAACCATCCTATCGATTTTAACTATAGGATCTCAATTCTAACAACCTTGTAAGTCACAAGCATATAGGTAAGTTTAAAACACTTGTTGTTTTAAGAATCTATGAACTCTCACATACAACAAGGGTATCCGAATAAACCCCTGAGAGTCGAGAGGTTTAGAGTTTATAGGGATTATAATGGTGGATTACTCTCAACTTGTCTCAACTTTCAAAGCCTTCCTCTATTGGCCTATTCAAGAGAAGAACGCATATCTTCAAATAATAAATCTCATCCATTCGTTTTGTATTCAATGGTTTCATATGAAGTGAAACATAGTCCATTAAATAACTAAATTTCACTCATACATAAGGTTTAAATTTATTAGAGTTATTCATGCCAAAAAACGGTTGATGTTATGCTGCCATGCTAGCTAACATAATAGTGATCACATTTTTATTTTTACGGAAATTATTGATCCGTAACAAAGTAGTCTTATTACATCTTTTCATACTTCATTATGGATCAAATGTAACACATTAACAAATGCATATAGCATAAAAGTACCATAAAGAAGCAAGAGGGCTACATACCAACTCCATTTGTGCATAAATTAGCACATAAGCCTTGTTTGTCCACTCGATAAAAATTCTTTTTATTTTAAACAAAATTCGGAAAATTGGATCACCCATTAAACTTACGTAAATTCAAGAAAAGAGTGGGTTCAACAAAAGGATAAAACATTTAGAGATAAGGCTATATACACATAAACCTTTGAGAGAGAGAGATTAATGTTGGAAGATTTGTTTTGGTGAGAGTTTTACAACTTCCTTGGGTTCGACAGCTTCGTAGTGCATCCTCAGTCTCCAAGGAAGGGAAAGCCTGTAAAAGAAAGGGTGTCATTCATTCCAGTCATGACCCAATGTATGAATAACATTATTTCCTTTTCATTTTAGGCAAAAATATATAGTTTAATTTTATGGATATATATATTTGTGTTTATTACCTTTTCGTTTGCCCTTTTCGAAACGAACATCTCTATTTATATATATCGTAAATTTTTTATTTAAGAAGAATACTCCGTGAGTTTTAACTTTAATTTTGTTAGAGTATAAACCTATTTTTAAACCTTCAATCATCAATTTAAATTTTTGGTATCGGAGCCTTTCTATGCGAGAGGTCTCGGGTTCGAATCTCATCGGTTCCCATATTGATTATTGCACAAGGTAAGGAAGAACCTTTGTTGCATCCACGCTTCAAGCCTAAAGTACGATCGCTGAGGGGACGTGTTAGAAGTATAAATCTATTACTCGAATATTCAACCATCGGTTTAAATTTTTAGTTGAATTGATTTTTAAACAAATTTTAATTGAGATTGTTCCAAAACAAATACTCCGTAACAGTCTTTTTGAGTAATAAACCATCTCGGGTTTGAATTTATACAATAATATCTACACTTCAACTGTCAATTAATTTGATTTTCATAAACTTAGAGATGTAAATTAAGAACATCTAGCCATAATAGATTAAGTGTGATGGAAGACGATAGATAACAAGAACAGTGATGAAATATTAATGTTGGGAGAATTGTTTTGGTCAGAGATTAAATCTGCAAGTTGGGCTTTGTCATTTTCCTGCTGGTCGAGTCCTGCTGAGGCTCCCAGGCAGGAAAAACTCTGCAAAACAAAGACTCATTCATTCCACAGACCCAATTAGCATGCATTATCTGATGCATCGCATTTATTTCCCTTTGCCTTTTGGAAATTTTAGATATTTTCAATTTATGTGATGTATACGCGTTTTCTGTTTATTACCCTGTATTATTTATTTATATATATATATATATATATATATATATATATATATATATATAGTGGACCAATTCGTTAACATACCCCAAGCCACTTTTTATTAACATAATGACATCGAGCCCTTATTGCCATGCCGAGCCAAATCTTCTTCATGTAAAGCTTTTATATTCAAATAAATATTTAACTTTTATAAAATATTTTAGCGTCTTCAACCATTAATTTGATCTTTTGATTGCAACGGTCTCAATATAATGAAATTGTCAATATTTGAATATCCTAACAGTGCCTAATCCTCACCCAAATGGCGGTGATACTTTTGTATTTGCGTTTTTCGATGATTGATATACCTCGAAGGAGATATACAAACATAGTATTATGTCAAAAAAATCCCCTACGTACGAAAACATCTCATAAAATAATTAAAATTCACACGGACAATTATAAATAGAAATACAAGATTACAACCAACGGTCCAATCCCGAATATTTGACCCTGTGTTAACTATGCTTTAACACCGTCTTCGTTACAGCTTCATCATCTGTATTGAATGTAGGAGTCCTCATATCCCCAAGCCTTACCTTTTACCAAGAGAAAACAACGCTAATTCATTTTAACAAGGATACAATCCTAACTCAATTAATTGTGGCTTTCTAACTTTTAGATTCTCATATATTTATAGGAGTATATAAAATTTGTAAAGTATATGCGTCTTCTGGATCGTTCTTTTATATATCGGATAAAAAGAAAGATTTTTATTTAATTATTTATAAAAAAATTAAATAATTTTTGTTCAATTATAAAGAACGATACAGAGTATAATAAAGTACTCTAAAACCTCAGTATTAGCTTACTCGATCAAGAGCTCAAAAAAAAAAAAAAAAAGATTTAGGTAGGCAGGATGACTACGTCATCCATATATGTATGAAATTGAGGAGCCAGTGGTGGTTATCGAGAGGCCATATAATTTACCATAAGCAAGCCTATTTAATGTAAATAAGGCACTTCTCATATATATATATACAGTATACACCTCAGCAAGCATGATTAGTGTATGAGAATTAGTCAAATGGGCACACAGATCAATGCACACTAATTAATCTCAAGTTAATCAAGATTGACATCATGTTTTACTTAAAAATTAAGAGAAAGCATTGGCTTGCTGAGACTCCATGTAATCTCTGTCAGAGAAAACCAGGGCACTCTTGGAGATTAAAATAGACAGGAGAGAACAAGTTTGTTGAAGGTGCTAAGTACCCCATCCCAATGATGTTGCTGGCATCTGTAATTAATTGCGGCATATTTTCTTGGTACCAGACACACATTTTCCTAATCTAGTTCCCTATAAGCTAATTCAAGTGTGTGTCATTGTCTAAGTACTATTCATCACATTACATGGAAGATTTTTATTTGTTCACCGCTTCGGTGGTATACCCATATCTAAATTTCCTCAAATCCTATTAATTATAAGACGGAGAAAAAAATTGAATGTTATACGTTCTTTTAACCTATCATACGTATACTTATAATCTACATTCAACACCGATCAACGATACTCGATCAACACTTCTCAGCATCTGTCAACATTGATCAACACTCATCATCAATCAACAATGATCAATAACTTACTTATGATAACATAGAAAGAAGAGGTCACCAAACCAGCCACATATTATGATCGTGTTTGGCAACCGATCTGTTAGTTGTTTGTATTAATTGATTACATTAGTTATTTGTGGAAAAGGTTTTTAATAAAAATAATTGTTTGTAATAAATTTATTTAATAAAGTGTTATTTATGAGCGTAGTTTAATTTAATTATTTATTTTAAACATTACAATTTTTTATTATATATTTATTTTTGTCCTCAATATGGACTAAGAATTATATGACTTAATTTTATTTTCAATGCACATTTAAAATTTACGAGACAAATTTTTTTATTTGTTATGATAGACTAAGTAACATAAATTATTTGTTAAAATTAGAAAATATTAAATAGTTACTGAATTTTTATTTTTTAGTAGCATTTGGTGTAATTTTGTCAAAGTCATGAAGCCAATATAGTAATTTTAATCACTAATCACAAAATGCTCTTGCAGAAAGTTATTTCAAAGTAAAAAAACTACACCAAACAATCCATTTTAACTTTTTAACCAAAATTAAACAGCTAATTTGCTCAAAAAAACTTTGTTTAAAATGTTATTTGTCAAACAGGACCTATATTTCATAACTTTTTAATCAAAATTAAACAACTAATTGGCGCAAGAAGCTTCTTTTAAAAAACATGATTTATATTTCATACCTTTTTACACCCGTTTCACTTTATGATTTTTTGAACCTTATTAACATAGAAAAAAACTCATAAACACCGTATCAAACTGGTTACCGCCGACTGCAATAAGATTACCTAGTCAAGAGGCTGAAAACACGAGATTAGTAAGAATGAAGGGTATTACCAACTGGGTCTAATTTCATTAAAGAGAGAGTTAGTTAAAAGGAGGTAAGTATAGGATTATAAAGATGGTGTCTAAAATTCAAGGGAAAAATAGATCTTTTTTTTTTTTTTTGGAGGGGAGTCATGTCACGTGGACTAGGCCGAAAACCAGCCATAAATGAATGAAATTGAATTAATTGAGCCTTTCAATTAATTTCTTGGTTAATTTATTTCTTTGCCCCTATTTTTGAAAAATTCTTAAGTCTTATGAATTTGGCCAAACTTCTCCTCTCTTTCCTCACAATTCTTCTTCATCCTCTATACTATGTAGCCGGCCAAATTCCGTACCCAAGAAAATTTAACACTCCTTATGTTTTCTAACATAAATCATTCATTCATTCCTCCCCCTCCCTCCCTCCCACCACTATCATCAACTTGCTTATATGTACTTGCATCTCCCCCTATTTATTTCTAAACAGGTTTGAGTATAAATCTTGGACCTCCCACACATTCTACGTCAATATGTGACATCAATTGTCTCGCTTTCAATACGACATAGCCCGACCGGGACCTATATACTTAAGGAGAATTAATCAACTGATGCTACGTTAGCCGCTCTATTTGATGTATTAGAATCTAAATACTGTTATTAAGTGCCTAAATATGAACCCACCTGTATTGATTTTTACGCCTCCCTTCCCTTGTTTAAAAAGAAAAAAGTCTCATGTAAATAACCTGAAATTTAAAAAATAATGGAAAACATATCACTTAATCTTTCAATGTTGTGTCGAAATTACTTTTGTGCATAGTTAGGCAGGATTAATGTGCAAATCATGAACTGTGTTAGAGCGAATAAAGTAGTGGCATGCATGGCATTATGAAGTTTTGTTTTGAAATCATTTATAAAATTGATTATATATTATTAGAAAACTATTATCATGTATTAAATATGAAAATTTGTCGATTTTATGGTATAAGGTTTACTAGTACTCATAGAGTTATCAAATATTTGCAATTTACCTTCTTAGTAAAATGGTATGTGCCATTTATTGTTTTGCGATAATATATTATGTATTTATTGGTGTAGCTAATTAATTTACCGACTTTATAATCAATAACACATTAATTTAAGTTAAAACAAGAAGCATAAGTCGTGTCTTACAATAAGATAAGTATCATCACTCTTTATGAAATGGTGCAGAGTGACCGGCAAGTCACATCAAGATGAGAGGGGGAAAATTGCGTTTTTTAAAAAAAATTATAGTTTTAGAATGTTTCTCTTGAATTTTTATTTTTTTTTTTGCATGAGAAGAATGTTTCTGTATTTTATTTAAGTGTCTCTAGGAATATGACTTATATAGCGATTAATTATCGAAAAAAAAGAGGAATATCACTTGTCTTTGTAAGACATATTGGTTTATAAGCAGTGTGCATTATACTTGTTATCATCTTCATATCTCTTTTTACGGTAAGCCAATTATAAAAAAAAAAACAACCATTATAAAAAAATATATGAATCTGGCACAACAAATTGATAGTTAAATCGAATCGAAAACATAAGAACAAGTCTAGAAAAACAACAGAAATTTGTGCAAGGGATAGGTAGATATTATAATACTACAAGTAGGTAGTGTAGATTTCTGGAAGAAGTTTCTCCTCATAAACCAACTTTTCTTTCTCGAAGAAGTTTAACGAACAATGAGGGAAACCCAATTCGTGGAAAAACAATATACAGCAAACAGCCCACACCCCTCCCTTCCCCTCCAGCACAGCTACTGATATTTGAATAACTTCTCTCACAAATTATCTCCCTCCTTTGGCACAAGACTTGGTTAATTGCTGGAGATAGAGAGAGATAGAGAGAGAGGGGTAGAGAGAGAGAGAGGGAGGTTCAACTACCACCTACCATATAGCCCCTTGTCCAGAAGAATTTTAATGCAGAGACTAATGAATTATTTTTTTTTCCTCCCTTCCCCATCCTCCTACTACTTGTCCCATACGACCCCCTTCCTCCATTTTTTTCTTTTTTTTTAAAAAATTTTTTTAAAGTTTTGATATTATAAAAACGACAGGGTCTCTGTTGGTCATCATATTTCCTGAAATATATATGCACCTCCCTCTCCTCTTGAGGCTACTTATTACTCCGGGGTCAGCCGATTCTGCAACTTTTATAGCTCCAAAGGCGACCTGTTCTCTTTGAATCCCACTCCTCATTTTCATTTTCAAGTTACTGTCTATACATTAAATTCCCCACCTCCCCTTAACTTCCCTTTTTAACACCCCCACCCTCCCTTAATCTCCCCTCTATATGTACACATTAAGAGTTAAGCACAGTTTCTAAGCACATTTTGACATCTTAATCCTGTCTTGCCTTGGGTCCCCCGCCCCCGGCCTTCGTGTTCTAGGCGGAAACTATGATGGGGGTGATGATGGGGAGGGCTAGATTGGGTGCGTATGTAATGGGCAGAGCCGTGAACGAGGGAGTGAGTTTGCTTGTATTCACATTGTTAGATCTCCTGGATACAATGCTCTGTGTGCTGTATAAGGTTGCTGATTTCGTGTCAGAGGCCGAGTGGAAACCCTGTTATTGTTCGACTTCCTCGGCCAAGAAAGCCATGATGGTCTCCTCTAATGGAAATAACAAGATTTTGGTGTCGGAGAAGGGCAATGCCACCAAAATTGTAAGCCTTATATCTTCTTCAAGTAGTAAGCTTTTACAGCTTGAAGATGTCTCTGATACTCTCTTTTCTCGCCCCTCGTTGGTCTCGGAGATCTCTAAGGCTACTCTCAATGAGTTCACCAAATGGGTCAATAACTGCTTGAATTTCCACTCTTCTTCTTCCTCTTCCTCTTCGTCGCCTTCTTCTTCTTCTTCGTCTGTTGGGTACCGAGAGATGAGTTTGAAGAAGATGGGTTCCAAAGGAGGAGGAGGAGGACGGACGGCGTTTACGGTGAACTCAACCCTTGTTGAGATGCTTCAGGGGAAGATTAATGGCGCCCAACCCTCATTTCCCATGCCTAGATGGTCTGACTGTGACTGCAATACATGTACTTCTTGGACCTGTTCTTCGTCTTCCATGGACTCTCTCTTTGTTCATCTTGATGGTGCCGCTACCATTACCAGATCAGGTATTAATTTCTATGTAAGATCGTCTCATAATTTATTTATTTTTTTGCTTGGTTTTATGAATTGCTTATGTATTTAACTAAGTTTTGTTTGGTGGGACTGTTTGCAACATTATATCATAGATCCAAATCAAAATTTTATATTTTGTAAATTTTGGCACCTATTTTTGAAAATAAAGGGTGGTTTGGGGGTAAAAAGAGAGAGGTGTAAGGCAAAAGATTAATCAGTTTTATAGTACTGTGTCTACCTTTTCATGTGTGGCTCATCCATATGTATGGCACGACCCTTACTTTTCATGTCTGGCTCATAGCACGACCATTTATTTATTAACGTTTCATAACAATTTAAAATGAAGTAGTTTCATCTAACTATGACCTGAGAGTTAATTGTGACAAGTGATATATAGTGAGTGACAACCAGGTGTTAGCCCACTGGTCACCAAGCCATTCAGGTAAGAATCACCCTCCACGCCACCCAAGATCGATCTGCAGGAGGTGGAGTCACTTTAGTTTTCTCCTTTTGGACGAATTAGGTAGAACACAAATAAGTTTATAAGTCCGATTATTTAACAAGGTAGACCTTCCTTGGACTGAATTAGATTTCTATGTTTTTTTTTTATAAACTACTACCTAGTCGGTTAGTCCAATATCGAACCCATGTAAGAAGCACGAGCCCCGGCTTGTCATCTTCAAAGAGGAATATGGATCGGTCTTTGTCGAGTGCTAAAATGGGTTTTGTGACGATACTATGTAGGAGACAAGGCGACGGAGGACGTACTATTCATTCATGGGTTTATATCATCATCCAAGTTTTGGACAGAAACACTATTTCCGAACCTATCGGGGCGGACCAAATCCAAGTACCGTTTGTTTGCAGTGGATTTGCTGGGGTTCGGGAGGAGCCCAAAGCCCCAGGATTCACTCTACACGCTAAGAGAACATGTGGAGATGATCGAGAAATCAGTGCTGGAGAGCCACAGGGTCAAGTCTTTCCATATAGTGGCTCATTCTCTTGGGTGCATTTTGGCCTTTGCCCTTGCCGTACGCCACCCCACCAAAATTAAATCCCTCACCTTAATTGCTCCTGTAAGTCCCTAACTACCTCCCTCCCTCTCTTGAGAAGTTAGAACTAGCAAGGAAGACATTTTTCAAACAAATATTTTCCCTTTTTTTGTATTTCTTTTCGGCAGGTTTAAGTGATCAAATTTTGTCTTTATTTTGTCTAATTGTAATTAAAACGTCACACATTAGAGGGGAAAAAGTGATATAATGATTCAATAACGTAAGAACTGAAACTTTACATATTGTGTCAAATCACTTATTATTATCTGTATATTTTCTCAATCAGAAGATGACACATAATCTGTGCTTTCATTTCACTAGTAGATAAGATAGCAAGATGACATGTGTTTGTACTAGCGTACCTGATTTACTCACGATAGTTACTAACTGATGGTGACTATCAATTATCCGGTGCATGTAGATTAGGTAACTGTTGACTTAAGTCAATAGAGACCGAAAAAATTAGTAATCTTTAATCTTTAATAATTACAGACATTTTGATTAGCTAAGAACTAAATTTATGATTAAATGGATGCAGCCGTATTTCCCAGTACCAAAGGGGAGCAAGGGACACAATATGTTCTAAGAAGAGTAGCACCAAGGAGGGTATGGCCACCCATTGCACTTGGAGCATCCATAGCCTGTTGGTACGAGCACATATCCCGCACCGTCTGCCTCATCGTCTGCAAGCACCACCAGTTCTGGGAAGATGTGGTCAAACTTCTGACCCGAAACAGGTACATTCTTCACTAGCCACCGAACCCGGTCCAGGTTAATCGACCCCTGTCTAGTCTCTAAACACCACAAAAATGAAAACAGGGAAAAACAGCTACACCTAGAAAATGCATGTAAGCATATGTAATAAAACTTTGAAAAATTATGTGAGTTTATTGGGCCATTTTTGTGTTGTTGGTACTGGTGGTACTTTCTGTCTGTCCTGGCCAACTAACAATTAACCGTGGTGTGCATAGTTTTTCAAACTTGGTATATATGCATTTTATAAAATTTAAATATTATTATATATTATATTTTTTAGGTCACCATCTGTTAATTAATGGGTTCTGTCAATATTTTTATTTCAATGTTACTATCACATACTGACTATATGTTTTTTATAAGTAAATATACGGTGCACGTGTTTTCATACTATATGAGGACCTTCACTTTTGCTTTTTGAAATGACCGGTGATGCATTTTTCATTTATTCTTTTTTATATAAACATATATATATTGTTAGTCGAATTTTAGTTTAGCTAATATAGTTTTAAAGAAACTTCACCTGAAAACGTAGGCCAATTATTATTATTATTATTATTATTATTATTATTATTATAGAATATTATGATTATGAAGGTCGGGTTCAATGTCACTTGAAAAGACAAGTGCTACTTGTTATAGGACGTGAAAAGGTTAAACGACCTCTTATAAGTGACGAATTGGAATATTTGACTATCAAGTATCAACATAAATCTTGTTTTTTAAAAAAAAAATTATCGCAATTTTACAGATCATTTAACTTTAAAAAAAGGGCAAAATGAAGGTGAAGTTTAATTGGCAAGAGGATATGAGTTTGGTAAGACCTTGCTCATGCATGTTATATATATATATATATATATATATATATATATATATATATATATATATATATATATATATATATATATGCATGCGTATTGTTTAATTTTGTGATAATTAGTATGCTAATTATATGATGGTGGGGGAGTTATGAGTCGGCCACTAAATAACATGAACCCACTCTTTCCATTTTCCTACCTTTCACCCAACACCCACCCATTAGATTGAGCATCATAAATGAGAAGTTTTAGCCCTTTTTGGCATTTCACGACTTTAATTTGAGCCCTTCAAAAGGGTATATCTTTATATATATTCTTTATAGTTACCTTCATGTTAGGTTATTGATATCTATTTCAAGATATATAGTTGCATCAAAAAGCAATCTTTGAATCAATGTGAACCATATGTATGAGTTTGGTGTTACCGCATTAGGGTGTATAGTCAATGCCATATCTATGTTGCTCGGGGCAGTATTTGATCTAATCCAAAAAAAAATTTAACTTTATATAAAAAATACATTCGTAATTACCAATTTTTTAAAAAACATAAAAGTGGGACCGACTGAATATAAAGTTTTGATACCAATTTAGCTATTCTTCTATTGATGTTAATTAGATGAACTAAAATGATTGTTGAATGGGACAAGTAAAATAGCACTTGGAAGAACAAAGTTTTTTGATGGGAAATAATTGGCTCTCCATTTCTAACAAGCAATTGGGTCAAATGTTGTTGAGCTTCTAAATTGAAAGTAATGTCTACACAAACAAGCTAATGTTTTTGGCTTGGTATATTACATCATATTGAATTTATTAATTATCCATAAATGTAGAATAAAACTAGACCCGACAGTTGGGTCATTTAGGTTAGTTTCAATTTGGTTTGGTTCAGTTCGGATCATATTCGAGTCATTATAATCGGGTTGATTTTTGGGTCAATCTTTATTTTGTTCAAGTAAATTTGTCTTACAAAAACAAAACACTATATCGAAAAATATTAGAGTTTTTCGGTTCGAGTTTCGGATCATCGGTTTTGGTCGAGTCACTTTTGATGAGAATTTGAAAGGGAATTTAAATTGGATGGTGGTTAATCGATGCAGGTTAAGAACATATTTGATGGAAGGATTCTTCTGCCACACACACAATGCAGCCTGGCACACTGTACACAATATAATTTGTGGGACAGCAGGCAAGCTAGATAAATATTTGGACGTGGTCCGGGACCGATTGACTTGTGACGTGACCATATTTCATGGGAGAGACGATGAGGTGTTACCTGTTGAATGCAGCTATAATGTACAGTCAAGAATCCCACGAGCCCAAGTCAAGGTGGTTGATAATAAGGATCACATCACCATTGTCGTCGGCCGTCAAAAGGCCTTCGCCCGGGAGCTCGAGGCTATCTGGACTGCGTCGTCCACGTCAGCAACTGCTTGAGGTTTCGCGGGTTTGATTAAGCAAGTACCGTCTCCCACACGCCATATACATATAAATCATTTTAAGTACAAATTATATCTTATGATTTAGTTCATGTTACTTGATCAATTAAGCAAGTGATATATTTTCCCTCTTAGCTTCTACCTGTTAATTTGGAGCAGTAGAAATGAAGAAAAACGATTTTTATGAAATGTATATTGATGACTACAATTTTATAAGAAATTATGCCCCTGCTAAGTTTGATGGCACGGGCCTTCCTCCTCTTTTTTATCACGTTAATTAATTTTTTCGTTTCAATAATATTTGTCATTTTATAATTTTAATGATGTGTTAATAATGACTAGTTTACTAATTTTGTTCTTATTATTTGCTTTTTTTCATTGATTTTTTTCATTTTCAATAAAATCTTGAGATAACTTTATAAATTTTATGTTTTCTTAATATTTTCTCGTAACTTGAAAACGACATACATTTTAAAATGGAATGAGTGTAATATATGATATCATTTTCCTATACGAATTGTCAAGAATCAATGAGATAATTAGGAGGAGGGGGTGTGAAATTATTATCCACCGAATAAATAGGAATAGGGCATTTATTGTTTGTAGACTACTCATCATAATCCAAGTTCGTGTTATTAGCTTATTGATATACACATGATGAGAGAAATACAAAATACCTTCTCATTTATTTGTCACATCATTGTTTTTAAAATCTAAGAATGTATCTTATAATAAATGTCGATGATCTAATTGATAAAATGCGTGAGAAACACCACTCCTTTACATACCGTACGATAATATAAAAAGGAAAAAAAGAGAGCGTATACTAAATTTAATTGATACGATACTTTCCTAAGCGGATCCTAAGAAATATTGTAAGTTACACAATAAGATCACTATACCCCTTTCCGAGGTGCTTCGATTTTTCAACTTTAATTTTTATCATTAAATTGAAAAGTTTGTGAAGTATTTCGAGAATATGCTCAACCTATATGTCAATAAGAATGCGTATGTACATATAACATCATTTGAGTGATGTTCATCACTAGAGTCTTTGTCCCATATTACCTTTTAAATTTTGCCGTCGGTGGATTAAGACCTTATAGTGAAATAAATGTTGATCCAAGCCAAGTGATGAGAAAATGAAATGCACTTGATGTAGTGAGTCTATTTAATGCCTACTTTGTGATAGCAATGTAACCACTTGTAAAATTTATATGATTGCTCCTATGTATGGACTACTAGCATATTAGACTAATGTTTAAATTGGGTATACTAATATGCGAATTCAAGTTTGATTCAGGCTATGTTCCGTTCAACTGTAAGGTTGTAAAAAGTTGTAAGTAAAGGTGTAAGAAGTTGTAAGGTAGTTGTAAAGTTAGTTATAAAAAGCTGTAAGAAATTGTAAATTAAAGTTAAATGGAACACAACCTTAGTTTTCCCATTTGTTTTGTGCATTATAGTAGTTCGGAGTTATGACATCTATAAAATCAAAATAAGTATTTGTTGTATTATACCGAAAATAGGTTGGTTGTCTACATTCCCATACTTCCCTTCCAAGTTCGATCTTGTAATGGCGAAAATTCTGCGGCTTTGCTAGAAATAATTTACTTGTGGCGGACTTGCTTTCTAAGCTATTGTCCGGATTTTGATATCCCCTACCCCGACTTGTGAAGACTTAATAACGTATCCTAAAATAAGGGCTAGGGACTAGGCCCATTTTATATATATTTTAAAAAAAAGCATTTTCAAACCCTTTCTTTACACTTTATATTTCATTATTTATACAAATTATTCTACAAGACAACATTGTAAAAAGCATTTTCATAAACGACAATCTATTCTTGTTGGTTAAGACCCTTTCTTTGCACTTATTTTCAAACCATCCAACTCTTAAAATCTTCGCAGCTAAACTAAACCAACAACTTTCTTCTAATATTTTCATTGCTTTCCATTTCTTTCAGTTTTTCTAATTTCTTTCAGTTTTTTTCGTTTGTTAGTTACCAAAAGACACAATAGATACAAGTAAACATTCGATATATGCCGACAATCCAACTAAAAAAAGCCAACAAAATCAAAATCCAACTACGAAAACGACCACTCGAGCTAATAAAAATTCCGACCCCAAATTTATAGACAATAAAATATAATACGAAACTATAATCGTTTAACAAAATTATTGTGTCCCTAAGTGGCCCAACTCCAAGGGAAACCAATAATTTTATGTCCCTAATTTTAATTTGAGGAGCCCAAAACTCTTGATCCAAAGGACTTCCTAAACCTCAGCCTCTGAAATAGTTTTGCCTTTTTCTTTTTTTTTCCTGGGCCGTATTACGTGGAAAAATATGGGCCGGTAAATTCGATTCGTTTCCTTATAGTCACTCATCGCACCTAAGTATTAACGACGGCCACCAATCGAAATGGCCCGAGTTTCTTCCGTCGGAGTCGGAGCTGCGGGCCGCTTCAGTTCTCCGGCGATTTTCCGATTCCGGCATTCCGCCGCCGCCGTCGTGGCCTCCGCTAGTCCGATGGCGGAGAACCGAACTCCGGTGAAGCAAGCTGCGCAGTTCCATCCTTCTCTGGAGGTAATCGGCGGCGGCATTGAGAAGTTCTCGCCGGCGTTCAAGAGCAACCTCCAGCAACCTTACCGGACTTTTCCGGTGTTCGGGAGTAACCGCCATGTCGAGACCATCTTCGCGGCGTTTTTCCGGTCACTTCCCGATGTCAGATACCGCCGTGAGTGTCTAAGGACTGAGGATGACGGCGCCGTAGCTCTCGATTGGGTTGCCGGCGATGATCGCCACCTTCCCCCTCTGTCTCCTGTCCTGATTTTGCTCGTAAGTTCTCGTCATTACATTAAACTCCTGATTGAACTGAGAAATAGTGGCAATTAGGAAATGTGAGGACAATTGTTTTGATGTTTTAATTTTCGATGATTATCTTACCTTTTGAGCTAGATTGTTAGTATTAGCTGTTTTTCCTAAGTTTTTGTCTGTAATGTAGAAGAGTAGGCTTGATTATCATGCTTAATTTGAAAATAGAGGAGAACTTCTAGTAATTCGACACCATTTTTTCTGAATAGTAGTGAATAACGAGCAATATTTAGTGCATTTCATGTTTGGAACTACTGAGAAGGATGAAATTGATCGCAGTAGGTAACGTGCAGCCAGGTCTTACTGGAGGTAGTGAGGATACGTATGTGAGACATATGCTGCTCAGAGCCAGAAGGCTCGGGTGGCGGGTTGTGGTCTTCAATAGTCGTGGGTGTGGTCACAGCCCCGTCACAACACCTAAGGTAGCTTCTTGCTTAACTTTTGAGTCTTAAGTATTAAGAAAATATATATCAATTTTTGTGAATGCACCTAATGAAATGTAGGCATTGACTTGTGCAGTTTTATTCGGCATCTTTCACTGGTGATCTTCGTGAAGTGGTTGCACATGTCCGTGGTAGATATCCTAAGGCCAACTTATATGCTATCGGCTGGTCTCTTGGGGCTAATATTCTTGTTCGTTACTTGGGTGAGGTATAATCCTTCATCTATCATCCATGAATTGGTGATGTGATGTTGTTAGATTGTATGGTAATTCATAATGTGTTCCTTGTGGATTATACAAGAAGAACAATCCACCTCCTGGTGTCGGTTTTTCTAAAGCAAAGTTTGTGGAGAGCTTGATGTATGCAGTTTTACCCTTGGAAGCACATAGGTTGTGTTTGCATGATCTAGCAAAAACTTAATTCAATTTTGGGAATGCAAGTCAAGTTTAATTCTTGTAGGGAAAACCCCATTGTGGAGTAGCTAAGGCCTAAGACTGTTATGGCCATCCAGAATATAAAATTAATTTAACATACGAAGAGATATGCATTGTGCATAGGGGAGGAGCAATAGATGTAGAAAGATCCAAGTATTCAAGCCAAATAACATATAGCTAAAATAAGAGCAAAGAAAGAGTGACTAAAACTAGGTAGAGGACTGTAATGCCCTCACTTTGCACAGGATTGACACAATAACTTAAGCCTCTTAGAGTTCTACTACACGAAAGAAAGTAAATTTTGTATGTGTGTGTGTGTGCGTGTGGAACTTCGTTTCAGTTAGCTGAGTTTTAACTTGCATTCCATGTTACAAAAGCATGTGTGTGTGTGTGGCAGTTCATTTCAATTAGCTGAGTTTCACCTTGCATTCCATGTTATAAAAGCATTAACACATACCATTCTGATATAATCACATAATAGGTCCAAGCAGATGCTGGAAACCCTGAATATAGCTTGATTATCAGTAAGACTCAGTGTTGGAACATTCTAAAAACTAAGGCTGAAAATTTGCTTATATATACACAAATTACACTTAAAATTCAAGTATGCTCGAAATCTTTAAATTTTCTTCAGAATGAGTAAATTGAGTAAACAACTGTCATGTGCTTGTTAACTTATTGTGGAATGGAAAAGAGGGGAAGGGTGAGCAACAAGAAGTTCATTGGACATTTGTGGGCTTCACACTTTAAGTTGCATGTATATGATTGAGAAGCTTTCACAATTCCTTTTCAGTTAAAATAGTTCTTCAAGAGATCAGATTGCACATGTAATGTATATGCTTATCATGTACGCCATGACCATACTGCATCACCTTCCAACATGACAACCGTGCTATTTTTACGTAGCTTACACTTGACAGCCATGCATCCTCTCTGACTATGAAGATTTTCATTATAGACGCATGATTGTCTTGCGCACAAGAACTCCTGAACCACCCTACAAATTCCTACAAAATTGCATCTGTGCCGTTGCACATATATCTTTAATTCTATGTGATAACCATGTTATTCACACATGTTTCATGCCACATTTTCCATGAGTAACTTACTACTTGCATCTCTTAGAAGGAAAAACAGCTATTTTAACAGTCAACATGGAAATTCAAATTCTAAGATTACTTTTAGTAATACTTCATCTATTGGAAGTAGCTTGAATCACCATGAAAGGATTTGCGTATCTGCAAAATTATGAATTTGACTCAAGTTTCTTGTGTACAGTTCCCACATTTTCATAATTGCTGTCTTCACGCATATATTAGTCTATAATTGTGCTTGTCTTGTTCTAGCTATGTAGCTTGTTAAGATGCTAGACTAAACTTGAACCTATACATGAAATCAGGGATAAATTATTATAAGACAAAGACATGCATATGATCCCATTAAGTTTAAAAGCGAAATAGACATAAGATACCATTGAATATTCTAATAGGTTATTTACATTGTCCTCATTCGGCACCTTTCACAAACTTTTCCAAAAATGGTGAAATTACGACATTCTTGGGTCATCAGAACCATTGCTTTCAGTGAGTGTGATGGATTTGTTAGCACCATCTTGTAGATTTCAAAACATGATTTTCACAATGCCCAAAAACAGGTAAAATACACTCTGAATTGTCTAGAATGTACCTCAAATACCCCAGGCCTGTTTGAATGGTCGTTTGAAGCATTTAGTCTCCATTTGATAACTTTTCAGACATTTTGTTGAAAATTCCAAGGATCATGTAAATTAGCCTCTGTTTTTGGTCTGCACTGGCTATGGGCACTCTACCCTAAAAACATATGAGGACGTTTTATATCTAGATGTTCTCCTGAAGAAATTTAAATGACATTAGTAGCCTCATTGGCACCATCTTATTGATTTTGAACATAATTTTAGTAAGCCTAAAACAGCTGTTTGGTGGCATTCAACATCTTAGATTATCTAGAATTGACCTGGAACTCCTTAGACCATTTTTAGGGTTCAATAGGGGCACATTCACCATTTTGAGGATCTGAAAGGTGTTAGCTTTCTATCTCAAAAACCTTTTAAGCTATAAATATCCCTCTAATAATTCCAATTGGCAAGCTAGTTTCATTGTCATAATCTCTTCAAGAGTAATTGCACTATGCTTTAATAATGAGTATGACAGTGGCACATAATAGCTTATAAACTTCTAGAATTCTGACATTAAATATCTTACAAAACATTTTGAACACTCAATTTACCGTCTTACATCTGTTACAGGAATCTGATAACTGCAAAATTGCTGGTGCTGTGTCCCTGTGTAATCCTTTCAACCTGCCCATTGCAGATGAGGACTTCCGCAAGGGCTTTAACAATATTTATGACAAAGCACTTGCACATAGTCTTCGGAAAATCTTTAAAAGGTAATATAACAATAAGCTGGACCACATTGGGACTGCTGTTGTTGTAATAACACCCCCCAAAAAAAAAAACCCAAAAAGGAGGCTCTTTATCCTTCTTCTGTGTGATGACTTTTCTCGTTACTCAGGCATGTCAGCCTTTTTGAAGACATTGGTGGGGAATACAACATACAATTGGCTGCCAATGCAAAGACTGTGAAGGATTTCGATGAAGGATTGACCCGAGGTCAATGTTCTTCTCACACTGTTGTGTACCGAACAGAATAATCAGTAAATTTCGATGGATAACTTGGCTTAATATACAACATTCTGCAGTGAGCTTTGGCTTCAAATCAGCGGATGATTACTACTTACACTCAAGCAGTTCAGATTCAATTAAGGATGTTTGTGTACCATTACTTTGTATTCAGGTAAACTCTCCACACCTCCAATTTCCTTCATTGTTATATCAAAATGTTCTAAACTCGGTAGCAAGGGTAAACTGTGATGACCATTCTGTGGCGCATGAGAAGGTTACGGAAGTTTCTGCCCTCTGCTAGTAGTCGCATCAAATTAACATACACCTATGAATTAGTACTACTACTTCCACACATTAATAGCCATATTCACTTTGGTATCTTTAGTTCCTTTTGGAATCAGCTCCTCAAAAAACTCTAGCATGTGTAGAGACTGAGATGAGCACTTAGAGAGTGCCATTCTATGTGTCCTTGCAAGAAATATCCTAATCTGAATGTTGTGCAGGCTGCAAATGATCCCATTGCTCCAGCTCGTGGTATTCCTCGGAAAGATATTGAGGTGTGCACCTCTCCCTCGTCCGCCCCCCAAAAAAGGGAAAAAAAAAATACCATGGGATCTATGAGAACTTCTTGCCCTTGGCTGACACTTTGGTTTGGGTTGAAGGGGTGATAATGTATACTGCTACTTTCCAGAAGTAATTTTTGAATCCATCCTATATCAGATACACCAGCTTTAAAGGCAACTATCAGAAATTACACCGGGAAATATCTTGGAGCTCTCTTTGTTTTCCTGCTGGATTTATGTTTATCAATGGTGCTGATGCAGCTTAGTTTGTATGGTTTTTCTTCTGAGATCATTTTTTAAAAACACAAACACTGGAGACGCCTTTTGTTGGAAAAACACCGACAATCAATGCTCTTCTACTTTTTTGTCCCTTTTCCACCCGCTTAACTGATGTCATCTGTTTTATGGTCCTGCTGATATGTTATTCTGATCTAAGAAAGAAACAAGTTGTTTCTGTCTAGTACTGGTTCTGTTGTTTGGCGAAACTGTACATTTGAAAGTGGATTTTTGTATCAAATGAATTATGATGTATCTCTTAGGTTTGCCCATAATTATTGGTCTCTCTTTCAGGAAAACCCAAACTGTCTACTAATTATTACCCCGAAGGGTGGACATTTGGGATGGACTGCAGGGAGTGAAGCCCCATTTGGGGCACCATGGACGGATCCATTCGTGATGGATTTCTTGGAAAATTTGGAGAGCAGATCAGGCAAACCCTCATCCTCTTCGAGCCAATTGGAGCATGATGCACTGCATTCAGAAGGCTTGCTGCCTTTAGAGGTATAGTGGGCTCTTATGATGTCTCAGGTTAGTGTAGCACATTATCACCCCCCCACCCCCAAAAAAAAATCACAATTTTTACTGCTCAAATTCCCCAATTCTTTTCAATGTATGGGAACACATCCTATTTCGGTTCCTCTGAGAGAGGTGAAACAAAAGGCAAAGCCTGTGATTGTGATTTGTAACATATTGTTAGGGAGAAGCCAAAGTATTGTGTTATGTGCTATTGGATTTCGAGGGTAGAAGATGTTCCCTTGATCGAAACATCGAGAATCTGAGATCATGGTCTTGTTCCGCAACAGATACTGTGGAGGAATGTTGTTACTGAAGTTCCATATTTGCCTTTTCTTAAAAAGAAGGGGAAAAAAAGAACTGTGTTTGTTGTTGACGAGCATATAAGAAATTGGCCGTATGTTTTTGGTGCTCATAAATTGGCCATGTGTGAAATTAGTTTCTCAGAGACTTGGCTATTTTCAAAGACTTCTGTTATATGACAGGGCAAAGCCGTCACGAATATGACAGGGCAAGATTCATAATTTGGATTTTTTTAGTGGTGTTACCCCTCTAACTATTCCAAAGATCCAACCTCCACTTTATTTTAATCTCAAATTTAGATTTTTAAATAAAGTAATTATAATAGGATTCACAACTATACATATTTAATTATTTTTGTTATTTTATTTTGCATTGTTATTTATTTTATATAATTTCTGGAGGTCATATTTATTTTATAACAAAAGAATTAGTTTTTAAAATGTCTTAAAATAAATATGGTCAGTATGAAAACATCACATGCCCCAAGACCTCCCCAATATTAAAAAAAAAGAGAGAGAGAAATCCTGGAAAATTTTTTATATGTGACTCAATTTTAAAAAATTACAAGTTCGACCTAAAAATTACATCACAAATGCAAAGTTGAAATTAAAAGTTACGTAAGTAAATGACACCTACGAGTTTGGGGGCATTAACCTTACTTCTAGAATATCGGTGTTGAATATTACCGAGTAGGTAGATTCTTGAAGGTGTTTATGTTTGAGTTGTTTCTTATTTATGTTTTATTTTCATCATTAAGTTCACGAATGAGTTTGGGAGATTAGGATCTATACTACCAACACTTACATTTACCCCAATTTAGTTTAATATTAATTATGTTTGAAATTTTATTCAATTATTTTCCTAAAACACGGCATCATATAAAAATGAAGTTTGAACATAACATAGTTTAAATTTATTCATGTAAACCATTAAACTATAAATTAAGTTTGAAAGTAACATATTGTTTATTAATATTCAAATAGATAAATAACGTGTAACTAATCAAATAATATTATATTTAATTATATTTATTTTAAAATTTACTAAATTTAACATAGCATAATTTAGATTTATTTTTATGCATGTCTTTGTCAAAAAAACTTAACAAAGTTTGAACATAACATATTTTAAATTAACATTCAAATAGATAAATAATGTGTAATTATAAAAAATGAACTTAAGTTTGAACATAGCATATTTAAATTTATTCATGTCAACATTTAAAAAATAAACTAAGTTTGAACATAACATAGTTTAATTAAGATTTAAATAGATAAATAACATGTGATTAATTAAATAATATTATAACTCATCATCTCATTTTTAAAATTAATCAAATTTAAATATAGCATATTTTTAATTTATTTTTATGCATGTCTTTGTCAAAATTAAACTTAACAATAACTATATCTAAAAAATTACATAGATTCAGATTAATTATGCATACATTTTCCTTCGTAAACAACCCTCAAATATATCTAAAAAATATAAATAACAACAACTATAAATATTTTCGTTCATTAAAAAAATAAATCATATAAATTTAGATTTTAAGTAATTTAATTACTTACTAAAATACAACAAGAAAATTGATTCGCGTCAAGTGTTAAAGATGAATATAGGTTGTATATATAGAAAAAAAAATTGAGACCAAAAACACTTTTACAATCAAATTTTATTATTGTTGCCTATTTTACCATTGCTCAACAAATATATCTTCAACCTCCAAATTTATCAGCAATTTGCGTGCCCCAAAACAAATAAAATATAGGAAATTAAAACACCGTCGTTTTGACGTTATCTCGCCAAAAAAGAAAGGATCCGAGCGGATCCTATTTTGGATCCACTCGGATCCATTCTCTCTCTCTCTCTTAGATGGGAGCTTACTCTGGGAAAACTAACGAGACTGTGGAGCCCACCTCCAGGATCATTAATCTTACACTGCTTGTGTTTTAAGAGTGTTCAATGCATGATCTGAATTTTGGATTTTTGGTGTAGACTTATCCTTCCACCTATTTAAAAAGTACAAATTTCTCTCTCATTTTCTTCACTTCCGCATTGATTCTTCAAATTAGTTGTTTTTATAGAGTGCACAACCAAATACACTTAATTTGATTTTTTATTTTTTATGTCATTATTTATTTTATTAGTTGTAAGAAATAATTTGTATAATTTTCAGAGTGTCAAGTACTTTTTCGTAATAACATACTTAATTTAAAAAATCTAGTTCACAATGTAATAAATTTATAATTTACACGCCCATTATAAAAATACAATTTTAAAGTTCCATATCCAAGATGAACTTTAGCAAAATCCTCATTCCAAGCACCCTACAAAAAGCTGAAAAGACAATTTTGGGCAGATATATGCAGCTAAGGAAATGTGAGGACTCGTCCTTAGACAACGAGCGAAGGAGCAATTTGTGAAATTTGGAGATGAAAATAGCAAATATTTCTATGCGATTATCAACCGGAGGCGATGCTCAAATACAATTCACAGAGTAATTGACCAAGTATGGACAGGAGCAGACTACAAAGGTAGGGATAGCGAGATGCTTTCATCAACTTTTATATTTCTCTAATGGGAAACTCAGCTGCAACTCACCCAATAGATAAAAATTGGATTCTTCATGGCCCTTTTCTCACGAGACAACCACACTAGTCAACCGAATGCCCCCTTTTCGAGAGGAAAAATAAAATCAGCCCTATTCAAGCATGGATGTAAATAAGGCCCCGTGGCCCGATGGGTATACAGATGGGCTTCTTTCAAAATGCTTGGGATATTTTTGGCACGGATGTTACACGAGCTTTGCTCCGTTTCTTCCAAAACGAGCAACTACTCAAGCAATTGAATGCCACCTTGATCACTCTTGTACCAAAGAAGGCAAATCCTACCGAGGTAAAGGACTTTAGACCTATTGCTCTATGCATGTTTTATACAAAGTTATTTCCAAAACTTTGGCCTCTAAACCGCAATGTATCTTGCCCGACATAGTTAATTTGAGCCAAAGTGTGCTTGTCAAGAGCCGTAACATTACGGACAATATCTTGCTTGCTCATCACCTGGTGAAACACTATGAAAGGAAGAGAATCTCACCGAGAGCTATGCTAAAAATGGACATCCGGAAAGCCTATGATACGGTAAGTCGGACGTTCTTGGAGAATATGCTATTGAGTTTTGGATTCCCGAAAAATTCACAAGGTTGATCATGACTTGTGTTAGGACTCGCAAAGTTTTCGATTAACATAAATGGAGTCACAGGGCTACTTTTTGCAGAGTGTGGATTGAGACAGGGAGACCCTTTGTTTCCTTATCTATTTGTATTGTGTATGGAGGTCCTAACTCGAGGTCTCGATTTGACTCTTCCGTTGTCCTCCTTCGCATACCACCCCGGCTTGTGCTAGGATCAAACTGTCTCATCTCATTTTTGCGGACGATGTTCTATTTTTCTCACTGGGTAATCTGCAGGCTATACAATGCATTTGGCAATATTTTCAAAGCTTCTCTAGAATGTCCGGATTATCGAGCAAACCTTGACAAATCGGAAATGTATATTGGGGAGTTAGTGAAATGGAGCGAGCAATGTATAGCTCAACAGACGGGATTTTCATTAGGTACTTTCCCATTTAGGTACCTAGGGATGCCTTTATCTACAAAGAGGCCGAGCCACAGCATGTGCCAACCTTTGATAGATAAAATAAAGGCAAAAATCTCTACATGATCTATGAAACTCCTCTCTTATGCTCGGAAGAAGACTCTTAATTGATGCAGTCTTATCGGAGTAATCACCTTTTGGTCTCAAATCTTTCCCCTACCTCAACATACTATTCATTCTATTGAGGCACTCTGCAGCAAGTTCTTATGGAATGGATCGCTAGAGGGGAAAAAGATGGCCCTAGTTAGTTGGAAAAAGGTCTGCACAACCATACCTCAATGGAGGACTAAATTTCAAAGAACTGTTGTCATGGAACAAAGCTCTCTGTGCAAAGTAGATATGGAAGATTATGTATACTAATTCTATATACACCATTTGGGTCAAAGCCTATATGCTCCGAAACAAGGACATATTTCAAGTACAAGCTCGATGTGGTGATGCGTGAGGGTGGAGGAAATTGATTGTTGTTAGAGATGAACTCATCCACTGTCCGGGAGATGAAACCAGAGCTAGATCATGGATGCAGCAGCAGATTCCGTATTCTGTTAAGGCAGGTTACAGCTTGTTCCATACTACAACGGCCAAAGTGTCTTGGTGGAAAACGGTGTGGAAGAGTTGGGCTTGGGGACGTCACAAAATGATATTATGGTTGGCTTACTTGGGAGACCGACTACACCAGAATTTCGAATACAAAGGGACTACAAGTGGACAATTCATGCCTGTTTTGTGTTGAGATTGGTAAGGATAGTTGTGAACATTATTTCTTTTTATGTCCTCACACCTACAACATATGGGAGGACATGCTTCATTGGGCTAAAATGCATAGAAGGGGCTGGGAAACAAAGCAAGGTTTGAAATGGGTTGAAAGAGTTTGTAAAGGGAACTCTCACGAAGCAAATGGTGTCGTACTATATTAGCCGGGTCGGTTTATGAAATATGGAAGGAGCGATGTGCAAGGAAGTTCCAAGGTAGGGGTTGAGCGAAAGAGGTGATAGTTAGACAGATCCAATACACTTGCAGTCTTCGGGCCGATGCGCACAATGTAAATGGGAGTGACTTAGTAGTATAAACTCAATCACTCCACCATCTACTTGTACTTTTGGGAAATTAATGATAGTTATTTACCTTTTCTAAAAAAAATAAAAATAAAAATTTAACTTTAAAAAATAAAAAATTAATTTTTAATTTTTACTCACACTATTAAAAATAAAATTTTCTTTTCATCAAAACAAATTCCCACATAATGTTCCACTTCCACTTGAGTACCCAAAAAAAACTGAGTTGGAAAAAACACCAAGGACCCAAGTGGACCCATTTTCAAGCCTCCTCGATCCGGTCAACGTGATCCATGCATTGGATCTATGGTTGTGTGGAAAAGAGCGACGCACAGCCCCGAATTTAGATATGAGATCAAGGGCTACGAGTGCTAAGAATAACCTTGCTCTAAGACACCTTGAACCATGAACAAAAGAAAACGTCGGATATTTCAAATACTTCTATCTCCTGCCGAGTGTAATATTGCATATGTTCTTCGGTTCACAGATAAGTTTTATGAAACAGGTAATATTTATTATAATCAGATGTTTAAAATTAATTGACAATAGTTAGAGTAGCCCACTTGAATTATAAACTAGTATCATTTTTTGTGATTGTTGAGGGTGGATACTTCGATTAAATGAGCATGTCGAAATTAACATCATTTTCACTTGGGATCAACGACTTTGATATCACTTGTTATAGTCTAAATGACCCCTCTCAAATTACTTCCCTCCTTTTTTTTATCGTTTTGAAATTCAAACTAAATTGCTTTTATTTTATCAAAAATATCTATAATATAATGTATGGAAAGATGATATATATATACATATATATAACTAAACATTTATTTACTAAAATTTCTAAGCATTTATTTAGTACACTTTTACTAAATATTATTATAAATATTTGTCTATAAAAAATAATCATTGAAAATATTATATGGCTAGCAATAATTATACAATTACCAAGTTCAAAATTATCATTCAAATAAAAGTAAATCTAACTTAAAAATTAGTACTTGATAAAAAAATTTAAAACTTTATTCCTTTATAAATATATAACATATATAATTTTTTCTTCTAATTAGCTCTTAAATTCCAGTTTCCTTCCAAATTAATTTTTTACTTTAAATTAGTTCTCCCTTTAAATATATTAGTATAATCATATTCATCTCTTACTCTCTACATATTAATTAGGCCATTGTTGGGAATGAATCTATTTGTGTGTAAAAATTATTTATTTTAGCTCAAATTGCATATTGTTTTAATTAGAAACTATTATATCTTTTTAATACTACTTGAATTATAATCTTTTCTTTTTTTTCGTATCATTATCATGTCATGACAAAAACCGCACAAGAAAGTATTTAGGTGGGTATAAAATTTCTCACAAACATGATCATGATCTTATATATTGTCTCATCAATATATTTAAATATTTTAATTTTTATAAGTAAATATTTTGGATTAATTTTTTTATTTCTATTTTTTGATTTTTTTAATGAGTATTTCCAACTTTTAATATACTTTTATATTCTAAAAATTTAATATTTCTTACATTTCTCTCCAAATAAATCAATGGATCTAAAAAGAAAATTATTAATGGGACATTATTATCTACTCTTTAGTTCATAGTTGACATTCATCAATGTGTTTTTTTGTTTAACCGAGGATATAATAATCCGTTTCAGGTCACAAGCTTTTATCAATGCATGATTATATTATTATATTATTTATTAGTGATTTTAATTACCAATAAAAATATAAGTATTCAAACTTTATTGTAAATTTTAAACAATTGGATTTTATGATGGTTGAATTATATGTACTCCTTAAAGTTTTTTTTTTTATAATATTGGAAGACTACATTCATTTGCATTAGACTACCAAGGTATAATATTTATATATATGAAAACTTTAATAGAAATGTATTCCTTATGTGTTGTTATAAATTCTATGCTTATAAATTATGTAATTTTAAATGGATTATTTTCAAGGTAAATATCTATTCGTCTTATTGAGATGGTAGAAGTGGAGTTTTGTGTGTTAGTATTGTAATGATATATGCTAACCTATTATTGATAATTTATACTCATATGTATAAGCATTTTAATTATGGTTATTAAACTCCCGATGCGAGATATAATAATCCTATGATTCTATGATTCATTGGAATTTTATGATCCTAATTTAATTCAAAAAATGTATGGTACAATTGTAAAATTATTCTACGATTACGATCCTCGATTCATTAGAATTTAATTCCATGATTCTAAATAAAATTAATAAAGTAGTTACGAGATAATTATATTTTGTATCAAAATCTTTGATAGACTATAGTTGGACTGGATTTTTATAAATATTTATGAATGTTACAAATATTTTTATTTTTATAAAAAATAATTTTATTATTACAAATAAATATTAGAATTTTACGACCATCGATCCAATTCTATGATTATGATTTTAACCATCTCCCCCTTCCCCCAAATCGATTTTAACTAAGATATCAATTATAACAATCTTGATTTTAATAGGTTATAATATATGTATTATGTGACGATTAGATTTTTGGTTTATATATACAAGCAATTTAGTACGTTATAATATATATAGTTAGTCGATTAGATTTTTATCTCATATCATGAAACTTTTTTCCCTAAGTATTATTTTTACATTATTGAGAATTATTTTTATAAAATAAATATTATGCATTCTATATGAGTTATAGAATAAATATCAATAATTTTGAGGTGATATTTTATTACTTTATTCATAATTAGGATTTACGTAATTTTTATTTCTGAAATTATTTTTTAAAACGTATTATTACAAAATATTATTTATATCATTTAGAATTTTATTTTTGATACAACAATTATCATTGAAATTTCGTCTATTAAATAGTAAAATTTTCTCTTTAATATTTCTATATATTAATATATCTCGCGCTTTAGCACGGACAAAAATTAATTTTTAATAAATTAAATGGTAATTGGATAAGTAGCCCCGAAATAATAAATTAGTATCTCTTTCTTGTGATTTTTCTATGTAGGACAATGGTCTTGTAACACGTTTTCGATAAATGGATTTATAAATCGGCCAAGCCCCACCCTTCGATTCAAAGCAATGCTTGGATTCGTTTGTACTAATTTTCTTTTTTTTAAAAAAAACTCATCTTTTTACTTTCACTTTTAGAGGATAAAAAGTGAAGTATAAAGTGTAGACATTGGGAGGGACAGGGATAGGATTAGCTTGGTGGGAAAAATCAGTTGGTCACTAGAAGCATTTTCTTTGCTAAGTCTAAGGTCAGTGAACTTATACCGTAATCTCGAGCCTATTTAATCTAGATGTGTCTAAAAATATAAATTCTTTTTTTTTTCATTTTTATCTCTAAAATCCGTAAATATTGTGTTTCTAATCCTACTTAGCTAATTAGTGGACCTAGGAGTATAGTATAATATATGTCGCTAAGGTTGGATAAAAAATTCGACACCTTTTTCTAAGAGTATGTTTAATATTTATTTACATCAAAATGTAAAATAAAAGCTAAATTTTAAATGAGAAGACATAGTTTGATTGATACTTAAAAGCTTAAACTTTAACTCGTGACTATATTTTCCTTTTTAAAAATATGTTTGATGACAACAAATCTAGATAGACAAGTCGGGTATATATGTCATCAATATTATTTATTTGAATTCCTTTTGATCTCTAAAATATCCTTGTTTAACTTTTTCCACATCCATAAAAATTATGTTTCTAAGTGGAATTAGGAGTGTAGTATAATATATATATCGCTAAGGTTGAATAAAAAATTAGACACCTTTTTCTAAGAGTATGTTTAATATTTATTTAACATCAAAATATAAAATAAAAGCTAAATTTCTAGAAGGGATGACGTAGTTTGATTGATATTTGAAAGCTTAAATTTTAACTCGTGGCTATATTTTCATTTCCAAAAATATGTTTGATGACAACAGATTTACATAGACAAGTCACGTACATATGTCATCAATATTATTTATTCATATCCCGAGTCACATTTTTTCTTTTTAAATATTAGGCGGGATTTTCTAACTCCATGCATTAGAACTTAGAAAAAGAAATCACAACGAAGTAATCTATTTGTTTACTTTATTTGGTTTTGTGTTATTTTTATTATAGCAAAGCAACCAGAGATTAGAGATTAGTATTCCAGCACTGACTTGACTCACATGTGAAACGTGATGTGCCCACTCCACTAATTTAATGGAGCCATACAAACTTTCAACGTATACAAATCATAATCTCGTGTGGGCAAAAACAATGACATAAGAGATAAGAAAAGAGCCCATGTGTCACTCCAACCCTCATTTTGGAGCTTTTACATCACCTTCGTATCCTTCCCTAGGGCCAACATATTACACTCTTGAGTTTGCCCAAGAGATGTTTGGTAATACATTCACCTGCCACCCTCGTCATCCAGATTTGATCCTAATGGGTGTTTATTTTTTATTTTGTGGAATTGATATGATAGGCTTGTGATTTTGTTGGACTTTATTGTGTCCTCCCTCCCCGCCTTTTTACACAATGTAGAAGGATCCAGTGGATGGGCGACTTACCTATTCAAAAAAAAAAAAATTATACTCTTTGAGTTTTTTCTGAACGAAGTATACTCGTATTCATGTATCATTGTATTGATTTCGTATAGTTTTAAAGTTTTGAAAAATATAAACTTTTTGGGTCCTCTATAGGGTCGGAGTAACCTGATAGTGAAGTGTACAGATCAAGTATGTTCTGTATAGACCAGACAATAGCCTATATCAATTTCCAACCTATGTAGTACGGTTTGGCACTTGGCCTATACCAATCAATATAAGACGGTATTTAAACGTGTGAATTGATTTACTTTTATTTTGTATCTATGAAACTGTATAATATCTAATAATCATAATGGAAGAAAATAAGAAAAGTTAAATCACATTTATTGTAGGGATAGAAAAGGAGCAAGTATGGGTTGTGTTACATCCACGTCCATACCCATTTTAAAAAGTATATGGATATTAATATTCATATCTATTAGGTTTTGAAAATTTATATCCGACTCGTACACAACAAATTTTTTTAAGTATACAGGTTTTAGTCGGTATGAATATGATTTAAAAATTACTATCCATATGAATAGCTTGGATGTATATATAACTTACAAGCAGCTTTGTTAAGTTTCAATTTTTCATTTTAAAACTGTTTTTGAATTCTAAAAATTGAAGTTAGGTCAAACACTAGTTTTTTAAAAATTAAAACTATTTTTCAAAAACGATTTTGGAAAAAAACTCCCAACAACGAAACAAAGAAATAGTTGTTTCTATTTCTAATTTTTGGAAAAACTCCAGTAACAACCACTAGAATCCCATTCTCTCTATGTATCTTTTATCTTTTTACGTTATTTTAATTTTTCTCTCTCCTCTATCTTTATCTCTCTTCTCTCTTTCTTATTTTATTTTATCTCAATTTTATCTCTATCTTTCTAGAAATTTTGGCCAAACAATAATTATTTGAAAAACACTTATATAAAATTTAAGCCAAACACTTTAAATTTTTCTTAAAAATAATTTTTTAAAAATACTTTTTAAAAGCAAAAATAAATTTTTAAAAATCAGGCGAAACACTAAGTCGCCTGAGTGAAAAACTATAAAGTTACACATATTGCCTAATCGAGAACTTGTATGTGATGGGTGAATCTTATACAGATCAGTACCGAGAATCGAATCTAATTTTTTATATTCGCCTCGTACCGATTTTCTTATAACCCATTTATATTTATTTCAGCGCGAATTTTGATGAATTTTTATAATTCGAATTATATTTCCATATTCCTTCATATAGGACAAATCTAAATAAAGTAATATTTTTATAGTATTATATAAACAAAGCTATCCCATGACTATATATATTATAAAAAGCTGAATTATCTAATCTTTTTGGTTATGGATCATATTTCCACATCTAATGGACTAATTTTGCATAAAGACTAATCGATGAAAGGGAGCTTTTTTTCCCAACTTTTTGTGCCATTATCTGATCAAATGGTGATATTAGTGATAAAATGCAGTTTCATAGTTTGATAGGGACTCTAACAAAGAAAAAACCAAATAAATATTTGGAATAGCCTAGCTTAGGTGGGGCATATTCCTTCTCGAGGGTCACCTAAAAATTTTATCGTACTTTCTAGACTAAATAGTAAGACAATTCAATGAGTTGTAACTTCCTGTTATTTTTTACTTTTTTTTTCTCTAAATTCCTCTCATATTTTTCGTTTTGTCCAACCATCAATTTCCATACGACTTAAAAGTACAATATAAAAATCATATTTCAAGGATCTGGTCTATATACCTGACCACCCGAAGTATCAATGATGATGATTTGTTTAAATTTGTTAAACTCATTCTTAGATATCCTTCTTCGAAACATGATATATCATCATATCTGTAATCTCGAGTCGATAAAATAACTTTTGATATAACAAGAGTAGCATCTCCCTGTTTTTATATATGAATCAATGGTATTTTTCAAGCCCATATCTACATGTGGCTGGGTGAAGACAATGGATACGAATACAGGTGCTGAGGATGGATAGGCCTCAAACCACGTCACCCCCTTTGTTTTTTAGCCTTCCGTTGTTACTGCAATACCAGCCAAGTGAACTCCCAGCTCTGAACTCTTAACATGTGACCCATTTTTGTACACAAAATAATACTCTTCCCTTTTTTGGTCCCTTTTTAAAATTATGAAGAGTTTAGATTCAAAAATTATAATCAAATTTGTCCTAAATTTATACCTAAAAGAGGTTAATTTGATTTAGACCTAAATTCGAAATGAATTTGGTCGAATTGAATCTTTTTTCTTCAAAATTACTTTTTTTTTGGTGAGAAAGCTTTATGAAACTAAACATATGTCGATTAAACAAGATTTGAACCAAAACGAAGTTGATAAGACTGAAACCAAACCTAAAACCAAATTCAATAAACTCGATCATACGTCGAACCGAAACTAACCTAACTCAAAACTAAATTGAATGTCTTATTTATCAAGTGTACACATTGATCACTGTAACATGTGAGAGTATATTTCAAGGTATAATAAGTACCTTTACGAGTTTTTTTACAAATTGTTCATCAATAGAGCCCGTGTACGTAACATCCTAAATTGTTATTAGAATTGAAGTTTGAAGAATTTAAAATAACTATTGATATGATTGAAGGGTATACCTTTTATTATAAATTTCACTCTTTAGATCGAACTCAGTAGTAAAGTATATATGTGTAGATTAATTAGAGCATTCTTAGAATTTAGTGAAGTTTTTCAGAAAGACAACATATTATGAGTGAAGACAAAATAAACTAAAAAAGTTTGTGATTATTTACAAGTATAATCATCAATTATTAGAATTTTTCTAAGAATTTATCGGATACTAGGGACGTTGTAGTCTTAATTATATATTAGTAACGGAAATTAAATATATATTCTTCCTTATAATTATGCTTCTATTCTTTACAAATTATGTAAATTTTAGTTGAAATATAATAATACACCTTTAAAAATTCATACTAAGAAACTATTTTAGTTAAGATTAAAAATTATCTTAAAATAAACTTTTTGAACATTTCAAAAACTCAAACAGTATGGAGGAAATTTGTCATAGGTGCAAAAAGAGGGAAAGGGACCATTGAGAATCCCCAGTTCCAACCCACTTGGAGGAGCGCCTGTGCTTTGTCTCGGTGGGATTTGGATATGCTCCTCCTCTCACCTTCACCCACCTCTCTTATCTCCTCTCTCCTTTTGGGAGCAGAATCGCAATAATTATACCGTAAATTCGAGATACTATAATAGTTGTTAAATTCTCAATTAAGATATTAAGATTCTATATTTTATGATTCAAAAAATTTTTATCGATCCAATTTCTATTAAAATATTAAATTTATTAAACTTTTACGATCTTAATTTAGTTTAAAAAATATGTGATCCGATCGTAATCCGATTCTACCATCTTATAATCCGACGATTCAATCCACGATTTTAAATGAATTTCATAAATTATTTGCACATAATTTTATTCAAGAATTCATCACAATAATATGTTTTATTAGGAACAAAATCTTTCGTAAAATATAGTTGAATTGAATTTATATAAACCTTTATAAATATTATTTACTAAGATTTTCTTATAAAAAAATCAATTTATTAAAAATAAATATTAGAATCTCTTACCATCCTTAATCCGATCCTACCATTATGACTGTAATCATCTTTGATCTAAGATTCCTAATCTAACAACCTGGATCTGAGTCATGTGTCACTCAGCAGGCGGCTATGCATGCAAAAATAAGGGAGGAATTTGAAGGAGAGAAAAATATTTAAAATATGTAATTTTGAATATGTGTTACTCAATAAATAATTATGCATGCGAAAATAAGGACGGGATTTCAGATAAGTAACAATTTGTTTGGGGAATTATCAAGATAAGAGCTCTTTTTCACGCTCGCAAATTTTATTTGTAATTTATAATAAAATTAATATATTATTTTTTTTCGACAGAATAAAATTGATATGTTATTTGATTGAAGAAATAGACAAAATTATGAGATGTCCCACCGGCTCACTTCTCTTTTCTCTGCCGTCCACTTTGCATTTCCACATGCCTTAATTTTTTAGGGTTTTTTCACCACAGAATCATTCAAGAAGCTTTGCTTTTTTTTCTTTTTCTTTTATTATTAAAATAAAGGTATATACGGATAATAATGAATCTAATTCCATTTCTTGGAGAATCTCCTATATTTTGGTCCATATGTAACCCATAATATTCCCCTTTTGACGAGCTTTTAGTTTGATTTTGTATATAGCCTTTCAAGTTTGTTAAGTACATGCCCTTTTATGTCTATGCATATTATAGGTACTATCATCGAGTAAAATCTTTTAGCATTATTATCAAATATTTGAGCATAAGTTCGCTATCTACCTTCATTAGTCTTGGCTTTATTATATACATACATAAAGCATGTCGATCCTTTCATCATATTACGTTGGTGGATGTTTGATTGTTTGTCTAGTTCCTTTCATCTTTTTACTTAATTTTTCGTCCTATAAACTTTACTCAATAGCTTAATAACAATCGAAAAAACAAACACTATCTTTGTATCATCTGCCTTTGATGTAGACGAGATTTAAACTCATAACCTCGACACAGACCTTAATTGCCAACCATGCTAGTTGGTAGCTGGCAAACACGCGTATCCGATCACAGTACCTTATAGATATGAAACCAATTGTTACTATTAAGGGGACATATATGCATATACACCTCATATATTTAATGTCGTATACAATTAAAGCACCAAAAATAACCATGAGAAAATGGTGTACAATTAAAACTAATAGTATGTGCCTCTTGAATAGTTATCGCAAAATAAGTCAGAGGAAAAAGAGAAAGAAAACTTCCCTTATGAAAATGTATATAGACATGATATTATTCTCTATTAGTCCATTCACCCCCTTTGACCACTACTATGGTCAGGTCATATCAATTTTTATCCATTTAATTTATTATGAAAATCTTACGTGAATTTTTATGGAGATTGAAATTTATTAGCGCATGAAGTCTTTCTTTATCTCTTTACTAGAGTTGTATATACATATGGAGAGATAGACTACTATTTATAATTGACCACAAATTACGTATAATAACAATAAATAGCTTGATCCCCGTGATATTCATTGCTATTTAAACCCCTTTTTTCCCACTTTTGATCCACAGATTCTCAACCCTAAACCTCTCACACAATCCCACCGGAGGCAAATGACAGCAGGAACCGGAATTTCCACGGCCGTGTCGGGTCCAACGATGACCTTTGGGAACAACAAACGGGCTGGAGGGGATGAGGATTACACCCCTCCGGCTCCCATTAACAAGAAGGTGAATTATGGGCACAGGGAAGATCCGGTGGCCGCTCTGGCGAGTGCCCGCCACGAGTTTGGTGAGCACGGTGGGGTTAACATGTCGATCGAGGCATCCGCCACCTTCACGGTGATGGAGCCCGAGACGATGAGGCGGCTGTTCACTGGAGAACTGGGCCCGGACAGGGACTTCTTCATCTACAGCCGCCACTTTAACCCCACTGTCCTCAACCTCGGTCGCCTCATGGCCGCCATGGAGGGGACCGAGGCCGCCTACTGCACCGCCAGCGGCATGTCCGCCATCTCCGCCGTCCTCCTCCAACTCGTTGGGGCCGGAGGACACGTGGTGGCGTCGCAGACCGTCTACGGGGGACCCATGCCCTCCTCGCCCACTTCCTCCCGAGGGCGTGCGGGATAACCACGACGTTTGTTGACATAGAGGACCACGCCGCGGTTCGGGAGGCCATTGTGGAGGGGAAGACCAAGGTTCTTTACTTCGAGTCGATGTCGAACCCCACGCTCACTGTGGCGCACATACCGGAGCTGTGCCGGATCGCTCACGACAAGGGGGTGATGGCGGTGGTGGACAATACCTTCGCCCCCATGGTGTTTTCTCCGGCCAGGCTTGGAGCTGATGTTGTTCTCCATAGTATCTCTAAATTTATTAGTGGAGGGGCTGATATCATCGCAGGTAATGTGATTTCTATATTATTTCCAAATATTCCTCTAACTCTAATTAGGATTCTGATTTTCTTTTTCCTTTTTTTCTTCCCTTGTTGATAGTGGTTATTTTAGTCTTCTAAATGACATATAAAAGTCTCATATAAGAGAATTGAACCCTATACCTAAATACCCAATGTATATAGCATATAGGCAACATTAACAATACTCAACATAAATTTCAGTTTGTCAGGTATGAGGAGATTTATGTAAATAGCTTTATAAGTCGATAACTATTAACTTAAAGAATTTGTGTTGATCTTAAAACTAGTAAATTGATTTACTATATGATATAAAGGTGATTAAGCACATTGACAATAGGGTCTGTACACATATAAATGAATAGAAGATTGAGTTTTTAAATAACGAACATAAAATATTGTAAATAAATTCTACTTTTCATATAAAATCGAATATATCGTGATTTTATTGAAAAAATTTTAGAATATTAAAGTATTATTTTATAAATGCGTGTGAGTTTGAATGTGATTGGGACTTTATCATATCAAGCCTTACTCCTCCACGTAATGCATCGTACATGATTAAAGCCTGACGTTTACTGAGGAATCCTATGCACGTACGTACTGTCCACGTCACTTTTTCTTTTCCTCTCTTTCCTCGTTTTTATTCCCTATTTTTTTCATAAAATATCTTAACTAATTTTGAATTGAATTGGTATTCATTTGTGTTTTATCGATCGTAATCTTCTCAAACATTTTTTGTTACGAAATTATCGGCACTAGTTTTTGTTTTTGTTAATGGAATACTCCCCTTTCAGTATTTTTTGTGAAATTTATTTAAAATTTTTATTGAAACTCTTAAATTTTTTTGACACATAGAAATTAAATTTTACTTGTTAACTTTCAAGAAACTCAAAGTAGAATAACTCGGTACAAATTTTTGAACTCGTTGGTCCAATAGCCCTTTTATAGTAGTAAGTATTTTTGTTCCTTTTAAATCGTGACATAATATTATTATGATTTCTTGAAAAACTTTACATTTGAACTTTTTATCACCCTCCATAAATTTTACTATCGCATATAGTTAAAGTTTCATTATATTCTTTTACATTAGTATATGTGAATTTACAAGTTAAAATAATTTGTGTATATGTCTCTATTTTAAATCATAAGATTTTCTTGTCATAACAAAAAATTTAAATCTAAATTTGGTATAAACTCGACATGAGCTTCACTCCCATATATGAAAACTATTATGGAGATAGAAAACAATAGGTGGATGGAAGTCAATTTGTTATCGACTTATCTAAGTAAAAACATACACGTACACGTACACGTACATAATATGATGGTACTAAATTTGGGTATTAGTGATTTTAGATTGTGACACCAATTGTCCAATGAAGTAGATGTTTCCAAGAGCTACCAAACCTTTTCCGCATAGGGCGCACTTGGTTGGGCTTATTCACCACGTGAACTTTCAAATACTAATCAAATTTTGATTCCACTCACCACTTAATTTTTCTATTGTTGGCGCTTTTCATGACTTTCATGCATTATTGAGTGGTACAACAATGACTATGTGCGTCGTCACTTTTCACTTTTGCTTGGCTTAAAATAAGAGTATATCACATAAAATCAATTCATATTTAGTTACTTATCCAAATCAATTAGGTGTGATTCGGTCTTTGGACCCGATGATATGGTATAATTTGGGAGATAAATATAATCTTTTTTGAAAAGAGGTATCATAAAAATAGAGGATTGGTTTTAAAAAATTAAAAGAAAATACCATTTATCATTATATGAGCTCGAATCTATAATGTAATTTGTAGTTGGGGTAGTTGTCATAACATAATGTTGGGTACATTAGGCTACAAACTTTGATTTCTGCCACCCCATTGTATTTATATTGTACTATCTTTGTAACTTATTTAAACCTCAAAAAAAAAAAAATTACTCGATCTGAATATTTAAGGTCATGTTCAATCTAAGTGTAAAAAATATAAGATTAAATTTTGACTTAGACCCCAATTTAAGCCAAATTTGATCCATATTTTTTTGGCAAAGTGGCTTTATTGTGAGACAAAAGTTATTAAATCGACCAACAATATAGTTACAGATCAATCTGAACCGGAAAAATTAATAGAATGGCCCATTTTATATGTATTCAAATGGGATGATTTTTTTTTCCCATTGGAGTGATCGTATTCTTAGCATTTTATCCTCTGATTCCAATATTTTTGGTATAAATTTGATGATCTCTTCAAAGACATCCGATGAAATCAAAACAATTAACCAATATTTGGGTGTTTGTCGATGCAGGGGCGGTATGCGGGCCGGCGAGCCTGGTGAACTCGATGATGGACCTACACCATGGGGCCCTGATGCTTCTAGGCCCAACAATGAATGCAAAGGTGGCCTTTGAACTCTCAGAAAGGATCCCCCATTTGGGCCTGAGAATGAAAGAGCATTGTGGGAGGGCCTTGGAATTTGCCAAGAGGATGAAAAAGTTGGGCCTCAAAGTCATATACCCTGGGCTGGAGGATCACCCGCAACACCAACTCCTCAAGTCCATTGGAAATCTTCAGTACGGGTTCGGAGGGATCCTTTGTGTTGACATGGAGACCGAGGAGCGAGCCAACAGGCTCATGTACCACCTCCAAAACTGCACCCAGTTCGGGTTCATGGCAGTTAGCCTCGGCTACTACGAGACCCTCATGTCCTGCTCCGGGAGCAGCACTAGTAGCGAGATGAGCGAGGAGGAGAAGGCTCGTGCCGGAATCTCACCTGGGCTTGTTAGGATGTCTATTGGGTATAGTGGAACCATGGAGCAGAAGTGGGCTCAGTTTGAGAAAGCCTTATCAAAATTGCAAGATGCGACGATTAGTTTCCACTAGTTTTGGGAACAACGCTGGTTGGACCAACTGTTGGATCCGGTTGTGAATCTTATGAACTTGTAAATTTGATTATCTTTGTTTCAAGATCGCTTGGAACTCGATAACTATTCCATAAATATTAAAGAAATGGTGATTACATATGTCTTGTATGGAGACATTCTTAAATATCTTGGATTGATCTATATTAATGTATTTTATAATATAAAATCACTCTTTTTTAATAATTATGATTAATTATGAATGTAAAACTTTAATAATCGTTAGCTACACCGACAAATACCAAATGATACCTTAATCAAATCAATCATATCCAGAAAGTGTGATATGTACATGCGATAATAAGACATACATTTGTGATGTAAGTTGTGAATAAAAGTAAAAATAACATTGTTATCTATTTGTGATTTTTTTTTAATCAAAATTTTCAAAGTTTGAAAAGACAAGAAACACATAAAAAGTAAATACGTAAACTCATATTCATTGTTCAATGCTTTAGTTATATGAGAAATTATCTAGAATTCAAATATATAGGGTGTGTTCGACGAGTAATCTTTGAACTAATGGTTAGTGTTTTGAAGAATGTAAAATACTACTTATCCAAAAATGTAAGTGTTTGACATAGTGATTAGAGTTTTAAGTAGTGTTTTTGAAAAGTTACTCAAAGTAACGTTTTGAAAAACACTACCTAGTGTTCTGCAGATAATTTCCGAAATTCTCCTTTTTATTTTCTAAAAGCTTTTATCAATTATGTCCTATTAAGTCATTTTATACAAATCTGCTACTTAAACAGTTACTATTACCAAACACACTTAAATTATTAATTGAATATCTAATCACTAACTACTAGTTAGTAACAATTAATTGCTAATAAAATAACTAATAGTTACTAAAACAGATAACCACTACTAAAACAGTAAAAAATTAATTTTAAATTATAGTCCCAAAAGACTTTTGATAGGTTCACACCACTTTTCTAAGATTGATATTTAGATATCAGCATATGATATGTTAAAATAAGAATATATAATAAAACTTATAGAACTAACATTATGAGAGCACGTACTTTTATTTGTAAATATTAGTTTTATAAATTATATATTTAGTTTGGATTTGTATTATGTATGGAATAATATAATAATTTTAAAAAAGTTATGCACGGAGTAATAAAAATGTATTTAATTAAACACATAAAAAAGTTTAAATATTTCAATCAATTCTAAACTCGTAACTATATAGGAAAGGATGAGTTAGTAACAGTTACCTCAATAGCTTAATCTGTTAATCGCTATTATTTTCTCGAACATCGACCTTGAGTATGAGAATCTAAGTGAAATATGTGCTTCCACGAGCCTGATATAAACTTCGCTTGAGTGATACTTTATATATATATATACTAACTAATGATTAATACTTGATGAAATTTTGGAGTTATTTTTTTGTGCGAGTGATTCTGGGTGGGTCATTCGGCCCATACTGCAAGATGATATGTTAAGATTTTGGCCCAAGTCACGAAACCCAACTACTACTAAAATGTAGAATTGGCCCTTCATTTCAGAAAAATTTATTACCAACTCCTCAATTTTCTAAAAATTGCAATTCGCCAAAAATTGATTGGGGATTTTGCGACTCCGCTTGTGCAATCAAAACCCTAAAAATCAATCGAATTGTGGAATTTGGAATTCGGATTGGGATTTGGAATTGAAATTGGAATTGGAGGAGAATGGAATCAGCGCAAAACAAAATCGGTGGCGCAACCAACAACGGAATGATCAGTCCTTCCCAATTACCGAACAACAACAACGAATCGGCGGCGTCGGCGACTTCAACTCCGGCGCCGGAGTCGAATTCCGACGACCAGAAGCAAAACCTAAAACAGGTCATCAACTCCGTCGACAAGACTTTGGGCCTTCTTCATCAGCTTTATCTCACCGTGTCTTCCTTCGATGTCTCTTTCCAGCTCCCCCTTCTCCAGCGCATGTCAGTTCCCTCTTTCTCTCTCTCTCTCTCTCTCTCTCTCTTTAATTCTAGATTTTGCAAGTGTCTTCTCTCTCCTCTGTTAGGATTTTTCAATTCTTTATTTGGTTTTTGGGGATGCGTGTGAATTTGTTGCGCAGAAATGCTTTGGTGATGGAGCTTGATAACATGAAGAAATTGTCTGCTAATTGCAATATTCAGGTTCCTTTGGAGGTTCTCAAGTCTGTCTCTTTCCTTCCTTATATTTTTATCACTAATTTAAACCTAAGAATTGACTCTGATTACTATGTTAGTATGTTTTTGAATTTGGATCAGTTTAATTGATGAAGGGAAGAACCCAGATGAGTTCACTAGGGATGTCCTTAACAACTGTATTGCCAAGAATCAAATCACCAAAGGCAAAACTGATGCCTTTAAGGTACCCTTTTCTTGCTTTGTTATGCTCCTGTGTTGTTCTTCGTTATAGACTATTTCTTTGAGATTATGCCCGCTGCAAAGTTACCCATTTAGGTTTAAGTGCAAGTTATTCGGATTCTTCGTTTCAATGATATATAGATGAATTCAACTCCTAGATATTGCATACTAAAAGGGTTCATAGGCACTTCAAAGTTCGAAGTAGATCACTTATAAGCGCTACTCCTTACAGCCATACAAAAGTGATCAGCAAAAACTTCTAATGACCATTATGCCAACACTCGTTTTATGTATATTTTGGGTGCGAATTACATATATCTCATAGCCGCAAAATAATGTTTGGACTCTGGAGGGGCTAAGTATAGCCATTTTTGTACTCTAGCTCATCCCCTATTCTGACTAACATGGATGGAGCCTGTGGAGTTATTATTCAGTTTCTTGTTTCAATCTCCTCCCTCTCACCATCTTGGTTTCCTGCCTCGGGGAGGGGGCCATTAGCAATAGCAGCCGAGTGTTTTTGCCTCCGGCGCTCTAAATCTGCTTCTTGGTAGTGTAGTTGTTACTATATTGAGTCAAAGATGTTTTGCACTTATGATTTCTGTGAAGTATGAAGCAAGTGACCTTAGTATTTAAGTGAATAAGAAGATAATAGTCCAGCTTATACCTTTGAAATTGCTCTTGAAATGGTAGTGAGTGGTGGGTGTGGTCGCTCTTTCTTGTTTGCTGAATTATTTATATGTTGCATAATATGTATAAAAGTTGCTTAAAAGTCTGTGGTTCAATTCAGTAGTGTGTTGGTCTCTATGAGTTATCCCTAGAATTGAGGCTTATACTGAAAATTTTAAAACTACTTAGAGAGGCAAATTACTGATAAAAATCCAAATCTATTATCATGTGTTGTGAAACTGAACTAACACCAACGAGCTGATCTGCTGGTAGATTGGGATGAGTTAGCTCTTTGCTGAGCTTCACTGTAGGAGTATGGAGAAAATATGCAGAATGGACATAGAAGAAATGAGGATTGAGCTGTATATACAAGGTGGATTAATCCAAGGGAAGGTCTTCTCTGCATATTCATATAGGATTATAGAGAAAATGTATGAAATTTGCAAATTATAAAAGTTTTGAAGGGTTCATACATAAATATTTGTTGGTACTTGTCAATTTTAGGAAGCTCAAAAGTGGAATATCCATGTATAAAATTTGTAGTTCTTCCACTAGGTTCATCATTTTCCTCCATGAGCCCACTCCTACATTTGTGGTGTTGTACATTTGTGCTGCACAGAATTATGATGCTACCAATTTTCTGTGCAGAGTCTACGCAAGCATCTGCTGGAGGAACTTGAGCAGGCATTTCCAGATGAGGTGGAAGCTTATAGGGAGATACGTACTTCATCTGCAGCTGTAAGTTTGGCCACGCTATATGTATTCATTATTTTTATTTGAGGCAAAGGTGTGCTGGCTTTATGAGTTACACCGAAGACCTAGTTCTCTACCTTAATCAGAACACGTCTGTGTTACCGTCTTCATGTCAGTTAACATATCCATAGCCTTCCAACTTCAACATGGATTTGGTTCCTTGCCATTTCGAAAGTATTATAAGATTGGTCGTGATATCACTGAAAGATAATGATTTATATATTTCTTTTTAGCAAGTTTAATGTATAAATTTTATGCAGGAAATGAAACAATTGGCACAAGCCCAGGGTGTGCTGCCCAATGGAGACGTGAAGGTCAAGAATGAACTATAGGTCCTGAGCTCGACAGGCAATCAGGTTCTTTGGCCTCTTAGTCTTACAATCTGTCTGGAGTTGTAGCTGTGTCTTTGAATACCCTTTGCGGATTTTTTTGGCTTTTTTTTTTTTTTTTTTGAGGGTGGGTTGGGGGGCAGAGGGTATCTTTGTGTAGGCTACATTTGTGTACAATTACTTGATTACTCTGTTTTTTTCCTACAAGATTTCATTTCTTCAATATTATTGGTTCAGCTGTGTTGAAGGTTGATAAGGGAATTCCGAGATTGCAAGCTACCCTAACAGTGTGCACTCTCTTTATGGAGTAAATCTGCATCCTGCTCCTGTTGTCCGAGGGATAGATAGATTTATGCAGAGGGTATCGGGTCCCTGGTTGACATTTTTAATAGACATTCATAAAAACTAATGGTTATTGTCAAATTTTAGAAAAACTCAAAAGCGGGACACTGTTATACAAAAATTTTGAAGCCGCCACTGCAAGTTGATAGCTATGATCCATGCTATAGCTAACTTTCCCGCCAAGGCAAATCTGTAACTCTGTAAGTTTGCCAAAACAAAATGTTGTATTTACAGATCTCTCCAAGAGGCAGCAAATTAGACATACCAACATGAAAGTTGAAGACAGTGGTGTTCGCCTGTTTCTCTCTGTCTCTCTCTCTCCTTCCTTACATGATGTGTCCCTTTCTAATCCTATGCATGTTTCGTTTTTCCTTCACAATGGAGGGTTATATAGCAGCAAATGGTGGCTTTGAATGAATGTTTAATGCCCACGATCGCCAGTTAGAACTGAGATCAAAGGCGCAATTGTCTATTATTCTGTCAGAGAATCAATTACCAGTAGTTATAAGCAACTATCAATCGTTTGGTTTCGAGAGTTTGTTTCTTATATAGAAGATACCCTAATAGATCAACAATTTTGATAAGAGAATTTTTTTCATGTAATATTGTGGCCAAAGAAATTGCATATAATGCAATGATTTTACACAATTGGAAGTACTTAGTATTTATATACTTAAGTTATCCGATCTGATCGTATATTTTATTCATCTATGGCACGATACATTAATTCTTACAAAAGTTTTGATCTTTTTATTGAATACATTTATCATTTTTGATACAGATAAATGGAAGACGGGCATTGTGCATAGTACAATTGCAGCAAACCTTTGTCCAACTATGAAAGATATCCATCATGAACAATTTTTTTGATAAGAAGCCAAAAATTTAAAAAAGAGAAGAAAAGAAAAGGAGAAAGAACAAACGAATTAAAGAAAATCCACACTACACAAGAACATTTCACTCTATGAGCATGTGAAAGCTTATGAATACCAGCATAGAAAACGCTGGAGAGGCTTTGATTTGAAATTCAACCTAAATTGATCAAACACTGATCTTCTTTACCATTCACTTTTCTTCTTCTGTTATGATAATTGTCTCAAACTGCAGGATGGAAGGCTGTACCGAAACCTCTGAAGATCACAAGAGGTATAACAAAAATCCGAAATATATAGATTAATGTTATGTTATGTTACCTCCCTTGGAAGTTGGCTATCTGTGAGAAGGCAGAGACGGTGACTTCAGTGTGATCATCACTGCTTGAAGAAGCCCCACCAGCCGGTACTCCTCCACTAGCCGCCATCATGGGAACCGTCTCCAATGGGATCATCAACGCACTGTTGTCCTCCTCTGTTGGCTCTGCTTTCGAGGTTGCCTGTTGGAGTTGCAACGCGTACTCCAAGTTCCACAGGACATCCCCCATTGATGGCCTGTCAACTCCGTATTCAGCCAGGCACTTCTCTGCTGCCTCAACATATTTCTTCAAAGATGCTGAGTTGATTGTCCCTTGGAGGTTGGGGTCTATGATCTTCTCCAAGAGTCCTTTTCTGTACGATGACATGGCCCATTCGGCCAGGTTTACTTGTTCCCTGGGTAAGGCGGGGTTTATGGCTGGGCGGGCAGTTAGCACTTCAAGGAGCACCACCCCAAAAGAGTAGACATCAGATTTCTCAGTTAGTTGTTGTCTTCGAAAGTACTCTGGATCTAGATATCCAAAACTACCCTTGACAGCTGTGCTGACATGGGTCTGTTCCATGAGACAGGCGGCCTTGGAGAGTCCAAAGTCGCTGACCTTTGCCACAAAGTTCTCGTCTAGGAGGATATTGGTCGTCTTGACATCTCGGTGAATGATGCAATGAGCTGCACCCGTGTGGAGGTAGTGGAGCCCACGGGCTGCCCCAATGCATATTTCAAGCCTTTGCTTCCAAGTCAATGGGACCTTGAGCTTGGACCCATAGAGGTGCTCTCGGAGCACCCCATTGGACATGTACTCATAGACAAGGCACATCTCGGATCCCTCATCACAGTAGCCCATGAGAGATACAAGATGGCGGTGTCTGAGCTGGGAAAGCAGTTGTATCTCTGTTTGGAACTCGTTGATTCCTTGTTCTGATTGTGGGTTCCCTCTCTTTATTGCGACCTTGGTCCCATCATCCAATTGTCCTAGATAAACTTTTCCAAATCCACCAACCCCGATCACCGCCTGCTCATCAAAGTTGTTGGTGGCATCCTGGAGTTCATTAAAACTAAAGAACCTTCCTACCCCTTTGTTTGTGGAGGGAACAATGCTACTCTTTCGAGACCCAAACAAGAAAGAAGACTTCCTAGAAGAGGTGGACGTCTTGCTGGAGAGGAAGCTGTTGTGGCTAGATGTAAGAGGAAGAAGCCATGAGGAGAAGCTGTTGTGCCTCTCCCAATCCTTAGGCCGCTTTTGCCACTTGATAAACATGACTGCTACAAGGAGCAGAGCAGTCAAGCCCATCACGAGGCCCACAATGGCCACTGTCTTCATGGTCTTGGACCCCGGGCTGCCCCCATGTAGTTGCCATCCACATCAAACAACCCGTTGAGACTGCCAGCAGAATTGCTCATCTTGATCACCTCCACCCCATTGAGGATCGCATTTGGCTCACCTGAACCATCATTGGATGCAGGCCCCACTTGGACCACAACAGACCCATTTGTGATGGCAGTGGAGTTGATCACGAAATCTCTGTAGTATGCGGTGGAGAGGTCAGAGGTGAGGGAGGACAAGTCAAGGCTAGAGACGCCCATTAGCCCATTGACATACACATTGAAGTACAAGTCATTCAAGGAGGTACTCACAATGTCACAGAAATGGAGGCGGATGAGGTAGTTGTAAGACGGGTCAACTGGCATTCTCCATGTCAGGTTAAAGTTGGGTCGTGTTGTGTTCGAGTTAGCCATTGCATCTGCCGTGGCATACACCCAATTAGGTGCAATGTACCGGGTGGCTCCCCCTCCTTGTACTTGACCTGACTTGGACTAGTTGAGACACTCTGAACCCCCTGTGGAAACGCATTGAAGCTCCCATCAGGCAACCAAGTCCTCCATAGTGTGTCATTTGTCGGAGTCAAAGGGGGCCGCCCACATTGAGCCTGTGGGACACCTCAAGAGCATGGCTCGAGACTCCATTGTAGTCCCCTACAGGGAGACTGATGAGGCCGTGTCTGAGATGAGGTCGTCAGGGACAGAGATGACCTCAATAGCATTGATGAAGGCAAAGGAGTTCTTCTTAGGGGAGAATTTAAGAGTGAAATCTGCTGAACTGATGTTTAGGAGGTATTCTTTGAAAACAATGTTAGGGGTAGAGACAGAGAAGTCATGGAGGAAGACAAAATTGTCAGTGGTGACACGGAAGACAGCGGTGGTGAGGTTGTAGGAAGGGTGAGGCAGAGGGTAGAAGTAGAGACGAATGAAATGAAAACCTGGTTGAGATATGGGAAATCTATAGGTGGCAGCACTGGGGAAAATTCTTGCTGATAGGAAAAGTGGCAATGCCATCATTCCATTATTGTTGTTGTTATTCTGTGGGATGGAATCGACATTAGCTTTGACATCCTCATCGGTATTGAGGAAAGTAGCCGTTGAAGGGTCGGACTTGAAGGTCCGGCCATCAGGGAGAGCGACATCTCCCTGAGCCCCACACGCGATGAGGAAGTTGTCTCGAGGGGTGTATTTGGGTATCACGGGGAGAGGTGGAGCAGAGGAAGGCGAAGGAGACGTAGAATTATCAGTAGGATCAGGAGGCGGCTTATCACCTGTGGGAGGCTGAGCCACAATGGTGGGTGCTGAACTAATGAAATGAAGCAAAACAAGTGAGAAAATGGCAAGAGCAACAGTCTTGGGCTGTCCTCCTCCGATCATGGTGTGGCTCGATTTCGTGGTCACCGGTGGCTCGTGGTGGCAGGTTAATTGGTCAGGGTTGCGGTGGTGGAGGTGGAAGTGAGGGTTGTATTCATGGTGAAAGTAACATGTTTATTTGGCAAGAAAAGGCAAAGGGTAGGTCCAGAACCGAAAAGTTTGAAAAACAGGTATTCTGTTGGGTTTTGATTTTGGGGGTGTATAGTAGAGACTAGAGAGGGATGAGAAGGGATAGGGAGGGAGGGAGGGAGAGAGAGAGACGGCCAAGGAATAAAGGAGGTGGGGAGCAACTAATTGGGACCAACAGCCGGACGTGCTTCATTGTATTATAACTTTGTTTATTGTTAATGTCACTGTTTGTGGACTGCACTGAGGAGAAATCAGGACTTGGCACGGCAATGGAGGGAGGGAGGGAGGGAGGGAGGGAGCGGGTGGGGAAGAATATTTCTGAGGCTTTTCAACGCCGTCTAAACTTAGTAGATTATTAGTTTTTAGAGTTTAGACTAATAATTTTTGGATGAACATAATTGCTCAAATTATTCCGACCCAAAAAATTAATATGGACATAACTGTTTCGTTTAAATTTTTAACTTATATTATATAAAACTAAGTTAGTTTGAATTTAAGCTTATTCGATTAGCTATACTTGAAATTAGGTATCTAACAAACTGTTTTTAAAATTTTCATGTTGCTGAATTTAAACTTGACTCAAACGAGAATTTTTCCATACTACATAAGATAATAGTTTTTAAGTAAAATTACTACGAATTTGTTGCAAACACTTGCTCTTTAAATCTTGCTTGTTTTGGTCGAAAGCGTCTCGCTCGAAAAACTTATAAAGAAAAGCAATTGGGCAATAAAAGTGATTCAACACCTGTTAATTCTTCCCTTTAAACAAATAATCGAATTCAATTCTTGTAAAATAGAAAAATCCACATTCAAAGACATTTATTTTTATGAATCGACAATAACCTACCTCCAATAAGTATATATAAAATCTACTGAAATAGATCAGTCTCATAAAAACAATTTATAAATCGACAAATTTATACAATAATAATTAGTGAGACTATAGAAGACAATAATACAAATTATATTTGAACCCATAATAATTCTTATATGAAACATTTGATGATTGTAATAGTGAAAAGGAAATGTGAAGTGGGGCCCCAAAGGTTGATACATTATTAGCTGGCTATTTTCAATTTCAATCAAGCAAAGGATGACCAAGTAGACACATGAAAGTCCAAAAACCGCGTAATCGTTGCTCTGCTCTGGACGGAAAATGCCTTCCATTTGTTTTTATTCATAACTTCCCTCGTGATTGCGAAACATGTTATCACTAAAATAGGATGGATAACTAAGTATCAATAATAGTTGCATCCCACTTATCATAACATAAAAACTTTATAATCCTATAAATTAATTATTTGCATAGATTATGCTTCTGTCTTTTTGTTAATTCACTCGACGTTTAGATGATAATATTAATACACCAGCCAACTTCAAAATAAGTCCGATTTAATTTGAGTTTAAAAAGATCCTATTTGAATCTCATCAGAAAATCTCATCATACTCATATCAAACTTAATCCTACCAATATTATCGAGATAGCTTTGATAATACTACGATATTTAGATAATAAACTGTATTTTAAATGTAAAACTTGTAAGTATTTATCAAATTAGTGCAACAAAAAAATTTAAAACCAAAACATGTTATAGCAACTCCCTCTCCCACACCACTAAGAGAAAACCAAAATGATTAAGTCGTTAAATCTCTCTTTTTCTTAATTCAAAGAATTTACAAAAGTTTTCACTTTAGAAAATCGTAGTCAAACCAAACGACAAAACCATTTTGCTAAGCACTTCCATCAAAACACTCGGAAGTTTCATTTGGAGGTAAATGTGTTGGACAGGACGGCAATGGCATTTATAAAGCGCGTTTATAGAAATTGTTTGGGAAATTTACGGCCAAACAAAACTCATTATGGGGTTTCTTAAATCTGGATTTGTTATACTTTCAATTTATTTGACGTCTGTCCAATTCATTGCAATTATTCCACATTTGAGCAAAACAAGAAACATGCATACTGGATCTCCTCGGACTCTGCGGGACCAACACTGAAAGAAGTTTTTGAAACATTAGACATATTTTCGACTGTGAAATTCAACGCAGAACGCGTTATCTCTGACAACCTTCTGTGTATTCAGTAGTTACCCCCATCTTATCTGCAAAAGGGCATCTGCCTCTTCAGATGTAATCTAAATTCCTGCCGAAAACTACAATCAATCGCAGGGAAGAAATGGGATAGGCAACAACAAACAACGGTTGAATGACGAGTAACTGAAGAAGAGAAACAAATTCTCTGGTATATTTCACAAGTTTTGGTATTGGAAACTGATATATGTTACAATGAAATTCGGGTTCAGACCCACAACCAAGAATGTGGATCAAAGAATGCTGCACACCCAAAACAGCAAGTAAATCAAATTAAAACTTCATCGAATAACAAGTAACAAATATGATACTCACAAGGGCATTTCGAAAAACCGTAGGAAAGTGATTCTCAACTTCCCTAGGAAAAATTCTGCGTGTCCTTGGGATGACTTTCACAATATAGTAGTGGACGAGTGTATGGCTTCACCAACCTCCCTAGAGCAGTTTCGCAGACCAACATACGAAAGTTGGTCAACTAATGCACATTGACCGACTTTCACAGGAAAGTTGTGTAGCCAAGTGCAATGAGTTATAAGCATTACTATTGCAGTCGACATATTTGCTCCTCTTGTCTGAGATAGACAAGCCCACGTGCTATCCGCTGTACCAAAGAAGAAAAACATAAAGGGTTAGGATCCGGCCATATGTATATCTATATATATCTTCTAAAATACCAAGTTTATACCCTTCCCTCTAGAGAAGAATATTCCAATACCTCTTTTGTATCCCGTAACCGCAGTAGCTCTAGTCTCTCTGATGGTCTCCTCTTTGAAATGGTAGTTAGCTACATGTATTAATACTGAATCATTAGGTTTCCCAGATAACTGCAAGAACAAGGACGTGAAGAAGCAAATATGAGCATACCCAAAAGCTGAATCGCTCAGGATCGTCAGGTGAGGGCATCATTGATTCCACATTAAGGAGTTCTGCAAGTCGTCTTCGATCTGAAAGTCAATGGAGATTGAGTAAGAAAAGAAGGGTGTAATACAACATAGCAGTGGAATGCCATTCATGAGTTTAAAGATCCTGACCACACTCCAGGGACAGAAAAGTTCAAATACACATGTTTGAGACAAAATTATCTGAAGAAGTTGAGGAAACATAGATGATATCATCACACTTATTACTCTAATGTTGAATGCTAACACAAGACTAATGCTGAAACCATCAGAAACTCTCTCTCTCTCTCTCTCTCTCTCTCTCTAAAAAAGTTTTAAAAGAAGATGTGGTACATTAGAGATGGTAAATTTTGCTACGATAGGGAGAAAGGATGCCATACACTCAGACCCTTTTGACGAAAGAATATTGAAGGCAAAAAGCTTTGTTTTGTCTTTCTAAGGTACAAATAAAATAAGATAAGCAAGGTTGAAAGCAACTCTAAAAGGATATATGTGAACCAGAAGGCATAAACTAAACAAAGGTACAATAAATGTTGCTAAGTTGTCAATTTCTTGTCACTCACCTTGCCTTGCTGCTTCTTTAGCCTTCACCATCCATAATTTAGCATACTCTGCCGCACTTCTTGCCAGTTCATGCAGCTGTTAGTCCCAATGTTAGTGTAAGTTGCTACATATGATTGACAGAAGAAAGGCAAACTATGTGACTAAGACTAGCTCTACAAGATTAGGATCTATAAGCGTACGCAAGTGTTATGCAGCTTAGTAATTGGACTCAAATTTGAAGCTTGGATCAGCTGTGACAAACTCTCATGTGCAAAATCAGAAGTCAAGGTTTCTAAAGTTCCTCAATCTTCTCTCCGAATGGTATTCATAGAGGATCGTGCATTTCAAGCGTGGGTCTCATAAACCAGAAAGTACTGAACAAAAGATGCACAATTACCAATGGACATGCAACTCCTACGCAATTAAGCATCTATTACTTGGCTTCTTCTATTGGCCACTTTTCGAACTGCCGATGAAAGTCACTTTTGGGCAATTTTTAGCTTTTACTACAGTGGACTAAAGCAAAATGCCTAAAACTGTCCACTAAGTTTTCTGCAAAGTAATAAACAATCAATAGGGTGGTGTAAGGTTCAAAGGAAACCTCCTCTCTGACACTGAGGAATCATGCTGGGTGAATCTGAGATTCCCCCCCAAAAAAAAAAAAAAGGAAGAAAAAAAAATTCCAAGGCTAGACTTAAGTGTATGTTTTTGGATTCGAACTTGGATTCCTATACGTTTTCATAGGAACTACTATGAAATCACCAGGAATAAGGATTTACACTCTGGACAGGAAAAGGCTAGGTGCATATCAAAACAAAACAGAAGCTATATTAATGAGTGCTCTGGATCTCTCAGCTCAATAAAGTCACTATTTTCAGCAGTTTTCAGCTTACATCTGCTCTTTCTCTTGTTCCTTCCAACATATGTACATCTTGTACCCATTCTACCTCTGCAACACGGTACCTGTAGAAACAGAACAAGAACTAGTCAATCATATAATTCATACTAAATCATGCACTGAAATTAGTGTGCATAGGAGAAGGGAAGAAAAAACAACTAACCCATCTTGATCCCAGGATCGAAGGATGCGAAACCTCCGGCGGCCTTCCACCTGCATACAGTTGATTTTTAAGTTTGAGTTTTATCATTTAAAAATAGAACATAACTTTTTCCTTCCAAAAAGGCAGAACGAAAATGGCACAGACAGAGGGGGGAGAGGTTGAAAGAAAGAAGATAGCAAGCGAGAAATTTAAGAGAAGAAAGATCAAGAAACTTAAGACGTGGTGATTCTTGGGGGAAGGGGAGGAAACCAACAAGAGCAGGAGACGTTGTTCATAAAGTGGAAAGCCCCCCTCCCGGGCAGGATGACCTTCCCTAGGTATGATGCCCAATTTTGATTAAAAGCTCTTTGCAGCTGTCACTTTATAGAGATACCTCAAATCCAGACATTAGAAGTTGTACAATGAGACAGTGGTTATAAAGTGTACTTCGTGAAATTATGCCAATCCTCTGGATCCCTCAGCAAGCACTTCCCACCAATAACTTTACATACTTGAGGACAAGTCTAGCATCCAGGAAAGTACATATTCTATTGTTAGTCCTAAATTCTAATGAATACACTTCCAAGCTGCCAAAACGGCAAACAATTTCATTAGATATCATAGATGGGTAACCTAACACCAGGGGAACAGTCATCACATTTTCATTATGGATCATCAAAGAATTTTCTAATTAGCAACTTCCAACAAACTTATGTCATCCCCAAGCAAAATACATATTAAAATATATTGGTATCTTCCAAGAATAGTCAGTGCACTTTCATCCAAAAGTTAGCATGTCAAATACCAAATGGCCTAACAATCATGAAGCAAAATGAAAGAAAGAGCCATGAGACGAGATCGCAGATGGCTCTAACATCTGACCTCTATATAAAATCGCCCATCAGGTAGCGGCTCGCATCTGCAGAAACAGATCCAGGTGAAATTTCACTTCGTGAAAGGTTAATGAAACTATAAAATGAAGAAAACACAGATACCAGAACAGGAGATACATACTCTGTAATTTCCACTTCACATGCAAAATCAGCTATACGACCTGTTGTAGAATCAAGTATGACCTACATCATTGATACAGAGCACCCTGGATGACATTTAGGATTTCCAAGGAGGAGGAAAAACAAATGGGTCACAATACTTTACCATTCCCATTCGATGATTTCCTTCCATAATTCTCCTAACCTGTTGTCCAAGTAACAAGAGAATAAATCCACCATAATCTGTAGCCATACTAAAAATACCTAGTCAGTCACTAAAATTTAATGCAGATAGAAATGAAAGCATCTTGCCAAAACTGAAATCTTACTTTAGAACAACTTATAAAAGGTATCAAATAGAAGTTCTTAGGCAATATTTCAGCTGTATCAAATAAAAGGTAAAGTAAATTGACTTCAGTAATTTACTTTGAACTTCTTCTAGGTCCACAGATGCAGAGAAGACGAATAAATTCTGCTTCAAATAAACTGAAAAAGATGGAAGAACTAAAGCACATGATCCGTTGTCCCATCTGTATTGTCCAAATCTACAAGTGTATCACAATAAATGTCCAAAGCTAGTTTTTAATAATGTATGGAGGGACTTCCTGACTAATTAAAGAAAGACTAATACTTTATTAAAAGTTGAACTCATGACAATATTATTATGAGATAAAACAAAAATTAAATGTTTTTACCATACATAGGGGAATGAGAATTGACACACTTCAGGCACTTAGGGAGTATATCACAGTCACAACTCACAAGTCACAGAATATGTCAGTTAGCAGCCATCATATTATCAGTAGATCAGAATAATCCTATTTCATTACATAATTAATGACCAGATAATGACCAGTTCAACATCTCTTTACTTCCCTTAATAACAAGTTAACAACAAAAGGTGAAAGGGAGAGCAAGAGTGAGAAAAAGGTGGGCAAGCAGTAGGACTCAACCTTCATAACAAAGGCCATACGACTCAATTGATAAAAGAATAACAAGGTTCTCACTCTAAAAAACAAATGATAATATTTACTGCAAAAGGTAAAGGTTTTCATTGCCTGAAAGTATCTATTCTGTAGAGCATAGAGTCCAGCTGACAACTCACCATAAGCCTGTAGCGAGGCTCAAATATGTTGAGTGGCAACTTCTCACAAGGAAGGACAGCATCCATGACAAAAAGAGGAACCAAATCAACACCAAGCTTTATTAAACTATCATTCTCCAATTTCCTCTCAGCATATTCCTCTGGAAAGTTTTTCTGGATAATGTTGTTAAGTGTCACACTGGAAAAAGAAAACATACAATTTCAAGAACAAATCAAACAGCTAATATATGTTTTAGAATAATATCAACAAATCAACATAATATCATAATATGAACAAACCAAGCAGAGTGGATCTATTATCCTTCATGAGAGCACTTTATTTATTTATTTGTCAGACATCCCAAAATTGATACAATAAAATATAACAGGTTCCTCAATCATAGTGTTTGTCAATCTGTATCCACACTGTTAAGAGCAACATTTTTGACAGGGAAGATTAGCTTTTGGCACGGGATCTGTCTTTACTCCCTATTTCTGTATAACCGAAATCTGAAACCATTTCCTACCTCAAAAAGAATAAAAGGGTTGATCCCCAAGTGGAATGAAAATAAAATAAGATAAATATATCAAGTAAGCCACATACGTGATAGCACATGTCCTGGGAGTGATGAATACTACAGTTCGACAAAGAGGGCATTTATTACCTGCATTGAGCAAAAGAATAATAGAAGATATAAGTAGGTAAAGAACCGAAAAGAGAATCTTACAAGTTAAAAGGAAAAAAATCTTACTTCGATCCATCGACTGAAATAGACATGAGCGACAAAACGAATGCCCACAGGGAGTAGTAATTGGCTCGTATAGTAGCTTCAGGCAAAGGGTACAATCAAAGTCGTCAGTACGCTCTGGTTTTCCACGGCTTCTTCCCTTTGCTGAACTAGTACATGTTCTCTCCAAATTCAAAAGAAGAGACTGCAGATGGATGCTATCCAAGACAAAAAAGGTGTGTCACACTGGATGCCCTGCAACGATTATCAAGCAGACAACAAAACGCCTCACCGGAAAGTAATAATTTTTACCTAAGAGGATCAAGCTGAAGTCCAGACAGAATAGTATCACGCGCCAATTCGTATCTTTCTAACTGCTCATTTGTAAGATAAACTAGCATCAGAAACATAAAGTGCGCTTATCTAAAGAGGTACATCATCCACAACTTCATATAAAAAGCAAGAAGTTCAACAAGAATGTCATTATATACAAAGCACCCAGCATCATGAATCTACTTAAGAGAAACAGATGTTAGACAGCATCCTTAGGACAAAAAAATCAAATGTCAGCAGACCTAACGGGTAAAATATGCTTCAATAGATATCACTCAGAACCAATAAAACTTAAACAAATGTACCTCTTGTATGTGAATTGAAGCATTCAGATGTTAGAACAGTAGAAGACAAATCATAATCCTATTTCACAATAATCATCTCATACTTGTGAACTTGTGATACTTACCAAAACAAAAGCATCAGCTTGCAAAACGTATGACTTCACAGAGTTATTTCTGATATTCATGACTTTCTCAGCATCCTTCAAGGCAAGCTGTATTCACATTTCATCAGATCCTTAGAAATTAAGATTATGGTCCAGTAAGCGTATAGTTCAGAATATACTGCACAGCAGGAACTGAGCTTTATGCAACACTAGGATCAAACCCAAGAGTAGGACCCTATTAGGACAGGACCTTGACACCCAGAAGGTTCGGTTCACTCATGCATATCTCCAGAAAATATTTTGTTTAGCCTAAAAAGGAATAACTATTTCCCTCCCCCTCCCCCTTAAGTCAGGATCTGCATCACTGTTACCTCCCAAAACAGGGAACGACACTAAGCAAAGTAACAGCCATCATGTCAAGGATCTCAGCAACCCCCGGCCCTTGAAAACCACACGTGTGCACCCGCACAGCACCACAAAAAAATTCACAACCCTTAAATGCCGAACAGCTCAAGGTAAAACGTGCATTAAGCATAGTATTCCATTCTTGTTACCTCTATGGCTATGTCCCTTTTAGTTCAAACAGTTCTACAATTTTATCCGAAGCATTTTTTAGCCTTTGGTGATTTCATGGGTAAAATCTCACCTCCCCTTTTGTTAGCCCTCTCCAACTAAGGCTGCATCACATCTTACTAGAGGTTCATTCCATAGGCACACAATCAAAAGGCAAACATACTTAAAAATTTCTAAAAGGGGTAAATTTCCCAAGGATGTCCAGATGTCATTTCCCAGAATTTTCCAACTCTGGTTTGGAGAAGCTCCCTTATAACTACAAACTGCACAGTTCTAGATTTTAAGGATACATTCATCACACATAAGGTAGCATATTTCTAGTATGTTCCTTGCAAAATTCTGTGAAATTACTAGGGAATGCTCTAGAGTAGGAACTTATGGAAGCAATGTGGGAGGGCAACTTTTATAGGAATATAGGATTATGCACAAGGCCAAGGGTGTCAGTGATATTTTCTGGACAATGTGTCCAAGTCCTTTAAACATGCTAAATTCAGCAAACCCAACAAGTTTGGGTGTCAGGATACCACCCAAGGCATCTTGAGTAACTTTGTACATACTCTCCAGTGCAATAAGCATCTATCGAGCGTCAACTTGGCACAAGTAGCACTAATTTGGTATCTTAGGTGTGTCACACATGCAGCAAGAAGTCTGACCTAACTGAACCAAGGATGACCTCAGTGAAGAAAAGTGTAATCACAATCATAAGCTTTATAGACATATAATCGCCAAATCGCTGGCTGCCAGCACCAAGCAACTTTAACGAAGCTTAGAATAATTCCCCTACATGATTCCTTCTCCCAGCACCACACCCTGTTCTTCACACTTGACTTTTCTCCCAGTTCTATGAGTGCAGTAAAATTTAGTTCCTACCTTTGGAGCTTGCACACAATAATCATTATATTATATACAAATGAATAAACATGGACATACTTCGGCATGAACTGTAGGATCCAGCCCATTCAATGGACTATATTCAGAAGCATGTGGTGGCCTGGACTTCAAAAACTGGCTTAACCTGGAAAGTAGCCCAATAGAGAATAAAACGAAATGTCATACACTCAATTCCAAGGAAATAGTTTTTTTTTTTTTTTTGGGGGGTTAGGAGGGGGCTTGATCACATAGATTGCTTGCAAGGGAAATTACCTTATATATGCAGCACACCTATTGCTCAAAATAATAGGATCACCCTGTTTCATGATATTAGCCCTTGAATAGCAAGTAATTGCCTGCAATAATCAAGCATCAAAATCCCAGAATGTAAGATCAATGTGAAACTATATTAATTTCTATACATCTGTCAAGAGAATTTCGAATCCCTTTCCAGATATCTTATGGCTACAACACCAATAGCACATTAGATGAAGGAAGATTGTATAAGCACCACCTCCCCTCCCAACACACACACACCCAAGGGGACCTTTCACTCTATGGCAAGCCAAATGTTAGGTTTACCTGTATACTAATGAAACAAGACTTGAGCCAACAAATGTTATAAATTTGACGGCTTCCCCCACCCCCTCTCTGAAGCAAACAGTAGAACTAGGAGAAGCAAACTAAAGAACATAGACTCTCAGTGTCAATGCTGTTTGTATGAACTGAATTATTGTAACTGAAGTTATGTTTTGGGCCTAGTATATTAGGGAATGCTTCTCTCCGTTTTACATCTCAAAGTGCACAAGAGACATGCCAGCACTATTGGACACAGTCTCAGAAAACACAGTTTAAAGGTCGAGACGTTATGCTGATTAGGAGCAAACGAATAAACTGGTGTTGTTAATGTACATTCATACCACCATATACCAACCCATCAACCCTTTGCAGAGACCACCTGACATGGTTTTCTTGAATTCTCTCAAGTTGCCAAAACAGACATTTTGAAGACACAGAACACACAGCGAAACACCAAGTTAGCAAGTCTGAGAGTCATAGAGAATCTCGGTGGCTATTTCACCTTAAACCCGAAAAGGGAATTACAAAGATGGACTGCTTCAGTCACCCTGCAGTCCATATTCAACGACTTGCTACTGGGCAGCCTCAGTTTTTGTTTTTTTTTTTTTCAGAACTCTGATCACCACCATTCAGTGCCACACCAATCAAATTATTCAACAGTCACATGTACATGGTCGAAAAAAGAATCTGAGTCCTAAAAATAAATTAATGGCGACAGGAACACTGAGTAACAAATACCATGAGCATTCAATTAAGGGGAATTAAATGGGGAAAACTAAGAACAATAAAAATTAAAACTTTTCAACATTCAACAAGGTATTATAACAAAATTCAACTTCAGTTACTACACCTCCTCAAACCGTTCTCTTCGAAATGCTTGGTTCCCTTTCTGCACAAGCTCGAAAACCTGCCGAAGACTATCCCACGCCAATTCCCCTTCATTCTCCTACACAAATCAATCAATTCACTTCAAACTCAACACAAGGTCACCGCAATTCACCAATTCAATCAAAAATTCACACCAAACTTTGTCAAAAAAGAACCGAAACTCACACAAACGAACTCTTCGACATCGTCGACACCATGGGGCAATTCGGCGATCGTCGGCGACTCCTCCTCGGCGGCCATTCTCCTGTATCTCTCTCTACAGTCTTTGTCTTATCTCTCCACACAAGTGAGAGTGAGCGTCGAATGCGGAACTGAAGATGAGAAGAGAGAGAGAGGGGTCTCGTGTACTTCTGCAAATCTTACATTATACGCGCGGACCAAATTCGCCTACGTGTTCTCTCTCTCTTAAAATTTGACTGAGTGTTTTTCGGCAATGGGAAAGATAAAGATCCATTGACGGCTTGTGCTGACGTGGAACAAGTTTGGAGTAAAAAAGCCGTTGGATTTTGAGTCTGAGAGGAGGTGGACACGTGTACGGTTGTCTTAGTCGGAGGAAGTAAATGTGATTGGAATTGTGGGTCCGTGGTTTACGCTTGTGTTTGTGGTCGTAAACGCATCTTGTTGATCGGAGCTTCGGATTGAATTGCTATGCAAGTATGCAGCTGTGACGTGATAATTGGGGATTGCAACTGTAATGGGTCTGGGTCCATGCCGTGGGGTAATGTAGTCGGGTTAAATGTGCATTTTTTTGTCAAGTGTAATGTGTTATAGTCTATATTCTTCGTTCTTTTGAAAAATACTTGTTAGGGAACGAGAAAAAATAGGGCATAACTCATACTTTTTGTTTCTTTAACATATAGGGCTTGTTTGAAGTTACGTGAAAAACGATATATTCATTTATGTTCTTTTATATTTATTTATGTTTATTTATATTCGTTTATGTTCATTCGTTTCTTATTTTAAGAACTCATTTCTATTTGTTTATATTCGTTTCTGCTTCTTTTATATTTGTTTATGTTCGTTTCTATTTATGTGTATTTTGTATGTGTTTCCGGAGAAAACCGAGTTGATGATGTGGATGATGATTCGAGAGAGAAAGGATTTACTACTCCTGGTTCTAAGGACGTGGCACAATCGATCCGATTCCGTGTGGCGACCGCTGAACTCGCAAAAGGCGAAGCCCCGAGGTGGATCTCGGAACGCCCCTCCGACGCTCAAGTTAGTGATCGACTTGATTGAAGGGATCAAGGAAATCTTCCTCGATGTGCGTGGGGAATTCAGTGGGAGTTGAGAGGTTTTCCAAAGATGAAAACTCTTGGGATGAATGTTGATGAGTGTTGAGAGCTTGGAAGCTTGGGTGATTGTGAGAAAGATGAGATTTGTGGAATATGAAAAACATGTCCCATAGAGTTGGGAAATGATGTGTATTTATAGGGAGATTTTAAAGGGGTAAAATAGTAATTTACCGTGGTTTAAGGGAAACTCTAGCCCTAATGGGTTTTGGCCTTTTACTCGGCCCATTAAGGGTCGACCGGGCCGATATCTCCCTTATTTGACTTATTAGACACGATTGACTAGTGACGTGGCGGGTGAGCTAGAACTTTCCAGAAATACCCGAATCGAGTATGTAAGTCCAAACAGGTCCATAATATACATAAAGCAAAACATTATCTCCATAAAACCTAGGTTAAAAGTAGCAACTTTTCAAGCTTAATGCAAATACCTAACATGATCGACACAAAAATACTTGTATGACGAGAGCAAGCTGTAATATGTGATTTTTAGTTTAAGTGGGCTCTAGATTCACTCATCGAGTCCCTATGAGTGCATTTTTGCAAACCATATCTCACTCCAACAAAATTACTTGTGTGAGCAACCCTTATACGTGAATTTTGGTTCAAGTGGTTTATAGGTTCACTTATCGAATCCCCACAAGCGCATCTTGAAAAATCACATCTCACTCTAGTAAAACCGCTTGTGTTACAAGAGCAATTGTTATACGTGACTTTTAGTTCAAGTTGTTTCTTGGTTTGTCCATAGAGTCGCCCACAGCTTTTGGAGTGAATTATGGGAGTATGGAAATTTTTCTCGAACCCACATTAATAGAACTAAATCAAATTCATATTGCAAAAGATGACTCAAAGACTTAAAACGGGAAGCTTAAATTGATCTACTAACACAAAATGAAATTAAAGAACCGACAAAGGCATAAATCACCAACTCGGACATATCAACGTAAATTTACTATGAACAAAATAAAATAACAAACATAAATTCTAAAACTGTGAAGTAGAATTGTCAACGGGAGCCTCTCTCCCTCCTGGTTCTATCTTGCTCCTCCTCTTTTATACTTCTCGTCCTCTCACTCGCCCTTTATTCTCGATCGGGTTCATTGTGGATATAGTTTGAAGGGGATGTGGGTTCTGTTTGGTTATGGAGAGTTGAAGATGGGGGAGAGATGGAGATGGGGCTTTGGTTAGTGGAAGAGACCGAAGAAAGGGGGAGAGTGGAGATTGCGATGGGTTAGGACTCTGCCGAGGAAGCACAAAGAGGATGGAGAGCGAGAGAGAGTAGCAGCGTGAGAATGAAGATCTTGAGGCTTGCTAGGGTTTTGGGCAAGTACGGGACAGGGAAGCGAGAGAAGGAGAGGAGAGGGTCTTGTGGGTCAGTGCGAGTTTCGGCCGAGAGAGAGAGGAAAGTCTGGTAGGGTTTCGGAGACCGAGAAAAGTAAGGAGGAAGAGAAGGGTTTGGGTAGTGATTATGGCGCGGGAGGTTGGCAGCTATGTTACGATTGTCGGTCAAAGAGAGAGAGAGAGAGTAGCAGCAAGTTAAAGTCACGTGTTTAAGGGTGGACTCATTTAGACAATCGAACCGAGAAAACCTCGGACTGAACCGGTCGACCCGCTCAACTCGGATAAACCGGTCAACCCGCAGTTCGATCGTGATTTTAGAAACCCTAACTCATCTTCCTACTTTCCTCACTTACTCTTCCTCTCTCTCTGGCTGCGTTGATCTTCTCGTCTTTGTCTAGCCTCGGTTGTGGTGCTCGCCAGGTGGCTCTGCTTCTCTTTGGTTTGGATCTAGTTTGCCTCTGTCATTGGGCGGCTCTTTGGTTTAACTCAAGCTTGCTTTGTTGGTGGTGCTCCTCGAGAGAAAGGGGAGGCGAACGGGGATCGAAGAACCAAAGGAGTGTTAAGAAAGCGAGATGAGAGAGAAAAGGGGAGGGAGAGAAAAAGGGCTCGAAGAACCAAAGCGAGTGTTAAGAAAAATTAGGCGGCTGGAGGAGTAGAAAGGGGTCGAGGAGAGTGAAAGGAGGAGAAGGCTCAGGCGTGCAAAGTTGGGGATTTAAGTTAGGGTTATATTTTACTTTGTTTTAGAAGGATTTTTTTAGTGAATTGTAAATTTAAATTGGCTTTTTTTTTACCATATGATATGATTTATTAGTTTTTAAGTTTTTTTATATAGAATGTACCATTCTTTTATTAAATATATAAAAAATAATAACAATGAAAAAATAACTAAAGATATATTAAAAATAATTCTACGGTCAATCGGGGTCATGGCGATTTAACCCGATCTAACCAAGAATCGGGTCAATCGGTCTAACTCGATATAAACGTTCCGACCAATTGACCGATTGACCGATTGACCCACTCTTCCAACCAGGTTAGTTCTTTTAACATAATTGGCAGCAGCGAGAGAGAGGAAGCAGGGGAAAAGCTAGGGTTTCTGGCATGAGGAATGTGAGGGAAGATGATTAAGGTTTTGGTTGGTGAGGGTCCCGAAAAGAGAAATGAGGCTGGTGAAAGAGGAGAGAGAGAGAGAGGTGTTTAGGTGGGCTTTCATCAAGCGTGCGTGTCACGTGAAGGTTGAGAGTAAGATGAATTTGGGCTCCAACTAGGCCAAGTGCGAATCATCGATCCATTTCATTCAAATTTCACCTCTTTTTACTATTTTTCAGGTTCTTCAATATTTTCTACAATGAAACAAATTAAATTAAAATTTTTAATTTGATAATTATTTTAAATAAAATAAAATATAAAAAATATTAAAAATATTATAATTTTGGACTCAAAACACGCGTGCATCTTGCAAACCACATCTAACTATAACAAAACTCACTTGTTTGCATCTAGAGGTTAAAATCAAATTTTCACATTTATAAATTAATATAGAATAAGTTAAAAATAAAATAATTTTCACATTTATAACTAATTTCCGCCTTTTGAACTAAACGGGCCATAAGAGATCTTAATACCACCACTTGCTACCATTCCCAATTTTCCACAGAAGTAAGCCCAAACAAGGATGGGCCTAACCTAAACCCAAAAAAGAGAGAATTTGAACGGCAATACCATAAAATGCTTATCAGGCCTGGCCCAAAAAGATAAATGAGATTCAAACGGTGTCGTATCACTGAAAAAAACCCTAGGAGAGAGAATATATATTGCTTCACTTCGCTCAAAATAAACCCAGCAAGCTGTAATCTACCCTCGTCTCTCTCGCTCTCCCGCACCAGAGCCGCCGCCGATCTCCAGGAGTCCCATCTTCACCAGCTTTAACCATGGTAATCTCTCTATCGATCTATCTATCTATCTCTCCTTTTACGTATATATCTACTGCATTCCAATGGTTTCTGAACCGTTCTCTTTCTCTCTCAAGGCGGATGTGGAAGGAGATGTCGCCGCAGCACAGCCCAAGAAGAGAACGTTTAGGAAGTTCAGCTACCGCGGGATCGATCTCGACGCTTTGCTCGACATCTCCACAGATGAACTCGTTAAGCTCTTCCCTGCTCGTGTCCGCCGCAGGTTTTTCCCCTTAATAATCCGGCCTCTTCATCGTTTCATGTCATTTCTATGAATTTTCAGATTGGGTTTCGATATTTTAATTTGCGTATAATTGGGTAATGGTTAGGTTCTCGAGGGGTTTGAAGCGCAAGCCCATGGCTTTGATCAAGAAGCTCCGCAAGGCGGTATGATACTGCATTCCCTCGTTCATTATTTATCGCATTTCGTTGGGTGATTTTGTGGGTTTCTGTTTTATTACATGCACTTTGCTTTGTTCTGATTTCTTGTTTCGATCTAATTTTGATGGAATACAGTCTAAAGTTTCTGTTTTTATCTTCTTCTAAGTGTTACGAATAAAGGGTCTTAGATGTATTGTCATCTGGTGATGATTGCTAGTCTGTAACTGTTTGGTTCTATTCTAGGCTCTTTTTGTGTGTTTGAGAATGTTTTTGTCATTTTGCATTGGTTAAATTTTCGAGATTAGGAGCACATTGTAATGGTAGGGTTTATGAATACAAGTTTGGGATGCAGGGGCAGATGAGAGCAGAAAAAAGACCTAGCTAGTGTAGGAATTACGCGGTGGATATAAATTGTAGTGGACAAAGGGAAGAGAAAATTGTAGAAATGAGAGTTTATATTTTGTTTCTTCTTTCTTTTGGCTGTGTTGTGGAAGAGTGAGGATGCAGCTCTCGTTTTTGTATTATGCTATGAGTCATGATCACCTGGAGATGGATCTTGTGCAACATTGGTTGGAGTCCAAGTCTCTTCACTAGTGGCTCGGTGCAAAGGGTATTCAAATATTGTTCTTTGAGTTACTAACTTGAATTGTTACGTGGAACTCTCTGTAATCCTGAATCATCATGTTGAATTCAGGAATTTGTTCAATGGCGGGCTCCCCGTCCCAGAATTTGAGCTGCTCTTTGGAAGCTCTAGACTTCCAAGGTGCAATTGTTTTTATTTTATCTTGGTGTTTTTCCCCTTAAGTATGATCCAGGGTGCAATTTGAACTGCTTTTTGGAGTTTGCCTTGCTAGTTACTTTTGTTGGCTGAATGACCCTGATGTAAGAAGGGCTCTAGTGTTCCTAAGCTTTATTTTTCTCTTGTGGTAGACTTTGTCTGTTGTACTTTCCAATGTTTCTGCATTCTTATATACACATATATAGGATTAGCCTATGCTAGGATAGTTGAGTATATAATGCATGTACTCAGCCTTACATTGCTCTCCGAATTTTGAACAGAAACGTGAAGCTCCACCTGGTGAGAAGCCTGAACCAGTGAGGACTCACCTCCGCAACATGATAATTGTCCCTGAGATGATTGGTAGCATCATTGGGGTTTACAACGGAAAGACCTTCAACCAAGTTGAAATCAAGCCAGAAATGATTGGTCACTACTTGGCTGAGTTCTCTATCACCTACAAGCCTGTGAAGCACGGAAGGCCCGGTATTGGTGCTACCCACTCATCTAGGTTCATTCCTCTTAAGTGAGGATCTTATTTCATTTCATCAGCAAATACTACAAGTCACCCTAGATTTTGTTACCATTTTTGCCTTTGTTGATTTTGTTAGAGTCTTATGGATTTGTCCCTGAGTTGTTTTGACTATCCATCACTCTTGTTTTGAATTTATGTTATGAGTATGTCAATGGATTAGATCATTGAACTTCATTGCTTGCGGTTATTACAAGTGTTGGCACATTCGTTACCATTCACCCGAGCTATGCTAAATTTGCACGCTGATGTCCACAATTGTCCATACACGACAATAAAATAGATGATCAATTTCGTTACTGTGTATGAGAATCTAAGGTCGGAATATGTACAACGTTCGTATAATTTGCTGCTTAACGGTGCAGTGAGTTGGCTTGCTAGCATTATTCTTATTATCCTTTAGGGGCAAGCGTCCTTGGTTCATAATCAGAGAGTTTCTGATTATTAGTAATATCATTGCACTATATAAGCTCTGAAGGTTCTGTTCTTTCAAGCATCAGTAGTATAATTGAAGTTTTACAACTCACAAAGGATGTGATCGTGTATATTAATGCACGATGCAATTTTTAAACATAACGTAGGTATACATAATATTATGAGAACGTTTTGACAAAAGTGAGATTTGCAGCAAATGTGTGGAAACAAGTTCAAATTTTGCAAAATAAACCTACGGTCTAGAGACTAAAGAAAAATTTTATTGACTAACTACACCATTTAGTGTATTAGATAAATATTATAGAACATTACTAAATTGGTAGCCATGTATATACTATTTCCCTTTCTATTTTCACATGGTGGACCGTGGAATGGATGGTAAACTAAAATAAAGACATACGACACGAGCAACTATTTTATAAACTATTTTATAAACGATGCAACTATTTTATAAACTATTTTATAAACGATGCTACAAAGATTATTAATGCAGTTTTTTTAAGAAATTTTTGTTAATTACAATTGAGCATGTTTAATGATAAGAAACATTACTGACCAAATTAGTCGATTGTTTCACCGTTGGATTTCTCGCTTCTATTTTTTTTATATTTTTTCGATTTAAGGAAAAAGACTAATGTTTATAATAGAGCATGTTATAATTAAATTTAGCATGTGTTTATAACAAGACATGTTTAAATTATATCGTTCATCTTATTCTTAATACCTTATGATAGGATCGTACATTGTTCTAATTCTTAATAGTGATTACAAATTTATCGTTAAACCTCAACTTTGCCTCTACTGTGTATGAAAACTTTATTACTGTCTTGATCATAATATGATAGTATCTTACCACCATTCCCATTGTAGTAGCCTTCGCAAATGACATCAAAGTAGGCAATGGGTTTCCGACATTTGTTTTCTTGTGTTCATCACAAATGTACTGGCAATTGTGTTTCACTTTGCACGTGTGCCTTGGTGCTAAACTAATTCTTTTATTTTCAAATTTTTCATCGCAATTCTCCGATTATCTAGTAAGATAATTTCATAAACTGTAACTTATTTTTATATTTCCTTTTATTTTCTAGATTATATTTTTATTTTTTTATTTTGTCCGATCATATATTGACATATAATACGAAAGTGCAATGTATCATACTCAAAGATTATCATGTAACAAGCACATTACCATATCTCATGGTCTTATAAACATGAAATCCCTCCACTTATCTCAAAATTCAACAATTTCCCACACCCTTTTTCAAATTCCCTTCTTTTAGGAAAAACATTGAGATTAATCATAATAAAATGAGTAAATCACCAATAATTCCTCAAAAAAGAAAAAAACACCATTAACTAACGTTTTCTCCCAAAGACGTTGATTAGGAGCTCTCAGTTAATACGCAAATCTCCTAATAGATCTCGCTTCCTTTTCACTTTCGACATCCCACAATCTAGTTCAAATTCAGAGCTCTTCTTCTTCTTCTTCTTCTCCTCTCTCTTTCTCCCAAATCTCTCTTTCGTGTCTAGCTCTGGGCAAATCTGTGAAAAGGGGGAATGTCAATGCCGGAAGAGACCCAATCCCAGAAACTGTCACCGGAGCCTTCGCCGGTATCGGCGCCGGAAGCTCATTCCGATGCTCTGGTTGATGTTGGGATCCAGCATTCAAACGACGAGCCCGTCGAAGTTAAACTCGAGCCAGTGACTTCCGAGAAAAACGAGATTCACGAGGAGCCCACCGGATCAAACGAAGCCATTTCGAATTCCGGCGAATCAGCCCAACTGAGAAAGGAGGAGGGGAATCGAACTTTCACGATGAGGGAATTGTTGAATGGGTTGAAGGGAGATCAGGGCCAATCCCCTGATTCTGCTTCTCCTCAAAGGTTATATCTCTTAATTTGCCTATTTCTTGCTTTTATGGTTCAGTTTAGAAATTGGCCTTTTGTTATTTTCTGGTTTATCAATGATCCAATGGTTTGATTAAGGATAGTCACTAACGGAAATTGAAGTGATCTGAACTTTTTAGAATTGTGATGCAAGGCTTGTATTGAGTAGTAGATAGTGCAATAAGTAGAATTCTGATTGATTTGCTGGAAATATTGGAAATTTTTTTAGGGTTATGGGTGACGACCAATTTGGATGCTTGTAATGGCATCCCGGTCTTCATTGCAGTACTGGATAGTCACTAACGGAAATTGAAGTGATCTGAACTTTTTTAGAATTGTGGTGCAAGGCTTGTATTGAGTAGTAGATAGTGCAATAAGTAGAATTCTGATTGATTTGCTGGAACTATTGGAAATTTTTTTAGGGTTATGGGTGACAATCAATTTGGATGCTTGTAATGGCATCCTGGTCTTCATTGCAGTACTGGGTAGTGGCTCTTTGAAATTCAAAAATCTGGTGGTAATTAGAATTGGATTAAAATGGTGGCAGTTAGTACAGTTGGGTTGGGTATGAATGATACTAGAGCACCTCAGGTGCTCTACTCTGTCTGTTTTTGCTGTTTCCACCTGCGCGACCCCCTGAAGAAAATGGGGATATTGGACATCATTCCATTACCATCTAGTCTCATTTATGACCTAAAAGGAGTTTAGATCTCAAAGTGAATACGAAAGAAGGTAGACAGTGTAATTGTTTTGGGGTTTTTATGAGATTTGGAAGGGAAGTAGTTGAATCAACTGTGGTATACTAGATGAAAGAGATTTCATCTCCAACCGCTGACAAATGAAAGAGCACGTCATTTCTAAACTCTCAGTTGGCTTAAAGCTTAAATTTATTGCGCTTTTAATCAATTATTTAACATTATGGATGACAATTGAGCATTTGAGTCTTGAGACATGAGAGGTGATCACTTCACTTTCAACAATTGGTGTTCATGTTTGAGATCATTTTAGGTTTTTTTTTTGGTGGTGGGTGGGTGCTGGTTGGTTTTTATTTTATTTTCTTTTTTTTTGGTGGGGAAGGGGATCAAATGAAAGGAAGAAATTTGGACAATTGCATGGTACATCCATCTCAATGGAATGTGAAATAATAGAACATATGATATTCTACCCAACCTAGCATGTTGAGGGATGGTACAGTGAAGAGACTCTGAGAGGGGAATAAGGCTTATAGAATGTACTTTTGTGCTGTGGTCTTATGACACCTAATAGAGAGTCATGCTTCTTCCCTTGAGTTAGTTTGTCTCACATAATAAAGGTATCTCCGATGAAGTAACTGCTCATTGACTCCATCAATTATTTTCTCTTCCCACCTTTTGAATTCTCTAGACACTATCTTATGTTTTCGTAGAAAACTATAGAAGCCATATGCATGCATGAATTTGATTTGAAGACCTTATTGCAGCTGCATTATCGTTTTGGAGAAAAAGGAGGGAGGAGGGGAAGGCTAAGAACTAAAGATAGTATTGACATCTTGGAGTTCTACGTAGAGAATTAGACTATTGTGACTAAAAGCTGTCTTATATGTGTCTGGCAGTGAAGAGAGCTCTCAGCAAGCATATCAGAGCAATGCTGCCATGGAACTTATTAATAGTGTTACAGGTGCTGACGAAGAAAGCCAATCCCGCCAAAGGATCCTCACGTATGCTGCGAGAAGGTATGCTTGTATTGCTCATCACTTGGTGGGAGTTACAATTAATTGTAATGAAGTTAGTTTCTACTTCTATTTTGTCGATATAACAAATTCTCTTTACTATGTTTTGGGTGATTTGAATCCTGTTTCCATCTCTATGCTATTTGTTTCTAACTGGTAGTGTATTTTTCTGACCTTTCTGCAGGTATGCTAGTGCAATAGAGAGAAATCCCGGAGATTATGATGCTCTTTACAACTGGGCTTTGGTTCTTCAGGTTTGATTAATCCTTGATTTATTATTTAGGTTTCTTTTTCCTTTCTAATGTCGATTTCAGACAGCTAATAAACCTTCTTTTGGGCACAGTTTTTTTATACTATAGCAAAATGCATCGTGAAACTATCCTCTACTTTTGTGTGGAGTATTAGGTGGCTAAAGATTTTAAATCTAGGGTCTAACAATAATTTTTGGCTTGGGATGGCGCCTTTTTGAATGAAAGTAAAAAACTAAGTCATTGGAGCCATTACCCATGCTGATTTTTGATTATTTTGATGGAGAGGCGGTATTTGATGGTGTTGAAATTTCCCTTCAACACATCAAGGAGAAGTGGTAGAAGACTTTTTTCTTTTGGGATGGAGGAACTTGTTCCTTGTCGAATGATATTGTATTGTGCTGGTAGTCTTTCTTAGGCTTTAACTAGCTTTTTGTAGTATGCGAGTTTAGCACCCTTTCTCTTTGAATTATTTTATGTTTGTTTATATATACACATTTTTTTCCTTATAAAATGATTAAAATGAAAACGTACTGTCTTAACGCACTTTCCCACTGAACGCAAATTACTTAATTTTGACACATTATGAATTTCATCCAGGAAAGTGCAGATAATGTTGATCCTGATTCTGCTTCACCTTCCAAAGATGCACTGCTTGAGGAGGCTTGCAAAAAATATGAGGAAGCAACTCGTCTTTGTCCCACCCTTCATGATGTATGTACCCCTAAGGATCTGTACTTGGTGAAATGAATTGGTAATTATCACTTGTCAGGCAACATCAACATGTTATTTGTGTTGGGAGTTGGTGCCTGAGATTTGATTCAGAGAACCCACAAATTAGTGCTTGGTCCCAGGGGTGCCCTTTTCTCTTTTCTGGTGGGTTTTTTTTTTTTTTGGGGGGGTTCTTGTGACTATAGCCCAACGTTCACCCTAGCACCGCTAGCTTAGGCTTAATAAGCTTGTATGATGCAGTTACTGACAATGGGGAGTTGTGTGGTGGGAGATAATGATAACATAGAACTTTAGAGAGGTTCGCGTTGTCTTGTTATGAGTAATTGTTAACATTCCATGCAGGCTTATTATAATTGGGCCATAGCAATATCTGATCGAGCAAGAATGCGTGGTCGCACCATGGAAGCAGAAGAATTGTGGAAGCAGGTGTAAAAACTTTCCTGTTGTATAATATGTTGATTTAACTATGCAATTTTCCTTGGTTGTCTGCTTATATCAATGCTTGATTACTCCATCTGAATTCTGATGGTTGTTGAGTCTTTGGCTGTGCAAAGTATTATGGATTAGTTTTGTGCGCTACATGTCCAAGATACTTTATTCTCATAGAGAAGGAATTAAAATGTATGTTTTTTCAACAACTGTTTTCTTCATTAAATAATATATTAGCATTGAGCGATGGAGATAGATGGGTTGGGAGGCAGCACTTGAGTGAACTAGAACTTCAATACTTTACTCTTGGAGGGAATGAATGCTAAATTACACACTCATCTATTCACTCACTCTGTATTCTTTATGCCATATTTGTGACTTACCATGCCTGTTTTAGTTACTCATCCATGCAGTCCCTCTCCATCTGACCCTTACTAACTCATGCAAGACATCCCTTTGTCCATCACTCTGCTACCTATTCGCTCCCCCAGTCCCTCCCTTATTCCCTCCCTCCCTCACTCACTCACTCACACGCTCCCTCCCTATTCCTTCTCTCATTCACTCGTTCACTCTATTGCTCTCTCCCTTATTCCATATTTGTCACTTGCTAACCAAGTGAACTACTCCCTTATTCCATCTCCCTTTCTCCCTTATTTCCGCACTCACTAACTCTCTCCCTACCTGTTATTTACTCACTCTTTAACTCCCCCACTCATTCACCCCCTCTGTCTCCTACTTCCCTCTGAGTGACCCCAGAAAACGCCAACAATAATTTTCAAACACCATCCATTAATTTATTAATGTTTAGGGATTGAGTGAGTGAGTCTAAGTCATCATCCAAGAATGTACGTTGGTGGATATTAGGATTTGTGAACATCGTCCAAAAATATAAATTTATAGTTATCTATTTACCTGGTTTTCTTGATGATTGACGTACTGCTGCTATTTTGTTTCATCTATCTATGTATTTATCTCTCGCATTCTCTCTTTAGTTCGGAGGAAAGTCCTGAGCATATGTTTTAGGGGTTCATGTATAAATGTTGAGATCCTGTTCACTTAAGCCATATCACCTTGTTGATTAGTTGTTTTACTGTTTGGAGAGGTTGTATTTCTTATCTCAAACTGATATGTCACTGATCACTGTAAGCTAGTTGCTATAAAACGTTATGTTAGCGGCTTAGTGCTGAATTTGTAACAATTGTTCTATTATCTAAGCTGAATTGCTGATGCATATTGGATTCCTGGGAAGATGTATAATAGAACTTCGATGTTTCTTCTATATGATGTCTGAAGCTCAAGTGTTTCTTTCTAACTTCAATGCTTGTGCTATGCTATGTTGGAAGATTTAATGTTTCTCTCCTGCCTTATTTTGTCTTTCTCTCAGGCCACAGAACACTACGAAAAGGCTGTACAATTGAATTGGAATAGTCCCCAGGTATTTTCTGTCTAATTTTCTCTGCTGTCATTTGTCTGAAACAAAGATGATCGCAAATAGTTTATGATCCCTTTCTATCCATCTCCCTGTTGTTAGCCGTCTACTTGTTTAGGCCTTGGACATTTTTCTTTGGCACTTCCTTCAATCTAACCTTCATTCACCCTTTCCAGGCACTGAATAACTGGGGGCTTGCATTACAGGTAATCCAAATTTCCTATACCTACCCCTCCCCCACGATGCACATCCTGTTTATGAATCCTTGAATTGACTACAAAAAGAAGGCTAAATCATTTGTTGTTTCATCTTTGCGATACAGGAACTCAGCGCAATAGTTCCTGCAAAGGAAAAGCACAACATTGTTAAGACGGCAATTAGTAAGGTTCAAATATGTTTCTTGGACTAGCACAAGATAGCAAATGGTTTTGAATCTTATGAGATATACGATTGCATTGAACCTTCTTTTTCTGTTATTTTCTCCCACACTTTTGCTGCAGTTCCGTGCAGCGATTCAGTTGCAGTTCGATTTCCACAGAGCTATTTACAACCTTGGCACTGTTCTGGTGGGTCCTTAATTCTCTCTTCACACTCTTTTCTGGCCATTTTCCTGTTTCCTCATTAATTCCTATTGTCTGTATAATCTGTTGTTAGAAGGGTTATTTTTTAGTCCCTGAGCTGGTTGGTTTCTTGGACAGCAGACTTATATTATCTCCTCATCTTTTCGATTTTGCAGTATGGCTTAGCGGAGGATTTGCTTAGAATTGGAGGTTCTGTCAGCTCAAAGGATGTATCACCTGATGAGTTATACAGTCAGTGTGCCATCTACATTGCCGCTGCTCATTCCCTGAAGCCAAACTACTCAGTATGCATTCTGTATTTTTCTATGTCATTCTACTCATTGAACACCCCGGGGCCCCGATTGTGTTGGCTGTTACTGTAAGTTGACATGCTGACTGTGTAGTGTTGTCATTGTCATCCTGATATAGCGCATTAGAAGCAAAATCATATTTGTAAATGAATGGGAAAATGATTATTCTGCAAAATCTTTGCAATTGAATGGGGCTCCCTGATGTGAAAGCTTGCATATATTGATGGTCTCTTCTTACCATTCTTCCTATTCTAATGTTATGCTGACAATTCTCCTGCTGTTTTTTTAATTTGTAGGTCTACCGCAGTGCGCTGAGGCTCGTTCGTTCAATGGTAAGAGGTTATGTTCAAACAAAATATCAAGAAATTGCGTCTAAAATTGCAACAACTTTTCAGCATGGCATGTGGCTTTTCAAGTTGGTTTATGTTGAAATAGAATCTTCTTTCCTGTATCAAACATGGAGTACCTTTTGGATCCCATTATTACTTCATTTCAGAAAGTTCACTGTTTGATAGCTTTCAAGAGAAGTTCTCTCTACCTCCCTTCCATTCTCTATTTCTCTGCTGCATTCTTATTTATGATGGGCGTACGTGACTCCTGCTGGAGTCAGAAGTAAAGAAATAAAGGGCATTCCCTTACAATTTCTAATCCAAAGTTTGATAACTCCTAAAGGACAGAGAAAATATCATACAGTTGATATGAAGTTAATTTTCACGCTTATGACTTGAAATTGACCTATGTAGGGTTCCCCTTCCCCCTCCTTGCAGTGGGGTGTTTGCCCAGACTTCTTGTTGATGTACGTGGTGAATTTCTTATTTGACAATGATGGGAGGATATGGGGATTTTAGTGTAGAAGTAACTAAAGAGTGGCTTAACTGCAAATTTATGTTCATGACCTATTTGTTTTATTTATCTTTGCTTACATTAGTCTCTCACTCGTCTGCTTTTGTTTCCATTCTTTTTTAAATATTCTATTTAGTTGTGTTGTTTTGTGTGATTATGTTTGTATGTGCAATATTTTCATTAATCAAAGCTTAATGCGGTCTCTTTCATTGGTATTATTTACAGTTGCCTTTGCCCTATCTCAAAGTGGGGTATCTGAAGGCGCCACCTGCTGGCAATCCAGTTGCTCCCCATAGTGAATGGAAGCGTACACAATTTGTCCTTAGCCATGACGGTCTTTACCAGGTACATTTAATATGCTGTCATCCAGGAGTCTCCATTTCATTGCCTGATTATATGTGCTAGGCTGTAAATTTCCGTCTTGATTGTTGTTTATTAACTCTAATGAATTATGTGGCCGAAAGTAATATTCATTCTTGTATTGTCTAATGTTCATGTGGGAATGTGAGATATCTGAAACAAACTGTCCATGTTCCCGTCTGTCTTCTTCTGTGGAAAAGCTCTATTTAAAACTTGTTGCTGCCTTGTCAATTCATAATCCCTTTCCCCAGCCTGTTTTTTTTTTTTCCCGGTATATTAACACAACATGGTTCACTTACATTTGTATCGCATATGTGAAGTGATTTGCATATCATGCAAGTGAGTGATTGTGATAACGTTTCTCAGAATCTCATTCTGTAATGCAGCTTGTCCAATCCGACCAAAAGCCATCACGACAAAGCCTCTCAGGCAAGTCAGCAGACGGAACGAAAACTAAAAAACAAGCTATCAAAGTTGAGATACCTGATATTGTTTCAGTATCAGCTTGTGCTGATCTAACTCTGCCACCAGGAGCTGGCCTCTGCATTAACACAATCCATGAACCGGTGTACTTGGTAAGAAACTTCTCCTATTTTCTCCAAAATTTTACCCTCCTCTGCTCCTTTTTTTCCCTTTCTGTTTCCGATAGCTTGATGTGTTATAAAACTTGTCACGCTTTGAATATACTCTTTGCATGATCATCGTAGGTGGCAGATACATGGGAATCTTTAGATGGATGGCTCGATGCAATTCGTTTAGTTTACACAATCTATGCACGGGGTAAGAGTGATGTTCTTGCTGGTGTTATCACCGGGTGATGAGACCTTGTCGATATCAAATGTATTGATCACAGTAATGGGTTATCTTCAATTTTCACCTTTGGTTAAACTTACGTCTCTTCTTGGTAGCATAGATCAGGTTTTTGCAGAAATTAATGTATATCATGAAGGATTTCTTGAGATCGTTATTCAGCTATGTTTGTTAATTCTGGTTAGTTATCTAGCATTCATAATAAATGTTTCCGGTGTAGCCTATGGAAAGCACAAAGCCACAATATGATTTTGTTTTTCTTTCAATTTCTTTGAGAATATAGAAATGACTTTTCTTTGCCAGATTCGGCATGCAACTCTTCTTGCTTTGTTCCTTTCCCTATTATATATGTTCACTAATATGCGGGTGTCAAGATCTTAGCTAGCATATATGTCAATAAGTTTTTCAGAGTTATTTTAAAGATATGGTTCTCATTTTAGTTCTATATTCTTTTCATTTATTTATTTTTACAATGGTAAATGTGAGTTATCCAATTGTGCCCTATTTAAGAGGAAATCTTGGTTGGACTCGAATGTTCGGGGGATTAGAGATACCAAGTCCGAGCTTAAAATCCAAGTTCACAACTCATCCGAACTCATTTGCATAACTTGAAAGGAAATTGTCTCCACCAAGGTTCAAGGATAAAAGTGTATAGTGTTTGTCACTAGGTCAATACTTACTTGATTTTAGTTTTATCGATTTCCGTGTCTCTTGAATACTAATAAAGTAAGTAATAACTAATATACACTCTTGTGAATATTTTTTTGGGGGAGTTTTTTTTTTCCTTTTTGGTTGCTGCAAACAATGTGTAAAGTTCAACATGAGCTGTATCAGAACTTATATTTTTAATAATAATTATTAAAAATTTTACTAGTTAAATTAGCAGACATTTATATGAACGTGAAATTGATGAAAAGTGAGTATTGACTTTGCTAAATAGACAAGTACTCCATTGGAGGCTCTAGATGATGACCAAGTTGGATCATTGACTCAGCTTTTGCTTGTGTGTTTGGAATGCTTAATTCCGCTATTTGCTGCGAATTTTACAAGGTTATCACTCGTTTTCTTAATTGATATTTTCCATGCTTAAATTGGAACATTTATATTAAAAATAACACAAAAGTTAATAGCAACTCAACCATTTTCTTTTTTTTTTTTTTAAAAAAAGAGAACTTTGATCAGAATTTGCATCCATAAAATAAAAGGAGAACCATTAAGAATGGGAATGGAGTCAAAAACATTTAAAATTGGTTTTTTTTTCCTAAAGAGATTCGTTGAGGTGGCTTACAAAGAATATAAATTATATTATGGACCCGAGTTTATAAACTCAAATTACCATAAGTATTTTTAACAATTTTTTAAAATCTAACCTCTATTTTCATGATTTTTATTTCCAAAAGATATCAAATTCTTTCCCCCAAATTGTATTATGTCAATTGATCCATGGTATAAATATTATACGAAGATTACCTAATAGTCTATAAGTTCTTTTGTTCATTCATGCTTTGCAGTATTACATCTTATATATGATGTTAATAAGTTTTTATGACTACGGAATGAGATAGTCTCATGAATTATAATTAGGGACTACAGTCTAACTACTCTAATATTCATCATTTATGCTACTATATACATATATATACACCAATGTGTACATATGTGCATGCGCATATGTGCGTGTGCATGGCGCAAATAGGTAATGGTCCTATTTGGCAAACGATTGTTACATGCTTGTAGTAACTCGTTTGTTATTAACTGTTTTTTTTTTTTTAAAAAGTGTTTGGTAAACTTGACAGCTTTAGGAAAATATATTTGGTGAAATTTCACTTATACCCTTATGTCTAAGTTGTCATTTAAATAAATACTATATATGTATTATTGATTATTTTCTTTTCTTTCAAATATAGTTATATTAACATAATACAAATTATCTTCATTTATAAACTTTTATTTTCTTACCATTTTTATAAAATTTATATTCATTTTCTATCTAATATAATATCTATTATATTCAATTTAAATAAAAAATAATATCATGTAGTAGTACAGCAGCAATAGTAGTATTACTAGTAGTAGTAGTAATAATAATAATAAGAAGAAGAAGAAGAATTGAATAATAATAATAATAATAATAATAATAATAATAATAATAAGGGTCAGTGTATATAACGTAATTTCTCTAAACTTGTGGACAATTGTATCATTTTCTTAAACTCTCTACCTAACACTATTTCAACTGTTTTGATCTAGTCAAAACAACTAAATTTCTCAAACAATTACCTTTTTCCAAACAAGTTGTTATAACCAAACAGGGTCAATGTAGGTGGAATTAGAATATAAGATTTTGATAACAACTCTCAAAATTTTGCACCAACGTGCTTCCATAATAACAATAATAATTTTTTTGTGTGCAAATATCAATGTAGGTAAAATTTAAACCTAATTATCTAGTACCGATTCTCAAAGATTATTACCAATTGAACCAACTAATATCCATGTAGCAATTGGATTTTTAAATAGGATTTTTAACATTTGTGTCCCTCGTAGTATATGGTAATCATTTTTCTACCCATGTACTATGAAAAATGATTTTCAACCCCCATGACATAACTAAATATTAGAAGTGTAGTTAAACTTGGGTGAAAACGTTGATCGCAATATTTAAAAGATAAAAATACCCTTAAATAACTCAACCCCACCACACTGAACAAGCCTTTATTTATTTTTTTTTAAATTTACTATATTTAATGGGTAGAAGAAGATGACGAAGAGGGAGAGAGAGAGGACCCATGAGAGAGCTTCAAGTTTTTTTCCCCGTAAAATCTAATGAATTCAAAATACTTCGGTCAATCTTTTTATCCAAATTTAACTACACTTCTAATATCCTAATAATGTTAGGGCGGTTAAAATCATTTTTTATAGTACATGAGTAAGTAGAAAAATGATTACCATATATTACGAGGAGTACGAATGTTAAAAATACTTTTAAAATATTAACAAATGTATTTTGTAGTTAAAATGTGGTGCAAATGACATCTACCTATTTTGTTAAATTTTATATTTCCATTATCACTTCACATTAAATAGGAAGGGGTTTTTTTTTTTTGTTTTAAAAGGATAAATGATGATATATATAATACATTTAAGCAACCCTTATTAGAAGGATTCCGTCTAAATCATCATATGTTAAACTATTCAAAAGGGAGCATAATGAACAATATCTCCAAATAATTGAGGTAATAATAATGCACTAATAAGTCTACAAGGCAATTCACAGCTCTCAAGTAGGGAGTTAATAGCACCAAATTTCAAGATAACTTTTTTTGATAATTAATTAAAAAAGCTTTGTCGAAATAAACCAAAATAAAAAGTACTACATAAAGGCGTTTTATAAATATTATTAGTCAATTATTACTACAGAAAATAGTTTTCATCAACCACATTTAATTTGTCATGTACTATATTTTTCTATAAATTACGTTGTGGTTCTTGAACCATATAACCCTTTGTCATTTAAGAACTATATAAACAAAGAATAAAACCCAAAAACTATATACCTTGAAACCTTATTTAGTTTATACAGTAATTAATTATGTTGCCGTGGATGATTTTGGTTTTTTCGACAAAGGGAGATATAAATATACTAACAATTATAAAAAAAATATAATTACACCAATAAATATATATTAAATGTATAGCAACACATTCTAATTAGTTGATTTTATTTTTTATCCTCCTGCTTTTATGGTGATATATTCCATACAGCGTTACGCCATATAAGTGTCAATTTTATATCCATTTTATAAGTGTGTTTAGAATGATTAATCAATCATTTACAAATTAGAATGGTAAATCAACACAAAACTTATCCTTAACTTTTATGATAATTTGTTAATATATAAATAGTATCAAATGATATTTAATTAACAAATTTCATCTTTTATTTTTCTTTTAATAAGGAAAAAATATAAATTAACTAATGCTTGAGCATGACGGCCAACAAATATGGTTTTATATTTTCTCCAAAGAGAGACACAAATGATTGATATTGAAAGTCGAATATAATAATAAATCCAATAAAATTAATCACTAAATTAACTGACACGCGTAATATATATGATAAAAATGATATTTGTTAAATACAATCGTTATATTGATGGGATATCTAATAAAACCTAACAAATTTGAGCAAAATTTTAGAATTTTTACCTAAATTGAAAGACTCACTATTAATGTAATTTTTTATTCCACGCGGTCGAAATAATAACGGTACTAACAATTATTTACAAATTACAATGGTAATTTAACAGAAAACTTATCCTTTATTTTATTTTATTTTTTATCAAATTATCCTTTACTTTTATGATGTTTGGTAATAGATTAATAATATCATATAATATTTAATTAATGAATTTAATATTTTATTTTTCTTTTAATAGTGCAAGGATAAAATTTGACCAATTTCTTATTCATTGAAACACTTGGAAAATGTCTATCCATTAATGAGTTGTTACCATTACAAAACTAATCACTAATCACGTATCATAGAAAAATCAACGATCCTCACTTCGCCACGTCATAAATTAATCTCCCTAGCCGTTGATCATCTCTGTGGTGGTCAACGCATCTTCAAGCTAAACTACAAATCCCCCACCCCCACCAAAATAAAAAGAAAAAGAAAAAGAAAAAAGAAGGCGCTGCTAGGAAAAATAGTAGTAGTACTGAATAGTACCAGCAAATCCCAGAATCTACTGTGAGGAGGAGGAGAGAGATTCGTGGACCGCTAGAGCAGGCGCCGGCGGCCTTGGACTCGATATTCAGCGGTAGTCCGATCAGATTCCGGCGGGTTTCCGACGAGCTTTAGGGTATGGGAAGGACGGGGAATGGTTCGAGGTCTTTCTCGGCCAAGGCGAGCGATTACAAGCTCCTGGAAGAAGTTGGATATGGCGCGAGTGCGACGGTGTTCAGAGCGATCTATCTCCCTCGAACGAGGTCATTGCTGTCAAGTGTTTGGATCTTGATCGATGCAATAGCAATCTGGTTCGTGTTCTGGTCCTTTGATTTTCGCCGATTTTTGATTTGTTTATGGTGTTAGTATATTCTTGGTCAATCTTTTTCTTCGTAAGTTTGAAATTTGTGTTCTCCCTTATGACCGGCGGTTTATTGTGATGATATTTGCTAATTTCTGTTTGATTGATGATGGGGGTTGTTAAATTGTAGTGGTTGAATTTTTGAAATTGAAGTTCATGATAATGTTTAGTATGATCTGATTGGGGGTACGGTCGAGTTTACATTGAGCTGTTGATCTAATTGAGAAGCTGGTTTGTGAGATAATATTTAGGTGCTGAACTAGATGGTTCAAATGGGTCTACAAGCCTTGATTGTGTGAGAGGGTGTATTTTGATAGATTCCGGTTCCATGCAGGGAACCAAGTGAGAGTATGGCTTGTGCAAGTGTTGAAGTCATGATTATGTTTATAATTTATGAATGTATGAAAGGTTCTTTACTATATAGTTAGTGCAATTGCTTTATGGTTGACTGGTAAACAGGATGGTGATGCGGCTTCATTCATCCAAGCTTTTGAACACCTGAAAATATTCATTAATGTTAGGGGCATAATTAGAAAGGACACTTCTTTTTAAGCGGAAGCTTCACAATGCAGCGATTCTTAATCTCAACTAGGATTAGTAATTCCAGCTTCAGCATAAAATCAATTATACTTTGTGCGGTCCAGCACTCCAGCTTGACATCTTGTGTAGTACAACTTATTATCTGAACTTTTAGAGGAGTTTGCATGATCATGCAATGAAGGAAATTTGTGAAAGCTTGAAATTCTGGCATTCTTTCACAGTTGAAACAACTTAGATGGTGCAAATTCCTAGGAAACTATATGTCTATTGACAGTGTCTAAGACAATTCGATGAAAGCAACCTCTTTGTTCGCTAGGATGAAGTTTTCCTTATAAGGGAACCTCTGTAGGTCTAACTTCACATTTGGATCTCTATAGGTCTAACTTCATGTTTGATAATTTTGTTTAGGTGTTATTAATGCTGTTATTGGTATCATTGCCTTATAAGGGAAGTCTTGCACACTGTACATTAGAAAATGGGCCTATAGGAAGTCATTTTTATGATTGATTAGCATTTCAAAAGGTGTTTAGAAATCATGATGGTGGGTCTTGCCTTGACACTTGTCTGTTTCTTTTTACCTTTCAATGTTTTTCTCAATTTTGATTTTCACATTTTTATGAATTTTCTTTCTATGGTATGATTGCATTGTTGGATGGTACCTGGTTTCTTTGCAAGAACACCAATCTAATATGAATCCCATTGCATTGATTATGCAACTTTGCATTAGTCCAAATGAACTCAAACCTCACACTTGGCATGGGCTGCTACATATCTTTTGTGGAGTTTCTATCTATTTATAAAAATGATGATATCTCGGCTGCTTTTCATTCATACTAGAAGTTTTTTTATGGTTTGTAATTTTCTATGTAAAAACTTCTCGACTTGAGATATTGTTTGTTTGTCTTGGCCTAAGTGCCTTGTAATTGTTGAAAGCAACCTATATACTTGCTAGTGGTGAGGTTGCGCTACATTTGGATCCCCTTTCTTGTTGGTTGGTTGTTGTTGTCACCGACTTATCGTTATAGTCGGTCTGAATGACTTATAAAGGTTTTAGGTACTTGACGTGAGACTTGATCATAGTATTGGGGATCCCTATCCCAAAAAATGTAGGGTTTTGACAAACATTTTCTGCTTCTGGGATAAACGTGGTCCACATGCTGGTTATTGTATGGGTAGAATAGGATTAGGTTATGTTGTATATGCAGAGTCAAATCTAGTGGCTATTACAACTGAAACAAAAACTTTTCTGGATGAGTATATTACTGAAAGAAAAACTTTTCTGGATGAGTATATTAGTGAAAGAAAAACTTTGTACAAAATTTGCTGAAAGAGACCCATTTAAGATCAAATGACCTGTGACTCTAACATCCAAGTTTTGCTGACATATGAGTTTCATTGATTCTGGATCTAGACCTGAAAACTGTAAATTGGCTGTGAAATGGGTGGATTCTATCCAAAAATGACCCATAACCATGCTTAAATGGTTGGATTGTGGTATGAATTCCAATTGGATTGATATTATAGTTGGTTGAGCATTAAAAACTTCGCGTTTCCTGTTTTATTCCTTGTTGCTAGTGGAAAAATCCCTTTAACTTAAAAATCTTCAAATTTATAGTTTGGAATTAGCATTGAGAAACATGTAGAAAATAAAGTGTGTGAATAAACTAAATTTTAAATCTGATTCACAGGGAATTGGCCATTAGTGAAGGCTAACAGTAGTTTTGGAATTCACTAGTCCTTCAAATTGTCCCTTCCTTTGTGTGTTTTTTTTTCTGGGGGAGGGGAAGGGGATGAATTTATGTCCATTGAAGCTTCGGGCAACTGTGGTCAGGCGCTCATCAAGATAAGGAAGGTGGTTATAGGTCTTTTAGGTTATTGATCTGCAGTAAAAGGAAATACTCTTCGGTCATAATTGTGATTACTGAGCAACCCCTGTTGCTTTTCTGATGGTTTTGGGGGCTGCTTAGAGTGGGGGTTAGCAAAGGGAAAGGGAAGCATGGGGGAGTTGATGTGGGTGGTGCACCTGATGGGTGTGGGAAGGATTCCCTCTCTCTTTGTCCTTTCTTTGTCAAGGATTCCCTCTCTCTTTGTCCTTTCTTTGTCCTATGATGGGAAACCAAAGACTTAGGGGAAAAATGACTGCAACGTGTAAGGGTTTATGCTAAGTGGTGGTGAGTGAAGAGTAAGGGATTTTGCATGAACCCATACAACCATAACCTACCAACAAGGAGGGGCGGCGGGAGACTGTTGGCATTCATGAAGGTTCCCAGCATGTGATTCTAGGTAAAAACAATGTGAATCGAACATGATTTATGAGAGTTGATGATTCTATCCCAAGGCTCTTAAAAAATGAGATGCAAATGGGCTTGTTGGAGTTAGAAGCGAATAATCAGGAGTTCAGCTTAGCTTGTGGTTGACAGGTGGAAATTTGCTTTTCTAGTTATTTGATTTATCCTATTTGGTTGCCTAAAAATTTCACTGTTTGGCAGGATGACATAAGGAGGAGGCTCAAACCATGAGTTTAATTGATCATCCAAATGTGGTCAGAGCGTATTGCTCATTTGTTGTGGACCGAAACCTTTGGGTTGTCATGCCATTCATGGCTGAAGGTTCATGTTTACACTTAATGAAGATAGCTTATCCTGATGGTTTTGAGGAGCCGGTCATTTGCTCTATCCTTAAAGAAACTCTAAAGGCTTTGGAGTATCTCCATCGGCATGGACATATACATCGTGATGTTAAGGTTACCCTTATTTTTTATGCTGCAGAAATCAGTATATAATCAATGTCAAATTTTTTTATAGCATGACTGATGCTTCACTATATTCTCTTGCAGGCAGGAAATATCTTACTTGATACTAACGGGCAGGTGAAGCTTGCTGATTTTGGTGTGTCTGCTTGCATGTTTGACAGTGGTGATAGGCAGCGTTCGAGAAATACATTTGTGGGGACTCCGTGCTGGTGAGCCTAGTTTTCTGCTTCTGTCTTTATATTGCTTGTTATAGTTAGGATGTACCTTCCGGCCTCTAACTTTTTTCTTTTGGTGTCGTTGGCTTTATTTCATGTATACCCTTATACAAATGCTTTTATGGATGTTAAATTTTCAGGATGGCACCAGAAGTGTTGCAGCCAAACAGTGGATATGACTTCAAGTATGTCTACTTTGCTCTTACAAACTTCAATTATGTTGATGAAGTGGACCTCCAATTTTGAGGGCCTTCTATTGCAATCAAAATATCCAGCTGAGCTCTCCTTGAATATGTGTTATCCATTGCCAAGGCACATTAACTGGCTTCTCTGCTTGGTGGAGCCATTAAAATATGATGTGGCTCCAATCTGTCTATAAAACAAACTGTTTTGATACACCAGTGATATTCAGTTGTGTTAACTTTTTGACAATCTTTAGTAGTTACGGGAGCGGTCCACATTCCTGTAATCTGGATTCTTGGAACAATCGTGCCAAAGCCTTAGACTAAATTTGTGCAATAAGTGTTCTTTTTAACTATAAGGACCTGAAGGTTGTTTGTAGAAATTTGTAAGCTAAAGCTGAAAAGAATAGGACTTAAGTAGCAATCCGCGTTTGGGGAGGCGTTCCTAGTAACTATTCTTAAGCTGCATATCATGAAACGTTCGAGAGACAGGGCACATTATATTAGGGAAGTTCAACATTAGAGAACTGTAAATGAAATTTCTCAGTACATTGAGTTAATGAGTTACCTCAATGAGAACTCCATTTGCCATTACAATCCTGTTGTATACTTGCTTTTCACCCTTAATAATTTGTCTGTGACTGTCATTGATGTTGCTGCATATGTGGGTATATGTCCAAAAAGAAATATGTAGTTCTTGTATATACTATGTTTCTGACTTTTTCCCCTTTTTTTTTGGGGGGGTGGTAGGGCTGACATTTGGTCATTTGGAATAACTGCACTGGAGTTGGCTCATGGTCATGCACCCTTTTCAAAATACCCTCCAATGAAGGTACTAAGATTTGTGTTTTACAAGCTTATCAAAATAATGAAATCTAATGTTGTACCTGCCTTTTTAATTTCATCCTGTCTGTAGGTTCTTCTTATGACAATACAAAATGCCCCTCCAGGACTTGATTATGACCGCGACAAAAAGTTCTCAAAGGTATGTGTTGCGATAAGCTTCAAAAAATATATCTAACTGTTAGAAGGTTGCTGTTGGGGTTCAAAAGTGAGAAAAAAAGGTGCAGTGTTCTTTTATTTTTCTTCAAATTTGCTTGTTTGGAATGTCCTTTGTGTAGGCCAATTAGATGTCCTTTATGACTTATTTGACATGTAGGACTTTGGATTGAGGGAGGGGGTAAAGTCCGATCCTGGTTCATAACCAGGAACCGAGTTAACTGAATACAATTTTTTCCATTCCTTACAAACTATTACAACTGCTACCAGGTCAACCTTCCTCCTCCCTTTGCCTTTTGTTTTTTTGGGGGGGTGGTGTACATTCCAATATACCAAACAGCCGTTAAAGTTGACGTAGTTATGACATATACTCTTATGAGTGTGAGGACACATGGTGGTGGAACATATTATGCTCTAAACAGTTCTATTGATTTATTTTCATCTTTGGGAAGTAATTTGTTACTGTGCTGTGTTATCACCACCCAGTTTTGCATTTAATTTCCTGTGCAACAATCCTCTAATTGGAGTGTTTCTAGCTGATATCAGTCTTTTAAAGAACTGGTTGCAATGTGTCTGGTGAAAGATCCTGCAAAGCGGCCTACTGCTGAGAAGTTACTCAAACATTCATTTTTCAAACATGCCAAACCTCCCGAGCTTTCACTGAAGAAATTATTCGAAGACTTGCCACCTCTATGGGATCGAGTGAAAGACCTACAGGTCAACTAACATGACCTAGTGTTTTATGTTTTTTTTTTGGCATGGTTTGACAGTTTATCATCTGCTGTTGAATATTGCAGGCAAAAGATGCTGCTCAGCTTGCTCTCAAGAGAATGCCTTCTGCTGAGCAAGAGGCTATATCGCAGGTATGGTTCTTAGTACCTTTCTTGCATCGGTGTTGTTAATAGAATACCTGTTGCATGAACTTTGATTGTGGTGTCCATTTGAAATCATATTATCCAAATCACTGTAGAGCTGATGCAAGATAAGAATAAAGGAGAGATATGGATATATCTCTATATTAGCAGATGTGAAATATATTTTGTTGTTTTTGTAGGTTTATTATTGACATATTTTAAGATAGGTAAAGTAAAGATATTTACTAGTATTTTATCAAGATTTAGTTTCCTAGTCCATTAGGATAATATTAGGTTATATATTTATATCCTTTTATATTTTATATCTTATGTTTAGGTTTCCTAAAATTAGTTAATCTCTTAACTATATAAACCTTTATGTAATTGGAGAATTCAGATTATGAAAAAGAATTGATTTTGAGTTTTGAGTTTCTCTTTGTGAGATTGATTGGTTCTGTGTGAGCCGTCCCTTCCCGTAGGAATTGCTTTCAGAGCGTCCTACATTTATCCCTTTGTAGGAATTGCTCTCAGATTTTTAGATTTCCAGATTTTTAGATTTTTCAAAAAAAAAAAAAACCTGCCACAAAAAAATCCAGATGTACTGCCCACGTTGATTTTCCTGCTGCTTATAGGCTGTTTGGTAGTTTTTCCATTGCTTAAAGCTGCTGGATTGGTGTGAAAAACATCACCGAGCTTTATGCATTATCATTCTTGATAAAGAATTTCCTCTTACAAAGAATGTTTTGTACTGTGTTTTCTCTCCTTACGGGGATGTGGAAAACATTATGTTTCGAACAATGGGTGATTTTCATGCTCAAGTGAATTTTTATTCCCATGAAGATTTTGTATATGCTTTTGCAAGCTCCAAGGGCGTCAAATTGTTGCTGTGAATTGGATCTCTATTTTGCTAGTGGGCTTATATGTGGTTGCAGACCCTGCATTCCTAGATATATGTTCAACTATAAACCTCCTAGAGCTCCTTTGATACCTTGGCGAATTCCCACGAATGATTATGTAGATTCAGCTTCCAGGTTTCCTAGGGAACCTTATTATTTAGTTGAACATCCAATGTACGATGGTACAGATTATAGGCGAGCCTTCATTGAGGATGATAAGGACACCTTTGAGGAGTCTAGCAACGAAGATTTCCGAATGACAAAGAAACAAATTGCAGACGACAATGTCAATGTTTCAAACATTGATGTTCCTCAAGTTGACTCTTATTTTTGGACAAGGCAATTAAAAAGGAAGAAGCAACTCTAGATATTGACGATGAAGCTTTTTCAAGGAAAGTCGTTAAAGTGGATGTGCAACCAGTTGAAAAAGAATGCAAGTAGAGACTGTTTTGGAACTGTTGCCAGAAGATAGTAGTTTGACACAAGGAGTTGTTGAACATGTGGACTTCTTTATTCCTAAAGACTTCTTAGTGAAAATTGAACTTCATCCAATTTTCATAAGGTTACTAGCATGGGAGTATATTTTAAGGATTGAATTTCAGAACATCTATCATGAAGTTGAATCAATTCTATCTTCTTCGTCCCCAATTTTAGTTCATTTCAAAACTCGAGGTCGAGTTTTTTGCAACCGGGGAGAATGATGCAAGATAAGAATAAAGGAGAGATATGGATATATCTCTATATTAGTAGATGTGAAATATATTTTGTTATTTTCGTAGGTTTATTATTGACATATGTTAAGGTAGGTGAAAGAAAGATATTTACTAGTATTTTATCAAGATTTAGTTTCCTAGGCCATTAGGATAATATTAGGTTATATATTTATATCCATTTATATTTTATATCCTATGTTTAGGTTTCCTAAAATTAGTTAATCTCTTAACTATATAAACCTTTTTATGTAATTGGAGAATTCAGACTATGAATAAGAATTGATATTGAGTTTTGAGTTTCTCTGTTTGAGATTGATTGGTTCTGTGTAAGCCACCCCTTCCCTAGGAATTGCTCTCAGAGCGTCCTACATTTATCCCTTTGTAGGAATTGCTCTAAGAGCGTCGTTCTACATCAGTCTGCCTTAGTTGAAAGAAAAAATACATGTTTTGACTTCAAAATTATGTTTGTTCCATTAGTGGCTTTGTTAACCATGAATTCTGCTTGTTTCAGAGTGAGTACAAGCGAGGGGTCAGTGCCTGGAACTTTGATATTGAGGATCTGAAAGCGCAAGCATCACTGGTGAGTTAATATTTAGTCTGTTATGTCCTATTGTCAGTATGGGTTGAATTGTCACAGTTATCTTCTATGCCAAGAACTGTAAAAAGGAAGCCTAGCCATGTTATCTGAAATGATGGATCTACTCTTAATCTTGACAGACCTTTATCCAAGTTATGGTGAGATCTGAGTTGTACGGCCCATTCGACTGTGACCTTTTAGAGCTGTCATTTCTTAGCTGGAGCTTTTTTTCATGCTTAACCCAAAACTATTATGTCCTCGTAGGTGCAGGATGATGATGATTTGCCTGATATAAGGGAAGGAGATGAAAGTGTAAGATCTGCTGCTAGCAGTAAGGTGGTTAACATCTAATGCAATTTATTTTATACTCAGATTGTGATTCATATGTTTGTGCCAACTATGACAACATCGTGATTCTTATCCTTGTGTTATTTCTGTATTTCTTGGCAGGATGCATCAGAATCTGGGTCTACTTCAGGAAAGTATTTTGTCCACAGGTAATGCTTCATAGATTGAGTTATTAGGAAGCAAACCATTGAAGGAAAATATGGATATCCATCATGAGAGAGAGTTTTAGTGCTTTCAAAGTCAAAAACATTTTGGTTATTCGAGCTCTTGTTGTTTTTTATAGATGCAGTCTCATAATTGGAATCTGTGATTTAACTCACACAATCCTGCCATAAGAATTGAGGAAAAGATGGAGTAACCATTTATTTGTCAATAGCTACATGCATGTAATAAATCAAAGCAATAACTTTTGTGGTTGTTTGTTCTTTGGCATACAGTCAATCATGACACTGCAAGCTTTAGGTTGTGTACCTTTATTTTGATTGCTAACACCCGATATGGAATCAGGTCTCTCTACAATTCTATGATTTCTTATAATCCATATTTGGACCTTATTAGAAATCTTGATCCAAAAAATCATTATAAATGTAAGTTAGGCAACTGTTGGTATAAGTGGGAAATGGAAATTTGATGTTTATTTGGATTGTACGTGCAATGGTGTGAGAAATAGAACTATTTCCCCACACCCCTTTAGGCCTTATATAGCAATAATTTATGTGGCATTTGTGAAAAATTAACCTGGAACATCTTGAATGAGGCAAACATTTTTAAAAAGAATTTAGTATTGGAAGTGATGGATCTGCCTTAGCAGACACTTGTTTTTCTTTACTCATTCAGAGTATAACGATCCCTATCAACATGCTACCCCTTACTTTGTAAATGATAAAGAAATCGGAATGGAATCTTTTTCATCGAGACATGCTATTGATTTGACATGATTCTTGATACCAAGGCTCCATATTTTCTTGCATATTTTTTCATTACTACCATTAATTCATCAATTCATTCTCATCAACCAAGTGTGGTACTTGCAATAACTTGGCGTGAAAAGGTTGTTTTTAGGTGGATAAGTTCATGTTGCTGATGTTACCTTATTGCAGAGAACAAATGCAATATGATGAGGTCGTACCAATGGCAAATGATGTTGTCAACAATAAAGCTGAAGTTGGTAGAAGTGAATTATCTGATTCTCGCAGCCCAGTGAAAAATGTTCTAGAAAGAGATGTGCAGGTTTCTGAGATGGCTGGATCTGCTTCTGGAAGGGATTCAGGGATAGTGAAGTCTAAGTCTCAGCCAGTTAGAGGTCGTCAAAGCCAGAGCGGGCCTCTCATGCCTGGAATTGTGCTCGGACAGACATCCATGGAAAGGGGCCGTGTGCCTGAAAGGTTGTTTCTACTTCACTGGGGATGCCTTGCTGTTTATGTGAATAAAAATTAATGCATTGCCCAAAATAAGAGAAGGAAGAAGGAAGAAGGGTCAATTTTCATTGTTTACTGGAATTTGGGAGGAGGTAGATAAAAGAAGATGTATAGGCATCGCTGAGTGGAGCTTAATTATGCTTGATGCAGCATAAGCAACCAATCTGGCATTAAACACCTTCATTAAGCTTAATTTGCCACTGGGTTTGTGTGTTGTTTTTCAGATAAGATATCTCATTCTCATCTTGATTAGTGATTAAACCATAAATATGATGAAAAGATGAGGCAAAAAAAGGTCCACAATTCCTGACAATGCTTGAGAAATAGGACCTGGGAAGGTTTAGGTTCTCTAGGTTCATAGGCAACCTACTGGCTGTTTGCTCCCTGCAATGTGCAATTTTTAATTCTAGTTCATGTTGCACGTCCATTTAAAAAAAAAAAAAAATGAATCCATCACTGAATGCAAATTGTATCTGCTTCCTTTCCTTCTGAAGGAACAGCTTTTACATATTTTGGAGGTCATTGCCGATTCGTTGAACATGAGACCTTTAATATCCAATGCCTTAGCCTTAACTACTTGACCAAAATCTGAGCAGCATGTCTAAAATGCATGCACTTTATCCAAGTGTCATTTGATGCAAAGTAGTCTTGTTGTGTTTCTTTTATTCTGCACAAACAACTTGTTGCTGCTGTCACAATAGGTTATTTATTTATTTATTTATTTATTTTATCAATTGGACACTTACAGACCATTAGAATAGGGGTGAATTTTGGACATGGGGTGTTTAAATCCTTGTTGACTAGGCCAAAATCTGCTCTGACAGCTAAGATGGAATGTTTAGTTCATTGAAACATATACATAGTCTGTTACTCTAGTCTGTTTCTATGTAACCCTGCCTGTATGCTGCATGAATCTCTGCATGATCTGCAAAATTCAAATTTAACATGATGGCTTTTTATACAACTTCATACTAGTTTTGTTTTCTGAGCATGTTGGATTTTCATCAATAGATCTGAGAATGAAAATCAACCACCACTGGAGAAAAACAATGTACGTAGGGCACCAAGCTTTAGTGGTCCACTGATGTTACCGACACGAGCTTCAGCCAATAGTTTGTCAGCACCTATCAAATCCTCGGCAGGTGATGATAAATCTATTTTCGTCATGCGCTTTTTTTTTTTGTTTGGGATGTGTGCTGTTGGCATATATACTGTATTATCATCATTACTCTGTGGTCAGTGCCATCGGTGAGTAACCCTAAACTTTTCGTGTTGTAGGATACAGAGATTCTTTGGAAGATAAGTCTAAGGCTAATCTTGTTCAAATAAAGGGTCGCTTCTCTGTGACATCCCAAAATGTGGATCTTGTTAAGGTAAGTGTCCATAAAGACAAATGATATCTGATGTATTCTATTTGCCACTGACATGATAACATTTGCTAGGATGCGCCATCCTGTTCAGCGCGGAGATCTTCACAGGTAACTTAGAGGTGTTATATGACAAACTTTCTCTCCCTCAGGTGGCACCGACCTGACTTCTTTCTTTTAATTCCAGGGCTCACCTCTCAGGAAATCAGCTAGTGTTGGTGATTGGATGTCGGAACCAAAGCAAACGGTGCTTGTCATATCTTCATATTGCTATTTGGTGCATACTTTCTTTTTATTTTTATTCTGTTGCCTGCCGTCCCAGGATAATTAAGAAGATCAGTTAATATTATATAAATGTTGAACCATGTATTCTTTGGGAGTTAGCTTGGAGCTGTTTAGGCCTTGGGTGGTGCCTAGTTCCCTGAGTCATCAATTTACTTCCTTGGGAAGGTTTCCTTGGAAGAATGGTTAAATATAAAGTTTTCCAAGTCATCAAGAATGCTATCTTTTGATTGATATGGATGGAGAGAAATAGGAGAGTTTTCGATGGGGTTTGAAATCCCACTTGAGTGCTTAAAAGCCAAGTAGCTCAAGGGTTTATTCTTTTGAGGAAGTTTTTATGTTCCAGTTCCTCTATGTCTGATGTAATTATTATTTTTTGGGGGATAGCCTCGCTCCCTTCAGGTTGTTGTAGTTAGCCTCTTTGTAGGATGCTTATTCAAGATCCTGCCTGTAGTTTTTCTTATCATTATGACTACATTACTATTTTTCCTTTAAAAAACATGTTGAAGCGTGAACTGCTTGATAGGATTAGAAAACGATCGAGGAGCTTTCGGCGACAATTATTTGGAAATTGTTAGGACAATTATTAAAGAACAACTGTAGGCATAACTACAGCTATGTGTGCAAAAACAATCCTGGCCTTAATTCTATCAGCAATAATATCCACTAATTAACTGTTGTAAATCATCTTCATTACCTTTTGTGTTAATTTGACCTGTTGCATGTGTTCTTTGTCAATTTGACCTATTGCATGTCATTATTTTTCATGTAAAATCGTCTTTGTTACCTTTTGTGTACTACTATTAACTGACTTATGCTTATAGCGGCAAAGTTGCCTACTTCTAGATCTCACCAAACCTTGGTTAGGCAGGACTCACAATAGGTGGCAGTGTTCTTGTTGTTGTGCTTTGTGGGTCTGCTGTGGTTCTTTGCTGCTCCAGTTCCACTCTGGATTCTTTCCTTGCTAATGTCATACAAATGTTATCTTTGCTGTTTCTCCCGACCCCAAATGCTCCCAGGGCCCCACAAAAGAAAGGGGAGAAAATACACAGCATTATTAGGTGATCAAGGAGTGTTGTTTCTAATTTGTCATATTGGTTCTGATTTTCTTCTTATGTCCAATCAAAATGTTGGCAGGCTGCCAATCAACCAAGCAAAGACATCTGTAATGCTAACGCCTCTTCCTCACTTCTCTTGCCTCACCTTCAAAATCTCTTTCAGCAAACTGCAATCCAACAGGTCAGTATTAGCTGTCGTTCTGTTCATTTGTTGTATTCCCATGGGGAGTGGTCTTGTTTTTTTTTTTTTGTTTATTGTATGGAAATTGAAAAAGGGGTAGCACTCATTTGTTCTTTCTCATTTGTCAGGATCTCATAATGAGTTTGCTAAATACCTTGCAATCTTCTGAGGTTGTTGATGGTGAGTGGATATTATGTGCAAATGCCTTTCCCTTTTAATTTTGGGTTAGCTGGGGAGCAAAGTCATGTTATTCTTTTCTCCTTGTTTTATATAGGCTCTCAAAATGGAAAGCTTCAGCCTGTTCCACTGCCTCGAAGTCCAGAGAATGGGAGTGTGAGTTCTGAGATCTATGTAGTGTTACATGCATCGTATATTAGCTCTATTATATGCTTCTACTGGGCAAACTCGAACTTTTATGATTTATATAATTCACATTCATATTGATTTGCAATGGCTTGTGTTATTTGGTCATATGTGGTATCTTCTTTTTGCTTTTATTATTGCTGTCACATTAACCGCTGGGCCACAATGTTGCACTTTGATAGTAGTTCATGTGAACAAGTGGCCATTGAATGCTTCATTCTCGATACAATCTTACTTCCAAGACTTGTAAAGGCATGTGTTGTGCATTGGTGTTGACTTGCTGAGATTTTTGCAAACTTGCATATTAAGAAAGGCATCCATGACTGGAAGACTATGTTGAATGTGCTTTTATTCTTTGTAATTGAACTCTTAGATGTGCATTGACTTAAGAGGCTTTTTGACACCTCTTAGTTGCTATTGGTAAAATTTGGCTTGCTCTAATGGCTGTCATGTGCTCTCATAATCTGCTCAGGTCGAGGCATTGGCTTCTGAAAGGGAGCGGTTACTTCTTGCCAAGATTTCAGAGCTTCAAGCTAGGTTGGTTATCTTTTTTGTCAGATGTGCTGTTAATTGATGCTAATTGCAATGATAATATGTGCTGTGGCTTTCCCTTTTTAAAGAAAAGAAGAATTTTGTTGCCTTTTTCTTATGTTAAGACTTGTTTTCAGGATGATTAGTTTGACTGAAGAGTTGAACACGGAGAAACAAAAATATCTGCTTGTAAGTTCTCTTCTAAACAGCAGGCTTTCTGGTGGGCCCCAACTTATTATGAGCTTGTCTTGGGTGAGACCCTTTCATCTAAGGCAGTTGTGAGGCTTTACTTGAAATATGAATAGGCGGGACTGGCCTGACAAAAACAGATGTGGTCACTTGGAAGTAGGCCATGTGATCATCTTATTCAAGAATTATTGATTCATAATCTTAGTTTTCCTCATAGGAAACAGCGCCTCTGATTATAAGGGCGAGGTTGTTTATGGGGGTTCTCAGTCAAGAGGTTTTGGAAGAGCTGCTTGCCAAAAATAAGTTTTTGGGGCAACGTCAAACAACTAATGTGGGGGTTTGATGAAATAACCTTTTGAATTAACTTTTTGGTCCAGAAAGCTGGAACTGCTAGCTTTTTGAGATTAGCTTCTTTCACACCTGTTTTAGAAACAACTAGTTTACCAAACCCTTTATTAGAAACAACTAATACAAATAGCTAAATAATTAACAACTAATAATGCAAAGAGTCTGTTAGTTAGCTGTTTGGCAAACACCCATCTAGATCTCCCTAGGCTTTGCTTTGGCAGGATTCACTCCAGGTGTTACTACTTCTGTTATAATCTAAATTTTTCCGTGTATTAATGTTGACATCATGCTTTATCCCACCGCATTTTCAGTTACAACAGCAGCTGGGTGCTATGCCCAATCAGGAAGAAGATGACGAGAGGGTCGAAGTGGTTACCTAAGGATGCAGCCTAGTTTCTTGTACAGTGAGAATATAGTGTACATTCAGGTAATTGCTATTGAGCTTGCAGACCACCCTCAGTTTGTTGATCATGACTCAAATTAATGCTTAATTATCTTGAGTTAAAAGAGCAAATAGCAATATAGCTCCTGGTATTGATGTGGACGCATTCTAAAGAATTAAAAAGCTAGTATGTTACAGAGGTTTAGTTTTCATAAGTTCCCAGCCTCCTTATGGAAGGAAGAAGAGGATGACGATGACGATGATAGCACAATTCTTTTCTTGATTTATTTGGCGATAAGAGGGATAGATGTGAACTTTGATGCTGTGAGGCTTCATCTAGACTCATCAACAGCTTTTGTATAGGCCATCATCGAACACACTATGGACTCGGTGTTAGTTTGTATTTAGTTACAATTCTATTTATTATTTGTTTTGTGCTCTGAATAATATCATGTTGAATGTTTTTGGATGCTGTGATATTGAATGTGTATACAGTTTTGCAATAATATGATGTTATTTCCTAACAAGATGCTAGTCCCTCTGCCCACATTGATTTTGTAACATTTTTCATAGTAACCGAAATTTCAAGTGCTCAAAGGGAGTCTTGGTTCTTCACAAATCGAGTCATGCAGAAATGAATGACTATAAAAAAAATTTAAAAAGAAAGTCTCACTCCAAGAATTCTCCGCTTTGAACCTATGATCCGGACCATTAATGACTAGTTCGAACCCCAGGAGCCAAAAAAGAAAGCGTGACCTTTAATAATATATAGGGGGCGGGAACTCTAGCTTTCGCAGGAAGTGCCTTTCCCATTTTTTTAGGAAAAGTGAGGAGTAAAGCATTGCTTTCTGTCTAAGACATAGGATCGACCTAGTATCAAAAGAAAAAGACTTAGAACCAAATCAGCTGACAATAGGTGGAGTAACTCACAACTATATGTATACATTGAGTCCATCTATTTTATTAATGTGTGACGATATCCGACCCATGGGTGTAAGAGTTCGGGTTCAATTGCCATCCTTAGGGAAGGGGACTTAGTTTGGTGGGGACTGGGGGTGTCTTGCACTCAGAAACTCGAGTAGAGCCACTTTGAATCCAAAAAGTGGATGTGGACGATTTTTGAGATTTATTGTATCCAACTTTGAACCCAAAAAGTGGATGCTGATGAGTTTGACGTTTATTGTAGCCAAGTCATATATATGCTGGTGGTTAAAATTGAAATTTTAGATAAATTAGATGTTACGTTCGATTTCCTCCTTTCTTATTATATTGTACTATATTTGCGGTTATTTTAAACCCCCAAAGAAAAAAAAAAAAAAAAGTCATATACGCATACACAGGATTTGGAAGTTTGTTTCGGTATTGACATTCGTCTGCTAGATGGCTGTGTTCAACTTTGAACGTGGAGTCCTCCTAGGAATTGACAGTCTTGCTGAATTTTGAACCCGTTTTGACCTTTGTATGTCAAAATAAAAGAAAGGATGTGATTATAATAAGGTTTTTGTCTCCTTGTAGTGTTGATCTCTTATGATGAGATGTAGCTCTCATTTTGAATTTGGCCTAGTTTGAGTCATTCAAATTAGGCTTTGGTAATTCAAACTCTTCACCCTGTGATTCAATACCCTAAAAACTTATATATATATATATATATATATATATATATATATATATATATATATATATATATATATATATATTCATTTATATTTTTCTAAAATCAAATGTTTATTTTAGAATAAAGTAATTTTTTATAAAAATAAAGTATGTGATTCTTAAATTTTTAAAATATTTTAACGAACCATGCACTATAAGAAAAAGGTTCATTTATTATGAATTTTCTCGTTGTAAAAGACTTTTACACTGCGAAATGCACTCAGTCACTACTCATCGTAAAAGACTCTAGTCGCAAATGAATAAATATCAATTATGATCGGTCTTCCTTTCTCATCCTAATCGATATCTTTTACAACGAATGCATTTACTCATAATTGTTTGCCACAAGGAGGGATATAATTCTCGTTGTTAATAAGTTACCATTTTTACAATAAGGTTTTCGTCTCCTGACAATTGTTTGATCTCTTTGCTCTCATTTTAAATTTTGGGTATATGCATTATTTTTTTTGTCATAATTGCACTATTCTAGAGTTTATTTTTGGTGTCAATATGTACTACAGATATGATGCCCAACCTAATTTACAAAATTACATTGTTTGAACTATGTAACTCCAAGTCATATAAATGGTGATATGTTATAACTTTCAACTCTATCATAAATAAATAAATTAAATTGTCGAAAACACATTATATCTTTGCTTGCTTTGATATGGCCAAAGTAGATACATATATATGTCATCTATAAATAAGAGTAATCTAAAATGAATGTTGTAATCCAATAGAAGAATCATTGTTAACAAAACAAATTTCCCAAAAAACATTTATCAAAATACCCCTATGTGTCAAATGGCCTACTATTTTACACAATATCCTAATTTTAAGGTGTGTTTCGTTTGGGAATATCTTCAAGGAAATCATTTTTTATGAGAAATTATTTTTTATCCATATTTTCAAATTGTGTGATAGGCACAAAAATATATGGGCGCAAAAAGAAGCAAAATAGTGGAAGGCTAAAAATTCTATCCGCTACTCTCTTAGTGAGGAGTGTTATACATTATTTTTGGTATGCCGAATACGCGTCTAATGTTTACAAACAAACATATCTAAGATTGATAAGTTATATAGTACAATTTGAACTAGTCATACTTTGCACTAATAGTAGTGATGGCGTAAAGAGTGAAAGAATAATGGTGTGATGTTGACATAAAACTCATTTTATTAAATACTTGATGTGAAAGACACTTTATTCCTTCTGTATTTCAATTTGGTTTTCAATAGAGGAGGACTATCATACTTTTATTAGTGTATACAATCCACAATTTAATAGTGCTTTTTGAATTGTATATATGGATAACTTTATTACGTGAATGTATTATTCTAATTCTAAAATCTCATTTCACTCTCTAATTTCTTAATAGCTAAAGGGGAACACTTTGGGTACGTTTTTTACTTTTTAACTTTTTTTTTCTCTCCCATTTGCATGCAAGCCTGCTTTTTCTATTTGTTTCATGCTAGCAACTTATTGATCTAATTAGTGTAATTTTGTGAATTTTGCAATTACAAAAGCTTACAATGATTCAATTGCGGGAGCTAGCGATGACCTCAATTGCTCGCTTTTACTCGGTGATTTTCCCTCGTTTAGAATATACCTCCCCTCTTATATTTGCTGATATTTTAACGAACCATAGTGGATAGAGAATGCTTTTTTTTCTTTCTTTTAAAATTCAACTTCTTTTTGTATTTTTTAATAAAAGTGTTTATTATAACTCTCGGGGTTATTCTTACCACCATGGCCGCTGAAATGGTGACAATTTTGGGTGATAATTCTCGGGGTCATTCTAACCGCCATGATCACACAAAAGAAAAGCGCAAAATATCTCGATTTGGAAAATGATACTCTTCTTTATATCGCTATATTTAGTTGTTTTATAACTTTAGCATATACGAGTATACATGGTACTCATTTTATGTTTTGCGTAATCGTCCAATGTTGAGAACCAAATTGCTCATTCTAACCCACCATTACGAGCAGAAATCTATAATCGTTTTCTAGTAGATACATACTCCGCTAGTACGCAGACCGAGTTGGATATAACACAATGCCAAATTTGCATGATGAATTTCGTAGATGGCCAAGAGCTATGTATCCTCCCAACATGTAGGCATGTGTTCCACAATACTTGTAGCAGAACATGGTTAGTAACCACTAATCCTTGTTTTCCTATATGCGAGGCACAAATATGAAAAAGTTTAAGCCTATGTTTGCATTGGAGGTTAAGGGAGGGGAAGTGAGGGGAAGGGGAATAATTCCCTTTAATTTCCCTTGTTTGGATAAAATAGAGGGGGTGAAGATGGGGAACCGTTCCCCCTTCGCCCTTTTTCATTCCCCTTCAAATTAAGGGGAAGGGAGGGGAGGGAATAAGATAATAAATAAAAAATAATTTAATTTAATTTAATTATATTTTGTTTCTTTTTATTATCACATTATCTTTTCTTATTTCCCTCCAAATTTTTCTTTTTCTTTTATTTTTCTTCCAAAATAATTATATATATATATATATATAAACATTAGGGTTAAATTGGTATTCTATTTTACGGATCGTCATGAAGTTAATACCTATTCACTTTTTTTTTCCTTTAGTTAGTAACTAATCTAATTCATATGTTGCTTACTGTTTTGGTCCAAATTATTAGCTTAAATATCTTTTTTGAATTCGTAATTATGATGAATAAAGTAGATATATATATTAATCACCATGAATACACATGTGGACATTAATATCTTTATCGTTCTCCTATTTTGTTTTTTTATTATATTTTGGGTGCTTATATTATTTAATTTATTTAATTTATTTTATTTTGGGTAATAATTTATAAATAGAAAAAATAATTATTAAAAAATAAATTTTTTTAGATGGAACGTTGCTAGAGGAAATGTGTTTCTTGTATTAAATTTAAATTCATTATTTTTAATTTAAAGTGGTGATGGTAATAATAATAATAATAATAATAATAATAATAATAATAATAATAAGAATAATATGTTTTCCTTCCCCTCCCTTTCCCTTTTTAATCCAAATAAGCGAATATTAGTAATCTCCATTCCCCTTTATTTTAAATCCAAACAAGAAAATGTATCTTCGCTCCCTTCCCTTCCATTTTCCTCCCTCCCCTCCCCTTCTTATATCCAAACAGAGGGTAAAGCACAATGTTAACATATATTAGGAAAGTATCCTAGATATCATTTATCTTTTATTATAAACTTGTGTAAGAATTTTATTTTTAACTACTTCAACTTTTATTATAAATTGTAATGGAAATGAAAATAAATCAATATATAAACTTGTGTAAGAATTTTATTTTTATTTATCTATATAAATAATATATTTTAACATATACTAGAAAAGTATCCTAGATGTCATTGATTTGTTCCCGGCCAAATTTGGCAATGGCGGTGGTTAAACGGAGCCATTGGAGCAAATAATCTCTCTCTCTCTCAGCCAACAAAATATTCTGTTCTATAAAAACCTTCCTATTAATTTTCATCAGGAAAAAAAGAAACTTCCTATTAGTGTTGGCAATGGCGTGTGTTTTAAACAAGGCCATTGGAGAAAAAACTCTCTTACCCCAAGCTTAGTGTTGGCAAATTTCATCCGATCCGATTATTCGAATTTGTCCGATTAAAAAAAAGGGTCTGAATATGACTTTTTGTTCAATTATAAATACATAACATGTCAGCAGTGTGTTGGTGTAAAACTTTCATCACCAAAGGTGGTGTTCAAGTGTTCAACTTGTAGTTAGAGAAGGTTTCCTTCTTATATTCTTTCCTATTTATAGTGAATTTTTTGTTATGTTTGTTTTTGACATTATTTACCTTACTTTTATTTTTTGATATTGGCTTTTTTTCCTTATTTATTTCAATAATATATCTAGTATTTCATATAATAATGTTAATATTATAAATTTATTTATAATTTTTTAAAAATATGTATTTAAACCATAGTTTGTCACCTATATAAATATATGATTAAATCATCATATACAATACCGGTTTCTTATGAACTTTTAACTTCCATAAATCTATTGTTATGGATTCTTCAATCAAGAGCAACAACGATCATGGTGAAATCAAGAATGATCAACTAAGTTGAGAATTTAATTTTTAGTTATATTAACGTTTATTTTTTCTATTAACTAAATGCCTTTGTATGATCATCCACTTTTAAATTTGGATAAATCAAGTTCAATTAAAATTAGGGATAATATTGATAATAAGACTTGTGAGTTTTTTCTTTTCGTATAGCTTAACAATATTTAGTTAATAATATTCCTACTTTTATAATTATTGTAATTTATAAATTAAGATACTTAATTCAAAGAATAAATGTTTGAAGATGGCTTTTAAAAGACCATTAAATAATCAATCTTTATAATTTAAACTAATAGTATTATGATGTATAAACCTTTTTATTGATTTTATTATATTCCTTTGTATGTTCTTCCACATTAAAAAGTTTTTGACAAATCAAATTCAATTAAAATATCAATTATAACAATTGTGATTATTTATTTATTTTTAAGAAAACTAGTTAGCATCTTTTTGTAATTATTGTTGTCATATTATTTTTCATATAGCTCAATAATCTTTACTTAATGGCATTCCTACTTTTAACAAGTATATATCTATGTTGTTGTTTTTTTAATTTATTTGATGTTGAATTGTAATTTATAAGATACTTTATTTAAAGAATTAGTTTTTGGAGTTGCCTTTTGAAAGATCACTAAGGAATCAATCTTTGTAGCTCAAACCGATAAAATTTATAATGCTAAAAATATAAAAAAATTAATGCAGCCAAATAAAAAACATATATAGTTTATGGAAGCATAATGTTAAAAAAATGTTGCAATCAAAATTAAAAAACTGCAAATAAAAAAAGAAAATATTAAGAAATTATCACTGAAGAAAAACAAAAGAAATCGTTGGATGGGCCTTAATATAAAAGAAAATTAAATGTGTAATTCAATTAGTAAAAAAGGAAAAACTCAAAACCCAAATTTAATGGGCCATAATCAAAAAAGAAATTTAATGATAAGTATAATATCAGTAATAAGACCTGTTATTATTTATTTAATTTAATAAAATTAGTTAGTTATAGTTTGTAATTATCACGGTCGAATTATTTTTTATATAATTTAATAATTTTTAGTTGATGGTATTCCTATTTTTAACTAGTATATATGTATTTTTTATATGTATTTGATGTTAAGTTGTAAATTATATTTATTTTCTCCAATATGAATCTGACATAGCGTTTTTTGTTATTTATGCTTTCCTTGTAGATCAATCCGAGGTTTTCAAGTGAAAATTCAAATCGTCCAAGTGATTTTACTAAAGAAATTGAAAAAATATGTACTAAACTTGATACTATTAAAAATATGGTTTTTCTCTCTACATTCAATGTGTGGAGATTATTTTACTTTATCTAAAAAAAAGACGATAACATGGAAGATCACTTTTACAGGAATAGTCATGAAAAAAGTGAGATTCTACTAACATTAGAAAAAAAAGTTGAAATATCAACGAGATTCCGACGGAATTTTGGAATTCGGACGGGATTTCCGATGGAAATACTCGTTTGAATTCTCGCTTGTTGGTGAAGGATGACCAACGGATCAATAGGACAATTTGACGTGAATTTCGATGGGCCCGTTAGAATTCCTAAAAAATTCCCGTCGGACTATCCAACGAGTCTTAACCCGTCGAAAATTTTCTGTCGCTATTTTTTTTTTTTTTTGCATTGTAAACACTCCTAATGTAAAATCAATAAATGATATACGTGAAAAAAAAATTAAAACGACCTTACAAATCACCATTTATGCATACATCTAAACAAAAATTTGGTCAACCCAATAAAAATACTAAAAGAAAACTAGATATTAATATCGAATGCAATAAAAAATCCTCAATTATTGGAATGGAGATTCATGTGTCTTTGGTCGACTTATGCTTTAATAAATCTTACTTTAGTAATGAATTAGTTACTTTTTGAGATATACATGTTTCTTTAAAAGATAGAGAAAAAAAAACAATCTGACATTGAAAAGATGCCCAAACACCTGAATCATAAGATACAAAAAGTTCAAGGTCATAAAAAAAAGGATTTAAATGTGAGGTTCTCATCCGGAGAGTGACATAAAATCAGCAGTTGACAAGTTCACAACAGAGAAACATCACACAATGAAGGAAGAAGATACAGTGAAATTTCAAGATTTATCTCAATATGGATCCCAAGAAAGTAATATTTGGAGAGATTCAATCGATATTAATTTGACTCCCAAGAAACAGAGAGATTCGACGTTAGGAAAGGAACACAAAATGATATGTCATTTAAATGATATGAGCATGTCGAAAAGTACTATTAACAATAAAAAAGTTAAAAACACATACATACATACATACATACATAGTTAAGGTTTTTCTATTTCATTTAATTACTATTTTAATATATATACTCCATCCATTTCAAAATAAATATCACTTTAATTAACTTTTTCGTTTCATAATATTTGTCACTTTACAATTTCAATGACATATTAATTACTAATTTATCGATTTTGTCCTTATTAATTATTTTGTTTGTCTTCTTTTTCATTTCCAATAAAATATAGGGGCAACTTAGTCTTTTAACATAAAATTTGTCACGAATTTTATGTTTCCTAGTATTCCCGCATAACTTTAAAACTACATATATTTTAAAACGAATGGAGTTTCAGGTAATACCTTGATTGTCTTGAGGCTAGGCTTGTTGATGAGTTTATATTCCTTCTCCCACCCAATTTCTTCTTCATGAACTTGAGACACTGTGGCACCCTCAGTGATGGCAATTAAAATAGAATCTCAACAGATCATACAAGATGAGTTTATATTCCATTAATCAACATCATCTTTACACTAATTAATATGTTTTCTTGAACGAGATCTTGACATTATTTGATATTCCATTCATCCTTTTCAATGCTTAATTGATCGAGAAATGAATAAGACCCCTCTTTCTTAGTCAATCGACATTAGTTAACGTTTTTGTTATTGAAAAAAGGACATCTGTTAATGTTTTTTATTATCGCCTCCGAAAAGAAAAATAAATTTAAATTATGTTTATTGAGTGGTATTTCATTGGACACATAATATTTTCTGCCCAAAGCAAAAACTAGACACATAATATTTCTATTATTTTAGTATCGGTAGGGGGATATGATTATATCAACTCATCGATGGATGACATTTAATTTGCCTGTAAAAGAAAACTAAAACATATGTAAAACATGCAATTTGCAGAGTAATTTGGGGTGATATGTAGGGAAAGGCCAGAAAGATTTACCTGAGATATTAGTAAGGGTTAGCAGTAGTAACATAAGAAGAAAAATTACAGATAATTCCATTACTGAACTGAAGAGAGAAAATCAGGACGCCTAGAAGAGAAGCAGTATATTTCAACCTCAAGTTATTCGATTCTCTGTTTCTTTTCCTCTCTCACTTCCTGTGGATGAAAATTAAGGATTTTCCTAAGAAAAATAAAGAAAAAGGAAACAATCATAAAAGGAAGTTGAGAATTCTTTCTATTTAAATTGCTATCCTGGGAGATTCTGTGATGAAGTTCAATGCAAATTAGTCACTTTCCCAAGAAAAACATAAAAGGGAAAACGTTTTCTTAATTAATTGAGGAGAAAATATGCAGCCAAGAAGGGGGAAAGACTAAGTACACACCCAGTCAAAAAAGATTATACTGTAATTTACACTGGTTGATTTTATCCTAGTAATTAATTACTAAATTAAATAATCTTCTAAAAATACCCTTTAATTTTTCCATACTCCGGAAAAGTGAAACCCGTTTTTCTCCTCCCTCCTATTGGACTATCTGCCTTCACTCTCCTTCCCCGTCATGCCCATGGGCATCTGGGCTTCATTTGATTATAGGAGAGGACTCAGCTCTGTGTCAGTCATGGCAGCCTCTGATACGATTTGGGATAACATGTTTAAGTTCTTGCCATTACTGGTTAGTCAAACATTTAACAATAGCGAGCACATTGTTGGTTGTAAGCTATATGTTAAGGACTACTAGTTATTGAATTTAGGATCAACAATACAGAATACATCAACGCGGAAACAAGAGAGTGTGCTAGGTGCGATCCTACAAGAAAATTAATTTTGGGCAACGAGTGGTTTTAGCAAAGGCAACTAGTAAAAAAATTTGCCCGTAAGCGTAGCCATAGTTTGTCCTTATGGACAACAAATACATCTTTGAAGCCAAAGATTAAATTTCAGGCGACAAAATGTGCATTCATAGTCATATGGTAATATTTAAGGTTGTTGCCTTAGTTGGTTAATTTGGGTGACAGACATGATCTCATAGTCCTAAAATCTTAGCATAGATAATCCTACTTGAAGTTACATAGAAAATAAATAGAAAAAGAAATAACATAAACGAATGAAAACGAACGAAATGAACGTAAACGAATAGAAATGAACCGGAAAGAGCAAAAATGAATAAAACGAACGGAAACAAATATAAATAATAACAGATGCTACAACAACAACAACAATAATAATAATAATAACAAAAACAAATAGAAACGTATAGAAAATAGAAAATAAATGACAATTTTTAGATAACTTTGAACATGCCCTAAATACTTGTTTGTAACCCTAAACTGCCAACTTAGGCAACAAATGGGGTATTTGTAGCGCTAAAATACATTAATGGGCTACAACTTCTTTATTGTAGCCCATTACATCAATAAAGATAACTCTATCAACTCATGAGAATTATATTCGTTAGATTACCGATATTGTAAAATTAATTACCATACTTGGTTCATATGCAAAAATAATATCATCTAGTTTTTTTTTTTTTTTAATCATTAAGAGCTTCAGAGGAAGCAAATAAGCAGTACAAAATTAAGCTAACTTATCAATGTAGCCAAAGCACCTCACAACATCTTGAGGGTTATGCAAGAAATTATCCTCCCAAAGTTTAATCCATATACCCACCCTAAATTTAATACTCCACGAGATATTTGAAAGGTGACAAGAACCACCATTGAAAATTATGTCATCTATCATCTTTCAGAGTGACCACATAACTGCAAAGAAGATAGATATCCACACCTTATTCTGAAACTTTTTAAGGAAATTCACACCAAGCCATGTATCAAATAGGTGGGAGACTGTGCCTGAATCACCAATTGATGGCCCAACACCCCAGCGCAATGAATCCAAACTTTCCAAGAGAACTTGCAGGTGACTAACAGTGGTGTACATCTTCTGAGTGTTCATGACAGAAGGTGCAAAGGAATTCATGAACAGGTAGAATCCCTTTTCCGACTAAAGCATCTTTAGTGTGAAGTTTCCCCAACAAGGCTAACCAAGTCAAAAATTCGACTTGAGGAGGAGCAAGCCTCTTCCAAGATGATAATACCACCCAGTCAACTGTTGAGTCTTGAAATTTGACTGTTATGGCCTCCATTGAGTGGGATTTCGCTGTAAATTGCTTGCTACTATGTAGTCTCCATTGTAAACTATCAGGTTGGATCACAGACGGCCGGAGACACTGGTTCAATAATCTCAGAGAGTTGATGTAGCAATTCCTTCTCGATATAATTAAGATTCCTCTTCCATGCCAGCAACCACCTCCAATTTGGATCTTCAAACCACCCAATCTCAAAAATGCTAGCCCTTTGTTGTATAGACACATTGTACAGCTGTGGAAAAAGATCTTTGAGAGTGCTCTCACCTACCCCTTGTCAATCCAAAATCTAATGCTCTTGCCATTACCCAAGGTAAAATTGAGGCCTTTTAAAAAAATTGTCTTAGTACAAGTGTCTTCATTCCCCAACTTAACAATATCTTTCCATGCTCCACTTGCTGTAGAATTACTTGGATCAGGAAGTAGAAACTGATTGTGCTCTTTATGCACTGAGGTTAAAACCTTAATCCAAAGAGAATTTTTTCATTGGAAAATCTCCACCACCACTTGAACAAGAGGCTATAGCATTCTTAATTAAAATATCTCCAACTCCAAGGCCTCCACGCTCTTTAGCTTTCCAAGTTGATAACCTACTTTGGATTTTATCCAGCACAGGTTGCCAAGATGACACCTTTCTCATATTGTCGCCCAAAGAAAATCCCAAATACTTGAAAGGAAGGGAGAGTAGAGAGAACATCCAAGTTCCTCAGCCATGCACATAGCCCAGTTATGATCCATCCTAACTAGATGGTGCCCTGATTGCCAATGAGATAATCTGGTGGCTTAAGAAAAGTAAACAACCCGGTGTCCTCCTCAAGCTGGATTTCAAAAAGCATATGATACACACTTTATACTTCTAGTAATGAAGTCTATGCGGTTAGGGGATATTTGGATGGCTTGGATCAAAAAGAAATAATATTTTTCTTTACTTGCACCAATTTGGTGTTTTTTCTTTGATTTTATTTTATCTTTTTACACCCACGACAGGAGCTCTCATATGTGTATGTTTCATCTAATCGAGGAAAAGAGCATTTTTGGAGATCCATTTGGTACTTTTACCTTAAAATGTCCATGGGATTGTATTTTCTTGTATATTATTGAACATTATTATATATATGCATGTAATACCATTCGTACATTGTGGATATGATATATGTATAAATTGGCCCGTGCAATAACAATAATAAGGTTCTTGGTTCTTGAACGTATTGTATTGTCTTTTTATATGTTCTTCTAGCTATACTTTAAGAAATAAATAGGAATAAAAGAGAAGAAATAAGGTGATAAAAGTTAGTAATTTAAAAGAGGATTCGAATCACTAAAAACCATACCTCACGTGATCTAAGCTTTAGTTACAACAAAATTTGTTACCCAAATCCAAAGTTGGCGACGTATGAGGTTGTCGTCTAAAGGTAAAAACTTTAGACTTTTTAGCCTAAAATTGGATGGTTTTAGACAACAAATAAATTAGTTGCTTAAAACAAAAATATTTGTGGTCTAAAATTGGGTGATTTTAGGCAACAAATAAAATTCATAGCAAAAAGTTAGAACAGGGGAATGAAATAATTTGTAGCGCAAGAATGTAGTGGGAGGCAACAATTTTTTTGAATTTGTCACCCGATCTACAGCGACGGGTCTAGGATTACGACTTTACGATAATGTATTTTTGTCACCCGTAACTCTAGGGCTACAAGAATTTTCCTTGTGCAATGAATTTACGTGTCACTCGGAACCCTTTTTCTTGTAGAAGGAAGAGTGTTTTTACAACGAATTCATGCTATTTTAAGAAGTATTTTATTTTTGAAGGTTAAAAGAATTCCCAGGATAGGCAAATGAAAATAATTTATTTATAAACTGAGTTGCATCAAGGCTCATTGAATCCAACAACTCGGGTTATTTGGACCAGAAGCCTAGTCCCGGGACTGTTACAGAAAACAAACATAGGTTCTCTATAGTACGGATAGGTCCGTTTCTCTGGCAAGGACTGCAGAAACAGTCCTGGTCATAAAACCGTGGTTACAAATTTTATTGAAAAACTCTTATTTCAATAAAAAAAGACCAAGTGGCTTATTATTAGAGAAAAAGATAAAAAAAAAAAGAGAGTTGTAGTTAATTTTGTATTAAAATTAACAAAATATTTTACATTTCTTAATCAAGTTCAAATAATTCCAAAAAGGAGCAAAAATGAACTTAAATTAGGAAAGGTTTTCAAATAGGACTCTGTTAGCCTAAACTAATAATATGATGTTCAGGAGTCAAAGTGTGAAATAAAGAAGGGTGTTCGTCATTCCGTCCGTTAAAAACAGTCTCTACTATAGAAAATGGAAAGCTAAATTATGTTAAAATAAAATCAAGCATGCAACGTGTAGATTGCAGAAGTTAAACAAAAAAGTGGTAAATCTAGACTAAACTATTACAGTAGGCGGGGTCCCAATTAAATAAAGTTACTTGCCTTTAAAAACCAACAAAAAGATAACGAAATAAAGTAATCAAAATAAAAGCAGTAAAAAGAAACTTAAAAAACAAATCGAGTCATCGGGTTAATCCACCTATAGAACTCTATGTTTGACGGGATTTCACAAAGTAACAATAGGCGAATTATAGCTTTTGACGTAAGGGGGTTTCATTTTGAGAGAGTAGTGAGAGGAAGAGAATGTAAGTTCTTTATAGAGAGTAGTTAGTCATGTATTACGCTTAAACAAACTCTATTTATGCTTGCAAATGTGAGTTTTCACTCATGTCTACCAAGTGTTTTATGAAATACTTGAAAGACCTTTCATCCATATTTTTGAATGATTGACTTATGTTGAAAGATGAGGTTGATTTGCTAAATTGGTGTGAATATAACCACAAAATCGATGTGGGCAAGATTCGAAATCAGGTCTCTCGTAATAACTTTGAAAAATTTTAACTATTGATCCAAATCGATCTCGACATAGAGAAGATTCTTGGTTAAACCATTTTAAAGACCTTCAAAGTACACTTTGATACTAAGTTTTTAGTTCTTGAATTTTATTACAATGACTTTTGTTTTGGGTGAGTGTTTAAAAAGAATGGTAAATTGGTGCATATATATTGCATAGTGCTTGAAGAATTTCACACTTTGATATTTGTTTTGTCTTGTCTTGGTTAACACAATTTTGTTCTTCATTATGGTCTCTTGTTTAAGATATATACTATTTAGGGACATTTTTTTTATTTTGCATTTTGGGCTAATGACGATCCTGGTCTTTAGTTGACATTGCAGTTGGAAATGGAAACTTGATAATGGTAATTAGAGTGAAAATTAAGGAGAAGCATGGATTTATCTTTGCATTAAGTTCACACTCCCTTTGTTCAATGTGCAACATAGTAATAAAACTAATAGTAATTTCCTTGATTTAGAAATGGGTATGGTAGTGATGGCATAAGGTCGTAAATAATGAAGGAATAATGGTGTGATGATATATAGATGTCTATGATGTGGACATAAAACACATTTTATTAAATAGTTGATGCGAAAGTCATTTTGTTTTTGGATTTTCCATTTCGGTTCTCAAGAGAGAAGGATTATCAATCAATTAAGCAATACATTGTGTGTTTTTGGTTATTTCTATATCTTTCTTTCTTACGCATATCATTCTCTTGTTAGTGAATTCAATTCATAATTTGATAGTGCTTTTTGAATTTTATATATAGACAACTCCATCAGGCGAATGCATTTATTCTATTTTAATTCTAAAATCTCCTTTCACTCTCTAATTTCTTAATACCTAAAGGGGAACACTTTGGGTAAGTTTTTCACTTTTTAACTTTTTTTCTCTCTCCCCATTTGTATGCATGCCTGCTTTTTCTATTTGTTTCATGCTAGAAACTTATTGATCTAATTAGTGTGATATTGTGGATTTTACAATTACAAAAGCTTACAATGGATCAATTGTAGGACCTAACTATGGCCTCGGTTGCAGCTTTTTACTGGTAATCTTCCTTCGTTTAGACTACACCCCTCTTATATTTGTTGATATTTTAACAAATCATAGTTGCTAGAGAATGCTTTTTTTTTTTCCGTTTCTTTTAAAATTCATCTTCTTTTTTTGTAATTTTTTAATAAAGTGTTTATTATAATTCTCAGGTTCATTCTTACCTCCATGGCCACTGAAATGGTGACACTTTTGGGTGATAATTCTCAGGGTCATTCTAACCGCCATAATCACACAAAACGAAACACAAAATATCCGATTGGGACAAAGATACTCTTCTCTATATGGCTATATTTAGTTGTTTTATAACTTTAGCATATACAGTATATAGGGTACTCATTTTATGTTTTGCACAGTCAGTCCAATGTTGAGAACCAAATTGGCCATTCTAACCGACCATTACGAACAAAAATCTATAATCGTTTCCCAGTAGATACGTACTCCACTAGTAGGCGGACTGAGTTTAATACGAATCAATGCAGAATTTGCATGATGAATTTCGTAGATGGCGAAGAGTTATGTGTCCTCCCAACATGTAGGCATGTGTTCCACAATACTTGTAGCGAACATGGGTAGTAACCACTAATCCTCGTTGTCCTGTATACATGCACAATTATGAAGAGGTTTAAATCACAATGGTAACACATACTAGGAAAGTATCCTAGATGTTATTTATCTTTTATTATAAACTTGTGTAAGAATTTTATTTTTAACTACTTCAACTTTTATTATAGATTATATTGAAAATGAAAATAAATCAATATATAAACCTGTGTAAGAATTTTATGTTTATTTATCTATGTAAATAATATATTTTAACATATACTAATCCTAGATGTCATTGATTTGTTCCCAGCCAAATTGGCAATGGCAGTGGTTAAACAGAGCCGTTGGAGCAAATACTCTCTCTCTCTTTCCCAACAAAATATTATGTTCGTATAAAAACCTTCCTATTAATTTTTATCAGGAAAAAAGATATAATTCTTCGAATTATATTAAATTGGTTCCGTAAAATTGATATCTACTCTTTAGCATACGTGTATACCTTGTTATTTTAGTCATAACTTGTAAAATACAAATACCTAGGCATTAGGCATTGGCATTACATTGGAGGGTGCAATACATGTACAATACAGCAGCATGAGCAACCTTGGAGAGATCATCCATGGTCTCGGTATCCTTTGATGTGGGCGATTTGACCGGCCCCCTAAGATCCTCTCGCACAAATCAACATTGGTCGGGTGGGACGATTGAATCTCGAGCAAAGCTATATTCTTTGTTCGATAACCCTTCCAGAGTTTCCCTTAAGCAGTTCATAATGATCGTGTTGTACCTGTCCATGCACTTGTTAAGGTGTTGCTTCTTGCTTTGTGGGTCCATTGCCGGGTGTTAGGAAATTTTTGAACGACTTGATGCGGAAGTGTAATATAGGATGTCTTATGATACTAAAAAATTCGAACAAATAAATGAAGGTACTAAGTCAATGGACACAATGAATTTACGTGGAAAACCCAACTCGGGAAAAACCACGGAGGTGACAAACAATTCACTATGAATTTGAGAAAATACAAAATGATCACAATCGAACAATGATTTGATCAACAATAAGAATCTCTAATTCTCTCACAATATTTCTCTCAACTCACTCAACAATGTTTGGGAATTAAGATCACTAATTTTCAGCTTGGCTCTCCCTGAATTTCTTTGGCTTGGCCTTCTCCTGTAAAGCCTTCACATATTTATATGATAATGTGGGGATTTATCCCATTAATTTACTGCCCCACTTAACAAGAGATGCTCCTAATTTCTTGCTAATAACTGCTGCCATACTTGTCCCTTAATTAACGTAATTAAGGACCTTAATGCTGCTGCCCATGTCCCTTGAACCAAGCTGGAAAATAGCTCCAAGACCCTAATGCTTGCTGAAAATTAGCCCACAAACAATGCCCACTTATCCCTTAATTAATGGGACTAATAATGCTCCAAAAACCTCTCCACAAGTTCCACTAAATGGCTGCCCATGACACTTTGAATATCCCAGAAAAATAGGCAATTTCGCTACCCATATTCGCTGCCCCAAAACCACGTAAAAAAATGCCCAGAAACGCAGCCTACAACTCTTCTAAAATCCGTCACATATATTGGAGATTTGAGCCACACCTAACACCGGGTCTTTTAGGGTACCCACAATGTGATTCCAAGTTTGGGTTACCTTCTTGCGGACATGGGGGACAAGATGGTGGCTAGGCCTAGCTCTAATGTCCTTGGCCTAACGGATCTAAGGATCCGATTGTAGATGTCACGCGCAAAAATTACAGTTGGGTGTTTGCTTGCATGTTTGGTTCAATTTAAGTGATATTTTGGGCATGAACAAAAATAAAAAGGTGGGCTACAAAGTAGAGGATATAAAGGGTAAATTTCTCTTCATATATTTTGCAAAATTTGTAAGGTTTTATTCTAAATTTAATAGGCTTTATAGGCTATATTATTATTTTGGTGATAGGATATCAAGAATGGGAATTGAGTTAATAAATGCTGGTTCTGTTTACTGACCCTTAAAATAAAAAAGATGGTGTTGAGGTGGGATGGAAGAAGAACAACTGCTTCTGGATTTTGACATCTCCATTTGGACAATATACGCAGAAGACTGCTTTTCATTAAAAAAATTTCCTTATTCAAAAGGAAAATGTAAAATTGTAGAACATATTACAGTTATATGCACAGCATGGGAATCCATCAGTACAAGCCATTCCAACTTAATGTTTACAGGTATTCCCACTTAATGTTTACAGGTGGTCTAAAAATAAATCAGCTTCAGAGAACTGCACATTCCCACCAGTTGGCAAGACGCCCCCCTCTCTTCTAATATGTAACAGGATCTTCTATCCCTGATGAAAGCATAATGAAAGAAATGGTTAGGAAGATGCTCCGAGAAGGGCAGGTGTCCTTAGCTGACCATAGTCAGGGGTTCTCCAGCATGTTCCCTCTCCTTTCTTAGTAGGAAACTGAGTGCTGCTTGGAAATGGAAATCAACTGTCAATAAGGCAATTCGCAAAAGGTAAGTTTCAGGGGAATAAAAGAAGGCAGCATCAGGAAAAGGACTGTCCTTCTCCACAAGAAATGTCTTTCCATTACTTCAGGGCATAATCAGAGTACCAATGGCATGGCATGTTCGAGACAGCCAACCCAACTCTGAGCAGGCAAGGTACCAACTCACTGATCAAAATTTCGCATCAAATGGCTTGACAGATAGTAATTTAAAAAAATAATATACGGTAGTCTTTTGCATCTCATTTCATTTTAAAAAAAGTTTTTAATGTCTTGCTACGAATCTTATGTAAAATCCAAATTTGCGTTTTTGAGATTCTATTTAGGTTAAGATTGGATTGGATGATTAGACGCAGTTGTCCTACAGAAAACCATCGACCACATGTTATTTCATATGAACAAAAAGGCCTACAATTATATTGAAAGGTGGAAAAATGTGATAGTGCAAGGGGTAAAAAGGTTTCTTGTCAAGCGTGAAATTGAGTTTTGATCTTTCTTGGTCTCTCCAGCAGCTACTACCTTTTATTGATGTGCACAAGAGAAATTTTGTGTTTGCCAATTGAACCAGACAAAACCTGCTGCTATCCTCAAAGCACCGTTAACCGTAAAATCGTTACTTTCTCCGTCCAAAAAGATAGTTCATCTTAAAAGAACGAAGCCCATTTTTTGTGAGACATAAATAAACGCTTTAATATAAGATGGACTAATATTGTTCACATATAGCAAACCCTTGCATTGCTCATGAGAACATTTCTTCTTCTGAGTTTCACATACAAGCGGATCATTCACAGGAATATGACATGGATCGAGGAATGTGCTTGTTTCAGTTAACTTGGATTAGAATGTTTTGGGAGGTAGCATGGGCCTAATTATGTTCTATATAAACCTATGAAATGAACATTTACTTTCCATCTTCTGGCTGCGGAGAGGAAAGATAGTCAATCTTGATTCCCACAAAATGAAGAGTAAGAATCTGCGTAAAGGAACAGAAGAATAAGGGATGATAGAGAATTAAGACAGTTTTCGCGATTTCTGAGTCACAGTGGATATGAATGTGCACCACGAGATCGAGAGTGATTATCTTAACGAGACGAAAGCGATTCAAAATCCTTCACATCTAATGTATGGTTCTTTAATATAATTATACCCACTATATATTTGAAGGAGTGAAGGAGATGGTCTCAGAAAATGTCGCAACTCTGTACAGTAATTTCAAGTTTCACCAAAGATTTCAGTTGGATCGAAAGAATAAGACCGATTCACATAGACCTGTCATATATATGCTTCCATTTTACTCCTATAAACATAACATCGTCAGCACATTGACTGATCTTAATCTGATGATCTGATAGGAAACGGACTTACAACCCTCGTCTTGAAGCAGAAGTCCAAACTGACAGCAGCAAAAATGAATACAAACAGATCTTGGGATACAAAGAATGCTCCATCCAAAGCATGTGCTAGGAAGCTGGCTGAGTTCAGTTCCAGAGGCTGTCCTCCACTCAAGGTAGCAAGTCCTAGTATACAAAGAACGAGATTCTTAGTATGCTTAACAAGTCCTACGTTCAACAAGCTAAGTTCGATTGAAACCCTTAAAAACCCTTTCAGGTTAAATAAACTTTATGTTAGTTGTTAGTATGATTTTGTTTCAGATAACAAGAACTGAGGCTGATCAGTACCTTTAACAAAGGCAAATGCTGCAGATGTCCCGGTCTTAAGCTGAATGTTGTCCAAGTCTCTTCTGACTGCATACCGAAAGGTGACACCGAATAATGCACAGCTAGCAAAGGTGATCCCTAGTTGGAGCAAGAGCTGAGGGCTAGCGGGCACTTTGGTAAGGTAAATGGGCAATCCAGCAAGGGTTCCTACCAAGGCAGATATTGAAGCGGCTTTCACTGACTCCCACCTCTCTTCATCTCTGTTAATCTCATTGCCTTCCTTCTCCATAGTCGTGGATAAAGACCGCTCTGCCTCTTCAACCATTGCTCTTGCCTCTAGCACTTCCTTCTCGCACTCTGCAATCTTAAAATGTTTACATAATGTCACCAACAAGACATCCCAATCCGAGAACTCTACCTTATGTTCGATACGGCGCAATACAACACAATGTACCACATAAACTGCCATTATGGTCCTGGTTGTGCGAGGTCTGGGGAGTTGCTATGCAATGCAATCAATAGAAGAAAATTGACGAAAAGTGTTTTGATTGATTACATTGCATAGCACTATTACTAATGAAACTTGGGAAGCATGATCAAGACAAGTTGGTTGCGAATATCTAAGCACAAAAACACAATCTGAATGGCAAACAAAACACCTGTGCTTCTATTGTATGGCTTCATTTAGCAAGATCGTTTAAAGTATAAGCTAACCAAATTTCAAGTTTTAGCCCGCATCCTTCATTTTAATTTGTTCTAGCAGGCCAAAAATGCCCAGATTACCATTCATCATCACTTACAAAAATCCAGTTGAAAAGCAGGAATCGTGAATTAGAGAAGTTAAGGGGAGAGAGACAGAGAGAGACCTCAGCGGCTTTGGATTCGAGCTGGGTGATGTAGAGTCTCATTTGCTGGGCTTCAATTTCTTGCCTCTGAATATCAGCGAGTTGTTGCCTAGCAATTTCGACCCTCTCGGAGGCTTGGTTCAACTTATCGAGCAAAGCCTTGTTCTCTTCTCTACCCAGAAGCTCCTCCACCCTTTTATCCACCATACCCGATAGGGCGTTCTTCAACCCGCCTCCGTCGCCGCCGCCGCCGTCATCGGAGGTGGAACTGCATCTTACCACCGTGGCGATGGACTTGGATGGTGGGATTGATTTGCTGATGACAGAGGCACATTTTCTCGGGGGCGAAATTCCGAATAGGGATTTGGGTTGGAGAGAGAGAGTGAGAGTTGGGTCGAGAGCGCCCCCTGGTAACACCATTGCTGCTCAACGGCGAGAACAAGCACACAGAGAGAGTGAATCACTTGTTGAGCCTGTCTTCTTGTTTAATTTCCCCCACCTTATCGTCTCTCACCTTCACATATATCAGTCACTTGTTGGAAATCATTCGCTCAACCAATTTCACACTAATATCTTGGATTTTGCATATTTAAGGCCGTAAAAATTATAAGATAATTTCAAGATTTGTTGTAAAAATTTGTAGGTAATTACGAGGAGTGATAAATAGTGGTAAAATTATAAATTAGTTAAAAAATTCTGAATTATCATATAGTATATTCAGATATTACATATTAATAAATTCTTCCACTATATAATATATGTCACTATAATTAATTTTTTATTTTATAATATTTATCATTTTATAATTTTAATAACATATTAATGATTATTTTATCAATTTTGTTTTTATTAATTATCTTTTTTTCTTTTTATTAACTTTCTTGATTTTCAATGAAACTTATAACTCGATCTTTTAATATAAATTTTGTCATATTTTTCGTACTTTCTTGGTATTTACTCATAGTAAAAAATGACAGAAACAAAAAGATAATTGAATAAAAAAGGAAAAAATAAATTTAAAGATACTCCATCAATTTGAAATTATATATCACTTTACTAGAGCAGAGAAAACCAAAATTAACTACAAATTTAAGAAGTGAAATGGTGAATTATTTAATATGTCCTAACTTTTTCTTTGTCATTTCTAATAAATAATAAAAAAAAGTAAATTAATAATTAATATATTATTAAAATTATAAATTAAATATTATAAAATATAAAAATTTAATTAAAGTGAGTTAAATTGTGAGCAGAGAAAGTAATAAAAAAATTGAAATCTTGAAAACCTCCAAACTGAAAAAAACTCCTGCGTGGCGGGCTAGCCTCGCCGTCAGGTCGTGTAGAGATTCTATTTTCACTCTCACTCTCACTCTCACTCTCACTCGCACTCACCGATCCCATCTGCTCCCTCTCTCCCTCCAGATCTTTCGACTCAAAAGGTTCCATGTCTACTCTCCTTTCCCCGAGTTCTTCCCTCCTCCTCCCACTCAATCCTTCCACTCCCAAATCCAAACTCCCAATTCCATCCCATCTCCCCACTAATCTCAGTCTCAATCTCTCCCCAATTTCAACCCACTTGCCCAAATCTCAATCTCACGTCTTCAAATCCCTAAAACTCTCCTCCAAAACCCTAAAAATCCCCTCCGCCACCTCCACCTCCGACGAGGTCTACCCCTCCTCACCCCCTCAATCCCTCAAGTCCCGCCTACACAATGGCGATACCCTCTACGGTCTCTTCCTCGACTCCTTCTCTCCCACTCTCGCCGAAATCGCCGGCTTTGCCGGCTACGACTTCGTCGTCATCGACATGGAGCACGGCTATGGCGGCTTATCCGAGGCTCTCTCTTGCCTCCGAGCTCTCGCAGGAACCCAAACCCCGGCGATCCTCCGGTTGCCCGAGACCTCCGCGGTTTGGGCCAAGAAGGCCCTCGATTTGGGCCCACAGGGCATCATGTTCCCCATGATTGACAGCGCCAAGGAGGCCAAGAAAGCCGTCTCGTACTGCCGGTACCCGCCCAACGGCGTTCGCGGGGCGGCCCATCCGATCGTCCGGGCTTCCGGGTACGGTATCAATTCCGGGTACCTGAACGATTGCGAGGAGGAGCTGCTGATAATGTGCCAGGTGGAGTCGGAGGACGCGGCGGAGAAGGTGGCGGAGATCGCAGCGGTGGAGGGGTGGACTGCATTCAGATGGGTCCGTTGGATTTGAGCGCTTCAATGGGGTATCTGTGGGATCCGGGGAACAAGAAGGTGAGAGAGATGATTAGGAAGATCGAGAAGGACGTGATTGGAAGCCTGGAGAAAGGGAGAGAGAAAGGGAAGGGGAAAGGGGCGTATCTGGCTGGGTTCGCAATGCCCCATGATAGCCCCGAGCAGCTGAAGGCGCGTGGGTATCACATGGTGTCTGGGGCGGTGGACGTGGCCCTGTTCAGAAGTGCTGCCGTGGAGGATGTGAAGAAGTTCAAGATGAGCTTGGAGATGGGGAATGATGAGAGTGATGATGATGATGATCGGACGGATGAAGATGGAAAGGATGATGATGAAAAGTATTGGAGTGAGTGAGCGGGAGAATTAATGATCGACTGAGTCTCCTTGTACTTCTTTTTTGTGGTTTTTTGGGGGTCTATTTTCTTCAATGTGTCAAAGCAAATGAGCTTGAGTAAGATGAGATCATTATTCCTAATCAGGTCTCAATTGATTGATGTGATCAAGTGTTTGCTCTTAATTAGCTTACTTGTGAATTTTGGCTACTAATAAAGCTTCCTTTAAACCTAATAAAATGCCCATATAGTTTTCAAATTTGTTTGCTGGTCCGGATAAGTTTGCATACATCTCGACTCTTTCCAACCAACGCCTAATGTAGCAATTGTTATTATTGATTTGAAATTATATGAAGTTGTAAAGTTGTGAACTAAAGTTAAACAAATCATAGTCCGAATCAAGTTTGAGTGCCCAAGAGACCAGCTTAGTTCCGGAACGCCCCTAATCGTGAGAGTACAAAGCCAAGTGGCGTGTCCTGTTAGCAAGAAAGCAACACTTCACCACCTCTCCAAGCTCTGCCATCCAGTCCAAACTTTACGACAAAAATGCCCACCTCAAAAAAATCACATCACTTTAATTTTCAAGATTTTTGAGTTGATAAAACCCCTTCCCCCTCCTCCTCCTCCTCATCCACAGTCATACAAGTCTACAATTACTTGCATAGATCAAGTAGCTATGACCTCACTAAATTACACACTCAAATCTCGTCTAAAAAGGGAAACCCTCTACGGCCTCTTCCTAGACAGCTTCTCTCCGATCATTGCCGAGATTTCTGGCCATGCCGGCTACGACTTTGTGGTTGTGGACATGGAGCACGGCTTTGGTGGGATATCCGAGGCTCTCTCGTGCCTCCACGCCCTAGCCGCTACCCAAACTCCGGTGATCCTCCGGTTGCCAGAGTGCTCCGCCATGTGGGCCAAGAAGGCCCTTGACTTGGGTCCTCAAGGGCTCATGTTCCCCATGATCCACACCCCGGAGCTAGCCCAAGAGGCCGTCTCCTACTGCCGCTACCCAAAGGCGGGCATCCGTGGGGTGGCCCATCCAATTGCCAGGGCCTCCAAGTACGGCCTAGACCCGGCCTACCTGGACTGGTGCGAGGAGGAGCTGCTGATCATGTGTCAGATCGAGTCGGAGGAGGCTGTGGAGAAGATCCAGGAGATCGCGGCAGTTGATGGGCTCGACTGCATAATGATTGGGCCAACTGACCTTAGTGCCAACATGGGCTACATCAGGGACCCGGGGCACGATAAGGCGGTGAAGCGGGTCCAGGAGGTGGAGGAGGCGGTGTTGGGGATGAGGCCCAAGGGGGAGAAGAGGGTGTATCTGGCCGGGTTCGCCATGGCCCATGATGAGCCCAAGGAGCTGAAGAAGCGAGGGTATCATATGGTGTGTGGTGCTGTTGATATTGTTCTCTATAGAGATGCTGTGGCTAAGGATGTAATTAACTTCAAAACATCTGCTTAATCAGTAATTAATCAGCCAATTTCAGTGTCATCTAATTTCAGCTGTGAATGAAAATAAGTGAAGATGACTTCACTGTTGCTGCGTAAGGAATAATAACAGGTCGTGTTTATGGGAAATTAATTAGTTAGGTTTTTGTCCATTGCTTCATCAAAGTCTTTGCTTTTAGTAAAACTTAGTTCTTAAAAATCGATAATCGAAATCGTAATCTGTTTAATTTGATTAATTTATGTCTAACTCTTGAATACTTGATCAGGAACCATCCGTAATTATGATATTTTAAATTTTAAAAAAAGGTTATTGACATCTATAAAATGTTATTGATTTAGGTCCGATTTAGATCCCGTTGTTTCTTTTTCCTTCTACACCTTTTCTTCGAATTGAGAAAGAAGATCGTACACTCGAATTGTATTAACTAAGTGCTTATTGTTTGTCAAATATCCTACTTCTATAATTGGTGGATCACTGGGCTTAATATTCAAATAAGTCGTGTATTCCATAGTTTTTCCATGTTACAACTTTTGTATCAATTCAGTAAATCTAGAATGGATTAGTTAAAAACATTCTATTAGGGGCTTGGTCTCAACTATTCTGTTTGATATTCATTGTTTGGCTCTTAGAATCACATCAGTAGTGGTTGGAATAACTTGCAAAAGTTAACCACTTTGCCTAATTCATTGTAGTTAACAGTTTCTCGTACCTCTATAAGAACATAATGGTTTTCATGTTCTTTTGGATAGGTTATTTTTCTTTGTTCGTATCTCTTTTTCCAATTTTGATCTTCATGTACAAGATTGAAGGGCCAATTCTCCTCCAGATCCTTAATCCTCTAAAAGCATACTCTTTCTTTCGTCCCGATTTCATACTATATTCCGAACTTGAAATCTAAATGACTTGGAACTCTTTTCCTATTTCATATATTAACTAACAGGGACATAAGGAGACGAGAAAATAAAGGAGTCCAGTCTTACTTTAAAAAGTGACTCCCGTATATTTAAGTATCATAACAAAATAATTTTTGATGTAGTATCAGTAAGAGCTTTCCTATAGTTCAAAGATTATCTTCTTTTGGTCTTTCAAGTCTCCATTTGTGAGAGTCAAACTATTGATAACTTATAAAGGATTATAACTCTCGGATTTAAAATCTTACTTAAGTTGAACAAGTATCAAATCATTTCAAGCTGATTTATGTTAGTAAACCCTTTTATATAATCTTGAAGAACTTTTACTACTTTTAAATTTTATATAAGTTTATGAAACTAGATGATTGACTAGAGGTTCAGACAAAAGCAGAATGATTAGTAAGATAAGGAGAATTAAGATGGAAAAAAAAGGAAGTTAGTTACATAATAAAATATCTAATATATCTTTCTTATTTTAAGGAAATTACAACTCTTTTTTCTTTCTCTTCTCTAATTTTCTCTATCTTATCACTATATCCTCTCTCTCTTAGTAAAATAATTAAAAAATATATTAGAATATTATATATCGAAAACGATAAAATTTTAAAAATAAAAAAATAATTAAGAAGGATAAAATTAAAAAACTAGTAATTAATATACTTATTATTAGTGTAAAGTGACAAGTATTATGAAACGAAAAAGTTAGTTAAATTGACATATATTGTAAAACAGAGAGTATATTATTATTAAATTGAAATGAAATATGACAAAATCATCCACAAAAATGAAGAATGAATTTACTCAATATTCGCCACAAATTTTAATATCTAAATAGCCCCCACCCCAAAAAATATCTATCAATATTACCACTTTTTAGTAAATAATTTTGGAGTGATTTCTATTTTGGATTATAGCAAATTGGACTTAACCACCATAAGCTTGTAGTTCCTTTATGGGACGTTAGATAATGAATCAAGACAAACTTTTCTATAGTTTATATGTAACTTGTTATATTAAAACTAAAGGCACAATTAGAGCTTATATTGAAAAGGGACCATAAATCGATTGAATAATTTGGTTGACTTAGTGCTCGTAAATTTCAGTCCGATCTAATTATTTGAATTTATGTGATCCGAAAAAATTAGGTTCGATTATGATTTTTTAATTGAAATTTTAAATTTGGAAATAAAATTTTTATATTTTTATTATCCGAATTCGATTTTAATCCGAAGTTAGACTCGTCCGAATAGTCCGATTCAAAAAATCGACCATCGAGGCAAAAACTTTCATTCGATGACGGATGTATCCAACCCAATTTAACCCGAATCCAAAGTTTTACTAGTGCTACATTAAAAATTAATTAAAATTTAGACGAGGCCGTCTTTATAGTTTGTTCACTTAATATTTCATCCTTAATTTAATCCCACATATTTGACTTAGATTGGACTTTTTAAGGTATGAATTTTGAAATATTTGACCAACCAAGTACTTTAGTTTAGATCAGATGAAACATGAATAGTATGGGATGGTGGGAGCGAGGGTCCCTATTTCTACTTGTAATCCCTGCTCTAGTCGGTGGGAAGCGCGTAATTAGGGCCAATGTTTTCATCAATCATGCGATGAGATCTTGACTTTGGTTTCCCACTTCTGCCACTATTAATTTGCCACTCCTCTGTGTGAATGAAAGACCACTCCACCCAAATTGGAACCATAAAGCACATCTCCTCCCAACATTAATACTATTAATACACGTTAATTTAAATAATTTAATATTTATTTTTCTTAAATAAAAATTTTATGTTTAAACTCAATGAATAGATAAGATGTTCGAATTTTGTGAATAAAAAAATTATAATATAAAAACTCTACTTTTTTATAAGTTAATAATAACTCATTCGACTTTATCGGATCGAAAGATTAACGTTATGTTTCATTTATCTTTACTTTATAATCTTATAGTTGCATACAACTTTTTACAACGTTTTATAACTAACTTTATAACTATCTTACAATTATTTACAACGTTTGATAACTAACTTTAACTATCGTACAACTAAATGAAATACGACCTACAAACCGAAAGAAAAAAAGCCTAATTATAAAAATATTTTTTAATTTTTTTATGAAAATATATTTTCTAGTGTTAACATAGTACGTGAAATAAAATTAAAAAAAAAAGAAGAAAAACTAAGTCCATAGATACACCTAACCTAAATATACCTAACTCCATGAAACATGGGCTGAAATCTCCCATCTCTAGATTTGTAAATCAGGATATAAAGTAAATTTAATGCTTCCCATCTAATTTTATTTTAATTGAATTCCTATAAAATTAAAAAAGAAACGACATAATAATGTACACGCTACGCACCACCTCATACAATAATTCCGAGTATTTCTTGGCCTTTTAGCCTTCCCCTCTCATTCTCTTCTCAGATCAGCCACTGCTGTTCCCATTTCTCTCTCTCCCATCCCTCACTCTCCCACTCTCTCTCTCTCTAGCCCTCTCCCTCTCTCTCTCAGATCGAAGAACAATGGAGCTCTTCTACATTCTGGTGTTCGGATCCCTAGCTGCGGTGGTGGCCGCCTTGGAGCTTAGCAAAACCAGCAAAGATCGAATCAACACCACCTCTGCTTTCAATTCCTTCAAGAACAACTACTTGCTTGTTTACTCTCTCATGATGGGTACATTTCTGTCTCCTCTCTCCAGATCTAGCTCTTTTGCTTCCTCAATCACTCTTCCTCTCTCCAATTTGTTCAAATTCATCTCTCGTTTGTGAATTTCGCTTATCATTTTGGTTATCTACGGATATTTGACAAATTTCGTGTAGTTTTGCCTTGGAGGTTCAGATCTTAGATTCTAAATCATTCTTCTCTAATGAATTGTGTTGAATAATGATTGAAAAAAATGAATCGAGTTAAATTTCATGTGTGTTCCGATATGCTTTTGTCAATCGTTAGCTTTCTTGCTATGGATTGGTTTGTGGCTGCTCGATGAGTGTGATTTGGCTTTTATCATTGTCTGATGTACGCCATTTCTTCCATGAATCACTGTCGGTGCTTCATTTTTCTTTTAAAAATGCCAACTTACGTTGTTTTTTTATTAAATTGTTTAATAAAATATGGCATCTAGCCAAGGATTTCTTGTGTGAATTGATTTATTGATTCAAATTGATGCAGCTGGGGATTGGCTACAAGGTCCTTACGTTTACTATCTTTACACTACTTATGGGTTCAAGGAGGGAGAGATCGGACAGCTCTTTATTGCCGGGTTCGGATCCTCCATGTTGTTTGGGACTATTGTTGGTTCCCTTGCTGATAAACAGTATGTACACAGCTCTTTCTGATTTCTTTGGTTCTGTCCTGTTCGGTTTTCATACGTCAAATGATGGTTAACAATGTTAACGTGCTAGCTTGGCCTTTTCAGGGGTCGGAAGAGGGCGTGTGTTACTTATTGTATTACTTACATTTTGAGTTGTATTACCAAACACTCTCCCCAATACAAAATTCTGATGATAGGGCGTGTGTTGGGAGGCATTGCGACATCACTTTTGTTTTCAGCTTTTGAGTCATGGCTTGTTGCTGAACACAATAAGGTGAGTAATATTTTTCACAATAGCTGTAATGGAAAATGTGAAGTTATTCAGTTGATGGATAATGCTTTTCTTAATAGAAGTTTCAAAGCAAAAGTTATTGCCGTTTTATGGTCCAAAGGGGGTGGGTTCTAGGTGTTTGGAACTTGGAACTAGCTATGAATTTTGATTAGTTAATTGAAGTAGCAAACTGAAATTTATTGTCGTGTGCTCCATGAGGGCATATATGAATGGTTGTCATATGATATCTTGTCATTGTATATGGCTTTCTTGTTACTTTCTAATCTTAATCTTTCCATGATTGTGCAGAGAGGTTTCGAGCAACAATGGCTTTCCCTGACTTTCTCAAAGGCCATTTTCCTTGGCAATGGTCTTGTTGCTATCTTGTCTGGGTTACTGGGAAATCTGCTTGTTCATACTTTTGGGTTCGGTCCTGTTGCTCCATTTGATGCTGCATCCTGCTTCCTTGCAATTGGTATGATAATCATATTGACTTCATGGGGTGAAAACTATGGAGATCCTTCAGACAATAAAGATTTGCTCACACAGTTCAAGAATGCTGCTGTTGCTATTGCTTCAGGTAAAAGTCTATTCCTGTTAGCTTAATCAAGGGTCCCCTTTCTACTTCTTTGGAATTGAACTTGCTCAAATTAGGTCACTTTGTGCAAAAAGAATACATAACTGATCAGATGAGGCCAATTAAATGTGAAAGGGTTTCAATGATTGAAAGTAAAAACGGCTTTAAAATGGGCATTATGGAGACAGCCCTCTAAACTATTAAAAAAAAAAAAAAATGGACGTAATTATATTAAACATTTTTAAGGTGTGAGTAAGAGCACATAATTACCATTATTGACAATTTGGTGCCTATGAAAATCACAAACGTGTATATTGGCCTTCATTTTGGATTTCTAAGTGACAACAGAAAATTTATCTCTAGAAGAACTTTGGACGTTTTAAATATTCCTTTAAACAATTTCAATGCATTTGCACTATTTTTTTTATTCTTTTACCTTGAAACATGATTTCAGGACAACTCTAAAATGGACATTGTTGTGGTATAGAATCCATCCATTCCATATTCATTGTCAAAAATCCATTCTCATTGTCCCATTATATTGTCAAGCTTCTCTTTTCCAAAGACCTATCAATATTTCTTTTAGTTGGTTAAAAAACCATTTCCAAAATAGAAACTATATTTAATACTTATTTTGTTACATTCCCAAAGGTTGACTACCAATATGTAACGGAGGGAGTAATAAACTTTAAACTAGCCAAAATGATCTTAAAACACCCTAAAACCTTATGAGCCATGAGCACTTGGTCTGCATTTATTAACTTTTTGTACATTTTACTAAAGATCCTGAAGGCAATGTATAATACTCCTTTTTTGGGCCCCAAGATTTAGCCTCTGGCCTTTGTAGGACAACGTAGTAATCTTTTGGGGGTTCTAAGGGGCTTTCGGCAACTACCTTCGAAACTTTTTGGACCTTCTGAATACCTCTTTAAATAATTTCAATGTGCCTTCGACTATGTGGATGAATAATGCAGTTGTTGCATCCGAATCAATATTTCTTTCATAGTGATCACTCCCTTCGAAAAATTCACATTGTGGCTTGCTGAGAAGTTTGGACCAATACAAGACGCGGGGCATGGCACAACACTGACAAGCTCGATTGTGATTTTTCAAAAGTATATGACACGTATAACGGACACGTTTTGATAAAAAAATTTATTCAAATGCTTGTGTTGTGCCCGAATCAGTTTTTAGCCTTGGAGAAGGCCATGTGTGCATAGGAGAATATAGCAAATTGCTCATGGTGTTGTGCCCGACAACTATCAATTTTGTTTGTGCCATCTGGGTATTTTGCGATTGTTTGATAGTGTCGAATGACTGTCATACATATATATTCATATACATATATATATATATGTAAAGTATTGGAGAGTGTATGCCTTTCTTAGGTGGACTCAAAAGGGGGAAAAAGAAGGTATAGAGTGAGAGTGCTAACTTTCACTGTGCTGTTTCTCAATTGGCTTCTTTTGTGTCACATGCCCTTGTCCTGTTCCCTGAATCCCTAGCTCATATTCCTGCTTCCTGCTTTTGTGTTGACAGATGAGAAAATTGCATTGCTGGGTGCAATCCAGTCCCTATTTGAAGGTTCCATGTATACGTTTGTGTTTCTGTGGACTCCTGCTTTGAGTCCAAACAATGAAGAAATTCCTCATGGTTTCATTTTTGCAACATTCATGTTGTCGTCCATGTTGGGTAGCTCTATTGCTTCACGGTTGATGGCCCGTAATACGAAAGTTGAGAGTTACATGCAGATTGTTTTTACCATCTCTGCCGCCTCTCTCACACTTCCAATCATCACTAGTGTATGTTGTGCATCTGGTTGAATTCCTTTTGGTCATATTTTCTTGTGTGATTTAGCTTCTCTAACCTTGTCTTAATATTTTGGCATATTGTTGAGACAGTACCTGATAGCACCAGCCACAGGAAAAGGTGGAAGTATCTCTTTTGGTGGTTGTTTCCAGCTCCTTGGTTTCTGCACTTTTGAGGCCTGTGTGGGGATTTTCTGGCCATCGATCATGAAAATGAGGTCACAGTACATCCCTGAGGAGGCTCGGAGCACAATCATGAACTTCTTCCGCATACCTCTTAATATCTTTGTCTGCATCGTGTTGTACAATGTGAGTGGGCTTGGCTCTCAAACTTTGTCCTTTAGATCGGAATAATGATTTGTGAACAGCAGCTTGATGACTGATGTTAATATTTCTATGTTTGGTTGCCATTGTACCCTGGGAGAAGGATTTTTTTTTGGGGGGGTGCTCTTAAGCATATTGGAAGCAGACTGAAGTCTGAAACGTATGTGTTTTTCAGGTCGAGGCATTCCCCATAACGGTCATGTTTGGCATGTGCTCCATTTTCCTCTTTGTGGCATCTATATTACAGAGGCGGCTTCTAGCCATTTCAGAAAGTCAAAAACCAAGTGAGTCTCTTTGCTTAAGATCAATGCATATTTTAGATCTAGCTGTAATGTGAGTCACGGTTCGGTTATAGTTCACAATTCTATATCAATGATCATTGCCTCTTAATTGTCACACATCAAGTGCTAATTTTTCTAGTATTTATCTTTTGGAGCCCAAAATTCAGTTTTTTTGAAGTAAATGTCTTTTTGTTTGAAGCATTGGTCATTTATCATCTATAAATGTATATATCTTTGCTGCAGAGCCACAGGAATGGACTGGAATGAAAGAGAGGGATGCAGAAGCTGAACCTCTAAACGCATGAAACCGAGGATGATTATGAAGTAAAGAGCGAGCATTTATTATCGTAACTGATTCTATAATCTCAGATTATTTGCTCTTCTTCAAGAAGAAAAAGAAGTGTTATACTCAAGTATTTCTTCAAAGATGACTAGAAAGTGGCAATTAGTGCTCATCATGCAGACAAATTGGTTTGTGAAGGATGATGGATGCTTACACCTTTGCACCTTTCAAAACTACTACTATTGCGCTCTTCCAGCTCGTGACTTGTCAGGGATATATGCTCTTTATTTATATGTAGGTTTCAAATTTTTTTTATTTTTTTTTGCACGTCAATTTAGGGTAAGATTGTTTCTAGATAGATCATTTCCAATATGTTAAAATTTTTTGCCCTTATTATTTACCTGGTAGCGAGGCTTAAGTGCCTTTTGTATCTCGTATCGAGGATGTTGAGAATTCATTTTATGATATGCTATGATGTATTAATACAAGTAAAAATGTGTTTGTAATATAGTATGTGATGATCCCACTATGACTAGTGAAGTCTCTAAAAGTTGTTATCGGAAATCTACCCTTGTGCCTTTTTTGCAACCGCCAAAAACATAATAAGAAATTCACAACTAAGAGGAAAGTCAAATGCAAATATGTGAGATGCCACGAAATAAGACCATAAAGCAAACCTTCAACGTACAAATTACAATTCATTGCAAATGTATGACAGCGGATTCAAGAAACTCCAGTGGCCAAACGTCTTGCTTAACCATGGGAATTGTACAAAGAATAACTCTACTTGACAATATGTACAAACTACAAAGCCTAGTATATAACAGGGCAACCATCTTTTATAACACCTTTCTGGGTTGGACAGGAAGCGTAAGGGCACCCATCAAGGTCGTTTCCCCACCAACTTAGATTCACGTCTTCCAATCCTAAGCAAAGGTACAATGCAACACCCATGAAGGCCAAACCGGCATCAAGTGCTCCAGAGAGCAAATAGTTATGGCGCTCCCACCATTCAGGGGCATACCTAAACGCTACATATCCAGAGAGGAACCCTACAAGAATCCATGTAGTGTAATTCACGGCAGTGGCTGGTGGCATCATTCCCGTTGCACCAATTAAGACAGGCATGTTGATTAGCCTAATCCATTCTTGGTTGGGGAATGCCTTAGTAGCCAACCAGACAAGGACTGGAGCAATGGCTCCTACAAGGAAAAACCAGTTGACTGCCCCATATACACCTTCATCCCCAAAGATCCTCCGAGGTGCAATCAAACCCCAAATAACCGAGGCATCATAGAATACGGTATCAGAAGGACATGTCCATACGCTGCTTGATGCAGTGCTCTCACATATGTCAGGAATAGTTTCCATTAGCCACCATGCAGTTCCAAGGTACACAAGGCAAGAAATGAGTGTTCCCACAACCTAACCAAACACCAAGAAATTGCAATATTAGTTAGGGTTTGAAAACCTACATTTGTAATACTAATCACTGTTATTTCATTCACTTAACTTTCAACTATGGGTCCTTCCTTTTATTATCCAAAACAAAAGGTATAATACATTAGCCTGTTTACTCTCATGCCAAGTAATAGAACCCCTAGTTACCTGTGCCATGAACATTGTTCGAGGGGAATTTTCATGTAATGGCCAAGTTTGAAATCTTGCAAAAAGGTAATAGCTTGCGTCATACTAATGTATCCATAAACCTTGAAACACATGTTTGCCACCGGATATCCAGGATAGATGTATCCAATAATGTACTCAGTGATGATGTTCAGACCTGGTGACTGTCATTGAGCATTCACCATCAACAAAACAAATAGTTTGAACATACAAGCTCGGTCAGAAATAAGATTCAAGTCAAGAAGGGCCTACCTGATTTGTGATCGCAGTTATAATTCCAATCGGAAGTGTGAAGATGAAGGCAATGGCACAAGCAAGTAAAACACCCCACCACGGCAATTGGAGTTGGTCTTTGTAATACTCACAGGCAAAGATGGTGAGTACAATGTTTACCACAAGGATTACCCAGAACCACCACTCTGGGGCTTCCTTGTATCTTGTCATGAGTTTTGCATGTATGTCCAGTTTTTCTCCTTAAAGCTTGCTCTGCTTTGCTCCCATATTTCCCTGCAAACATTCATACGAGACCAATTACCTATTTATCGCTTTCTAGTTTCCCTGCTGGGGTTTTCAGCCTCCCAAGTGCGCCTTCCATTTCAAATCTTTCAAGAAAATATTAATAATAACTACTTAATTATTAATAAAATGCAGGGAAATACCTGCCATGGAAGAGTGCTACATGTACAATTGTGGCACTCAGAGCAGCAAAACCGACTCCATAAGTCATTGCAAAGAAGGTGCTAAGATAAAGAGGACCTTGCTTCTCATATTCCTCAAGGTCAATATGGAAATTTGAATCAACAATGGCTGAGATATTGTAAACTGAGCCTGTTGATGTGAAGAGTTTTTGGGAGAAAATGGGGAAAGTTTTGGCTTTGTAAACATTAAGCCAGTAGCAAATGGGGGTCATCACATACATAACAATGAAAAAGCCAGCAGCCACATTGGCAGTGGCAAACCAAGGGCTTGCAAGCGGGCTTCCAAGGTACGATGAGATGGTGGACCAATCTAACCCAAAAGCGGTTATTCCGAGCCCATATAGCCCAGAACCGAGCTGCTGGGCTAGAACGGATCTAGGGAAAAGCCAACAAATCCAGGAAAGGGAAGTCAGCATTTGAAAGAGGTAGCCGGGGAAGATGTAGTATGCAAAGCTGCATATGAAGGCAATTAGGAAGAACTGGGTGCGAGTGAGACCACCTTTGGGTCGTTCATCCTTTTCATGCAGAGCCCTGTGAATTTCATCAATTAATTTTAGTAATACTTTTTTAACATTACATAATAAAGTTATATCAGTAGTTATCACAGTATAGATATTGATAAGATTCTGAAGCCAATACAAACCAAGCTTATTAAGTTCCACAAAACACATTTTTCATTGTTAAGTTCCTGATTTCACTTTCTTACAAGTGCTTGTAATTAGACAGGAGAAATAACTACACCTTTTTTTCTTTTTCTTTTTTTTTGGGGGGTTGTTGGCTAAACTTTGAAGCAAAAGGGCACTTATTTATCGACGACTTGTGGGGTAGATAGCTAGTTTAGAGTGTAGACAAATTAAAAATGGAGCAGTGTGCATAGGGGACCCATAGATCTGAGACGATGAGATGCATCATATACATGCATATCACGCCGAAGGCCGACAGCTAGACTCAAAATTTATATACCACCATATGACAAAACAAAACATTATGATTATTAGGAGTATTCAAGTGAAGGATCACTTTGCTGCAAATGATCATTTTGTAGTATTACCCAACGGATAAATACAAAACTGATGTTTGGTAATTGGTACTTTTAGGGCCTTGTTTCGTTTACGCTATAAAGAGATGGAAAATGGGGAACTACATAAAAGAGAAATAAGAAATTATGAGCTAAAGCAATACAGAGTGTAACTACAAATTGTATCACAATCTTTATATCTTTATGAAGCATACATTTTGAGTTACAATTACCTAAATAAGGAAACTTGCACAAGATTACCCGGCCACCACATTTCTGCTGGCTCCACAAGATAACGTCGGTATATACCAGCCCATCCAAATCCCAACACCTACATTTCCAAAATCACATTACTTACCCCAAACTCAGACTACAAAAAAAAAAAAAAAATTCACAAAAAGTAAAGGTATGTATATTAGCTATTACATAACCAGCCCCCCAAAAAAAAAGCAAAAGAGAAAATGTGATTTTTACAAGTGTAGATTTATCAATCATTAATGATTCTAAAGAAGTCAACGCATAGTCTTGACAATATATTGACAATGTATAAATCCTCCTTTAAACTTCATCCGTCTGTTATATTTATATTTATACAATGGTAAGCTAAATTACTAAAAATAACACTAAACAAACAATGCATATGTTGGATGTAATGAAATCGAGTCGGCTCAAAGAATATAAATAGTTTATTTTCTTTCAAAATACTTGTATGAAGAGTATAAAATTACCTCTAGAATTTAACTTTAATTATAACCTTAATTTAAAAAATTTTTAAACAACTAAAAAGAAAAAGAGGCAAAGACTAAGTCCTAGCCATCCGAGCTGAGCCCGAGCCTAAATTTCAAAAAATCGATAAGCTTTGATGCCCGGCTCGGGCTCGGACTCGATTTGGCTCATTACTCACACACAAAGAACACTACTATTCAAAGGCTGACCAAAAAAGACAAACATACAAATATCTGCAACTAAAATTTCCATAGGCGACACTCAATTTACCACCCTTAGTCAACATTTTTTTTGGTATTCACAAAATCGTAGTTTCTTCCATCATAGATATTCTCAATTCACAAAATGCAAATCCAAAAGTAAACTTAAGTAAAGCAAGTGCCAAATAATTTATAATACACAGGGAAAATATATATACCTGAGTAGTTAGGACAACGAGCAAGGATACGAAAAAGGTGATGTGCTTTTTGTAGAAGATTTTAACAACCGTAACGATATGGATGGCATATACAGTTCCAGCGCCGGCGTTGGCGAAGATGGTGATGAGCACGTGCTCCTTCACGTTGAACGGCCCCGGGTTTAGGGAGAACTCCCAGCGAGTGCCTCGGAGGAGGCTGCGGCTCGGGAGCTTCGACGCCATCCACTGGCCGAGCGGCACAACGGCGATCTGGGCGGAGATGGCAGTGATCGAGAGCGGCTCCGTTCTGTACCAGAAGAACTGGTTAAGGAAAGAGAGTACTACGCAGGAGAGAGTTCCTAGCACCCACATTCGGAAGGTCAGCACCGGCAGATCCGGATCGTCCGTGGTCGGCACGGTCATCGCCACCTGCTTCACCGGCGAGTTCTCCTCCTCATCCACCGCCTCGTAGGGTTTAGTCGTCGTCGACGACGACGATGATTTGAATTTGGAACCGAGGAGGCTTTGACTTTCTTCATTGTCGCCATTTGAATTTCTCTCAACTTCAGCTTCTGGATTCTGATTCTGATTTTGATCTTCCTCTCGCACTGCACAATCACAAACGAATTCGATTTTGACTTTACGAATCCAAAACCATGCAATCGTTGACGATTATCGCCAGGTGAAAACATCAAAACATCAAGAAGGAAGACGATCAATGAGAGAGAGAGAGAGAGAGAGAGAGAGAGAGAGTATGCATACAGAGGGGAGTGGTTTCTGCATTTTGATCCACCATGGTAGGATGAGCAGAGCAGAGGTTGATATTTTTTCTCTCCTATTGTTGCTGGTAGATAGGATATGTGTGTATGAGAGAGAGAGAGAGGGAGAGAGAGAGAGAGAGAGAGAATGCCAAAAACAATGGGGACTCAGAAAAATATCAAAATTATTGATGGGAAAGAAGATGAGATTCAGTGGCAAATTGCAAAGAGTAGGAAATAAACAGAGGGAGGCCTCAGCTCTGCTGGAGACAGGAAGGGTAGTTGGTTGCATTCCTAATCCACGTGACATTAAAATTATCCTTCTAATTACTCCATCAATTTATTCTCTCTTCTTTCTGGCAGGAATTTCATTTGACTTCTTTTTTTTTTCTTCTTTTTCCCCCATGAAAAATATCATTATTTATCACCGTAAAATAAAATTTATCTGAATTGGAACATTTTATCAGATTAACGAGAAAGTAGAGACTTTCACCAAGGGGGCCGATATTTAGGGTGATTGTCAATTTGTAATTGGGAAGGATTAACTTTTCTTTATAATGTCCGTTCGAAATTATATAAAAAATAAACATGAACAAAAATAGAAATAAATAAAAACGAATAGAAAAGGCAGAAACGAACATAAACAAGTAAGAGAAACAAGAAGAAATAAAAAAATATAAATGAACAAAAAATAGAAATAAGTGATGGTTTTTATGTAATTTCGAACGGATCCATAGAAAGATGGGTTCAATTCGGATCTTCAAAGTTTTTTTTATCATAGATCTTCAAAATTATCATTGACTAATGATTAAAAAAAAAAAGTAATGTCTCGAGAAACTTTAATCTTAAATAATTGAAAGATTTTGCTACTTAGGCCATGTTCGGCAAATTGAGTTGTTTGAGTAGCGGATAGGTGTTTGTGTAATCGATAGCTATTAGATTTTAGGCTGTTAGCGGATAGACTGTTCAATTGAGCGGTTGAATAAATGTGTTCGGTAAATTTAGCGGTTGAGTTAGCTAATTATTGTAAATTGACATAAAAGGATATAAATAATTTGTCAAATATAAATGAATGAAGGGTTTTTTTGTCAAAAAATATGAAACGCTACTTTCAAATGTGAAAAGCTAATATTCTTAGCTTTTCGAAACACTACTTGAAACGCTAAAAGTTACTGCAAACGCTAGTTAAAACACTACCTTACTCGAACGCTAATATTTGGTTGATTAGTGTTTTGACTTAGTCAAAACGCTAAAAGCTACTTCAAACGTTGTTGCTAAACAAGGCCTTAGGGCGATGGATAGGAAGTAATTATATTTTCCTATTTATAAAATCTTATTTATTTCTAGCAACATATAAGATATTAATTTTTTTTATAGATCTTATCTAATAAAATAAATAAATTTAATTTTTTTAATTTTCTAACTTAACCCAATTATGTTAGTTATCAAATTAACTTCCTTCCTTTTTTTTATTTTTATCACAGTTACTAAATGAAGCTTAAGTTAAATAAAAATCTACTATTTATTTAGCATTAGGAAATAGTTCATCTCGCCAATTTAGCCAACAAATTTAACGAAATTGTTTTGAACGTGAGGGGGTATGGGGTGTTTAACATTGTGGGTTCAATTCTTTGCATCTAATTATAATAAATTTTAATGATAAAAAAATAAATTTTAATTGGAATGATTCAAATATAACTTGTTTTTCACTTGCTCTCTTTACAGCTTGTGCCCATTAATTTTGGTTAATAAATATTGCTCCACATATCATGAATATCATAAGCTCAACATAGTTTATAATTCTTTTCTTTTTTTTTTTTGCTTTAAATTACTCTAAAGCTAGAAGTTTAAAACCAACAAAAAAGGTAATTTAACTCATCATCTACTATCATAATTTAATTGAATTAACTTAAAATTTTCAATCTAGGCTACAATGATATATATGGTTGAACTGCATTAGAAAAATATTTAATAGCTTAATCAAATTAATATGTAAAAAAATAATACTAATCTCCTTTTATTTTGATAAGAAATAACATTCATATCTTATACAAATAAAAATGGATAAGATTCTATAGATAACAAATTATGATAATCTTGATATATCACCCTAAGGGTGACAATTAACAAAATCGCTAATTAAAATGTTATTATATTTTTAGAGTCATATTCTTATAAGAAGTCAAAATTACCTAATTTAATTATTATTTTTAATTAATTGATTTATTTGAAGACAAAGATAAAATATACAAGTTATGCACTCGACTTATTATGGCATAAAATTAAAGGATATGCAATCAAGAGTCAAAGACTTTATTGGTTAGCAAATATCAGAAGAAGAACAAATTAATTTCTTACTTTTTTTTTCTTGCATCAATATTTGGAACAAATATTAGCAATGTCTTTTTTGACTTTTCAAATGATGATACCATGTTATGCTAACTTGTCTGAATTATCTTTACATTATATAAACAAATACGTTACAAAAATGATCACGGTTGGTTAAGATATCCTTAAATCATACTCAGACAGTACTAATGCATTCCATTTGATATTATGTTAGACAAAAAAATTTGTTTCTTTAACAAGGTGAAATTATTAAAGTTTGTAAGAATATGTAAAAGTTCATCTGTTTAGTACAAAATAATTCTTTTTTTTTGTCGGTAACCAGATCAAATAATTACATATAACATGCTGATAATTAAATTCTATATTATTACTCACGCCGATAGTAGATATCAAAGTAATACTAACAAATTTTCAATTTTAAAATTTACCTATATATTAACTTGAATAACTACGTAAAAAATAAGAGAAATATCAAGGTTATAAATTACCTAAAATCATCCGAGTCTATGTTCGTGCAATCGTAACCTTTGATGTTCAAATTCTATAAATAAAAAAAAAGAAAAGAAATGAAGGTGGTCATATTTTTTAGACAAGGGGAAAATAATGATAGAGAGTACAAACAAAAGAATGAGTAAAACACTTTTGGTGTTTGTTTCGTAGCGAAAAGGGTGAGAAATCTTTTAGAATATAAATAAACAAGAGTGCAGGTATAGTGATTGCATGCAAAATGGTAATTATGGAAGCCACCATAAGCCCGTCAACTATAATCGTACATGTGGTATGATCTAATTTCAACCATTAAATTATATAATTTATAATTTGATTAAAATATATTTTTATTAATTTATAATATTTTGATTAAAAAAGAAAAAAATTAATCTCTTAGTTGTTTGGAAACCAATGTTCTTCTAACTTCTCGAGTTATTGGCCCTCACACTCCCGCTCCCTTCCCACCCCCACCTTCTTACTCATCAAGTTACTGGCCCTTCCCTCCGTTTACCCAGGCAAACACCATTGTTGCCGTCCCCTAATTTCCGGCGATTTTTTCAATAGTGAAAAACATAGTTTTGGTAACTCTGAATTGATAATAAATCCGCAGTTCTTTCCTTCCTTCCCACATTTGACGCTATTATCGTCAAAGTTACCATCCACTCTCCAACCTCCATTTATTCCGGCGACATCCGCTCTTGCTGATAAATAGCATGATTTGATTTGTCTCAATTTTTGTTTGGATCACTTGATATTTTTTCACTGCAGATCTGTCAATTTTTCCGGCAAGATGTTACGCCTCCCTATATCCCTCCATTTTTCCCAATTATAAGTCCCCTCCAGCCTTCGCTGTAGCTTTGCTGCCAAGTGCCGGTGATAGTATGTCTGTGTGTGTGTGTGTGAGAGAGAGAGAGAGAGAGAGAGTTATAGCATTTCGCCGGAAACAATGGAGATCAACGCAGTCATGACATAGTTGGGGGAGGGGAGGGGTTGCGTTGGGCATGGAGGACTTCGTCAATCTTCTACTTTGTTTGATTTGCATTTTTTTCTAAGTTTTAGTTGAATGAATGATTAATATATATTGAGCCAAACAATCCCTAGAAAAATATTAATCAAAATAGAAAAAAAAATAAAGAGACATATTTATTTAATGTTTATAATAAATTATATAATCTAATATATCACTTTATTATTGTTATTTGAAAAAATAATTATTTTTTAAAATTATAATGATTTTTTATTATTATAAATATAAATTAATTAAAACTAATTAAATTATTAAAAAATTAATTAATGTCCTTACATAGCAAGGGATATAACCCTAATTTATATAATAATTGGTCTCAAATCACAAATTATTGGTGACTATAATTAACTATTTACTATCGTGTTAAAAATGTGATATCTATCAATAACTATAAAGAATATTGAAAATTGAAGAAAAAAGCTCATTAAAAAGGTTTATATTTCAATTTGAGTAAAATTTTACTTTAAAATCAGTTAAAAATAAAGTAATCGTCAATAAATTTATATTGAATAGATTGTAATCCTTCTTATCAAATTTGTAAAGATCAAACTCTAATTTGTATATAATATCTCAACAATCTCCCTCTCATATATCCACAAAGCCTTTCGAGTGGAAGACTTGACCAAGGTGCAAAACCACCATCAAGAGAACACTTGCAGTGCCACTCACTCTGGTCCAAGAATACCAACCGTACTGCATCATGTATTACCCCTTCTATCCCATAACGTTAATATATACCGAAAGTATCTCGCTTCTTGCATATATGCTAACAAATTATTGAAAAAGCGAAAAAATAAGAGGTTTTATGAACCAAAATAATCATGTGAGCACCTGAAAGTATAACTTTCCAATTAAGAATTTGCACTTGTGTCCATGGTGTCTTCTCATGGTACCGCCAAGGTGTTGTCTCATGCCATCCAACCACTTTAAAAGCAAACGTGTCATTGCACAACGCTCGATCATGTTCCACCACTCTGTACCTTCGCCCACCCTAAACCATCATCGGCTCTTATACTACATGTTAGAAAGATTCAAGAAGGAAGTCCATATCAACCAAGAACCTTGACAATAAGGTCATTCTCATTAAATTTCCTCGTAGATTTAATGTGAGACTATTTCACTTAAAATTTATCGCGACACATTTTTTATGGTTAAGAACCACTCTTAAAAAAGGTCACCACTTGATGAATTAGTAGCTATCCTTTAAATTAAGATGTCTCTCTAATATAAACTACAAGTCAATTTCCAGCAAAAAAATCCCTTATGTTGGCAATATCCGCTCCCTTCATCTTGGAATCAATTAATTTAGACGCCTATCATACATAGATTCATATTTCAATGTCATTGACAGTTACATATCTCAAACTGCCAAAAGAAAAATAAATAGGAAGGGGACCAAACTAACTTTCATAAATAATGAGCTAACATGTTGTCTTGTAGTAATTGCTTCCCTATTTGGGTCTGGACTTTGACAGCTTATATAGTAGTTGGGCCACAATAGGGCAAAATTTGACAAGTTTCTAGAAGATGTATAATTAAGGTCCAGGAAAAAGAATGCCATCTCATTGCCTCCAAAATGAATTTACAATCTGAAGAGATGAAAAGCAAAAGAGAAACTTGTGAAGATCACACTAACAAAAGCACTCTACCCCGAATCACTGGAAGTAAGCAAATCATAGCCTGTAGTGAACTAAACTATAAATTCAATCATGCAACAGATACCTTCCTAGTAGACCACCTCTTTTTGGCGTTCTCTATTGCCTCCTCCCTTCTTCTCAAGAGCTCCCGGAAACACTCATTGTACTGGGAATCAATAGCATCGAGCTCCTCCTTCAGCTCCTTGTTGCACTGATCTTTTTCCGACAGAGTTAGAGAAGATATGCTTGACAAGCTCAAACCATCAAACGACCCACTGCATTTGTTCACAATTGAGCACACATAAGAATCCCTTCCGCCACAAAATAGTAGGAGCATAGCAATATAAAACAAATGCGAAACAAAAAATTTCAAAACAAAAACATGTTCGAGAATTTAAACAGAAATCAACAGGCAGTGATGGCGGTCAAATGACTTACGCATTTGAGAATTTACAGAAATCCCCAGTACTGGAGCCAGGATCCAGGGAGTAATCTACTGACATCGCCGAAGCAATAGATCCTTGGACACCTTGGTCTTTCTCAGTCCCACTTCCCTCTGGTGAAAAGTTAGCCAACCCAGAGCTCAATGAGTCCAAACCACTGCGTGAAGAAGATAATTCCTCAAGCGACCCTTTTGCTTCTGTGAGATTATAGTCATATGAAGGCTTATAGTGAGGCACAAGTCCTGCAATTAATTCCTCCATCAACTGAGCGATTAAGACAACATCCTTCTTCAATAAGCGGAGATCTTCAGACAATGCCTCAACCATCTCACCCGCAATTGACATTGTCGTATCAGTTTGAAGGTAAAATGTGAAATGCACGTTATTTGCATGGCCTGATTATTAAAAAAAAAAAAAGCTCACTCAATATCGTTAGAATTGATACAAACTACCAGAAGTGATCAACCAATTAAACATACCATATATATCAGCAATGCGGAGGGTCATTGAGATCGAATTGTCATGTTCCAACACTCCCATTAACTTGAAGGTATGGATGTCATTAACCTTTACAAGTTCCAAGATTGAAGGATGGAGAGGAGCTTCACAGCTGCTTCTCATACATGAGCTGCTCGATCCCTTGCTTCCACCAAGGTCGGAATCAATTAGATGATCTTCAGGCATTGACAAACATGCTGACTCAGGCGCATTTAGCACAAAGGGGAGAGGATTTCGCACAGCTGAACTACTTGATACAAGAAATGGGTCGTTCAAGAGCTCCTTTGCTGATGGTCTCGAGGATGCTGGGACCAAGCATTTCTCTATGAATTGCTTCATCTCTGGGTCAGTCACCTTATTAAGGGCGACAGGCTTCACACCCTGGAAGAAATTCCATTAGGGGAACATCATATTTTTTAATGACACCTTATCACACACCAGATGCTATACGTACCGAAATGACTTTCTTGTAAATCTGAGCTGGATTTTTGCATTCACTATAAGGGTAATCACAAGTTACCATCTCCAGCATACACATGCCGAAAGAATAAACGTCGACAAGTTCATTGTATTCCTCTTCATATAGCTCTGGGGCCATGAATTCAGGTGTACCTGCATCACACCACAACAATTACTGCCTCAAGCAGGGCAGGGAATGCTGGTTCAAAGTGCAGCAATTCCATACACACTGAACACCAATAATGAAACGCAACCATACCAATGACACTCCGAGCAGTAGGTTGCTGCATAACAGTTGCTAATCCTAGATCCCCGATCTTAACTTCACCAGTGTTTCCATTCACAAAGACATTATCACACTTCAAATCTCTGTGTATGATACATGGCTGATGAGTATGAAGATATTGTAAACCTTTTAGAATCTGCCTTGCCCAGTTTTTGATAGCTTTCATATCAACACTCTTATGTTTCTTGCGGTACCTTAAGAAATTGAAAAAAGGGGTAAGCACAAATGCGGCAAACCTCTAGAACAGATTTTCCAAAGGCAAAACATCGGCGAAAGAACTCACTGTCGTAGGTTCCCAGAAGTGAATAGCTCAGTGATCATGTTGATGGTCATACTATTATCGTCCACCCATGAGTGATAACATCTGATAATATTTACATGTTTAAGTGACTTCAGAAGATGGACCTCTGAATACAACCTCTCCAACTTCTGTGATGACTGCAGCACTTCATCAATGTCAACTTGATTCCAAGCAACCTCTATCCCATTAACCTCATCAAATGCCTTGTAGCTAGAAACAAACCAAAAAGTCGAGGGGAAAAAAAAGTAAAATCAGTTTGGACTCCAACATATAAATGGGGCTTACAACTACCTAATTTTAACTGACAAACAATACCCAAAAAAACCAAAAAGAAAAAAAAAACAAAGGGAATGAAACATAAAATCAGAGGACTGGGCAAGGAATCATACACAGTCTTGAATGCTCCCCTCCCCAGGATTTCATTATACTGAAGGGCAAGAGACAACAAGAGAAAACAAACATTATCACAAATAAATAAAGGTATAATAAACAGGGAAAAATTGTAGGATGCAAAATCCAAGAACCAAACTCGAAGAACGCCAACGCCATCAAACTCTAGTTCTGTATTAGTACATACATATTAATTTGGCAGCCACTAATAACCAGAGAAATTTTAAAATGAATAATGAACTGAACAAAAAGAAATCAGAGGGACAGACATGCATTAGACAAAATGAAATATAAGGAATTCGTTAATAAGCAAAATTAGGCGTAATTAATGAACAATCGTGAGTTGATGAAAATGAATACAAATATAAGAATTAAGGAATAAACATCGTATCCCAAGCAAGACGAGAGTTTTCTGTTAGAAATTAAAGGGCGGGGCGGGGGAGGCAATTAGGGTTAAATCAGAGAAAGATAAGGAATTGTACCCTAATATATCGGCCAGTAGGATCTCTCCCAGCAAAATCGTCGAAATCATCAGAGACAGGCTTCGGTATGAAACTAGAATTATACGAATCCATCACTGACGAACAAGAAGGAGAAACAAATGAACAGAAAGAAACCAGAGAGTTCCGAAAACAAGGGATCAAAGAACTTCGATCAAAAGCAATGCTCCTTCAGAAAACGCTTCGCAAGCGATCAAATACGAGTCGAAGGCCGATTTGAACCCGAGTCGGCAAGCGAGCAAATCCATCTCGGAAGAATCCAATCGCAAATTCAAGGCTCGAATTTCCATCGGCGGTGCAATCGAGAATCGTAACCCAGTCATACCAGCCCTAGAATCACCATATCACGATAACCGAATCGAAAAACCCTAAGAAGAAAGAACGATTCAGAGAGAGGAAAAGGCGGTCTTCAACTCTGCGCAAACCCTAGAATTGATCGGAATTAGGGATTCTGAGTGCGATCTTCGGAAGTGCGAGGAGAGAGAGAGAGAGAAAGAAGGAAAAAGGTAGTTTTCGCGTGGAAGTGGAATGAGGGAACCTTCTGCCTTTTTAAATATTGTTGCCGCGGGGCGGTAGTCTCTCTCTCTCTCTCTCCTCAAAACCATCAGTGGCTCCGTCAACGTGGACCGAAACAAACAAAGAGACCGAAGGAAACAAATCAAATCAAAATCAAAAATAAAAAGGAATTACGATTGAGCTTCAAATTTTAGTTGTGTAATAATCTAGTCCAGGTACCATGGATCGGTTTACACAGAAAATAATATCTTTCATTTTTTTTCCAATTAAATAAATTTTTATTTTTATTTTTCAATCTAAAGTAACTGAATTATAAAAGATCATATCGTATATAATATAATTACAATAGAACAAAAATATTAAAAAAATTTAAACATAAAATTTAATGTAATATAAACTTAAACTTTTGATGTTAAGTCAAAATTTCGATAAAATTAAAAATCATAAAACTTTAAAAAAATTAATTAAATTAAAAATATGTATTTTTTAATCAACTGTATGTATTTTTTTAGTGTGCATTATTTTAACTATGATTATTTAATTTTTTTATGTAGGAATTTAGGTTGATTTAATTGATTTGCTTTAATTCAAATTATTTTTGGATCTCTAATATTTTTGACGTATTAAATGGGTCAATAACTGCCCGAATTTGAGTTCAACCAAACTATTGATCTTTATTTGAACTATTTGCTTCATTGGAAAAAAAGTTAGGAATCGAAGTTGGACAAGTACAAATTTGAATTAAATTGCATTGTGTGTGTTATATATTAGATGGAAACGCATGATCCCTGCACAGGTATAACTTTCGGGTATGCATATATATATATATATATATATATATATATGTACATAATGCTATGCCATTTTTAGAATAGTTGATATTTATTCATTAAAAAAATAATTGATCGAACATTTGCACCAGATATACTTAACGGAAAAGTCAAACCCAACAAGCAGAAATTTTAATATGAACACCGTAAAAATAAAGCAACCTTCATATGTCAGCTAACATAGTCGGTCAACTAAAACTATTTATCTAGCAATCCAAATAGAGATACGATTAGATCATTCAGATTTCAACCATGGATGCTCTTTGGAACATTTTTCCAACACTTGCACCAACCAAAAAAGAAAACGGACAAACCTTAACCATAAAGTTATTATACAGACAGTAATTTCTAACATACCTTGATATAAATTATTTTATACATGAAAAAGCTGGACTTAGGAGGTTTTTGATTTTGACATTCACAGAAGAAAATACATCTCTAGGTCTACTTATAAGGCAGACCAAATTACCGTATAATTTTACTGAACCACAAGCAGATATGATTAGGATAAAGCACAGGGTCTAAAATAGTCCAGTGAGTTGAACTTAAGGGCCTGTTAGAATTAGCTTTTATAAAAATAATCTCACAACTGCTAATCATAATCAATAAATCATAATCACTAGGTTTAGCAGCTAATTCGAACAGTAAGTCCAAGTCCAAGGTAGGCTAGAAAATCACAGGCAGATATGTTTGGAATAAAGCACGAGGTTTGAAATATTCCAGTGAGCTGAACTTGATAGGTCCAACTCCCACCAGTGTATCTCTGCTCTCAGTGGGAATCAAGGTCAGAACACTTGAGGACACAAATTAGCTAATGACTGCATATAATGATAAAATCTGGGGAAAACTGGAGTCAACAGCGGTATGAAATTCACCATATTGTAATAAACAAGTGGACCGATGAGAAGGTGGCCAGAAAACTAATAACTAGATAAAGTGAAGAATTTTCTCGTGAGTTTTTTCCACATTTACAATACATCCCCTTTATCTGGAGTGAAAACCTTATCAAGTATAGAGTCTGTTGAACTTGAACCAATTATACTGTGACACTAGAATTTAGCACCAAGGATATTCATCAAATATTCTCCCAGCCCAGAAATGGGAATTACTTGCAAATCTATGGATTGGTGACAGATCAAGATTACTTATTTCGAATAAGAGAATCCGGTCGATTGAGAGGAACATTAAGAAACTAGTCTACTCCACTTGGTTCTCAAACAATCTTTCATGATAAAAGAAGAAACTACTTTTTCTCACTAGTTTGGCTCCACGAAAAGACTTGCCTGAGGATGCAAGCCTGCTTCTTTCAGAGTCAAGGAAAGCTTTTCCGGGCCATAAACGGTTCGCGGGAAATTGGACACTAGGCTGTAGCTTTCGATGTTGGAGCAATCTAGAGAATCAACATAGTCGTATATAGACTGGATGGTTGCTGTGCTGTGAAACCTCCTCTCCTTGCGTTCTCCAGTAGGGAATCGTACCAAAACCTGATTTGTTTTTGAAGTATTGTAAATCGTTAGATGTAGCATATTCATACTTAACCAGCCATTTCTATGACAAAGATCACTGTGAAATGTAAGCAAAGGAAGACGATATATTAGAAAGAAGCTAGAATGAAACAGTAAAGAAATCACATGGAAGTCGTCCTGGAAACAATTGATGAGTAACTGAATTAGAAAGGAATAAGCAGGAGTTCAAAATTAGGTTAGGGTTTACCTGAGTAACATTAGGTCCTTTTTCTGGTTCAACACCCAGGGAAAGAGCTTTTTCCTGCCTTCTACGAGCCAACGCAGCTTCTCTTTCAGCTGCTTCACGTGCTTCTCTTTCACGGGCTTCTTCTTCCTCCTTGCGTTTCCGCTCCTCTTCAGCGCGTTCCCTGTCAAGCCTCTCCTGTTCTTCTCTCCTCTGCCGCTCCCTAGCCTGAGTAGTAGATAAGCATGAATGAAAAAATCAGACAAGAATGCATACAATGAATTGCCCGATAGCAACTCCCACCATAAAACCACTTTAAACTATCAAGGGGTCACACTGAGTTGCATCAGGAGGAACAATCCCAAAACACTGTTATCATAAATTGTAGGCAAGCATCTTAAGATAATTACGACATTTAAAGTCCTTTGAGGTCAACCAAAGAGCTAAAAAAATGAATAAAAAGGAAAGAATCAGAATCAGGCCCACAAGCAGGAATACATCTCTTCCTTGTCTGTCTGAATCCAATGCATGTTTTTAACCACAATATTTTAACCAACTTGTTCAACAACGCAAATTAGGACCATGAGTGAGACGTGATACCATGGCTCAATCTAATCCTCCTGAAGGTTGCATAGGCTCACTTCAAAAGAACATAATAAAGGAAAAACTAAGCGACAGGAATGATAATACAAAGGTAAGACAGGCGATCGAAATGGCAAAAGCAAAGCATTTTGGTGTACGAAGGCCACCTGATCAGCTTCTAGCGCAGCTCTGTAAGCAGCATCTTGCTCCTCTCTCAAACGCATATTGGTTCTTCTCTCCTCCGCTTCAAGCCTGGCTGAGACAAGAACAGGTGAAGTTTCTTCAAGAACTCTTTGTAGTAGAGAAAGCATCTCTTCAGGAGATCTTGGACCTTCAATCTGCAGCAGAAAAAATAATAGAGAAGTTCAGGGAAACAAATAGTCACTATGGTACTTCACAGCATAAGATGCTTCAAAAACAAGCAGAATCTGCATATTCTGCATACACAACCAAAATCCAGTGATCAAAACACCAGCAGCCAGGCTACTGGCTAAGTAAACAAATGCTAAAAAAGAGAAAATAAGTTCATAGAATCCCAAAAGGATCATGTCATGATCAGCATCCAAACCTCAAGAATGTTTTATGCTTACTGCACACTCCATTGCCCATATAGACAAACACATATTGACCACAATAAAGACATCAGAACTAGTACTACTAGATTTCCAGTCAAAATACCTGACGTCCTCAACAACGGATTCTAAAATCTAAGTGGAAACTAACGACATATAGACAAACACGGGATGTCAAAGAAATCTAACATGCAGCAGAAAAAATAATCGAAAAGTTCAAAGCAAACAAATAGCCACTGTGAAAATTCGGAAAATATGATGCTTTAACAGCAAGCACAATGAAGAAATCTAGCATATTCTGGATACATAAAAAATATCCAGGGATTGAAATACCTGCAGCCAGGCCACTTGTTAAATAAATCAACTTCCTAAAGAGAAAGAAAATAAGTTCTTGTGACCCCTCGAAGGATCATCTTATGATCAGTAAACAGTTCTGTGAGTGCCCACTGCATGCTCCATCACCCAAGGACCATGCATGATCAGATTAAGGATTTCAAAAGAACAGTCCCTAGGTTCCTGCCAAGTGCCAAAGTACCTGAAGTCCTGAAGAATGGATGCTAAAATATAAGAGACCAAGACACTATCACAGTTGGTGTGAGGGTGAGGGAGGATAGCAAGCCCATAGTGGAAACTTACTCAGGGCACCTCACGGCTAATTCAGGCCCACGAAACACAATCTGAATTCTATATGTGTTCTCTATGTTTATATTTATTTGGGGATGACTTCTATGGTAAGTAACCCTCCTAAATTATGAAAATAAATCTCCCTACTTGTCCTAAGGACTGTGGAATCAAATCCTAGTTTGTCAAATAAGCACTTGAGAAGTTGTTTACTCCGGATGCAATTCTCCTCTCCACAAACCCAACTAGCGTAATAGAATCATTGCATGTTGTTGAAGATGCTAGATTTAGCAAACTTTTTAGGTGAAAAATATCCATGGAATTGTTGCAATAAAAAAGTTTGTAACTGATATAATTTCCAGTCTCAGCCATAAACTTAGCAAATTTTTAGACAGATAGCAAGTAGATGTCATATTGTAGGTGAAAACATGTTTTCCCTGATATAGTTTTCCAGTCATAATATCCAGGGAAAACAATGGTTAAAAGTGCACCCCAGGTATTTGAGGGAAGAGCAAGTAGATGTCACAGTGTGACTATGTTTTCCCTATTAAAATGTTCTATTGAATTAGGCCCATTCAGGTTATTATAGAGAGTAATTAAGAATACAGTATGGTATAATAACAGTGTTCCACAATCACGCTTCAAGATCAAGACAATCGTGCCAATAAGGTCATAAAACTTTAGAAGGATTGGATATATAGAACTTCCTGTGAGGTCTGAAAGGTAGAATAGTTAGAACCAACAGGGAATCCAAAATGAAGGTTATTACACATGATTCATGGGATTTTCAAAAACTATGTGAGAAGTAGCCACATGACATCTATATACTTCTACTGGCCATCCAGAAAGTTTATGAATGTCTGCACTCTGCAGTGCCATTCTAAACCATATAGAATACAATTGTGTACCACCAAAATAAGCATTTCTCCAGCCATTTTAGAATCACTTTTTAAAATCTAAATGGTGCCAATGAAACCATTATGCTCATTGAATTGCTTAGAGGAATATTTAGAAGGTAATTGGAGGTTTAGAAGGTACAATGGCAAAGTATAAAGAAATTATTGTATACAATTATATGACATTTTTGAAAAAATGTATGAAGAGTTTTCAAATGGCGAATGTGCTCCTACTAACCTATCAAAATGTTATACAGCATTGTAAGATTTGGATGATTTAAAGGTATTGCATATGACCAGAATAGCCATTTTTGAGGCATTTTAACTAACGCTATTGTACACTGTTTTCAATAGTTTAGGGAAAATGTCAAAGAAGTGGTTAAATAGACTAACAGAGACCATTAGCTCCATTTCATACCTCTTAAGGCCTTAAGAACGTTAAGATCATTTTAGATTGTTTAAAGTGCATTTCACACCTTCATAATGCCTATTTTTCGAAATTTTTAAATCATATTTCAAACAAAAAGAGTGTGTAAAGCCACATGCTCAAGTAAATTTTCTGGAGGACGTGTAGAATGTTTGCAGAGGTTTTGGAGGTGAATTACCAAAGTCTCTTGGCAGCCCAAATAAATGGTATTACACGATTTTTTTTTTTTTCTTCTTCAGGGATGAACCGGTCGGTTCAAAAGGTTGTTAGTCTAGTATTGTGACTAACATAGTAACTACGTGCTCCCACTAACCACTCAAAATGCTTTCCAATAATTTATCTCCACTATAGATAGTTTAGACAGTATTACAAGTCACCACAATGTCCACTTATGTAGTTTTCATCAATCGGCTTTCAAAATCTAGAAGACAAAGCCAAAAAACCTATCATTCTCATTGAAATTCTACATAGGAAGTAGCCATGCTAGAGCAACCCAAGAGTTTTCATAGGTAGAGTGGCTATAGCCTCCCTAAGGCCTAGAAATGAAGACTATCATCCGCAACTTTTGCAGTTCTTCAAAAAAAAAAGTCCAAAAAGATCTCCAATGATGATTTTGTGCTCTTATTGATTTGAAGCCTCAAAATGTTGTATGTTATCCCAGTTCACTTTGAGGGTATCACATGCCACCATAATGTCTGCTTTTGTGGCATTTTGAATCACTTCAAAATCAATATAACAATGTCAACGAGACTATCAGGGTCACTAAAGTCATTTACAGGAAATTTAAAATGTATTAAAGACTAAAAAGTTCCAAAGTTATCCTAGTCAGAACTTTTTAGGGCCTGGGCTATATACAATTTATGGGTTCAGGATAAGATTGCTACATTCTCTTCTATCACACCATGTCTAGGCGGGACCTGGAAGGTATGTGTTTGGGTTTGGATTTGGATTTGGATTTGGAAAAGAATATCGAAGAATTGCAAATAATGACTATATGCATTTACTAACCAGTCAAAAAGTGTGACTATTTTACAACCATTCTAGATTATGTGATGTGCATAGCATACTTGATAATATGCATTTTTGCATGTTTTGGAATGAAATTTTGAGATAGTGATAATGAAGCCTTATGTCCACTAAATTGTTTTAACCACGGGAAGTTTCCGAAAATACCAATACTATTTAGTTTCTTCTAAGCTACCGAGCTAGGAAATAGGAAAAGGCCTAAGAATGTCATCAGAAGATTCATAAGTACACTAGCAACATTGGTACCCTTGACACAAAGGATATCATACAACATTTCACCATTTCTAGAAAGATGTCCAAAAGATTGTAATGAACAACTATGTGGTTCTATCTACCTCTTAAAATGTTCTACAATATCTTAGAAACATTGTCATAGTCTAAATTGTAATGTGTCCATCATAATACCCTGTTTAGGGCATTCTAGAGTCACACATCAAACCATCACAATTATAAACTGCATATGGGGAAATTATAAAAGGTCTTCAATGCAGTACTTAAAGCCTCACAAAACCCCCAAATAAATATCTATTGTACATAACTTTTAAAATTTTCAGTAAAAAATAAAATGTCAAAAAGCATGTGAATGATCACTATATGCTCCCAGCTCCCACTAACCCATCTACATGTTTTAGGGTATTTACAACCAATCTAAACAATTTAAAGAGTACTGCAAGACTAATTCCCAATTTATTATAGATTAAACCATCACAATTATAAATTGCATATAGGGAAATTATAAAAGGTCTTCAATGCATTACTAAAAGCCTCACAAAACCCCAAAATAAATATCTATTGTACGTAACTTTTAAAATTTTCAGGAAAAAATAAAATGTCAAAAAGCATCTGAATGATCACTATCTGCTCCCAGCTCCGGCTAACCCATCCACATGTTTTAGGGTATTTACAACCAATCTAAACAATTTCAAGAGTACTGCAAGACAATAATTCCCAATTTATTAATGTTCTGGAATCATACTTCAAAATCTACAAGATATTCCTACTGAAGCCATTATCGCTATTGCAATTATTTCGAGGATACACAAAAAGTCCTAAGAGGTTATAGAGGTATATTAGACAAAGTCCCTTGAGATCCCCAAAACTAAGGCTATTGTAGATCTAAAAGGACATACACTTCCCACGGCCTCACATATCTGTGTCCGATGCACTGACACTCTTGGAAACTCTTTAGAAATGCATGACGGGCACATTGACGGCACAATGGATTGGGGTATGTTAACTGATAGTTGTAGGATGTACACATTATGAGCTATTTGTTATTGCTTTCATCCAACCATGTCCTCTCCAAGGCTAAAACCATAGAGGAAAGCATAATCACGTAGGTAATGGAAAAATATATATTCTAATCACTACGTGCCCATTATACGTGTCGTGTCCCATTTTTTGAAAAATCATGTACCCGAGTCAGGTCGGGTCACGTATCGGTGTCCGTGCTTCTTATTGGACTTATCATCATTCATTTTCCTAGATTTGTCATGTAATAATTTGATAATGATAAAAAAAGGGGGTTACTACTTTCTACCATCATCAACTTTGACCTCTAATGATGGGTCATGGACTAACAAAATTGATATATTTGAGAGAATAAGCGGATGAATTGAATAACTATCATGATGGAAAGCTGAAATACTATATGTTAACTGGTGCTCCAGCTTCGCTAGTATGGACAAAGCATCAATGAGATATAATTAGTTTTACAGAAACTGCATGTTTAATCATCAACCATAAAAACACAATAAGATCCTGCCACAAGTAGAATCCATTTCATAATGACACATTTCATACAACAAACACACCATCTATTTCATCATTGACGAGATTTTTGAATGGTGGATATCAAAAGGCAAAATTCAAAAATCAGAATGATATTTCAACATCCATAGCCTACAACCAACAAATTCAAAAGTGAAAACCTGAACAAATCAAGTAATATTCAAACAAAAAATCACTAAAGGCCAAGCCAATCAGATAATCTAGCATATGATTCCAAGGCAAAGAAGACACCAAACTACATTACCTAATACACAAAATACTACAATGATAAAAGTAGATCTACAAATTTACAACCAAGAAACAGCTCACAACAAATCAATACATAACAACCCAAACTATAGCTCCATTAGCAAATATATTTGCATAAACAACCAGCTGATTCACAAATGCAATACTATTACTAGGTACACTCAGATGTGCAGTTAGTCCGATTCAACATCTACAAGACCTTGATAATCAACATATCCACACTTGCCGAAACTAAACCTTCCATATACTCTAACACAGTGTTTGTATTGAGGGGAGGCAGGGGGAGGAGAGGGGAATCAAGTTCAATTAATTTTAATTACCCTTGTTTGAGAAAACTAAGTGAGGGAGAGTGAAGGAAGGGAGGAGGAATGTTTCTTTCACCCCCATTCCCCTCCATTAACCCCATTTTTATTCCCCACCAAATGAGGGGAAATGGAGGGAGGGGAAGTTTTTGACTATTCTCCCTCCTTCCCCTCCATCCCTCATATTGACATATCCAAACAAGGGGAACATAACTAACCTTACTTACCTTCCTTTCCCCTCCATTACCTTTCTCTCTCTTCCCTCCCTTCTTTAAATTCAATTCAAACAGACTGTAAACCTTGGCCAACTCTTGCCACTAATTCACACACCACCCACCCCAAAGCAGTTCAGATCAACTTAACACGACATCAAACAAAGATTTCACAACTATTACACTTCAAGAAAAATACCAATCATCCAAGAAAACCAAAAATACATACCTGTTGAAGCAAAGCGATTCGTTGATTTGTAGCAGCCATAACCACAGCACAGAAGGGAAACCTAGAGGCCTTCAAGCTATTACTCATCTTAAATCCCTCACTAGCACGAATACTCCCACCCCAAGCCACAAAATTCTCGTTCACAAAAGCAGCAAATGCATCATTACACAACGTCCTCTCACAGAAAACTGGCGTATCGGGATGATCCGGCGAGTGCAAGTACACAAACAGCAACTTATACGCATGCCGCGACCTCTGCAAGGCATCCATGAACCCTTCCGAGACGAAATTCGGCCTCGTAGGGAACCCATACTCTCTCTCAAACGCTCGCACGAACTCCATAGCCTCGGCGGCCGAAGGCGACACCGAAACCAACGGACTCGCCGACGAATCCCCCGGCCGGCGAGCTCCGATGCCTAGCATTCCGAGCGAGTAAGACAAGACTCCACCGGCAGCCCACATCCCGAGTCCAACCGCGCCGCTGATTAACCCTAGGCTTCCGGAAATGACAGAAACCGGCAGCGTAATGAGCTTCCACGCCAAATTCGAGCCTCCGTCGGCGACGGCGGAATCAGACCTCGCCACGGCGGCACTAGGATCGGAATTCTGATGCGATTGGCCGCTGCTGCCGACATCGGAGGGAGGTTCGGTGTGGTTTCCAGTGAAGGCGGCGATGGCGAGCTCGAGATCCCAATTGTGAGCGGCTAGGATCTCAGTGCATAAATCTGTGTCCTCTAGGCCTGTAATGGCTTGAAAATACGCCAATTTATCGTTGGAATCCACCATTATCACACCCTGTTTCTCTCTCCTATGATTGTTGGAGTTTTTGGTGAAATCTGAAGCGATTTAGCCCTTCGGCGCCAGCAAGTGTTGAACCGGGTGTTCTCTCTCTAGCCTCCCTCCCTCTCTCTCTCTCTCTCTCTCTCTCTCTCTCTCTCTCTCTCTCTGCAATTTGAGAACTGAGAAGGGTGTGGGAGTGGGAATCTAATGTAGTGAATGAATTTTGGCAATTGTTGTTCACCAGAAGTTTATTTATGAAATGAAGAAGAAAGGTCTTCGACTCAGTGCGGTTGAACTGATGACTGGCTCTGCCTTACCCCAATTCCCATTTCCCATTTCCCAAGCGTCCATATCTACCAAATCAACGCCGCAAATTGTCATTTAACATAAAAATATTACAAACTCGTTAATTATTTTTCTTTTATTTTATGATGTTATCTTCTTTACTTATAAAATCGGATTACAATTTGTCTTTCTTCCATCGTAAACTTTCTACATTTGTGAAATTCAAGAAGTTGTTTTTAAAGAAAATAAGCGTCAAAATCACTTAAATTAACTTTCGATGATACAAACTCGTTAGTATGGATGCAAACTCTTAAACGATACTCTCATAATAAGTTATTGTACACATTGTTGACTTTAGGCCACATGTTATGCTATAAGGCTATCCTTTTGACGATGATTGCAGAAATAGAGGGTTTTGATATTTAAAACAATACTACCTATTTATAACGCCTTAGGTTAATAGATTTCATAACATTATATGTACATTAAAATTTTAATCATTCCAACTCACCTTCCACTTCATTCTACTTCAACTCGGTTTGTCGGTTAGCGAAAACCACTAGGGGGTTCATCAAAATCAACTTTGATGGATCAAAATCATCTTCGACAGCTAGCGGGAGGATTCGTGATTAGAGGTGGGGACGGAAAATTTATTCAAGCTCGGAACAACTAATTTGGGACCAGACTTCGGTGTTGGTAGTCGAAGCTTACGCTATGCGGAATGGGGTAAGAGCGAGCAGTACAAGCGGGTTTTCGATCAATTGAATTGGAAGGAGATAATCAAGTTGTGATTAAAATTATTAAAGGAGAGATGTGGATACCTCGGGAAATCCAAACACTCATCGAAGACACACGTCATTATCTTCAAAGATGTGATCATGTTGTCATCCGTCATACATTTAGAGAAGGAAATAGGGCCACCGATTGGGTGGCCAATGTGGTCTCTGTATTTCTTCTTCTTTATTTTGGTCGATTTTCCTTCTTCTTCTTTTCTCTCCATTTTAATGGAGGACAACTTGGGTAGAAACCTTGCGAGAAGGGCTACCTGTTAGTTGTTGTACTTACCCTTTCAAAAAAAATGTACATTAAAATTTTGATAGGAAGTCCATATGAGTGTCACATAAGATGTTTATGTGACGATATCTTATAAATATAATATTTATGTAAACAGTATATTTGATTATGTGATTTATTTAAAATTGTATACCATGACTTAGTTAATTATACTAATCTAAAAACTAATTTTTTTTACATTCAAACATTACCATTTTATATATACATTAGTATACATTTTCATAATTTATAAAATTTGGACAAAATCAATATAAATGTTGGTTAAAAAAAATGACTATATAAGTTACACGTAAATGGACACATGTAATAATCATATAGAATTATTTAACTAAATAAATGTTCATCTTAAGTTAAGTTAAATTAACACAATACTATATTTAAAGAAAATAATACATTTAAAAAAGACATATTCTTTTGAGTTATCAGTTAAAAGACAAATTTTTTTGGTTATTTTGTGTAAGCTAATTAAAACTGATAGGACATTTGCATAAGATTCATGGACTTTCTTTTATTTGATTTTTCAATGAAAAAGTTTCAAAATTTGTAAATAAACAAACTTTAAAATTTATAGATTTTGAGGTTGGGTTTTGAGGATGCATTAAAGTAAATATTTTTTTTTTCATATTTTACAGTTTCGAAATATGAGATTGCAACATGTACACTCCACATAGGCACAATATGGAGTATATATAAAGATATTTGGGTACCAGGTGAATGTTGACCTAGTGACAAGCGTTGTATACTTGACTCTCTTCATTAAGGTTCAGACTTGGGGAGAAACAATTTCCTTAATCATCATCATCCCACCATCAAGATATATAATACATGGCCCAAATCATTAACATCTACATGTTGTTTAGCATCTTATTCTCTTCATCCAAGCATATAAATAGCATAAGTTTATGTTATACTTTCGACAATAATTTTATTTATGTAGGTTATAAAGTTTAGATTACGTTAAGAGTAATGTATTTTTGTACATAAACATATCGAATTATAATAATGAATTTAGATTCAATTAATATATAAATGAAACATTAATTATATAAGAGATATAAATTACATCATTATCTAACGAGAAATCTCCAAATCTTGATACAGATTGATTCAAGTGGTTTTGCACTATTGTTTTCTTTAAATAAGGTTTCATATTCGAGTCTTATGAAAATAAAAAATATATATATGATGAGAGAACTCTCTTCCTTATAAGCTAATAATAGTTCGACTTTATTTATCATACGGGTAATCTAGACCCAAAAAAAAAAAGAAGAATTAAGTCCAAATGTACAGATATTGAATGGAAAAGCAGATGGAACTTGGAAGCAGCCTAGCACGGTGAGGAAGTAGCAAGAACACCCAGGACACCTCCAGAAAGGGACTTTTTATCAAAACACACCACTAGAATGTTGACGTTTTTTTCCATCCATCTTATTTTTGTTGATCTCATCTCTGGGCAAACCCTGAAAACCATGCATAAATAAGCACCTGTACCCACTAATAAAACCCAAAATAGAGTAAGCACATCAGGCATTAACATTAATACCTTCCACTCTGATAGCTTCTTGTCTGTTCAGGAGAACTTGGATCAAGAGCGAATTCTATTTAGCTGGTGGAAATGGTGCTGCAGAACGATATAGATCTGCTGAACCCGCCGCCAGAGCTGGAGAAGAGGAAGCACAAGCTCAAGAGGTTGGTGCCTTCCCGAACTCCTACTTCATGGATGTCAAGTGCCCGGGTTGCTTCACCATCACCACTGTATTCAGCCACTCTCAGACCGTCATCACCTGCCCAAATTGCGGGACTGTAATCTGCCAACCCACAGGAGGCAAAGCCCGCCTCACTGAGGGTTGCTCATACCGCAAGAAGGGTGATTAACCATTCTCGTTCCCGACTACTCATCTTCGGATCAGAATTGAAAGCAAAATCTAGCAACTGTACCTTGTGACAATGCTTAAAGATGAATGGGTTGAAACAGTTGCTGTTGTTAGTTCTTCTATGTCTTGTATGTACTAGTCATCATGCAATAAACTCAGCTCATAGCCTTCAGAGCTTTTTGTTCAATAGTATATGATTTTCTTACAAGATAATATGATCGAAGTTTGTGGTGGTTGTAAACTTGGACCACCCTAAACCCGGAAAAGTGAAACCATATTGGGAGTCGTTATACGTCATCAAATTTTGAAGCACAACCGTGCAAAGAAAAAACAAAAAATCATAGCAAGGCCTAAACTGATATAACCTACTTTGTGGCTACAGATAAGTTTGTTCCAGAGTTTCTGGAAACAGTAATCTGATTGCAAGAATGTCAAACTGTCAAAATTTTAATGCTTTCCAGATGTCCAGCCAGTAATTACTGCTAATTAACAACCTAAATCAGACAACAAAAGATTGAAGAAATGTGGATGAACAAAGGTACTTCTCTCGCTTCACTTTACTGAAGTGGGGGGAGGAGGGAATTCTCTACATTTGTAAAATGCGGGAAAACTTCATTTACTGACCAAGAACACTCTACAAGGACTGGCCCTCAGTACAAGGAGGCAATACGATGAAACTTAGTGCATAAGTAGCACAGCTGAAAGACAATAGCTAGTCACAACTCACTACTAGACCTCCTCGATTAGAGTCTTGCTTCTGTTGTTTGCCTTCTCTGTCTTCAATGATCTATTGCCTTGGTAGTCCATTGATGAAGCTTTTTCGGCCTTAACAAGTGCTGATAAGGAAGACCAAACTTCTTCTGGTTGCTCATGCACCCAACACATCATGAAGTAAACCTTCCTTGCAGCTGGTTTGAGCTTACTCTTGATCTCTGTCCTCTTTTCTTTTCTCGGTTTCTCAGATTTCAGCTCCCTCTCTGCTGCTTGGATCAGCCTTTGGAGGTCACACAGTGCACACAATAAAGCGGCCCCTCCCAGGGAAATTAACAAGGTAACATCGTCAAGAATTGCAAATCCAAATTGCAAACCTCCCATATGTTTAAAAGCTGGAGAACAAGTCTGCTCTAAGCAATATGAAACAGTTTCCAGAATGGATTCTGGTTGTGCAGCTTGACCCAAAACAGAGGACACACTCAAGACCACCATGGAAGCTCCAGAAGCATCTGATTGCCAGTCACCGTTGTACAGACGAAGGGTGAAGCAATAACTGTAGAGTATGTCAACCAGATGTATGGCAAGAAGTGGGGATGGCTCTACAGAGGTTAGCTTACTAAGTGGTGGTAATGGTGTTTCTGGTCCAGCCGGAATATCACTTTCCGGCTTACTGTCACAGTCCTTTGAGCCTGATGCTTCTTCGCTTGATATTGGCTGGATAAGCCGAGTTCCCTCCTGGCTAAGAGATATTGTCCTCGCAGAAGGCGTCAACCACCATGGCTCCCATGGTTCAATCATTTTGCTCAGTTCTCCGGAAGCTATAGCCTTTTGGAAAAGTCTTTTCTCTTCAGCATTCAAGTCATCAATATTTATTTCACCTCCTGCATGTCATATGAAATCCTCAGAGACTTAGACGAGTAATAATCTCCCAAAACAGGGCTGTTATAACTCACTTCTAGTGTACTCATGTCTTTCAAATAAGGGACAAAAATAAAAAGAGTACAGAAATTGGTGTTGTAACTTGTACAATAAAGCAAAAGATAACTAGAACAGCAAACAGGAAGAAGCTACTTTCAATGTCTCATAAGAGACATAAGAGTTTCCAGTTCTAGTTATCAACAACAGCATGTGATATCAGCAAAGTTGACTGAACATATAATGAACCAGCATCAGACTATAAAAAGATGCAGGCATATAAATGAACACACCTGATAGAACCTTTTGGACGGTTTCCTCTGAGAGAGTTGGCTCTGTATATTGAAAAGAAGAGTACAGATGAGAATCATAACACACAGCTTACAAAAGACAACAAGCACTTTCATAACGGGAACTGACCTCAGCCCCTTGAGTAACTGTAAAAACCTCACATGCCATACGAAAATCGTTTTAAGTGAAGTGATAACTAGTTAGACTCGTAACAAAATATATATCTAACTAAATAAAGCACTTTATCTCTAACAAACCTCCAGACACAAGTAACGAGTCATGTGGTTAATAAACCAAGATAAGACATTATCTAACAGTAAATAGTCCAGAAAACTCTTTGGAAAGCTTGAATTGTCCTTGTGCAAGGGAAGGAAAACAAAACAAAAAGGGTGCTCAACTGCTAACATCCCTAAGAAGCTACCAAGAACCATGATAAAAGCTCATCATACTAGCAATTAACTCAAAGACTATTTCAGGAAGTAAAGAGGAACTACAGTACTAGCAAACACCTAGAATATACCCAACATTTGAATGAAAATTATAAACTAAATATGTTACAACATCCAAAATCATATTTTTAAATTTAAGTTCTTATTCATTGTCTGGTTCATTCTATTGGGAAAATGATGCTCAGGGCTCTTTGAATTGCTTCATATACAATAAGTCATACTGGCATAATGCAATGCAACAGGTTGTTGTCATGAATCTCTTTTGCCAGCAAATCAGAATCCAGATACCAAAGTTTCTAGACTGCAAAATTGTTAGATGTGGAGAAAAAACACTGAACAGAACATAGCAGAACAATAGCATACCATCCTCATCCATGTCATCCTCATCCTCATCTTCCGCATGATATCTCTTTAGTATCTCAAGCATCTTTTTCTTGCTTTCTTGATCAGGCTGCAGCTGCTTAAGCTCATCCACAACATTGTCCCGCATAAAAGATTCAGTGCACCGAAGGCCGTGAGACTGCCACAAGATCCCGAACAAACCATCATACACTTGAAAAAAATTCAAACAAACTCATAGAAAAGAAAGACCAACCACAACTAGATGATTATGATGTTGAATGATGATCATGTAAAAGAGTAAAAGCAAACTCAAGCAATCCTAGCCTCCGAGGTTTTCTTCTCATACAACATAATATGAGAAGTACAACAATGTCGTCTTCTTGCTCCTCAACCCGTTTCCCTAATTATGGTCCAAGCCAAAAAATCAACTCCCAAAATCATTTTAACCCATCAAACTAATCAACACTCTAACATACCCATTGTCCTAACTTTGAATTATTATATTAGTTTAATCCCAAAAAAAAAAGGGTAAGAAATTAGACAAACACTTTCTTTGAAATCTACCTTCAAGCCATAAAATGATCCAGAGCTAGCATTACAATCACCAACTAAGCATTCATTACTTTTAGTTTCTTGCTCATAAGATAGATACTCAAATTACAACTAAAATGTTGACTTATTGTATTGTTTTTAGTTTAGTCCCACAAAGAGGTTAAAATAGACAAACATGAACTTTGAAACCCACCTTCAGAGCCACAAAAATGGATACTGAGCTACCATTACGACAATCACCAACTAAGGGTTCATTACTTCTGGTTTCTTGTTCATAAAGACAAACGCTTAAATCGTAACCAAAATAAGTTTCATAAATTGTGGCAAAGAGTAAAATAAAACGCATACCTTGTAGCAATGAACCGAGCAATACTTGGTATTGCATCGAGGACAAGTATATTGCGAAAATTGCTTTTGACATCTGGAATTCCAAAACAAAAAGAGAATTACACAAGCATACAGTAGCTAATTATACATCAAATTGGAAGAAAATCAACCAACTGTGGAATGAAACAGCGAATTCAGTTCTTGAAGCTGAGGAGAGAGAAGAGAGGAACATACACGCGGCATATGACGCGAGAAGCCGGGGTGACTTGGGAAGATGTCGAAGGATTCTCCGAAGTTGCTATTTTGTCCTCCATTCCTGATGCCGACTAAGCTCTGGTGAGGAGAGAGAGACAGTCTTTGCATTGCTCATAGTATGAGTCCGGAAAAACCTGGAAACTCCAATCAGGGGTTTTGGGTTTTAGACTATTGGGCTAGGATATTGGGCCTACCCAGTGGCCCAATCACTTAGTTATGATGTTAGTCCAATCATCCCTTCGGGCTTTTTAGTATTTCTGAAATCTGCCGTAAATAGATGAAATTAATTGACAAAAATATCAGGAATATACCCTCTAGTAGAATCAACGATCCTAATAAAACTTGTATTTATTGGATTGAGAAATAACTTTCATAAAAGCAAGAAACAAGAGTCTCTTAAGAAAAAGATAAACCCTAACTTTCGTAAAAAGCGAGAGAAACTCAAACTCTCATAAGGAGAGAAAATTTTTAGAAAGAAAATAATAATACCTTTAGATATTGAATTAATGAAAAAATTAAAGTAAAAGGGGCTTACCACTGACTGTAACCAAGTTAGTAAAAGATCCAAGAATCTTAAAAAAAGTAGTAAATAGAGAATTAGGGTTTATAAAGAAAGAAGAGAGAGAAGGGAAGGGGGTAGTGTCAATGTCAACAGTAGTATATTGGCTTGATACTAAATTATCGTCTCTTCTTGCGCGACTTAAAGCCATACATGCACAAATATTTGTTTGGGACTAGAAAATTCAAACTGAAATTCAAATTTATAAGTAAAAAGCCCCTCCTTTAAACACAGTGTTAGAAAGGGAGTATGATGTAGTAATTTTATATTTAGTACTCTAAATTGTGAAAATTAGAGAGATTGATTTTATTAAATAGTAAATTTAAAAATCATTAACTATCTATTACTCCATGATTATTATTATTTTTTTAAAAAAAAGGAGGACAAGTTTAAAAGGGAGAAAAAGAAGTGAAGCAGAAAAATCAAAGGTTTAATTTGAAGAAAGTAGGAAGTGGGTGTGGGCGGGGCAAAAGGATAAATAATAACAATATATAGCTTAAGTTACAAGGCAAAATGATGAAGAAGGGGGCCTACATACAATAGAAGGTTTTTATGGCCATTTGGCCACCATTGCCTACCCAAGTCACCACATATTCATACCCATTCAGTAAAATAGTACTATTACTTTACTACCACCCACCTTTTACGTCGGCCGTTGCATTTTTATTTTCGGTCCGACCACAATTATTACACTACATTTCATCTTGTTAGCTTGCAGTAAACACTCATTCGCCAACCAAGACTAGTTCATTCAAAGTTCCGCTCGTAAATAGTCGGGTTCGGGTTGAATTTGGATTGGATAAATTGGTTAAAGTTTAAAATTTGGCTAAATTTTTTGATTGATATCCGTTTTTTAGATTGAGACAAATCATACGGACTACGGATCTAGACAAAGAATCCGGACGAAAAATTTATAATCGGACCCGTTTTTCTCGAGTCGGATAAACTTTGCAAGAGCTAGTTCAAGTGATTCAATTTTATTCTTCTCAAATGAGATTCGGTTTAAATAGCTCGATTTTTATATAGGTAACGATAACTTGACTCTAATTAAATTGCGGCCAAAGACCAAACCAGAAAATAAAAAAGTTTGTCACTTGTTTCTCTTGAATAAGAATTAAATTATTATAATTTTATTTTTGACGTTTGATCCTATGTTGACTAAAGTTGAGCAATTGTGAAGCTACATGGGCTTAGGCTTCCCCAACTTATGTGTTCTTCATTGGAAATATAAGTGTTAAACTACTAAAAACGATTAATATGTTCGGTGTGACAATCTTTTATATATTTATTTACGGTAAATTTTTTATGCATGCCGATATCTATGTGATTCTAACATTAAATTTGCTCGTAAATAGAGTATTATGATTTCCTGCTTAATTATCTTCATTAATGACGAATGAAATTAATTAAAAAATGCAATTAAACAAGATTACTACAATATTCAAAATAAATATGGTCCAATGCAGACAAGATTATAGTAAGATACCAAATCAAGTGCCTTCAAAACAAAAAATAAAAAGAAATCAAATTTTGGATGCAAAAGTGGAGTTAACCATTAATTGAGGGTCAAAATCTTGTTGTATCAATCAAGGAAATTCTTTGACCTCAGTTCATAATGATTAGAGATTCCAACATATAATCATAACCCAATACGTTTCATTGCCACACATAATCATCTAGGTTGGTTTGACATTTATACTTAAATAAGGCTAGATCGAGTTTAAGAAGTTGTAAATAGGGGTAATTGAGTAAGAAAATATCGACATTTTTACATATTAAAAGTTAAATTAATTTTTTAGATGTTTTAATACTTGTGCTTAAATAAGAACGGGGTGTCAAATATTGTGAATTGGGAAAATCGAGTTAGAAAATATTTACATCCTTACATACAAACGATTAATATTGTGAATTAGGAAAATTGAGCTAGAAAATATTTACATCCCTACAAACAGACGATTAAATTGAGTTCGGTTAATAACGGATCAAAACCAAAAAAGAAAAAAAAACAATACATTTGATTTGACAAATGAGAAACAATGAAATAGAGGTTCCCTTTTCACACTTTCAAGTTTTATTTATTTAAATAAGGCAAAGAGTGAAATGCAATATTCCCTGTCTGATCTCTCCATATTTAGCAGATACATGCACAATGGGCAGAGAGCAGTCTGGTTTCATCAGATTAGGGAAATATTGCATTTTCTGGCCTACAAAATGCCAATGCATTACTCTTGTACAGAAGAGATAGCCAGAATTATTCTTCATGGACTGGTGGTCCTCTTTCCAATACAACACGAGAGAGAGAGACACAGAGAGAGAAATTTTCCATGAATTACTAGATATAATTACTAGATATAATTAAAGAGAACAAATGGAGGCCAAAGAAACAAATGAGCCTCATATGTCAGAAGAACTGCCTACCCTCTATGTATAAACTACTACACGTCTACATCAACATTTTATCACTGAGTTGAAGAAGTCATACTTAATCTCCCCCAAAAAAAAACCTCAACCAAGGCAATTATATCACTAACCACACCATACAATCTGCTCTTTTCATTTGCATCCTCAACCTATTTTCTATCCTACTACTCGATTACTCATGCTTATATGCGTATCGCAAGCCAGGCAGCAGGAACTGAACTAGTTGGTGAACTTTGGTGCCCGGTAGCATTCAGAGAAACAGCCATTTCCTGATCCTGTCATCCGTGGTGCCCACCTTACTTGGTTTAACTTGATATGTTTCGATGAATTAATAACCCGATTTGTTGTAATGCTCGATCTTTTGCTTGGCTTGGTGGTTTGGTCTAAGCTAAATGGGAAGTGGCACTGGCACCAAATGCTGATGTTGGTGGTAGTTGCTCCATGATGGGACCCCATTATTGATCATACCTCTAGGCTCACTAGCTCTGTTTACTTCAACACTTGGAGTCGAGCCTTGCAAGAGTTGCATAAGCGACAAAAACACATCCCTTCTATTTACATGCCTGTCTCCCTGCATTTACACAAAACCCAATTCGTTTTGTCAGGCTTAAGATCATTCCATGAACGAACAGATAACCATTTCATGTTTTTCATTTTATGAGTATCCTAAAATCAAAACATTGACGATGAAATATGTATATGTAATGTACCTCAACAATATAGTGCGCCCAAATTCTGTCGTCTCTTGATTCCATCACTCCCTTGAGAATAGTTAGACCAAGACCACGAACTACATCTGCTATCTCTAAGAAGTATCCCCGTTCTTCACAAAGCATCTACAATGGATGGAAATCACAAGAATTCTCATTTAGTTCAGCTTCTTTTCTTTTTTTTTTTTTTTTTTTGAAGGGGGAGGGCGGTGTTATAGTTACAAGCATTTACATACCTCAATTAGCATTTGGCCTGGATGACTTAGATCCTCAACTATGATTGGGCACAACAGGTTCTGGCCACCAACTTCATATGCCCAAGTAGCACCACGACTACTCTTGCTGCTTGAACAAATGGAGGTCATGTTGTCTTGCCGAACCAAGCTACTACTCCGCCCAATCAACTGATGAACCAAAAGGTGTTACTTGGAGAATATACTTAACTGTATATACACACTTAGCTAAGCTGAAAGCATTGCTCACCTTTGATTCACCAAGTTGCTTAAGTTTGTCAGAATGCTTTGTCAAGTTCTGCAGAAAAAGCATGTGTTTGACAGTGCGAGCCAACAACGCATCGATACTTAACTGCAATATCAACAATGTTCAATGGTATGAGCATTTATCATGAACGCCTTACCCCAGAAAAAAGGCATTCAACTTCTAAATTGACAAGTAGAAAGTCACTAAATAGAATACCTTTGAACCATTGGGGATCATGTCTCTCAGCTCTTTAATACGGTCTGCAATCATCTGGCGATCTTTAGGCCTAGGGCGTGTGCTTTCTCCAGGCCTAGCCCTTTTTTGGCGGGTTTTGCAGGTTCTTCGGGCCTTCTTGTGGGTGCACTGACACCACTAATGCAGCTCTTGGCATCCATGCTGTGGCTGTCATTGATCCATAACTCTGCTTGTGACTTTGGCATGCACTCTTTTAATGATCCAAAATGTGGAATTTGGGCACCATTACTTGTAGGCTGCATTGTTTGGAAGGTCTCGATCCTCCTCTTTTTAGATATGGTTGATTGATCATCAAGGCAAGATCTGGTGACAGAACTAGTGCTGGGCCTGCTGGCATCCCTCAAGAGATGCTCCAGACCTAACTCGGAGAACAACCCCTTTCTTGGTGCAACAACAGAACTACCTTCAACCCCTGATATGCATTCCGACATACTCAGACTGGGTTCAATAAGCAAGGGAGTGCCGTTATCTCCAATCTGATGGATTACATCATTCAAGCACTCTCCCCACTTTCCACAACCTATATCAATCCCAAACTGATCAAGTAACAATTCGTCGTTTTCAGGAGCTATAACCAAGGGCTTCTCTTCCCTGCATGAGTTTAATGCATTATGTAGAGAACTATGCGAAAAACCACCCGATTGTTCGTTCTGGATGCCAGCAAACATGTCAGTTCCTCCAACCACAGGTGATACACAACCAGATCTGAAGGTATGTAATATATTATCAATAACAAGGGGATCTGATCCAGTAACACATAACTTTGATGGATCCGAGAGCCATTGACAAGAATCATCAAAAAAGACGGTGAACAATGAGCATCCAATTGCTCCTCAAACATGTTTAGTGGGTTACTTAGTCTACCCCCAAGAATGCTACTAGCATCTCCATTATCTTTTACCAAAGTATCAAAATTTGGATCTATGACTAACTCTTCATCACCTATCTTTCCATCAAAATGTCCTCCCAGAAAAGGCAAAGAACTGAGCATCCAGGAACTTCCCATGTTCTCCACCACATCTGCCCAAACATCACTGCGGGATGATTCTTGAGATGAAATTACAGAAGCCAACAGCCCATTCTGGCCGGCAGCATCCGAATTCAAGGATGAAGAAGCACTTCCTGCTAAAGTAACCCCAAAAGAACTATCTTTCTCTAAGAGGGACTTCCTTGCTTGGTCCAAGAATTCCAGTGTCTCCAAGATCTAACATGGCAAAGATGCAGGAAAATTAATGGGGAGCAATTAACATTATCATTGTGTGGAACAAATACCGGAACATATGACAAATGTATGGAAAGAGAGATGCAATGCCAGTTCCCCAAGTACTAACCTCTTCTGTGAACCCAAACTGTAATACACCGCGCAGCTCAAGTGGTATCACAACGATTGTCTGCAAATTCAAAACAAACAACCCGTTAGGCCATTGTCGTTGCTCACAAAGCACAGTTCACAACCACAGAGTTGCGTGACTCAACAATGGGGGAAAAAGCATAGTTCGGATTGCATATAGATGAACAAAGATGGCACCTTTATTCCAGATGAAAACTGATGAGCAAAATCAGAATCACCCTGTTAAATACAGAATAGCAAAATAAGCAAAACTTGATAAAATACTCAGCTGAATGTAGCTATAAAAGACCAGACTCATCTTCAGATCAGATAAACCAACATACCCAAGCTGCATTTTGCCCCTTAGTTGGAGAATTTACAGAAATCCATCTATGTTTCCCATCAAGTGCAGCTTCACCAATTCTTCTGAAGAAGAAATTCGTGGAAAATTGGTTAATCCAGGATAAAAATGAAGTACTCTGGTAGCATTAGTTTTCTAACTCAAATCTAAAACCCAGATGAAAACATATAAGAAAGCCAAAATGGTAATAAAGGATGAAAAAACTAAAAAGAGGAGCATACCCTTCACCAAGCAAATGAACTTGTAAACTCATACTGTCAACTACACTCTCAGCATGCTCCTCATAGTATGCATCTTCCATGGTTAGCATCCTGAGAAATATTTTGATTAACCCACTTCAGTTATTCAGTGAATATACATCATCGTATGAAACCATCACAAAACTTCAATGATTCAGTGAATATTTTCATAAACCCTCATTTTTTTAAGCCACTTGAGATAAATTTGCAAAAAGAATCAAAACTTGCTTAATCCAATAGAAGTAAATAAAGGGTAATTTTTTTCTTTTTCTTTTTTTTTTTTTGAAGAGAGAGAAGGGGAGCAGACACAATGGATGGGAAGATGGAGAAAGGAGAGAGAAGCCATGCAGCAGAAACAAGTGAACATGAATGATGAAATGTGAAAGTGAAACCCACAATTAGCCCAAAAACAGGAAAACAAACTGAAGAAATTTAACAGCATGGATGGAGCCAAAGCAGAAATTTACTTGAATCAACTGAACCACAAAATCAAATCAAAAGAATTTCAACACCCCCCCAAAAAAAAAAGGCTTGGTAATCAGTAGAAGTCACGGTAGAACAGAACTTACATATGATTCCTTGGATCAAAGCGCCACAAAACACCATAGGAGCATCCATTGCTCACGCATAAATCCCTGAGTGTCTTCTTAATGCTTGATTCTCTTTTCTCCATTCCCTTTTGTTTGCAATAAGCTCCAGACAAATCTTTTTACCCAGAAATTTGAACTTTCACAAAATAAAGGCCTATTCGCCTGCTATAAATCAATCATGCTGGGGTTTCTTCTCGACCACAATTTGTTCAAATTTACAGACAGGGCTAGCAGTACACAAGTGCTGAGATAAGAGGGCGGAGAGAGAGATAGAGAGAAAGAGCTAGAGAAAAGCCGGCTTATTATGAATACAGCTGGGTAAAACACAAGAAACCCAAAACCCAAAAACAATGATTCCTGATTTTCAGAGCTTCAAAAAAGCTGGGTTTCTAATTTTCCTCAAACGCATTAAACACCCAGAAGAAGAAAACCAATTAATTGCAAAACGATATCCTCTGCGCTGTGTTAAAGATCATAATAGAAATCTGGGTTTCTGAGTTCTGATGCTTCAACACTCTTAAACGTACAATGAGAGCAGGAACTACTTGAGTAGGAGAGAGAAAGAAAGACAGGGAGAGAGAGAAAGGGCATAACAGAAGGATTCGAGTTATGATACATAGAAAAGAGGGGATTTTATAAAGAAGAGAGGGAGAATGCAAAAGGAAAAACAACAGAAAATGGCAAAATGGGTCAAGGCTGAAGAGAGAGAGTGGACCCAAGAGAGTGATTTTTCGGATTTGAGCTTTTGTTATGGTGTTCCACCAAAAACAAAAAAGGGATGCTTTGAAAGGGATCGTGGAGATCTTGCCCCTATTTATCGGTGTCATTTCTGCTACGGATTATACTTTTCTTTAGACCATTGTTTATTTGTTTTCTTATGGCATGAAGCTGTACTTACATGCGAATTTAATCTTGTTTTATTCTTAATCTTACACATTTAGGTCAATTTCATTGCATCTACCCTTTTCTTTTTTTCCCTTTGATAGTTAAGAGTTTAGTAAGAAAAAAGGTCTTACATAATACATCACATGTAAATACCGGTCATTTTCTTCTTAATTGTACTGATGTAAAATATTGTGAGATTAGATATCGAAAGTTGAAAGCAATTAAAATACGTATAAACTTGGAGCTAAAAGCAATGGGGTTACTATGTGTCCTTCCACACATGTAGCACAATGCGAAATTAGTATCTATGGCAATGATAAGATTTAAATAACAAAAGTATTGTTTAATGAACAACTCCTTGTAGGTTGCAGCTAACAAGCCCACATATACCTACATCAAGTTCATATCATATGCCTTCTCAATTGATTTAAGTTCTTCTCAGACATTCTTCTATTTCTCTTAAAAAACTATGAATTTTCCCATCTTGATATGCGCCAATTGTTAATGTGTCACTTGTGTGAATTTGTTCATGTATTGTCAGCTAATACTAGTTTTTTTCTTTTTTTTAAACGAGATATAAAGTTTGATTTAAACAAAATTTTAACCTAATTAGTCCCTTGTAACAATGTTTAAATAATTAATAAATTAAAGGTCTGTTCATTTCATCGGTTACAACTATCGATACTTCATGTTTCTCCCTCTTTGCAATATAAAAGATCTATCTGTAAACAAAATATTCAAATACTTAAAAAGTTTACCGAAATATAATTGTCCAAAAAATCTCCATAAATTAAAATAGATGTAAGTGCTATGATAAAAATTAACAAAATTTCCATGATATTTTGATAAGGTTTTTATGTAAAATATATTAGATGCACGTGTATGCCGATATTAACTCTGTTAATGTGTTGTATAGAAGTGATAGTATTTTTCAATTGGGTAATGATATGCGTATTGTACCAACACAATCTTAAAATGTCTTGCTTTGTTTATATTAATGAATTTTATAATTTGAAATTACTATTTTTTAATAATTATAATTAATTATTGAATATAAAACTTTGATAATCGTCGGATACGCCGACAAATATGAAATGATACCTTAATCGGATCAACCCTACCCGACAAGTATATCGTATACGCATAATTTTATAAATATGAAAAATTATGGATAAAATGATGATTTTACATAATTTGTAAGTTGTAATACAATTCTACTTGTTCAATCATACCATTATTTTTTAATTTATTATATGATATAATAGTTTTTGAATCGAGAGAGACACTTAAAAAGTATGTCTTACGCAAGACACATATCATTTCACTTTCTAATTTTGTAGTAAAATTGCTTCAATATTAGGAGAAATGTGACAATTTTTAATATAAAATGACTAGTAATACTATAATTATTTACTTTCTGAACCATTCGATTATGGTGCATAAATTTTTGAAATACATAAATATAGAATGAAGTTTTAGATCCATTGAACTGTTCAATATATAAACAAATGGAGGAACATAACTAAAATGCTTTTTTATGCAGTGTTTACATTATTTTATGGAAATAGAATTTTATTTAATAAATTAGTGATAAATTTTAAAAATTAGCATTATTGTATAATTTTTATTTTTTGTTAATAGCTTTTAAAAATAAAGACAATACTATTTAACATAAAATATATTATCCAAAGTTTTTGAAAAAAAAAAAACATCTACCATTTCCTATTTTTTCTCCTCTAAAAAATTTTCTTTCCCTTTTTGTTCACACTGAATAATGTTTTCCACGAGGGATGGGTGAAATAAGAAAAACTAAGAAGTTAAAAAATAAAGATTCTTGGATTCTATGAGATTCCCAAAAATCAGCTTATCCCCCTAAAAAATCATTTTCTTGTAATTCCTTGTATATCAATTGAGCAGATGTTTGCATGATTTTTCTACAAACATAAGACGGTAATATACGCATATTAAAAATGAACAAAAATGTAAGTGGAAAAACTCCTACTTTGGGGGAAGATTAAATGAAATTATTTAACTTTTTTCAAAAAAAAAAAAAGAATAATAATACATAATTTAAAATCTAACATATTAAAAATGAAATGGTGCATGAAGGATATGAAAAATGTAAAGGTAAGAAATTATTGAATTATACATAAAAATATGTACATACCATGCCATTAACATTTTGTATAACATAAAAAGTAAAAATATTTTATTTTTTCTTTGATAAAATATGAGAATCTCTATTTTTCACTATCTTATCTTGTTTATTTTTATCTCAACCATCCCATCCTCATCAGTGTGAACAAACAAATAGGGAAAGAAAAATTTTTAGTAGAGGAATAAGAAAATTAGAAAGACGAGGATGCTTTTTTTAATAAAAATAAATAATATATTTTTATGTCCTGGTATTATTGTTTGAGAAACCTATTACCAAAAAATAATAATCATAAAATAATTTTTTTAAATTTATTGAATAAATTTATTTATGAATGTATTAAATTAAATATTATTTCCATAATATAATATATACACCAGATAAAAGAATGACATTTTGATTACGTTTCTTCATTTATTCATATTTTAATAGTTTAATGGACTCAAAATTGTATTTTTATAATTATGAATTCCAAAACTTCATGTATCGTAGTTGAATGATTTTAAAAGTAAATAATTCAATAATAGCACGTAAATTATCTCTCAATATGAGCAATTAATCTATATTGAACAGGAAATTTATGAATCACTGGATCTGAAGATCCATAGGCATGATATCAATAATTATTTATTAAAACATCCCTTTATTATCCCCCAACTCCATGATGAATAACAATATATTTTCAACAAAAAATAATATGCTCCTTTTGCCAAAATATCAGGAAAAAAAATCAGTACAAGTTTATATTCTTATAAAAATATTTTCCAAAGTAAATTTAATATGGACGATTTTTCTTTAAATTAATGTATATTTGACAAATTAATGACGAAATTTCATAAACTTTGACTACAAAAACCTAAAAGATTATGAGAGACTAATATATATATATACAATATCTCCATCTCTTGTTAAGAAAACTTCTATTTTACTTTATGGGTCACAGGCGAGAGAATCTCAATATTAAAAAATAAATTAAAGATTGGCTTCCCAATATTACTTTATTAATATATATTGATGTATTAATAATGTTGCTCCAAAATCATCTTGATTATCTCTGCATTTATTATAATTATAACAACCATTCTACATATATTAACTAAATAAATACAAAATTTTTATTAACACGATATGATATAATTAAAATCAACCGATTACAATAAATTGATATGCTTTTATTATACTTTTTATTAGTAAGAACATAGTTTTTTGATAATTATAAATTATGTTCACAATTACAATAATACAGACATTCACTACATCAGTACATTTTTTACTATTTTTCAAAAAAACTTCAACTTAAATCACATGGACAGTGATTTTTAGTAAGGGCAAAAATGTCATTTCTTATGGGCACGTCATTAATTTGACCGAAAAAATATAGCTTTCCGTTGAATTTGGTTCAAATTTTTTACCAAACTTTGATGGAGCGAAAAATATTTATCCAAAATTAGTGGGTGGGATCAATAATTACCCGTACTTAAATGGACCGGCAAGCAAAATTTTCTTTAGCATAGTAAACATACAAATTATATATTGTACTAATTCCTTATACATTTTATTATTCTATGGAAAAATTCGTAATTAGTAGTACATGCTCCGATAAATATGTATAGAGTAACCTACTCCTTCTACTTCACAATATTTGTCACTTTAATATTTTTTTTTTTTTAGTTTCACGATATCGGTCACTTTACGTTTCTAATTTAGCAATTTTATCCTTATTAATTATTTTTGTTCTCATAATTTTCATTAATTTTTTCAATTCCAATAAAACATTAGGGCAAATTTATCTTTTAGTATTTTTTTTGTTTTCGATAATTGATTAACTTTCAAATGAGGTTAAAAAAGGGTAAAAATAACTCTTACCTACTAATACACCTCATCAAATGATTTAAACTCATATGAACACCTTAAAATCTAATGACACCTCCTAATTATAGACACTTTTATTATTCATAATCATATTAAATTCCGAGTTCTCCTAATATGGTTCCATACCAATACTAACCCCAAATGAAAGTATCTAATAGACCTATCGACGATCAAACAAACATCGAATAATAAACATTACTCCTTACCATTCTGATTGTACACCCGTTTTGTATCCATTATTTCCTTATAGTCCATAGTTCCATTATGATTATACACTTGAGTATTTCCTTACAATCCAAAAATGATAAGTATTTTTTATATGGATGTTAAAGGTGATTGATGTGGTGAGGAATGGGTGTTATTAGCCCTAATAAGTAGTGCTTGGGAACTGATTATTCAGTAATTAATTGGTGTAATTAATAAAATGGGGAGAATAAAAATGTGGAATCCCAACACACTGCAATTTGTGGGGTTTGTAGGGATCATATTCTGAGACCACCTTCCTCCCTATCTTTGTTTTGCCTCCATTGCATCGATCTTCCAATTTATTTTATTTTTAATAATTTTAAATTATATTTATGAACAATTGGACTTGATTTTTGAGCCTAACAACCTAAATAATTGAAGTTGCCAGGTAAGATGTGTATCAATCGATGAAATTTTTAGAAAATTATGTTAGTGATTAAATTTACTTGTTGAATTACCTGACCATTGTAAAATATGGTAAAAATATAGTATTTATTTGGTATAAAATTAATAAAATATATTTAAATAAAAAAATACAATATATCATTTAAAACTCCTCATCATTTAGCCTCCAAAAAATATAATTATTAGTATTCATGATTTATTAAAAACGATTCTTTTTCCTCGTCTTTCTCTTTTCCAATAAAACTTTAGCCTCCACTTCTTTTAGATTAGCTACCATTAACATTATTTGTTGACGATAGGTCCGTTTTGGTTAATTTTTATGTCGGTTATTAGTTTAAAAATGTTAATTCTTATACGAACAAATTGTTTATGTTCTTCTTATGTAAGAGTTTTAGTTTGCCCTTTGATAAGAAATTTAATCTCTATTCTATTCCTATAGACAACAACAACGACAACAACAACTCCTAAATATGACCTACTTTTACGGATATAGAAAGATCTAAAATATAAGCGAGTCATACCCTTGTAAATTTTACTGTAAGCAGTATCTCCTCTTATAAAAATGATTATCATTCAATATTTTTCAACATTTAAAAATTATAAAAGACAAACCATTCATATATATATATATATATATATATATATTATAAGTAAAATTCAAAATCAAAAGACATACAAAAGGACCATGAAAATCACACATCTCTCTCCACCCACTCCATATTTGTTGGGGTGTGTTCCTTTTCCTTTTTTTTTTTTTTTAAAAGAAAAAATAGTGAACAAACTCAATTTTATTTTATATTGTAAAAACATTGTTCGATCAAAAATAAATAAATAAAATTTGTTGTCTCGCTCATGGATTGCCCCGACCATGGAGGGCCTTTTTGTCTTGGAAATAAACCCAATCAATGGGGAATTTTGGGTAAATGTTCACATTGGGCAGTGTAATTTTTTTTTTTACATGCAGTAATATAGCCCCTTAGGCTCCATTGATTAGGGCTACAACAACTATCATTATTATTCATTTCACCCCAAAAAAATTTAATTACCACTATATTAATTAATTAATTAATTAATTAAGTTAATTTGTCGGATAGTCCATTTTTCCTCAAACAACGTACCATTATAATCATCACTATTTTCACCCTAACTATTATATATTTGTCTATCTCTAATTTTTTTTTTCCCTCCATATTCTCTTAGGTTTGGGGTAATATATATAGGGAACTAGGGAAGTATATCATGTAGGTTTTTGTGGCCATGGAGTATCTTGGTCAAAGATACTGTACCACATATTTCAATAAAATTATGATTAATTTCTTAAATGAATATTTGGCAATATAGTTTATTTTTTAAAATTATTTTTCTTTTTCACCCTTGAATAGTTTTGCATTTGTGGATTTTAATTTGCAGTTGATGAGAAAGTTCACATGTAGATTAAAATATCATATAATATACGAAAGTAAATATAATTGTAGCCAAAATTCAAGTGTCTTTCGAATAATTATTATGTGTTCAATTTGTACAAATAAATTATTGTTTGTATGTATAAAGTATGAAAATAATAGTGGCACACTAGATGGATATTAGTTGGCACAAAATGGTCGAATTTTTTAGAATATAAACATAGTATATATGTACTTTTTAGGTGTGAATTATATCATAAAATACACTTATGTAAAAATTATTCATAATATATTTTTCTCGTTTGTGCAAGCCAATAAAAAAAAAAAAAAGAAGCTAAACAATATCAACGAAATCATTATCTTATAACTCTTTACGCTTTACTTGATAGCTTACAACTAAATAGAATATGACTCTAATTGATTTGTTTTTCACTCTTGAGAATCGAGCCTGAAAAATAGGAAATTTGAAAAAGAATTTTTCCTATGTAACCATTATACGAGTGCTAAACATTTACCTCTTTAAGAACAAAATTATTTAATTTATAATTTTAATTTGGTAAGATGACGATGGAGTTAGGGTTAATAAAATAGACATAAGCCAATTAACCAAACAACAAATGATTTGTGATTGTGGGTAGCTACGTCTACTGAGTATATGCCAAAAATACTGAAACAAAAATGATATTTGCATTGGAAACAATATAATTGACGAATGCTTGCCATTGCCAATTCAATTCAAGGTTTGGTTGTCGTATGCATATGTAGACCACCCTCTCTCTCTCTCTCTCTCTCTCTCTCTCTCTCTCTCTCTACCTCTCTCTCTGTCTATATACTCCATGGTGAGTGCAGACAGAAGAAGGAGAAGAAGAAGAAGAAGAAACCAATCAGAATAAGGAATGTGAAGTAGTGGGAGGTCGTACTCCCCATATTGCTTTGCTCCCAACTCCTTTTAATCATGGTGAAAATGACTTGCCCTTATTATGATCAACCCAAGGGAAGGGAAGGGACCCTTCCATAGGGAATATTTCATCACCTCCCCCAATACCTCCCTCTACTCTTTGCCTTTCGGGACCTGTCCCATCTTATTTCCTCTTTCCCCCACAATTTACTCTATTTTTGTGTTAGTTTTGGACAATTAAATTATTATTGACTTATTACCCTATTTCATTTAAATGTGACGAGTTGTAAAATTGTATGCTAAAAGTATAAGGAATGGTAAGATTTGTAAAGTTAGCTATAAAAAGTTGCAACAAACTATTTATTTTTGGACAATTAAAGTTGAACTCCTACTGATTCATGACCCTTATTTAGGTATGAGGAGTTATAAGGCCGTATGATTTGTAAAGTTAGTTATAAAAAAGTTGTAAGTAGCTAAAGTTACATAGAACGTAGTCATAATGAGTGAACGTATACTAATATATATTAATTTAAGTGATTTTATACTTATTGCCCTAAAATAATATAGCAGGTTGAAATTTTATTGATGGAGAAAATTTATAATGTGACAACTTAACCCTTATATAAACCAACGATATATTAACTTTAATAAAAAGAAAATAAAAAGACTAGAACAATAATGGAAAAGATAAGCTCTGTCAAAATAGATAGATATTCTACATTTTTACAATACTCGAACTTTACCCCAATTTAGTTGAAAAAAACAAATATTAAGACGTTTAAAAGAATAATATTGAAATCCGATCTGAACCATTTATTAATAAATAGTTTGTTAATTTTCTCATTGTGACTCGTTTTTTAATGTCTTTTTCATATTTTGCAATTTAGTTTTTGGACTCACCGAATTAGCCTAATTCCATTAGAGATGCAACTTTTGCCCTACATATTCTCCCCATTCCAAAACTAGCTGAACCTGTGCCATACGTACATTTGCCATTTTTTGACTCCAATTTTGGACTTGCCCTCCCTCTTTTGTCACTTCCCTCTCCTTTCTTCTGCATTTTTCTTCCCATAAATAGTTCTCGAGGATAAAATTATGAATCACACAACAAAAAAACCTAGCCAACATCATTAGCCCCACTTCAAAGGTGAAACATGAAATCATGATTTAAATTTATTGACGAGCTTTTTTTTCTACGAAACAAAAATATCAAGGCTGACAGGTAGTTGATGAGCCAGTTCATCGAGATTGAAAGGAGAACACTAGGGCAAATCAAACTCTCTTATTCCCTTAATATTTCGATTCACCCTCTTCGTAATAGGAGCGCTGCTATCCGAATTATAAATTTTTACGATAATCAATATTAAAAAAATAACATTTAGCCTAAGAAAACAAATTTTATCTGTTGGCTAAAGAAACCATATGGGACAAAATCCAATTAATCACTACACAGTTTTTTCATTGGTCTGTCCCTAATTGGGATAATGTTGATTGATTATTAGTGGATTGATGGTGATTTGGGGACAGCTATTTTCAACTAAACCTCCCTCTAAAAGGCTTAATGATTTTGATTTTCTGGACAAATCCAGAAATAAACATCATCATTGAAGAAATTGTGTAACTTGAACCACTAACATTCAATATTATCTACAGTTTGTTGCCAAAATTAGAGCTTCAGAAACACCCCGAAAAAATATATAATAATTATAGTTTCACTAATTTGTCGAGAATAAATCGGGCCATTTTACCAAGGACACTATTTAGGGATGACCCCACTGTAGCAACATGTCTTGGACATAATTTAACATCTTAGTTTCCTTTAGTATATGCTGATAGATAAAGCATTGAAAATTGTCTGTTGTTTAATGATCTCGTTATATGTAGCATATGATTGACTTATGCCTTGTCTCATAGGTAGCTAATGGACCCTGTGGATACCCTGGCGAGTTCAACTTATGGGCCCAAGAGGTAGTTTTAACTACAGACCTTTTTTTCTCATACAAAATCAAAGTGTTTTTTATTGGTTTTTTTACCACCTTCATGTGCCTCTTTTAATCTTTTTATACTTTGTATGATATATGATGCTACGTTTATTTATAACCAGTTTTAAGATAGTTGTAAAGTTAGTTATAAAAAATTGTAAGGAATCGTAAGCAATTATAAGGAGATATAATGAATTGTAAGGATGTAAACTAAAATTAAACGGAACATGACCAAAATCACAATTATGTAGAATAACAAACTGTGTGCATATCGACAAGCTAGCCAATTAATCTGAGGTTTTCTCTTAGATGTTTTGTCGTGTTGTTTACTTCTATTTTACAACAATAACAACTATTTCCCAATTTTATAAGATTAAGGAAGATTATAACCTTATCCCTAAATAAAAGCACAAATTCTAGTAACTTTCAGCTTTCATACTGGATTATTAGTTGCTTTATTAATTATACATCGATACAAAACCCGAACCGAAAATATGAAATATCATATCTTAAGGGCTATTTCTTTTCGCTTGCTTTTCGTGGTGCATGCATGCCCTCATGCAACTCATTGGTCCATATATATAATACGCTAATGTGCATGTATACGTTCTGGTGAAGCAAAACCATTATTGTGTACCTCAATATAGAATATCTCTCTCTCTCCACAACAAAGGCAAGTACGTACGACATCCGAGCAAGCAACGATTCCTAGTAAATTATCGTATATTGTATTCATCTTGTATTAATCGTCTTACCTATATGTACGTACAGATAAAAAATCGAATATTCAGTCATCGGAAAAATCTAAAGCTAAAGGTAGAAATACATATAACCATAGCTACTGTATATGAAAAGGACTGGTGCTAATCCATCAATCTTACGTACAAATTATTAATGGGGATTCAACCTCAGATTGTATCAAGTGATGGGTCCCCAAACAAATCTCCTCCCTAAGCCTGAGAATTTTGACTTCACCTCCCCACCCCGAAACGTTTCTGAGATGATTACTGGAGAGAGAGACATAGTTTTTTTTTTTTTTTGCAAATTGTGTGATTTTATTTTTGCCGACCCTTTTTTAAAAAATAAAATAAAAAATAAAAATAAAAATAAAAAATTGGTAAGTGATTAAGGGTTCCAGCATATATAGCAGTATCCTATGATAATCTTATCCCCTTGCTAGAGTCAATTAATTATATAATTGAGACTAAAGACATAATCCCTTATTAAAAAGTTGAGGCCCATCTCATCTCCAATGTTTATGTTTTTATATGATTAAGTCATTGAAAATTGAAGCATACTTTAAACCCATAAATCATTGGAACTCCATTTTCTAACCTCCATTTTCAATTATTTTCCTCTTTTTTCTTGTTGTTTTTTTCTTTTTTCATTTTTAAATCTAAACCGCAGTGTTTCAAACTAAGTCGACAGTTAATTAAAAACTAAATTTGAACAACGTTTTTGATTTTGATTATAATAAACTTCAAAAAAGACACTTTTGTAATCTAACGTGTGCTTTTTTTTTTTTTTTTTTGAGTTAGTAGACATCAATTGTTTGTAATTTTATATTTTAAGATACGTGAAATTGTTTATATGTAATACATCAAAATATCCAAATGGAACCTAAGTGTAAATTTGGATTTTGAATATGCAATTATAAATGTCTCTCTCTAGAAAACTTATATAAAGAATTAGTAGCCCCATTTTTTCATTTTTATCTGGTTGGTGGGTGGAAAATAGACAAATTTTTTTATGAGTGATCATAGAGTAGTACTTGTAAAGTTGGCCCATTAATTATTCTTAGATGCAAAATAAATTTTTTTCTTTTTTTTATCAAAAAATGCAAAAAGATTTAAGAAAAAGGGGCTAAAAAAAAGATTCAAGAAATGATTTTGAGCTTGCAAAAAAAGCTTATAATTTTGTCCCCGTAAGACACCACACGCCTCATCATGGCCGTTGAGGATGAAGTCAACGGCATCAAAAGATTTTTGCTAATGCCATCGCTTTTTCTTTTTTCCTTTTCTCCCCCCTTTTTTTTAAAAAATGAATAAATAGAAGGAAAAGTTTCTCTTTTAACTTTATTTTGTTGGTTAAAAGGCCAATTAAAATCCCATGACAAGATTTTGTGTTAGATCAAAATGTGAGTTGCATGGTAAATAAAAAATACCCCTTTTTTTTTCTTTCTTTGGGCATCATAAAGCTTGGATTCTAATTAATCAAATCATGATGATCAAGGAGGGATACTACACATCACAAGTCAATTCCATCGAATTCTCCTAGGATGCTTTTATGCATGGGACTATGTGTGTGGTGAATAATAAAGGCCAGCCCAATGTTTGATTCTTCGTTCCGAATTTTAAAATTTGTTAAATTAAAAAATTATCGGTATTAAGTATAGAGATAAAGCAGTAGATTATAAAATTATAAAATAAATAATATGTTGATTTTGGCATGGCTATCTAGATTGAGATCGTTATTTTTATTTTTGTTTTTTGCGGAAGAGGGCAAAACCCTAAAAAGAAATATTATTAATAATTAACAAATCTCGACCAAGTGGCACCTACATTATCTCGCAAAAAGCATCTCTCTAACTTCCTTAATGGGAACTTGAAAAAAGTGATAGCCTATTTCCATACACAATCCGATATTAGCCAATTTATCTCGCAACTTGATTCGCCTCCCTATAACAATTAGTAATCTTAATTTTTCAGTCGGTATGTATTAATTGAGTGTAAAAACTAAGATTACTATGTATTAAGTTTTTAGAAATGATTCTTGTGTGAATTGTAGCCAATGTGAGATTTTCCTCATATTTCACAAAATGTAAGTTCAAAATTTAGCAAAACGCATGGCCCACCTTTATAATCCTATGGCTTTCTTTTGGCATTTTCTGTTAGAATGCGAAATGCCTAGTTAAATTTATAATTAATTTATTTTAATTAAATATAATTTAAGTTATTTTAATTCTTAATCATAAAATATATGCTCCTAAAAATATGATACTGTATAAAAATTGAATTGGTTTTATATATTCTCATTTAAGTATCTTGAGGCTTGAGCAATATATTAATTTTTTTTTATTTAGTCTCTTCGGGTTTTGGTAAATATTTTTTCTAATCTTTAAGTTTTTGAATTATTATTGACCTCCATTCACTTTTGTATCAAATTATCATAAGTTCTTAAAATTTCACATTTATGACAATAAGTAGTTATTGGAGGTAATATTGATAATTTATGACCATAATAACGATAACTTATAGTCGGGATTTCATCAAATTTGAAATTATTGAGAGAAAAGAGAAAGAGGAACATTCACCGTTAATTGTGAGCCGAGAAATGTCGAACAATGAGTAAAGAAGATAGGTTTTCATAAGAAGATAGATTCATAAGGTGGCCACGGGTTTGACAAATAGGGAAAAATAAAAGAAGAGGTGCATTTTTAGAATGTTAATTTTTATAATAATGATGCGAAAATGTTAAGGAGGATAAAAATAATATAAAAAAATTCAGGGATAATTTATGATCAAATATCTCACAGTATAAAATAAAATAAATTTTTTTAAAAAAATCGATAACAGTTTGCTCTAAAAACTCGCTATATTTTCCGTGTTGTGTAAATTATTATGAATGATTTAAATAAAAAAAGGAGGTGGAGCCCACCACTGGAATAGAAAGGTAGAAAAAGCCCATGTAGAAGGAGCGACCATCCGACAATGAATTTCAACTTTGCTGCAATGAAACAGATCTGTCACTGCAGAGAATGTCTTTGCTGGATGCCTTTTGCAACACTGCAGCCCAGTCCGTTTTATATTGACCCATCAATCATCGTCCCTGCTCTCTTTTTTTTTTTTTTTTTTTAACAATCCTATTTAATTTTTAAATTTAGTTTTGACAGTTGTTACGATTAGTTATTATCAGTTATTAATAATTACATTTAGCTATTGTCAAGATATAAATAATTACGGTTAACACTTATTGGAGATTATGAATACCGGTTAGTCGGTTTCAACAGCTTATCAACAACTACGATTAGTGGTTAATGGTTGTACATGTTGTGATAATCTTTAAAACGAATAAACTCTTAAAATTTAATAATATCTTATAAATTAAAAAATAATAATTAATTGATTTATTATAGACCCCGAGAAAATGAAATCTATCTAAAAGTTGTTATTGCTATGACTTATTGATATATATATTGACATCCTGGAATACCAATAAGATACGTTGTGTTCACCCCTATTAAATAGGGATACCAATAAGATAAATTGTGTTCACCCCTACTTATATGAAGCTACTGACTGTTGGCTACAATGATATTCGAGAATGATTAACCATGGACATCTAAGAACCTCCAAAGTATTACTATTCAAGATCCCCTCATATTTAATTAACTTGTTGGACATGTCAAACAGTTTAAATGTTTTGGATGTATAAGGACTACATATGATAATTTCAGTAATTTTTTTTATTTATCCCTATTACTTTATTAGTTCTCACAAAATCTTTATCTTGTGAACCCTCGTAGGTCTAAAAACACGGTGATTCTACATCAAGTTTACGTTTTTACATTTATTTTAAATTAGAGTTATGTGACGGTACTATGAAATTTTAAACTTTTCCATGTTCAAGTAAATTACTTGCCCTTTATCTTTTCTCACTGTGTAAAATTTGTAATTAGAAATTTATTTGTGCATTAAAAGTTCAACCAATCTAATACAATCCAATATTATTTTATAAATATTTAAACTAATTAATTCAAAAAAGGAAAATCAAATCCTAAAAGTACGAACAAAGCAGTCAAAACAAGATGCTCGTATTATTCCAATATTTAAAACCTCGTTCTGATATCCCAAGTGAGATAGGCTTAAGCCTTTAATCATGGATTAGTTCCATCTAATCTATAATCTAATCCCCATTGGCTCTGTCTATTCAAAACTTCTATACAAGTTTTCAAAACCAGGCAGCTTAAGAGGCCAAAAAAAAAGGCAAAAAAAAGGTGTAGCCGCTGAGCCAATGAGAAGGCGACACATGGAGTTTCTTCGGTTATAATTGAGAGTGCAATTTTTTATTTTTGTTTGAGGGAGCGAGGGGCTCAACAGGCTCTCCGGGCCCACTAGCTTCGTGGTCCCCTGAAAGTTAACAATTCCACGTCATAATTATCTCAATGATTCCCCTGTCACATCGATCATGAGACTAGCTCATTTATGACGTAAGTGTCACGTGCCTCACTCGTGCTGTTAGTTATTGACTGGGCCGGAGCCCAAGATATGGACTTGCCGCCCAAAGTTGTTCTGTTGGGGGGGATGGGTTTAAAAGCCCAAAACGGTTATTGTTGCAATGAAGTACACAAAATCCCCTCTATTTATGTAAATTTAATTTTTTTAATAAATTATCTCATTTCTAATCTATTTATAATTATTATTTATGTAAATTTTTAAATGCTTTTGGAAGCATATATTTTCAAGAGGAAGAGACAAAGATCATATAAAATTATGAAATAATGACAGCCTCTTGAATGTGCCTCCTTTGGTGCCTCCTCTCTTGTAATGTATTTTACTTAAAGTGCGTTTTGTAGCAGCCCCATTCAAGTGCCCTGATAGGTAATGCTGGTGTCTTCAGTAAACACTTAGGCTCAATTCAATTACATCTAATTTCTTTTCTTTTTAATAAAAAATTACATGTGACTTTTAAATACTTATCATTATCATTGGTGACAATCAATACTCATCGACAATAATTTTTACTAGTCAACACTGTTATCTTGACTATAATTTCCCATTACTCAATTCTTATTAATATTGATCAATAATATGTTCCTTATAATAAGTTGAAAAGAATATGGTCGAGCCGAGACAGATGAAAAATATGGAAAAAGAAAAAAGGAAAATCAAAAGCAGAGAGAGAGGAGTAGGGAGCGGTGGTGGGGAAAAGAGGCAAGAGTGCCCTAGCTACCAGGATCAGTCATTCATCGTCCTCTTCTCAGTGCCCTCCACCTCCACCTCGCCTCCTCGCCGGAAAACGTCAGAATCTTCTCTCTCCTCGCCGGATTTTCGAATGCCGAATTTTAGCTTCATTTTGTTTTCCAATTAGGTAACTTTCCGATTCAATTCACCCCTGCTTCTAACATTTAGGGCTTAATTGTTCACTGATTTGATTGGCCACGAATCTATCAGTTGAAGTTATTACATGCTCCTATCTTCAATCAAGTTTCTTCATTTAATCTTTTGAATGCATTATTTCGGTCTTGAATGTGGAAATTTCATGCGTTTGTGTTCCTGTAATTCATGTTTATTGTTCATCAGTTGTTGGAAGTTCGATTGAAGTATTAGAAAGTTTTACCTTTTTTTTTATAGCTTTGTTTAATATCCCTCATTCTGAAGTAAATTATATTAGACTTCTTAATAAACCCTTGATTTTATTTTATTGAAGAACCACGCTATGAACAAATGTGGGGAGAATGCTGTTGATTAATATTTCAAGTTCATGCGAATGAGCAATTATTTTTTTTTAGTTGGTATTTTTGTTGTCATTTGAGTGATTGAGGTTATACATGGAAATGGTTCAGAAGGTTGTTTGATGGTACCCTTTCGTTCTAGCTATGCTTCTGTGGACTGATTTGAGCATTGTTCTCATATCTCTTATGGGCAGTTGCTGTTTAGATATTGAATTGGGTACTTCCTAGGCTGGACCCAAGTATGTATCTTTGCCTCATTTCGAATTACATATGGACAAAGCTGAAGCAATTGAGAGTTATGAGCCCGGTGATCAGAATGTCAAGGACATCACAGTTTGCTTGAGAAACAGCGAGGGAATCCATAAATTATTTGTCTTCAAATCTTCGATCCTTCAAGCAAAAAGCAAGTTCTTCACTGATCAGCTGTCATTGCCAAGCTCGAGTTCTTGCATTGAAATTCACTGCTCGGTTGTTGAATATAAGCACTACATTGATCTTCTAAACCTGCTTTATCTTCCTGTTGGCTCGCTCGTGGATTCGTGGAAAAGCATAAACTCGGCACTTGGGATACTCCAGGTTGCAGTTGCCCTCCAATGTGAAGAGATAGCACAAAGCTGTGTGGATTACTTAGAAGCTGTCCCTTGGGAGGAAAAGGAAGAGGAAGAGATATTAAGAATTGTACCAAAACTTGGTGATGTCGCCATGCCTATCTTGGCTCGGGTGAAGCCTCTAGATCCAAGTTCTACCAAAAATGTTTTCCTTGCTGCAGTTCGATACGCCATGTCGATTTCTGAGCCATGCCCTCCATTTGGAGATGAAATTAGAGCGTCTGCCCAAGAGCAAATAGAATACATGCTAGGGGAAGATGAAGACACCCCCTAGTAACAACTGACCAAGAAGTAAGGGAAGAGGTAATAAGAGGCTTTTCCCAAATGCTGACCTCATTTCAAGATGAATTGTCTTCCCCCTTTCTCTGTCTGACTCTGACCTTGCCTTGGAAACTTCAGAAAATAGCATATTGCATAATCTAAGTGGGCTTGAATGGTTGTGTAATATACTACCCAAGATGAACTTAATGAGAGATTTCGTGTTGAGATGGGCTGAGATATCTGCCAGTGTTATAAGAGTGGTTGAAGATAGAAAGTTTGAAACCGTTATGTGGAGGTTGAAGTTGAAGCTTTTGGAGGTTACTTCAAAAGTGTTGGACGCTGTGGGCTATGGAAGTGTGATTCTTCCTGCAATGTGCAGGGTACAATTGCTCAAGACATGGCTGCCTTATATTCGAAAAATGAAACCTATTCTGGATTCTGTGGGTGACAATGAGATGGGTTTCCCTCACAAGATGGATGAAGACTTATGCCAGGCCATCCAGGGAGCCATCATCTCATTGATAGTTGCATTGCCGTCTAGTGATCAAGCCGATATACTGGGAGATTGGATGGAAAATGAGCAGTTAGGTTATCCAGATTTAACCGAGGCTTTTGAGATATGGTGTTATCGAACCAAGTCTTCCAGGAGACGGTTGGCAAAGGGTTCAGACAGAGCAAGCGGTAGTTCTGTCACCTCTGATTTATCCAACTGATTTTTCCTTTCAGTACACATTTATAAGAGGATTAATGTAGTTTAAGTTTTCGTTTCTCAGTTATCTAGACAACTGAAAATTGTAGAATGACGATATCCCGTATATGAATCCTACTCTGGCTTCCCTCCTATTTTCGGTATCCAGAGGTTCCATGTCCCTGCTTGGGTGTTCACTGTTGGCTACAATTTCATCAGCTTCTTCCATTGTGAATGAGAAAATTGCGCTTATGAGTTATGAGCTCCAATTCATAAAGCATTGCATAATGAAGTCTTAGGAGGTGGGTTCAGTCAGAAAAGCTCAGGTTAAAGCTTTGAAACTATGATAATCTAAGTGGTTCAGTCATAAAAGAGGATGAAAACGGTATCTTAAATCCAAATGCCAAGTAATCACATCATAACTAAAAGAATGTTAATGGTAGTTTTTGTAGTTCTTAATATGGTTATATGGTGCTCACTAACTCAGTTTTGACTTGACTTGAGAAATCTTTGTGATTTGAAGAAGGGTGTAATCCCTTTCGGGTTGTAAGCGTTTAAAGTAAAAACTCTTCTAACAAGTACATTTAAGGAGATTCGAACTTGTATTTTTCTCTTTATTGGGATGAGACTGACGAATACTTTGTTGGTTGGTTGACTTGATAAACACTTCGTTGGTTGGTTGACTTAAGAAATCGTTAACTATATATTAATTGTTTAATCATTTTATGTATCATTGTGCAAAGTGTGTTTTGGTAATAATGTCAAAGAGCGGGCCACTCTGTCAAGTCCTTTGTTTATTTGTTATACCATTCACATTTTTAGATGTATGAAAGCTTCATTTTTTTTTTCCAACTCACTTTTGTGAAGAATAGTAATTTGAACCTTTTTTTAAATATGTATTTTTTAATATATACTAATATAGCATTGTTAATTAGCTGAGAATATTTTGAATTATGAACATTTTGCCTAATTTTTGTATTTGCACTCATGACTCTTTCCTTAGGACACAAAAATATATGTCATTGACAATGTAAAACTAAATGAGATGTAGGGTGTGTTTGTTTGGAAGGAAAATAAGGTTGTATTTTTGGGACAATTAAGGTTCTATTTTTTGGTGTTTGGTAAATAAAAATCTGAAAATTATTTTTTGAATTAAAATATTTTCCTTTAGTTAGAAGAAAATAATTTCTTAAGTTTTTGGGAGGAATTTAGTTTTCCAGGGCTATCCTCGCTCACTTAGCTATACCCTCTCCCTCTCGCTCGATTGTCGCTTAGAGACCCTAAGCCTCTCCCTCATCTCACTTTCTCTCTCCTCCGACTTGCTTGCTCGTTCAACAATAACGCTCATCTCGCTCTCATCAATTTTTGCGATTCTCAAACTCCAACTTCTTCTCTCCGGCGATAGGATATCCGATTGGATTCTCTCTCTTGCCACCATTGTCGACCTTCATCGTTGCTCGACCTTCGTTCTCTCTCCTTCAACCTCTCTCGGCATTGTTTGCGCTGTCTGGTCTATGGTACATTTCTTTCTATATCATTCTCAATTAGTGAATATATTTGATTTTGAAACTATGTTATCTTCTTTTCTGAAAAGTGGGATTATGAACTAGGGTGGGTGGAAAATAAATTTTCCTTCCTACCAAACAAAAGAAAATAAATTTTTCGAAAATTATTTTCCATCTATCAAACAAAGGAAAATATGGGTGGAAAATGAATTTCCTTAACAATTCATGGAAATAATATTTCCCCTGCCAAAAATATATTTGAGAGTGATCCATGTGATGGATCCAATTTATAGATTTTGTCCCAATAAAGCCGAAAAGGAAAAAATATAAAAATATTTGATACTTCACTTTGTTATCGAACGAACGCAGAACATGTTGTTATTAGCATGGATTTATAAAAATCGATAACCCATTAAATAAAAATTCCCAAAAAAAACCTACTAAAATGATTTTAGTGAGGGAAAATTAAGTAGATAATTAATAATATTTCTACTAAAAATTCCCTTAAAAAAGTGAGAAAAATACAGTCAAACAGTCGTACCCAATGCAAAATAATTAGAATTAGAATTAGAATTAAAAGAACCACCGATTGTTTCCGCCACCCACCAGAGAAATTTCTCCCTCTCTCTCTCTCTCTCTCTCTCCCCCTTCCTCCCCTTTCATTCAATCTTTAAACCCTAGCCTTTGAATTTTCATACACTATTGCGTAGCTTCAAATTCAAGCATCGAAGAGTTTGTCGTGGATCTCTTCCTCTTCCCCTTGGAAATCCCCCAATTTCTGCATCATCTCGTCGTTGTTCATCAATCATCGTTGGTGATTGCTCAATTAGCGGAAATCAGATATTGATGAGAGAGAAAATGGAGAAAAATTTGCTGTACGTGAGGGCGGAGCCATCGGTTGATTTGAACAAGAACACGGAGTGGGTGACATACCCTGGGGTTTGGACCATTTACATTTTCATCGTCTTCTTCTCTTGGCTCCTTGTTCTCTCCCTTCTTGGCTGCTCTCCTGGAATGGCTTGGACCGTCGTTCATCTTTGTCATTTCTTTGTAAGCATCTTCCCTCCCGTCCTTTCTCTTATTTACGGTTTTTGGTGGAATATTGGTTTCTTTGATCTGATTTGTCTCCATTTATCTATATAATGTGCCTCCCAATATGATATCTCGCCGGGGATTCAATTGCTGGTGTTTGTATCTTGGATTGATTTGCTTTATCATTAGGAAGATATGAATAAGTAAAGCCCTTGATTCGGGTTTTTTAAAAATGTTTTAAGTAGTGTAGGAATGGGATAGGCCAGACTCTACATTGGTTACAGGAGGTGGCTATCTCTTTTGCTGGGAAGTTTGATTCTTGGAGATGCACATGGTGATAAGTCAATTAGAAGTTCCGAAATCAGCTTAGGTATTCCAAATTAGTGCTTGGGACATTATGGCTCTTCTATTGGCAAATTAGTGATTGCATCTTCAATCCAATGGTGTTGGTGCCCAAAAGAACTTTGAATGACCATGTTTGAATATCTTTTGATTTTCTCTTGGGCTGTCATTTTGTTCTGCTTTGTATATGAGATCAGAAACCTGCGTGTTTGTTGGTATGGGTGCTGCAGAAAGATTTAATTTTGAAGGGATTTAGTGATTCTTCAACGCCAAGGTGAGAAGGGGAAGGAAAATATAAAGATTATTTGTAATGTAAGGATGGTATTCCTTTTCTTGTCGGGCACTAACAGTATCCTGCCTTTGGTCAGAAGATACTGTAAAGGTCTAATCGTCTATGTATTAGAATGGAACAATGTTTTGGGAGATGGAGTTCACTTGGGTAAAACTAAACCTGAGCGATGATGAAATATGAGTACAAGGTTGTATTGGTTCTGAAATTATGGGAGTTTGTTTAGGTGGATGATTGAACAAGGGAAAATCTAAAAGGTTGGAGTATGCTTTCTTTTGTGCAGCAAACTTGCACTAATAGGGGATTCATTCTCATGCTACCGGTGGCTAATATTACTTTGTGTTTTGAGTTTAAGTCTTGGGTGTCATGCTAATTGTTCTTTCATTTCATCTATGTTTCAGTGTGCCCATGCTAGCTTCCTCAATTCCTCGGGTGAGGTGGATATGTAAACAATCCATTTCGATTTCAGCTTATTTCAAAGTTTTATACTTTCAAATTTGCAACTGTCTTGCAAAGAATGCATTCAAACTATCTTGTTTGCCTCCATGAAGTTCAGGATGTTGGAAATCAAATTACTGCCTTTTGCTTCTTCCTGTCCAAGCTTGAAAGGAAAGCATCAAATCATGAGTTATGAGCATGGTTAACTAGTTTTGTCCCAGACTCCATTTCAAAGAGCCTTTTCTTCATGAACTGCCCCTCCTCGCAAACAAAAAAAGGGACATTGTGTGTTTGTTAGTACCCCATTTAGTTTTCATCATTCATAGGACGTAATAGTCAAGACTCAAGAGCTGCATGTCGAACTTCAAAGTTGTGTTCTATGGTTGCTCAATCTCATTCTTTTGGATCTCCAGTCAGTCATATAAACACTGGATTAGTGAATATGGTCCATGTGTTGGGCACCTTGAAATAACACCAGCTCATATGGTATCATGCGTCTCTTAAAATTTTAGAATCCAGTGCTAGAATCTTTTGTGTTATTGTTTGTTATGGGTACATTCTGATCCTCAAGCTGTTAGCCCTTCTGCTTTTCATGCTTTGTGAAACAACTTGAAAGTGTAAATATATATTTGCTCCGTCCCTGCCTCTGAATCTGTTTTAAGGCATCCCCAGGTATACATTTCATTGCAACATTTACACTTTTGAATTTTATCTCTCAATATTGTGTATACCTGTATGCATCTGGCTGCTTTTGTACTCGGCCTCTGTTTTCTTCTCGAGAAGAGTCAGCAGATCAAGCCTCTGTTTTTACTCCATTTTATTTCTCTTACTATTGTCATTGTTCCATGTTCCATTTGTTTTCTGATCTTGTTGAACTAATCCATTCCACTTGTGGACTCAGGTGACTTACCACTTCTTTCATTGGAAGAAAGGTACACCTTTTGCCGATGACCAGGGCATCTACAATGGGTTGACTTGGTGGGAGCAGATAGACAATGGCAAGCAGCTTACCCGGAATAGGAAATTCCTCACAGTTGTTCCCGTAGTATTGTGAGTATCCCCAGAGTATAACCTCATGACTACAATAATATTGAGTAATGTGATGTGGATATCAACACATAGCAGCCAGTAAAATTTATTATTTCTCTATGCCTATAATTGACGTCTCTCTGGAGACATACAAGTCTATTTCTTTCAGTTTCATAATGTTGACTTCATCTGGATCCTTTGATTATGACTGCTTTGGATGTCTCAGACCTAAGATCTAGTAATTTAATTCCAACGTCATTTCTTTAGTTTTGAGCTTCAATTGTTGTGTAGGAAGAGCCACTTGTTTTTCTTCCATAGTGTTTCAAGGGAATGCAATTTTTTTACTTCAATCAAACTGAGTGTTTTTACAATTGTTACTGATGATTTTGAATACCTTCCACTACCTCTATATGTGATTTTGCACATACGGTGGAGGTTCCAGTGTCTTGTAGTTGTCTCACTGTCTGTCTGGTAGTGGTATAATCTCAGTCTCCCCATATTGGTGACTTTCCCCCGCACCCCTTTGGTATCTTTGGTTTCACACCTCATTCTGTGGTGCAATATCCATGTAGAATTAATAACTAGCATGTTTGTTTGATTAACCCTTATTTACTCCATTGTGTACTTTGAGCGTCAACTAAATTTACTTAACAGTGGCTTCTTTATTGTGGGATATTTTCAGGTACCTGATAGCCTCACACACAACCGACTATGAAAACCCGATGCTTTTCTTCAACACTATTGCTGTTTTTATTCTAGTGGTTGCCAAATTTCCTCATATGCACAGGGTTCGTATTTTTGGGATCAATGGGGAGCATTAGTTCAATGTGTTTCCAACTGAAAGGGCTCTCAGTTTCTGGCGATGTAAGATTATTCAATCATCTTTGCATATAGTGATTAAATTGTTGTAGCAGAAAATGGTGTATTAACCTGAAAATTTTGTTGAAGAACGATATGATATGCCAATTTCTGTTTGTTCTTGATTCCACATTCCATTGAATTATGTTTTTGAGAAGCCTGTATTGATTTCCCAGTAATACATGCATGAACCCTTGGAAGTAAATTAGTCGTTCTTTGGAAAAGATACTTGAGTTGTTTTTTTTTGAGTGGGTGGGGGTTGTTCGTAGCCGTAGGCAATTGGGCAAATTGGAAATATACAATATAATTATGTGTAATTAAGCTAAGCTACCTTATTGTTTCTAACCCTACCAGTTACCTCATATATATATAAGCAAATTCCTTTTTTTCTATATAAGCTTAAGCTCTATTGGCATATATTCTGAGAGTATAATACTCCAAATATTACAGTCTAACAATTATACCATAGATTAATTTGAGTTTGTGGGATTAGTAGATAGCACTGGCAAAATTTCAGCTAATCCATTATTTGAATTTGTTCAACTCGAAAAAAACTGTCTGGTCTTGAATTTTTTATTCAAATTTTAAATTTGGATATAAAATTTTCCTATTTCTATTGCTCAAACTTGATTTTAACCTAAATTTAGTCTTGTATGAATTGTCCGATCCACAAAAATTTCATCCAATGATGGATATCCGATATGCTTTTAACCCAATTTCAAAATTTTGCCAGCATTACTGGTAGATATTCCACAGCTTTGAAAGTAGAATACAGTAATTTCTTTGGGTGAAATTTTGCCAGCATTACTGGTAGATATTCCACAGCTTTGAAAGTAGAATACAATAATTTCTTTGGGTGTCTGAGGATGAGGGAGAAAAGTTGACATGGGGAAGATTACAGCTAAGCTGGCCAATAAACCCATACACAATTTATGTACAAATTCTTATATATATTCGGGGTAATTTTAGGTGACACCATATTATTTTAGGTTCATAAAATTTCTCCTATTTTTTATTCGTTTAATTATCTGTTAACATAGGTGCTCTCGAGTTGATGTGATTGACTTGATGCAATTTAGGAACACAAGCCTTCTGCTTGAGCAGGAACTTGATGCAATTTAGGAACACAAGCCTTCTGCTTTTGCTCCTGCTCAAGAACTTTTTTTTTTTTTTTTTGAAATATTGGTAATAAAGTTGGAATCCACTAGACATCTATAGCAGGTAAACCCAGGCTTAGGGAGGGGAGTGAGCGGGCCAATCCTGAGAGATTGAAGCCCAAATAGATTTGTTGGATAATCACAATATTTCAAAGATACGAAAAATGGTAGAGAGAGCATGAAGTAAAACTCCAATACCAAGTATTGGCTTAGCGGTAAATTTGAAAGGAGATAATTTCTTACAAGTTTGGTAAAAAGTTGAGATGAGTTATGGGTTTGGACTTTAAATTTGGACTTGATATCTCTATCCCCTAGGCTTTCAAGCTCAACTAAAATTATCATTGAGATAGGGCCCAGTTTATAGGCCATATTTACCTTTGCAAAAAAAAAAAAAAAACCCAAACTTTTGGTTGAGAATATATAGAGAGAACGACAAGAAGAGGAAGATGGTTGTTTTTTTATAAAAAAATATTATACATTAAGTTTCGATTGTTTAGACATGAATACTGCACCTAGGTTCGGATATGCATTAGGATTCAACAAATACTGATATGGGTTCTTAGAGATACTCAACCACAAATAAAACCTTATTTTGATAACAGAAATCGAACATGCACTCTTTCTTAGGCTAAGTATCTACAAACTACCAATGGTGTCAACTTTTATTAATCGACTCGATTCAATTTTATTTATGAAGATTAAACAAGGAGATTGGGATTGTGTGATATTTACAAGTGACACACGCACCCCTTAGAAAACCTAAACAGACAAGAGGCGTGAGTCAATTCAAGAGATCTTCTTCTAATCTAACATACAAATAAAATCCAATGGAATCCAACACTAATTATTCATCCATTTGAAAAAGAAGCACGAAAATAGAAGTCTAATTAAATAAACAGTAGAAGAAGGACATAATAAATAAATATAATAATAAGAATAGAATAATAGAATAAGAATCTGTGTCATCTTAGACTTGTATGTGTATGTGAATGTGAATGCAAAATAAATGGCCGCCGAAAGCCGAAATATATGCGCCGTTTATATTGTCAACTACCCTCTTTTTATCCTCATATTCATTTACCCCCTTTCAATAATCGGTTAAATAGTAAGTCTTGTGAGACCGTCTTATCTAAAAATTGTTATAAAATTAAAATTTTTATAATAATTTTAAATATATGGAGGGTGACTATAAATATATATATATATATAGTGATTAATAATTTAGTGAGGGGTAACTCTGTTAAAAGTCATCTCTTGATAGATTATTAGTCACTCCCGTATTAAAAAGTCACTCACAAAAGAACATAAATTCATCCCATAATAACCTTTATATTAGACGGTGTTATATAAGAATTTGTGCTATTAAATTTGAGCCTTAATTCAAGCAAGTAATGCATGCAAGCGCATAATACTTCATCCCGACACTAATTGCCAATGAGAAGAGTAACTCACAAGTTTATAAACATGCTTAACACCTTTTAATTTGTTAATGTGGGACTTCCTCACTTTAATAATTCCAATATATACTACTCATGCAGGGATCCACATAAATTTCATTGTAGTTGGGGAACTATTTAGCAAGTTGTCATGATTGTACTCATATCAATAAATGTTTTGTTTAATTTAGATGAGAGGTTAAGTAGTAATCAATAGTTGTCTTTTTGTATTATGTATTTTTTAAAGCTCTTTTAGGACTATGCTTAACTAATAATCAAAAAGAAGTTTCATTTTTTAATTTTTTAATTATTTAAACTCTCTCCTATTTTCTCTTTTATCAAAATATCTAATGACATGTTGATCGGGACTATAATACATTATATTATAGAGACTACAATCTAACAACGTATTTAGATTTAAATAATTTGACATGTTTTTTATTTGATATAAAGTTTGGAGTTTGAGTGTCATGAATGAATCTTCAGTATGTATTCTTTGACACCACTTTATTCCATAAATCACTTAAACCGAAAATTTCATTCTATCTAAGAACATTTTTTCACTTGCATATTAATTATGCCGCAGAGCAAAATTACTCATAATTTGCAACATTATTAATTTAATCTATAAATATATACTCTCCAAAACATGATATAAAAACTGCTATATATTATTAAATAATTTTTTATTTTAGACAATAAAATTTACAGATATATATATATATATATATATATATATATATATATATATATAACAATTAAATAAGTGGGTGTCGGTCAACTCAACTTATAAAGTTTTTAAAAATTATTATTAGTTATTTAAATTTAAATCATACCTAAATTATACTTCTTTTTTTTTTTTTTTTGGTCATAGGATACACAAAACAAAACAAAACCCAAAAAAAACAACAAAATATAGCAAATGGACAAGATGAGGAATTTGTTTCTGAGAGTAGAATATATAGCTAGGCTCCTTATGCTGAATTTAGAAGTATTTATTTATCTTTATTTATTTTTGGTGCTCAAAAGCAAGTAGTAGTCCTTTAATTTCTCTACAAGAGGGCAGATGGAAGGAACTTGTAAGTACCAAGTACAATGCATGTGTAGACCTGCTGTCCTAATAATTCCAGAAGCTTCAGTTCAAAGGACAAAACTACCCCTAGAAATAAAATGCAACTTTATACTTAATAATTTTGTCTAAATTGGAATGAAGGAGGCACGTATATCGACCTTCAAAAAATAAATATCGTTATACATGGTTATAAAAAAACTGCTAAGAAGTTGTAAGTTTTTGAGTTTAAAACTATTTAAGGATCAAGAATTAAGTCCTTAACATATTTCTGTTAAAATAATGGATCATCATGCAGTAGATATGATATTTTATGCACATATATGACTACAAAAATGTACAATATGAAACTAGAAATGATGAGAAGAGAAGGTATGTATAGATCTAGATGGATACATTAATGGGCAAAAGATTATTCCTTTCAGCAGACTTCCCTAGGAGAATGTTTTGGTGGGTTCCACCGTTGTATGACCCCCAGAACAGGTGAGTCTTTGTCAGATCTTCCTCACTATTTTTCATTTACAAAAAAGAATATAGTGACAGTACTGCTGTACTGGTGCTTGGCTTGGTTGGCAGAGAGAGAGAGAGAGAGAGAGAGAGAGAGAGAGAGGAAGGCAGTGTTTGGATGTGGGAATTAATTAGTAGGTGAGGGAGGTGAAGAAGGAAGGAAGGGCATCATCTGGTAATTGAGGATGATGGTGGAGGTAGTTCTGAGTAATTAATTACAAGTTCCAGTTGCACTAATTACAGCATTGATCAGGCAAGACTAAGAGAAGAGCTGTCTTACATCAAAGACCCTAACTTTAATGGAAATGCCCATGTGAATTCATGAGATATCTTACCTGGTTGGTTTTCCCCTACTTTAAGCTCCTTTCTTTTTCATGCCCACAAAAATATGGTGGGTGGGTTGGGTTGCAAGAATCTCTGTCTCTCTCTCTCTCTCTCTCTCATACTTTAATGGGGCCTCCATTGTTCTCTGCAATAACTCATGAAAGAGGAGAGAGAAAGTGTGCATGAGTTGCTTTTTCATATCATTCTGCAGACCTGTACTTTGTCAATGGTGATACAACATCATTTTCAGAATGATGTAGCGCCTAGCAAAACCGAATCGGTATTCGATATAAAGATAATAAAAACCATTAGCTGAACTGAATGTAATGCATATGCAAAGATTGAATTAAGCGACTGAAACAAACCATAATTCTCCTTCCAGTAATATTATAATATCCACAAATTAAAGCTTAATTCATACACCAAACTCATCATTACAAACTACTTTCACAACACTCTATGATACACAAACTAGATTATTCTTAATTCTCTACAAAGCAAAGCCAACCACTGACTCTGTCACTCTGATGACAACACAGCAGGTTTACTGGGGTTAATTCCCTTCCCCATCTCATTGGAGTAAACCCTCTTCTTCTGATACAAGACAAATTGCAGCTACCAAAGCATGATGATGATTGATGAAATCAAGGCAAGACCCTCAAAAATTATGGGCCTTGTTTTTTCCCTTTTTTCTCTGATCAGTTCTCCTATCTATGCAATTCACCACACCTCAAAATCACCCTATGATGAAGCCAAGCCTAAAATAAGCTCCAAAAGTTCCCACATAATGATCGTTGAAGGCATCAAACAGCAACTTAGGAAAGAGAGATGACTAAAGGAGAATGATCAAAGAAGAATCCATTTACCCCAACCCCTACCATATCAGTTAGTTCTAGAGACACTCCAAAACAAGTCATCCACAACAAGAAATAGTCTAAAAAAAACAAAAGCAGATTAAAATCAGAGTAGGAGGAGGGAAAAAGCCCATATTTTCCCCCTACCTTTTGTGCAAAATCTTTTTCTTTACCAAGATGCACCAGTGCCCAATAAGCCAGTCCAGTACCCAGTTGAATTCCCTTGTTCTCTATGCAGCTCATTAGCAGCAACAGCTGTTGTTGTTGTTGTTGTCGTCGTCGTTGTAGTGTTGTTGTCAAGATCAGTGCTTGTGTTGCTTGAGACTGGCTTCAAATCTTCAAAGGGAAACAACACTCTTCCGTTGTTTGTTTCTTCTTGTTGTTCACCTTCTTGCAAGCTTCCATACCCATGATTATGAAGTCCATCCAAGGTGAAATTCAGGGTGGGCTTGAAATCATGCAAAGGAAACCCAGATGAATAGACCACATTTGGACCAGCTGGTATCGGCATCGGCGTAAATGGAGATAACCCTCTTGAAGAGGTAAGCCCATTGAGAAGCTCCAAGGCAGAGAGATTAGCACTAGTAGTAAGACTAATTGCAGATGAGTTGGGGATTTGGGCCTTTGTGGGGGCCTCAAAGGTGGGCAATTGAATAAACTGATCAGAAAGGCTTCTGAATTCCTGGGTGTGATCATGATTATGAGTTGGGGAAACCCAAGTTGAGATCTTGCCCTTGATGATGTGGGATCTTAGGGTTTGAGTTGACTAGAAGGGATTGAGCCTGTGCTGAAATCAGATCATGGGAAAGCTTTGAAGATGAAGCAAAGGAAGAGGAAGGTCTCTTGTTTTTCCTTGAACCACCACCAACAGGAATGTTCCTGAGAGATCCACCCTCAGTCCAATACCTCCTACAAGTTTTGCAGAAGTATCTGGGTTGGGTCAGACTGTAGTTGTTGTAGTAGCAGAACTTGGTGTTGGTAGAATTGCACCTTGGACAATTCAAAGCTTGCTCCTTTTGTGGTCTCACTTTCCTCTCCAAAGATGTTGAACATGATTTCTTGTTGTTTGAGATGATATCGGCTGCTACTCCCACTGAATTTGAAGGACATGTATTTGGGACAATTATCTCCTCCATTGGCTTCACCACTATCTCCTAAATAAACGCCAGGGCCCAGAAAAACAAAAAAAAAAAAGTGAGAAAAAGGAGGATGAAAATAGACAGAAAGCAGTGCAACAAAGAAAAGCAAAAGAGAAAGAGAAAGAGAACCCATTTAGCTTCAAGATCCAACAAATTAAAGCAGGTCAAACAGAAAAAAAGGAGCAGATTGTAGGATGAAGACAGCTGATGAAAAGATCTAAAAAAAAAAATCAAAGCAAAAGAAACACCAAACAAGATTAACTGCTTTTTCCCACACTTTTTCAGGATTATAGTAGCAGGAAAAGGGAATGGCTACCACAGATAACAATAACACATTAATCCTTTTATTTTTCTTGCTGTTTCACACCTTTCCCTTCTCTCTTTTTTTTCTCAGAGGCAAAAAGACGAACACCTGGAGGACTCAATTTTGAAATGAGTGGGGACTTGCACTAGTCATCAAGCTAATTTAATTACCCACTTTTTTTTTCCTTTGCCCTTTTGTTGTTTGGAAAAAAGCAACCAATAAAACACAAAGTTGCTGAGAAAATTCCCCAGAAAAAGCCAAACCGCCATGAAATGAAAAGAGAGAATTTGTCGATGCAAAAGCAGGATGGTGTGATAAAGATAATAAAGGCAGCAAAAAGGGTTTCTCTCTCCCTCCCTCTCTCTCTCTCTCACACACACACACACAATACCTGTGGCCATTGAGCAGTGTCCATTGATGACGATGATGATGAAGTTGAAGACCAAATCAAGAGGAGCTTCGATGGCTACAACACCTTTTATAAAAAGCAGTGAAATTTGCTTCTTTTTCTGCACCTGGGTTTTCTTCTTTTTAAAGTTAGATACACAAACAAAGAATGTCCCTCTCCCTCTCTCTCTCTCTCTCTCTGGATGTTCTCTGTCTGCGTTTGCTTCCTTTATCTGCAGAGAGAGAGAGACACACACACATAAATATCCCTCCTTTTTTAATTATGCAGATACATTAAATTAATCACAAACAGCTAAAGAAGAATATTTGTCTGCTAATTTATTACAGTATTTGAATTAATTATATAAAAGAAGCTATTTTTTTTTCTGGGTACGTATTATTATGTATGTATAATCTGCAGTGGAGGAGGTGGTGGAAGGGAAGAGGTAGTGGTAGTGGTAGTGGTAGTGGTGGGCTTTCTCTCTCCTTCCTGCTGAATGAAACAAGTCAGAATTAATCAACTCCTACCCATCAAAAGCTTACCCTACTTCGAGCTATCATTATCATTTTCTGCCACTCAGATTGCCTTCAACCACAGTCAAGCTCTTTATTCTATTTTATTCTCTTTTTCAAATATTAATTATAATTAATATTATCAAACTTATCCACTAGTTTTCACCTTAATTAATAATATATTTATATATATTTTACTGAAATTTAAATATTAACTAACTTGTAGTATAATAATTACAAGATGTGTGAACATATTTTGTCTAGACTTGTATGATCTGGACTGCAATTGTATGATATATTTTGAAAACAATAAGTGGAATTATGGGCATGTTCTTTTCTATCTCCTTTACTCTCTCCATTTTAAAGTCTTTGTCGTTTTAATATTACGAGAGATTATAAAAAAAACACTAAATTCAATAAAAAAATTATATTAAAAGACTAAATTATCTTAAGATTTTATTAGAAATGAAAAAAATAAAGCAATTAATAAGGATAAAATTGGTAAAATCATAATACATCATTAACATTGTAAAGTAACAAATATTATAAAATAAAAAAATTAGTTAGTTAAAGTGACATATATTTTAAAATGGAGGGAGTACGTTATTTTTCACTTTACTTAACTTCTTTTATTTCATTATATTTATTGTTCTATTATTTTAGTGATACTAGCTTCTTAATTTTGTTTGTATTAGTTGCTATTCCTTTTTTAACTTTTCTCATTTCGAATGAATTTTTAGGGACATTTTAGTCTTTTAATTATTAGTTGATATCGAAGTTGAGTTCATCTTGACATTCCCTCAATAACCCAAAACGATATTTAATATAAAATGGAAGGAGTACATATAATTATTGCTGAAAATTGTTGATTGCATTAAAAAATATAATTAGATATTTTAATAACTAGTACTGAAATTTATTGAAAATTGTTGAACGATATTGAAATTTACTAAAAGTTACTCAATGATGCTTAAACTTATTCAAAATTATTTAATGATACTGAAAGTTGTCAAATATTGGTATTAAGTACTTATTTTAGGGTGAAAAATCATGGGCTATGTCTTGTGGAGTTTTAATTTGAATATTTTATTCGAAAAAACAGATAAAATTAGTAAATTAGTTATTAATATGTTATTACAATTGACTGAATATTTATAATCAATCCAAATTAGTTAAAATGACAAATATTATATATGAAATGGAGGGAATATTTTATATCACTTTTTTAATTAAAATTTACGATCACTAATTCCTTAACAATAATTTAGATGTTAATTAATGTGGCAATTTGAAAAGGACTTAACTGCAAAAGTGAACTACCCTATCTCCCAATTTTGTCTACTCTAACAAGCTCTTTAATTCCTACACCAAATTCTTAGATTAAAGCTTTAACCACTTATGAACAAAGGCTTTGCTTTTCAAAGTCTCTCTTTTTCCTAATTTACTTCTATTATGTTACTTTTGTATGCAACTTTTTTAAAAAAAAAAAACAAATAATAAACCTTAAAATATACTTGATAAAATTATTTAATATTCAATTATACTGGTCTAAAAATAACTTTAATATGTATTTGACATAAGACTCAAAATATCGCTAATCTAATCTTAACTCAAATCGAATATATCAATATTTATTTCTATATTCTGTTCATTCCTATTCATTTATGTTTATTTCTGTTTATTTCGTTGGTTTCTGTTCATTTATGTTAATATCTCGCTATTTTTGTTCATTTTATTTTTCATTTCGTACATGCCCTAAATCAAATCGAATGTCTCCTTTTAGTTAAGTTGTTTTCCTTTGTAAGATCAAATCAAACATGAGTGAACTCGAAGATAAATACAATCTAACTAATTAATGAACACAAATTGAATAACTTATTTGCTCAATATACTCTCTCTCGCTCTCTCTCTCTTAACTAGCTTGGTGAAAGGATAAGGAGCCCATAGGTAAGAAAGCTGCAAATCTTGCATGAAAAAGGGGCAAATCCATTATAATCAGAATTTTGAGCATTTGACATTTCTTAAGAGTTAGAGAAGTGAATTACTATTTTTAAAGTTATATATATATATATATATATATATATATATATATATATATATATATATATATATATATATATATATATATATATGAGTGCATCATACTTTAAAAAAACTCTAAATTCTTGTATCATCAATCCAATCTTATTTTTTTTGTGTGTGTATAGTAAACAAGCCTAACTCATTGGGATCCTATATATTAGGATGTACGAGTGGACCTCAACAGTTAGGGAGAGGAACATGTTAAAGTTCAGGTAAACCCAAACCCAAACCCATCATCAACACACACACCCAACTCCGGTGTACTTTCCCATATTTTAACCTGGAGGAAAGGCCGAAAATGGGGCACACTAGCCAGCTGAGCTAGTTCCTCTTTAATAGAAATCGGACTAACTCTAGATTGAATTGTTGTAAAACTGTCCACGAATCGGCAGAGCCTAAGTCATGAATGTGAAGTATAGTTTATGGTGGCTACTAGAGTCACCGGAATTTAGGTGCGTCCCAAAGCCCTAGTCTCCTATCGGTAGACCGATGGGAGAGAGAGACAAAGATTGAGTTTTTCTTGTGTGATAAATTATCTCACAAATATGTAATTTATACCATGAATACTTTAAGAAATGTCTCTAGACTCGTGCTAACAATTGCTATGGACTTTTGCTATGTTCAACAATGTATGATTCTAATGTTATGTTAACCATTTCTTGGAATTTTTATTGTTGCTACTCTTAATTATTTGACAAGAAATGGATTCTTTGTATGAAAGACTCTCAAAAGATAAAATAATTAATGTAAACAAATAATACTTACGTTAAAAAAACATAATACTTACCATAAAACTATAATAAAGCTACATGCTTACAAAAGTAAGATTATTTATATCAAAATTCTTCGAATATTCTGCCAAAACAACACCTTAACTAAGAGTTCTTACAATCACGAAACTATCAATAACAATATTATCTTATGTGCAGTATAATACGTAATTCAATTGAGTTTTTAAATATTTTTTAGCAGATATCGAGCCTGTTCAAAGTTACATAAAAATCATCATCTATTTCGTTTTCTGTTCATTTTGTTTGTTTATGTTCATTTCTTCTCTTTTTCATTACTTGTTTTTGTTACTCGTTTTGCTTCTTTTCTGTTTGTTTATATTTGTATTTCTATTTGTTTTTTATAAAATTTCGAGTAAGTCATTAATAATTAAAATGTGAATAAGGTGAGCTCAAAGCTAACAAGATTTTGATGATTGAGAAGTTGTAATTGGCTTTGGTTATGTGACCTACATAAGCTTCGAAATGGTCTCCCCTTTGCAAATTAAATGGAGTCGTCGTCTAGTCAACACCTTGTGGCCCACGTCTCTAGTTTATCACCACCAACCAACCCTTCTTTTCCCTTGTCGACGTATCACCATCTTTATTTTTTATTATGAGACATGGAAAATAAATAAAGTACTCTATAGTCTTAATAATATGTGTTCTTTTTTCTTAAAATTTTAAAGTACCAAATTTTATTTCCATAAATTTTTGGCGAGTAAGTTTTAAATAAAAATATAATCTCTTTCAAAACGAAGATCAAGGTTCCTTCTCTATTAACCGAGTGTGCGCGTAAAATTTATCCATCTAAAAAATAAATAAATAAATTTAGTTTTAAATAAAAATATAATCTCTTTTGAGTTCCGAGTTTTAAGGTAAAAGTCCTTCCAATAAACGCGTTTACTGAAAATTCGAATTTATATTATTCTCCTTCTCACTAAGATGAAACTAGTATAACCTCAACCGAAGACGAAATATTTTAAGCCCTTGGGCGACTGATCATGGTGAGGGCCTCATCATATCCTGATAGCGTTAAACGCGTGGGTTTGGTTAGTTTTGTGTGTTAATTGGTGAATGAAAAACCTCTGTAGTGCCTTCATTTGCAAGTTAAATTACAAGTACTTGAATAATTATTAGGTTGCTTCCTTTCCAACCTTGTGCTCATGAATCATTTTTCTCATTTTGCCCACTTTAATCAGCATTTTTCTGTCTCTTTCAATCACGTGTTGAATTGATTTCTGCCACATACTGATTTATATCCACTGTGTACATCGGTTTAAATCCATATTGGATCGATACATTAAAGAAAAAAATTTGAAAAATTTTTATAAATTAAACGATAAGAAATGTTCAATAACTAACTCAATCAAAAGTTTAAGTCGATGGTTGAATATATAAAAATAGGCGTATACTCTAATACGTTAATGCACTTTGGATTTGAAGCGTGGTTGCAATAAAGGCACATCATTACTTTGTGCAATAGTCAATATGAGACTGTTGAGATTTAAACATAAGTCCTCTTACTCGGAATAGCTTTGATACCATGTTCACGAACCAACTCAACTAAAAGTTTGAACTCGATGGTTGAAGGAGAATGAATAAGTTTATACTTTAGCAATAAACATTAAGGGTTTGTTCGAATTGACATGTGTACTAACATTTATTTACGTTTTACGCTTATTTTTGTTCGTTTATGGTAATTTCTACTCGTTTCTACTATAATAGCTCATTTCGGGTATAACAACTCGTTTCTAGTCATGTATATCCATTTATACTCATTTCAACTTATTTATACTCATTTCTGCTATGACCGTTATTTATGCTAACTTTATCAGCCATTCCTTGTTCAAATTACCATGCATACCAATATTTATTTCTATATTTTGCTCATTTCTGTTTATTTTTGCGATAATAGCTTGTTTTAACTATAACAACTATTTCTATTCATTTTTATTTATTTCTGCTCATGACAACTTTTTGCAATTTATTTATGTTCATTTTATTATAACAATGTTAATTTTATCAACGATTTCAAACATACTCTAAATATTAATAAACAATGAAGCGGTATACTACTAGTGAATCGAGCTTGGCGAGGAAAGTAATATAAAAATTAAGGGTAAAATGTGTTAAATTTGAACATTATGCAAAATGCCAATGATGAGGTAGTTTGATAAACATAGGTAAGTGAGTTTGTCTTGAGTGATGTGATTTGTTTAGAAATATACGTGGCTTTCTTCATCAACGAAACGTATTCATTTTCTTCGATGTTGACGGCCACAGAGAATCATTTCTTTTGTCAAGACAGAAGCTAAGGCCACAGCCCAGCAGTGAGAGAGAGAGAGAGAGAGAGAGGGATGACGAATCCGTGGAAGAAAAACGACGGTGAAGATGTGGGCTGGGCCGGTGAATGGGCCCCCACTTAATTTAATTGGTTTTCTTTTTACTTCTTTTAAAACTGTCGTTTTCCTTTTGAACCTATGTTTTTTTTGCTTTAATTTTCAGTTTTATAATGGTAAATTTTGTATAATTGTAAGTAACTATCTTATAACTAGTTACAACAGTTCAATGTTTATGATCTTATAATTTTGTACACGTAAAATGATTAGGGTCTGTCCTTGTTCTATTTCCCTCTTTACTCGACGAATTTATAATTCATGGGCATAAGTAACAAAGAGATCGATAAATTATTTGATATTAGTTCATATGGACCAATGAAGACTCAATTTTGTTCAAATGTAAGATTAAGTGCATGTTCGTTTGGTGGTTTCACTTATAATAAGTCGTTTCATCGTTCCTTGTCATATACAACTAACTCTTTATTATACTCTTTTACATACTTGTTGTGTTGCTTTTACCACTTGTCTCGCTAAAACGAACGACTTTAAGGATGAAAATTTTACGATTTGAATAATAGACAGTTGCGCGATAAAAGTGATAGTGTGAACAAATGAATAATATGAACACACATATAAGAACAAATACTAGATTTTGTGTATTATGCTTTCAAGGACAAATACTCTATGGTTCCCAAAAAAAAAAAAAAAAGTAGCCCCTCCAACAACTGTTCATATATAACAATAAAATATAATAATAATATCAACAACAAAAACATATGTATAACATGATATACTTATTCATCAAAGGGTAGGCTTCCATACGATTTTTTTGTTATATAAATCACACACAAGAGAGGCTCGTGATTATTATTTTTTAATGCGAGAGGCCCGTGATTGTTGAAAGTTTTGAACTACTTTTTGCGAGTAGGGGTGATTTAAAGGTTTTAAATAAATTCCACCTATTTATTATTATTTTTTTATAAAAAGCCATCTTCAAATTGTAGGCATACTTATAATGTAGCGGTGACAAAATTTTATCTAATTCGATTATCCGAATTTATCCGACCCAAAAAAATCAGGTTCATTTATAATTTTGTTGTTAGAATTTTAAATTGGAATATAAAATTTTCATATTTTTATTGTCCGACCAGAAAAAATCGAGTATCGAGCAAAAAAATTTATCCGATGACCGACCAGTGCTATTACGATGCCATGGATCAGGGTGAGTGGACCCATTAATATAGTATAATATGGTTGAGAGAATCTTATTTTTTAAAAAAGAAGATCATAAAAATAGGAGAGAAATTTTAAAAAATTAAAATAAATATTATATTTAATAACTTAAATTTATAAATTCAAATTCCTAATTTAGGATTCTAGCTAGTCTTCCTATGAAATTGCGGGGTTAGAGATAGATTGGGTTGAAGAGAATATTAAAGAAGGGCCCGCAAATCTTTGAAGAAATCAGAAGATGTTCCACTTGCATATTTGGATTTGATATTAAAAACTCATATTTTGGGAGATAAATTAATTTTTTAAAAGGATGATTTAAAAAAAGATTAAAAGTAATAATTATATGATAGTGTGGTTCTGTAAATATGAAATTACAATGTTGCAATACTGAATGTGAGTTTTGCCTTATAATTAAAGATTTCATATTATGTCTTTTATAATTAAGTGTAAAAAATTTTGTTTAAATTTCACACATGAGCTTTTGCATTTTCTTTTATTGACACAAAAGGGAATTTTTTTAATGGACAAGTGGCAATCCCATTAGGGAAGGAAAAAGACATGTAATTTTGGTCTGATTTCAGAGAGCTCTGCTGATTTTCTCAATTCCCTTAATAATTTAAAAAAGAAGGTATAAGAATTGAAATTACCAAATATGATCATATACAAATACAATTAAGCACAAATATTGGATCCCAAAAAAAAAGGGACACAAATTTGAAAAAAAAAAAATTTACATTATGTGGTTCGGCTGGCTTATGGGCTTGGTATCATGGGCTTTATCACAAGGTTCCCGAGAGGCCCATCTACTTTTCCAAAAATTAAAGAAAGGAGATCAATACCTTCCCCCAATAGGGGAGACATTGGCCTTGCAAACCTTAGGGGACCCGGGAGACTTGAGTCAGGAGGATTTAGAAGAGGGAGAAATGAATTGAAGCGACATAGGATGTATATGTATCTCAATAATTATAGACAAAATATTTGTAAGAGGGTAAGACCAACAACCAAATTTGTACTAATATTGTAAATTTTCAACATAAAATAGTGCATTATAGACCTTATTTTTCTGCCATTATTTCTTGTCTCACTAAATGAAAGTTGATAAAGAAAATCATAATGACAATTAAATATGTCCCAACTATTATCGACCAAGTTCTCTCGCAGATTGGAATACTTACAATATTTGCCAAACGCATGCTTTGAGGAGTGAGACATTTTTGCCAAATTGGTGTCATGACCCAACCTAAATTACATGGAGAATCCTCTTTAATACATCTGATATTCATTCATATGATGGCAACTGGTTTTAATTTAAGGAATGGTGGGAGAGAGAGAAAAGTTTCAATCCTCCCTCCTGTGAACCCGTCATTCCTCCCAACCAATTCAGGAACAATTGTAATTTCCTTCATTTTATTCCCCTTTCAAGTGTTCTTCGTTCTTTTACGCCTTTGATTTTCTAATATCTAATCCCAGAAAGTTTGATTCTTGTGGGACCATCAAATAATTAATAAGAGGGGTTGATTCAATTCTCATGCAAAATATTTTAGGTGAGCAAATACCCATTTCGATTTTGCCCAAGTTTCTGATTTTTCTGCCTTCTGGGTAACTTTGACATTTTGTCGAGCACCTTGCGAACTGGTTGTTTCTGATCGTGATCTAATCTTCTGGGGGCTTATTTTTCACTTATTCCTACGATAATTGTGTATATATGTTTGTTTTAAATGCCTTGTCTTGGATATTACTCATTTCGCCTTTGAATGAGTTATTGAATGACCAAGAATCGTAAGCCATCGTGGGGTTTTTGCGGGGCATTGTAATATTCTGATATGGGGTTTAATCTTTGATGACAATTTTTGCAAGGTAGGCCATAAGACATTAGTGAGGAATTATGGCCAGCAATTATGTAGAGAATGATGACTTTTTGATGCCCCTGAAGATATATCATCAGAATCTGATTCTGCATCAGAACGTCCTGAGGGGTGTAGCTCTGAATTTCAACTAGATAATAAGGCATTAGAAAGTTTACACTATAACTTCTGGGCTGGAAATTCCAAAAGTGTTGATGAACGCCGCGATGAGTTTATAAGCAAAACTGGTTTTGTTTTAGAACGGTGCCTTACAGCGAAGGAGGGACTTGATGTACCTGTATATGATGATCATGATCACAATGGAAATGAAATGGGTATTGATAGGAGAACAATTACTAGTAGATCTGCTTCGAGAACAGAAAAGAATTTGACTGGTGAGGTTCCGGGTGAAGAAGAGGATATGTTGTGGAGAATAACTAGTTTAAGTGATGGGAAGCTTAGTGGACTTCGCATAAAGAGATGTTCCACTGCCCAAGATGCACATACATTCTTGTCCCCAAAGCATGATCATCATCAGCCTGAAGTTGAAAGTGACATGGAGGGTATGAGGAAGGTACGGCGGAGGAGTGATTGGTTGAAGAAACTCAGTTTCAAAACTTCAAATATGTTTAGCAAAGAACGGGAAAATAAGAAGCCATCTAACCACCACACAGTCTTTGGGCCTGAAAGTGAAAGAATTCATGTTCATTCTCACAAAAAGTGGTCCAAGGAGCTGTCATCTCTGTATAAAATGCAGGATTTTTCTGCCCATAAAGGCTCCATATTGTCTATGAAGTTCAGCCATGATGGGCAGCACCTTGCCACAGGTGGTGAAGATGGAGTTTTGTTTATATGGAAGGTTATTGAGTATGAGCGACCATCTAGTTCAGACATTTTGAGTTTTGATTCGGCTTCAGCTTATTTGTACTTTTCGGTAAATGGTATTTCTGACTTTGCTTCCTTCCTCAAGATTAAAGAGGAAAGGAATATGATAGATAAGCTGAAGAATTTTTTAGACTCAGCTTGTATTATGCTCCCTCGGAAGGTCTTTCATTTAGTAGAGAAGCCTATACACGAGCTTCATGGACATGAGGGTGAGATCCTGGATATATCATGGTCTAAAGAAGGGGTTAGTATACACTTATGCTTTCAAATCATCCTAATATTTTTGTTGTCGATTTGGGTGCTTAAATAAAATTCTACTGGTTCAGATTCGCTAAATATTGCCTTGATATGAATCTTATCTGTTGATTTTTCTTCAATGCAGTATTTGCTTACATCCTCAGATGACAAAACAGTACGGCTGTGGCAATTAGGATGTAGCCAATGTCTCAAAATTTTTCCTCACAATGACTATGGTAATATCAAACTTTGTTTTCCTCTGTTTATTTATGCTGGGTTTCCTTATTTCTTCTTGCCATTCTCTCTTGCTTTTTTGTTTCCTTTTTACCTACACTTGTATTCCTCTTTTGCTTGTCTAATGAGCCCGACAGAATCCCTTGACTCTTTCTTAATCATTGTTATTGATGTAGTAACTTGTGCACAGTTCAATCCGATGAACGACATTCAATTCATAAGCGGTTCTATAGATGGTATAGTCCGCATATGGCAGGTCCATGGTTCTCGTGTAGTTGACTGGATTGATTTCAAGGAAATAGTTACAGCAATCAGCTATAGGCCTGATGGAAAGGTTCTCTCCTGCTAGCTTCTCTCATTCCTCTTTCAAAAAAAAATTGAAAGTTTTTGTCTAAGATCCTTGTACCTAATTGCAGGGGGTATTGTGGGCACAATGGCTGGAAACTGCTCCTTTTTGAAATTGCAGGTAGGCTCTATATCAGTGAATTTGTGTCCATCTCACTTCTTATTAGTTATTCTCCATTATAATTAAAATTTTACAGCCAGAAAGTTTCTCAATTCATGTAACTTGTTTGTAGTCCAAGCCGACCAAACCAATGGGGCCATAAGGCAGCCTAGGGTACACGGGATAACTCTGTTTGTGAAATGCTCATAGAAGTGAGCAAATAACAAGGCCTTAAGTACATCTATAGGATTGCTTGGCTTAGGTTGGATTGCATTTGAGATAATGATAGCACCACTGGCATTTGACGCTGATATCTATTTGTGTTCAAAGATACCTCAAAATTTGTGTTAGGAATCATTTTGTTTCTCATACTATGAAATTTGGTTTGAGGTTTGGAACTTTCCACTGGATTTTTGATGCCGGTAGTTATCCAAGAATCAATGTAGCATTATCTTTGGGGTAAACGCTTAAGTTCGACTTAATTGTCATACATTTTCTGGCACTTTTGTTTTAAGCTCTTCCTTTTACCGAAACCTCTTTCTGGTTATAGAAATGCTGATTATAGATTAATTGCATGATCCAGATGATACTCCACGAGGGCACATAATAGGCATGCAAGGCAAGGAAAAATTAGCCAGCAAGAGGATAACTGGATTTCAGGTTATGATCAAATCTCCCTTTTCCTTTTGTGTTATTTTACAGATACTCCTTTCTTTGTCTTCACAGTTCATCGTTTGAACATCCTGCTTTCGTTTCTTATAACAGTTTTCTCCAACTGATCCAAGTGTAGCAGTAGTTAGCTCAGCTGACTCCCAAGTCCGGATACTCAAAGGAGCAGAATTGGTCTGCAAATTAAGAGGTGCTTTATTTAATTACATTATCATCTCTATTTTGTAGTGCCCTTCAGCTAGTAATGAAGAGTGAAATAAAACCGAGTTGTATTGATCCTTCAACTGAACATCCTACGATCCTGTTCCATATCCAAATCCAGGTTCTTTAAGAGATATCACCGATGGAGGAGTCCCTATGATTGCATCGTTCACTTCAGATGGAAAACACGTAATTTCAGCAACTGATGATTCTGCAGTTTACATGTGGAATAACCTTGAGAACAAAAAACCCCCAAATGGCAAACCGAAAACTGTTTGGACTTGTGAGAGTTTCACATCAGACAATGCTTCGGTAGCTATAACTTGGCACGGTATAATATCTACACCATCAGAGTCATCATCAGAACAGAGCTCAACAGCTGAAGAGTATAGTAGACCAAGCCATAACTCCCTGCAGTTTGATGAGAATGCAGGGCTGGAAAGTTCATCAAGAGGGTCTGAGACTCAACCAAGGGAAGGCATCGCAAAGTTGAGTCCAACAGTGGTTTTGCCAGCAGTTGGGAAGATTGATTATGAGCTGTTGAAGAAGGTTTGTGAAAGCATGTTGACCGGAGCTCACATGTTGGGGCTGGTCATAGTAACCGGAGGGAAGGAAGGACGGATTAAGACATTTCACAACTATGGATTGCCCGTTAGGACTTCAAGAGGGAAATCATCCCTCGAAACACTCGGTTCAACTAAGTGCACAAATGTGTTTCGGTAGTTTAGTTTCTAACTTCACCTTGTATCAGGTATATAGTTTGACGATAGCTTTGTAAAAATATTCATATACAACAACAAAGATGACGAAAATTCAGTATCTTCGCAGAAATGCAGACTATGAAGATACAACCTTACCCCATGTAGTCAAGTACAGGAGTGGTCCCAAATCCGATGTATTTGACATTCACATATGGGATTATTATACAAATTCTTTGATTCTTTCTTCTTTCTATCCGTCACAATCTTTCCTGTGTCAAACACTCAACACTATTAACGTATTTCATTCAAGCTAAGTCCAGACACATGCAGTTTTTTAATAAATCAAGTCACATCTAAAATCTAAAAAATACAAAAAGGGATGAGTAAATTGAAAATGTTTTCCACGAAAGCATATCATAATAGCTACTTCATACAAAAGCAACATTCTTTCAGAAGAAAAAACATATGCAATAACTTTTAGGTCTTTTAATTTCAACAAAACTGAACTTATAATTTTTTCGTTTCCTTCTAAACTTTTCAACTTCTTCCAATATCTTTCAGTTTCATTATATACAATCAAAAAAGAACTAGTCCTTAATTAAAGTTAATTGGTGACCCTTCAACAAACAATCACTCTTTAAAAAAAAAAAGAGTAATACGGTCATGTTCAATTTAAGCTTTAACATATTGTTATCATCTCTTTACTAATTGTTTACACCTCCTTATAGATTTTTATAACTAACTTTATAAATATCTTACAACTACTTATAAATTAATGGAACAGGTCATATATATCACATGTATATATGAGTTTTCCTTATTATGTATCCATAATATATAACAAAACATGATACTTTAGGCCGCTTATTATTATTATTATTATTATTATTGGGAGAAATGATGGTTGATGAAATGGGTTGGGATGGGGTGGAGGGGTAGGGGTAGGGCGTAGGGGCTCACGTATACCCACCATGAGCATCATTTGGACGAATAATTTGAGCTTTTTGTGAGACAAACTCAAGTGGAAGAACATACTAGATATTCCCTTGCTACCTTCATTCTACTTCTAGTGGACTTCACCATCTCTATCATTCACATTTCACTCATCCAACGTTGGAGATAATGTCTGTCCCCTTTCCTATTACCATTTTCAGCCTTCAAAATTACATTTTATTTCAAAATATTCTACGTAAAATAAGTTATTAGGAAACAGCTAAAAAATTATTTTAGGATAACGGAACAATTTCATCCAAAACCTAACTATGACTTAATATTTACCACTCGATCTAATTCTAAACCCTACCCCAAACCATGTCCTCCATAAATCCGATTTTTCTAGGGGCTACAGAGGAGGCCAGTAGGGGAACAAATATATGAAATGTTGTCCCCTTAAAGTCAGTGAAATAATATCAATGAGGGACTTCCTTATATGATCAAGTGAATACAGTGAGAAAGGGACTTGCTTGTCTTTTTTCTAAATCCAAAACTACTCCTAGAAATTATGTAGCATACTTAAAGTCAACCGCGCTATATACTAATGTTTGCTTTCTATATATGTAAGATTAACGGTTCAGACATTAGCATAAAAACAGTTATTAGTTTGGGGATTAAATATATTGATTTATTCTTCGCTAAGTGTAAAAAGGAGTAGCAGCTTATATGACTTCCGATAACAAGTACTCCTTCCGTTTCACAATACATGTAGTTCTTGAGCTGCGAGCAAATATCATGAAAACATAAAGTTGTGACCAAATTTGCGTTCAAATACCAAGTTGCCCCAATGTTTCATTAAAATTGAAGAAAGTCGATAACAAAGAAATTAAAAAGTACTTAATAAGGACAAAGTTGGTAAACTAGCGTCATTAATATGTAACTAAAACTAAAGCGATAGATAATTATAAAACGAAAAAATTAGTTAAAATGACATGTATTGTGAAGCGAGGAAATACTAATAGCATCCCTAAAGGGTATTATTTGAATTAAACTTAACTATCTATTACTACAAATAATTACTTATGTTCTCTCTATATATACTCCATCCATTTCAAAATATATGTCACTTTAATTAACTTTGTTCATTTTACAATTATTGTCATTTTATAATTTCAAAGACGTATTAATGATTAATTTATCGATTTCATCCTTATTAATTGCTTTTTTTCTCTCATATTTTTTATTAATTTTCTTCATTTTCAATAAAATAATAGAATAATTTAATCTTTTAATATAAATTTTATCATAAATTTTACAATTCCTTATTATTTCCCGTAATCTTAAAGCGACAACAATACGTTTATTATTGAGTTTTGGTGCCTTGAATAGCAAATATAAGAAATATACTCGAGTGAGAATGTATGGTCACTATCATGCACCTAGAATAGAACGCTATGTATGTACATCGAGCATTTTTAAGAACCTAAGGTTTAATATTAAATAAGAAAATTTATTATTGGATTAATTCATGATTAGTCAATACCTCTTAAACTAATCAATCAATTAACTTAAAAAAACTAACATCTTAGGCATTAGTTCATTTCATATTTTATTGTCAATTACAAGACTTTGACTTAGTTTGACCAATATGTGAACAAGGAGGGGGCGGAGCAATTAGACCCGACAAATGAGTTATTTAATTTTAGTTCTAATTAAGTTTTATTCGTAATCACGTTAGTCACACTGGTTCACTGAATTTTGGTTAAGTTTGGGTTAGGATAATAGGATTGGATTATTAAAATTTGTGTTCGGGTAAATTATTATTCGATTCCATAAAATTATTTTGAAAAAACTTTTGGAGAAAGATGCGGTTAATAATATATCTTAAATCTTTTGTTGGATTACGGCACTGAGATAGTTAATTTGACTTGAGTTTCGAATCTCAAATCAATTTTGTCACATCTAAAACTGATAGTGACGTTAGTCGCCCCGTCCCTTAACAAAAAAGTCACTTTGATGGATTACTATCAATGCTTTCTTTTTCATATGAATATTAGATCCATAGAAAGTAAAATCGACGAGGAAAATGTAAAAACTTAGGTCTAATCTACAAATTATCAACTACTAGCTCATTCATAGCTCTTGGCAATTACAGTACATATTTGTACTATGGAATTTAAAATACTGTTGAATAAAAAATTATTCAAAATTTTACATAAAATTTTTTTTTAAACAAACACATACAAAAGAATTAATCTACACTATCTAATTTTAGGATATTTAAAGGGTAATTATATATAGTACGAAATTTGTAGATCTGCCCGACTGCCACTCACCTTAGGTGTTCATCCACAATATATGATAAATTAATATATATTCTCTCCGTTTCATAATATCTGTCATTTTTCAATTTCAATGGTATATTAATTAATAATTTACCAATTTTATTCCTTTTTTTAATTTTTTTCTTCTTAATCTTTTATTGACTTTTTTAATTTTCAATGACATATCTTGGAAAACTCGATCTTTAATATAAATATTATATTTTCTTAATTTTTCTCACCATCGAAAAACAACAAATATTATGAGACGAAGAAAGTATCGTACATACTATACATTTATTTGATACGTGCATGTTTCCCTACTAGGTTTTCCAACTATCTTTATCTCTCACTGATCGATCTCACATACGAATAAAATATCATAATAATTTAAACAACTAATCAAAAAAATTAAAAAAATAAAGCAGATTCTCGTACAACAACTTCATACATACTATATCTCAGATAAGACTCAAATAATATACAATTAATATGTGATAATCAAGTGCAATTAGCTTTGAGTAATGACAAATTTTTGTTCTACACAAGAAGATTAATTAAACTGAAGCAAAATGATACGTCTTCTATGAATACACACTTTAAATGTCTTTTTCGATTTAAAAATATTATATCATGCAATAAATTAAAAAAATGGTATGATTGAATAGTAAAACTGTATTATAAGTTAAAAAAATCATGTAAAGTCACTATTTTATCCATAATTTTTCATATTTATGAAATTACGTGTACAAACACCTTTTCGGTAGAATTGATCTGATTAGGGTGTCATTTGATATATATGTCGGTGTAGTTGACGATTAGTAAAGATTTACATTCATAATTAATCATAATCATTAAAAAATATTGATTTTAGATCATAAAATACATTAATATAGATTAAGTCAAAATGTTTCAGAATGTTTTCATACAAGACACATATCATAATCCCAAACCAAAAAAGATAACACTTTATACTCCATAATTACAACCATTATTTTTACAATCAAACCATATATATATATTCCACATCTGTCTACCACTAGCTATAGCCTATACTACTATGTTCTCTTGTGTATATGTTTCTAATTATCTCTCCTTAATTCCCCTATGTATTTCTTAATTAAAAGTATAACTAAATTAACAAGTAATAATTACGAGGATTACAGGAAATGATCAAAGGCTAATTTAGGATTAAGAGAGGAAACCATGATCTCAGAAGCAGCCCATAATCTTTCAGCTTCATAGCAGCTGGAGGCCAACTTTGAAGGTGTCATTTCGTTACAATCTGCAAAGAATTTGCCTGATACATTTTCCACTTTCGAATTTGCTGCCACATAGCATGTTGTTGCAGCCGCCTGTTTAATTATAATAAATAATATTTCAGCTTTTCATTAAAAAATGAAAATAAATATCAGTTTCTGAGTATATTTTTAATCAATTTTGAAAGTTTCTAACAAAGACCTTGGTTCATATCCCGCCTTTATCGGCCTTTTTCATCCGATTTTCCTATTTTCTTCCATTGTCAAAAAAAAGAAAAGAGCAAAGGGCATATATATACATACATGATGTGATAATACCTGAGAAATGGTTTTCATGAGTTTTGACGACAAAAGGAACACCAAATCTGCACTCGATTTATAGATGTATATATAAGTCGTATTTTTTAAACAAAAAACACGAAAATATATTGTAGAAATGCAAGAGAAATGTACCTGTGATAAAGCCTTCTTTATCTCGGTTGAGCCTTGTCCTTACAACTCCTGGATGAACACAATTCACTGTAACATTTGCCTTCATAACCTACAATATTCATGAATTTTGGATTGAGTATATATATGTTTATCTTTAATCAAACTTAGATAAGATTATTAGTTTCCTTTTTGTGTCAATTTATATTCAACATTTGGTGAAATGAATCAATGGTTTTATTTCAAGTTTTAGCTCCTAATTAAACCATCGAAAAAGGAAAAAAACAAAGGATGAAATTATAGATCGAGCTAGACTTTATATATAACATAGATCATATCGTACCTTGAGTCTGCGAGAAAGTTCTTTGGTGTGAAGTACGTTGGCGAGTTTGGAGAGAGAATAAGCACGGGTGGCATCGTACTCACTGTGGAAAGGTCACACATATCATATATGAAACACACTGTCTTATACACTAATCTTTTATTTTTAGGGTATTTAATTAACGATGTCATACAATATTAATTAATATAGTCCAGCAATATATTCCAACATAGTATGGCGTATGTAAGGAACAAAGCATTAAACACTTCTTTTTAATTAAAAAATTAAAATTTTTTAACCGTAAAGATGCTTATAAGGAGAAAGACTCCCTACGTATAGATTTCTCGAAATATTTAAATAAGAAACGAATGAACATAAATGAATATATACAAATATAAAAAATATAAATGAATCTAAAATAATATAAACAAACATAAAATATAAATAGATTCTGTTTTTCATATAAAGTCATTTTTATTAGATTAAAACAGGAAAAGATATTATGGACAGAATGAAACCTCGGATAAAAAGTGATGAGTCGGAGGTAACGAAGGATGTCACCGGAAAACCAGCCGTGAATGCAAGACGAGACATTAACAATCCTCCCTTGAATCCCACTCATTTCCGCCGTCTCCACCATCTTTTTTAACAACAATTTTGTCAACTCATAATGACCTGAAATTTCATTTCAATTTATTAATTTCATTATATATATATATATATATATATATATATATATATATATATATATATATTGGTGTCAACCCAACACCTAATATTCATGTATATTGATCTGTATATTCATATATCCGCCATCACATACGTAGTAGTAAATCACATGTAAACAAACAATTAAAAATGATTAATAATTAATTAATTAATAATAGTAATAAAAATAAAACCTAAATAATTAGTAGCAAAGGTCATCTCGATGCCATCCTCTGAGATTCCATGCCCATACGAGAACTTGCCGGCGTTGTTTCTGCAGCAATCATACACAGTATTACTCTTAATTTAATTTAATTAACTAATTACACTAATTAGAGAGAGAAAGAGATCTAGAGAGAGAAGATGATTCATACATGAGAAGGTTGAGGGGCAAACGGAGAGAGAGAAAGTGATGGACGAAGTTACGAACGGAGGAAAGAGAGCTGAGATCGAGCTCCATAAGTAGAACATCAGCTTCGGGAGTTTCCGACAGAATCCGAGCCTTGGTCTCCTCTCCGGCCTTGATGCTCCGAGCCGGAAGCACGAGCCTAACCCCTCTCTTGGCCAGCACCCGAGCCGTCTCCGCACCTATCCCCGACGTCGCCCCTTGTAGTGGTATTTTAATTTTAATTTAACACCAATTAATCACTAACCTACAGCAGAATAAATAGTTATGACGTAATAAATAATTAGTTACCTACCGGTGATGATGGCGGTGAGAGAGCGGAGATGGGGGCAGTTGTGAGTGACATCCTCGGCGGTGGACTTGGACCCAAACCCGCTTGGCCCGGCTGACCCGATCAGGTATTTGATCGTATCCAACATATTTTTTTCCCTGATGATGATGATGATGATGATGAAGACGTACGTAGCTATATATTTTTAATTTTGTTCTCGGTTATCGATAATAGTAAAAGAGGTGGAAGTGTAGAAAACGTAGGGTTATTGAGTAGTCGCTCTCTACCAACTACTTTCCTTAATTCTTGACTTAAATTTCTTCGTAATACTAACAAAGAGCCTTTTTCAGTTTCTGGGGGAGAGAGAAGAGAGTAGGTCTGTCAGGGCTTAGCCGCTAAAGCATTTACTGCTGCTTTTCAGACAGCCGATAACACTGTAGAGAGAGAGAGGAGGGGGTGCTAGTGAGAGATATCAGAGAGGAGCAGAGGAGAGAGAAAGAGAAGGAGAAGGTGATCATCTGGGTGGAGAGGGGAGGGGGAACTGGTAAGGAAGGAGGAGGGCAAGGACAGGGGGTTTATAGTAATAATAATAATGGTTTCTGGGGATGAAAGGGAAGGGAATCAAACTAAGTAGGGAAGGGGAAGGAGAGGGAAGGGAGCTTCATTTCATACCATATTTGTCATCCATGGTTCAACCTCACCCTTATTTTTTGATCTGCATTATTGCCTTCTTTTTTTCTCTTTCTATTCATTCATGATTATTATTATATAGTATATTTTTGGGACCAATTTTTAGACTTACCATACTATTCCTTAATCCTTATGTCTCCAATTACTTATCCTTATTCCTTTTCTTTTCCTTGTGTAATTGTTTTTTTTCTTCATCATCTGTTTTCAAAATACTTATCGTTTTAAAATTTTGAGAAAATATTAAAAAAACACAACTAAGTTAAATTAATCATTAATACGTCATTAAAATTATAAAATAACAGATAAAAATTAGTTAAAGTAACATATATTTTGAAATGATGGAAGTATTATTATTTGTATTAAGAATTTTCCTATGAAACATTCTACCTATATAGAATAAATTATACGGAGCCGAGGAGTATTGGAGGGCGATAAAATTTCATGAAAACAGTATTAGTGGTCTATTTACTAATGCAATATCAAACACAGAGTATATATATTATTTATATTATAGAAATAATCTAGTTAACTGAGTTGAATCGAACCTGAGCCTGGTATTCAGTCATATATATGTGAGCCAAGGTCTGGCTTGATTTGAAACACACCAAATTTAAAAATTTTAAACTCAACTTCATTAGGTTTGATTTCACATTATTGTGTTACAGCTTGTTCGATTTTCTTTTCCTCTTTTCGCTTTAGAAAAATTTTTGAACTTTTAACATTAAAATGATTGAAATTAAAATTTAAAATATAAAATTTAACAATGGCTTGAAGAAACAAGAGACGAGAAAAGAAAAAATTTTGAACTTTTAACATTAAAATGATTGAAATTAAAATTTAAAATATAAAATTTAACAATGGCTTGAAGAAACAAGAGACGAGAAAAGAGCAAAATTACAGAGAAAAATTAACTAATCTAAATTGTCTCTAACCATGCTCAAAATTGGTAAAAATTTGAGGCCCAAGAAAGAAAAAAAAAGTGCAAGTTCCTTTTGTAAATATATATACAAAGAAAAAGAAGCCGAGCCGAGCCATCTAGACTGGGACTCAGCTCATGCTCTGTTTGACTCGAACTTAAGCAATCAGTTAGGATGTCGATACAATACTAGTTCTAAAGATTTGATAAAAAGTACCAAATCTCGATTTAAATATGTGTGGATTAATTTATATTAATATGAAGAAAATATGTTCATGTTATTGTGAATACAATGTCAAAAAACATATTGATAATTTAATTATAAATACAGAAAATATGTGATGGTAGAGCGTTTTACCGGTTAAAATTAAATAATGATAATTAATTTAAAATAGCTTTCCTTGGAGACTAATAATGATGAACCCTTGAGTCATAGTCAAACTCACACAAAAAGAATAATGTAGCCAATTGCCTGCCCTCCCTCCTAGCTAGCCCATACAAACCAAGAAAAAATATTTCCATTTAATTTAACCATTACAAATTAGAATAATCTTCCTGGCATATGGACGCCACATGCATGAAATCTAACTCGTACCTTTTTTTTTTTTTAATAAAATAAAATAAATTTAATTTCACCCTCTTTTTTCTGGTCTTCTTATTTTCTTATTATCTTTTCCTCTAGCTTAAATGAAATTATTTCACCCATAAAATTGTTAGAAAACGAGTAATAATTAGGTTGTATCATAAAGAAAGTTCCGAAAAATATTAATTTTAAAGAAATAATCTATAAGATCGTTAAATTAGAGTCAAATTACTGTAGACATACAAAAATAAAATTCTCTTGTCACATTTATTTTTTAATTTTAAAATTCAAATTCGAGAGACCACTTAAATCAATTTGTGTTATGATATTTGTATGATATTTGGTACTAATGGCATACCTACTCTCTCTGACCATTAATAATTTTTAATTAATTAGAACGGCCATTATTTATGTTGGAAAGGAAAGAAAAAGGTGATTTGAGCCACTTGTGAGAAAAAGAAAAAGAAAAAGGAGATTTGGGGAATCAACTATGTGTGCTTACTACCGGCCACTAATCATGATTAGAAGTTAGATAACACTTCAATTTGCTAATATGCCAATCATTTAATCATTTATGTAAGCAAGGAAACCCTTCTTTACTTTAAAAGACTCACCAAAAGTTCATCCTACTCGTCTCTATCTATTATTATATCATTATTATTTATTTATCTTATATACTCGATCTATTTTAAGATATTTGTCGCTTTTGAATTGTAAATCAAAAATCAAGAAAACGCAAAATTTATAATCAAATTCGCGTTAAAATATCAAGTTGTCCCAGGCTTAATGGAAATGAATAAAGTCGACGAAAAAAGAGGGAAAAAACAATTAATAAAGACAAAATTGGTAAACTAATCGGTAATTTGTCAATGGGATTGTAAAATAACAGATATTCTAAAACGAAAAAGTTGGTTAAAAGTGAAAAGTACTCCATCTGTTTCACAATATCGGTCACTTTAACGAATTTTTTATTTTACAATCCCAATGACTTTTACCTATTTTTTTCTAATTAATTACTCCCTCCATTTCACAATACATGTCACTTGAACTAACTTTTCTCGTTTTACAATACTTGTCACTTTACAATTCTAATGACATATTAATTATTAGTTTACCAATTTTGTCCTTATTAGTTATCTTGTTTCTCTTCTTTTTCATTGATTTTCTTCATTTTCAATGAAATATAGGGGCAACTTGGTCTTTTAACACAAAAATTTGTTATGAATTTTATATTTCCTTAATATTTCCACATAATCTTAAAATGATATATATTTTGAAACGAAGGGAGTATTTTTTATGAATTTTATTTTTTTCTTCGTATTCCCAAAAACGAAAACTAAACGGAGAGAAAATTTTATACTTGGCTCAATATTTGAAATAATACTCCTACTACTAACTATACAATGATTGATTAATGAAATCCTTTAAACTAACTAATTATGGTTCCATTAACACACTATTGTCTTTTCTTCTATGTCATTGAAACATTTAGATACATCATTTTCAATTTTTCTTTTTAAATAAAAATCCTCTTAAATTATTTTTATGAGATTATTGAGTTTGTTTTGCCATTAAATATTATAATCTACAATTTATTTGGAACCAAAATATAGAAAAGGGAAGCTTTAGATTTAATTATAAAAGTTAGAGGAGGTCCCAATCCAGAATTATGATGAGCCAAAAGTAGATTTTAGCATGAATAAAAAGCAGAAATTAAAGTCGAGAAAAGAGAAAATTATAATAGAAGCCTTTTTCAAGCCCTTAATTACCAGGTCCCAAGCCCCATGCATGGACCGTCCCCTCCCCTCACAATTTATGGACTCCAGCACCAAACTTATTTGTACATATTAATTTCTTGTCTGTTGTGTGAGTTATTTTTCTTGTTTATTTTGATCGAGTTCATTTAAATTTACACACAAAACACATATAAATAGAAATATAAATAAAAATGAACGTAAAAGAAGCATAAACGAACGTAAACCTGCATAAACGAGTATAAACAAACAGAAATGAGTCGTTAAATAAGAAATGAACATAAATGAACGAATATAAACGAACATAAATAAATTCTTTTTTCATGTAAAGTCAAACAAACCCGTGTGATTTATTTTTGGATTACTCTTGTCTTTTTATGAATTAGTTTATTAATTTTAATTGAAAATGATATATAACAATGAAAGTTGATGTAACTCAAGATAATATTTCTTTCAAATTTGATATATTATATTACACATATGCCTTTTGATCAATTTATATTATAGGTCACGACGTTTATATAGAAGTCGAAGATGTGGTTACAGCCAAAAATGACATTGTAAACGCCAAGTATAGAGCCAATTAGAAATATATTTACTTTTGACTTTATTGAACTAGAAATTTATTTTTGTATTTTGGATTTGTTATTGTGAGGAGATTATCAATATAGTAGATATTTATAACTTTTGATTAATGAACTTTCGTATTTTATAAAAAACAAAATCTCCCACTGCCCCCTTTTTGGTTGAGTAGATTGTAATCAAAATTCGTAAAAAATTTATTCTTATTAATAATAAGTATATCTATCAAAAAATTTTAATTAGAGTAATTTAATTTTATTATTAGAACCTTGTATTTTTATGATAATATTTTTCATCTAATTGTTGAACGCCGTGTTAGTAAAAAATTGGTATCCATTTTATAACTATAATGGTTGAAATATCCGAGGATGGACAATATATTTGTCTGAATTTTAAATTTGAATAAATTTTTTTATTCATATTATCCTGAAATCCACTTATCATTTAAATTAAATCTTTTGTAAGAAGAAATAAGCAAATAATACTACTATTAGACAAAATATTTTACAAATTTTTCATGATTATCTAATTTTTTATTTACTTTAATCATTATATTGGGGGAAAAAAAATCTGACAAAGCACACTATATATATATTTAGGGTGATGATTTGAATTACTTTGAGAACAATGAAATGTGCTTTAAATTAGCCAAAAGCTGAAATCCATGAACAACATCAAGTTATCCAGAAGAAGTTCCCCCTTCACCTTGTCCTTCACGTGCCTCCACCACCTTCTCATTGTTTTCTATTAAAAAAATTTATATCCTCGATCGTGACCACTAAGCCCAATATCTCATTGAATATTTGATAGTTTTTAAAAACATTACATAAAACTTTAATCACTATGTCAAACAATACTTTGCCAAACACTTATACTTTTTATATAAGTAGTGTTTTACCTCATTTGAAAACACTAACCATTACCTCAAAAATATCGCGGAACACACCCTTGGTTACATTTTAATCCCATAATTTTTTTCCATTTTGTAGGCTTATTTTTTGGTGGGTTGGGGGGGTGTTTTGATGAGACTACTTTTATTTTTTGTCTATAAAGAATGGAGTATACATAGGTAATTAGTTGTAGATAAATCATAAACAGTACAATATAATTATATCATGACGAATAAAATGTGAAATCTAGTCCATTTTCAAACCAAACTCAAACACGTAAATTATAGGGTTGAAGTTGAGCAACTTAATGAGAAACACTATTACTGTCTCGTATAACGAAATTAAATGAGCAAAAATACTTGTTACGCAAACTTATTTAAATTGAATCAAATTTATTTTTATTGATTTGAACAGAACTAAACTTCTTTTTGCTAAACTAAATTTGTTTTCCCTTGAATTAATAAATTGAATTAAATGTACTCAGATTAACTTTGAACTTATTTTGAATTAAATTCACTTATATTCTAATAAACTCGACTAAACTAAGCGAAGTTATTAAAATAATGTGAAACTTATTAGGGAGAAAGTAAGTTAAAAGGAAGATGTGAGAAAGCCGAGGTCAAAGGGAATATTTGTCCAACAAATGAAATGACCTCCTAATTGCACCTTTCTTGTCTTATCCATCCATTAATCCTGAATTTATAATCCTTAATCTTGATTACTCTAATTTGAGTCATCGCTAATTAAATTAAAAATTTAAGCCGACATAAGTTCATGATAACCCAACCATTCAACCGCCTTATTAAGAAAATCACAACCTCACATGGACCTATCAATTTTACATTTTAATTAATCTTCGCATCTTTGATTTTGTTTGACTTTTTTTTAGTAAGTAGTTCTAAAAACTAAATAAAATCGTAAGATTAGTTGTAAAATATTGTAAGTATAAAAAAAATTTCATAGTTTATATTTGCGAAGTAATTAGGATTCAAACTCTAACATGTATTTACAACTCTCAAATACAATACTTCATGAACTAACAAATATATTTAACGGTGATATACATAAAATAGATACATCTACAGGTTCATATATGTTTGTTTGTTTGTGTGAGTGTGTCCAAAGATTTGACCTTTTTGAATAATTCACTGGAGGCTCGAAATGATCAAGGCTTCGAGAAAACTAGTGTTTCGAATTATATAAAGTCGGAAGATCTCTTCATTAGTTGGGGTCCGTATGAATCATATTTTTAAGGAACATATCGAGAGAGAATTGAATTTGGTTAGACAATGTTTGGTTGGTAAGTGACTGCTTCTAGGCAAACTTCCCGGTTGTCTCTGCACCTCTATCTCCTTTATCACCGAACGGTCATTTAGGAGCTTTAAATGGTGATCCGGATTGTTTCCCTTTCGAGGATGAAGCTTATCCCCCATCGTCTCACCGGCCGACCTTGACCCTCGTTATTTGGAGGTCATATCTAGTATTAAGAGTTTGTCTCGATTTAGTATCGCTTTCGTGGCCCGCACCAAAACGAGTGCTTTACCCCCTAGATGTCTAGTCAACTGTTGCGCCTTAACCCATTTCGGGGACAACCAACTAGTTCTAAATTCGAGTGACATTTCACCCTAACCACAACTCATCCGCTGATTCTTCAACATCGCTTGGTTCGAACCTTCACTTAGTTTCACCTAAGCTTCATCCTGGTCATGGATAGATCACTCAAGTTCGAGTCCATAAGCAATGACAATTGCCCTATGAAGGCTCGCTTCGCCGCAGACTCCCGTGGGTTTTGTAAAGTGTAAGGGTGACTTATCTATCAACTTTTCCACTATTACCCCCAAAAATCCAAACTCTACCTTATGTAAAGTTATTAGAGTACAATTAACCTTTGGATTTAAAAATACTGCTTATATACCTGGTATTGGCCATAATTTACAAGAATATTATGTAGTCTTAGTAAGACTTATATGTCTTATATTTCTTGAAAAAGTTATTCGATTTATGGAATTTGGTATGATACTTATGAGATCGATGATATTAATCTTCAAATATCTTTTCTTAGAACATATTAATTTAACCGCATAAGCTAGACCATCACTCAATAGCATGTTGTTGCCGAAGCGGAACTCCGTATTTCTTCAAGGGAATCTCCTAATTGTTCCGGAGCAACCGTAAAGAGATTCTTTAATTAGAAGAAATTCGATTCCGATGTAGGATACATATCTAGAAGTTTTCGATTTTGATGAATCTGTTTTCAGATAGAAGAAGATTATGTAAATACTTACTCGAAATCTCAATTATTTTTATGAAAATCTTTTAGAGTTGCACTAAAAATGTAAATTAGTCATTAACATATCATTGAAATTAGTAAAATGACATATATTATAAAATCAAAAAAATTATTTAAAGTAACATATATTATGAAACGAGTATAGTACTAATTTTATTTGTATTAATTATTTTTCTCTTATTTTTTCATTAACTTTCCTCATTTTTAATAATGAAACTTTGAAGCAACTTAACTTTTTAACACAAATATTATCATAAACTTGTGTTTTCTCGATGTTCACTTACAATAAAAAACGATAAATATTATGAAACAACAAAAGTATAAAAATCTCAAAATTTGAATTATCATGAGTTGAAAGTAGGTTTTAGCATAAAATAAATTTTAAAAAAGCAGAAAGATGGACATGGATATAAATAAAGTCGAGAAAAAAAAAGGAAAATGATGTTAGAAGCCTTTTTCAAGCACTTGAACAGGTAGGTCCCAACGCCCAAGGCCCATGCATGAACCGCGTGACACCACATTCTCACTCTCCCCATGATATTTCTATGCCCTCGAAAATTACTTATTTTTTGAGTCGAAAGAGGGTAACTTAAATTAAGTCGAGCTCCCCAAGGGTTATCACCCATTGGAAAAAATTGTCAAAATACACTTGCTTCATCCCTTGGGTAGGGAGGAGTCTCACAATCGAATGAGCCACTGTATTTCCCTCTTTTGACATGACAAGCTAAAAGGGAAAGACAAGAACTAACTAGAGCTCGAATATCATCTAAAATGAAGCCCCTTGGAGCCTAACCTTTCTTCCGGAGTGGAGTTTAGCTATGAGTCCCAAAGAGTCACTTTCCACAACTATCGATCCGTAGCTCGCCGCTAACGTCATTTGCAAGCCAAACACCGGCGCTTGAGCCTTGGCCTCTTCCACCGACAATCGCCTTCTATCTTGCGAATTCCTATAAGCAAGACTTTTCCTCATTCGTCACGCACAACGAATCCCGGACCTACTTGGAGAGTCAACAACTACAAACACATCGAATTAATTTTAACCATATTTTCTAGTGGCGGTTGCCAAGTTTTTAGGGAGATGGTCTCCTTCGGCTCCTCGACATTGTTCACCTTATCTCGTGTACTCCTCTGCTTCCTTCACCCATTTGACAAAGTTGCGTGCGGCTACCTCCCTATTTGGGTTCCCCCTGTTGAAAATGATATCATTTCGTGACATCCACATCGCCCATGCCGTTGCCATGATAGCAATGAAGCTTTCGACCTCGACTTTATCCAAAAGCCATTGTAAACACTCTTTCATGGTAGTCCTCGGCGCTTCTCTCGTATTTCCAGAAATCCCACGCTCGGCCATGCCGAACGGAGTCTTTCATAATTGAAAAGCGCATGAAAAGTCGTTTCGACTCGGCATTACACCCACTGCATATGTCATCTCGTGCGTATATGTCTCCAAGAGTATTATATTTGATTGATTGATTTTCATTTTTTAATTTATCCAAGAGTATAATTTCTTATTAAAAAAGTAAATTAAAATATTATATATATAATCTACAATCACCAAATTTTTAACAGTTATAAATTTATAATTATTTTGAATTTTAATATTAATTGACTATGTCGAATATAAATGACATTCCAATCGGATTAATCTTATCAATTAGGAGTAATATGTATACAAGACGACTTTCATTTTGTCATATATAAAGATGACCTTCCACTATTTAATTCTACTATTTTTTTGAGTCTACTATAAAAAATAATTTTAAAGAAAAACAAGACATTTACAAAATTATCATAATTTTTGCAAAAAAATTGAAGAATTTTTCGGGTAGTATAATTCCAAATATAAGAAAGGACCAAAAAAAAAAAAAAAAACAATCTAAGGAATAGTTAGCCACTGAGATACTATGCGGAAGACAAAGTCAGAGAGAATATTCCGCCGAAGAAGCTAAGGTCAACAAATGACGTCCCTAATTATGATTTATTTGCCTTCCATGTCTGATCATTAATGCATTAACCCTTGATTATAATCTTTAATCTCAATTACTTTAATTTAATCAATGGGTCAAGCCAACTTAATCCTACTCAGTTGCCAATCAATTTCTGTTGCCATAAATCTGGGGCTACTAATTTAAATATTATTTAGGTAATCAACCAACAATAAAATGCATATTATTCAATTATCACTATAAAAATTTAAAAAAAATCACAACCTCACATGGTCTTGATTAATTTTATAGTACTTTAATTAATATTTGCATCTTTGATTTAATTTGACTACAATCTTATCATTGCCATAATTTGTAATTGTGGGAAATAACAAGGCTAACATGCATGGTTAGTTATTATAGTTCATTATTATTTGCAAGATCTTAACAGGATTTGGGTCCAAGACGTCCAAACTCAAATTTGGAAACCAATTAAAAAGCTCAAATCGTTAACAAGTTTAGCATTTAGAAAACGTTAATTCGAATGCTACTTATTGATACTAAAGCTTGTTTACTAAATAATTAAAATCGTAATAAATGTTACCTAAAACACTACTCGTCGAATAGGGCCTTAGTTATACTCTTTGGTTTTAAACTTAGGTTCATTCACATTCTAGCTTTCTATCTTTGGGCCACCCAAATTCTTCTAATAACGCCAATACAACTTCATTGGTCCAGCCAAAACCCGTCTGCAAGAAAAAACGTATTTATGTCGAGTACAAAAATCAGTAAAATTCCTTTCTACTTAGTAGAAAACACCGCCTCGTATGTGGTCGGTGATACCTGAGACAATGTAATGGTTCGAATGGATTTTTGTTTTAATTGCTCTTTTTTTTGGTAATGGAGAGTAATTTTTATTACCAACGTTAATCCATCCCAAATGAAAATAATTGCATCATGCACTCAAAGAGGCATACAATATATGTGCCAATTAGAGAACTTATCGTTGATCTTAGCTAGATATTGCAATCTCATGCTAACCTCTCTTTGGATGTCTTTAACAACCTCGTCTACATTATTCCCTTTATCCTGGAAACTTTTGAGTTTCTTTCTTTCCATATGTGATAAACACTCGGCTGTATATGTAGCAAATAGAATATGCTTATGCGGTTTTTCCCCTTCCATGATATAAGCCATCTATGCATTTGGTCCAGTGATCTGTGGAGTCGTATTACATTCATCCAAGTTAATAGGGCTATTCTCACTCTTTCGGTGTATCTATATCCCCAAAAACAAGTGTTCTTCGGTCTCCTCATGTGTATTGCACAATTGACGAGTAGTACATAGTCCCTCAAACCGAGATAGCCTATTAGTTGTTGGTATTTTGTGATGCATCAAAATACATGTGATATATGAGTCTCTTGGTACATTGGATCTGTTCCAAACAATATTGTCCTAGTCCACACCTGGTTGGTCTCCCAGTAACCACTTATATCCACTCCGAACAAGTATATGTTGTGTTGTGTGAGTGTTTCCACCTCCAACTCCTGGAAAAGCCATCTTGGAATTTCCTCTTCACTCTGCAAATCTTCTTCCAGTATCAGCGAGGAATTAGATGAGGGTACATAGTCTCACCATACGTGTATATTTTAGGTAGTGTCCGTGTACCCATTTGAACCACATATTATCAGCCTTGCGAGCTACATGCCACACATACTTAGCATTGATAGTTTCATTCCACATTTGTATATTCCTAAGACCCAATCCTCCATATTTCTTAGGTTTGCAAACAGTGTTCCAAGCAATAGGTGGGATTTTGGAGCTATGCTCATTGCCTCCCCATAAGAACTTCCTACAAACTGCTTCAATGTCTTTAATAACCTGCTTCGATAATACAAAGGTACTCGCCCGAAACCAAAAATTCCCAGTAGGAATGAATTGACCAACACAACTCTTCCGGTATAAGAAATAATATGTCTCATCGCCTCACACTCTTATTTTAGCTGTCATCTTCTCTACAAGCGCAGCACAGCTCATTCTTGAATAGCCTTGCCGAGGAAATAGGCACTCCTAAATATTTAAAAGACAAACATCCTTCAATGAAACCAACGAGTAAGATTAGTTCTTTTTGCTTGGTTCTTGAACTCCACCCAATACAATTTGGGATTTTTCCATACTAACTTGGAGCCCAGAAATATTTGATGCAAAACTTTTTAATACATATAATGGACTGCTCATCAGCTTTTGAGAAGAGAATTAAATCATCGGGAAACATCAAGTGAGTCAATTATATTGACTTACATCCGGGGTGGTATGTAAATCCCTCTCCATTCCCCATATTCAATAGCATTCTTGAAAGATATTCCATAACAATCACAAACAACAAGGAGGAAAGAGTATCCCCATGTTTGACCCCTCTAGCTCCATTAAAGGTTGGTAAGAGCTCTCTATTGAATTGTAAAGAATAAGAGACTGACTTAACACAAGATAAAATCCACCTGACCATTTTTTGAGGGAAATGGAGTCCCTTAAGGACTTCCTCCAAAAACTCCAATGTATAGAATCATATGCTTTCTTGATCTTTATTTTGATCATGCATCTAGGAGTGGCTGATTTTCTATAATATTCCTTTGCCAACTCTGACACATTATGACATTGTGAACTAAAAGTCTCCCCTTCACAAAGGCACATTGACTGGGTGAAATAAGAGTAGGGAGTACCTCTGCCATTCTCTGACATAACAGTTTTGTGATGCATTTATACACCACATTGCAGCATGCAATAGGTCTAAACTCATAAGTATTTAATTGCTCTTTTGTCGACCCAATTGTGACCTTCACAAGGGTTAGCATTATTTTTAGGCTAATTTACCTGGGGGACATATTCATCGCCACCTGCATAGTCTCCGCTTTTTCTACATCGTATTTTTCGTGCATCTTTCCGGTTTTCCTGTAGGCTACATAATTTGTCCTAATCCATCTGATTGCTATATCTTCTGTCATTGATCTTGCTTCTTTAGATCCAGAGTTCACAAGAGCTTCAATAATAATGTGCTGCATAGGAGCCCAGCCATTTGGATAATCCCTGGTTCAACATCTATTCTCTCAGTGCTATGCTCAAACGGACATAAGAAATATCAAAGAGATAGAAAAATGAAAGGAAGAAAATATAAGAATAACCATTGCTGTCCTGAATTTGTCAAAGAAGTTGCAATCCCAGCAGCACGAACCAAGCCTGAACTTCTGAGGCTTGCCATGACCTTATCCGCCATTTCAACTTCATATAACATGCAGAAAGCAACAGCATCAGAAGTCTTGACTTCAATTTGAAAGATGGCAAATTAGCCTTTTGTTGTATAGATATTGGAACATATTGCACAAGATTTTTAAGCAAACAGATTCCAAATATTCTAGGCAAAGGACATTTAGACTCTTAAGGTATAATGGCTACGCTAGCGGCCCCATCATTAACAAGCACTCTTGCCACAGATAGAGAGGCATGGTTTACCAATCTGAATCAAAAGGCTCAATCCATAAAGGAATGAAGTTTGAAGCAAACACATCTTCATTCTGTTGTCAAGTTTCGACTGCCTGCCCATCCTGAAAGTTTCAACAATTTGATGGACAAATTAAAACCACGTTTACTATTGTAGGACATAGCTCCAGTTTGTAAGCAAATCATACCTCGCATGTCGGGCTGTAATCCAACCAGTAGTCAAGCCATTGGCTCATCTTTTCATTCCAGAAAACAGATCTGAATGCTTTCTGTCTTGCTTCAGAGGCCTCCAGGAATCGTGCAGCAATGTGTTCTTCTCCTGTAGCCTTTGCTAAGGAAGCTATGTCCAGCTCCATCTGAGGCCTAATGGAGAAACTTTTATTTCATAAAGGATCTTCTAACTGAACTCTAAACTAATCGTGGGAAAGGCATACCTTGATTACGTATGCATTCAAATCTACAGGTAAAATTGATGTAGTAGCCAATGTTGTCAGGTCAGAAGAATTCCTGCAATATATTTGTTAACAATTTAACATCACACCTCAAAACCAACAGTTAATTTCGGGAAGCAAAAGGTATCAAGTCTCCACTGTCATGGGTAAGGAAAAGCCCTAGCCAAAACATACTTCACTACCAAGAAATACCCAATGCTGTCAGGTCAGCAATGTTGTTGTGCAACACAATCTTTTCATTCATTATTCCATTAATCACAGATCAAATGGTACAATCAAGAACAACACAGAGTAGCAGAAATACACACCCATATCAAGGACTTCCATGTTTTAATAGGTAACTAGGAATTCCATGTTTTAAGCAAATACGACAATTATCCTTCAACAAACATCTGGAAACAGTAGTCGGTATTCAAGATTATTTTCTTTTTGTGGTGACACTAGCAATGAACTTTAATCCATGATGAAACTTGTGTCTTACACAAAAGTTTACCTCATCCACCTTGTGCTGAAATCCCATCAAGATTCTGCAGCTGAAGCGATCTCACGTGAAATTCTCTTTATCAGCTACAGTATGCAGTTTGGAAGCAGTTTCCTTATCCTGCAGATACAAAGCAAACAAACAAGAAGTAAACTATGTGCTTGGCCTGTTGCAGCTCTTATTCTGCAGTTAGCAAAATAGAATATGGACATGCAGTGGCTGAAGACTCTGGTCTTGGCTTGTTCCACATAGCATAATATCTACTTAAATTGTGAGTGAAACCCTTGGAATCACGTATAGTCACCACATGTATTTCTAGCAGAACAAAATGGAAAATGATCAGAAATCAAGAGCAAGAGAGGCGACGCAAACTGCAGCCAACATAGAAAGCAGAAATGGGGCAAGTTATGGCACCTGAAGTCCAAAACTCATGCTCTTTGCGTAGAGCAGGAAGACATGTCTTAACAAAACTAATGTCTCCTGTTCTTTGGTAAATCTCATGTACCATTGAACTCAATAGAGGGGCTGACTGCAAGCAAACAAACAAGAGGAAGCAATTTCAGAAGCCGAAGAATCCAATACAGTTGCCAGCTTGGAAGCAAAATTAGCCCGCGAAAACTTCATGCTATAATCTAGGGGTAGGAATATCTATCTGACTCAGTCAGAGGAATTTATCCGTCTGGAGTAAACTGGGTCTGGTCATAAAATTTTCATTAAATTTTCTGACAATTGGTCATGTTTGGATAGAAATCCAGGTGGGCTGAGTACGACCATTGGGGTCTGGGTAGTCCAAATTTTGTGAACCAATTTGGATACAATAAATTCGGACAACCGGGTTCAAACATTGAAAAACTGGGTCTAGGTTCAAACATTGAAAAGCTGGGTCTAGGTTCAGTCATAAATATCATTTCAGTGAAAATATTCAATAGTCTACATTACAAATTTGGACATAGCCAGTCCAGATTAGGGTAAGAAATTTAATCCAAGTGTCCGAATTCTCCAGATCCAAATTTTTGTCAACCCTACTATAATCCTAATGGTGTCTTTTTTTAATTTCAGTACATAGTCACCCCCAATAAAGCCTCAAAGACATCAGCAATTATTTAATGCCTTATAACAAACAGTTAAATAAATCGAAAAATTAGCCTCAATTTTCATCTTGCCTCTTATGCAGGATAGCACCCTAATACTGCCTCCAGGGCTTAATAAAAACAGTGTATTTTTTATTGCAAGGATAAGGGTGTGCATAAATGAATTCCCGACACCCTGCTATGGTTCGCAAACTAGTGGGAGGCACTAGAGTAATAAGATTGTAAATACAGTATTCTGCTGAAGCAAAAGGATTGCTAATGCATATATGCTTGGATGGAAGCTTTGAGGGGGTTCAAGATGTCAAAAACCTACCTATCAGAGAAACAGAATCAAGAAATAGAATTTGAAAATCTAACCAAATAGTCTAGTAGAAAATCGCACACAAGCTAAGTTTTTGCGGTTCATTTCATGAACACTAATGCCAGAAGAATTGAATCAAGCATGCTGCAGATATGCACCTTCGATTGTGGTAATAAGCTGTAGCACCGTTAGGTAAAAACCCATGCTTCTTGACAAGATAAATGAGGTTAGTCACAATTGCTTTTGCAGTCTCGTACATCTTGCTAGCTAGCAAGCCTCGGCAGAAAGATGTAAATACCATAAGCAATTTCTCCAGCAGTGAAAATCTGTCGGTGAAAATATTAATCAATCTCATTATTATAAGCTTCAAAGTCATTTGAAGTTTTCCTTCCCTTGATCCATAAATAGATAAGGGAAATAAACGTCCCCAAACATGTTAATGATGTTCTTATGTCTTGTATTCAGTATTCACATCATCCAATCCTAAGACTACATTCAGCAACAGATTATATGCCCTAGCAAATCTTGCGATATTTTGTTTTGAACCTCATCATTGAGTCGACAGAAGATAAGCAAGGAAGCAAAACTTAGGAAGAAAATTTGAAAAGTATTTCCCCCTTTTCTTCCACAGTTTAGTTGCAATACTTTGAACTCTGTTTTTTGTTTCAACTATAACATAAACGCTCTGGTGGACATTTTCCAGACAATGATATCATACCAACTCATCAAAAAGGGCAAATGTTCAAATTTATACAAAATAATCCTAGACCTCAAAAATATTATAGTATAAAGAAAAAGTGACCAAGCATGCTCCATGAATGCATCAGCCATTCAGGAACTGAACAGTTCAGAAGTTGACAATATCTGAGAAGACTAAAACTCACAGGTGCTTTTAGAAGTCAATTAAATTGAACAAAATAAAACCTTCATCCTTGAAAATTCAGCAACTGTCAGTGAAACCTCTACCTCAAACAAACCAAATTTTGACCAACAAGAAGCTAACACATCGGGCTTTTCCACCCCAATCTAATAAAATATTAGTACATAATAACAGAACTTTTCCCCCATAGAGAAAGCACCAAAAAGAAATAGAGGGGCAAAAGGGGCAACAGAATGCAAATGAAACAAATGGAAGTTCGAACCTGATAACCCAGTAAGAATCCCAATACTAAACCTCTCTAAATCTTGAACCAGGAATAATGCACAGGCAGGGGAAGTAGGGCATGCAATTCAGGCTTTTCCACCCCAAACTGTCTGAGAAACCTTCCCACTCAAGTTCTTCCACAGAGAATGGACTTGCAATGCCCATGCTCTAGCCTCATGATTCTTCACCTTTGGTAGGAACCCATGTGCCACATACACAAAATCAACGGGTTCATTTTAAACCAAATCATCCCCAGCCTCATTGAAGTACTCTTCAATAAAGGCAAATAGATCCTTGCCGAAACCGTGCCATTCTTGGTTCTTGGCAATTTGGCAAAATCCTGCTGAGTGATGTATAGATTGGACTTCAGTGATAGATCAATGTAGAATTTAGGATCATAGTTTTTGGGTCCAAAAGTATCGAGGACAGTCTCTTGAATTTGTTGAAGGAAAGCTATGAGAGGGGTTGAGGCAATTACAGGACCTGAATCCTTGGCACTACAGCTGGGTAAATTAGCCATGATCAATACTTTTTTATATTTTTTATCAATACTTAGTTGCCCTAATTTTTTAATAATTACATAGTAAAAATTAGCGGGTGTGTAAAAACGAATTTGGGGAGAATTTGATTGCTTGGCCTTCACCCTAACCATGATCATTGTCAGACCTGTCAATTAAGGAGAACTGGTTAAATATGAGTCGGGTGTCTTTGAATTCGGGTAAATAAAGGTCGGGTGTATTTTAAATTGGGATAAAATACGGGCGGTCGTATATCGGGTTATACGTGTTTTGAGTTGACCCAACGTGTTGAGACCACATTTTTTATCATTTTTTAATTATAAAAATCTAGCATATTTTTGTTTAAAATTACATATAGTTCTATGAAAAAGTATAGTATTTGTATTTTCTAAAAAGAATGTTCGAAATATTAAAAACTTTCATTATGATATTTCGTGAACACCTCATTAAATCGAGCAACTTGACCGCTTGACCCGTTTAAATAAGAACAATAAAAGGTTAGGTTAATAATATGTTGAATAATAATAACTTATTTTGTTAATGATTTGTTTAAAATTTCGATGTTTTTATTTCACCTCTTCTATTATATTAAGGAGGTTTATATGCATATTTATTGTATTTTAAAACAGATCGAGAAATTGTTGACCTGGATGGGCCTAACCGACTCATTTTGTTCACTAACAAAATTTGGACTTTGTTTTAACCCGACCCATTGCCCACCCTAAGCGCTATGATTCAAGTACGGTTAGAACAGGTTTCAAATAAATTAGAATTAGAACATTATAATAAACTAAAATTATTATTTTTTAATTATAACATCAAATTTTTACTTCATCATAGTGATATTATTTCTACAAAATAAAAATATATTATTTAAGATGTGACTAGGTATATTCACTTCACCAAAAATAAAATAGTATAACTTGTGCACTTTTAGTATTTTTAATATACCACGCTATTTGAATCCAAACATATTTTTATTGAAATTAACTATGTATAATTTTTGTATATAATATTTTTTGTGAGAAAGAAGTTAGAGAAATGAAATAATATTAGTCTTTGTTTGTAGATGATTGCGATAAATATGTAACATCTCTCCAAATAATGTGATATGATAAAAAAAAAATCATTGTTAAAATAGTGATAAAGTGAAAAGAAAATCATATAATGTGCATAAAATATTTAATCAACAAGTCACAAAGTTAGAATTGTTATTTTTATTATCTTAACCTAATATATCGAACAGGTTTGGGTCGGGTTTGACCCGCTAATTTGCGGATTTTTAGGGTTAGATTTTTCTTGAGTTCGAGTCGACAAAGTCCTGTCCAAAATCTAAAAAATTCGGACGGGTTTGGGTCGAGTCAAATTTTACCGGATCTAATCATTGTATATATACTTGATAATTATAAGTAGAATCCTATTTAAACATATAAGCAGAGTCCTATTTAACTAACTAAACATATAATTAGAGTCCTACTAGAATTCATATTTTGGTAGTGCTCTTAGGATCTTTGGGGGCACCAGTTGAGCAAAAGGCTCTTAACTAGAACTGTCAATTCGGGCGGGCGGGTAAAATACGGATCGGATGTATTCGAGTTCAAGTAAAATAAAGGTTGGATGTATTTCGAGTTCGGGTAAAATACGGACGGTCATATATCGGGTTATACGGGTTTCGAGTCGATCCAACGGGTTGAAACTACCTTTTTATCGATTATTTTTCTTTTTTCAATTATAAAAAATCAGCATAATTTTTGCTTAAAATTGTCAATAGTTCTTCGAAAAGTATAAAATTTGTATTTCTAAAAAGAATATTAAAAAATCTTCAATTCATTATTATATTTGTGTGAAGACCCCATTGAGTTGAGCGGCTTGACCGCTTGACCCATGTAAATAAGGCCGATGAAAGATTGAGTCAACATAGGTTGAATAATAATGACTTATCATGTTAATGATTCGTTTAAGGTTCCGATGTTTATTTCACATAATCTTCTATTATATTAAGGAGGTCTTATATTTACTACATTTTAAAACACATCGAGAAAGGGTTGACTCGGGTATGCGTAACTCATCCATTTTATTCACCAACAAAAACTTGACTTTCTTTTAATCGACTTATTGCTCATCATAGGAGCTATGGTTTAGGGACAGAGTAGAACAGTTTCAAATAAGTTAAAATTAGATATTTACAATGAAATAAAATTAGTATTTTTAATTATAGCATCAAAATTTTACATTATTATAGTAATATTATTTTACAAAACAAAAGTATATTACTTAAGATGTGATTAGGTATATTCAGTTCACCAAAAATAAAATAGTATAACTTGTGTACTTTTAGTATTTTTAATATATCACGCTATTTGAATCCAAATATATTTTTATTGAAATTAACTATGCATAATTTTTGAACATATAATGAATTTTTTTATAAGGAATAAGTTGAGAAATGAACACTATTAGTCTTCGTTTGTAAATTATTGTGATAAATATATACGTCTTTTCAAATGATGTGATATGATAAATAATAACTAATAAAAGAGTGATAAAAGTGAAGGAAAAATCATATAACGTGCATAAAACATTCGATCAACAAGCCACAAAGCTAAAATTGTTATTTTATTGTCTTGACCCAACTGGTCGAACGAGTTCGGTCGGGTTTGACTCGCTAATTTGTGGGTTTTTCGGATTTGATTTTTTCACGTTCGGGTCAAGAAAATCTTGTCCGAACCCAAAAATTTCAGGCGGATTTGGGTCGGGTTTCCAGATTAGGTCGGTTTTACCGAGTCTACTCTTAACGCACAACACGATATATATATATATATATATATATATATATATATATATATATATATATATATATATATATATATATATAAAGATAAAAATTTTACAAGCTTCAAATACTATTGAATATGAAATTATTGGCATTCAAAAAGTTTTTATCCAAATGTCATATTTTCTCAAATTTTTATGAAAATCTTTTAGAGTTGCATTAAAAATAATATCTCCATTTTATAATATATGTTACTTTAAATAATTTTTTTGTTTCATAATATGTCATTTTACTAATTTCAATACACATTAATGATTAATTTATCAATTTTATTCTTGTTTAGTTTTTTTATTCTCTCTTTTTCATTAACTTTGTTCATTTCTAATGAAATGTTACAGCAACTTTGTTTTCTAACAAAAAATATTGTCATAAATTTGTGGTCGTCAATATTCTCTTACACTTAAAAAAGGATAAAATAAGGAGAATATTAGAGTCTCAAATTTTAAATTATCATGACTTAAAAGTAGGTCTTAGAATAAAATAAATAAATAAAAAAAGCAGAAAGATAGACTTTGTACACCCTCAAATCATGAGTCTAGGCAACTTTGTTTTTTAACAAAAATGTTGTCATAAATAAAAAAAAGGAAAATGATGTTAGAAGCCCTTTTCAAACACTTGAACAGGTCCCCAACTCCCAGGGCCCATGCATGAACCGCGTGACACTGTAAATTCTTTCGTAAACCCAGTACTAGGGTGCTTTGTACACCCTCAGATTATGTTACATATAATTTAGAGTTTACTTCTTTTCACGTGTCGAGCATATGGCTTAATGGTTGGGTTGCGTAATGCTTGATATCATGTCTGTGTAAATATGATTGGGTTATGCACCAATTCAGATATCGGGCCTAACATCGAGTTTGAGTGTATTAATCCACTTTTAATTATCTTATTCTCAGATATTTCAAATATCAACTATATAACAATCCCCTACTAGTTTGAATGTATCTTTCGATTTAAATATTTAATTAGTGTAAATATTTTAAGATTTCAATAAAGCGTTAGGTGACTATTTGTTTAAACCAACACTTTAAACATGAAACCATAAACATTACACACACAATCAAGTATCATCTTCTAAAAACCTCAATTTGCAGTAAATCCTAATCTTAATGCTCATAGTCACAAACAATAACTTCTTGTTACCGTCCAAACCTTATCTCTTGTTTTTGGTACAAAAGTTTGGGTTGCCATTATTGATAACTTAATTAGAAAAGGGTTTCAAGCCAATTCTAGCGGTGCCACCATACAAGCAGGAGGAGGAATCGGACTTGGAACCTAATGTACTAAGTCACTCGGCTTTGACCATTGGCCAAAACCTCATTGATAATCTAAAAACTCTTTAAAAATCCGTTATTTTTTTTATTTTTTTGGAAAAAAATTGTGATAAACCTGAGTTCTGTTTTATTCAGTTACATGGGATACTCATTTGGGTATTTGTAGTTTTACACTGTTAGAAATGGACACTATCTGCAAATTTTAGAAATGGATGGACCCAAATAGGACTCACTAGATAAGCTAAATCAAGAGAATCTGGGTTCATGTCCTATCTCAGCAAACCAAAAGATTTGAATCGGGTGAGGGTCCAAGTCCCGATCCATTGCCATCTCTAGCCCCCGACTCATCAGCAAAGTTTAGCCAAGTTAAACTTGCCATAACTTGGTTTGTTAAGAAGGGGAACAGCAGAAAACTACATGAGCAAATCACTTCTTTCCAGTAACCAAATCAAATACATTCCTAAATCTGTAATATGTCAAGTTCATTATTTGCATTATTACTAAAGCTAGAATTCTTTATTTGCATTATTACTATTAATCCACTCAGTAATATTCATGTTCCAATTCGGCCTCGATTGCCTCTAGAAGATATAATGACTAAAATGCTTGCAGTTGAATCACCAATTTGTTTATTCTACCTTCATACACCTCCTGCCATCGCTGCTGGTGGTGACTTACCTATATTCTTCGGCTTTGAACTTAGGTTCATTCACAGTTCAACTTTCTATCTTCTGGCCACCCAAATTCTTCTAATAACGCCAATACAACTCCGTTAGTCCAGCCAAAACCCGTCTGCAGGAGAAACCGTATTTATGTCAACACAAAAATCAATAAATTTCCCATCCTGTCTACCTTCTTCCTCACTCCCCAAATCAAAGGAAGTTTCACCTTAAATAATCTCTCTAGGAGGAAAAGAAAAACGAATGAAGAGTCAACAAACAATTCAATCTGGTTAATAATTCACAGCAAACACCACCTGGTATGTGGTTCAGTTAGAAGTAGAACTTAGGGAATGGTCCAAATGGATTTTGTTTTAATTGCTCTTTTGACGACCCAATTGTGACCTTCACAAGTGTTAGCATTGTTTTTAGGATAATTTACCTGGGGCACGTATTCACCGCCACCTCCATAGTCTCCGCATTTTTCTACATCGTATTTTTCATGCATCTCTCCGGTTTTCTTGTACGCTACATAATTGGTCCTAATCCATCTAACCGCTATATCTTCTGCCATTGATCTTGCTTCTTTAGAGCCAGACTTCACAAGAGCTTCAATAATAATGTGCTGCATAGGAGCCCAACCATTCGGATAATCCCTGGTTCAATATCTATTCTCTCAGTGCTACACTCAAACAGACATAAGAAATATCAAATTTCCAGAGAGAAAGAAAATGAAAGCAAGGAAATATAAGAATAACCATTGCTGTCCTGAATTTGTCAAAGAAGTTGCAATCCCAGCAGCATGAACCAAGCCTGAACTTCTTAGGCTTGCCATGACTTTCTCCGCCATTTCAACTTCATATTACATGCAGAAAGCAATGGTATCAGGAGTTTTTCTCAAGTTTTCTCCATGAAATATGAAAACCACAAGCTAATATACAAGATCATAATTCATGAATAAGAGTCTTGTGTACTGAAATGACTTCAATTAGAAAGATAGCAAATTAGCCTTTTGTTATATAGCTATTGGAGCATATTGCACAAGATTTTTAAGCAAACAGATTCCAAATATTATACGCAAAGAACGTTTAAACTCTCAAGGTATAATGGCTACTCTAGTGGCCTCAACATTAACAAGCACTCTTGCCACAGATAGAGAGGCAAGGTTTACCAACCTGAATCAAAAGGCTCAATCCATAAAGGAATGAAGTTTGAAGCAAACACATTTTGATTCTGGTGCCAAGTTTTGAATGTCTGACCATCCTGAAAGTTCCAACAAGTAGATCAACAAATTAAAACCACGTTTACTATAGTAGGACATAGCTCCAGTTTGCAAACAAATGATACCTTGCATGTCGGGCTGTAATTCACCCAGCAGTCAAGCCATTGGCTCATCTTTTCATTCCAAAAAACAGATCTGAATGCTTTCTGTCTTGCTTCAGAGGCCTCCAGGAATCGTGCAGCAATGTGTTTTTCTCCGACAGCCTTTGCTAAGGAAGCTATGTCCAGCTCCATCTGAGGCCAAAGGGAGAAACTTTTATTTCATAAAGGATCATCTCACTGAACTCTAAACTAATCGTGGGAAAGGCATACCTTGAGTACGTACGCATTCAAATCTACAGGTAAAATTGACGTAGTAGCCAATGTTGTCAGATCAGAAGAATTCCTGCAATATATTTGTTAACAATTTAACATCACACCTAAAAACCAACAGTTAATTTCAGGAAGCAAAAGGTATCAAGTCTCCACTGTCATGGGTAAGGAAAAGCCCTAGCAAAAACATAATTCACTACCAAAAATACACAATGCTGTCAGGTCAGCAGTATTGTTGTACAACGCAATCTTTTCAGTCATTATTCCATCAATCACAGATCAAATGGTACAATCAAGAACACAAAAGAGTAGCAGAAATACACACCCACATCAAGGACTTCCATGTTTTAATAGGTCACTAGGACTTCCATGTTTTAAGAAAATACGACAATTATCCTTCAACAAACATCTGGAAACAGTAGTCGGCATTCAAGAACTTATTTTTTGTGGTGGCACTAACAATGAAATTTAATCCATTGAAACTTGTGTCGTAGACAAAAGTTTACCTCATCCACCTTGTGCTGAAATCCCATCCAGATTCAGCAGTTGAAGCGATCTCACGGTAAAGAATCTCTTTATCAGTTACAGTATGCAGTTTGGAAGCAGTTTCCTTATCCTGCAGAGACAACAAACAAGAAGTAAACTATGTGCATGGCCCGTTACAGCTCTTATTCTGCAGTTGGCAAAACAGAATATGGACATACAGTGGTTGAAGACTCTGGTCTTGGCTTGTTCCACATAGCATAATATCTACTTAAATTGTGAGTGAAACCCTTGGAATCACGTATAGTCACCTTATGTATTCCTAGCAGAGCAAAATGGAAGATGATCAGAAATCAAGAGCAAGAGAGGCAACACCAACTGCAGCCAACATAGAAAGCAGAAATGGGGCAAGTTATGGCACCTGAATTCCAAAACTCATGCTCTTTGAGTAGAGCAGGAAGACATTTCTTAACAAAACTAATGTCTCCTGTTCTTTTGTAAATCTCATGTACCATTGAACTCAATAGAGGGGCTGACTGCAAACAAACAATAGGAAGCAATTTCAGAAGCCGAAGAATCCAATACAGTTGCCAGCTTGGAAGCAAAACTAGCCCACAAAAACTTCATGCTATAATCTAGGGGTAGGGAATATCTGTCTGACTCAGTCACCCGAATTTGTCCTCTGGAGTGAACTGGGTCTGGTCATAAAATTTTCATCCAAAATTTTCTGACAATTGGTCATGTTTGGATATAAATCCGGATGGAGCTGAGTACGAGCATTGGGGTCTGGGTAGCCCAAACCAATTTGGATTCAACAAATTTTCACAACAGGGTTCAAACATTGAAAAATTGGGTCTAGGTGCGGTCATAAATATCATTTCAGTGAAAATATTCAATAGTCCACATCACAACCGGTCCAGATTAGGGTAAGAAATTTAATCCAAATGTCCAAATTGTCCGGACCCAAAAATTTGCCAACCTTAATATAATCCTAATGGTGCCTTTTTTAATTTCAGTACATAGTCACCCCCAATAAAGCCTTATAGCCATCAGCAATTATTTAATGCCTTATAACGAACAGTTAATAAATCGAAAAATTAGCCTCAATTTTCACCTTGCCTCTTATGCAGGATAGCACCCTAATACTGCCTCCAGGGCTTAATAAAAACAGTCTATTTTATTGTAAGGGAAAGGGTGTGCATAAATGAATCCCCCACAACCTGCCATGGTTAGCAAACTCGTGGGAGGCACTAGAGTAATAAGATTGTAAATACAGTATTCTGCTGAAGCAAAAGGATTGCTAATGCATATATGCTTGGGTGGAAGCTTTGAGGGGGTCAAGATGTCAAAAAAGATACCTATAAGAGAAACAGAATCAAGAAATAGAATTTGGAAATCTAACCAAATAGTCTAGTAAAAAACGCACACAAGCTAAGTTTTTGTGGTTCATTTCATGAACACTAATGCCAGAAAAATTGAATCAAGCATGCTGCAGATATGCACCTTCGATTGGTGTAATAAGCTCTAGCACCATTAATCACAAACCCATGCTTCTCGACAAGATAAATGAGGTTAGTCACAATTGCTTTTGCAGTCTCGTACATCTTACTAGCTAGCAAGCCTCTGCACAAAGATGTAAATACCATAAGCAATTTCTCCAGCAGTGAAAATCTGTCTGTGAAAATATTAATCAATCACATTATTACACGGTACAAAGTCATTTGAAGTTTTCCTTCCCTTTATCCATAAATAGGTAAGGGAAATAAGTGTCCCCAAGCATGTTCAAGATGTTCTTACGTCTTTTATTCAGTATTCACATCATCTAATCCTAAGACCACATTCAGCAACAGATTATATGCCCTAGCAAATCTTGCAATATTTTGTTTTGAACCTCGTCATTGAGTCACAGAAGATTAAGCAAGGAAGCAAAACTTAGAAGAAAATTTGAAAATATTTCCCCCTTTTCTTCCACAGTATAGGTTGCAATGCTTTGAACTTTGTTCTTTCTTTCAACTATACCATAAAAGCGCTGGTGGACATTTTCCAGACAATGACATCATACCAACTCATCAGAAAAGAATGCAAATGTTCAAACTTATATAAAACAATCCTTAAACTGAACAATTCAGAAGTTGACAATATCCGAGAAGACTAAAACTCACATATGCTTTTAGAAGTCAATTAAATTGAACAAAATAAAACCTTCATCCTTGAAAATTCAGCAACTGTCAGTGAAACCTCTCCCTCAAACAAACCAAATTTGATCAACAAGAAGCTAACACATCAGGCTTTTCCACCCGAATCTAATTAAATATTAGTACATAATAACAGAACCTTTCCCCCATATAGAAAGTACCAAAAAGAAATAGAGGGGCCAAAGGGGAAAGGAAACAAATGGAAGTTCGAACCTGATAACCCAGTAAGAATCCCAATAGTAAACCTCTCTAAATCTTGAACCAGGAATAATGCATGGTTCAGGCAGGGAAGTAGGGTATGTAATTCAGGCTTATCTTTAACTGCCTGAGAAACCTTCCTACTCAAGTTCTTCCACAAAGAATGGACTTGCAATGCCCATGCTCTAGCCTCATGATTCTTCACCTTTGGTAGGAACCCATGTGGCTCAGCCACAAAATCAACTGGTTCATTGTAAACCAAATCATCCCCAGCCCCATTGAAGTACTCTCCGATAAAGGCCTGTAGATCCTTGGCTGAAACCGTGCCACTCTTGGCTCTTGGCAATTTGGCAAAAGCCTGCTGAGTGATGGATAGATTGGACTTCAGTGATAGATCAATGTAGAATTTAGGATCATAGTTTTTGGGTCCAAAAGTATCGAGGGCAGTCTCTTGAATTTGTTCAAGGAAAGATATGAGAGGGATTGAGGCAGTTACAGGACCTGAATCCTTGGCACTACAGCTGCGTAAATTAGCCATGATGGGCAAAGAGTGAACAACAAAGATCAACACTAAAAGGAAAGGATTTCTGCAAACACTAGTAAGCAACTTCTCCATGATGAGAGAGAAATTGCGAAGGAAAGCTTGAAAGCTTAGGATGATAGAGTGACTGGTGGGAAGGGGCAAGAAGAGCAATACGAAAACAAAACATCATTGTTAAGGACTTAATGCGACCGACGACCCAAGAGGCAAGTCAGTCAAAGAAATGGAAAAAAAAAAAGTGGGACTGTTAAAAAACCAAGGGAAAGGGGTTGGTGAGAATTTGATCTCTTTCAAAGTGGGAGGGTTTCTCAGAAGAAGGGAAGCTCAAGCTTTAATGGTGGAAATATGGGTGGGGGCCATGATTATGCACTAAGATCAATACTTACATAACCTAATTTTTTATTAATCGCAGAATAAAAATTAGTGGGTGGAATTACTTGTAAGGCATAAGGTTCACTGGGGACTGAAGTTGTAGGCTCATACAATGATTGTTCCTTATAGGAGCCAATCAGACAAGAGCATCTAGAACTAGAATCCAATGATTTTTTAACACCCAAAAAACCCAAAAAAACCCTGAGAGTACTGCAAAAAAAGCAGAAAGAAGGGAGAAAATCTCTTTGGATATCAAATGCAAAATGCCAAAATGAGGGGAATAAAGCGAAGAAGGGGGAAAATATGCTCAAAGTGGGATTGAGCATCAAATTCGAAGAGGGTTAAAAAAAGGGGGGTTGATCCTCAGATGCTCGTTCCTTTTCCACATACAGAGCTTTCAATGGAAGCCCTATTCTCTCTCTTCTGGAATTGGAACTATAGAATTTACCATCCATCACCGGATCCTAATCTGTTCGATTAGCGAAATTAAGCCCAGAAAATCAAATCAAATCATGCTTCGAAGTGTTTCAGTCGACACATTAAAACCCACAATAATTAAAAGAGAATTTATTCTGATAGTGGGTGATTTATTGCGTAATTAATTAGTGGGAAAAATGGAGGAAGACAACAAAAATAAATAAAATGGAAAAAAATGGGATGACTCAAAATCCATGTAAAGCACAGTATATTATTCCATTAAAGGAGAAATAAACAAAGAAGCAGCGAGTATTCAAGAGGCGCATCTAGTGTAGTGGTATCATAGTACCCTCCCACGGTACTGACCGGGGTTCGATTCCCCGGATGCGCATATTTTGTGATGGAAAAAAGTATTTTGTTTCTAATTCAAAAATACAAGGACTGTTTTTTATGGGGAAAATAACTTAAATTCATATTTTTCATACTTTGGTAAGAAAAAAAAAATAACTATTTGAAAACTACCCTCAAGTTCAAGTAGACTTCGTGTTTGGCAACAGATTGAAGTTATAGGTGATAAGTATGAGTCTAAATCAATGGTTGATCTAGAAATTAGATATAAATATCCCATTTTAATTATCTATTTTTTAAAAAAAAATTGGCCAGAATAAAAACTATGATAATTCACCAATTTAATCCTAGATCCAATGGCTCAAAACGGCGCATTAACCATAGATGTATATGTCCACGAATCCAATGAATCTTAACTAGACTTCAGGAAACTTGTATCTCCTCATTCATATATAAAATCCACTATCTTTTGCAGGATTACCCCTTTTATGATTATGCCCCTAACGAAACGGGAACTTATATCGTATAGACCAGGTCACATGTCAGATGCAAGTTTCTTAGGGGAGCACATGCTTAGAGTTAGGAGGAGGAGGAGGAGGAGAAGGGAGGGGGTTGGTCATTTTTTTAAAAAAAAGATTTTTCAAAACAAGCATTATTGCAAGACGAAACAACGAACCTAAGTGCAATAACAATGATTCTAAGTGCAATAACGAAATGAACATCAAATATACGTTTACATGATGTAACATAATAATATAATATAAAAAATATCACCATAAAATTAGAAGGGTTTAACTGATAAAAACTAAACCATGGTAATAATGCGTGGGTGGACTTTTAATGTGGTTTTTATTGAAGCAAATATGATTTTCCTATATTAAAGGGGGGAAGACAACGAACACAAATTTTAAAAATGAAAAAGAAGGTAGAAACCAACACTACACTAAGCAGGAAGGGGGTGGGGGAAGGGAAGATAAGGTGTGCGAAAGGAAAAGGACCATAAACCTCAGGAAAAAGAAACGAAAAATGCCATAGACAGTCTACGCCTAAGAGGCATAAAAATTGGACCTAATCTATGTCCCTTTCTAAAAAGACTCATTATTATTAGTCTAGAAAGGAAACGCCAACTATTTTTTTCCCCGTAATATTATAGCCAGTACGAAAGTTACAGAGTTGTACAATATCATCAACAAAACTGTGCATAACCTTCTGTCGTGCATTGTCTGAAGCAAGTATAATTCTGACGATTCCTTCAAAAATACTCAGATTTCCTCTCAGCTTTAATAATCTAACACCAGGTTTCTAAATTCTCACCAGTTATTTCGGACGTGCCTGGTTCTCTAAGACTGACTCGAGAATGCAACGGCTTGATTCAATTAAGATGACTGCAGTATCTTCTTGTAATCCTGGAAAGTCCCGTGGAATGGCGTCACCCTTCCTTCGGAAACCACCCACAGCTCATCCACACTGTTGGATATTAAGTGTTCATCGTGACTCACCTGCGTATACACACCCAAATATTGTTAATAGTCCGGGAATTCTAGGCCTCTAATTTTCAGTGGTATGAGCTAGTGATAAGTTATATCCTAATGCTGAAAAAAACAATGGTTGTAACTCATATTACCATAAGTATGCCCCCTTGAAACATAACGAGACCCTGGATTAAAGCCTCCACGGCGTCCAAATCCTGCAGTTTGATCACAGTGCCATAACATAAATACATATACATAATTTACATACCAAGCTAAATAAGCTCACGTGGAAGGGCTTCCCCCTACAACTGCCAATATTTCGCAAGTCATGCGAAAGGTTCTCAAGGAGTTGTACTGGCTTATACCACTACTTTCTCAAGGAGTTGTACTGGCTTATATCACAGTGTTCTCAAGGTTCTCAAGGAGTGATAAGTTCTCAATGTTCATGCCAAGCTTCACATATGGCTTCAGCTCTAGGAAATAGAGACTATATAAGAAAAGGTGGACCACTACTTTCCCCCACGTGGGGGGGTATTTGCAAATCTAAAATGGGCATTAGGAAATAGAGACTATATAAGAAAAGGTGGACCACTACTTTCCCCCACGTGGGGGGGTATTTGCAAATCTAAAATGGGCATTGGGCAACCTCTAGACCTTACAGTATTATGGATCTTTAAAAGGATTAACAGAGCCAGCTTTCTACAGGTTCACAGAGAGGAGGGGGAACAATTAAGGAAAAATCATACCTTTTGTTTCATCAAACCTTAAGCATTAAGCCACCATTGCCCAGGTTTCAAGTTCAAACCCATCTAATAAGAACCAAAAACACAAAGGTAAGAACGATAGACTTACAAGATGATTTGATGGCTCGTCAAGCAACAATAAATGTGGCTTCTTGAAGGTAATCTTCGCAAATGCCACTCTGCTTTTCTGACCACCTGTTACAGAAGTGAGTGGCAGAGTTACAGAATTCCCACAACAAACAGCATATTCTGTAAGTAACTAAATATGTTGACGACAAGAAAAACAGACTAGTAAAGTTCTTAGTCAGAGATGCGTATCCACCAATTGCATCAGACATGCTACAAACACATAATGCCCAGAAGCACCCAAAAGGCAAGGAACATACCTGACAAGGTGTACATAGGCTGAAGTGCAAGATTTCCAGTTATACCAAATGAACCCAAATGAGCTCGTAACTTCTGTTCAGGCACACCCTGAAAGCACAGAGATAAAACAAACTGAATGACGACATGTTTTCAGAAAATTTCCTTAAGAAGGTACAAATCTTTTCTTCCTTTTCTTTTTTTCTTTTTTTTGGGGGGGCAATAGCCACACAATCAAGGGGATGAAGCAATTCTGAAGAAAGATAAAACTAGATAGGAACAACGCATAGAGTTACCACTAAAAGTAAAAACTAGCAGATAACTCTACTATTTAAAAATCCAAACTTTGAAATGAGATTTGATTTTGAAAATAAAACCTCTTGAGCAAAGAGCAGCATATCAAGAGCAAAAATGCTTCTATAACAGCAAACAGCAAAAGGTAGACTAGGCATTCAATATAAGTGAGAACCTTAGCTGAGGAAAAGAGTCTACCAGTCAACCATATGTGTCTTTCATAAAACAACATAACAAAAAAAATGCTAAGAAGAAAAACTCACCGGGAAGCAGCGCATCATATAGAGAAGGGGATTTGATGATAAGTCCAATCCATCAACATGGTGTTGACTAAATACAGCAATACGAACCTGTCAAAAGTATCATAGCAGTTAAAGCCTGATTAAACAACATAAAAGTATATAGTATATCCCAGACTTTGGTTATACAACATGAATAGGTAGGACAAAGCAGCTTTCCCTCGCAAGATTAAGTCCCTTGTTAACATGTGAAGGTACTCAAACATGATTATTTAAGATATTAACCACTTATGTCTAAACATTCAACAAATGATAAGTACAAATATATCGAAATAAACAAACAAACAAATACATAAAACAAAAATCTAGTATTACACTAGTGACTCTGAACAACCAATTATAGGCAGGATATAAAGGCAATTTGGAACGAAAACCAGCCTCATCAAATGGCTAAGGTGCAAAGGACCTTAGTCACAGCCATTAAAATAGCTCAGAGTTAATTGCTCATTAATACCCATCTATAAGCTGGACAAACAAGTAAAGGAAAGCAGTGTAATTAATTCAACAAACAAGTACAACAGCAGAACATTATATCCCCACAGTCAATGCTTCTAAAATCTAAAGTATAACCCACTTTAAGAAATTGAGGCAATGCATGAAACCTTCTTTTTGCAGGTTGTAATTATTTATTATCAATTGAAAGACCAGTGTTCTTGAAAATGGATCTACAGTCGTTAACACCCACAAACAGAACTAGAAACCCCAAGCTCGGTAAACTATACCTTTGCAGAACGGAAAACAGTCCCAGAGCTTGGTTGCAGCTCTCCAGCAATTAAGTTGAGTATTGTGGATTTACCAATCCCATTAGGACCAACCACTGTCAAAAAAAAAGTAGAAGAAAATAAAAATAAAAATTAGAGACTAGGTTAAAAAGAAGAAAATGGCCAAGATTGTCAAATAACCAAATAATGATAAGACGTTTGATCCAAACAAATGGTTGATCAATCATCCTAACAAAATGCCTAGCCTAAATCAAAAAAATTACTTAATAAGAATACAACAAAATGCCAAGTCTAAAGATCAGCACTATTAACCCAACATCATTCATGAGAAGGAGGCCTACTCCAGTTATTTAGCGGAAATAATCACCATACAATCACCACCAAAGCAAATAGATCTCTATAGAAAGTTATTTCCAACTTCAAAAATGTTTTTAACCATTGCCCTACTCAGAAATGGCTTTCAACACAAGACTCTATTCATCCGCCTTCAGGAAAAATTAACGTACAGCTATAAATATTTATGAAAACGAATAACAAAAGACAGGAAAAAGAGCGGGGAAAGTTTATGCTAATATTACACATATGAGAGCAATCAGCAGCATATGTTATAGCAGGCATAACCAAACAGATGGCAAGGCTAACTAAAATAGCCTTACTTGCAATACGACTGTCCAGATCTATCCCAAAGTTCAAGTTCCTGAACAATAATGGCCCACCAGAATAACCAAACGATGCATCACTGCAACCAAATTCGAAGCAATTAAACATTAGAGAACAAATTTCCACGAATTTCAAAGAAAAACTATGGACAACAATGAACTTTGTTTCATCCTATTTTGCCATGTAGGTTCCTCTATAACTAGATGTACACGGGAGTCCACAACAAAAGAAGCAAAGCAAATAGACGAAATAAAATGTGTCCTAAGCAGACCTGAAACTTATAATTGGAGGGCCTGGTCGGTCGTCAGGCGTAGGAAACTCAAACTTGTAACTGTCGAGAAAGAAAAATCAAGATTAACTTGACAAATCAAGTCAACAGAAAAGCAGATATATATCAAATGTGAAAATTGAAGACTTTGGATTCCAAAGAAATAATTAATGGAACAGTGATACATACTCAGGGTCATTCACTATGGCATCTACAGTACCCATGCGGTCCAGTGCCTACAAAAATAAAAAAAGAAACAGAAGAAAAAAATATAAGCTAGAGGTTGAACATATCAGTAACGAGAAAACAAATCATTTGTCAGCTAAAATCTACAATGTGGGAAAATTGAGTCCTTAAGGCCTTCTGCATGTTAAATATTACAAAATATAACGTTTACCAGATCAACTTTGACACTACAATAAGAAAATACAAAAAACGGTGAATCCTTATAAACTGCCCCCACACTAGAGCTCTTTCCACCCCCAAAGGGTTTTCTGGGCTTTTGCCCTAAAATCCCCATTAATAAGCTGAATTTCTCTTCCTGAGAAGATCATGACCCTTTAAGCAAAATGGCGAATTTCGACTTTATTACAGAAACCAAGGATGACCAACTGATCCTTCTAACACAGAAAGATGGAACTCTACAAATGCCTTGGTATGACCAATGAAGAATGGAAACTTCACTGTCTGGCTACGGAGATCGGATTATGTGAGGAAAGGAATTAAATAAGTCCATCAAAGGTGAATGATAAGACGAGGTGCAAGAATACATGGCATGGTTTCTTGGCCGTAAATGCTAAATCGAGGGAGAGATGTACTAGAGATGATGGCACATGCTTGACGCACAAAAGTGCAAGGGAGACTATTGTCCATGCACTTCCAATGCAACCTGGCTATGCCTTGGTATGACCAATGAAGAATGGCAACTTCACTGTCTGCCTACGGAGATCGGATCATGTGAGGAATTAAACAAGTCCATCAAAGGCGAATGATAAGACGAGGTGCAAGAATACATGGCATGTTTTCTTGGCCGGGGTTTCTTGGGTGTAAATGATAGATCAAGGGAGAGACATACTAGAGATGATGGCACATGCTTGGTGCACAAAAGTGCAAGGGAGACTATTGTACACGCACTTCCAGTGCAACCTGGCTAGTCAAGCATAGGAGATATACTATTGTGCATGCACACTTCGATGCAATTCAAGCAGAGGATAGCTCTGAATCTAAATAAATTACTGATGACTACTGAAGCTCCCTCCTCATCCTCTTTCTTATAAAATCACATGGCTTAAAGAAAAACTAGAGGATCGTTTTGAATATCGAGCTTTCGCTTATGAGCTACATAAAGCTGGTGAAAGTCTCCAAGAATGTCTATGGTGAAAGGCCTGCCATGAGCTCATTTGACAAATGACAAGTAGGTTGCACCACCTGGAGGCTGGGTCAAACTCGATTGGGGTGTAATAAATTTTGCAAAGATAATGTTGGACTAGGTTGCGTATTTAAAGGAGCAGATAGGAATGTGGGAGAGCTGCGGTCAAGCAAGTATGCCATTGTTGGAAGGTGACGTTGTTGAGTGCATTGTCATGAGGTTTGCTCTTTGTTTGGCGAAGGAATAGAAGCTAAAACACATGATTCTGAAGCTTGCTGCTTTACGTTTGACAGCTAGATTGAAAAAAGGGTGGAAAGCTATGGCCTACATAACTTCCAACAACTCCTCTTAGTGTGGGTCCTGTTATTGCACGGTTTGGCCTTTGGGGAGATCCAGATGTAGGAAGTTTTACCCCTACAAGCAGAGAAACCGATTCCAACATAACAGGATAATGTTAGGAATTTGGTTGGATCTTTCAAGGGTGTATTAACAAGTCATGTCAGGGGTAGAAATTATGTTGTGAGATTGTATCCTGAAAATGGAGTTGAGCAAATCTTTTCTACAAATTTCTCAGCTAGTGTTTTGACAATTTTGCAACTTGATTTGAAGTGAAAAATTCACCCCTGTTCATCACCTCAAAAGAAAAAAAAGGATTCCAATTTTGCACCAAGAAAGCAAAGTTCCATGCTAGAAGATAGATCCTCAATGGTGAACACTACTGACCTCGCAGTTGAAAGCAATCAGCAATAAGTGTTTACCGTTCAATCAGCATAACGGATTCTGATCGCTGCCCTAGTTAGCAGCAGTTTGTATGTAATTCTTTATATTTATTAGCTCTTACATAAGGCAGCTAACTGCCTCTCCAAGATCAATCATATATACACAAAAAAACCTCGAAGTACGAGCTTTTGCAACCTGAATATATAATCATGCACAGTTTCTCCTTGTCTTTCTGTTCTCAATTAAAGGGACTTTATTTCCATAACCATAATACTATCAAATACAGTGGTAAGATTTTACCACCAATGCAGTAAACAAGTGACACAAAAAACAATTAGTACCTTGATTCTAGATTGAACAAGAGAAGCTCGCTTGGCATTATAACGGAACTTGTCAATAAAAGCCTGCAGCACATAGAGGATGTTAAATATATCACAGACCAGAAAGGATACAAGACAGAAACATAAGAAATTAGATGGGGAACTCAGGATGATGCGACACTCCATTGTAGAGTAAGTGCCATTGTATTCGTACACATGAAAGAGAACGAGTGAGTGCGAAAAACACCGCTCTAACAGCAAGATTGATAGCAGAAAAAGATGCCAATAAAAGCACCTGCATATGAGCCCTAGATCGTTCATTAGCCTCGAATGCTTTTTGTTGATTCTTTAGTTGTTCTTCCCTTGTCTTCTCAAAGGTATCATAATTCCCCTTGTACAGCGTCAAATTCTGGCTGTGTAGATGTATGATATCAGTGACAACCTGAAATCACGTTATACCATGGTACCATCAATAACACTTGATGAGATAACTTTAACAATCACGAACAACAAACGTGGAGACGCTGGTTTTAAGCCATTTAAAATAATAAAAAGAAAAGAAAAAAAAAGAAAAAAGAAAGCACACAGTTGAACAAGCAGAAACCTTATACCGTGTTCAAGAACTCTCTGGCATGAGACACAACTATAAATGTTTTGGGCCATTTCAGCAAGTATGACTCCAACCACAGTACTGCGTGTAGATCAAGATGATTCTGCAGGAAAAACAGATGCAAAATTCATATCCAAACTATCTAAATAACATGGGATTCCAGGCAGGCATAATACTTACAGTTGGTTCATCCAGCAGTAATAGATCAGGCTCAATGAACAGCGCACGTGCAAGAGCTATGCGCATCCGCCATCCTCCAGAAAAGGTTTTTGTTGCTTTGTGCTGCATCTCTGGTGAGAAACTAAGACCCTGAAAATAACAATAATCAATAAGATGTCTAAAAAACTGAGGCTGATAATCATTACCAATGAACCTGTTTCACACAGACTCTGAAAATAACAATAATCAATAAGATGTCTAAAAAACTGAGGCTGATAATCATTACCAATGAACGTGTTTCACACAGACTGCATGGATATTAGGTCACACGCTATGGATATGTCAGATCTCAAGACCTATGGAAGTGCTGCTTAACATATGCACAAAAGTTCACAAAACACCGACATAAATTCATGAAAATGGCCTGTATGACATGAGAATTTACTGAGTCATAGGTGGTGGATTGATTGCATAGAATACAGCAATGACATTGACAACAACCAGTGTGGATCCTGACTTGTCAAGTACTAGAGGCTGAAAATTGAAATATATAAGAATCTGGCAAGATGCAGACAGGGTGTGGCCAATAGTGATAAGGGAGCATTTTAGTATGGTAAAACCTGTCATTCAAACAAGCGAAACAAGAAACTATGGGCAAAATTATTAGCTTTAGGTTGCAAAGGCCTGTAACTAGTATCTCACCACATACACTTCTGCTTCTTCCTGGAGCAAAGCATATTCCTTTCAAATCTCACTACCTATTCCTTTCAAATCAATAATCAAAGGAACAGCTTTCAATTCTTGTAGTGAAAAAGGCAGATTAATCCCACAACACCCCCTCCCAAAGTCCCCCAAACCACTAGAAGCTTCAAGAGAAGCATTACTTAGCAGTATTAAAGGTAGAAAAGAACAAAAAATAATATTAGACTAAATTTATATTTTAGTATAGCATTTTAAAACATATGCATTTAAACATCTCTCGCTGAACAAGTATTTCTTGTTTTTCAGTTAATTAAGTAGGTCAGTTAATGCCCTCACAAACTTGGACATAACAAACACTTTCTAATCAACAGTGAGGCAGTCTCTCATATATTCAATAGCTGAACCCTGAAGTTATCGGAATTTAGGAGAAATCGTATCTGCAGGGGTGGGATCTTATCTCAGTGAGTTTACCTAGAAACTATATAATCAGAGTACATGGGTTCATTAAATACCGACTGAACAACCAGAAAACCCCCTTCCCCCTAAGAAGAGGTATAAAGAAGGGGAGGCGAGGAAAGGAATCTATCTATCCAAGAAATTCCATTCCTTCTAAACCTTCCGTAACACATATCACACTGCCACAATAGTAATATCTTATTCGTCATCATTGATATTGTGAAAAGTAATTCTAGAAACAGGTAAGAGCTGCCCATTCTGCAACCCAAGCAACCATCCAGTTAAACCAGCATAAAGCTTACGCGAATAAATAACACCAAAAATTGTGTACTAACCGCAAGAATGGAAGCTGCTCGTGCTTCGGCAGAATCTGCATCAATGAGTTCTAGTCTTTTGTAGATCTCTTGAAGCCTTTGAGCAATAGCATCTTTGTCAACATCCCCATTCAGCTTACCATTACTTTTCTCATTTTCAGCCTCAAGTTCATGCTCTCTCTGAAGAAAAGCAAACAGTCAGAATTTGGTAACATAAAAAGCTCGAAGAAAAAAACAATATAACATAAAATCGGACTAGGGAAAGGAAAAGCTTTCAATTGCAAGTTTGTAAATTGCCATAAACATAAATGCTACTTTGATGAGATTAGATCTAAAAAGTTATTACTAAACCTGCAGCGCCAAAAGATGAGTTTCTTCTTGCAAAAGCTGGTTCCGCTCAATATCTGAGTTGAGCACACACTGCAACGCTGTTGTGTCATCACCCACCACTTCTTGTTCCACATGCAGTATCTGGCAATTCTTAGGAATCCCATCTATTGCATGCAAGGCCAAGTGCCTGAGGAAAGTTGTTTTTCCTGTACCGTTTCTTCCAATAAGACCTGCAAATAGAAAGTTCCACAAATAAATCACCAAGAATGTTTTTATTTTCATATTTTTGATGAATCAGTAAAAGAAATGCTGGGAGAATGAGATGTACCATAATGTCTTCCAAAAGAAAGAGTCAATTCACCATCTACAATTAGATCCCGGCCCCCAACAGATATATTAAAGTTCTCCAAATGGATATCCCTGACAGTTGATCCACCTTTGTCTTGGTTATGTGTTACACACACAACGGGCATTCCTGCCCTCACAGCTTCCATATCTGCCAAATGCTTTTGGTACTGGGCCTGCATTGTTTGAACCAACATTAACAAACTGAGCATAGGCGTTGTTTGGCAATCAGCTCAACTTGCATTAGCTATTAGCTTATTTGCTGTTATTACTTATTAGGTTTTTGCATCAACTGTTTGCATTAGTTGTTTTTAGAAAAAGAGTGTCATGAAATTAATTGTTTCCTAAAAGATGAGAGACAGAAAAAAAATTAATTTCCAGAAAACCACCAAAAATAGCTTTTAACAAAACAGCTTTTTGGCTGAAAAGCTATTACACAAAAATCAAAAAGATTTACGAAAGAGTCAAATAACTACCCCCCAAAAAAATCTATTTTTGGTTTAAAACTGTCCAAAAAGTAGTTTGTCAAACATACTCTATGTCATAGACTGCCAAACAAGCATCATGAAATGAAACATGCACCCACAACGTCCAATACACACACGTGTACCTGCATAGAGAAACTTTGCAAAAATATTTTAGACTTGCTCTTTTGTGTAGACTTTCTCTCAGAACTTGACTTACATCTATGCTCAAATTGAAAGGCAGTTTTATCAAATGTAAATACGAATTGGAACCTACCCCCCACCAAAATACAGAAGAATATATAAATGTCAGTTAAGCAACTCCACACAACAAATGACGAATTGCTCCAGAACTTGGCTCTCCCTTTTCTGAAATGGTAGCATTTTAAATTAACCAAACCATAGGCTGCACTCTCCCAGAAATGCATGATTCCTTTTTTGGCAGGGGCTGTTTCTACCCCTGCAAGTAGGGACAGTATTTCTGTCGGGGCTCGAGATTGTAAAACAACCATTGTGCAATGTTTGGCCATAAATAAGTGTGGTAAAATTAAGCGAAGCATTCTCCCCGTGCAGAAAATGGACAACTTCATGCCACAAGTTAGCATCCAAAAAAGAACAGCTTATATATTATAGTTTCAATTAGATGAGAAAGCATCCCAGATCGCCACTGCGTTCTATACATAATGTTTACGCTCAAAACACTAGATGTCTCATGCATCCCATTTCTGTTTTACAGGAACTTCATCTATGAGGAACAATGGTATCTCCATATTGGACCTCTAAAATGTGAAATGCATCCCCTCACCATTCTCAAATGTATGTGACAAGTATATGCATTTTAATTTGACCTGTATAGTATACTTAACTTGTAACATATATCTCACATTGCATCACATAAAGTTTGCAGTGAAGACACTAGAAGCATTGTGCCTAAAACCATGTCCACAATGTAAGAAAGTGACAATGAAAACCTATTTCTTTACCTCTCTTTGACGCTCATCCTTTCTTTTTCTCCTCTCAAGCTTCATTTTGTCACGTTCAGTTAATAGAGGACCATCTGTCTCCTCAACCTTCTTCTTGGGGACTTTCTCTTCATCCATCCCATCAAACATTCTCACTGGAGCTGCTAGACTTCTCACGGTTGGTTTAGGTTTAACCAAACCATGCTTTCCAAATTTGTTACATAACGTACTACACACCTGCCAAGATTCGCAAAATTGCAGAGTTAAGAAAATGTCTCGGTCAAAAACAATAAGACTTTTCAATTCAAACTTTGATCGAAATGTAGAGAATGTCATGAGATGATAGGCTATCAGTAAATGAAAAATTCGGAGCACAATTCCAATCACAACATATGCCAGTACACGATAGCCACACCAGAGAATAACGAACAAATTCCTGCACTTTTTCTATGACGCATGATCGACAAGGAGTAAAGGAGACAGCAAAATCAAAATACTGCAGTTCTTAGAACTCAACAGAACATGCGGTCTCAACATCTTGAATAGCTGAATCATTCAGAAGAAACATTTGATCAAACACTAGCTCCAGAGACCTAGAAACCCCGCCTTTGATACTTCAATTAGATGAAATATCTCTATCTCATACATACATATACACACAGAGAAATTCAACCCAAATTCCTATCAATCTAGATATCCTTCCATCCTATTGAGATCAGAACGCGAATCACGAGCTTCCAGAAGCTTTTTACAACTAAACTTACTGAAGCAACTACTAACCTATCCAAATTGAGAATTACGACTGCAAAGCTTAGTCATAGTAATCGAGCAATGCAAAGACGAATTCGGAGAGAGAACTGGAGAGAGACTAACCGAACGACACTCGGAGAAATCGGAGACGCAGCCGGAATCAACAAGAAGTTCGCCAAGGGCGTCGAAAACTCCATCGCCATCGACGCCAAAATCGAAATCTTCGTCGGCGAGCACATTGATGATGTAATCGATGATAGGTTGGTCTACGTCCTCAGCTCTCGGCCCTAACACTTCGTGTACGACTGAACCCGCCACCTCCGTCATCTTCACGCGCCGCCGCTATCCCCCAAATGCGAGGATAGAGAAAACCTCAAAACAGGAATCTATAAACCTGCGCCTCTTTCCCGCAGTAAGCTCTGCAGTTCCTCTCCCCTCTGTGTCGATTAGTCGCTTGTATTGCCAAGGAGAGAGACGAGGCGAACTAAAATGCGTCGTTTTAGGTCGGTTACGAGCGTCTAGAAGATAGACGCTGCGTAGAATGAGTGAGAGTCCGAGACAAGGGTTTGGCAGGACTGTACTTACAAGATTAGAGAAACGCAAAGACTTTCTCCACTTTGGTCATTTTCTTTCTTGAACTATAGTTTACCACTAATTTTCTTGTAAATAATGTGTTTTTTACAGAAAATTAATGTATTTTTGGGGTGTTATTGTTGAGAATTTTGTAATCGTAAAAAGATAGTTGGTTATTTTTCAAAAAAAATATTTGATTTAAATGTGGTTTTGTTTTTTCTTTCTCTCTTAATGATTTCCATTTTATTCACTGATAATAAATTTTTTACTAATTTTATTGCAATTAGTCAAAAAATGAGTCTTTAATTTGCAAGGTTTTTGAACAATTGGGTTGTTTGTTAAAATTTCCTTTCAGTATACATTAATTTTATGCTTAGTATTTATGTTTTTAGTATATAAATGTAGTGCAAAACTTTACTTGTATTAGGATTATGCAACAACATTAATTAAATTTATTTTTTTATTATTTATTTTTTTAATTTTATTATTTCTTATTAATTTATAACGATAAAAATTAATTATAAGCTAAAAAATAGCGCTATTTTTTTAAAATAAAAAATATTAAATTATATAATTTATTATAAACGAGTAAGTATATATGTGTTCTTTATTTTTTTTATTTTTTATCAATATACCTTTCATTAATATTCATTACATTTAATAATTTTTTAAGACTAACTACAGTTATTAATATTTTATGAGACATGTGGATAGTTTTTCATTAAATTGAATTAAAATAGCATTAAATCTACCCATTTGGCAATCTACATGACTTTTATGTGTCATCCTACGTGTCGCTCGTATAGAGATCATACCCAACTTTTAATATATATATTTTTTTTTCATTTTTAGTGTACATTGTATGTATGTGTTTATTATATATTATGTGTATTTCATAAACAATCACATTGTTATTGCTTGGGATGTGCATGTCAATATGCATTTAAGGACGGAGATATGTACGTTAGCTTTTTTTTTTTTTTTGTGTGTTTAATGTACATTCAGTATTTTTATGTTTAGCCTACATATTTTGATTGAAGAAAATTTAGCATTTGATTTAGTTATATTTTATTTTAGTGTATATTAGAACGTCTGTTCAATGTAATATCTCAACCCCATCTTAGATCGCAAATAGTTACCAAAAATAATTATGAAGATCGACAATTAGCCCCAGTAAATGTAACACCCCAAAACACCCCCGGGAGTATTACATCGCTGAGTTCCTTAAAGGAACTCCCAAGGCTCTTCTCGGTGTTGGTTTGGTTGTCTAAACTCAACTTAAAAGTAATACTAGGTGGTTTTCCCAAAAGGATCCGAGATTCTCCGAAAATTTCGGCGAGTTCCGTTTATAACCTGGACTAACCCATAAGCTTATAGCCTAAAACCCCGCATAAGAAGTATAATAAAACTCGACGAGCCACACTCTCGGAGTATACAACTCAACGGCCACACGCCGGAGTTCAACCAATCATGCGGTAAAACTTAAAACAATCTAACTTAAAACAATCTAACGGGTTACTATACATTTGGTACAACTATATGCACTAAATTACAAGTACAATCATTTAGAAGCAAACGATGCATGGCAGCCACTTGGGTCGCTTTAATCACCAACAATCGGCAGGAGTCCGAAGCGTGCTAGGGTGGATTATGCTTCGAAAGTGTACCTGCAACACTGGGTGGGGGCGGGGCAATTTGTGGGGGTGAGCAATAATCCACGGGCTCACCGGAGTATTACACCCTTAAAATGGAAATTCTTTACACATAATACTCATAATAAAGAAATATGCGAAAACATAATAGTGTAATAGAAATCTATATACTTTTTACTGAAATCTCTTGCAACGTAAAGTTCAAAACTCTTTTAATCACTTCTTTTGGGGTTGAATCAACTTTTCGAGCCTTCGAGGATCCGAACTAGCACTTCTTTCATCTCGGGCGCGACCCCGACAAAAAGGCTCCCTGGACCTATCTTCAGGAAGTCTCGGGGTGGGCATCCTGCCTCTGCAGGACCCCTATTAGAACCCTTCCCTCGAAGTTTCTAGCTGGGCGTCCCCAGTTCGAACCCTTCGGTATGCTAAACGATCCGTAACCCGTCGATTCAAAACTATTTGCACATTCTCATTTATCACATTCACGTTCTAGCTTTCTCAATTGATTTAGTATCAAGGAAGGCATGACACCATGTGTCACCCTTATAAATTCACTTTCTCAAATCTGATTCACTTTCTCAAGCAAGTCTCGCTTCAGTAAAACATAATCACGTTCGAAAGGCGGTTCTCAAGGAATTTCATTCAAGAATCATTCACGTAAAATACAAAACTCCTTTCGAAACTATTTTTGAGTATCACGTAAAGCAATCACATAGCACGAGTAATCACCATTCAATACAAGCAATCATTCTCAACTCTTTTCCCAACTAAGCTTTTCTCAATTCATCGGTTTAGTATGATTATCTCCATTCTCTCGAGCCACAATAACCACAAGTGCATATCACTTAAATTACGTTTCAAGTTCGTCACAATTCATTGCCTTTTGCTTCACTTACTCATTTACGCTTCTACTTTATAATTCAACTTCCCTTGCCCGTATTTAGTCACACGACTCTTGCTCTCACTTTATTGCTTAAGTCCCCTTCGCCGTGCTTAACTTCAAACTTGATCTCATCCCAAAGACCGAGATATGTTCTAAACTCATTACTTAACTCTTGCTCGTCCGTCTTTGGGCATGTAACTCTCAATCACTTGTCCTTATTCGGTTTCCGTGACCTTTGCTTATTTTCACGCTTAGGTCAACCTCAAGGAATTAATATACTTCAAACGTAATCAAGCTCACAATTACCCATTCTCACTTACTTGTCCCAATTGCGCATTACTCCATACGAATTCATACTCCTCTTTATACTTTGACCTACCATTTCCCAATGTTCGTAATTAGCTCTTCATACCGCAGCCTTCGAGAATCTCTAAAACTTAATTAACTCATAATTCTTATCCACGTCCCAACTCTTCATCCTCAACGACTAATCGAACCTCAATACTACTCATTTGACCTATATAATCTAACCTCTTCGGAATCAAGCACACCTAATTCAACCTTAAGTGATTATTAAAGCTCATTAGAAGTTCCCGATTTAACTCTACTATTAAACCCAAGTAACTCCCTTCATTTCACGATTCAGCCTTCTCAATTTCTTAAATACATTCTAAGCTCTTATTTCAATCTCAAACGACGAATAGGTCCGTTGCAGTAATACGGATACTCAACGTTCACAACAATTCAATATTCACATAACACATTCAACATTCACAACAAATCCATTTAGGTTTCGAAATTACTAATAGTTTAGAGTATAAGACTACCCACCTCGATTCGGGGATTGAAGGTTTGTGATTTGCTTGAGGTTCGAGCTCCCTGGTTCGGTTCCTTCTTTCGGTTCCTACTTCCCCTACCTCTAGCCCACCGTTTCGCCGCCTCTCGGTCCGGTCCCCACGCGTGCTTACCGCCGGTCTCGCCTCCCTTGTCGCCGTCGCGTGTCCCGGTCCCCGGCCTCTCGGACTTTCTCGCTGCTCGCCCTCGCTCCGCGGCTTGTTCTATCCCAACCTCTCGCTTTCTTCCCTCGCTCGCGCTGCTCGTGTCGCCGACCGCCGCCTTTGGTCTGCGGTGGTCGCCGGTCACCCTCGGTCTCCTTCGACCCTCACACCGCTCGCCTTTTCTCTCTTTGCGCGTTTTTCGCGGCCTGTTCCTCTCCTCTGCTCCTCCGTTTCCCTTGCGGGCGCCGGCCGCCTTCCCTTCCTTCGCCGCCGGCTTGCCGGCCTCCGACCTCGGCTCTAGTCCGCGCGCTCTCTCTCCCTCGCTCGGTGGTCCTCTCCCTTTCTTCCTCTTCTAGCCCCGCTTCTCCTCTTTCTTTCCCCAGACCCTTCTTTTCCAGACCTCTTTCTCCACCGCCTCATTTGGTTGGGTAATGATCCTTATTGGACCCCCAATTTAGTTTCTACCCCGTCTCTTCATAATTCAACTAAGTAATCACCGGCCTAAATACGACAAGTCTATATCTCCTCCCTTCCGTCCTCTTACACTCGCTGCGTCCCAACTTATTTTAATACGCCGCCACGACAATTCCTAATCACCCAACAACGGATGGAAAAAGGAAGGCAATCTCCTTGATTTAATTTATTCGACAACGACTTCCGAAGGAAATTTTAAAGAAATAAGTCCGATCGTAAATAAAATCAGCCACTCAACCCCCTAGTTGCGGGGAAAAATACTCAATCATCGTTACGCTTTTCAACTGCTTTCTTTAAAATTTCGGGTATTACGATGAAATCACCACGAGACCTTTTCCAATATATTTTGTATTCACTCTCATACTAACTGGACATGTTCTAATAAGGACAAAAGCATGTTACATATTAAAAAAAGTTTATGATTATTTGTTGAGTTATATGAAGCCTGTGAAGCATCAGGGTTTTACATATGGTATTAGATGCAACCATGATTATGAGTTGTACCAATGGACGAAAGAGCTCCAAACAGCTACCTAACAAGGCAGAAATTAAATGCGGCACCAAAAGTCATGAGTATGAATAAATCAATTAATTTGTATGACACATCTAGGGCTTGGTATTTTAGGGGAATGTAGCATCCTATGTATGGTCAAAATAATGGATTAAATGATTTGACACAGCAATTTACGTTGCCTAATGTATACCTTCCTTTATCAAGGAGCCACGCTTAAAAACCATTGTCATGATTTGTGAGATTAGTAATTGATCATTGAAAGCATTTTTGGAGATTGCTCACAAGTTAAAGAGGGGCATTGCAATTATACTATTATACATTAATAGCTTCATTACTATTCACTAAAATGTGCTGCTTATAAAATATAATGTATGCATTCTTAAAACTAACATACACAAATTAAATTATACTTTTTTACATAATATATTATGTCATCTTACGTCGAGGAGGCCAATGGTGTGATGACCACCGTCTCAATTCTCCACCCACTCCCCAAGTTCGAATATGGGAGGAGCAATATTCCTCAATTGTGAGGATATTGTATGGTGGAGTTTGGGTTTGACATCCTCTATCCTCCTGCGCTGTTGGCGCTTCACCGATATAGGGCCGACAGGTGACCCGCTACTCCCTAGACTCCCTATTTTAGGGAGAAGTGAAAAAACCATTAGGCCAATGACCTTAAAGGAAAGAGTGTGAAATTGGGCTTTGTTGCTCAACACACACACACACTACCTCAATAAAAGCGAGTACCTCCAATAATTTCAAGACGAGGAAAACACCAGATATATACCAAGTTGGACTAAGTCTTCCTCGATGTCTATCTATGTTTTTAAATTTTATTTATGAAATAAATACAATTAATATTATTAATATTAATATTAATTGTCATAAATATTTATACTACTACTACCACTTGTTTTTTGTCATAAACACCAAAATATCTGGTAATAAATTCTATAATCTCTATTCTACTGTCTTGTTAATCAGCAATGAATATATACGAACAATGTAGAGTGAGTGAACTTTTTTAACCGCAGTAAATTCACTGTCACCCGAGTAGAAGCTCTCAGCTAATCTCCCCCAAATTGATAAAGTGAAAACCCTAACAACCCAATTAAAAACCACCACATGCGCCATTCTTCAGCTGTCATCTATGCTCTTTGACCTGGCATAATCCGATTCGATACCCTCCGCCCCCAACCTCCCTCTCTCTCTCTCTCTCTCTCTCTCTCTCTCCTCCTTCCTAAAGAAAAAGAAACTTTAAAAAATTAAAAAGGTAAAAAAATAATCGACTGACGTGATTCAAATAAATAATTCCCCAGAAGATTTTTTTCTCATTCTTAATTTTTCTTCCCGTTTCTCTGTCTGTCTGTGTCCTCATCTTCAATCTCCGCTTGCTTCCATTTCCATCCTAACCCACACCTACACCAACAAACAAACAGAATCATCACTCTCTCTCTCTCTCTCTCTCTCTCTCTCTCCATCATCAACATCAACCTCCAATCCGTGACTCTCTTTTATCTCTCTTTCTCCAGTTAACCTTTTGCTGAAAACCCTTTCTCTCAGTTGTTCGTTTCTTCTTTGGCCCGTTTCCCTCTGAATTTCGATTCCCCCGAAAATGCCGGGCCTAGTATCCGCCAAGACTCCGCCGCCAACCCTCTCAGTCCCAGCATCCTCCGACACCCAGATCCGACCCGGAAGCAGCTCCCGGGTCAACTCCCCAATCCCAAAACGGACCCCTTCTCCTTCTCCCTCCACTTCCCGGGTTAAACCCTCCCCGGATCGGAGCTCCGGGAAGAAAAAACCCGAACCTGCCCCCATTAACATCGACGAAACAGCCCTCGACAACCCGGATCTAGGCCCGTTTCTCCTCAAGCTCGCCCGGGACACAATCGCTTCTGGGGATGGTCCAAACAAGGCCTTGGACTACGCCATTAGAGCTTCGAAGTCGTTCGAGAGGTGCGCCGTCGATGGCGAGCCGAGCTTGGACTTGGCCATGAGCTTACACGTTGTGGCCGCGATTTATTGCAGTTTGGGGAAGTTTGATGAGGCGATCCCGGTTTTGGAAAGGGCGATTAGGGTTCCGGTGATCTCGAAAGGGCCCGATCATGCCTTGGCGGCCTTTTCTGGGTATATGCAGCTGGGGGATACTCATTCCATGCTTGGACAGCTTGATCGTTCCATTGAATGTTATAAGGAAGGATTGAACATTCAGATTCAAACTCTTGGAGAGTCCGATCCCAGGGTTGCTGAAACCTGTCGGTAAGTGGGTTAGGTCGGTTTTGTGGCCATTTAATAATTGGTCAACTTCATGTCGATAGATATGATTAAAATAGCTTACATTTACTTGAATTGAAAATAACATGCTTACACACTAAAGGTGAATTCATATTGACTTCTAATAGAAATATGTTCGCTTCAGGTCCGAGTCGTGTTTGTCTCAGTAATTTTAGGTTGGATTAGGGTCACGTTATTGTGTCCTGTCAGACATTCCTAATACTTCCATTTATTTGAAGTTCTAGTGATATGTATTGATTGATTGATCTGGAGTTGTACTGAGCTGGGTTTTGCTGTTCTTGTAAATTAAATGTGTTTAATGCTTTGGTTGAATTGTAGGACTGGATTTGATTGATGGGTTGATGGGATGAATTAACTAGAAGTTGTCTAGTGCTAGGTAGGTGTTTTTTCTTTTTGAGCTAAGCGAGAATGAATGTGAGATTCTGAATGTACATGCTCTATTCTCAAAGGAGAAGGAAAGAAAGATCACAAAGTATTCACTTGGATTTGTGTTATTAGGATTGGGGTACGAATATTGCATTTATGTGTATGTTCTGGGGTAGGTCCCCTGGCTAATTTGAATTTTGGTACACATGGTGTAGAATGTAGATGGTAGTTTTGAGCATGTGCCCTAAGTTAGGACCGCTGGGATTTTTTGGGGGTCTTCATAAGTTTTTGGTTCGTTCTAAGTTGAAAGAAGTCACCTTTGTGAATACGGCTGAGGAAATAGCTGCCTATAGATTTGAATTGAAATGCTTGAAGGAGAAACTGATTTGGCTTTGTTCAGATTGCCTCATTGAAGTTGCCAAACTTCTATGCTGTATTAACGAGATGTTTGTAATAACTATCACTGTTCCTTGTTTTTCAGAAACTGGGCATTTTATATTTCAACTTTTAAGATTACATGGACTTATTTTCATGTTAACTAATAGGTGGTTGGTGTTTGTGTTGTCAGATACTTGGCAGAGGCCCATGTTCAAGCCATGCAATTTGATGAGGCTGAAAAGTTGTGCAAGCAAACCTTGGAAATCCACCGTGTTCATAGTGCTCCTGCATCTCTTGAAGAGGCTGCTGATCGCCGTCTAATGGCTCTCATATTGGAGGCAAAGGGTGACTATGAGTCAGCTCTTGAGCACCTTGTTCTTGCCAGCATGGCCATGATTGCCAATGGACAAGAGAATGAGGTTGCTGCTATCGATGTCAGCATTGGTAACATCTATCAGTCTCTTGGTCGTTTTGATGAGGCTGTTTTCTCCTATCAGAAGGCTCTGACTGTCTTCAAATCATCTAAAGGGGAGAACCACCCGTCAGTTGCATCTGTTTTTATTCGTCTTGCTGACCTGTACTACAAGACAGGAAAGCTTAGAGAGTCCAAATCATACTGTGAAAATGCCCTTAGGATATACAACAAACCGGTTCCAGGAACCACACAAGAAGAGATTGCTAGTGGATTAAGCGACATTGCAGCCGTTTATGAATCTGTTAATGAGCCAGAGGAGGCATTGAAGCTCTTGCAGAGGGCAATCAAGTTGTTGGAGGACAAGCCAGGTCAACAAAACACAATTGCAGGGATAGAAGCACGTATTGGTGTGATGTACTACATGGTAGGAAGATACGGCGAGGCTTTGGCTTCTTTTGAAAGTGCTGTCGGCAAGCTCCGCGCAAGTGGAGAGAGGAAGTCGGCTTTCTTTGGTGTATTGTTGAATCAGATGGGATTAGCATGTGTACAATTGTTTAAGATCGATCAGGCGGCCGAGTTGTTTGAAGAGGCGAGGGCAATCTTGGAGCAAGAATGTGGCCCTTGTCATCAGGATACTCTCGGTGTATACAGCAATCTTGCAGCTACCTATGATGCTATGGGCAGGTAAGAATCCATATCTGAATTCTTGTGTTCTCTCTCAGTGATATTACATTCTTGTTAATCCATGGTGTTTCATTCTTTGCATTCACTTGTCTGCTTAATGTTATTACTTCTCAACTGTGCCTTGGGGTAAACTGTTTATAAATATTACCTTAAAAGTTGAAACTGATTAATAGTCATTTAAGAAGTCAGGGAGCTTATGGAAGCAGCATTAGGTGGAAAATAATCAGTATACTTCTGTCCTTGGATAGGTTATTTGGGAATATGTGCCTGCTGGCTATTGATAAATGATCTAGCTTTAGTTGCAAGGCCAATAAATTGCAAGTGCATAGTTTGCTTCCGTGTGTGTAGTCAATTCCCTGACTCTAAAGGGAAAAGAATGTGAGTACAGGAGCATGATTTGATGTTTTACAATTTTCCCTGGCTTAGTGCCTTAATTTCAACTTCGGTAACATCATGCTGCCTCATTCTCCCTCTTTTTTAATTTTTTTGGCTGACTTATCTCAAATGTGTAGAACAGTTCAAGTTGTCCGAGTTGACTGGTCGACATTGTATAAACTTCTAACTGTCTGATTCATTTAGCTGTTTGACAGTTACATTTCCAGTTAGTCAGTTACACTTGAACTGGTCTAAGAGATTTATATTGCATTATTATACTTTCTGAAACTTCAACTGCTAGCTGTTTCATTCTGTATTATGCATTAGATAATCTTTTTTAATTTAAGGGAGATCCATGTTAATTTGGACCTATTATATCCTAGCCTGTCATTGAGAATGTCTATGATCTAAGGAATGATGTATTGCCCATGTGGTTACATTACAGAATTGAAGATTCTATCGAAATCTTGGAATATGTTGTCAAATTGAGGGAAGAGAAGCTCGGTACAGCCAATCCTGACTTCGATGATGAGAAGAACAGGCTCGCGGAGCTCTTGAAAGAAGCAGGCAAGAGCAGAAATAGAAAAGCAAAATCACTTGAAAACCTCATTGATCCCAACTCGAAGAGGTCTAAGAAAGAGACAACAAAGAGGTGGGGTGGTTTGGGTTTTAGGATATGACAAAGTTCCTCCAAGCTAATGCTACTTAATGGGGAGGCTGAAAAATGATATTGTTATTGCGTTGATTATGGTTGTGTTATGTTATTTTTTCGTCTACCAACATGATGCTGCTCACTTGTGTAACATAGAATGTCCTGTATAGGGTTGAAAAATGTAATTCGTTGTGCCCTTTGGTTGAAGGTTTAAAAGTTGTTCATTCGATTGATTTGTTTTTCATTGCTTGTTTAAAGTGGATTATGTTTTCGTCCAATTTTGATGCTACCCATGAATTCTGCTTTAGTCGGATCTTGGGATCCCCTTTCGAAACATCCTCTTTTGAACACTTTACTAGGAATCTAATAGTCAATGTTGTTTTAAGTCTGCTTATATAGCACCGGTACCACAGTAGTATAAATAAATTTAGAGTCTCGTATTTCTAAATTCAACATATCAAGAGTCGGTCTTTTTAAGTATTTTTATTGCAAAAGCACCTGAGAAGTCATCAAATTTTGAGCAAATAGGCTTCAAATAGCACTCTATGAGACAATGCACACGTTTGGCCCACCCTTCCATTTTGACATTGGCCCCCATACTTGGTCCTCTTGTGCCCACCCTTCCATAAAATGAGTGGTTTTCATTAGCTTCATTCCCATAGACGTCCAATGGTCTCTTGGGATGAGAAAGCACACTTGATAATAGGGGTCGGCTGAAATTGATAGATTTGTACGTTTACTAGTCACCCAATTTTGGCCAATGGCCTATATTCATCACCAATTTGTTGACAATTCTTCCCCTTTTAGGAATATAAAAGGATAATCATTAATTTGATGCTAATTTTATACTTTATGCTCGTGATAGTAATATGGTTTTACAAATATCTACACTTTCAACATATATTATTGTACAAATTATAATTTCTTAGATCCTATCCAATATCCGTTATTATTTATTACTATTATCACAACATGTCATGATAAATTTGGCAAACATAATGATGCATAATGATGATCTAAATGTGTTATTACATGGATTCAAGTTTTACAAGCAAGTCTCTTTACTAGTTTTAAGAATTTCACCTACCTTGACTAGTTAATCTCATTTATGCTAGATTTACCCTTTTTGAATAATTAATATTAATAATTTTATAATCAGTTAATTTTTTTATAAAAAATAGATGAATTAGCATATTTATTACTGTAATATAAATAGAAAAGTTTATATAGTATCTTTTCAAATCCTAGACCTATGTATATTATTAATATTGTTATTGTTATCGTCATCGTTATCATTATTGAGAGCGAAAATGAAAACCCTAACTAATGGGAAAGAAAGACGAGTGATGATGAGGAGCCACCAACCGCAGGAAGAATTGACGGTCATACTATCGCAGTCCAAATTCTTTGGCTGGCTGGCTGGCTGGCTGGCTGGTCCAGGACAAGGGTTTGGTGCACCGAACAATAGCATTTCGTAAACTTAATTTCCTTTTCCTTGGCCAAACAGGGAAAAATGAAAAAGAATAAAAGTGAAAAATAAATAGTTTGTGACTGGAAAAGCTTTGAAAAAAGCGCTGCTAGCTCGGGCCACTAGCTTTGCATGGGGGCCTCCCATTCGCGCACACAAAGATCAGAACTTCCATAAAACTACCACACACACAACCCTTTCCTCCTCCGTCTTCCGCCGCCTCCGCCACCGCCACCGCCTCCGCCGCTTTCACCAACCGCCTCCCTCTTTATTCTTTCCTCTCGCCATTTTCTACTTCCGCAACTCTCTCTCGCCCGGTACTTCTCTCTCTCTATAACTCGAAATGTTAGATTCGCGCTCCTTTTTCCGCAAATCTTTGATTTATAGCGACAAACAAATCGTAAATTAGTGCTTCATCTTATTTTTGAATCTTATTTTCTTCAAGAATTTTTCCTGCGTCACCTTGTGCTGAAGTTAACTTTAGTGGTGGATGGGGAGTATTTGTTGATTCGCAGATCATATGATTAATAGATGGTTTGGAATTGATTGCTGAATTATGCTTGTTTTATTTTTCATTTTTGTTTATTTTTTTTAAAAAATTGGGGGAGCAGGGATAGCTTAAGATTGTTTGTTCATAATTAGATCAAGTGATTGATAAGAGAAATGAGCTTCTGTTTTGGTTGCTAAATTGTACTTGTTTGATTTTATCATTTTGTTGTTTTTTTAAATTTTTTTTTGAATTTCGGGTGCAGGGATAACTTCAGATTGTTAATAATTGAACCAAGTGATTGATAGGAGAAATGAGCTTCAGTTTGTGTCATTCGTCTTTGGAGGCTAAGAATCCTTATCCCGAGGGTTTTCGGTCCCCCAAAACCAAAGCCCCTTTGCCCAAGGCTTCTGTGAGGCCAGTTAGGAAGGATGAATTCCAAAGTTTTAATGCTGATACCCAGAAGGCCATACTGGTTTCAAGCCATTTGTTGCCTGAAACCTTGCAAGAATCACACAAGGGTAAGCAACAATGGGCGGAGACAAATCGAAAGGTGGATTATGTGAGGACTTTGTTGATTGATAATTATGATAGCTACACCTTCAACATTTACCAAGAGCTGTCTGTCATCAATAAGGGTAAGTTTTTATGTTCCTTTCTTTGTGCTTATTCATTTTCTTTGTGGGCTTGTGTTCAATTATTATGAATCCAATGCCTGTTCGTACTGATAAACTGATGAAGATCTAGTTCATTGCCAGGCAATTCAACCCATGTATAATCCTATGTTGCCATCTAAACCATGTGGCTTATCGTGTGTGAATGCAATTATTTGCATGGAATGAATATTTTGTCGGCATTTTATTGTGGAAAAATCTCCCTTATACATGAATTACGTGATCCTCTGCATTTTGTCTTGTGGGGGTTTGTCGAGGGTGACTTTTGGTAATGGTGTGGGCAATCCTCATGTTCTCAATATATGTGGGAACTAGATGGATGCTTGATACTGAGAACTGAGGACCCTTATGCTCCTAGAATGATGGTATATTGGCATCCTTATAGGAAAGTCTTTAAAATTAGTGGAAGCCTTAGAGAAGCATAACAAGGTTTGCATGCCTTGCCTTTAGGAGACTAAATGGGGGAAGAAAGGGGAGTGACATAAATGGGTCCAAAATTTTGGTACTTAGAAGGTTCTTCTAGCATGAATGTTGTATGCACCATTGTTAACGGAGATACCACTGACAAAGTGGTGGAAGTGAAATGGGTTAATGACATTGAAAATGATGTTAAGGTGGGAAACCGCTGCAAGTGCATATGCACCTGAAATAGGACTTGCTGAACAAAGTAACACTGTAATTAGATGGGGTAAATGGTGGGAGAAGAAAAGGAACTTGGATGGGACCATTCATCTTCCATGTTTGGATAAGCTGGAATGAAAATGAAGGAAAACTTTCCCACTGATTTGGACATTTTGTTTCTTGTCAATTTTAAAGGAAAATTAAGCTTCTTCACATAGCATTTCCTTTCCTTTTTCCCCTTCTCATTTGTAGCCAAACATGTGGAGATATTTTTTTGTTTTTTGCTTCATTTCCCTCTCATTGATCCAACCAGGAGAAAAGAAAATAATGATGTTTTCCTTTGCGTTCTTTTCTTGTCTTTTCCTTTTGTTTGTTTCCTTTCCTTTCCTTTCCTAGCACAAATCCAAACAAGCCATAAGAGAAATTTCGGGGATTTGAATGCACTTGTGTGCAGCATCCTTGTTGATGACTTCTTGTAATAAGAAGTAGTTAAAATGGTTCATTGGTTTTAGTTATGTTGACAACCACATAGGCTCTGGGTTTGGAGACAAGAATGATTGATGGATGTCGTTGCTTGATAGCACATGCTTTATTCAAGCAAAAAGAAGCACAGGATTATTTCTTTCAAACCAGCATATGCTTGAAGTCACCCAAACAACATCTTCCTTAGAAGATGCAGCTAGGCTAGGTCTAGGAATTGCAAGACTAATCCCAACAAGTGCGCAACAATGCAATGCAGACTTTTGTGTCAGACTTAGACTTCATGGCTAGAGTAAAAATAGTACTCTGAAATTAGAATGCCTAGCATCAGATGGAGACTTCAAAAGAGGAACTTTGATTGCATTTTGGGAGAAGTCTGAGCTATTTGAGCTGAAGACATGAGGAGAATGAAAGTGAGCTTTAGGGAGTATTTTCATGTAAAAAGGACGTCGAAAGTTATATTACGTCTTTGGAGCGACAATTGGTGCCTGGTGATGGAATGAACAGGTTACAAAGAAGATGAACTTCGGACAATTGTGTTAATAGTTATTAATGTGGATTGAACTAGAAGGAAAATAGAGCTCATGCAAACAAGCTAAGAAATAGGCCAGGAGAGCAGCTAGCATGACAAAGAGTACAAGGGACTCCATTGCTGCTGGGCTATGGAGAGAGAGAGAACTTCTGAGATCGTAAGAGTTGAGGATTAGAAATGTAACTATGCAAGTAATTGGACCATTTGAGATGCATTAAGGATGAGGACAGGATGAACAAATGGTGGAAGAATTAATTCGACAAGCTTTTCCATCAACAAAGCGGGGGCATGATGTTTTTCAGGGGCTTGATCACATTCAAAAGTAACACAGCATCATGTATTTTCCATGACATTGCAAGGGAAGAGGTATGCATTCGGAAAATGAAGAATGGAAGATGTGTAGGATCTGGCCAAATTGAATAGATGTGTTGAAAGGACTAATGAATTGCCTTACCAATTTGTGTGATCTTGAAGACTGATTAGTTCTACGGATGAACTGAGACTGAGCAAAATAATTCCACTTTATCAGGACAAGGGTGTCATGGAAAACTCAGCTTGCTGTAGAGATATATTTAAATTATCAGTCATGCAGTGATATTCTTGGAGAGAAAACTCAGCTAGTTGCACATATATATTAAAATTCTCAGTCATGCATTAGTATTCTGGGAGAGTGTGTTCAGGTACCAAACTGGTTTTATGCTAGGTCGATCCACGACTGAATTCTTACAACACTACCACCTAATGATGCAGTATAAAGTTCTACGATAAAAAATCTCTCAATTGATTTATTTCTATAGGAAAAACGATAATCTGCCTGTTTATTTAATGCACCTCTCCTTGTACATACAGTTTCTTGCTTGCATTTGAAATAATAAAGGTTGTTTGACCATAAATTTTTCTTTTTTTTTTTTCCTGTGGGATAATATTGCTGATACCTATGTTCACTGCTCAATGTATACACCAGCTCCACCTGTTGTTGTGCGCAATGATGAATGGACATGGGATGAAGCTTACTATTACTTGTATGAGGAAAGAGCCTTTGATAATATTGTCATATCACCTGGTCCGGGTTCTCCAATGTGTCCTGCAGATATAGGTGATGTTTCTTTGCTCTATTTAACTTAAGATGATAAGTGTTTTGTTTTTTTGAGCTGAGTACTGCACTTCATCCAGCAGATATGCTATGAATTTATCATTCTTTTAGCTGGCATAGGCAGGTTCCATCTTCTAATTAGTAGGGATCAAAAACTTCCGAAAATTGGCTGAATCTATGTATGTTATTGACATCAAATAATTGTCATTTTTTGTCATGAAATGTGAAGTGCAATATGACAGAACTGTCAGAAAACTTTGCATCTTATAGACCATTTGGGTGCCAGCTGCTGAGAAGTACTCCTTGCTATGAGTATTAATATTATAATCTGCAATCTGCATGCCGTCCTGTATACTTCTATAAGACAATTTGTAGCCTGAAGTCAATTACTTTTACAATCTGCAGGCTTATGTCTTCAACTGCTGCTGAAATGCAGGGATATACCAATCCTGGGGGTGTGCCTTGGACATCAGGTATAGCGTTAACTGAAAATTTTTGACTTGATCGATCGTGGAACTGTTCTTCTACCTCTTTTTAGGTCTTACTTTGGTGAAGTAACTCATTATTACTTTTTTCTTTACTAAAAAAATAGAAGAAAAGATAGATATTTCAGGGGTATATTTGGGTTGACACCGATGACATGAATATTATGTGAGATGATGTTAACATTAAGGCTATGCATTTCATTTATACCAAAGACTCGTTAGGACTTATGAAGGTGAGTGAAAACAAGTTGTAAAATTATCTGTGCCTGTGGGCTTAAGAAGGCTTTGAATGATACCTTGAGAATCTAGACGATTTTCTTACCGAATCAGCTCCAAAGCCCATTATCTCTTTTCTGCAATGTTGCAGTCCTATGTTCTGGGAGGATTTGTGATTAGGTGAACCAGAATACCTATTTGTCACCTTCATCATCACTCATCTCGATCTCCACCTGATGGTCAGTGCCAAAGAATTGAAGTCAACCTGAAACTAGAAGGATAGTCTTCCCTTAGAATTTTTTTTTTTCAAAAAAGGAACACATAGTTGTAAACTTGCCCAAATGTTGACAGTTGAGATCCTTTGAAACCTTAAGCCCTCTTCTCACCATCTCATATAGATCAATGAGTAGGTACAATTGTCGTTTCCAATATATTGAAAACTTTTTATATGACGCCTGTATATTGATGACACTCATGGTTTTTGGTCTTTTGTTCCTTGGATTGCCTGTTCTGTTGTGGTGTTGGAGCTGGGAAAGAGGAAACAATAGTAGAGGAAGAAAAAACAACAAAGAGCAGAAATGAAGGAAATATAGAAGTGATTGGGTATTGTTGGGGGGGTTCAGATTCTTGAATTTGTGCTGTATTGGGGCAGGAAGTAGGAGTAGAGGCAAACAATGAGGAGAATGAAAACTGAGTAGTGAGGAGGAAAATTTGGTGGTCTGCTAATTGCAGAAGAGTGTCTTTGAGCTTGATTGGGAGCAGATTCTTTTTACCATGTTGGTCATCTCTTGCAAAGTCTCTGTTTAGCGTTTGACAGACTGTTGTGGAACTTTATTGTTGAGGCAATATACCCTGTTAGTTCATGGCCTAATTGTCATACTTTTCAATGTCATCTTGTTCATATTTTAAAGATCATTATGCACTGGCAGGCCCTAGGATTTGCACATGGTGCTCAGATTGTGCATGCATCTCAGCCTATACATGGACGCTTGAGGTACTTGAAATTAAGATTAATTTTCTGTATTCTTTTTGTTATACTATGCTTTCTAAGCATTGGAAAGCAAGTCTATGATACCCACAATTGAGTAAAAATATTTTTGATTATCTGTCATGGTGATGCATCATTTTCTTTCAAGTGGTAGGTGCTAAATATTTCTTTGAGATTGTAAGTGACCACACCTCGTACTGTTTTTTTTGGTTGCTGCTGCAGTGAAATTGAGCATGATGGTAGTAGACTGTTCCACCATATCCCTTCAGGGAGAAATTCTGGTTTCAAGGTTAGTTAATTGGAGATATTTCGTTGTTTTAGTATGTTTGTTTTTGGATTCATTGACAAAAACATTTTTTGGTGTCTTGGAGTTTCATGGGTGCCTAACAAGTCAATGAAGTTTACTGTTCCTCTAGCTTCTTGTTCTGGTTAGAATCTATGGAATTTAAATTGGCAACAAAATGAACCCCTAGAAAAATTAATATGGATGTGACTTTGTAGTTGCATGGGAAAATTCGGTATGGTTGCAGCAAATGAAACACCTTGTCTTATCAGGGCCGTTTGTAAAATTATATTTCTTTGTGTGAGACTTGGTTAGCAGAATAACTTTCTTTGTACTTTTAATCTTATTATTCTAGAAAGAGGGTTCTAATTATATGATTGTGTTATAATATGAAGAACGCTAGCAGCAGCTAATATGCTCAAAATTCCATGAGGAAATTTCTTATGACTTGAAATGAGTGAGAAGTTCTTTTAATCTTGTAAAGGCCACCTAATTAACTATGCTCCTGTCTGTCTTTCATGTCAATTCCTTTATGCATTGGTACATAAAATGACTTGTGTTGATGTTATGCGTAAAAGGCACTAATATGCATTAGATTCACTATTCTCCTTTTATTAATGTTCATTATAAAGAAATCTCCAGTTCGACCACTTTCATACATGTTGTCGAATTCATACTCTCTCTTCTAGCAACTTTGACATTCCTGAAATGGTTGGGTTAGATACACTCTGTGTGCGAGAATGTACTTGTAGGTATCGTCAGACTGGTCTTGTTAGATGTTAACCATTCCTGCCCTACTCTTGGCTGTGACTGGCAGGTAGTTCGTTATCATTCACTTGTTGTAGATGAGGGCACATTACCAAAGGAACTTGTTCCCATTGCGTGGACTTGTTCCAGCGATACACTTTCTTTTCTTGAAACATCTTGCTTGAATCCTGATTCATATCTTGGAAATGGAAGTTCTTCTGCTCTTCATGGTGGTAACTTAAGTGATAGAGTTCTCATGGGCATAAAGCATGTCACAAGACCTCATTATGGTCTGCAGGTGCTTTTGATTTGCCTCTTCTATCATGTCTTCCATATGTTAACATGTACTTAATACATTGTTTTTTTGTGTATTTACAAGAAACTTGTGTTTCTTACAGTTTCATCCCGAAAGTGTTGCTACAAGTTATGGACGGCAGATGTTTAAGAACTTTAGAGATATTACTATGGATTATTGGCAAAGGATGTCACCATCGTCTTTCAATAGAAATTTGAATGGTATAATGGAGCTTCCTCATGTGTATTTATCACATGTATTTTCCTTATAGTTTGTTTTTTTTTTTTTTTTGGGGGGGTTACTTTTCTTTCCATTGTATTTTCAACAGAGAAAGGTTGGTCCTTTACATTGGTTGTGAGGATGTTACTGCTTACTGGAGGCAGTTGACACTCAAATGTTGAATGCCTACACAACTTATAGTCACTGCATAGATCTGAGCAGTAAAGTTTATTTAGCATGGATGCAGGTACCACGCACAGTCCAGCCCCTCAGGACGCTAAGAAGTGGATTGGTCCCAGATGACAGGAATGGCATGACCCATCGTTTTATCAACAATTTTCTGGGTACCGCTTCACAAAGAAGCATAGGAGTTCAACATCTGAAGCTAAGGTGGAAGAAACTCGATTCCATTGCAAATAAAGTTGGCGGATCAAGAAATATCTTTTGCGGACTGTTTGGAGATGTGAAAGCTGAAGAAACCTTTTGGTTAGACAGTTCATCTATAGAAAAGGTTTGTAGCTACTTAAAATTTTTAACAGTATGATTTGCTGGTGTGTTTAGTGAATCTTGTATGCATTACATGGAATTCCATCCATCAAAAAGAGGGTTTGCTTCTGAATGGTAGATATCGTGAATATGTCATTTATAATGGAATGGAAATACGAGTAGGGTTTGTTTGGTTTAACTGAATTAGAGTGGAGTGGAATTGAAAATGGAATCAAAGGGTATGGGGATGGTTTCAGATTCTCGATTTCACTTGTTTGATGGTTCAATTTAGGAATGAATTCAGTGTGGGGCAAAAGTGATACCTAAAGGCTAAAAGTATGCGCTTACACAAACATGAGGGGTGAGAGAGGTTTATTAAAACCCATACCTTTTGGGTTAGTCATACCATCGGGTATGTGAGTTCAAGTTAAAAGAAACACTAACTAAACATAAGGTATGCGAATATATGATTATGTTCCCAGACCCGAGCTTATGAAACCATGGACACTACCGGGGCTAAGGAGCATCTGAACTAGGAGCCAATATGTAATTTGGGAGATGTATAGCATATTCTATCATTGAAACTTTTGCATGTAGTTTTGTCGTTGCTGGGTTAATCTTTTTGTCCCTTTTTTCCTTCTGTTTTTCTAGGGAAGGGCTCGCTTTTCATTTATGGGGAAGAAAGGCGGATCTCTGTGGAAGCAACTTACTTTCAAGCTCTCAGATGAAAGGTTTGATTCATGGTCCTAACTTTGCCTTATTGTTATTTTATTTATGTGATTTCTTCTAATTTATCCATATATATCCTTGAGTTGAATTGAGCCACTTATTGGTATTGATGTTTGAGGAGTTACATGTATTAAACATAGACTTTAAAAGTGTCTCTGCTTTGTTCTGTTACCTGCACATTCTAATCAGCTTGGCTTCACAATTCCAAAGTTGCATCCATTCATGGTGGTTAATTAGCTTTAAAATTTGTTTATCTGACAGAATTTCCATTGATTTATTTTCAAATAGCTAAGGAAAGTCACTTTGTTTTCCACTGGTGCAACTTTCAGAAGTGGAGGTCATCTAACTATTGAAGATGCTCAGGGCAATGCAAGAAGCATGTTTCTGGAGGACGGCTTCCTGGATTTCCTCAATAAGGTATCCGTGATTTTTCTTATATCGCTGGCTTACTGAACTGTTGTACTGAGTTATATCAAGGTTCTAATGTTGTGAAATGTATCAAATTCTCGAAGGATTTGGTTCTCTCGACTCTTTTGTTACTTCTGCTGGGTCAATGGATTCAGAATTCCTGCTACATAAATTGCAGAAATATGCAAGTTAATACTTAGTAGTTTACTGGCAATATTCTAGGGGTAGATGCCCAACAATTGAATAGCAGTTGTCCCTAATGTTGCGCTTGCAATCACTCTGTCTAGAATTTAAGATGCTCAAGGTCTCTGTATTGGCAGCAATGTCCTCAAGATAGCTGTACTCCCAAGTCCCATCAGGGACTAAGCTAGGATTTTGCCCTGGGGAGGGGTTCAAATTCTAGTAGACTTAAAATTCTACGAGGAGAAAGCATATAAATTGGTATTGCCATAAAACGGCCTTTGAAGAGGTAATCCATTGAAGAATTGAAGTCACTAGTTATAGAACGACAAATGATACTAAAAAAGTATATATGCCAAGTCTAGATTCCCCAAGAAAAATATAGCATACTGTTTTTCTTTTTTTTTTCCTTCACTAATTTAGTTATAATTTTTTTACACCAAAAGTAGTGAAAAAAATTATTATCACTTTTAAGTTGACAACGTGGATAATTCTAAACATCTAAACATAATTAGAAATACATGAAGGAACACAGTGAAATAGCAGGTGCAAAAACAGAATCAGGGGAAAAGAAAACATACTGTATTGGGGGGGTGCATCAACCTAGTGTCCTGTAGGTTTGCCATGGTCAAAAGTCAAAACAAATTATTTGTGTGATATTTTCTGGTCAAATCTAGAAAAGCCAGACTAGAGCAGATAATTTATGCTATATTCAAAGCTCTTTATGCTATATTCATGACTCTTACTTTCAATCAACTGGCTGTCTAGCTCTCTCTTGGGCATAATCTGTGAATTATGCTGACATCAGCACTTCTTCCAAAGATGTGCTGGGAAGTAATTTCCTATCCTTATGGATTATGTTGGAAACCAATCACAACATAACTAATTCATTAGTTATACTCGGTGAATTATGCTGGAACTACCTTGGAGAATGTAAGCTACTGTTGACGAAGTCAATGTCATCAGGTTTAGCTGGTCACTGAGGGAAGCAAATGAAATGCAACTGGTTTATTGATATTTCTTCTGCTGCTTAGATGTTGAGGGCCTTGAGGCTACTTGCTGCAAGTGCATGGCAGACATTAAAACACAATTGGATAACGTCATCATGCCCATTGGAGTGCAATCCTTATTTGACAAGTTTGGTTTTAGCATCAAAATACTGCCTGTCACATATTAATGCTATCAGTTGTATGCTAAATGCATGATCCTTCCTAATCTGGTCAAAATGTCTTAACTGCTGCTCATGATTCATGGTGGTTTTATGTGGAAGTCCTTATTAATCCTTCTGTTTCCATGCAATAGGAGCTTCGATCAATTCACTGTGATGAAGATGACTATCAGGGGTTGCCTTTTGACTTTTGTGGTGGATACATTGGTTACATTGGGTAAATTCTGTGATTAATTTTCAAATTACAATGTCGGACATTTAGTTTGTAGTTTCTTATTATCCCAAAATGTACCAACTTTGCAGATATAATCTAAAAGTAGAATGTGGTGCTGCATCTAATACCCACAAATCTGGCGCCCCAGACGCCTGCCTTTTCTTTGTTGATAACTTTCTGGCAATTGATCATCATAATGGTGATGTTTACATCATGTCAGTACATGACAAAAGTGCGAATGCTACATCATGGCTGGATGATGTTCAGCAGAAGCTTCTTGGTTTGGAATGTTCTGCAACAAAAGTTATTGAGCAGGACTCATTGCCATCCATGCCATCCCCGTTTGAATCTGGATTTGTCTCTGAGAAATCAAGAGATCAGTACATAGAAGATGTTGATAAGTGTCTTGAATATATCAAAGACGGGGAAAGCTATGAATTGTGTTTTACCACTCAGATGAGAAAAAACCTTAAGGGGGTAGAGCCTTTAACACTTTACCTTGGACTCCGAGAACAGAATCCTGCTCCATATGCTGCCTGGCTGAATTTCCCAAAGGAAGATTTATGCATATGTTGTTCTTCTCCTGAAAGGTTCTTGCGGTTGGATAAAGATGGTATTTTGGAGGCAAAACCAATCAAAGGTACCATCTCTCGAGGTCCAACACCAGAAAAAGATGAACAACTTAAGTTCTGTCTGCAATACAGGTAAATCTGACACTCACAGCCCCCAATTTCCATAATTATCTAATGCTTTAATATGATTGTGTTGCTCTATGCTTAGCAATTTATACCCTCAATTGAACATATGCCTTGCAATGCATATGATAGACTGGCAGAAAAAACTAAGGAAATACTTCTCTTTTTCCAATGAAAGCTTTAATGTGGAGGAGATTGACTTGCGGTGAAACTATGTGCACATTAGGTCATCCTTCAATTAGAACTCGGACTTACTTTGAAAATTTGTGCTGTGGCCTTTAGCTACATTCTTGGATTCTTCTACTTGAAAGAAAATGTGTGCATCCTCTGTTTCTGTTAACTTATGACGTATTTCCTTACTTATGACAGTGAGAAGGATCAGGCTGAAAATCTGATGATCGTTGATCTGCTGAGAAATGACCTTGGTCAGGTGTGTGATCCTGGTTCAGTTCATGTGCCTCATCTCATGGATGTTGAGAGTTATGCTACCGTGCACACCATGGTGAGTACAATAAGGGGCAAAAAGAGGGAAGACGTAAGTTCCGTTGATTGTGTGAGAGCTGCATTTCCCGGAGGATCAATGACGGGTGCTCCAAAGTTGAGATCCATGGAAATTCTCGATTCTCTTGAGAGTTGTTCGAGGGGTATTTATTCCGGTTCCATAGGATATTTCTCAATTAACAGAACATTTGATTTGAACATTGTGATAAGAACGGTTGTTATACATGAGGGTGAAGCTTCAATTGGTGCTGGAGGTGCAATTGTCGCGCTCTCAAAACCTGAAGATGAGTACGAAGAAATGATACTTAAAACACGCGCTCCCACCAGAGCTATCCTTGCATGCCAAACAGAATCCAATGGTTCGACAAAATAGCCATACATGACTTGGTAGTATCCTCGTATTACCTGGTGAACACCCTCCCCCAAATTTTTCTAATTTAATTGATTGTTGTTACCATTTTGTTAACCCATTACCAAGAGAAGCAATTGATGAAGAAGAGTGACGCGAAACACACACACACACCGAAACCTGCTGGTAGCGAGGCAGGGAATGTTGTATCAATAACAGTATTGTATTGTACTGGTTCCGTATTTCTTTTAGTGGGAAATAATAGGAAAAAGCTCTCTGCATTTAGATTTTAAATTCAGTTTTGTGGCCTTCTCTACCCTTTCTCAATCCCAGTTGTATATCCGGCAATCGGGTCATTCGGTTCGGGTTCAGTTCGGATTAGTTCGGTTTGGGTTAACTTCGGGTCGATCTTGTTCGGGTTCGGTTCGGTTTCGGGTTCGGGTTAACTCGGTTCGGGTAAACTTCGAGTCGATCTCGTTCAGGTTCATTCGGTTTCGGTTCAGGTCAACTTTGGTTCGGTTCAACTTCGGGTCAATCTCATTCGGGTTAATTTCGGATCGGGTCGTAATCGGGTCACTTTTTGGGTCAAAATCGATTCAAAATTGTACAACTATAGGCACAAAAATCCATCCTAAAAAAATGTGGGTTGGGTCACTTTTATTTAGATTAAATCGATTCGAGTCCGATTCGGTTCGGGTCATTTTGGGTTTGGTTCGGGTCATTTCGGTTTGGGTCGGAATCGGGTTCATTAGATTTCGGGTTTGTTCGGTTCGAGTCGGTTCATTTCGATTTTCAGGTCAAAATCGGTTCAACTGTTTCGGATGTCCGTTCGGTTTGAGTTTCGGGTTGTTAAGGTTGACCCGTTCAATTCGAGTCGGTTTGCCGAGTCTTGTATGATTGGTATCCCTTACCTCTCATCAACTTTCATTGCCTTCGTTTGTTATACTCCGAATGAGGTTTCAACCGGAATTATCCTTTAGATAAAATATGTAAATATTTTTATTACGTATTATCCTTTAGTCTTTATTTTAGGATATTGTAAATATCTTTCCCTTGATTTTAACCTAAGATCTCTCTTGTACTTTGTATAAGTATTCTAGTTTATCATTAATGAAAGCTCAAGGGATTATTCTCTATCATGGTATCGGAATCCTAATGATCCTAACCTATCCCTCATTTGCTTCCCTCAACCTCACAGGCGTCCCTCCCCTCCTCTAGGCTGCCATTTTTCCCGACTCTACCTTTGCTCCGCAACATATCCATGGTTCCTTCAACTTTTCACCTTGCTCTTGCTATACCCGGCAATCGGGTCATTCGGTTCGGGTTAACTTCGAGTCGATCTTGTTTGGGTCCGATTCGGTTTCGGGTTTGGGTCAACTTTGGATCGATCTCGTTCGGGTTCGTTCGATTTCGGTTTGGGTCAACTTCGATTCGGTTCAACTTCGGTCAATTTCTTCGATTTCATTTCAGGTCAACTTCGGGTCAATCTCTTCGGTCGGGTTCGGTTCGGGTTCGGGTTTGATTCGAGTTAATTTCGGATCGGGTCAACTTCAAGTTGTAATCGGGTCACTTTTTGGGTCAAAATCGATTCAAAATTGTACCCACCAAAAAATTGTACCACTATAGGCACAAAAGTCCATCCCGAGAGACCCAACAAAAAAATGTGGGTTGGGTCACTTTTATTCAAGTTAAATCGATTCGGGTATGATTCGGTTCGGGTCATTTTGGGTTCGGTTCGTAATCGGATCAATTATATTTCGGGTTGGTTCGGTTTCGGTTCGGGTCGGAATTGGGCTCATTAGATTTCGGGTCGGTTCATTTCGGTTTTTGGGTTCAACTGTTTCGGATGTCGGTTCGATTTGAGTTTCGGGTCATTCGGGTTGACCCGTTCGGTTTGGGTCAATGTTGCCGGTGTGGTCTAGCTCTTGCGAGTAAACAATATCAAGAGCTTTATCCCTATTACCCTTGAAATGGAGAAAGTTCGAGTACTCTTACTGGGCCTGAATTTTTAAAATCCATTGACGCGTCTACCAAGTTCTAGATCATATTATCCTTTCTACTCCCACTACCGATCCTACGCCCTCTTCACCAAATTCGATGTAGCCGATAATGATGTCGTTGATCCCAATCTTTGGTCTCGCCTGGATGCTATTGTCCTTCAATGGATCTATGGCACAATTTCTAATGACCTTCTCACCACTATAATCGAACCCAATGTTACGACGCTTCACACCGAGGAACGCTTGATTTATATTTTTCAGGATAACAAATCCTCCTGTGCCCTTTACTTGGAAAATCAATTCGATCAAGTCCACCTTGACAATTTTCCAAACGTATCTTCCTACAGATCAAGAGTTGAAAATACTCGCTGATCTCCATTGTTGATGTCCCGATTTCTCAACAATGTCTTGTCTTACAAGTCATTGTGGGTCTCAACGAAAACTATGACGGTATTGCCGCTATACTTCAACAAACCATTCCTCTACCCTCTTTTACGAAGCCCCGTTCCCGGCTCGTTCTCGAAGAAACCGGCAAAGGCAAGCAAGCCTCCGCCGTTGCCTCCTGACCGGCGCCGCACTTCTCACGGCTGCATCAACCGTGCACAACTCGGCCTCCTCCGAAATTCAATCTACTCAGCCTTGACATCACCGTGATGGTTCTCGCGGCCGCCGCAGAGAGGCCGTGGCCGTGGCCGAGGTGGCTCTCCGCAAATGTCGGCCGCTTCCTTTCCTGCCTCCACCTGGCCATAGCATGTGCCCCGGCCTGTCTTACCGTGGACCGCACGGCCTTGCCCGTAACCATCCGCACCAGCACCTCTGTCTATATCACGCCAACCTGGTATTCTTGGTAGCCGACCCCAAGCTCACTTGGCCCAATGTACTCCAACCGATAATAGACACGACTTTTCAATCCATGTCTCTTGCCATTCCCGACGAAAATTGGTACATGGATACCGGTGCAACTTCACATATGACGGCCTATTCGGTACTTTCTCTTCTTATTTTAGTACGAGCAAAAATCATAACATTGTTATTGGAAGTGGTCGTGAAATTCCGAGTTCGTGGTTTAGGTATAGCTTACCTCCCGTCTCCTTACCCGCCCTTTGCTTTAAAAAATGTCCTGTATGCGCCTAACCTTGTTAAGAACTTAATCTTTGTATGCCGCTTTACTACCGATAATAATGTCTCAATTGAATTTGACCCTTTTGGCGTTTCGTGAATACTTTGTGACGGGGACATCTCTCTATCAGTATGAACTCGTATGTTTTTACACTGATTCATGGATGAGACAGAGTTGTCCTGCACCATTTTATCCCACCTCGCTAACCTTGTTGATGGCTCCTCTTGCCTTGTCCGAATCTCTCTCCATTCCCGAAGACCACATTTTGGAACTCCCAAGTTTTCTTTCACCTCCATATTTGCGCACTTTGCCTGCATCTATATCGAAATCCCAACCTTGGACATCTTGATGGTGGTTGATGCTTACGATTTTATTAAGGCAAACAACTTGATATTTGGTCGTACATGATGAGCGATAAGTTTAATTAGATATGTAAAGAACATAATGAATAAGGTGATGAGCGATAAGTTTAACTAGATATGAAAAGAACATAATGAATAAGGTTTTGGTGTAATAATTAAGACCCGAGGTTACGAGTATATTGTATTTGTGAAAAGAACAAAGTAGAATGATTCTTAAAAGACTAACTAAAGTTGGGAAACCTTGCGATAAACAGGGAAATGATGGAGTAGGTGATTTTACTTAAGGTGGATTAAATCTAGGTGGTTCTTTTAAGTGGTAGGCTTAGGTGGTTTACATTTGTGTTTAGTGGCTTACATTTGGTGCAATCATCTCATGGTAAATGTCTGGCAGGAGATCCAAGTGAATTTAAGAACACTTGCAATGGGAGACTCAAAAACTGACTCTTAAAGTTGGGGCTTACATTGACACGTCATGTAATAGCCACTTTTTTTCTTTCCTAAATCCTTACTTCTAAAATGCATGACTCTCCAACATGACTCACCTATTTAAATAATCCTCATGTAGCCCACTTTTTAACATTTTTAATTACTTTATCTCTTCTATTTTATATTATTGTTTATTTTTATAAGATATATCTTTTTATTCGAACAAATATAAAGACTGAAATAAATTTTTTAGGGGGTAATTTTTTTAATAAAAGATACAATAATATTAAAAATTTTTATAATAAAAAATATGATACAATAATAATGAAAATTTTATTATAATAATATAACACATAAATTCAGGAAAAAAATAAAATATCAAAACTCAAAAAATAATTGATATGGTAATTTTTCAGCTCAAAAATCCAAAACAATGTAATTTTCCTATTTTTAAAAACAAAACAATGCAATGATTAATGGGTAAATGGGCCCTGTCGTCACCATTGAAAGTGAACAAGATTCTTCCACCGAGCGGCCCTTTATGAGCATGGCCTGCCACGTAATGGGTAAATGGGCCGTCGCGTGCGCCTGTGCTTCTGGCCTTCCCACCGTGTTGTCCAGGGGCTGAGCGTGTCCTGCCACGTAAGCGAAACAAGGCCCGCAAGCCTAGCACTGCAAATAGTTTCCCCTACTTTTAAATATAATATTGATATCTGTTAAATATTATATAAGTAGGTTTAATCCAAACAATAATGTATATAAATTTATGTGATTCCAATTCAAAAACAATTGGTAACGGATAGAGTGACCCACAAATTTATATGTACACTGAAAGTCATATGTTTTATCAATATAGATAAACCCGATAAACTGGTCGTTCGAGTCGAGGTTTGAATCGAGTTAACTTTAAGTCGGGTTTTATTTGACCATCAAGCTTTGAGTCGGGTATGGTTTCAGGTCAGGTCACTTTCCGTTGACTTTAGGTCAATATATTTTGGTCTAATAAGTTTATCTTGCAAAGAATAACAAATTTGATTTAGACCAGCTCAATTACGATTTTAAATTGGTTATTTTGAACATTGAGTCAGGTATATTGTAGCTGTTTGAATTGGGTTTCAATAAATTTTGTTAGTTCTAAATATAGGAGGACAACATTAACTATTATTTTTGTTATAGTATTCAATGAGGCAATGGAAGAAAAGACAAGGGTTGACGGATGTGGATGATTAGATGGAAGAAGGGACTACTAAAGTAGAGTGCTAGGAACTTCAACAGCGTCAAAGAAGAAGAACCGGCTTCCACAACAAGTAAGCACGGCGATTGAGACCGAAATTTTAAAATTCAATGTAAAAACGGTCCCTAATTTTGTTCAGAAATCGATATTTGAGATTAAATTGAATCGGCCTTAATTGAGACCAAATCTGAAGCCCAACAACAAAACAAATTCTAATTGAGATTGAAATTTAGAGATCGAAATATTCATACTCAAATTGAGACTAAATTTTGAGACCAATGATAATATTTGTCTCAATTAAAGATCAAAATACATTCGGTCTCTAAATTATCGGTTTCAATTTACATTAAACTTCTTTCTCTCCCTCTTCGACACAGATCTGAGACCTACACTATAAAACCAAAACATTCCTCTCGTCAGAAATTAAAACCCTTGAATTCAGAAAAAATGAGAAAGTTGATCGTAAATCGGGGAGTTTTGTTTTCCGATTTATAGGTTACCTAATTCAATTCTTCAACTATTAACTTATTAATAATCGGAATAGAAGTTAAATTATATTAAATTTATTGGTGTGATTTGACGTAAATAAGGAGGGTCAAATTTGATTAGACTAACCAAGGAGTTTTTCAGATTCTAATTTTTTTTTTTAAAAAAAAGTTGGACTTGTGCAAAAGTGGGGCATAAAATAAGCGCACTTGCAATTGTATTTCAAGTGGAATGAGAGAGATTTGGGAGGAAATCATTCAAATTAATTATAGATTTTGGATGCAAATAAGATATCATAAATTAATGGTGAGTGATTATAAAGTCTTTTCCTCAATAAAAAATTAGTCTAAAAATTAAAATGCTCTTCTTAGGATATGATATGATATGAGGCAACTTATATGTACAATGTATCGAGTAACTTATATGTACATAAATTAAAAGTAAATGAGGTTTTTTTAAATCATTTTTTAGAAAGGGTGAGAGAAATTTGATTTTTATTTTGTCTATAATATCCTAAATTATCGATTAACCTCGTAACATTCTTATCATTAACACTAATATTTTTTAATATCTTATACTAACGTTAAATATTAAAAAATATTAGTATTAAAGGAGGGGATAATATGAAATAAATCAATAGTTCAAAATATTATGAACAACTGATAAAAGTGCGTAATATTAAAATCTAATAATCCGAAATAAAAGGGGTACTTGTATTTCCATTAGTGATCCTCATACAAATTGTGGGCTGGCATTTCCAATTGTTATTTTTATTGGGCTTTGAACGAACGGCCTAGAATGAATCATCTTCTCCCCACTTTCACTTCACTTTTTCTTTTGCATTTTGTTTATTTTTGGTCGTTTTTTTTAATTAATTTTCTGGTATATACTACTATGTTCGTACGATTAGGGATGGCAATGGGGCGGGTATGGGGCGGGTTTCCTATACCCACACCCATACCCATTTTTAAAATACGTACCCATACCCATACCCATACCCATACCCACTTGGGTGTTAAAAATCCGTACCCATACCCATACCCGGAGGGTTTTGCGGGTATGCGGGTTTTATTTGGGTATAAATAGACTAAAAATAATAATACTCATATTAAACCCATATTTAATAGTTCTCATAATTCAACAAAAAAAAATCAACAATTCACAAACTTGCGGATTGTAGATGTGCAAGCACCTTACTAACAAACATTTCACAATCGAAATAATCCAAAATTTGGTCCTTATGTCTCTCATAAACCACTTTTCTCAACTTTTTTTTAACCATTTAACAAAACGGGTTATGGGTATTAAGTGGGGCGGGTTTGGGGCGGGTACGGGGCGGGTATTGCGGGTATGGGTTATGGGTGTTATATGGGGCGGGTATGGGGCGGGTGAAGCCTAAACCCATACCCATACCCGCCCCATACCCATTTTAAACATACCCGCCCCATACCCATTTTTAAAAATTTTTAACACCCATTCGGGTTTTAAATGGGGCGGGTTTTGCGGGTTTTAAACGGGTTTGGGTTTTTCGCCATCCCTACGTACGATCCTTAGCCTCTTTTTGACAAAAATGCAAGATAATATTTTTTTAATTTTAAAATGTGGAAGAGGCATGGCTCAAAACAAATCAGTTTCAAATCATCAAAAGTGGTTAGGTTGCAACTTTGATGATACATATATATATATATATATATATATATATATATATATATATATATATATATAGATTTAGTAAAAATAAGAAAAAGAGTATAACCCGTATGGCTCGTTTAGTATATGAGATGAAAATTAATTGAAAATGAGAATTCATTTTTAGGAATGAGAAATAGTTTATAAATTACTACTATTATTGTTTGAAATGTGAAAGTTTAAAGTGAAAATAGAATCGAAAATAAGTTAATATTGTTATTAAACAATAATAGATGTATTCCCATTTTGAATTCTCACCCCCTCCCCCATGACAATAAATATTGGTAATAGAGAACTTGTATTCACATTCTCTAATTTATTCCCATTTCCATAAATCAAACATAGGAAATATATTATCTTATCTCTAATTTTCATTTCCACTCATCTATCACCACTTACCAAACGCGCGGTTAGAGGTAATATGAAAAAAATATCATGTCTAAATTAGAAATTCTAATGAATTTTCTTATTCAATAATAGGATAAATTCGATGATTAGATTTATCAAAATTTTACACATCAACAAAGTGTTGTTTGAGACAACAATCGGCTCATCCCGAGTAGGGAAGAAGATACAAAATTGAATATTTGGAAGCACATTTGTTGGGCGAGTTTTCACCTTAAATACTCGCAGTCCAAAAGAGGTTATACTGTTATTTAAATTAAAAAAATAAATAAATAATTACATGCATGATTTTACTACTTGTCATTAAATATGTTTTACTCTTAATTTTCCTCTCAAGTTTGCTTAAAAATACAAAGTTAACAATAATATTATCTTATCAGAGAGTTAACAAAAAGCATATAACCATATTTATCATAAAATCATAGATTTTCTTATTCTTAATAATATGTAATATTGTATTTAGACACCTATGATCATATGCACAACATCTCTACCAAATAAACTCAGGCTACTTAATGTGGGAAATAATAGCACAAGCACAACAAAAATTTTCTGTGTGTTAAAAACTGGAGAGGAGAGTCCTTTTTTTAGCAGCAGAAATAACAATAGCCTTGCCTTGGAAATTCAAGGTTTTGATAAACACAAAATCAGTTTTGGATGATTACAATCAACTTCGTAAACTAATGAAGTTTCATAAACAGCGGAAACATTCAGTTTAGTCAAATCTAGTTGTTGGGAACAATTTCCGAGACTTTAAAACAAAATTTTAGTAAAAAGATTAACACCCACGCCCGGCCCTGCCCACCCGAACGGCGAATGCGTATGCATGCGGTATACCAAGTCCAGCTCTGGTTTCTTTTTCAAAGACACTTAGGGAAGTCCAAGTATAAAAGAGTAGTGAAAACTACTCAAAAGTTTCTATATGGGACAAAAAACCTTCTATACACAAAAAAATATCCAAAAACTTTAAAACTTTCCCAACACTTATTACTCGTACCTACTCTTATTATCCTCGCCAATAAAACTAATTAGTTTAAGTGCTAAAATCTCTAGAAAATCGACTCTATAAATAACTTTTGTACATTCTCGTGTAAATTATTAGACCCATTATAGGCCCTTAGATCATGTATCCTTTTTTTTTCTTTAAAAAAAAAAGAGAAATGAAAGAAAAGAAATACATATATGGCATGCTAGAGGCAGTAGGAAAAAATAGGAATATAAAATAGTGCAATAGAACAGGAAAACCCAACAAATGTTATCATTGAGGGTGAAGATGATCCAGTAAATTAAAACAGAGGACTTTCTACACTCTTTCTCATCTTTTGCCTACAAGGATCCCTGCTGTAAAGTTAAAGTTAGCCACCCATTATATTTCTGTGGGCTACTAATCAGTTTTTTCTCCTAAAAAATTAAATAAAATTTTAGTACGAAGCTGTTTGAACTTACATACAAAACGCACATAAAAATAAACAAACACAAATGAACATAAAAGAGTACAAACAAATATAAACGAACATAAATAAATAGAAATGAATTGTTAAATACGAAACGAACGAACATAAACGAACATAAAACATAAATAGATTATGTTTTTCATGTAAAGTAGAACAGGCCCTACATTTTTAGGAAGGATATGCACACCCTAAAGAATAGAAGCCTCAAATATAAATTATATCATGAATTCGGGTCTATAAATCTAAGTTACTATAAGTACTATTTTATTTTAAATTTTTTAAACTCACTTCAATTTCCACGGTCTCTCTAATTTTTGGCATGTCACTGGCTTCACAAACTTGGGTTCATGGTATAAGTATTAAACCTTAAAAGTTCACATTCAGATCAAAGTTTAAATTGGACCAACGGATGATGTAATTAAAATTAAAATGATATATGTTATCCGATATTTGTCTTGTTTTAGCTCTGCACAAAGTAGACAAGTGTAAATAGTCTAAATTGAATTTCAGACATGTAAATTTAGAAGAAAAAAATTTGTACATATATCTTTTTTAGATTAGACAAGTTCGGATAATCGAAGAGATTGGAAAAATTTTGAGTGTTTGGACTATTATGTGACAACTAAAGAGAATTCTAGGTATATTTGACTTGCAATATAAAGGTTATTGACCATGATTGATTGCTAATTGAAGTAGAAATATTGAAGTTGATTATGATGACTATGTTAGGGAGTATGTATGTTGGTGGTATGGTTGGGGGAAGGGGAAGTGGAAACAATAATTGGTGAAGTTGAAATCTTATACATTTGAGGAAGCAAGGAATGCATGGGAATTGGCATCCACCTCCTCTTCATGCTGGAATTCACTCACCAAATTATAACTAATATGGCCCTACTCATTCAATTCCCAATCATATAATTATCTTCCTCCCAAAAATAGAAGGTAAGCTACTTGTCACCAAACCCCGTCATATCATATCATATCATTATATCTCACTCGATATTTGAAATGAAAAACAAAAAATTTCTCCCAATAATGTACTTGGTTATATGATACAGCTATAGCTAGCTAGCTTGTTAACGTGTGAATGGATCAAAGTGTTGAATGAAATTAAGCATAAAACTCGAGTTTCATCATCAGAAATGGTTGATGTTCATATAAATTAGTCACTTTGTTGTTTGTTTGTTTGATTGGTCACTTTTTTCAATATTATTTGGACAATGTACCTAATTTGTTATTTTCACAAGTAATATTAGTTGTATTAAGTCGTGCCCAAGTATGACCTCACATGCATTCCATGTTTTTTTCTTTCCTTTTTAAATTCGGCAATCAGCCTCCTCATTTGTATGGATCTAGTACAACGTCTAATAAGGTCTAAATTTGAATGGAAAGAAAGGTTGCAAGCGAAGGGAACGTATGGGGCAACTTGCTATACCCTTGACAATTTACCCCATTGCTTAACATAGATTCAATACCGTAGGCGGTATGGCAAGAATTTTTCGATAAAAGTCGTATGCAACCTCGACAATGGTCACAAAGGAATATGCAAATCGACATTGGCCAATATATATCAAGCACAAGAGTTACTATGATTTTAGTTTAGTGACTAAGATTAAGATCCTGAATAATATATGTTACATTTCAATTTCCGCTTCCTTTTATATTATAATAGTATTATATTGTCTGTTGGTGCTCGCAAACCCCGACCCTAGGAGTAAAATGTAGCCGACTTATCTAAAGCCGCCAAACACAGGTAGGCAAGCGGCATAACAGGCAATCTCAAACAAAAGCTTTAGTTAATTAAATATTATATCATTAATTAATGAATTAATGATGCGGCTAATTCTAATCCTCCAACTTGTTTGACTTAATTGTACTACCAACAGATTATTAAACTTAATTAATAATTTAATCGTCTACCATAATGCCATCCGTACATTCAGTCCTTTGAACTTATGTTGTTGTTTCTTGGTGATGTGGCTCCAAATGTAAAGTAAAATTAATTAATTATGGTATTTATTTCTAAATTATCGTTTCCCTTTTTTAAAAAAAAAGGTTTCACTTTTAAATGAATGAGATTTTAGTTTTTTTTTTTAAAAAAATTATTATCAAATTTTTATACAATGATTAATAATTATGATCATTAACATCAATCAACACTGATTAATACTAAAATATTTTAGATAAGTTAAAAAGAGTCGTAACATCTATTTAAAAAATATGTTGCAGGTAGGTCGGTAAAGTGATACAAAAATAGGAGTCTCTTGCAATATAAACCGCTCATATTATTATTATCGTAGTACTATCCGAAAAGGAAATACCTTATAACTTACTATCAATTAAGCATTATTCATACAATTTTACTAACACAAACTTTTCCGAAGAGGGGAATATATATGTATATATATATTTTTCTGGCCTTCTTTTGCATTTTCTTTTTGTTGTTCAATTGCCAGATAATTAAAATAGTACAGTACATTTAACCTGTTGATGTTTTTTCCCTTTCCTTTTTTTCCCCAAGTCTTTTTCAGATAAGTTCGAATTTATTACAATTGAAATTAAATAGGAATCGATATAGAGGTTGAAAGCTCTGATACATACAAAAAAGAAAAATCTAGAGCTATGAGGCTAAATAACACAATCTGTCTAAGAATATACATATTACTGTTGTTATCAGACAAGTTCTTTTTTGGCACATTTTTGAACAAAATGTTGTTACGTTATTGAAAAGATAATCAACAATCATTGAAGGTCGGGATTTTAGGTGCATTTGATTTAGCTTTTAAAGTAATGGTTAGTAGGGCTGAGCGGGACCGGGTACCCGGTCATTTTGGCCGGACGCGGTCCCGGTCCCGGTTGTGATGAAATTGGAACCATTTTACCATTTTATGATGTACATGTTTTATAATTTAAAATATTATTTGAATAATTCTCTATTATTAATGTTTGATGAATTAATGGCATAATGTCGAAATGGATGACACTAAAGAACATATCAATTTGGAAGACCAAAGTGATGCAACTTCTGGTACAGTCAAATCTAAGAAATGGGGTGTGAAAGTTGGTTGCAAGAGGAAGTCCCCATATTGGGATCATTTTGAAGACATAATCGGTCCAATAACCAAGAAGATCGAGAAAGCTAAATGCAAGTATTGTGGCAAGGTATTATCTGCCAACCCTAATAATGGTACCCCTACTCTAAGAAAACATTTACAATCATGTCCTAAGTATCCTTTCAATGTGGATAAAAGGCAAAAAAGCTTTCTTTATGTAGAGATCCATAAACCGAGAGTGTTACTCTCTCAAATTGGACATTTGACCTAGAGGCTACTAGACTTGCTGTTGCAAAAATGGTTATTATTGATGACATGTCTTTTGCATCGGTTGAACGTGAAGGCTTTAGGTTGTTTATTAGTGTTGCTGTCTCACAATTTGCAAACAATGTTCCATCTCGCTTCACCGTTGCTAGAGATTGTAAAAAACTTTATATTTGTGAGAGAGATGCCTTGAAAAGTATTTTAGGAGGTTTGAGATCTAGAATCGCCCTCACAACTCGATTGTTGAACTTCAATCCAAAACTTAAATGTTCTTTGCTTGACTGCACATTTTATAAATGATGAGTAGAATTTGCACAAGAGGATTTTAAGTTTTAAGTTGATGGATAGTCATAAAGGCAAAGAGATTGGAAAGGTTGTGGAGAGTTGTGTTATTGATCGGGTATCGAAGACAAACTTTCTTGTTTGACTGTTGATAATGCTAGTTCCAATAATGAGGCGAGTTGGTTATTTGAAGGATAATCTTGGTGAGAAACTTGTTTTAAATGGTGATTTTTTCATATGAGATGTGCAACTCATGTCTTAAATTTGGTTGTGAGGGATGGTTTGGCAAGGGTAAAGGGTTCCATTCATAACATTCGAACTGCAATTAGATACATAAGGAGTTCACCAGGGAGATCCGCATTATTTGATTCTTGTGCTAAAGTTGTGAAAGTCCCTTGTAAAGAGTCTTTGTGTTTGGATGTGTGCACAAGGTGGAACTCTACTTTCCTTATGTTGAGCATGGCTTTGAAATTTGAAAAGGCTTTTGAAAGGTTTAAAAATGATGATTCCAACTATGAGAATGAACTTGGTGAAAATGTTCCCACGAAAAGGATTGGGAGAATGCTCAAGTTTTGGCAAAGTTTTTGCAACAATTTTATGAAGCTACTAAGAGGATGTCTGGTACTTTGTATGTCACTCGCAAATTTGCATTTTTATGACTTGTTGGGCATACGTACTAATTTGTTAGAATGGGAGAAGGATTCTTGCCCTAATCTTCGTGAGATGGCCTTGGCAATGCGTAAGAAATTTGATGATTATTATGGAGATTGGGCAAAGACTAATCTTATGGTCTTAATTGCTGTTGTGTTTGATCCCCGCTACAAATTGAAGTTTGTTAGGTTCTCTTTTAGGAAACTTTTTCCTAATGACTTTGGAAAAGCGGATAAGGTGTATGATCGTTTGCATAATGCGCTTAAAATCTTGTATGTTTCGTATTCTTCTTCAATGAAAATTGAAAATGATGATGTTGATGGTTCTCCTTCCCCCATTCATGTTGATCATTCAAAAATATCTTTGAACAATGATACTCTTAAGGAGTTGTATTCTCAATGGAACGATTGTGGGGAAGATGATGTTGAGGTAGTTGAAAGAATCGAGTTGGATGTGTATCTAGATGCCCCTCGAGAACAGGTATATGACACTTTTGATATCTTAAAGTGGTGGAAGAAACATGCCGACACTTATAAGGTACTAGCTGTGATGGCTAGAGATATTCTAGGCTGTGCCTTTTTCTACTCGTGTCAAGTGAGTCCGCATTTAGTACATCCGGTCGGGTGCTCGATCGGTTTCGTAGTAGTTTGGGTCCCAAAACCGTGGAGACTTTGATTTGTTCTCAAGATTGGTTGAGGGCATCCAAAGTTTGCATTGATGTTGAACAACTTATGGATGATGTGGAGAAATATGAAGCAGGTAATTATATAACATATGTTACTATATGTATTCGATTTTGATATTTATAATAATAATATGTTAAATCATGATTTCTAACCTTATCTTTTTATTTGATGTTGAGATTTGGGCGATGGAGATATCACTGAAATTAATAACATTATGAGCGATTGATGAAGACTTCCTCTAATAATCCATTTTCCTTTGCTTAGGTAAGGTATCATCATAATCATATTATATTTCTCTCATTTCGGTTAATTTGTATCTTTACCCAAACATTCTTTCTTATTTTTTTAATTTTACTTTGACAGAATCTAGAGTTGAGTAGAGACTCTTTTTCTGTTGGGCACCAAGTCGGGCACCAAGTTGCGGATTGAGATTTTCTCTTTTTGTTGCTTGATGTTGGATTATTTGAGACTTTTTTAATGTTTTTTTCCATGATGTTTTTAAGATTTAAACTTGTAATTTGTTATTTATTTTGCATGTGGATTTTTATTGTTAATCCAACAGATAAGTTAGAATTTATTACAATTGAAATTAAATTCTGAACTATTAATTTAATTTATTATATTGTTCTAATGATTTTTAAATATGATATCGAGTATCATTATCGTATTATATATGGTGATCAAGGAGAGATTATGTAGCGTACGTCTACGCTTCAGGTCTAAAAGACATCCGTACAAGCGACATATTAGTATACGAAGGGTATGCTCGATAAAATTACTTATTTTAGTAACTCGTTGGTTGTTTCATTTGTAACTAGTTGTCACCAGCTAGTACTTCATAATTTGAGATAAATGTGTTCAGTATAGGTAGTTGTTTACGTAGTAAATAGAACACAATAAATTCAAATTATTTTAAAAATATAAAGGCAACCGCTAGGTAGAGCATGGTTAACTTTTAAAAAATATTACATAAATCTCTAGCTAATAACTGTGTATATCGACCATCACTTTGCTTGAACACTTACATTTTTTATTAAATAATGATTTAACACATCCACACCATTAACCATTACTTTAAAAGCTAAATCGAATGCACCTAAAATCCCAACCTTCAACTATTGTTGATTATCTTTTCAATAAAGTAACAACATTTTGTTCAAAAATGTGCCAAAAAAGAACTTGTCTGATAACAACAGTAATATGTACATTCTTAGACAGATTGTGTTATTTAGCCTCGTAGCTCTAATTTTTTAATTTTTTTTTTTTTGGTATGTATTGGAGCTTTCAACCTCTATATGGATTCCTATTTAATTTCAATTGTAATAAATTCTAACTTATCTGAAAAAGACTTGAGGAAAAAAAAAAAAGGAAAGGGAAAAAACATCAACAGGTTAAATGTACTGTACTATTTTAATTATCTGGAACCGCAATTGAACAAAAAAAAAAAAAATGCAAAAGGAGGCCAAAAAAATATTTATATGAAGTTGAATACTTACCACCAAAATATATATAAAAGAGATGGAGCTGAAAAGGTTAAAAAATGGATTAATCAGTGAAAGATTCGATGAGTATAAATAATATGAGCCAAGTAATTTTGGTGACAAAACGTAGGATTAAAACGTGGAAGAAAAGAGGGGTGGATTTGCTCTCCTTCACACAAAACTAATACTTAGAATTTTATCCCTAAACCTAACATCAAATGCTATCTACGTTGTTTTAATTTCATACATTCATAAATATTCCAGGCTTTTTCATCAAGCTCTCCGTCAATATGTGTCTTCATTCTCATTTCCATTATATATAACTCGAAATCCTGACATAAACAAATAACGAGTCGATCTCTTTTAGATGTTGTAAAAGAAGATTATAATTGTGTTCTATATACATACTTTTCATTGGATTTCGCCGGTTTTTGAGATTGTAAATTATACTTGTTGAAATAGATGGCTATGCATCTGATTCAAAGAGGGAAAAAAAAACAGGTATATACACATTAAGAAAAGAAAGAAAACATAATTATTACTAAGCAAAATAACAAAGAAATCCAATTTACTCAACAAATAAAACCCTATTTATACTCACAACCTTTTTAAAAAAATTTTGAATATTTTGTTTTTCTTTTTTTTTAAAAAAAAAGATAGAGAAAAGGCTTCATATTAATTAAAATATTTAATTATATAACTTATAATGTTATTAATTTTAATCTAATTATATTCATATTTTACATATAAGAAAAAGATAAGAATAAGATTCTGTAAATAACATTATATTTTATCCATGCTCTATAGACGACAATTAAAGAAATTAATTATTAAATTATGTTGGTTTGATTGACCAGTAAAAACCAGACACTTATCACCTTCACAATCCATGTTTTTGCATAAGAAAATGACATGATATATTCCTACTAAAGCGTGTGGGTAATTAATTAAAGGGGTTAACACAGAATGGAATTTTCTTGATACATAAATATTACTTATTCTGCTGCTATGTGTTTCATGTTCCCAACCCTTCTTAATTGATAAAACAAAAAAAAACAAAAAATCCTTTATCCGAAATATGTCTACTTCGCACGAATTATTTTATTAATTAACGAAGTTGATATACGGTGCCTTTACGAAGTTAATATATGGTGCCTTTAGGACATCGGGGTAACAAAGTATTCATTATAATTTTCATCTTGAGACGGTATTGGCTAGAAGTAGGTTGCGATATACATTAATGAATGAGGTTCAAATTGGCTTCTTATACAAGTTATGCCGCTAATTTGGGGAATGTGGAAGTCATATTTTTGTAGAGGAGAACATGAAGTAATTCATTGATAAAATAATGTCCATCAGTACATAGGAGGTGATTTAATTAGGGCAAATTCCTACCGACACCTGCTGGTCCTTGGATAGAAAAACTTTAGCCAAATAATGGGTTGTAGAATTACCATCTCTCTTAACTTATGACCAACTACAAAATTAAAAATTAGTATTAATAAAACACAAATCATCCACAACCAAATTAAAATTACTAAGATAAGAAAAAGAGTTATTAATTCTTTGGATCAATGGAAGACAATCCGATTCAATGTTATTCTTTGAAGATTTAGTCTTTAAGGCAATTGAGCTCCAACCAGGACAGCCTTTGCCTCATATGTGGGAGCAATATAGGTATCAAGTGAATACACCTTTTTTTTCTTCTTAAAACTTGTTTAAATGAGGTTTATTTTTATTTTATACAAGTTAATATTATAATCAAATACAAAAATAATAACGGTTGAAATATTTATATTTTGAATTTGTTTTCTAAGAATAAATATAACAGATTCATTTCTTTCAAACGTTATTTAGTGTCATTTAAGAGGAAACTTTAGTAGATTAGGAAAGAACACTAGTTAAATTAAGTAAAATTCGAATTCACATACAAAACATTTATCGGGGTTATTCTAAAAGAACTCATTCGAATATCGTAATATTACTTAACAAGTGTCATCCTTAAACATATTTTTAAACCGAGAGTAAGAGGAGAAAAAGGGAAGTTGAAAACTAAAGGAAGGGGACAAAGAAATGATGAGAAAGGGCAAGTTTTACTTCCCTGGCCCGTAAATTCTTCCTATTTTTAATCTCTTCCTACTTTAATTTGTTACCGATGAATAATTTTACCTTGGTGTGCAAAAAGTAGGACCTCAAAAAGACAAATCTAGAACTTTGGTGACTAGATGGGAAATTTGGGGCCTCATCTGACTTGGATCCCATTTCACCCAATACCTTCTAAATACCATTACAATACCAACCATTTCAAAAGTTACCACAAGTATTCCTATTCTTGTATGATTGAATCATCCCTCTAACCATGCCCCTTTCACCTGTTATTCTCCCCTAATTATCAATGTGGAACATTAGATACATGTATTAATTTCCATCTTGATTCGTTAATATTCATCATATGTATATCTGTAAATACCTAAATAGTGTCTTGTTTTTTATATACTTATTACTTATTTATTTTATTGTTAGCCGGTGGTGATGAAAGTAAATTATCTTTTCTTACTTCTACCCTAAACCCGAACTCACTAGTAAACTTGAACCACAAAACACCTTATAATAACCCGAAATTCAGCTTGAGAAACTGAAAATAATTAGATATGTACTATAGTCATAAATTAAAACCACCTACATAGTCATAAAATTTCAAAGTAATCAAAGATGCACTATGGTTTGATTTCTATTTTCATTTTTGTTTTTGCAATGATTTTTTTTTTTTGGAGTATCTTGTTTTTTTTTTCTGAAGAGGGAGAAATAAGCAAGACATGCAAGAATATAAAAGCTTCCTAGAAATGGCTCAGCCAAGACATAGAATAATTCCATATAAGATGAGTAGGTAAATGAAAGGTGGAGAAACAATTAAATTTTACAATAAGTATTTTATTTTTTATTTTTTTAATGCAAATAAGCATTTTATTACAGGCATCTAATCTTCCTACACATTTTTTTAAAAAGAAATAAATAAATAAAAAAGAATCTGCAGCCAACACATAACCAACACTCTTTTCCTAAAGCACTTACCAATTTGCATCCTCATGAAATTCTCTCTCTCTCTCTCTCACACACACACACCCACACACACACACACACACGCACACACACAAACAAAATTTCCCTATTTATACCCTCAAACTTCTCCCCCATTTTTGAGAAACACCCAACTTACTTCTACATTAACCTTCTTTTTCTTCTTGTTTTCTTACCTTAATTAACCTAAAACTTCATCATTATATCCTTAATCTCCCCCCATCCTTCAACATTCTCATCTATAAATACAAGCTAGCTAGCCAGCAGCCATGCTTTCTCCGGCTATCGTTCGATTCGCCGTCGGTATCCTCGGTTCGTTTCCATGTTATGGCTGTTTGTCAATCGTCATTAGCAAGATTTTGATGAGAGTTTATAGTAATAACTTTCTTCTTATTTGATTTCAGGGAATATAATCTCACTCTTCTTATTCTTGTCCCCTGTGTAAGTCTTATTATATCAAGCATTTTCCTCTTGGTTGTACATGTCAATTATGTTTTTAATGGGAACATTGTAAATCACTATATACTTACAACACGATCTAAAGACCACGATATAAATTTTTCCCCTTCATACTTGACACAAGTACAACATAACATGCTTATTAGTCACTTTTTCGACGTGGGTCCGCACTGCACATGTTTAATTACTCTTCATAATAAGTAACAAGCTTATACAAGATAATTTCATAATTTTTTTTAAAAAAACCCCTATCTTTTTTACATAACCTGAAAATTATGTGTCTTACGGTGTTAAAGCGATCAGTGGCCAGGTGATCACTGACTTTATTCCGTCCCTCTCCCTCATATTCGAACCTAAGTGGAATAGATATTGGACTTTAACATCACCCCCAATGCAGTCAGTCTTTTAAATTTTTCTGAAATATAGTCCAAATGGATGGACCTACTTACCAATCCCGAAAAAATAAATCTTACAGTTAAATTTTTTGTCAGGCCGACGTTCATACGGATATGCAAGAAGGGATCCGTGGAGCAATACTCAGCGACAACGTACTTGGTAACCTTTGTGAATTGCATGTTATGGGGACTCTATGGCATGCCTTTTATTCACCCTAACAGCATTTTGGTGTCAACCATTGCTGGGAGTGGCACCTTCATCGAGCTCACTTACTTGCTCCTCTTCATCATCTACTCCGACACGAGACGAAAAAAGGTCATCTTGATCTTGACCGTCCTAGCTGAGATACTCGCGATCGGCATCATCTTGGTCTTGGTTCTTACCTTGGCTCACACCACAAAGCGTCGAGCTCAAATCATAGGATTATTTGGTGACATCAGTGCTGTGGTTATGTATGCCGCTCCTCTATCTATCATGGTTAGTTCATTTTCTGATGCTCAACTCTTCTTTGTGTTATATCAGAAACAATATCGGCCATTACGTTAAGGTATAACTGTCTATATCTGTATCTTTTCGAGCACTTATTATTTCTACAAGTTTGTTTCCAACTTAGCTGACAGAAAGAATGATTTACCATAATCCTTGGCCTACCCTGCACGGTAACTAGGCCTAGAAAGAGGTCATTTTTTTGACGTGGAGTTTAAAAAAAAGAAGAAAAATGGATAATACATCTGTCATGTATTTTTCTGCAGAACTCGGGAGAAGCTTTCTTTTTAATTGGTAAATTAAAAAAAAAAAAAAACAGATACGGGCTCTAAATTAGCCTGGCCGGCTCAGTCATAGGTTAACTTGGCTCGGGCTTGGCGAAGTTTAAGCTCGGGGTTGGTCCGGATGGCTGTAGCTTAGACTTGGCTTGGGCATGGGTTGATTCATTCTTTTTATTTGTTTAAAAAGTTTTTAAATTTAAAGATATAATTAAAGTTAAATTATATTCTTTTATATTAAATTTAAGAATAAGGATTTGAATAAAATTTTAGTGATTTTAATGATAATTTTATACTCTCTACACAGGTATTTCTAAAAAATATGAAGAACTTATCCTAAACCAGGCCAAATTGAGCCGACTCGGCCTAGACATGGGCTGGATTTGACTCAAGCCTGAGTCGAGCTTTGATCCAGCCCTTGACAAGCCAGCTTAGTTCCATTATAACCCGTACAATCCACTTTAAAATACTCGACAAAAGTAGGAGAAACATAGGAGTATCTTGGTGATCAGAGATGTGCAAACTAGCAGGATTGGTCATTTTCGAAGACAAGTATACATATTTATGTAACTTTATATTCATGTGAGAGGCTAAAATGAGTTTGGTTTGTATGTGTGGAAAATGCAGAAACAGGTGATAACAACAAAAAGCGTGGAATTTATGCCGTTGGCCGTGTCAGTGACTTCCTTTGCCAATGCTCTTGTGTGGACTCTTTATGCCATCCACCCTTTCGATCTTTATGTTGCTGTAATTACTCTTTTATCTCCCTCTCTTATCTTCATTCATGCATTTTTATAAAAATACACAATTAAGATTCAAATCGACAAACTTAAATACGTAAAAAAAAAACGTATAATCCACTTCGAACGGTTCGATTATTATCTTAAGAAAAAAAAAAAAAAAAAAGGACACACATTCAAGATATCTCTCTCATATTCATGCATGATGCATGGGCAACCCGGCCCAATAGGTTGATCTCATGGTATCCTCCCATGCATGATGCATGAGAAAATTTTTGTTAGCACACCAGCGTTGACCCATTCCTTTGATCCAAATCTTTTGTGTTTCTTCTAATATATACTAGTAATTACTTTCAAGCGACCTTTTTAAAATGTCAGATCATCCCGGGTTTATGAACCCTGGATCACTAAAAAATAATAAAAAATTAACTTTTTAGATTTTGTTATTTTGTTTTTGTTTATTTTTACAAAAGCATAGGATATTATTGGCCCTCACAATTGTAGGGGCACGTCTTTCATGAATCTTAGTAGATTCTGATGTGGATCAAACCGTGCATGGATATCTCTTACCTACTTCACCCATTGATTAGCAAGCAAATAATAATTTCAATAACATAACGAAAAGCTTAATTAGCATAACTTGTTTGTCATGTCCTATGTAACATAATATATATAGTAAATATGTAAGGTAGCTCTAGAGGATCCAAAATTTAAAAAAAATTGCGATATGAAGTTGAGAAGGTAAACACTTAATGTATATTAAGAGTGAACAAAACTAAGAGTTATATTGATATCTGGATCGGTATAGGTCCTAGTTTTCTAATTAGATAATCAGTACTGTTCACCCCTAATATATGTATGTAGAATAAAAATACTTATGATTCAATATTTTTAGTAAAATTATGTGTAATATACTCTTTTTGTTTTAAAATATTTGTTATTTTAAGGTTATGAGAGATACCATGGAAATATAAAATTTGTGTTAAAAGACCAAGTTGCCTCAAGATTTTATTAAAAATGAAGAAAATCAATAGAAAAAACTAGAGAAAAATAATAAGGACAAAAATGATAAATTAGTCATTAACAAGTCACTCGAATTGTAAAGTGACGGATATTGTGAAACGGAAAAAATTAACGAAAGTGACAGGTATTGTGAAATGGATTGAGTAGCATAGTAACGATGTTATATGTTCATTAATGGGTTTAGAATTTGTCTTTTTTAACATTAGATATTGACTTTGATATATTTTAATTGTAATAATTGGGGTTATTGCTTTTGTGGGACAGATGCCAAATGGGCTGGGCTGTTTTCTTGGGCTGGCCCAGTTAATTTTATATGCAGGATACTACAAGTCCACCAAAGAACAACTAGAAGCCAGAAAAGGTGTACAGAAAGATGAAGTGGGCCTTAAAGAGGTCGTCGTTGTCACTGTTGAGCCCAACAAAGTTAACACCCTTTTGGAAAATGACGACTCTACCCCTAAAACCAATCCAACATGATATAATGTACATCTTCTCATATCATTTAATTTCCACTTGTATCCCTCTTTTTAACGTCCTTTTTGTTTCCCACTGCCTTTTTGGTACTTTTGTTACCTCGGTTGGCGCCATTACTACTTGTCATCCTCCCCACTTCGATTCGAATATATCATCGATTATTTGGGATGTGGAGGGGAGGCCTTTGGACCTTGAGCTTGACTATTATTTCCCTTTTCGTTTAGGTTTTAAATGTTTTGAGATAAGGATCCGGTGGACGCCTTCGGTTGTGATTGTAAGAAAAAAAAAATGTAGTTTTATCAACCCTAGGAAAAGATGTAATGATTCTTGTTCTTGTCATTGTATACTACAGGTGATGTACTAGTAGCTAGCCTCATTAGGATCGAGCATTGTTTGTTAGAGGGGTATAATAATCTAATGGGAAAATAAAATTTCTTATTTAATTATTTTTTACGTATTATTTTGAATTAAATGCCGATCGTTGGCCATGGATGTATATAAGATCATGGATTTGGGTGAGTTTCATATGTTTAAAGAAGAATTTCATCTAATATGTTTAATTTTTTGGATAGTTAGAGATGAGATATATCAACTTATTCAGTTGATTTTGTATTTAAATTTAAATTCTTTTCGAACACAACGATTTTTTTTTAATAGCTCTTTAGTTCGTATATGAATCATTCGTTAAAATGTTTTTGAGCTTGTAATATATAGGCATTTGATTCATCTCCTTATTGTGTTTCGCTATTTATTTATTCCACTACTCTAGAATGAGAAACATCTTTAAATATGTACATATACGAGTTAAAAACTATTTGTACTCTTCGAACGAAGTGCAAATAGATATTTCAAACACATCATGAAGTACTATTATTGTGCGTGAAGATTTAAGTTTTGTTTAGGGTGATGGAAAGTATTTTCTCGACAAATAATTCTATTATATTTTGATGTGCCAAAAAATCTTATTGGCTCGATATAGAATAAGAAGACGATAATATTAATGTACTAAGAATATCATTTAAATTATGCAGTAAAATTTACGAATCCTTTTATTTTTAGTAATGCATTATATACAATTTATTTGCACATATATATAAATTTGATTATATAGATTCTGCTTTTCCCAAAAATTTGCCTTACCGTGTCTCAAGTATTATGTTTCTTCCATTTCACAATATATGTCACTTTAACTATCTTTTTTTATTTTATAATATCTGTCACATTATAATTTCAATGACGTATTAATGACTTATTTACCAATTTTGTCCTTATTAATTATTTTTCTCTCCTTTTTTCTTTGATTTTTTTTATTTTCAGTAATATATTAATGACTATTTTACCAATTTTTTCTTTATTATCTTAAGAATCTTGATTTGGACAAAATTTACACAAAACATAGAAAATCTATGATCAACTTTCATGTTTTCTCAAAAGCACTTCAAAAAGATTACATTGTCGAAACTTAACAAAGATGATCCAAGCAATCTAGATATATTAACTAAATAGATACAAAAATTTTGACCAACACGACGTGACATAATTAAATGGAAAATCATACCATAAAAATAAGAGAATTTTAATTTAAAATTAAAATCTACCAATCACAATGAGTCGGTTAACATACTTTTTATTGATAAGAATAAAGGCAATAATTTTTAATGGAAATAATTAAGCAATATATAACACAGTGCGTGAATAATGGTAATATATAGTTTTATTTATTCGATAGCAGCATCTTTTTGTTCCATTAAAGGTTTTGAGTAATATTCTTATCGACAGAAAATATTTGATAGATTTAATTAGGATAAAAGAACAAGTTCTATTTGTTGGGTCAAATAATTTTGGCCTTATCTTTGTTATTTGTGGACCAACACCCCTCATTTGAGCATTCCCTCAAGGAATTTGGTGCTACTAAATTAATTAATGGTCCATTTTCCATGCTTAGGTTAGTCAACTTTGCTGTTGTTATAGGGTGAATACACCCAAATCAAATGTTACATGAAATAAAGACCAATAAATGTGATGCTCGTCCCTCGATAGAATAATCGATCTTTAAGCCTCAAATTATTTACTAATTCAGTAACTCGGTGTGATTTAAATCGATCCCATCTTCAAACTATATATTAAAGATTTGTATTCGATCTCCTAAATATATGAGTGACATTGCTTCCCCTAATCTAATGCCTTTCCCTTTCTCTTATGCCTTCCCCAAATGAGGAGGGGAGCCCTAATTAATATTAGGCTATTTTACTATAAAAAAAGAATCAAATTAAAATTGATATACTTATTCATTGGAGAAATTTGATTGAAGACAGTGGGAAGATATAGTTTTACTTGAATTAGGAGTGCCCTTGATGAACCTACATTTATAAATTGGCTAAAAAGTCCAACTAATTTTGTGCTTTTCACATAATGTCATTTTGCATATTGTTCCATTTATCCAAATTTAGGGGAATTACCGAAAGTATAAGCTTACTTGATATACATATAAATTGACCCAACAATTATCGTGTCAAAAAATGAGAGGAATATATGCATACATACTACACATTTCTATCCCAATTGTACACTATTTCTTATCGTAGCCTCCTAACCACAGGATTTTTGTGGACAATTTTGAGAGCATGTCGGAAAAAATATAAATTCATGTGTATATATCTATCAATTTGTTTAATCGATAAAGTTATGATTACATTATGACGCTTACAAGGGTGTAATCTTTTTCGAATACGAGTGTTTAAGGTAAAAGTCTTCGAGAATAAGTATGCTTCCGAGAATTCAAATTTGTGTTCTCATTCTTATTAGGATAAGGTCGCTACCACATCAACTAATACTTTATTGAAATGTAACTTCAATTTATTAATTACTGTGTATACTTGGGGGAAAAAGGACATATATATATATATATATATATATATATATATATATATATATATATATATATATATATATATATATATATGAAATTCTCAACCATCGATTTTTACAGTTGGAATTGAATTGAATTCGCATGAATGAATGAAAAGAAGAAATTAAAAGTGGAAACCAAAAACTTAAAATGCAATTTGGATGGACATTAGATTCAACTCCTGTCACTCTGATGGATATAATGAGCTCAAAAAAACGGAGGGAATTTCTGACTTTGATTACCCACATTTGATTTTTATTAGATATGGAATGCAATTCTCCTCTTCGACTACCAATTATATTAGACCCCAGTGCCCGAGGAATCATTACAAATTATACCATAAATATGGGTTTATAGACCGAACTTACCATATGTGGTGTTTTGTTTTAAACTTTCTCTCCTATTGTGCCAAGTATTGTCCGAAAAATTATCACAAATTATGTCATGGATCCGAGTCTACAAACACAAATTATTATATGTGGTATTTTATTTTAATTTTTAAACCTACCCTTTATTTTTAGGGTCCCATTAAATTCCCTTTTCGAGGCTATAGACCTGAATCCATACATTAAAAAGTATCTACCAATATTCAACAACACTTGACTAGTAAAAAACTGATAATGATTTGTCTGTACCACTCTATATCGGCAGGTTCGATATGGTATATAAAGTTGTGTAAACATACTACTAAACTTTCAAGCTCTTTATATAGGTGATGTGTAATGACGCAGAGAATTGAACTTATTATAGTATAAAAGTTAAAATTTGCGGATGTCATAATTTGGATTATATTTTGATGAGTACCAGAAATTATTGTAAGAGATTTGGAGATGAAAATAAAGAGAATAGGGCTAGTGGAGGTATGGGGGGGCTGTGGGTAATAGTCAAAAAACAGAGCAATAAAAGTTGAAAAAAAGGTTGATAAATTGATGTTCACCTAAAAAAAAACCGGGCCTTAAATTAAGGTATGGGGGCTCAATTATGTTCACCTAGGAATTTGGGTCTTGGCTAAACATCTAGCTTAGGTTATGCACCATGCCATAGGGTATTTTGTACTCTCTCTCCCCCTCGTTTGTATTGGCGTTTTGAGAATATGAGGTAATATCGAAGAGACATTAGGGCATGTTCGAACTCATATATAAAACGTATATAAACATAAATATAAACAGAAATAAATATAAAAGAGCAGAAATGAACATAAAATACATAAATGAACACAAATGAGTTGTTAAAATAAGAAATGAGTGAACATAAACGAACATAAACGAATATAAACAAACGTAAACATAAATAAATTTCGTTTTTTATATAACTTCGAATAGGTCCATGGATTATGATAAAGTGTAAGTTAAATGACCAAATTGTCCCTGAATAGAGTCAATGAAAAGAAGTAGAGAGGGAAAAAATAATTAATAAGAATAAAATTGGTGAATTAGTAATTATTAAAATAATTGGATTTACAAAACAACAAATATTATAAAAAAAAGTTAATTAAAGCGAAAATTATTATTTTGAAATGGAGGGAGTAGTTTTTTTAAAGGATCTCAAAATAAGTGTTATGTTTAAAAAATAATTTAAGAAAACACTGAAACAATATTTAAAACATTTTCTTAACCGAAATTTTATTTTAGAATTTTTACAAAAGAAAAAAAGGGGCAAGTATTTCGAGACAGGACACATAATACAAAATTTATTTAATTAGGTATAATTATGCCAAGGTGTTTAATTAGAGAGTAAATTTGAATTATAGTGAATCAAGTTCTTCTTAACAATAACTTATCACTTGTGTGCAAGTAATCAAGTCTAAATTTTTAGGTTTATGATGTATGAACTCTAAAGGCACAAATGTAATTTTGTATTTTCATAACCGTCATAACTATTAAAGAAGTGGTCTAGCATAACACAAAAGAAGAACAAAAATCCTAAGCGCAAGAGCACTTGAGAGGCATGAATAACAGACTCCTACGTCTCCACGGTTATTGAACTGTAAGACTGTCTTTCCTAAGACTCTACGATATATGCGCGCACACACACTCGGGCACGCTGGGGGAAACTGGAGGAAGAAAACGGTAGGTAGGGTGATGAAGGTATGCCCCAGCCCTGCCGTACATATGCATGGGCATCGATTTTTTGTCGTTGATTGATATGTTATAATGGTGTGATGCATGAAAAAAGAGGCAGCAGCAAAATCATCAATTATTTGTGTTTTCTGATGAATGTAATAAAAATTCCCCAGAACCCGACCACGCATATATTCCCACCAAATGAATGCATGCATATATCACATATTTAGAAAATAATCTCTTTACTTTCTTTTTTTTTCCCATTTCTAATTCATTTTTCACTGTTATACTGTGTATAATTATTCACATTTTAGTACTATGAAGCATCGTAAAAACCAAAAAAAGGTCATATTTTGAAAATTATAAAAATACTATCCTGACATTTTATTTTTTGAATAACCCTTGAAATTTTAAAATTAAAATATGGTATTAAAATTATTAAAAAATTATAATCTTAAAATAGAAGGAACTAATTCGTTAGTTTCACGATATAAATGAGGGTCTTTTTTATTATTAAAATGCGGTACTACAATAATTCCATTGCAGACGTAATATTACCAAGGATGTTCGTTTTTTATTTGTCACCGCCACAATAATTTATAGGAATAAGATTGTTTACATGTAAATCTCTCCAAACCCTATTGAGTACCTGAATGGGATCTATACTAGAGGTATAAAAAATATACTGTATGTACATTATCTAGTTTCGGTTAGAAACCGATTCAATTTTCAATTTTAATGGGTTCTACGGGGAAAAAAATTGGCTCACTAATTTATATAAATTATACATCAAAATCTAAATTTGACAAATAAGAACAATTAACTGGTGAATTATATTTTTTTATTACATATCTAAAAGTTAACTGATAATATGATTATATACAAGTTATCCTTGTACCACTTCTATTGTCTCTCACTCTTAAAACATTTTACACGAACAAGTGTTCAATCATTTTATGAGATAACTGCGATACATTCCCCCACCCCCTAAAATTTAGACTCCATAATTTAATCTTTCTAATAATATTTAGAGTCGGTTTTAACTATACTATAATCTTCTACCTATTTTAAAAAGAGAGAAAGTACAACTTGATCAAATTTTGTCAACTTCAATGGACTGACTTCAAGCTTACTAAAAATGGACTTTGGTCGGCTAATTTCTACCCTAATTAACAACAATTTTGATAATACAATTAGGTTATACTATATTTGGTATAATCCACAATTAATGATTGTAAGAAGGAAATCACAACACTTATACATGATCACTTGACCAAGTTGACCAACCTCTAATCTAAAACTAACCCTTTCTCTCTCTTCCTTTGTTGTCTCTCTACCCCTTACACAAATGGAAAGGGGAGGACTGGTTGCCCGAGAATGTGACCATGCCATACATCTTCCCCTCCCCATCCTCACTTATTAATGGAAAGGCAACACGAATTTAAATTAAAAGTTCTATCGCAACCAGAAAATTCAAGTGAAGTGCAAATCTAAGAGAAAAAGGGTGTATGTGTGTCGTGTGTCGTAGAGGTATTACTTTGATATTTCGATAAACTTACTGTCCAGAAAACTGTGTATCGAACAAAAAGTGAAATAACCCCAAGATTATATGTGAATCGAAAGAGAAGAAGAGATAAATAATAAGGGGACAAGTGTAGATTTCTGGTTGTGCCCTAAATTGAATGGTTGTGAATCCAAATGGGTATGGTCGTCTCTAAATCTAACCCTCAAATTGGAAATTAAAGCCATTAAAGAATCTAGAAGGCTGTGCCAAGTCTTGCCATGTTTCTCTCTCTATAAATACCCATCTCTCTCTCTCTCTATCTATCTCTCTATCCTCGTAAGCCACAGCATACATACGTACTGTTTCCACTCTCTCACTTGCCCAGGTGTAGAGTGATTTTTTCATGACCACCTCCATACATGACATGCAAGTGACTGACCTGTTGTAATTCAATTCAATTTCCATTTTCTTTCTGAATTTTTCTCCATTTCTGTACTCTCAGTTTTCTGGGAAATTGTGTTCACAGAGGGACAAAAGAAACCTCTTTTCTGGGCAAAGCATCAAGGGCTCCAAATATATACACCAGAAACTCTGTTTTTTTTTCTTTTATAAATTTCATTATATTCAAACACATTCATCTTCTTCACTTTCTCACTACAAATTTCTGGGTTATTTTTGTCGAACAAATTAGTCAGTCATCATGGTTTCCGCATCCGCCATTCGTTTCGCAGCTGGGATTATCGGTAATTATTTATTAATGCATTTACTTAATTATAAAATTTTCCATTTCCCCCTTGTTTTTGGGGCTGATATAATTTTGGGGAGTTGCTTAATTTTTTTATTTTTTTTCAGGAAATATCACGGCTCTCTTCTTGTTCTTGTCTCCAGTGTAAGTATATATATATATTTGTAATTTTTCAATAAATTTCATGTGTTTTTGAGAGGTTTAAATTAGTGGACCTTAAGTTAACCTTAATTATATGTGTATAAAAATTTTAAGTGTATAAACCCAAGTAAGTTTTGTGATGATATTCATGCAATGGCTAAATTTGAGTAATATGTATTTTTTTAGGGAACAACTTAAGAAATTATAAATTTGCAGCGTTAATTTTTATATAAAAATCTCTATATTTACCAAATATAATCTATGCAGCCAAACCATATATATATATAAATATATATATATATATATATATATATATATATATATATATATATATATATATATATATATATATATATATATATATATATATATATATATATATATATATATATATATATATATATATATAAAGATTTTGTAATGCCACGATAATTAGAGTATATGCAATGTCTATGCAATTATCATTTAATCTTAAAGGCACTGATGAGGACTTAATCTAGTGGCTAACACCGATGTTATGACTATATTAAATTTTGAATTCGATTTTCACTCCCTCATTGTACTGTACTTGTCCTATTCAGTACTATAAATTCAATTAGAGGTACAAAAAAATTGTCTAATAATTATAATAACTCTGTCTCAACCTTTAGAGAAGCATATATATATATGTATAGACACCAAAATGCATGCATTTTCTTAAAAAAAGTTGGTGGTGTAAACGTAAGTGGAATATGTAGCATATTCATAAATTAGTATAAATATAATTTTCTAAAAAATAGGGTACTAACTATTGTTATCATTAAATTAGTCCAATGACTCGTAATTAATAAGTTAGTCCGATAAAATTTATTATTTTCTCGAACCTCAAATAAATTCATTAGTAAGATGTCTCAAAATAATGTGTTTGACGGTCTCATACACTGAAGAATGAGTATCTTTAAAACGAATTCACGGTTGAATTCACGTTGAATCTAAATTGTACTTGATTTGTGACATTGGAGTAACTAATGATATTTTCTTGGGGTCGAAATAGGCCAACATTTGTAGGAATATGGAAGAAGAAGACAGTGGAGCAATACTCACCAATCCCATACTTGGCCACATTTGTGAACTGCATGTTGTGGGTGTTATACGGGCTCCCTTTTGTGCACCCAAACAGCACATTAGTGATCACTATAAATGGGGCGGGTTGTGGGATTGAGCTCGTCTATTTACTCATCTTCATCCTCTACTCCAACAAAAAACAACGCCTCAAAGTCGCTCTAGTTGCAGTTATGGAGGTCATTGTTGTCGCGATTATAGTTGCTTGTGTCCTCAGCCTCGCTCATACCACCAAAAAACGCTCTTACATTGTTGGCTTGATCGCCATCCTTTGTAACATTCTCATGTATGCCGCTCCTTTGTCCGTCATGGTACGTAACTCTCTCTTCATTCCTTGGTACGTTTGTCGAGAAAATGCAATCTATTATCAAGTGTTCAGCCGTCGATTTAGTTTGGATTTGGATTGAGACTAATTATTATTGTGTATATGTTCTATATTGAACAGAAATTGGTGATAAAAACAAAAAGCGTGGAATACATGCCACTTTCTCTATCAGTAGCTTCCTTTGCCAATGGCATCTGTTGGACCATCTACGCCATTCGGCCTCTTGATCTCTTCATTGCGGTTAGTATCCTCTCTCTCTCTCTCTCTCCCCCTCCTCCCCATGCAGCCATCCAAATGTAACATATTCAAAGTCGATAATTTGACATGTAATTGCTCCGATCATATCAGTACTGTCCACTGACCTATCAACAGTCTCACAATTACGACCTTAGATGAAAAACGTTGCATTACATTGCATTACATTATACCCTATGTGAGCCGCATGAGTAAAAATATAACTTTGAATTCCAACAGACACCAAACGGGCTGGGAGTACTATTCGCGGTGGTCCAGCTGATATTATACGCAGTGTACTTCAAGTCAACGAAGGAGCAAAAAGCAGCAAGAAAAGTCAAGGATGGAGAAGTGGGCCTATCAGAAGTTGTATTGGATTCTCAGCCCAACTCCAAGAACGAAGCCCAAATCCCATGAGGCCCAATTCATCGGTCCAACTATGCACCATAATCAGCTGATAAATAAAGGATTAGGATTAAGTGGCTGTTCCTCTTCTACTCCTTTGTCAATTCCAATTTATGTTATTCTTGTTGCTACTCCTACTATTGTTTAGTTTGGTAGGTATTTTCATCGGATGTATTCAGCATTGGTGTATGTTTATGCCCTGAGAAAGGGTACTCTTCCTTTTTGGCTATCTACTAGAGTTCATTTTTGTCTCCGATAATTATGCGTGTGAATTTTATGGACGAATCTGTCTCTAAATAAGTTATCTCAAGATGTTAATACAAACAACAAAAATTAACCCGAGCACTCTTAAATTCAGTAAATCAAATTTATGCTATATTTTTAAGGAATTTTGGATTAACACAAACCGTACTTTGGAGGTATTAGACGTTCATATACTAAATTATACGAGTTGACTCGATCATGTATCGTACTTTGGGGGTGTATTTTTTCCTAAATCATCACCAATTTAGAGGGTCACAACTTGATTATTTTATGACGTGTTAAACCGAGAAAAGTATAACGATAACCGATTTAGTGAGGGGTATGACAATAATTTCCCTTTTCTCGACTTGACATCTCATAAAACAATCGAGTTGTCACCCCTTAAATTAGTGGTTGTTTAGAGGGGAAAAACAATATCTCAATGTATGATGTATGATCAGTCAATTTTATAATTTGATATATAAATGTTAAATACCCCAAAAATGGTTTATTTTAATCCAAAAACCCCTATTTTTAAGACATTGATAGAAAAGATGAGATATTTTAACATTTATTTTGTTATTTTTAACATACCAGACATTTTCATAACAAATGTAAAACATTCATTAAAATTTCTTTATTTTCCTTTAGAAAATTTTAACCTTTAACTTACAAATTAAAAAAATTCCGTGCAAATAGAGAAACAGCACATGAGGTACAAATCCGCAAAGCATCTCAGGGAGCGAAAGCAACCGTGAGATCGAACCAATCGACGGTCCCAAGTGAAGAAAAAGCTACGACACGGATCGAGAACGCCAACCATCCGATCAAAAATATCTAACGGTTGAAACGAATTAAAAAAGAGCGCTCAAAATCGAAAATTTCAAAAACCTTCCCTGCCATCTCCTATATAAACCCATTTCCCTCCCCCGAATCTCCCACCACACTCCTGCCCAGAAGAACCGAGAAAGAAGGTGAATCAGAGATCATACGAGCAGAGAGAAAATGTCAGGAAGAGGAAAGGGAGGGAAGGGGCTGGGGAAGGGAGGAGCCAAGAGGCATAGGAAAGTGCTGAGAGATAACATTCAGGGAATCACAAAGCCTGCCATTCGTCGATTGGCTCGTCGTGGAGGAGTGAAGCGGATCAGTGGACTCATCTACGAAGAAACTCGTGGAGTCCTCAAGATCTTTCTGGAAAACGTTATTCGCGACGCTGTCACCTACACCGAACACGCTCGCCGGAAAACCGTCACTGCCATGGATGTCGTCTACGCTCTTAAGCGCCAAGGTCGCACTCTGTACGGATTCGGTGGTTAGGTTTTTCTTCAGTATTAGTTTAATTTCTTCCAATTGATGATCTGAGTTATGGTTTAGTTGTTTGGAGATGAATATCGGTTTGATCTGTCGATGTAATTGTGAAAATTTAATGGTTGAATGAAATTACACCAAGCGTTTCGTTTGTCTCATGGAATTAATAGCTGTTCGTTTTAATTCATTTTAAGATTTAAGATTTATATGAGATTTTGAAGCTAATTTTTTCAATTCGAAAATGTTCTTAGGGTTCCCTAAAACAAAATTTGGATTTTGGAGGCCTCATTGTACTCGTGAATCCAGCTTCATAAAATTGACTGCCTTCTTGAGACCAAATTTATGGATTAAAAAAATCAAGAGCTTCGGTCCAATTGCACTAGAAACAAGAAATCAGGACAAATTTGCAAGGACATGGACATGTCAAGCAAATACACGCCATTCATTTGGAAAATCCTTGGAAGCATTTCCCAACCATAGCTTTGAGTCCAACAGATGATGCTTAATTTGCACCAATCCAACCTCTTATGAATTTGAACTCGTACTGATACCGAGAAGAATTCTCTTTTGTTTTTCAGGGGCGGGGGTGGGGGTAGTAGGGATGTGATGTCCAAAAAATTTAACTGAAGATGTTGAATTTACAATTACTAGGAGAACAAAAATCAGCCAAATACCTGAAAACAAAGAGAATAACACATCAGTGCCCCGCTCGCCTCTATTACAAAGCAAACTATATACAGCCTGCTGCCCTAATAAATAAGCAACCCAAACCTGATATGCTCTCTGCCCAATCTACAACTTCACTGGACTTTCCCAGCTTCCTAAATTACAACTACAAGAATTGGGGGTTTCTTACAAACCTACTAACCAAACTATCTACACTTCAAAAACCATCTCGTTCTCCCGAGCTCTCACACGAGCTCCCTACATGCCCTGATATGTCTTGAACCAACAGCCTGATCATATTGCTTCCCGACATCTTTGACACATCATCTAGGCACTCTTGCAGATCGGAATCACAAGCTATCAACACCCACTCGTGATCATCGTCTAGATACTTTATCTCAAACGTGCCCACTTCTAGTTTAAACCTCTTTGCCACCTCCTCTTTCAACTCGACTATGTTGGAGGTCAGAGAGAACCTAAACCTGATAATGTCTTCTTTAAATGTGGCCTTTATGGTCACAGTCTTGGCATCTTGCCGGGCTGCAAATCTAGACGCCATGCCAGTAGCACTCATGGATATTCTAGGAGATGGGTTAAGGCAAGGCACGTTTGTCCACCCAGGTTCATCTACGGTTGCCTCGGCTGCTAAAGGACACAGATTTCTTAAGTCTTTTGAGCTCCCAGCATCCTCAACAAGCATGCCCCGAAGGTTTCTCGAGGATGTGCCCCAAGGAAAGCATCCGGTACTGAGTACCCAGATGATAAATGCCGTTCTCCATTTTGATGAAACAATAAACCATTTGAGTTACCTGTGGGTTCTTGAATGTTGGGGATAAATTGCCCATTCGGTGGGTTGCTTTCAGCTCCTGGACTCCCATAACAAGATCCGTGAGAAGTTGATGTTCCAGTACTCACTTCCCTGGAGCCACTGCCAGCTTTACACACAAAGCCATTTTGCTCGTGAATCCTCTCTTCGTGACTTGATGCCCCACCACTGACTTGTCCGTTGGCTTTTGGTTTAGCAAAGGGCAGTTCGCTGGCTTCGTCTGGCAGATAAGTAGGATTAGAGGGTGGTGACTGCTCCTGACATGTCCCATTCAAGCCAGCAGGCCAAGAAACAGACCCAACAGCAACCGGGATAGTTGGGGGAGCCAAGGAAGTCAAAGTGAATGCTCCATCAGCACCTTGGACTGATTCTATCACGCGCTTGAGCTTTGTAAGTGAGCGATTCACCTTATTGATCTTGCGAGATGGCCAGCGTGATATACCGTGTTGCCTACAGATGCGTTTCATTGTTGTTGGACATACTGTTAAACACCATTAGTGCACTCTCATTAGAGGCTATCAGTTATAACCAACAATGAGAAACCCTAAAGAGAATTTCTCGCACTGAAATGGAAGATAGCAAATATAAATATTTAAAGATATACCTCCAAGGGCTTTTGCGGCATCTTTAAGACTTCCAGCAAAATATTGTTGGAGAACCTCCAAGCTGATTTGCTTTTCAGCTTTCCCCTTTTTCTCTCTGAGGTCTTCTTTATCTCCTTATGCTCTACAGGAGACATTGAATTTTGGCTTCCCGAGCTCCGAAAAGAGTCTTTCCATTATCTGTTTCCACCAGTAACTGCGGCTGGGAGCTTGTCCGAGGTAACACACCATTTGTGGCATCTGCCACAGGTAGAGGTTTAGTCGACAAATTAGATTCAACTCGTAAATCCTGATTCTCATCCATAGACACTTCAACAATTTCCATATGCTTTCTTTCCTCCTCCAGTGTTCTCCCAGAAGCAACCACAAGACTCTGGAGATCCGGTTTCATTGTCATCAATATCAAATCCAGCAACTTAAGTTGTTCTGTACTGTCTGTTATGCTGGGAGGCAAAAAGAACTCAAGAACATAATCATCATCCCCTGTGTGTTTGCTCCTTAAACAGATTGCGAAGCTGCTGGTCAACTTAAACATACGAGCATAATGCACCAATGGGTATTCAAGTTTACGGAATAGAGAAATATCTCTACAAAAGCACAGGCCATGGGAGGAAAATGCCCTCCCGACAACACCCTGCCCTTTCTGAAGGTGATGCTCAGCACAGGCATCTCTGAAGCCCCACATATGAGCATCTACAACGTACAATGCTACATCAGTGGTGGACATGCACACTTGCCCCATGCAGCTTCCATCAAAGCTCGAACAGCTTTTCTTCAGACCACCACCATAGGCAAGAACACTTCGATGCATACACGGTATCCACGTTTGAGCCAGAGGTAACTTATGAGTTTCACATACCTCTGTTAGTATTTCCAATATTTCAGCAAGTGCATTTTGACGACCTTCATTGCAGATCTAGATGAAAGGCAACACCTTGTTAGTTGCTATACAGACCAAACAGCGGTAGGCCAAGCGAATTCTAGGATAACTTACTTGGATGTTTGGATGATCCAATATTTCTGAACTCTTGAGATTTACAGCCTGCAAGAGAGTCAAAGTCAGACAGTTGAGGTATTCCTCCAACGTTTGAAAGAAGGAAAGGAGGCCACATAGATACCATAAGCACAAAATACATTTGTCGGGCAGCACGTTACATGGATTTACAAATGCCATGCCATATTACTACCTCCATTTCATTATCACATATCCTTTTTTGTTCTAGTTTTGGAATAGATTGTCAGAAAGAAGCTATGCTAGATTGAAGGCTTCCAAAGTTTCTTTATCAAGTAAATACTTAAAACACCATACAACTTCCAGTGTGAGTCCCACCAATGAGGTCAAGATGCGAGGAGCTTAAGCTTTACAAGTCTAGAACAAAAGGGTGGTTGTTTCCTGAATTGATAGGGAAAAGAAATGTGCGACTATACTACCCAAACACATAGTTCTGAATTACGAGGATCCCTCTAGCCCTTATTTTTGAGCTCTTGTTTGGATATATGTCAACACACATTGATGGATCCCTAATATCCATACTCCTCTGGGAACCGTGGTGGGAGGAGGGGGGAGAAAACTCTCATGGTAGTTGTTACAGCTCTAAGAGGAGAAAACTGACAGCCACTATAATGTGTTTCCCATAACAAAGAGGCATTCAAAAGGAATAATAGGATCTAAACTGCCAACCATTATAACATAATCTGTTCCTTGAGCGATTGGTGCTTTTTGGGGTGGGAGGGGGGAGTGTTAACGAGAGTTCATAAAGGACAATAAAATTTCGTCTCTATAAAGCAAGATAAACCAACCTCAAGAGCTTTGCAAACTTTATCAACTTCAGGAGCATAGTTAATCTTCTCAGAAGTCATTACGAGCTCAAGCACGCCAATACAGGACTGGCCTGAAGGTTCAAACACAGGTAAAGCCAGGGTCCCTCTGACATTAAAAAGCTTCGCGTGAATAACTCTTGGATATTCTGTGCTCGAGTAATACTGCACATTAGGTGTCCATTCTGGCAATTTTTGTCTAAATACACGGCCAGGCAGGCCAAGGGTTCCATTGATCTCCCCATCTACGGCAAACATGTACATCAGAGAGACAGTCCTATACTGATGCAGCCCATTGCTGTGCGGGTCTAGAACAAAGGGTTGGCCTGAAGTTGTGAGTACATAACCATTCCCACTTTTCACAGGTGCCCAAACCTGAGCCAATATCTGATTCTGTTCAGTGGATTCTTTGAAATACCTAAGTGCCTGAGTCATCCTCTCCTTGATTATAAACGATACATCCAAGTTCTCTAGTGGGGTGAATCCCGAAAACGGACTTGGAACCTTCTTCTTATCATCATCTTCCTTTTCTTGCCTTATGTTCTGACCTGTTGGTTCCGGGTTACCTGTAATCAACAACATTTTATGTCACAGAGATTCCAAAATCAAGATTCTACTTTCAACTAATACAACCATACATACAGCTTAATTAGTTTCAAGTCTTGAGGTGATAGCATAGATCATAACTACAAAGTTCAATCTGACACCCAATGCTGTCCAACTTTCAATTTACATTCAAGAAAAAACAACCAAAACAGCCCATGATAAGATGAGCTCTTCAGAAAAAAATGTCAACTTTGAGATTCCAAGTGTGTGAGGCACAGAGCTCCCTCCCAGAAAAAGCAAGGATTTAAACTCTTCCCTGAAGTCAAAGGCCTAACCCACATAGGCTTATCCACTGTACATGAGTAGTTAACCTTTATTTTCTCCCTCTTTTTTTCTCTCTTTTGGTCTTTCATAAGCTAAATTTAGCAGATAATACCATACCAGCCAAAAAAGATGAAAAAGAACCAAGTATTCTCTCAGCTAATGAATACAAAGAGATTTTTTTTTTTGGTTGAAGCCAAACCAAACAGTTCCATTTTCCCCTATCCCCTTATCCAAACAACACAATAACCAAAACCCACAAAAATTTCCAAAAATAAATCAACCCCTTGAAAGAAATCTCACATTACAACTCCAAACATCTGGGAATCACATTAAATTTAATCAAGCAGGTCCAGAAAACATGAGCAATCAAATTTGAGAAAAAAGAGCAGAGGAGGCCATTTGAATGGGAATCATACAGGGAGAAATGCGGGAAAAATCAGCAGAAATCCTGATGTTCCGGTCGTCGGCGTCGGCGAATGCCCAGAGGGGAGAGAAAGGCTGGTCGGCGGCGGAGATGAGAACTGGGGAGGTGGGGATCTGATCGAACGTCCAGGATGGGTCCAGATCCGCAAAATCAAGGTCCATGAAAGCCGAGGAACAAGAAGGTTCTAGATGTATCTGAGAAATGAATGGAGGTAGTAGTAGTTGTTGTTCCCGGGTCCTTGGAGGGAGAAGAAGAGGCTTTGTTGCTCTCTGATTCTCTTCTTCTTCGGACATAATAAGCTGGGCAAGCTCCTTCTCTCTCTATCTATCTCTCTATCTCCTCTCTCCCCTTCTGGGTGCTGAATGAAGAGGAGAGAGAAAGAGACAGAGAGAGGAGGAATTTGATAAAACTGGGAAAGAGTGAAAAGGAGATCAGGGAGGAGGAGGAGGAGGAGGAGGGGGTAATTTTTTAATGGTTTTTCAAGTGGGAAATCAATTAAAAATTATAATTTTGGGGAAGAAGGGTGATTCCATGGGGGAATCGCCCCCACTATTGAGCATTAGCTGTGGCTAGTTGTGGGGTGAGACTAGAGAGAGAGAGAGAGTGAGAGAGCAAAAAAACAAAAAAAAAAGGAAAAAGAGGGATAAAATAAAATAGACTCCATACCATACGTTTCAATCTTTAAATGGGTTTTGGCAGCAGTTGCTGTGATTCCCAGAATCTACAGCTAATGCTCTTGCACCAATCCAACACTTACTGCTCCTCTCTCTCTCTCTCTCTTCTTCTTCTTCTTCTTCTTCTTCTTCTTCTTCTTCTTCTTCAAATTCTACCTTTCCCATTTTCCTCCATGACTTCTCTCTCTCCCTCTATCTCTCATCAAGCAAGAATCCCTTCTCTTTTTCTTCCTGTGTTAGGCTAACTACTCGGAAGTTGGAATGTAAGTTCATATTAAGGTAGTAGGCTCCATTCCTCCCTTTACAAATGTGAGTGGATATACCAATAACAGCTGATTAAAACTGAAGTCTTTATTTCGTTAGAAATAATTATACAGTATATTTAAAATTATATATATTTTACGTAAAAATTTCATACATAATACAAATGTATTATCACATATGAATAATATACTTCTTTTTTTTGGGGTAAGAAATTAATGATCATTGACAGAGTAACTTGCTAATAAATTTGATGATTAATCAAAACTAACTTAATATTGTGTCGTTCATAGCTTGAAGGCCAAAAAAAAAAAAAAAATCTAAATATGTCACTTTTTACCTCCTTTAGCCTTAAGCATTCTCCATTTAAAAAATGAAAAGTTAAAAAATCATTAACCTCTCATGTGAAGTGTACCTTTGGTTAGTGTATGTGTATGGGTTGTTGGTAGGGTTTTGATAGTATGCGTAATATTATTTTAAATTGGTATTTCTCTTTTCTTTTGAATAATAGTTCATATCTAAATTCTAATAACATCAAAGACGATTCAAATTGGAATCCGAAATTAAATTCCTCGATGAGACATCTATTGCTGTATTTTCTTAACTTAATTTAAAAAGCCGACACAAAAAAATCACATACGAAGCATTTACGAAGTATTTACTTATCAATTATGCAACCTACATATAAAATTTGTAAAAGTAGTATAACAATTTTCTCTAAGTACATGCTATATTCATTATAGAAAATAAAATAATAAATCAATATATTTAATTAGTAAACTACTAGTAATTTGATACTTTCCATAAGGATGTAATAGTATATTCATCTCTATGACTTTCTAGTACATCCATTAACAATAAAATTACAATAAATAAATAAATTAAGCACTATCAAATAATTATTGCTTACAAGGCCAAAGCTACTTTAATTGTCTTTATATGATAATTTAATCTGGATTAATTAGATTAGATCAAGATGCTTCCCTCCATTATTAATCTAAATCAAATCCATGTTTGTCGAACCAAGTGAAATGACCGTTTTGCCCTCGTAAAATATTTGATTCCAAAAAGCAAGCTAGCTTTCCTCCTCCCCAATCGAATATTTGGAATAGCAAAATGTGGAGCCAACAACAAAATAGTAAGGACCAAAAATTATATTATTTATTTATTATTTTGGATGGTATCTTTTTAGAAGGATTTTTTTCTTGGATTTAATGGGGCCATGGCCATCCTCATAGTGACAACATTTTCTTTTAATTAACTGGATTTGGAAAAATACACCTCACCTTACGTCTACCTCCACTCCTCAATTTATGGTAAACCTAATAATATAATAGTGTTTATGTAATAATTGGTCCGAAAACATTTTAAATATCAATTAACTCGATCAGTAAAGTCTATTTAAGGATGAATGTACATATAAGCGAACGTTTTAAAGTGTAATTTTATTATAATTGATAGAAATTTTCATGGGGTAGAAAACAAAAAAAAATAATAATAGCACGTTATGAAATATCAAATATATCATTAGTTGTCCACAATTTCTACTATAAAGACTTTACGTAATAATTGTCAATATTTAGCAAAATAAATCCAGGCGTTAAGGTCGATATGATGTAGGTGTATTTTGAACTCATATTTTTATGTAACCTTCTACGAATTTATTAATTTAGTTTATTAACATTTGATTATTATTTTTTTCTTTATGGAAGTATTAGTTGTTTGATACTTGTATTATATGATTCGGTTATGTATATAACTTATTCTATATGAAAAATATTAATGGTTTACGACATATGTAATAAAAGAAAGAATTTTTTTTAGAAAAGGGATAAATAATTTTTAAATGCTAAATATGATAAAATAGCTTATTTGGAGCACAAAGCATAAGTAAAACTCAATTTTTATCCTCTTGTATACATAATTCTATATCCTTGAGCACAAGTAAATATTTTTCCTAATAATTATATGTCATATAGAGATCTTAATGATTATCGATGAATCTAAATATAAAAATCGACTGCCTTTGTAAATTATATCAATAAGTTATAAATGATTTACTATTCTCGTCTAGTAATTGAATTGAGATTCTAAATACATATTATATTATAATTGTATTATACGGTATTTTACGATTAAATAGAAAGGAAGTCTTTTTTATATTTATTTCATTTTGAAATTTCTAACTAATGGAGGAGTTGGAGGGCATATTTTCTTTCTACTCTAAATTAGATGATGATATGACAAATGATTTAAATTCCACATATCAACATGAAAATAAGTGGAGTGGGCCAAGGCACCTCTAAAACTAAGCTGTGTTTGCCAAATGTCATTTTTGGTCCAACTCCCCCTTCACAATTCCAAAACCATTAGTGTCCTACCTTAACATTAATTATTATTAATTAATCTCATCACCTTCATTTAATATCATTAATCATTCCAAATCAAGTCAAATTTGTACTCAAACAATATGATTAATTAGTTGGCTGCTAGCTTACACATGTCTTCCTTCAATTAATACCCTTTTAATCACTCCCTCTATTTTACAATACTCATCGTTTTCGGATTGTGAGAGAATATAAAAAAGCACAAAATTCATTATAAAAATTATGTTAAAAGACCAAGTTGTCATAAGGTTTCATTAGAAATGAAAAAGTTTAATGAAAAAAAAGAGAAAAAAAAGCAATCGGTAAGAACAAAGCTGATAAAATAGTCATTAATATATCATCGAAATTATAAAATAACAGATATTATAAAAAAGTTAGTTAAAGAAACGACATGTATGGTAAAGCAGAGAGAGTATTACGATTATAATTTTGATTGATTCTGTGTGTTTTTTTTTTTTGTGTGCAGTTGATTATTGATGAAAGGATGTTGACAAGTTGATGAAATAATACATTATACAAAAAATCATTGTTGAATTTACCAAATAATTGGTTCTGATCTCCGTTATCCATGATGTACTTGATTGATCTGATCTGTACGTTTATTAGATTTTTTTAAAAAAAAAATTATGACATTTATTAATTGACATTCTGAAATCTTCACTATATTTAATAGTCTTGATCATATGATTTGCTCCTTCCAATGGACATATGAACATGAAATTCTATCTTCCATCACAAAGTCAACATCAAATTTTCTCTAATTTATATGCTCACACTCTTAGTTGTTTGATTCAAGGTTTTTGAATTCAGGTATTATGAATTATATCATGAATTCTCATACTTAATAATTTTTGGTTAGCATTTTTTGACCTAAAATCACATTTCAAAAGGAATGACAAACTCATACTTCTTGTTATCTTCGAAGGTTCAACCGTGTTCTTATTCATCACACGTACAAGGAAGGGAATCACACTACAGATTGAGTGTGATCAAATTTGGTCTCTATATTTCTTCTTTTTAGATTGATTTTTTATCTCTTCCTCTTCCTTTCTCTCCTTGCGAGAAGGACTACCTTTTATTTGTCGTACTTATCCTTTCAAAAAAAAAAAAAAAAACTCTCGTCGATGGGATATTTATATTCTATTACCTTTCTCCTCCCTTACATTTAGGTACCGATGCTTTTTGCTTCTTTTGAATTCATTTCATTCCTATTCCTCTAGATTTCATTCCTAAGGTCATTCCGTTCCAACAAAATTGAACCAAACGTCCCCTAGTTCGGTTATTGGCATCGTTGCTCATGCTTTAGCCCGCTTCCAACCCTTTTGTTTTCAAGAAAGGATATGGTTGGGGGAGGTGTCGGATTCTATCCACGATTAGGCGAGTAGGAAGTTGTGTAACTTTATTAAAAATTAGTTAATGTAATCTCCCCTCCCCATTGGATTTTAAAAAAATACTATTATATAATTGGTGTGATATTGATGCAAGAGCTTTAATGGATTAAGTCTAATTAGGGTAGTCACTAACTAAGGAGGGAATAACTGATTATTTTTTGTGAATGTCAATGAAACTTGAGGTAGCTCCATCCATCTAATCATCATTTCAACATTTTTTCCCCTTCCAATTTTTATGAATTGGATCCCCCTTTCATAGAACTTTCTCAATGCTTCTTCAAAAAGGAAGTATAATAAAAGAGAAGGGAGGGATTTATATATTTTAAAGTCTATAAATCAAAATCTTGTTAAAATTTTTAAATTTTCGGACAAAAACATCATATACCATTAGGTTTCGAAATCCTAGTAGGTATTGACACGCACATAACAAGGATATTACTTGTTCACCAATATCACCAGAGTTAGAACCCCTAATAACGTTCGGTATCCTTATTTAAAAAATTGAGGAAGCTGCTAACAAACTTTTTTTGCCCTATTTATTCTTTCCCGTAAATTTTAGATAACATCACTAAACTATTCTTAGATAAAGGTATAATGAGGTGATCCGATCTGTCTTAATTATTAAAAAAATAATACATGTGAAGGATTCATGGGAGCATCTCATTAATTGCTATAATTAGAGTAAAGACCTTCTCCAGTTGAGTGCATGCTGAGCACAAACAACAACATTCACTGGGAAGAACCATCTGCACTGCATATCATTAAAATTATTTAATACAAAATTAAAGATTAAAGTCATTCAGCCTTTTTTTTAAAAAAAAAAATTATTACTACATAAATCTTATGGTGTATATAACTCAATGTCATCTTATGGTTGGCTTTGCATTATTTTTCTCTCCCTCAACTTGGAGTTTTCTGTTATATATGTGGCTCACATTAATTAGACCACTTTCCTTCACATAAAACACATCAATTTTTATTAATTTGTTACTCGTTCTTAACCAAAAGTTTAAACTTTTGGTGAGGTTTTATAAAAAAAAAAAAAAAATTGAAAAAGGGTATAATGTCTTTCGAGCTGCAAGCGTTTCCCAACAAATGCACTTTTGAGTATTCTAACACGTATTCTCCTCCTTATCAAAATAAGATCGCTATAATATCAACCAACACATTGCCAGTATCTCATACGTATTCCACAAACAAATTATACTAACCTAAACACTCAAGTGGTTTCGTTCCGTTCTTTGTAAGTAGTTGTTAGATAGTTATAAAGTTAGTTATAAAAGCATGTAAAACTATAAGTTAAAGGTAAGTCGAACATAGCCTAAGTCATATTATTTCACCATTTTTCATGACAACTAGTAATAGTATATACGGCATGATATGATATCATATATTTAATGTGTTTTTTTTATAAGATAATATCTAAATAATTAATATAAAAGTTAAAACATGCATATAAAATTTTTAAATTTGATTTTGACTCTACATATATTAATGTTTATGGAGTTGTGTAGTGGTAGAAGAAAATTATTAGTATTGTATAGGTTGAGTCAAAGCAATGTGGGTTTCCCATTTGGCTTCGTTCATTGGCAGGAAAAAGACTCGACCACTCAAAAGTGGACCATAACGTAAGCTTGAGAAGTGGGGGTGCTGCTGTCTATGTTTTTTTCTTTTTGTGTCTCCTACCTCTGTTTATTTCTGGGAAATTTGAATCCACGTCATTTGTCAAAGTGGGTGGCTAACTGAGAAAAACCCAAAAAACAAATATTACATTTATACATTTTTGGAAACTAATAATAATAATAATAACAATAATAATAATAATAATAATAATAATAATAATAATAATAATAATAATAATAATGGAAAAAAAAAGAAGTAAAGATCCAGATGCAGCCAAAGGAAAAAAGCATACGATGATATCATTTTGTGATTAAATTTATTTAATACAACACAAGTGTTAATATATTTTAAATGGGGAGAAGAATGTGTTCTAAAAGATGAGTAGTGGGCATTGTTTTAACCTATTGTCAATATACGCAACTTTCTATTCTAAAAATATAGACAACTTAATCGTCAAGATATTTAAGGAAAGGAGGGATTGATAAAGGATAAATAGTAGGGCCTCCCTTGATTTTGATGACTAGCATACAATCCGAGTCTCCGAGATTTGGCTCGGGATCGAGCTTTATGCATCTAAGTTAGAGAGTATAAAAATGTGTATTTGGTTTGTTTTTGGATAAAATTTTAGGAGTTTTGTATTGAATATAATATTTTGAAGATGATTTTTCTTAAAGGAATTGTCTCATTTTTTTAATTTCCATAAAAGGCAAGCCAAAATTCTTAATTTATTTTGAAGGGTTCAGATTGAGCATTTGGTCAAGTCCACTTTAAGATGTTTATTTTGCCTATATATATAACATATAATATATACTCAACTCGGTAAAAATATTTCAAAACACCGATCAAGAATTTTATTTAATTTTCACTAAACCCAATTAGATACATTAACTCGAGGCAACTTTCATCTGTTATCCATCGATGACCAATCCTTCTAATATTACAAATTCTTTTATCTATTTGAGAAGCATATACTTTTAGATGTTACGTCATTACGTTTGATCCACAAAATTCGTCATATGTTTTCTTTCTCCAACTATTTGATATTGGTGAATAATTTACTTTATAAATTTCAATTACATAATTTAAAACCACCGAGGACATAATAACAATAATAATAATAATCACAATCATAGCGATATTTATGTGTCAAAGTCGAGATGAAAGTAACATAACTATTAAACACGTTTGTTTGTTTTAGACACAAGGGATAATTACACAAGTGATATAGTTTTGTGGTCATCTAATGGCAGTAGATATTCCTACAAGTCCTATTTACATGAAAGCATAAATAAAAATTTGAAGAGATGGAATAATAATATAATATATATGTATATATTGGTGGAATAGAGCAGTGGAATAATAATAATATTATTATTATTATTTTTATTATAATAATTATTGGAGGGAAAAAAGAAAGAAAAATAAAGATAATGTCGAAGTCTCCATCAGTGGGATATGAGATCGTTGTCTGGAGAGCAGAGTTTGCAGAAAACCAAATCTACGCAGGATTCCACCCACACACTATGGAATCCATCCCCACCCTTCAATTCAATTCCCTCCCTCATATTCCTCATCCTCTCTCTCTCTCTCTCTCTCTCTCTCTCTCTCCCCATAACTTTGAAGGAGAAGCCATCAACACAACAAGGCAAGGGAGCAAACAGGCCCTACTCACATACAATGTCTTTCCTTGCTCTTATTTTTCTGATAAGTCTATACACATACAGACCTACACTTTTCTTCTGTTTTCATTATTTTCTTTTTACACACATTATTATTATAATTATTATTATTATTATTATTATTATTATTATTAATGGAATATACCAAATTCCGCTTTTTTGTATTGATTATATCGTTTATCATATCATATCAAGATGAGTTGTTCAGCGAAAATTATACTATGACCTCTCAACCATCAAACTTGGTGATTTAGTAGAGTATTATGCACATATAAGAATTTTTTTCAAATGATTTTCTTATTAGGCCCGTGGCTGTTTTTTTTATTTTTTTATTTAAAATAAGCATCATACCTGGTACTTTAACTAGCAAGATATGAAAATTGATTGTTTAGACATAATTAAATATAAGTCTTTAATTAATTAATTCATGATTTATATTCCCTTCATTTCACAGTAGCTATCGTCTTTGGACTATGAGGTCATATCAAAGAAATAAAAAATTTTGTTAAAAGAGTAAGTTGTCCCACAGTTTCATTGGAAATAAGAAAAGTCGATGAAAAAGAAGAGGGAAAAACTATTAACAAGGATAAAAGTGGTAAATTAGTAATTAATATGTCATTGGGTTTGTAAACTAACGAGATATTATTGTAAGACAAAAAAGTTAGTTACAATGACGGATATTGTAAAACAGAGAAGATTACTGACAATTATAAACTTGTCGAACTGATAAACTATTGCATCGGATCGGATTTTTCACTCAACACTTTTTGCATTCATGATTAAACTGGATAGTGATTATAATCATGAGGGAGTTTTAGTTATAATACTCTCATATAATAAAATAAATTAATAAAAAGACGATAAATTTGTGACATTACAAAATTAATTATACATTGATACATAAGTTATTTTTTATAACATCATGTGGAAGAAAGGTATGCTAATTTGACGTATTGTACATATATTATTCTTTCATGACCAATTATGAATTATATTCAACCAAATAAAATTATTTAAAAACACATAAATAGAGAGGAGTAGAAGAAGAACACGGCAAAGTTGTGATTGATTGAATGAATTTTTGCAAATTAACTAATGCGATAAAATAATACTGAAAAAAAAAGTACAATTAGTATGACCATATTTTGTACTTTTTAATTTGAAATTTTCAATTTCCAAAATCGGAAAAAAATATATTATTTTCAATTTAAATCACATATTTAATTAATTAATTTACTACAAGTGATGTTGGCCAATCACCAATAAATCATTATTTTGAAAAATATTAGCAAGTTTCTTTATTAGCCATTTCATTAATTAGTGGTTGATCTCGTCACTAAACAACATCATTTAATTTAATTTTAGCCAAAAAAATTCTGAAAAAATTGTAGTCAACTCTACTAATTAATTTTCCTAGTGGAGGTGATGACGTCGCCAGTTTTCTCCCACTCTGTGGGGATTTTTGTCTCATAGCTAGAAACATTAGCCCCCATTGGCTAAGCCCCTACGTAATTTCATTGCTCTATTTATTATATATATATTTTCTAAAATTATATTAATATTTGGAAAATTATACTCCTCTCCCTTTTCAATCTTTCTGAATATAAGTCAACGATATAAAATTACTGATTGATAGTGTATTTAATGGTCATTTTAAAAAATAAGTTTTCGACTAAAGAGAAAATAAAAATAGGACCGGGTAGGTAATCTATATAATCTTTTTTCAAGTGTAATCTATTTTATAAATAGATACTTGCTCCATAAAATTATATTATAGATCGTTGATGTTCGGAGAAGACACAATAGCAATGAATTAATGCGATTATAATGCCAAAAAGGATTCTACAAATTTAGAGAGCTCGACAATATGTTATTTTGAGATGAAGAATTTATTTTGATATTTTAAATCTATTTTTATTAAAAGAATTTTATTATAGATGATGTCATATACCTTTTCATTAATGAATTGTTCGCATGCATGCATATCTATGTCACATATTAAATCCAATCATATTTGTATTTTTGTTTTGAGTCAAAGATAGTTATATGGTAAATAATTGAATGTACTAAGATTCAAATAACTGAACTAGTAAACTTTTTAAAAATAATAGTACCTATTGTCAATTATATCGAGCCTATTCTATTTAGTTTTAACTTATAACTTTACGATCTTACATGACTTACAACCTTACGAGTTAAACGGAACGGATTTAAATAAATTATATGTCAATTTTTATCTGAGTACATTAAAAATAGTATCAGTCAGTAGCTAGCAGTTTGAATTGTCATCAATTTAATTTCTGTGTAAATTAATGTTGTTAGAGCAGCTACAGCTAGCAAGCTAGTTGGAGACCAAGTACAGAAATTGTTGAATTTTTCATGCTAATTAATTAATTAGAAGAAATTAAAAATATTTAAGTATTTATATATGTATATGTATGACTCAGGGATGCATGAATCTTGCGAATTTGATTGAAAGAAATAAAGATAATATATGATAATCCTAGGAGCTGGGTAAAACCATGGACTAAATCCAAAAATAGAAAAATTAATTAAATTATGGAATTAGTATAATCATCTTATCATACAATTAATTAATTAGTGATCAGTCTCTCTTTGCCTCAAGTATGTGAAGCAACTAATATTTTAACATTCTTTCTTATTTTATGTTTAATGTTAATATAATTAGTGAAATTTCCATTCAAGGAAGGTTTCACCTATTTTTTCCGTTTCAATTTATTTTTCGCTTTAACTAATATTTTTCATAATAGGGGTGTTTGGCAAACAACATTATGCCCCTCTCCCCCTCTCTAAAAGCTCTATTTAGTCTGTTTGATTGGGTTACAAAGTTAATCAAACTGTGTTGGTAAAGAACTTTTTAGAATAACTTTTTTATCCAAAAAGCTATTTTACTGAAAAGCTCTTTGGAATAATTTATTGTAATTAATACTTTAAATTACTATTTTACCTTTCACATTTTAATGAAATTATGTTAATTGTCATTGAAATTACGCTTATGTATAAGATTTTTTTAAATTCATATTTTCACTTTTGGAACAATAGTAGAGGATAATTATAAAGATTTAAGTTAATGTTTTTTTATTTTAATGTTTTCTATATATTAACAAGTAATTTAATCTATCATAATAAATAAGTAATTTTATCACATAAACGTCAAATATATTATTAAAAATAAACTTTAAAAAAGATATATATAATTAAAATTGTGTAGAAGGTATAAATGTGATTTTATATATCACATAATTCTTAATTAATATTGAGAAGAAATATGAATGTGGAACAAAAATAATTATAAATATATAAATCAGTTAATGAAATTAAGCTATGGGCATAAATAGAATTTTACCAAACAACTTTATTAAAAACAACTAATTTTACCAAACACTTTTTCCTCAAACGAGTTAATGCAAACAACTAAGTTAAATAGTTAATACAAACGAGTTAATGACTAACAAGCTGGTTGACAAACATGGTCAATATCTATATAGTAATGACTAATTTATTAATTTTGTTGTTATTAATTATTTTTATTCACTCTATTTTCTTCATTTTTAATGAAATCCTAGTACGTATATTTTGATTAACTTTACCTTGATATTCTCTCAATAACCCCATTCAATAACTAAAATGAAACAACGGGAGTGTATATTAGTTGGTTTAATCATGGAGAGTGTAAGTATTTTTCAAATGTAGGAGATTTATTTTTCCGATGCTCGAGACTAGACTAAAACTCATTTAGACATGACATTTGAATTCAACAGGAGCTCATGAACGTCGAGCTTATGTGATCAGTTGAATCTCGAGTCAAAATTTTCAGGCTTGCCAAGCTCGCAAGTAAAGCCTAATAACTGGTAAATATATTTTGCTCTACTCGATGGACTCAGCCTATGAGGGTGACTAATTCGAAAGGATACAAAGAGAGAGATTAATTGATCAAAATTAACGTGTCAAAATTGGATTGGACTGATTAATTACAATTATTACATTAAGTGCCTTGCCGTGATTGCCAATGTCTGAATTGAGAACCTGAAAGGATCAAAAAAATCCAATTAATCTCTCAAATCATCACCCAACTTTATTCTCAGAATCAAAGTGAATCTCCCTCCATTACCACAAAAAGGGTATCTGAATCTCTAATTAATCTCCTTAATTATCATTATTTATTAGGAATCAAAGACATAATATAGCATTTGGATTTGATTGAGCCAATCTTTAGGGTTTCGAACTGTTCAAAATGTATGTGCATCGATCTCGTTTGACAGCTGATGCCTCGCTATCATGACGTAGTTATAAGAATGGTATGCATATGAGATTCTCTTTTTATACCGCCTTTTTATTTAAGACATGTTATTTTCAACGTAAAGTTAAATTCGTATGTATGATGTTAGAGAGCCTTTACAAAAGTTGGAAGAAACTTAATTAAAGAGTCAGAAGAAGTTCGAAAACTTTACTGCAAAATTGGAAAGACATACAAAAAGGCGTGAAAACTTTAAGTTGGCTATACCCTATCATATATCATATATATCATCATATATATATATTAAAAGTTGGGTAGAAGCTCTATATGAGTGACACATAGGACGCTTATGTGGCAATAGCATTGAATGAAATTGTTTTTAATTTTTTAAAAATTTTTTATAATTATGATAGGAAAAAAATAATTTTTAAAACTAATTTAATTATTACTAGCTAATTTAGTAGGGTTTATATCAATATTAATATTAGATACTTATGTTTCACAACTATTTTTTTCTTATTTTATATTTCACTATAGTAAGTTATTTTATTAGACAATCCAAGAAAAAGTATAACTTAAAATTGTTTTTAATTTTTTTAAAATTTTTATAATTATGCTAGGAAAATATTTTTTTAAAACTAATTTAATTATTACCAGCTAATTTAGTAGGGTTTATATCAATATTAATATTAGATACTTATGCTTCACAACTATTTTTTTCTTATTTTATATTTCACTATATTAAGTTATTTTATTAGACAATCCAAGAAAAAGTATAACTTATTAAATTAATAATTATCAAATTAATCTAATTTCATCAATTTTAAAAAACTGTGAATGACTTATTAAATTAGGATATTGAAAATTTATCACAAAATTGAATACTAATATTATACCTTTTTATAGAAAATATTATTAATAGAAAATGCAGGGGTATACTAATAGAAAATATTTAAAAATGAGTAAAAATTATACCTTTTTATAGTTTTTAAAATGATTATTAATATATGTAATATTATTGAGGAAGGCTAAAAGATGAAAAAAAAAATGAAGCAAGAACATTAACAATTACCAAATTAATTCAATTTTATCAATTCTAAAAAACTGTCAATAATTTATTGAATTAAGATATTGAAAATTTATCTCAAAATTGAATACTAATATTTTTTAAAGGAGAATACTAATATTATTAATATATGTTTATGAAGGAAGGCCACTAGGCATAAGTTACACCAAAATGATAACTGAAAAAATTATATTAGCTTAACTAAATAAAATATAAGTTATAATAGGCTAGCTTTTTACACTTTTTAAAATGATTAATAATATATGTAATATTATTGAGGAAGGCTAAAAGATAAAAAAGACACATGACCGTAAGAACATTAACAATTAGCAAATTAATGATTAATTCAATTTCATCAATTTCAAAAAACTGTCAATTACTTATTAAATTAAGATATTGAAAATTTATCTCAAAATTGAATACTAATATTTTTTAAAAGAAAATACTAATATTATTAATATATGTATTATAAAGGAAGGCCACTAGACATAAGTTACACCAAAATGATAACTGAAACAATTATATTAGCTTAACTAAATAAAATATAAGTTATAATAGGCTAAAATATATTAATTGATTAATTATTATATTATATTAGTTTAATAAAATAAAATATAAGTTATAATAGGCCAAAAGGCATATTAATTGATCAATCCTTCCCCTTCTTCCGCTCCAATTCTATAAATATCGAAACTATTAGAGTAAAATCTCATACAAAACAAACATAAACTATATAGTCGTAAGTTAGATTGCTTACAAAATGAGTTCTAACAAACGTCGTTTGGTTAAAAAGGAGGAATCTTATTCATTTCTTGAACAATTGAGTGTAGAGACGGATAATTGGAATATCAAAGTTAGAATCTCTAGACTTTAGGAAGTCATTGCAACAAATTCAAAAGAACACATTAGTACGAGAGATGGTACTAATTGATGAAAGAGTATGTATTTTATTTTCTTTGCTGTGATTTTTATAAAAAAATTAATTTTATTTTTTCAATTATTTGCTAATATTAGTTTCATTTATAATTTCAGGGCACCTTAATACATGCCACCATCAAAGGTAATTTTGCAAATAGATTTGTCGAAATATTAAAAGAAGGGGGTCTCTATATGTTGAAAATTTTTTCAGTTGTGAAGAATAAAGATCAATGGCGGGTCATAGGTGATAACAAACTTATGATTGAATTTTATTCAACTACCGTTGTGAAAGAGGTCAAAATAGATGATGGTAATATATTAAGGCATAAGTTTGAATTTCTTCCATTTCACAAAGTGGATACAAGGATGGATAATTTTTATATTTTAACAGGTATGTAATCTTATTATTAAATTTATATTATTAAGGATTGTTAATTTATATATTTTTATGATTAAGAATGGATTATCAATTTTGTGCTCTTTTTGCACATGAAATATGGCAAAAGATCTTATTGGGAGGGTTGTCGGTGAGGGCAATGTGCAATCCAGGAGAATTGCTTGGAGAAAAAAGAAATGCTGATACATTAGTGATTGAGTTAGAGGATTTGAGGTAATAATTCTTATCTTACCAATAGCACTCATATCATTTTAATCATTCTGAATATTTCAACAGGAAGGAAAGAATGAAAATTACATTGTGGAATGAAAAGATTGAAGAATACAAAAGGCAAGTTGAATATTTGGATGAAGATATTCGCATAGTGATATTCACATCAACAATTGTGAAAAAATATTTGGGTAAATATTACTACAAATTTATATTAATATAAGAATATTTAACTACTAATAATAAATATTAAATTTTTGCATTGAATATTTATATAGAACGTCCTTCTATATCAACATCACCTTCGACAAAAATACATATCAATCCACACATTGCAGAAAAGGAGGAGTATATGGAGTAGTTAAGGTAGAACTTTATATATGATTTCTAAATCTTAATTTTTAAATTTTTACTTTTTTTTCCTTTACATTATTGATCACAATTTAAAATTTTATATATATAAATTACGGGGACAATCATGTTGATAAAAACATTTCAACTTTGGGAGATGTCTATTATGGAGCGAATCTTATTGAGATGCAAGAGAAATAGAGAAGTATAGTTGACTTATTAGAGTTTGTGACAACCGATTATCAAGGAGTAAGTATTAAATTTTTAATCTCTTCTTAATATGATAATTTACAATAGGCACAATGAAAAACTTTTAAATTGTCAAAATATACAATCTTTTCAAAAAAAATTTAAATTCACTAATATGATAATATGATAATTTTAATTTTAATATGATAATATAATAATTTGTAAAACAGATGTAGGCACAATGAATAATTTTAAGTTTAATTTTCATATGATAATTTGCTTTTTAATAACCATATTCCTTATCAGATTATTATACAAATTAAAAAATTTCATTATTAACCAAAAATTAAAATTGCATTATATTAAAGTCAAAATTTATATTATGGGCATTAACAAAGAAGAGATCATGAAAAATGATTTACGGTTAAAAAGGTAGAACACGTCACCAATGAAACATATGGAGCTATTAAACTATTAGCTAACATTTTAAATTACTTCACTAATATGATAATATGATAATTTTAATTTTAAAATATCAAGATGTATAATTTTTAAAAACTTAATTTAAATTCGATAATATGATAATATGATAATTTAAATTTTAATATTATAATATGATAATTTGCAAAACAAATGTAGGCACAACGAATAAAACTTATTTGTTTCTTTAGCTTCCATAACTACTTTAATAAAGTTAAGAGTATGAAAAACCTTTGCACTCCAAGACAAAGTATAATATATGAATTTCAAAATTACGATTTTAGTTCATATTATCTTTCTTTGAAATTAATTATTTTGGTGAATATTGTATGGATAATTCATTATATTCATATTGGTCATTTCAGTAAATTGTCAATTTTGTTATTTAAAAATTTCAGGTTAAAGAAAACAAAATTACAAACTAGGATATTCCAATCTTCTTATTTCAATTTGTCAAGAAGGAAAAATAAAAAACAAACTTCAAAAATTAATCCACACCCTAAAAAACGTAAGAGAGAAAGATGATTAAAAATTAAAGCTTTTTACACTTTTTAAAATGATTAATAATATATGTAATATTATTGAGGAAGGCTAAAAGATAAAAAAGACACATAACGTAAGAACATTAACAATTACCAAATTAATTCAATTTCATCAATTCCAAAAAGCTGTCAATTACTTATTAAATTAGGATATTGAAAATTTATTTCAAAATTGAATACTAATATTTTTTAAAGGACAATACTAATTTAAATAACTTAATATGATAATTTAATAACCACATTCCTTTCTCTATCTTCAATTGTTTTACGACACACAAAGAAATAGTAAGCAATTAAACAAAATCAATTAAACATGTCATGAGCTTTAAAAAATTAATATATACAAGCACGAATATTGACGGGAAATAATGTTGGCACGAAGGTGACAACTCCAACAATCGTTCTGCACTCTTCCGAGACAAAATGGCCATTTGTTCTAAAAAGAAGACAATTTTCAATTCGTGTATCGCTATGCGATGACAATCAACAAAAGTCAAGGCCAATCACTTAAATATGTTGGAGTGTACTTGCCTAAGCCAATATTCAGCCATGGCCAACTATATGTTGCAGCTTCAAGGGTCACTTCACCGGAAGGCTTGAAAATTTTAATCAAACATGACGATGAAACATATAAAGGGTATACAAAAAACATCGTTTACAAAGAGGTCTTCAACAATTTATCAATGGTATGTATGTTCTTTAAAAAATTATAAATAGAAATAACATTCTTATAATTAAACAACAATTCATTACAATAATATCCACAAATACTACGAGTAATAAAACAAAATAATTATAAGACAACGTTAATGATATATATATTTTTTTATTTTACAGGTGGATGAAGTACACAATAAAAATCAAGACATATGAAGTACAATATGAATCACATATTGATCTATGATTAATATTATGATGTATTATTTACAAATAATAAATATGATATTCTATAATACATATTTCTTCTACTCTTTGTTAATTAAGTCAACGTGTAATACATGTATAGTTACTAAAGATAACTTTATATATAAAAAGGACTTAACAAATCTGCAGACCAAAAAACAAAAAGGAGAAAAACAAAAAAAACAAAACTATGCAAAACACATGTATACAACATCAAAAATAAGATTCAAAAAATGACCATCACCTGTAAATTAAAAACTACCGTGCAACGCACGAGCTAAAAACTAGTGTATATAGAGAACATAATGGACTATCAACATGTGAAGGGGAGCAGACAGAAATAGACACTTAGTTCATTATGATCTAATTGGTTTCCCATAAATTCCCTTAAACATGGAAACGTTATGTCGTATGGGATTGAATCTATATTACCAAGGTCGAAAACTTGAGAGATTTAGTAAGTTGTTTTACCATACGGATAAAGTTAATTTGATTCCTTTACGTATTACCTTAGTTGTTGTAACTACCAAATCAACAGAGTTAGACACAAAACTTTTTAAAAAGTTTACCAATCCTTATTAATTTCCTCCATTATTCTTGCTAACATGTATCCCAACAAGACAGATAAATCTTTTGTATTTGCTTCCTACGAGTAGTTTTCAATCATCACAAAAAGACAATCATTTAAAAGAAACAAATTCACAACAAAGAATACATATAGATTATATATTTCTCTTCTACAAACAAAGATATTAATTACGAGACACTTCATTTTATATACACTTTTAAGTAAGTACGACGGTACGAATGTACAACACCTAATGGGGAGTGAAGGGCCAAGGAGACTTGGAAGAACTTTGGAAGTGCAAATAGCCAAATATGCCATGAATGTGGGCAATTAGTTGGGGGTGTTAGCAACTGTGGAGCAAGACAACAACATATAAAGTAAAGTATGTATGATTAAGAGGGCAAACGTAAAGCATTATATTCCAAATCTAATTTAATTTTGTGATTAAAACTAACTAATTGTCAATTAATCTCCACCAATCAATTGCAACTAATGGCATCGTCATCTTCAATTCATTCAACTGCCTCCACCAACCTCCATTTTCCCCCTAAAATCCCCCATTAATGAATAATCCATCTCATAATTAATCAATCCTAGGAATGCATTTTCGTACTTAAATTAACTTTTGAATAATTAAATCATAATTAATTTGGAGCCACTTGTACAAGAACCATTTCTTGAAAAAATTTAATAATTTGTTTTAAGAGTTTAAAAAAAAAACCAATTAATGGATTTTCAGAAAAGGGCAAAAAACACACATCAGCTACACCACCTTTTGTGTGTAGTCCAAGTGAGTTGATTAATTAAATCTTAGTAATTGATTTTTAAAGTTAATTAAACACATATTTAGAGCTTTGATTAGGGTTTAGGGTAGGCTTTAATTTCTTCTACTTGCTAATGGGAAAGCTAGCAGCAGTCATGCACCAACTCCATTATGTATGCAACTTGACATTATGGCTTGTGTTGTGTTGGTTGCAAATGATGCAAACTCCATTACCAAGTTGCGAAAATGAAAGAGATACACATGCATTATTCTACTTCTCTCGACATTCCTTGATTTAAACATCGAGTCAAGTCCACCAGGGTAAGTTATCGAGTGAAACCACATGGAACTGAGTACATATATATAGGGAAGAGAGGAAGCAAGTCAAGCTCGCAAGAACCCACGGTCGAGGCCTGCTCGATTCCTCTCACACATTCGCATGTAAACTAGGAAAACGTAAATGATATGAATTAAACCGACGCATCCAAAGGCAGGAACCCTTGTTCAAAAGAGTAAGAGAGAAAATAAGAACGGGGATATTAATTAAACGATGAATGGTAAAAGGGCGGTTATGAAAGCTAAGTTTGCAAGTAGTGTGAGCAAATCTTGTTCAAAGGTGGGGATATTAAGTAAAGCAAAAAATGGGAAGTTTCGTTGGAGGCTTCCGATGACGGAAGCTTTTTGGATGTTTAATTTCGTCACTCATCGAATCACATAAAGGGGAGGTGCTCCTGCTGCTGCTGGTCAACCTCCAAAGATTCAGTTAATCTCCCAATTAATTAAAAAATAATAAAAAGTTATAGATTCATTAGCAAAAAGAATCCTCTCTGATGGGCCAAATTAATGTTAAAATCGATTATTAATTACTATTGCGGAATAAAGAATTCTTCAACGGGTTCTGCCTCAATGAATGGGCCTAAGACTTTATGATGCATAGCCACCAATCTCCCAAACAAAACCCCTCTCCATTGTTTTGCAACGGGATATTCAGATGTTTCGTTAATTCAACATAAGGAAGCTAGCTCGTGAGGACCCGTGAGCTAGCTCAACGGAGAACTCGCGAGCTCGTTATACAAATAAGCTGAGCCGAGCATGAGGAAGCTCGGCTCACTAGACTCATGAGGCTCTTAAAGAGGAGGGGATAATATATATTAGGCTCGACTCTATGATACACTTTCAAAAATTGAATTATATATTTGATTAATAAAATTAAGAACATATTTCATCAGTCACTCACTATACTCGTTGCGGTTATAAAGTATCTTATTTTTCATTATTATCATTCTCTAATCCTAGTTACTTTTCAATTTTGTATCATTATTGGTTACAATACATTTTTTTCTTCAATGCCAAAGATTTGAGTTCAATTTTGATTGTTTTGATTCGTAACAATATCTAGTGAGGACACGCGAATTATAGGCTCAAGAAAGCTTGTGAGGCCCGTGCGCTTAAGCGAACCGAGCTTGAACCAAATTTTCAAGCTCGGCAATCTAGTGAGCCGAGCCGAGCTCGTAAAAAGTCCATAGGCCAAGCCACGAACATGCAAAGCTCGGATTCGGCTCAACTTGGCTTGTTTCTACCCCTATTTAACTATTGTAGCATAATTTTTCATGCCCTTATACTGGCCGTTGGGAAGAGGATATGGATGGCGCTCCATCTAGGATAAGGGCAAGGCTAATCCTTGCGAGAAACAACTTTTCGAGGCAACGTGAAAAGTTACCCTTTTAGTGAGATACATGGCGTTTTCCCTTTAGATTTTGCCAATAGAAACAACTAGTTAACACCCATACAAACAAACTCCATTTTATAAAGCATAATGAAGAGGAATGGTGAAGAGCGAAGCCATGATTGCAATGTATGGGAAAAGAATGAATTCCGAGAAGAGATCGAGCATAAGGGCAAGATTCGAGTCTTCCAATGTCAACACTAACATCCAACTACAAATCATAAGATTCCTAAAACATCTATGAATCCAGGGCACCTTTTCACTGCCCAGTTTTTCATGTTTGGGGGGATTTAGGGGTTGATGTTATATAATCCCAGTAGAGTTTCCTCACCAGAGAAGCATCTTTGTGTGAACAACACTATCATACAATCCGCTCAAGTTCACTCGCATAGAAGATTGTTTGGTTGATGAGTTGACGAGACGGGATTTCCTCCGAATCTTTTGCATTTGGGAAAAACACAATTCCATTGCTGATCTGCCACTTAGGACGTTCCTGTAATACGGTTCATTTTTGGAGAGTCAGGCAACAGCCAGAACTCCGGATGTTCGTCAAGCACATTCTAACACCTTAAATTCTAAAAACCAGGACACACCACAAAACGCTCCCCCCAACCACCAAAAAAACACAAATGTGGGAAAAGAAGACGGGAGGAGGGAGGGTATTTACCTCCCTGATATACTTGAATAAGCCAGTATTGAATGGGAAGAGCAATATCTCTCGTGCGCTGTCGACTGACAGATTATCATATGCTTTTTCACAGGATGCAGATATTTCATCTCTGCAATAAACAAAGGTCAAGCAAGGTTATAAACATTACTAAGAAATTTGAAAGAGAATGAAACGAGTTGAAGTTGGAGGCATGACAGCTTTCCAATAAAATGTACCTCATTCTTTTGGCCAGTGAATTCACGAAGTACCCATAAGTTTCATGAGGCAATGACCGCCTAGAAGTCATAACCCAGGTATAGGCTCCTTCCATGAAGGCTTGTTCCATCTCTATGGCATACTTAATGGAACGATGCTGCAAGGCAGCATGTGAAAGCAACTCCAACTCAGTATGGAATTCTGCTATTCTGTTTTGGACGAGCAGTCTCAAAAGATTGAGACCTAAGATTTGGTACTCTTGTGCAGATCGCGGAATATGAGCCCTGATCAAACAAAAGAAAAATGCCAGTTATGAAAACGTTATATGCAAATTTCCAGTAGGTCTCCAAAGGATATAATTTAGACTTGGGCTAAAACTGATAACACCGGCAACAAACATATGCCATAGAATCTTTATAATTCACAAGATCCACTTATAAAAGCCAAACATCAAACTTTCAGCACTTGATGAGACAAAATATATTGAGGTTTCTACTTTTTTCCAGGGAGTTTTACTTAGTTTCCTAATCAGCAAGTAGTCCCATCTTCAATTATGGGCAAACTTAAGAACATGGAGCAAATTGTAACAAATATTTTGTTTGAAGATCTAAGATGACTTGGATGGAGAAGAGAAAACAGCAACGAAAGAATCTATTCCAATGAGCTGAATTTTCTCCCTTTCCAGATGAGCACTTTCCGCATGACTCCCGTAAGAGTTGATATATACCCGCTTTGTTTTACATTTGGCTTCGGGAATTGGTGATGAGCACTTTCTGCATTACTCATGTAAGAGTTGATATATACCCCTTTTTATACATTTGGCCATGGGAATTGGTGTTTCTTCACTATTCCTAGGGAGGGATTCCTTTGAATAAAGCAAAATTTTCTTTTGATAAGGAATTTAAAAATTCTACCACAAGTATCCTACATGACACACAATAGCCTCCCATCATCCTCTTATATCCCCTACTAGGCCTAGTAACTGCACCAGACTGTGCGTATGAAAGAACATCGTAACACTTGATTTCTCTGGAAATCTATTTTAAATTTTTAAACATATGACTTCCTTAAGCATGTGGAGGGAATTGTCAAAATTGAAACTGAGAAAATCTAAGTGGGATCTTAGTTTCAAAACCTTCATGAAAGCAGAAGGTCCAAACTTCATAACCTTGATTTTATGCATATCATAACCATCATGTTGGGGGCTCCAAAGGCTCTGCCAACCGAATCTCCCTCTAAAGAACTTCAACGTGCATAATGGTTTTTTAAAAAGGCCATTTGTAGATTTTAAGCGTGATTCCAAGTCATCCTACACAGCCATTATGAACCTGTGCAATGTGCTCTGAATGATTTAGAATGGTCACAAAACACGACAATTTGAGAGGTAAATAGGAGCACATAATCATCGTTTGACAAATATCATGATGTTGTCTCCCAAAAACCCAAAGAGAGGAGAAGAAGCCTGTATGGTTCATTCAGGAGGTGCCGAAATGGCCAGACCATTCTACCTCCAAAAGTTCTTAAGAAGGTACTAAATATCTCCTACAGAACTCCAATATGCATTACTGTGTTATCAACACCATCATGCAGATTAGATGCATGATGCTCAAACATCCCTTCATTATGATGGAATACATTATACAATACACATTGTACACTTTGAATAGTCTATATTATAATGGTCTTAACAAACAGTAAAACTGTCCAAAGGGTTTATTACATCACACTGTCACTATTTGGCAATTCCTTAAACGTATTTACCAAAATAGTGAATACCATGTGTAGTAGCCTTGATTTTGGCAGTCCCCAGAGGCTCTGACCACTTTGCCATCTAAATGTCTTAAGAAGCTATAGATATCTCCCTAAATAATTTCAAAGAAGGTGATTGTATTATCAGGACCATCTAGTAAACATAGAAACCAAAATGCCCAAAAATGGGCACTATGTTGTGTATAATACACTCTAAGACCATTCAGAATGGCCCAAACCACCCAAAAAAACTTTTAAAGGTCAGAACAAGGACATATTCATCGACAATTTTTTATATTTTCTGAGACACTCAACAAATTTACTCAAAAACGTTGTATCCTTTCAGAAACTCTGAACATTTCTAAAGATTTTTAATGAGCATAATCGCTTCAATAGCTCCATCTTGTAGATTTTGAAGACCTATTTCAAAATGCCGCAAAAGGGCAATAAGCTCGTAACTAATGCGCTCCAAACAAATACTTGAACATTTTCAGCACAACAAGAGAAGCACACAGTGAGCACTTGACTTGACAATTTCTAGGTCATTATTCCAGAAATCCCCAAAACTGTAATAGACTTTACTTTGGGCCCTAAAAAGGCTCTGACTACTCTATACTTAAAGCCTCTTATAACGTTTAAAATATGTCGTTACAATTTAGTCATTGTAATGGCTCCATAGTCCAATTGGATCAACATCCTTTTCTTAAAGGGCAAGCCGCAAGTGGCCCAGTTCACCCCTCTTGAGCCCTATTGTAGCCGGCCAGAGAGTGCTATAGTGGGCTAAAGGGGAAAAAACCAAGCCCGGAGGCCTGTTGAGGTAGAAACATCTTCCTTGCCGAGGGAGATGCTTCCTCCCAACCTGTGACCCCCTAGATGGGAGGCACCTTCTAACCGCCTGAAACAATTTGACCAATTTGCTACTTACATAAGACAAATGAGACAATTTCCTAAAATGATTGCTCAAAATTTCCTCAAGTTAAACCCTGAATTGAGAATTCCAATTAATTTAGATGTTAATTCCTTAATTGCATGTGGCAACCACTGGAGGTGAGCATTTCACCCAATCCAAGATGACGGTTTCACCAAAATTTTTTACTTATATATGTGTTTTTCCCCTGTTTTCAATTTTGCGTTAACTGCATTATAATAATTATTTACAAGCAAAAAAAAAAAAGAATATATAAAGCATAAGACATCAATCACTTCACCTTGCATCTGCTAAACCTAAGAGTGAGAAGCCTTCCAAATTCAGCTGGTGGAGGACACTCACTAGACAGATATGTAAAGTAATAGCAGTAAGTTACCTGATATCAGTGTAGTAAGGTTTCAACTGGCGGAAGTCCCTCTCAAATGCTTCTTGATCCCTCATCTTGACACTCAGAAAAACAGCATACTCATATAAGGACCCTAAGATCATTAAACCATCAACAAAGATATAATTGAAACTTGAACAGAAGCTATAAAAAATATTAGTTAAAAAAATCACATTAAGCGTGTAGTCACACATGATGATGCTCTTACTTGCTAAGTTCAATTCCTGAGCAATAGTAGGTGTTGCTTCAAACAACGGAGGAAGGCTTCTATATTCTGTCAGCATTACCTGAAAGATGACAAGAAAAGTTAACATGAAATTACAAACCAGTTGAGAAAGACAATACATAAAAATTCTATTGCGTGAAAAAAGGATGACCATGATTCATCACTTCAAGATAGAATATATACTTAAAGAGCATTACAGATATGGCCTAGTTCTAGAAAAAGTGTCATAAGGATCCACTTATTTTTAAGCCCCGAGGCATATGCTCCGAAATGGTTGAAAATGAACTTAGCATGATCAACACCATAAGCTATCTTAGTAGGGATGATTTGACTTTCACTTGTTAACTTTGTATTGAAATTCAAGATGCTCTCGTGCTTCGATTCAAAGCTCCCTTCATCTTCTTTGCATCATTGCATCCAAACTTCGCACTGTACTATTTATACAAGCTCTCTAGACCACAAAAAAAAAACACACACACACACACAAAACTAAGAACTGGTGCCTACTTATACTTCAATGTTGTCGAGAACGCCTAATACATTGCTGATTTCATAATCTACAGTCTATATGAATTTCTACTCATACTAAATCCATGGTCTAAATTAGCTTTCTCGGCATTTTTAGACTTGAATCAAACAACAGTGGCATTACAGAGAGAAGTACCTGACTATCTATAACCATCCCAGCAGAAACGAAAATGGACGTTCAAATTTCAAATTCCATAGAAAATATAGAAATGCCTACTCAATTTGATTTAAAGACTTCGATAAAAACCTTCACATCAAGCCATGCTGAATAGTTGCAAAATCCAAATTCTAACTTCCTTTCTTGAATTCATCATACTACAAATCTCGAATTGAATGTCTTGACAGAATTACCAGAAAAGGAAACAGCAACAGAATTGCTTCTTTTGCGTCGAACAACAAGAGGTATGAGATGAAAGAAAATGCAAGAATTCGAGTAATTCGATCAAAAGAATGCAAACACAAAGTAATACTATCCGCCAAACTAAAATCAAATTTGAAGATAGAAAATTAAACAGAAAAGTGAAAGAAGAAACGCACGAAGGGATTGAGGACATGGATGAGAGAAGAATACCTTGATTTCACAAAGAAGACGAGTGCATGTACCGAAATCGTTGTTTACGAACGCTTCTATGAATCGCTTCAATTCCTGCACCAACTCTACTATCTTCATCTCCGTCTCCTCCATGGCTGTCTCTCTCTCTCTCTCTGTACTGCTCCCGAGCTCCCTTTCTTTACCAACAAGCCAAAGGTAAGTCGCTCTGGTCTGGTCAATTAACCCGATTTGCCCATGTATATATACGAGTCAAGCCTCAACATGCCAGCCAGGGGAGGGGAAAGAAAAGGAGAAAGAATAGAAAAAGCAACGAAAGTGGAACCCTTTGGGCCCTAAGGTCCTTAGGCATTTGTCAATATTACCATTACTTACCGCTAGTCGATATTTAGAGTCTGTTTAAATAAGAAGTAAAAGGAGTAGACAAGAGTAGTAAAAATAAATATTTCTCTTTATCTTTGGTAATTTATCATTATAACTCGATTACTATTGCCTAATTTCTCAAATTTAAATTTTATAGGGTATTATTGAGGTTGAGTCTCAATGAAACATATCTTACGAAATAATAGAATTCTCTTTAGAGTCCGTTGGGATAGATAGTAAAAGGAGTAGAGGAGAGTAAGGGAAAGTAAATAAGTCTCTTTACCTTCGGTAACCTATCATTAGCACAATATCGCAACCCGATCACTATTACCTAATTTCTTAAATTTAAATTTCATAAAGTGTTTTTGACTCTGGGTGTTAATGAAATACACCATATGAAATGATAAAATTTTCACAATGTTATCCTTCATAAGGGTACAATGATTAGGCAATTTATCCATGAGAAACAAATCAAACTTGACATCACTTTTAGCCTCAACTCTTTAACATATTTGAAGTTGATATATATATGAAAACCCTTTAAAAGTTGCTGTAAAGTAAATAAAAAATTAGTTTCATTATTGAATATTATAAAAATATACAATTAATAATCCTTTATAAAATACGTGAGAAAGATTTATATTTTAAACTTTACCTTCTTTAAATTATCTATATCAATATGTGATGAAAATATAAGATGATTAAGTAACTCTCCATATTCACAATTCAATATCCTAACTCACATTTGCTATTTATTGACTCTTTTAATTGTGTGTAATGAAAGATCTCGAATATAATACAAATTATATCATAGTTCGAATCTATGGACTCGAAAGACAAAATGATAACCTTCTATCTTTTTCTCACCCATTTTCATTTAAATACACTGCAACCACAAATCCCGAATCTACGTATAAGCTTTGCCAATGTAAATTATAATACTAGTATTAAACTTCTCATATACTTTACAATTAAGGGTAAAATAGATGAAAATACTTTTCTTGACAAACTTACTGCTGCTTAATAATAACCAAAGGGGAAAAAAGGAAAAAGAAAAATAAAAGAACGAAATAGAAACTCCTTATCTCTATATCCACAATCCAGCATCTCTCGGAGCAAAGCCAGGCAGAAACAATGGCGACATTTTCTCTCACTTCCTCTCTCCCTTCTTCTTCGCCCACTTCACTCCTCCCCCAACCCAAACCCAAACCGGAATCTCGATTTCTCTCTCTACCCTCTTCCATCTGCTTCAGCCACAGCCTCAGCCCCTTCTATCCCAAGCCCAGGTCCTCCCAATACCACTCGGTTCATGGCCCCTCTGTCAGGGCCATGGCGTTGGACTTCTCGGGCTCCTTCTTCGAAGGCGGGTTCGGGGGTTTGGACGACGACCCGCCTTCCTCAGCCGGGCCTGGTCTAGCGGTGGCGGAGGATAAGCCGGAGCCCCAATGCCCGCCGGGGCTCCGCCAGTATGAGACTATGGCTGTCCTCAGACCTGACATGACTGAAGACGAGCGTCTCTCTCTTACCCAGAGATACGAAGAGGTAAAATTCGAATTCAATTGTGTTTCTTTGGGGGTAGTTTTGCTCTTTCTATGCCCAATTTGATCGATTTTGGTGTTATTATGTTGAAATTTTAATGTGGGTTTTGTTGTTTCTTTACTTATTTCAAATGTAACATTGAAAATTTTGTGTTTCGAATTCAAGTTTGATTGATTGTTTATGTAATTAGGTTTAGTTGTTGTTCATTGAATACACTATTGATAATGTAAGTATTAAAAATGAATGAGGAGCAAAACAAAGCCCCTATAGCTCAGTGGTAGAGCGTCAGTCTTGTAAACTGAAGGTCTGTAGTTCGATCCTGCATGGGGGCATTTCCCTACCTTTTTATATTTTTCGTACCCCCGGGAACCAAGAAGATTTTTGGAAGACCAGCCAAGCATTTAGGTAGTGATAGAGAGTAAAAACATGCCTTTGATTTATATTATGTTGGTTTCAAGAGAAATAGGGAAGAGACTGGTGTTGTGACCCATGTCCTTACCTCAATTGAAACTTTAAAAACTATGTCTACGGTGGTTTTGTAATGGAGCCGACCAAAAGGGAATAAGCAAGCAGAGCCTGTTGCACCAGACCGCCAGTTAACAAACAGGAGATGACACTGTATAAGAGCCTAGTTCCTATTACCTTCAGTTTAGGGTACAAAGGGAGAAATATGTATATCTCGATAGTGGTTAGGGTCTTAATTGCCAACATAGTTGAGAACTATCGGATTTATCAAGAAAAACATGGAACTGTAGTTCATACTGATTGAAGCTCAAAGTGCCAATGTGCCATTGTCTAAATTTTTTATTGTGTCGCATGAGATACACATCTCCTTGTAAGAAAATACGGTATCATGCAATGGTATAATTGGTATCTTGCCTCTACAACAGTGGTCTGCTGTTAGGAGTGCTCAGTATCTGGGCGCCAAAGGGGTTGGGGGGTATGGGTAATTACTAGTAAGGGTAATCGTTACACTTTGAGGGAATGGGGAAGTGGGTAAAGATAGCTGTTGAACTTCTTATGGGAAAATTGATAGCCCTCTTCGAGTAAATAGCTCAGTAAACTATCCTTTATTTCTTATGTTGTGCCATTGTGGTGTAGTAGGCAGGCAATGCTTTCTAAATCTATGGTCCAACAGACACAATCTTGACTCTTTGCAATTGTAAACCCCCTCCAGCAGGCCTTGGCTAAGTGGGTTTCAGGGAATTGATCTGAATTTTTACCCCCTACTCGAGATTATTACCTCCAAACCACACTCCCCAAAGTTACATCTCCTTAATGGTTTCTTACCTGCAATCTGAGAGCAGCCCTTTAGTTCATGAAAGGTTGAATAGGGATGCTAATGCCACTTCTGGCATTAAGTTTCCAGATTCCTAAGTTAAAAATGTTTGCAAGCATCAAACGAAACCAGCTGATGTTCATGTTCCAAGCAACAATGGAACCCATGTTTTGTAAAGACTATCACCAATGACTCGATTCCTCGTCCCAATCAAGAAATTCACCTCTGGCACATAAACATAGAGGACTTGTACATTTATCCTGAAGCACTATTATTTTTTTGTTTTTGCAGTTGCTTATTGCTGGGGGAGCCATGTATGTGGAGGTCTTCAACAGAGGAGTAATTCCCTTGGCCTACAGCATCAAGAAGAAGAACAAAGCTGGAGAGACCAACACTTACTTAGACGGTATCTATCTCCTGTTCACTTATTTCACTAAGCCTGAATCCATTACAGCTCTCGAGACAGCACTCAAAACCGATGATGATGTCATAAGATCGTCCAGTTTCAAGATAAGGAAGAGGAAATACTGAAGCCTTTTGCAGCAGTAGGTTTCCAGTTGATTTCAACAAGGAGAAATCTAAACTCTGTTTTGCCCTACACTCTGTATTTTCCATTGTTGTCCAATCCGTTATCAGTTTCTGTAGAATGTCAATTTTTGCGAGTTCAAGATATGGTTACTTGATCAATTTGTAACTGATGCTTGTACTATCATTCTCGATCCCGCTGCCGATGATTGTAAACCTTAGAAATGACATATCTTTGCTTTAAATCAAGTATAATATTCACAAATGATAAAATTCATATGCAAAACGAGACAAATGCTTGCAGAATCTGATCAAGATGCCACGAATTATCTAGTGGGTTATGGTTGAAATCAAATGGTGGATTATGACAAGCATTACCAATGACTTTGGCTATTTGGTTCTTTCCATTGATTTCAGTGAGTTGGCCGACACTTGTCATGTACAATATACCTCATTGCAGACAAGCCTCGAGGTGGTTTGTTGGTGTCCAAAATTACGGAGTTTAAAACTATGACATATATATATATATGTTCGAAGGACTCATTAGTCACGACAAACTTTTCCCGGGTTTTACATTTTTCTAGTCACAATATGTGTATAAAGGGATATATTTGAAGTAGATAAGATCTTGAAGCAGATCAATATGTCTCAGACAGCACTAATCATGCTTGATGATGTCGAGTAAGTTGGTGAGATTGAGAGATATTTATGCTAATTTTAATGTGATGATTAAGCACTTGGAAGAGTCGGAAATCATAAAAAGTACAATTATTTGCACGTTTTGTTAATTAGCTGGGGGTAGGGGGATGATTAGTGGGGTACAATTTTCCACACCTCAATCATCCATCTCTCTCTGGGTATTACTATTAATCACTAATTAATCTCAGCTAATTGCATTGTTTAAGAATAAAAATAGATATCATGTGTAGGATCACATTATGATCTTAGGGTTAGGAGAGAGAATCTGATCTGATGATGCACTTAGATACTTATCTTTTCCAAACTTTACTTTCCATGCATTTTAGAGAGACTAGACATCCACTTTATCACCCAGTAATAACTTGGGTTAAACCAAATTAAAGCACTTAGATTTACATTGACCCCCTCATGAGGTAATAAAGTATCACACCATCTCCCTTTCAAAATAATTAAAAAAAAAAAACACAACTCCACTTTATGTTTGAATTGTTTATACGGATGTATGTAATATTAGCGATCTAATTTTTAGTCTGAAATATGGATGTAATATCCGTATAATTTTTTGATTGAAATCTTGCACGGTATTATAATATAAGAGTTGTTAAGATTTGGAATTGAAACTTCTATTACAATACTGTATTTAGATACCATCTAAATTAAAAGTTTAAACTGAAATAAAAAATTCATAAATATTATATAAGACTCCGACGAGGAAGAGAGTGAGACTTCGATTTTTTTGGTTGGGGGGGCTTTGATAATTTGTTAAAATTTTCATAGCACAAATTTCTTCATCTATAATACTAAAATTAAAATCTTATTTAAGAAAAATAAATTTCGAATCATTTAAAGCGATATGTGTTACATCGGTACATAGAGAGTTTGATTAAGTAGATCATGAAATCCACTGTAGCAAGTAGCAACCACAAGATGAGCTTCCTCTTAATTAAAAAGCAAATGCACATTACATTAATTAGCATTTTTAGACCGGCTTCTAGTCTTACACTAACAACTAATTAAGCTTTAATGACTGATTAAGGATGTTAACGCGGAGGTAAATTGCGAGTCTAATAATCAAATTTTGTCTTAATGTGATAGTGGCCAGTGGCGGCTGTGTCAGCGTTACGTGATCTTCTAAGTAGCACTCCAGAGTGATGTCAGGGTAAAACTTATCCCTTGCTAATCTTAATTAGCCTCCTAATTACTGTGATTAGATGAATTAATTGCCAACCCAAAACATTAAGGAAATCTTCTCCCTTCAATGTTTTCGAGCTGCGAAAATTTAAAGTAAAAGTTCCCTCGATAAGTTTGTTTCTTAAAATTTTAATTTATGTTTAGCTTCTACCGAAGCCGAAGTCGTTACTACCTCAACCAACACTTTGTTGGTTTAATGTCTAAATCCTAATCTTCCTCTGTCTTTATCCAATGAATATTTAAAGGTATATATACATTATCATTTGAACAAAGTTAATCACAATTAGTGTCGGATAATGCAATTTAAACTATAGAAATTATTAGCAGAAATATGACTTCGAACATCATGAATTTGAAATCTACATCTCTATAGCACCCACAAACCGAAATAAAATCGATGATAATGATAGTATAGCTAATAATATGAGCAACTAAAAGAAATACATCTTTTGAAGTTTATTCATAATGAAAATTAATTCAATAGTCAAAAAAGAAAAAAAAATTGCACTAGAGTCGTTGTCCTCTTTGTTCACCACACAAAGTGTATTTTTATTACTAGAATTTTACAAAATCTAAGAGACCAAGAAGAATATATGTTGGTATTGTAAAAATTATTGTGGAGGAGAGAGCGAGAAAAGAAAAGCCTAGGAAGTCATGGCCACTCCTTTTATGAGCTTAAATAATGTTCTATTCTAGAGTTTTGTGGCACCTTCTTTGTTTTGTCTTCAAGTCATATCAAGAATGCAGAATCTTCGAATTCTATAACCACAAGTTTATTCTCCCTCCTTTACTCCAAAAAAAATAAATTTATTCCCCTAAAAGTAGTTGGATCATTTAAATTAAATTATCAGCTGATTGCGTTCCCTACACCTGCCAGCCTCATAAAATCCGTGGAGACCGGGCTACTGCTAAGAGATGTTATGCAACAGCCATGAAGCTAGGGCCTTCCAACCCGACCTCCAGTTTGGACCTGGTGCTGGAAGAGTTTGGAAACAAAGATCAATAGATTTTCAAAAAATAATATTAGAATTTGTTACCTATATATATACATTAAGGTGGATAGCGACTCGAAGTGACGTGTCCCTTAAAACGAGGTTGAATTAAACCAACCTCCTTTGTCCTAGCCTTTAACAACACCAACGTAGCCCCTTAATTAAAATTTTCAAGTTTGGTAAAATCCTTGACCACCAATCAACGATGTGCAATGAGACTAAGTAATGGTGAGAAAAGGAAAAGGGGGAGGAAGAAACAATGAAGGAAGGGAAAGAAAAGACAAGGAGGAAGAGTAGAAGATGATAATGATGATTAGCTATGCTTTAAAGAGCCATAGCAATATGCATGATAATTAATTTATCCATAAATAAAATAATGTAAAATCATAAAGGAAATTTGGATTGAGATTCTATCACATCCATAAATGTCCCTACCTCAATAAAAAAAAAAAGTCTTTATGTATGTTGGGATATATTAGATAAAAATTAAAAGGTGATCTCGAGTTAATTTACTTTCTGTAAATATTACTGTAAAATATTTTATATGTTTTTATAAATTATTCGAATTTGAAAAAACATTAGGATTATATGGAAGAAAAAACATTATATTATAGATAACATAATTTACGAAATGATATAATAATAATTTTTGAAAGTTTCCTCTATTTTCCCCCAATTTCCACCAAAAAGTAGAAATATTTTTCCTTTCAAAATGACCATTATATTTACAAAATACTAGTAGGGTTATAAGATGTTTAAATTGGTGAAAATTCTAAAAATAGTATAAAGAAAACTTTGTTTAAATTTTCACATATACTAACCTTGTGCGTTAAAAAGTTTCAAAGTAATTAAGAAAAAATACATAACTAAAATTAAGATTCATGATGGTCATAATAACTACTTGAATTTGAAAATTCATCTCGTATTTTTATAATATGTCTTTTTAAAAAGATTAAATCCGAATTTATTATATAAGTACGGGTCAGTAAATAGTTATACAAAACAGATAAAAATGATCACAAGGAAATTAATTCAAGAAATTTAATTAGCATCATAAAAAAAATTAAAAAAATTGACCTTTTCCCCCACTTCTCAACTTTTTCCCCTATACCAGACACTTGGAGGAATAATTTCTTATTTTCCAAAAAAAGGGGAATATATTTGATCAGATATTGACTGGGCCTACTAGGGTTGATCTGTGAGCACAAGGTAGGCCCATTAGTGTGTGCTTGGTGTATATTGGGCCCCATTGATTTTTCCTTTATTTTTTTTCCTTTTCTTTTCCCCACCTCCCTTTGAGTGGGAGGTCATGGGCTTGTCCCATCAAAAATGAAAAATCCATTTTTGAGAATATATCATGATCTGTGGTTCCTTTAAAAGCTCCCTTGTAGCCTCCTCTTTTATGAACAAAAGTAACCTATTTTAATTGTCCTTTTCCCAACTCACCCTCCACTCCCACCCCCACAAAAAAAAAAAAAAAAATCCCCCTCTCTCATGTTCTTCTATATATATAAATACACTTGATCATATAACTAGCTGCCTCCCTCTCCCTTTCTCTCTCTAAAATCTAAGTGCAAAGTTGTTGTTTTCCAAGTTATAATTATGGGGAGACACGAAGATTCAATCCCTCCAAACCCTACTTTATATCCTGAAGAGCTTCAACTTAAGTTATACCAAGCTTTCATTTTCTCAATCCCGATTCTATTTTCCATCATTTTATTTCTTCTTTTCTATCTTTTCTACCTCAAGAGAAGAGCCAACAATATGTCCTCACACTCTCTACCGATCCAAGACTCAGCTTCCAACCAATCTCCTTGCCCAGTATGAACTTATCCTCTATATATATTTTATCCTCAACCCCGATCATCATAATAAGTTACTTATATAATTTTGTTTGGTTTAATGGATTGTAGCCCTGGAATTTGGGAATAAAAGGGAGCTGAAAGAGAAGCTTCAAGTGGTGGAGTTTGATGAAGATCTAAAGGCAAGGGATTCAGTGTAAGTTAATGATTAATTGATGTGCTTAATCCAATCATTAAGCTTGATTAATTACCAACTCAAAATTTCTTGACTTTTAATTTTTTTTTAAAAAGTGCATGTTTTTTACTGTTTGGTTTTGGGTGATGATCATGAGTCCAGTTGGGGTTTAGTGGAGACTTTAGGCATATATTCTTGTCCTCTTGGCCCTCTAAACAATAATCAGTGAAATATATGCCTCCAATTCTAATGTTGAGACAAGTCTCAACTCTCAACTTAAGATAAGCTTCTGTCTTTATAATGTAGTCATGCTCCACCATATCTCATACTATCGGAAAAAATACAAATTATCCTATAAAACCCGAGTTTATAGATCTAAGTTATTATTTATGATATTCCGTTTTAAAATTTTTTATACGTACCCTCTATTTTCACACTACCCCTTTCCAAAAAAATTAGATTTTCTGTCCTAAATCATATCATGTCACCGGATCTATAAACCCAGTGTCCACGGTATAAATATTGGAAAATATTGTTTGCTTTGATGTGTTACACTTTGAGTTATAATTGTTCAAGTTTGGTTGTTTAGTTACTTGTCCGATTGTCCGCTAATCAATGATTGCAAAAAAGGGAGTAAGGAAAATCTATCATAAATTTTCAAAAATTATAAAATAATAGTAATATATTCTTCAGTTAGTAATATGATGTTATGAAATTGTGATTGAAATTATTACGTGTCATTTTAGTAACAATTTATTAGTTGATACATCTTTTTTGTCTTTAAATCAAAATCGATAACACGTCTTATTGAAGAAAATGGTAGATTAAAAGGGAATAATAACACATCTAGTAAAGTTTAATAGACGTAGTTATTTGTGAATGGAGGTTTTTACACAAAAGGGGGAAGAAAAATAGACAAAGCTCCCAACCCCACTTGAAGCATCTTAGGAAAGGAGGAATGATTGAAGGCATTTTGAGATTACCACTTTTTTTCTTGAATTACTGATAGGTTAAAAAAATAGCCATAATAGGCAATAAAAGTAGTACATATCATAACGTATATTTGATCCCGTAAAAGTGACATCTCATCAGATTTATTTTTATTATATATTTGATCCCGTAAAAATGACATCTCGTCAAATTTATTTTTTAACCGCTAAAAAGATCTTCAAATCTCATATCATTTTCATACGTTTGTAGTTTACGGGGCAAATTCTTATGTTGTGAAATTGGCGATGCAGATGTTGCGTTTGCTTAGGAGAATTTGAGATGAAAGAGGAGCTACGACAAATGCCATTGTGCAAACACGTATTCCATGGGGATTGCATCCGCCATTGGCTCAGAACCAATGCCACCTGTCCCCTTTGCAGGTGCCCCGTCATCCCTGCTCTCAGGATGGGCCGTTCTATTGGGCTTGGCCCTGACTTAGCCCAACAACAGGCCCAAGGACGTACTGAAACTAGCTCGAGTACTACCATCTCATCAACAACGGAAGAACATGTTGTTCAGATTGTTGAACAACCATCTTCTAGTGTCAGCAACAATTGCTGAATTGTTTTTTAAAAAAGGAAAAATCTGAGATATATAAGCCAAGTTCCAAGAGTTGGTCCACTGTAAAGTAATTAAAGGGGACTAAAATTTTTGTAGCATAGGAGGTGTGTAAAAAAAAAAAAAAAAAAAAACCAACGATATAAACTTCTTCAAGTAGGCTCCAAGTCAATTACAAAATTTAAATTATTATATTATATACGTCTGTTCTTTTCGGCTTACTTTAAATACTAGTTATTAACATTTAGTATTGATTAGTAATGATTAACTGTAAGCACCACCGATGAACAAGTGCATTATTATAATTTATAAAAGAATATGTACAAAAGGAACCGTGACTCCGTGATATATACCAGTGTCAAGTATATTCTATAATAGTAATAATTTACGTAATTCTACACCAACACATAAACCCCACTAAAATCAAAGAAAATTAGAAATATAATTACACAAAATGAGCACAATTCAATTACCATAGTTATTTTCAAAGCTAACTACGAAAATTATTCTCTTAATACAATCATTTAATTAGAGTATTTTTTTTTTCTGAACGAAAAAAGCACATCAAATTTTGAGAAAAATACAAGCAACTATGTAAAGAAACGCCACTAGAAAGACTGCAGTTAAGGTAGTTTTAGTAGGCATTCTTCCCCTGTCACTCCTAAACACCATACCTTCATAAACTGGCCAGCAATTCACGGCCACAAAACCAGACAACAGAATCTGCAGAATTAGGCCCTCCATGTCGAGCATTCCCTTCGTAAGGACCCCCATTAGTCCCACGACGAGGAGACCAGGTTGATTATGGCCGCCATTGCTAAGGGAACGAGCATTGGGGAAGCCACCCCGAACTCAAACACCCCTTGATCGTACCTCTTCTTGAGCTCGTCGTCCTGTACTTTGCTTGTCACGTTGAATCCTGTCACCGTGATGCCAAGGGAGCTTAGGGTGTACTCCATGCATCCAAATAGGAAGCACGATAGTCCACTTATCATCCACATTCTTTGAGAGTTCCACCATCTCTCGAACGTTCCCTTCTCTAGGAGAAAGTCTATTAAGTCTTTTACATTGGCTCCGAAGAAGAGGAATATGTACAAGAGGAACCATTGATCCGTTACCTATACAACAAAGAACTTGTTAGGGTTTATGGAGATCGATTGAACTACGACTGATGAAAGTATTACCTTAGGAAAGGTGGAAACTCCACGAAGAAGTGCAAGTTGAGGGATGACAGCGTAGAGCGTTAAAGGAATGGAGTAGATGGGCCAGAGTGTATAATGGGTATAACCAAGGGCTAATGGTCCGATTCGAGGTAGTCCAAATGTTAGTGTATTGTATTTGGAGCAAAGAACTTCAAGAAGCCCAATCATCCACCTCTTGCACTGGCCCAACACATCAATTAGTGTCATAGGTGCCTCCCCCAAAAGGCTGGCCTTTCAGGGTGGCAAAATATGGACCTCCATCCCTCACATTTCATCCGATAACCCGTATAGTAATCTTCTACCAATGATCCATACCGAAAGCCCAACTGTAAACCCGTCAAAACATTAAGTTTTTAGAACAACATCGTAAATTAAATGTAGCAGTCTTACTCCTGAATTAATATAATACAATGGGATCCAACGGGATTACCTTTGAGCCCCATTCAGTCCTGTCCTCGTAGTTGCAAGCCGCAACATGATGGGCTACTTCAAGGACACCATCCGATCCAATGGGCTTTGTCATGATTCGATTCGGGCTAACCTCGGGGATTTCAGGATCAATGAAGGTCGATGGACTTCCAAAAATGCCCGGCGGTGAAAGAAGCAGGCAGCTCCGACATAATTTGGGCCTTGAAGCCCATCCATTCCCAGTGGATTGATCTGGAAAAGGCGTTTGTGCTCAGAGAAATACATGTCACCTTTGTTGAGCCCACGGAAGATCTGAGGGAACTGAACATATGCTAATCTGGGCCGAAGTGCCGGGTCTAAGAAGTAACACAAGGCCCGTTTGATGGTTTCAGGGTCATTCGAATATGTGTCACAATCCAAGGTCAGAACTATCGGTGCATTTGTCATTGTTGCCGAAACCCGAACCTTCAATCACCCAAAAAAAAAAAAAAAAGGGGTGACTCTTGTGTTAAGGATTCCTATATTATCATCCGTAAATATGCATGAAAATTCTTACGAATGAGACGTTGTAAATGTAACTTTAGAATTCATAACACATTTTAATTTAGTAATATAATCAGCCGTCATAATACCTTATTTAAAAACATTGTTAAATGAGCAAGAAGAGAACGATGAAAGCATAGTTCGTATATCATGAATCAATGACTAGATCATTCATGGAGTGTAAATGGTATCTTGAACTGTATAAATAACTATCTTATTGCATAACCGATAATTTTGTATGAATAAAAATAGAAAGCTTACCAATGCATTGAGAGCACCAGCCTTAAAACGATGTTGATGGGTTTTGCTTTTCTCCCTAGAGACATAGACAAGCTTCGGCATCATTCGACCCATAACATCTTTGTCTTTCACACTTTCTAGCAAAACCTAAAACAAGTAACCAATATAATAATTAATATTCGACAATTAAATTTCAACTACCCTTGTATTCAACTTGAGATTCCGCTCGGGAAAGTTCTAATATCTGTGTTCGAAAATCATCTCAACTAAAAGGTTAAGTCTGATGGTTCAAGGTTTAGATTAAAATTGAATGATTATTACCTGAATAATAGGAGGATGATTTTGACGAGTGAAATTAGGTGTCCATTTGGCAAATGCCTTGTGCATTTCTTCATCATCGATGTGCTCCTCCAAAGGCTTTCCTCTCTCTAGTGTGTTCTCTATTCTCACCTTCATGCTTTCATACAGTGTCTGCGTCATTATATTCTTGATTAATATAAACATATAATTAATGTCCAGTGCTAATTAAACAACCCTTTTCTGTAAGAGACAATCTTATACACAATCTATCTTTAATTAATATAAATCGATTCAAATGATCTGACATATTTTGTTAAATACGATATCACTGAGCCATAGTTAGCTCAATTTTCCGACAACAAAAGGCCCAAAAATAATCAATAAAAATATACAACCTATCTTAATGTATACAAAAGTAAATGTGATATATTTGAAGAATATATTGTTAATGAAATAATGACAAATAAAAGTTGGACAGTTCCCCAAATATGGCGAAGTTTGGATTTTACTGTTTATTTAATTAGTTAATATAATAATAATAATAATTGCCAGAAATTATGAGATATGATGGACAAAATCCTCTGCGGCTCAAATTTATCAATTTTCCTCCAACCGTAGAAGGTGATAGGCTACTTTGGTTGGCAAGTCAATCCACGTCAACATATTCAGAGGAAGAGGAGAAAAGAAAATTACACTTTTCTTCTATATATGTTAATCACGTCATAGTATTTAGGACATATTATTTTATATTATATTTTTATTTATTTACGTTCGTTTATTCTTTTTTATATTTGTTTATATTTATTTTTATTTTTATTTATATTTGTGTGTTTTGTATGTAAGTTTATAAAGATAAGGAGAGATCGATGTAAAGAAAGACATAGATGTGTTACCCTTTTTAATACTTATATATATGGGTCATGATAAGAGTGAAAGAGCGTAAGAAAGAGGGAAGAAAAATAAAAAAAATATTATTGGTTAATAATATCAAATATTTAAGATAAAATTTCTTGTATGAGATACTATGTAAAACCAATACAATGGTTATTTGAACAAAATAATTTGGCTATTTATTAAATTTTTATAAATTAAATGTGACTTATTCAGTTACTCTCCTTTACACCTCAAATTAAAATTAACAAAAAATGAGAGTAATAAGGGCGAACAGAATTAAGAATAACTTCCCAATACTCCTTACTCTTGATAAAGGTATGAAAGATTAAGTATCTTTCGCAAATTCCTCCAAACTCTCCTAAGCATACCCTTAGAGTGAAAAACGGAAATGAGTATATAAGCCTTGTTTTATTTAGTTCCTTACAAGTAAATGAAATATGATTAAAATATCGGGCGAGAAAGAGTGAAACCAAGTTAGAGGAGGAAGTGAAATGGAGTACAAAAGACGAAAAACATCTCGATATTTTGAAAAAAAAAGTTACAGAATTTGAAGTGTGATATAAAGAAAGAAAAATTTCTTTTGACGAGATTAAGAAAAAGGGAAAATGAGTAAATTGGAGTAGAAAATCAAGATTTTTATTTATTTTGATGAGAAGTTTTATATCCATACTTATAATCTAAAATGATGTAATAATGCATTTAAAAGTACTTAAGATTTTGTAGGGATAAATATATTTAATCATAGTTTCTGTCCGTGTTTAACCAAAATGTCAATAATCATATTAAAAAAAATAATTAATTAATTACCGTTTTTTTATCAATTTTGCTGATTCATAGTAGAAAAATAAGCCAGGAGTAAGGACAAAAAGGTACCATCAAGGCATAAAAAATACTATATATATTTAATATTACTCGCAAAAATCCATAAAATTTTTAAACAAAATAAGCAAAAAGCAATTAAACTAACAAAAACAATCACTAATCAATTTAAGATTTCAGAAATAAACATTAATTATAAGTCATAAAGTTTTTTTTTAAATGACCAAGTCAACAAAGTTGAAAAGCAAATTAATTAATTAATTACCTTAATTTTATCAGCTTCCGGTGAAGTCGAAGAGTAGGAGCCGCCAGCAAAGTAAGCCTCCGGGCACCTCTCCACCAAGCGCTGGTCCCTACAGAAGGGCAGCCAATGGCGGGCGAACTTAGCCGCCTCCATCAAGGCAAACAGCGTGGCCTGGGCCCCGCCGTCGTCGGACACGTAAACCGAGACTTTTTCCGGCGGGTAGTCGTAGGCCATGACAGACAAGGCGGTGTTTACGGTGCCGATAGGCGGCTCTTTTGGGGGTCCGCAGTGCATATGAACACGTCCACCCCCGGAAAGTCTCTTTGCTCCACGGCCCTCTCGAGATTGTGGAGGAGCTCGCGGCGGCGAATGGGGCGGAGGTGGAAGGCCTGTGTGCAGACCCATGCGAAGGCGAGGACGAGGTCGGAGAGGAGGAAGAGGATAGAGAAAGTGACGGACGAGGAGGAACTGCTGAAGAAGAGGAGGGTGTGCACGTGGTGGTAGAGAAGGGCTAGGATCCCCACCGCGTGAACCGCCATGAAGAGGCGGTTCGAGGTGGCTCGATGGAGGAGCTTGTGGCTGTGGAGGGGAAGAGGAGCTTGTGTTTTTGGACCCTCCATGCTCATATGCCCACTTTGAGCTTAGCTATCTACAGACCCAGTAGGCTCATTCAATACATGTTTTAAAGGGAAAGTGAAGTAATCCTCATTATTACTCCCTCCTTGTCTAAGTAATCACAATTTTTGTGTTAATTAATAAAAACTGTTTTAATGCTCACTAGTAATTAATAAATTATTTTTTAGAGCAATTAATTAATTACTCTCTTTAATTTTATTTCAAAATACATATTATTTAACCAATTTTTTTATTTTATAATATTGATCATTTTATAATTTATTGATGGGTTAATGACTAATTTAATAATTTTATTCTTATTAATTGCTCCCTCTTTTTTCATTGATTTCTTTATTTTCAGTGAAATTTTGGAACAACTTAGTTTTTTAATATAAATTTTGTATTTTCTTAAAATTCCCTAATAACCTTAAGTGGAAAGTATTTTCAAACAGAGGAAATACATAAGTACAAAGTATAAAGATTCCATTGACATGTAAAAACGGATCTAATCTTTGAATACGTGATATCGTGTTTAGAAAATTATTCGATCGAGCGTACTGCCCCTAGATCATAGGAATATCGCCATTAATTAAATGTCTTATTTAAGCCAAGAAACTTACTCCGAAAAGTCCTGACAAGTGGTATTGAGACGATAATCGACATTTTTGAAACTACGACATGTTCGTTTTCAATTTGATTGTAAGTGGGTAGTATACTAATAATTATTACTACTCCATTCATTTCACAATACAAGTTACTTTACCTAATTTTTACGTTTTATAATACTTGTCTCTTTATAATCTCAATGACATATTAATAATTACTTTATTAATTTTACTATTATTAATTATTTATTAAAAATGATAAATAAAGAAAGTGTATGCATATTAAACAATTTATCTTGTAATTATTTAAATTTTTAGTTAACCTTATGTTTTTTTAATAAAAATCAAAAGAAATAATTTTTTCCGATTAGAATGTTTGAAACAAAATGTTTTAATGATAGTGACTCTATATCATGAATCAATATAATCTGTACGAAATTAATAGTCAAAATAAACAAAGTGGATAATATTTTTGAAATAACGAAAGTATATAATTTAATTAGTTTATGAAATTAATAAAGGAAGTATATAATTTAATTAGTTTATGAAATTAGCTAACACATGAACGACAACTAGTAGTAATTTTAAAGCGAGTACTATTTTGTTCTTAAATGAAACAAATACAAAAAATAATAAAAGATACTCTCCCAACATTTCTGCAGAATTTATTTAAAAAATATCCTTTCATAAATTTATTATTTAATTTAAAAAATCAAAAACGACAGAAAATGCAAAAAGAACAAAGAGGTGACAAGAGCTAAATTAAAACCTTTATAATATATTTAAATATAAATTATAGTTTTATACGATAGTGAGTCATATCCTGCAACCGAACTTTTTTAAAAAAATAAATTTAAAAGACAAACTTACAGCCAAGGAATTAACCAATTATTTTAAATAGTTATCATTTTTTTATATTTGCACGCAATTCAAGAGCTTTGCCGGTAGGCCTCGTCGTATCCAGAATGGTGTTATACAATAGAATTTACGCTTGATCAGCTAAGTGTAAACAGATAATATACGGTAAAAGGTTAATTTAATAAATTAATATTTAATAGATAATTTAATTAGTCAACAATACATAACTGATTGTCAAATAGGGTCATGTAATATACTCCTTTTGTTTCAAAATATTTGTCGTTTTAAAGTTATTGGAAATACAAAAGAATACTAAATTCATAACAAAATTTGTATTAAAAAACCAAGTTGTCCTAAGATTTTATCGACAATGAAGAAAGTCAATGAGAAAAGGAGAAAATAAAGCAATTAATAAACATTAAATTAGTAAATTAGTTATTAATATGTCATTGGAATTATAAAGTGACAAGTATGGTGAAATGAAAAAAATTAGTTAAAGTGACGTGTATTTTGAAATAAAATGAGTATTAGTGACTAGTTTATACAATTTTATCCTTATTAATTTTTTTCTCTTTTTTTCAATTGACTTTTGTAATTTCAATAAAATTTTGGGACGACTTGATCTTTTAACATAAATTTTATCATAAATTTTATGTGTTTTTTTTTATATTCTGTCATAATTTATAAATAATAAGTATTATGAAAAAAATTAGGGAAGCAATTATTGTATAAAGGGTGATGATATGTGTCTTGCATGAAGACACTTTTAAAATGTCTTGTCTTGATTTATATTAATATATTTTATGATTTGAAACTACTATTTTTTTAATAATTATGATTAATTATGAAGGTAAAACTTTAATAATCGTCAACAAGTATCGGATGACACCTTAATTGAGTCAACCCTACCTAGAAGGTGTATCATATACATAATTTTATAAATATGATCAATGATGGATAAAATAGTAAATTTACATAATTTATAAATTGTAATACAATTATACTAATTAGTCATACCACTTTTTTAATTTATTACATAATATAATAATTTTTAAATTGAGAGCAGACACTTAAAGTGTGTCTTCTACCAAACACGTATATAGTTGTATAAATTATATTGATTGCGAACTTGCTGGAGTTCCTGTTCCAATTTCTCAACGTATAGCATTATTCGTTTCCTTTCTAGCTGTAGTGCTTCTCTCAATTATTGGTTATCTAATCTGGAAACTCTTGGCTAGCCTTCTAACTCCAAATGTTCACTTACTTTGGGTAATTGAAAGGAATTAATGGGTTGGGTTGGATTCAATTAAGGCGGATTTAATTATGAATTAATGGGTTGGATCGGATCAAATTAGGGTCGATTTAATTTTAACTGTATTTTAAAATGTATAAAGTTTTACAAAAGTTTTCTATATATTAATATGTACCATGTCTTTATAAATTGTAATGACTCAGGTCATTATCAACCGAATTCTTTATTAATCCAATAAATTGAGTTTGATTTGTGAGTTAATTTTTTGGCGACCTTTGAAAATATCTACATTAGAAGGTGTAATTTGGTCTCTTATGTTTGTTTTTGGGATATGATGTAAGAACACTGAAGTATTCCCTCCATTTTACAATATATATCTTTTTACTTAAACTTTTATTTCATAATATTTGTCATTTGATAATTTTAATGATATACTAATAATTAGTTTATTAATTCTATCCTTATTAATTGCTTTTTTTCTTTTTTTTTATTGACTTTTTTTTTATTTCTAATGAAATCTTGGAACTTAATCTTTTAACATAATTTTATTATAATTTTTGTATTTTCTTAGTATTTCTTTTTTGTTGTAAAGAGAGTACGTCTTTTTGTGTGGGTCACTAATTATATTATTTTGATGTCTAATCCTTTTGGCCTTTTCTATCAACACTAATATCTTTGTTTTCATTGTTAGGACTTTTCTATGATGCTCTTTTGCTTGGAATAGTCTTATCTAATCATCATCAGATATGTAACTAATTGCAATTGCCCATCTTCTTTGACTACAAATCTAAGATAGATATATTTTTCATTATCATGACAAATGTATTTTGTATTTTTGCTAAATAAAAACCACGAAAAATATAAGATCTGTTTTATTTAGTCTGTAAGAGTGTAATCTGTAAGAAATCGTAAAAGTTGTAAGGTTAGTAAACTAAAGTTAAATGAAACGTGACCATAATATGATAAAACTATAAATATATTAGATAAAATTAGTGGTGAACCTCGGGTATTATAACATTCAAATCATGACTCAATAATTACTAAACATAGTTTTATGGATTGATAATTAACCCAACAAATTACTACAAATTTTTTGAATTATAATCTTCACTCAAGACATTATAAAGAAAACTTCTTATGAGGTGATCAACTTAAAAGTTATCTTATCATATCAAGTACACTTAATTGAGCAGTTCTTAAAGTAAGTTTACTCTAAAAAAGCAACCAACGGTGCATCTTAACTGGTACAAATAATTGCATCATATTTGCAAGTATCATGAGGTGATACAAATATCAAATAGTTACTTCCCGCTTATAAAAGGACAAGGACTCTCTTGACACATTTTGAACGCATAGTTGTATATGTGAAGTCAAGAATGGTACTGTTGGATAAAACTTATTCTCAAAATTTTGTAAAAAAATTCAAAAAATTTTAAATCGTTTAAACTGTATACCATATATCAGAATTGATTAATTAACAATTGTAAACTCCAAGAAAATTAAAAAATAAACACTTTAAATATGCCCTAATGTACCTCCAAATCTGGACAAATTCAGTCAATCATGATCTGATACTTGTGGATTTCTTTGAATTCAAGGTCCCCAATAAACCATCTGAGCTCACATCTCCATCGCACAAAATTGATATTTCCCCTCCCCACTAATAATATAATCGTTGCTTTCCAACTTGGAACATTTTACTATTCAGATTCCTGTACATATGTTTTTCTTTCCCATTGACAAAATTTAAAATAACTATTTATTATCATCTTAAGTAATTTATTAAAAATTTAAAATTTCAAGTAGTTTGAATAAACAGTTTATAGAAATTATACTCTTTGTTACATTCATAAGTTCTTTACTGTACTCATATATTATTTTAATTTGCACATTTATTTTTATATATAAAAACATCTAATTTAAATAAAACGATATTGCACGTCACTTTTATATGAAATTTACCTCCTTTCTTTGTTGTGTTGTGTTGCGTTGCTTATCAAATATATTATTCCACCTTTTTCTTTTATTTTCTAAAATTTTAATCGAAAAGATCACCTATCAAATATACTCTATAAAATTGCAAAATACGATTATTGTTTCTTAATATCTATTTTCCCATTTTTTAATGATCTAAACCAAATGTATTTATTTATATAACAATTCTTGAAAAGTGAGATATTCTCATTGAAATTAAGAATAAAAAATTATATATAATCTTATCTCAATAGAGTCCAATATTTTAGTATATAACATTGAAAATATGATTTTTTTGATTGTTTTCAAATGTGACTATTTTGTGTGTCCCATCGATTGATTTAGAATTCTCCCTCCCCCTTGAAAGGGGGCTATAGTTGGCATCTATTGACACATTGGTCAGAATTATAAGTTCTAAGTCCACGGTATAAGAATGCTAGCGGGGATACAACTCGATCCAGGTACGGCCTCACATTTTGACAAAGCCATAGGCAAGCATGTAAAGAAGAGACACCAAAGAAACAGCAACTAATGTTATCTTAGTAGGCATTCTTCCCTTGTCACTTCTAAATACCGCAGCTTCATAAACTGCCCAGCAGTTAACCACCACAATCATGGACACCAAAGTCTGCAAAATTAGGCCCTCCATTGGTACCATTCCTCTTGTGAGGACCCCCATTACTCCCATGGCGAAAGAGACCAGGTTGATTATGGCCACCATTGTTAAGGGCACGAACATTGGGGAGGCCACTCCGAACTCAAACACCCCTTGATCGTACCTCTTCTTGAGCTCATCGTCTTGTAACTTGCTTGTCACGTTGAACATTCCATGCATCGCGATGCCTAGGGAGCTAAGAGTGTATTCTACCAACCCGAAGAGGAATGACGAGACTCCGCAAATCATCCACATTCTTTGAGAATTCCACCACCTCCGAAACGTTCCTTTCTCTAGCAAAAAGTCTAGGAGATCTTTCGCGTTTGCTGCAATGTAGAGGAAAATGTACAACAAGAACCTCGGGTCTGAGACCTGTTAGAACCCAACATTATTTATGTAAGAAAAATTGTTATTATCGAGTTGTAATTCAGATCGAAAAACTGTCGTATCACATACACCCAAGAGTTTGTAAGTGATGTAGTTATGTTGATGGAAATTTACCTTGGGGAAGAGGGAAACTCCATTTAGGAGAGCAATTTGAGGGATGAAGGCATAGAGGGTCAAAGGGATTGAGAGAATGGGCCAACATGGGTTATTCGTATAAGCAAGGCCCATCACTAAGCCCATATGTCGTACCCCATACGTAATGGTGCTAGTCTTTGACAGAAAAATACCAAGAAGCCCATGCATCCACCTCTTATTTTGGCCCAGGAAGTCAATTAGAGTCACCGGTGAGTCCCCTAGAAATGCTGGTCTCTCCGGGTCGCAAAATATGGACCTCCATCCCACACAGTGCATCCGGTAGCCCGTATTGAAATCTTCTGATAACGACCCGTATCGAAACCCTAACTGTGTATCCATCATCAAACAACAAACCCATTACAAAAGAGATCAACATCTTATAAAAAAGTTATCCGCTATTAAAACACCCCGTTATATTAAAGGAGTATAAAATACTGACAAGCTTACCTTTGATCCCCATTCGGTTTGATCGTCATAGTTGGAGGTTGCAACTTGGTGAGCTAACCCAAGGACCTCCCTAGACCCAATCGACTTTCCAACCGCACAGTCAGGGCTAAGCTCAGGGATCTCTGGGGGTACAATCAAAGACGGGTTTCCAAAGAAAGCCCGACGTTGAAAGAAGCATCCCGTCCCTACATAATTTGGACCTTTAAGGCCATCCATTGCAATAGGGTTGATCTGATAAAGACGTTTATGCTCGCCATGGTAGATGTCGCCTCTGTTGAGCCCACGAAAGATCTGAGGGAACTGGACGTATGCCAATGTGGGCCGAGTTAGCGGATCGCAAAAGTAGCACATGGCTCGTCTTACAGTTTGTGGATCGTTAGAGTAACAGTCACAGTCCAAGGTTAGCACCACTGGAGCGTTTGTCATTGTCGCCGACACACGTACCTTTCAACCACATTACTAACCAAATCAATAATCACACGAGATAATTAATTCGGTTTTTGGATACATCAAATGGGTCATTCGATTTGATTTTAGATCAAGTAAATTTAGATCAGGTTGCACTCAAATCTTAAAAAATTTAGTTCTGTTTCAGTTTATGTTCAGGATGGGGATTGTTGTTGTTTAGTCCAACAAGTTATCTTCCAAATAAATGTAAACTTTGAACGACGAGTTCGCATCAGTTATAGTTTCGGGTCTACTTCGAATAAGATGTTTAAGAGGTTGAATCGTATATAAACTTAAATGATTCAATTTGGATATTGCGACAAAGAACATGTGTGGATGAAGAAACGTACCAATGTGTTGAGAGCACCAGCTTTAAAATGATGGTGATGAGTCCTACTTTTCTCTCTGGACACATAGATCAAGCTGGGGAGCACTTCACCAGCAACGTCCTTATCCTTCTCGCTATCACTCAATACCTGAAATAAATAATTTGTAAGTATGTATATATATATGTCTGGTTGAATCGGTCGGATTACAAATTATATTATGGATTCAGGTTTATAAATCTAAGTTATCATATACGGACAATATTTTCTCTCCCAAATTTTATCATATTACCCGATCCATAAACTTAGATTCATAATATACGTGTATATGTCATTTATATATTCATAATACGTACATGGAGAAATCAAAATATTTGATTTGACATCCACATTTGAACCTTACAACCATTTGAAATTTATTTTTAAAATATTAAATTTTATGTTCGATTTTTCTTATTCCCCTATTGTATAGTAATTACTCCCTCCACCTTAAAAAAAAATGCTTGTTTGACTTTGATGTCAAACTTTAACCAGTAATTTAACAAAATACATACCGATTTATAGTATGAGACAACCGCTAGTAGATTTATTTCATAAAATACTTTATTACACTATAATTTTTTAATTTTTTAATTACATAATTTTAGGAATCAATGGTCAAAAAGATACATTAAAGACCACAATATATCAAATAATAGGACAATTTATTTGAGACGAAGATATATTATATTATCATTGATGACTCCTACTATAAAAAATAAAAAAAATATGAAAAGTATTATATTTGGAAAATTCACATAATTAATTACCTGAATTATTGCGGGATGATCGTGGCGAGTAAATGTTGGCGTCCATTTTGCGAAGATTTGACGGATTTGATCATCCTCAATATGCTCTTCCACAGCTGTCAGTCCTAATTCGACTGCATTTTCTATCCTCGCCTTCATGCTCTCGTACATTATCTGTATAATTACACCAAATTTTTACCCTTAGAAAAATTATATTACTATGTAAAAAATAAAATTTACGTTATAACTATTTACTACCAAATTTTACTGAATAACCAATTAATACTCTAATATTCAATAATACAATTCCTTTGTGTCGAACACTCCTATAACCTTATTCCTATAAGTAGACGTATTGTTCGATCATGAACTAGTTGTTCAGCGGTCATTCATATTTTAAATTACGGTCGATTTTCTCATGATATTGATGGGAACTGTTAATATCTAGCAAAATGTGTCTTTCTCTAAGTTGCCTCGCCCACCTTAACTCTTACCTTGATGCAAGTATTGTTAAAGTTAGAAAAGTCTATTTAACCAACGAATAAATAAATAAATAACTATACAATAAAGTAGATAAATTAATTCATGATAAGTTTAAGATATATGTTTCTAGATGTGACAAATTGGGACAAAAATTTTATCCTCTTCGTTGTTCTTATCCGATTTATTGTGATTTATTAAGTTATATATATATTAAAGATGAAAAAATTATTCTATTTTTTTAATAGGATATTAAAAAAATACTGAAATTTTACCTTAAGCTTGTCAACCTGAGGTGAAGACATAGTGTAAAAAGTGGTAGAAAAGTAAGCCTGAGGGCATCTCTCCACCAAGTGGTTGTCCCTACAAAATGGCAACCAATGGCGAGCGAACTTGGCCGCCTCCATGAAAGCAAACAGCGTGACCTGGGCCCCGCCGTCATCCGACACGTAAACCGATATTTTTTCCGGCGGGTAGTCGTACGCCATCACCGACAACGCCGTGTTCACCGTCCCTATGGGAGGCTCCTTGTGGGGGTCCGCCGTGCATATGAAGATGTCCACCCTCGGCAACTCTCTCTCCTCCACGGCCTTTCCGAGGTTCCCGACGAACTCCTGGCGGCGAATGGGCCGGACCAGGAAGCCCTGAGTGCAGGCCCAAGTGAGGCCCAGCACCGTGTCAGCGATGAAGAGGAGGAGAGAGAAAATGAAGGAGGAAGCTGACGAGTGGGAGTTGAAGAGGAGTGTTTTCGCATGGCGGTAGAACAGGGCGAGTAGCCCCGCCGTGTAAACAGCTATATAGAGGTGGTTGATGGCGGCTCGGCGGAGGACTTTGTAGGTGTGGAGGGGGAGAGTGGTGGCGCCGCCGTTGGTTTTTGGACCTTGATCCATATTATTGGCCTTATATTTTGGGCTATTGGAGAGTCAACACATTAGGAGGGAAGACCTAGATCTGCGTTTATAACTGGAAATTTTGTTCTGTGAATGAATCTGAACAATTTTTTAGAGGGCATTGAAACATTATTGGTTGGAGCGTCATAAAATAAATAATGGTCTTTTAATTTTTTATTTTTTTTTAAAAAGGTTGATGGATGGTGAATATGCCATAGGAGGAGAAGGTGAGTCCCAGTCAAGGGTGAGGAATTCGTGACGCAAATCACTGTCTACAATTTTATTCGCACTAAATTTACTTCCTTAGACCGTTAAAAAATTTTAATCTAGATAATTTTATCTCATTATTATACAAAAAAGATATATTTTTTTTTCAATGAGAACTATTTCAATAATTAATAATAAAAACTAATAACAAGGCCTCCTTACGATCTCCATCACACAATCCTATCCCTAATTGAAGGAAAAAAAAACTCTTTCCTCCCATGACTTTTTTAGGAAAAATTATTGATGTTATATTTGACAAAATACCGTAAAATTTATATCTTTTTATATTAATTATATTATAGTACGTTATATTACTGCCTATCAAACCAAACATGTTACTAAGAATCAAAAAACATTTTAATAAGAGAACACGAATGGACTACACAAATAAGCAAACATAGGCAAGGAGGACTAAAGAATTTGAGTCAACATGGCCGTGATAAAGATCGACCAATTATAATATATTTTTTTTTTTGGGATAAGTTGCATTTCTTTTTGCAAAGGAATAAAATAAATGAAGCATAATATATTGCAATTTGCACTCAGAAATGGACAGAAAGAGTAGACATGGGCCATGAATTATTAATTTTCTCTCTCTCTCCCTATTATTATTTCCAGACTTTATTCATCCCTTTTCCACCAAAAGCAGAGAATCTTATGGAGAAAAAAAAGAGGTGGGCAGTAAGAATTTATATAAATCGACATTTTCTTTCTTTTTTGGATCACACAGACAGAAATTTAAGGGGTGGATGGATGAGAACCAATAAAGGCCCGTGAATTTCAGATTGTCTTCATTATTTTATTCTCACAGCTCGAGAGCCATATACTCCATCCATTTTACAATTATTTTTTTATTTTATAATATCTATCATTTTATAATTTTAATATTATATTAATAACTAATTTAATAAATTTGTCCTTATTAATTATTTCTGAATTTTTTAACATAAATTATGTCACGTTATATTCTAGGTTCTAGGACCCGATTTCTCTTGTTTGAGAGACGGTAAGTGAATAATTAAAATTATTCGAATTTTATTGAGTCCATTCATTGATCATATGTCCATTTTACTTTTTCCCGCAAAGGAGAAAACATTATGACGAAATATATGTAAAATCATACGATTGAGTTCGTTTTCAAAGGATCCATCTATCTAACATTATTCGACGTCATTCTAAGATCTAAATGTAAAATAACAAAAAGAGAAAAGTAAATGCAAGTAGAAAGTAAACCATGGCTAAATCGGGATGGATCCTATTATAAGGACCTAGTGGGATGGCACGCCTTAATCAAACCTACGGCTGGTCAATGACGGGGGCACAGGGCAAGCCGGGGGCCCCGGGCACGGTGCTCCTTCTTCGAAGTAGCATCTACACTCCCAAACATGGATGTCGCCGCCGGGGGCGACACATTCGGCTTCGACGTGGCCCCTTAATCGGTAACAAGTCCGGCAAGACAGTAGACATGCCATGTCGTCTGGGCATCCTCCTGGTGAACTCGCCAAGTATGTGCAACTGTCATTGGCCATCACTCTTCCTACAAAACAAAAATTAACTTTTTCTCTATTATAATAATAATAATAATAATAATAATAATAATAATAATAATAATAATAATAATAATAATGATAACGATAACAATAAATTTTTGTAAATAATGTCATTGGATAAATTTTGAAATTCTTTTTCAATGAGATAGACATAATAAATTAAAAAATTATTTAATAAATAAAATTTTTGTTGAGATGATTTTTAAAATAGTATCTGCATTTTCATGTATAAGAATTTTAAGTTCAGGTCTCGATAACTTCAAAATCCCAACATTAAATTATTGAACAGGATGAGACATTGGAGTATGTACAAATTTATGTGCAGAATAAAAAAATTTAGAAAAATAATAAATAGTAAATATATTATAGAAAAGAGATTTTTGATAAGTAAAGGGCATTTAAAGAATAATAATTGGAAGGAGAACAAACCAGAAAAAATAGCAAAAAGAGACAAGAGGAAGAAGGCTGCGATGAGTTTAACCATTGGAGACTATATAATCTTTTTTTTTTTTTTTGGGATGAAAAAAGGTATCATTTTCTTTGGCCTTTGGGTCCTCTTTTATAGTGGTGGAATCATTAGTTTTTTTGCTCGAGTTATTAGACCATTTTAGGGAAAAAAATATATATATATGGAAATAGAATATATGGTAACGTTCCAAACTAATTGATAATAATATTACCAAAAATAATATTTTTTTTAACGAACCAAAAATAATATTGAGTAACAAATCAAGGCAATAAAATAGAATAAACAATTAACTCTTACCCCAATAATGTGTGTAATCTATCAAAAATAAATAAAGAAATAATGTGTGTAAAAAACCTACAAAATTATATGTTTCTAAGTCTCAGCATTACTTAAACTCGATATACCGTATTTAATATTAATTTTATTAAAATGGGTATATATTTTAATATTTTAGATTTATTCTTGTCGAGAATGTTTTATCATTGATATTGCATGGCTTTTTAATTTGTTAATGAATTTTTCTTTTCTAAAAAAATTAATTTATAGCAATGAAAAAAATAAATAAAAAAGTTACTCCACAAATTTTAATCATTGATCTAATGAGGTTGTCATTTTGTACCCTTTGATATAGCCAATGAACTTTGAAGCTTTGCAATTCATAATTAGTGGTAATTGTTAAAAAATAGCAAACTTAATTCATGACACATATTAATTTAGGTTAAAGACAATATATTTAAAAGTGACGTGGGACTAAATTACTAATCAGTTTAGAAACTTTTCTTCTTTTAATCATTAATCTAATTAAAAAGATACAAGCAAGACTTGTAGACAAGAACATTACAATTTTGTTATTAAAATGTCTTATTTTTAACGTGATATTTTTATTTAATTACGTCATATAATGTTACTATAAGTTTAGTATTTATTTTGTTAGTATCTTTTTATTTAATTACGTCATATGATGTTAGTATACGTTTAGTATTTATTTTGTTAGTATCTTTAAAATGGTTGATATACGTATATGTGTTGAATAAAAAAAAAGGATTTGGAACATTTGCAATTGTGCAATCAAGGCCTAACACAATGTGATACAATTAGATCAAATATTTTGATTAAGTATATTTTTGTTAATAAGAATAGAGTTTTTTCAATATGATTATTTCTCGAACCCGAGAGGGAGAGAGAGAACATTAGCCACCACCACCGATTATTACATAAATAAAATTGCCCACATTAGCACTAACTCACAGTGTACAAAGGACAAAATTGAAATTTTGTATTTTTCCCTGTTTATTATAGATATAGTGTCCGACTCCTCACATAGGGTTAGGGCCTTCGAATTACCTTCACACAAACATATTATTTTGACATTTACCCCCTTACTATTTTGGCTTCAGAGAGGCCTCCAATTAGCATCCTGGACTCATTTTCCTCACATCTTGGCTTGACCATATGTAGATCTTTCTCACCATGTCGCAGAATTCACTGCAAGGTGAACCCCAAGAAATTAAACAGTCTGAGGAAAATAAAATGTAGTTTTGTTGTACAAATTAATCATGGCATGAATCGAATACTTACTGCCATGGATCATCACCAACGAGCATCATGTCTCCTTCATCATCTGTGAATACAATTTCCCACTTGTCTCGTGGGCGGAGTTCTCCCCTTATGTCAAACAGTTCCTCCAATTCGTCTATAAGCTGATCATAGCCTTCCAACATAGCCAAATCAACAGCACGACCCACAGCAACACCTTGCATTTGAACCTTTCATGGCAAAGTTTTCCAAATGAACCCGACAAATTTGGATGACACGACAAATTTTTCAAATTTCACATCGAGATTGCAATTGTCACATGACTAATTTTACTCAGATTTTACATGTAATTAGCTTTTCCACATAAAAGGAACAACACGAAGTCATGCAAGTGAAACCATACTATGTAAAATAGTACAACTCATAGTCATACCTTGGTCCGAATTCTGGAGCAGAAAGCTTGTTTGCTCTGTGTCGCTCTGGGCAATACAAGGTGGAGCAAGGGTTTCTTCTCAGGGGAAACTGACTCCGAGCTGTGGCTTAGTTCTTCTGAGGAGCCCTTAACCACATTCAGTTCACGCACACTTTCCTTCAGCTTGGTATCAAACAGGTGGTGTGTCTCAGCTTTCCTCCCATTTTCACTTAGATTGTTGTTTCCCTTTATGGACTCTGGAGTTACAGCACAGCCAGTGAAAACAGACCAAGCTGTTGAGGATTTGCTATCCTCAACTTCATCCTAAAAGAAATATGCATTTACATGAGGGAAGTCAGATTAACAAAAATCTAGCATTAGCCAACAACTACCAAATCCAATTGCACTAAACTGCAGAGAAGTGGGGTATCATCATGAAGTTTTTGTATGAATTTCTCATCTTATTATTTTTGAACCCAATCTTGAGTGATATTTGGATTATCCTACCGGAAGGAGAATGGGGGTGGGGGAGGAACAGAGGACTGGTTCTCAGCATATATGTTTGTTAGCGTTATATGTTTGTCTTACTCTTATATGTTCAACTCAAAATGAAGACAATCCTGAAATGTTCACCATAACAAAATGAACAATCATGTTTGTGAAAGTTCTTTTTATTCCTTTTACCTGAGCTAAGCGAATTGAAGGACTCCATGGCATTGAATAGTTATCTGATACAGATTCTGCCACCAATATTGTTGGAAATTAGGCATAAAGTTGCCCAGAAAGTTTATAGAGCAAGTCATAAATTCAAGTAGGAGATAAGCTTCTCTAACCATCTGCTGTGATTTCAACGAAAGGGCGAGCCTTTTTGTTCCCAACAACAGGATGAGGGACGTCTGAAGGAGCAGAATATCCAAGAGGTTCGATCTCCCATGCAGAAACTCTTTCCGGTCTGACAATTGATGCGGGTTCATCCCATTGAACCTGCAAAGATAAGTCAATAATCAGAATGCATACTACAATTAAAAGATTAATTGTTCAAACATAAAGTCAGCGATTTTCAAACCTTCAAGGATCGCCATCTGGAATCTTTCCACTCTGGTGATCGGTTATATTCAACACCCACAATTGTACCAGTAAACCTGTTTGTACGATACATCTCAAAAGGATTAGTCAATAATCAGCAACTCAACAGCCGGAAGCAGTGCTTGACAAACATTCAATCAAACTTTCCCACTACCTTCTCTCCGGAGTGTCATCCCCTTCAAATCTCATCTTAAACCTCGTGCCAACTGTGAATCCATTTTTCACAGACTCCAAGTATTTGTTGAGACCTATGATGAACTGGCTCATCCTGCTCCATTCAATGCAAACAGAACCTCACTTGTGTCAGAAAAACAGACCAGGCCTAAGCTCACACGATTATGGCAAGAGGAGGAAAATGACACCTTGGCTTACAATACACCACAAAGAAGGTATTGGTAGTGACAGCATGGCTAGCGGTGGCAAGCAGTCCGAGGTGCATGCTCTGAGCGGAGATCACAGAGGAAGGCATGCTGCTCGGTTGGTGGGCATGACGCCTAATCCCAACTCGTAGTTTCCCACTTTCTCCTCTGAACAACAACAAGATGACTGGTTTATACAGATTTAGGGGTATTTAGAATAACAGGCGTTAGCTGTTGTTACATACATACCTGAGGAAAATAAAAGAATCACCTGCAACTAATCTCTTTGAAGTGACGAAATCACTCCATGCAGCAGTAAGCAAATGCCTCCTTGGTTGCCCTACACAATTTGATTCACATAATTGGAGGATATTAAGTGTGGTCTAGTATAAGTATATGAAGGGCATGTTTGGCAAACAGGTGAAGGTGTTGGTTGTGAACTGTGAGTTATTAACTATATACATTAGTTGTTTGCATTAACTATTACATTAGCTATTTGTGAAAAAGAGTGTGATTCAATACGCTATATTTGGAAAAACCATTAGGTAAGTTCCTCTTATGTCGGTAAATATCCTATTACTTCAACAAAATTTTTATTTATTGGTTATTTTCTTTTCTAATTATGTGAATTACACTCTACTAATTTTATCCTATTTTGTTATAGAGTTGTATGTGGTTTTGTATTTTTTATCTAATTTTCTTTTCTATATGAATAGTATTTATGTAATGTCTATTACTCATAACAGAAATAGACTTCATCAAACAGCCGAAATCTACCGAAATGGCCATTTTTTGGTACAACCTCCTTTACCAACACTCCCAAAATATAATGATCTCATGTGGAAGTCAACAAAGCAGACTGAAACGATATTGATACCTCTGAAGATGTGCTTAAATCGCCATTCCTTGTCATGAAGGTCTTTGACAAGCAATTCTTGAGTGGGAGTTTGCTGGGTCATGTCCTAAGGGTCAACACAAAGATGAAATTTTCATGGTTAATAGTTGGCAGAAGTTCACACACCACCCCCAATGAACTAAGCTTGAATTCAAATCATAGCAATAAAAGCGAGAAAAACCATATATACCAAAGGAGGAAGACATTCAATTGCATGCTTTTGAAGAAGTGAAAATCCTCCCTGGAGGCTCGTATCGGAGGTGGTCAAGACCTTAGAGAATGATTGAACCACTGGCCTTGGTGGCTCAGGTGGGAACGGATCAGGCTTTGTAGGCTCAGTTTGCTGCGAATCATTCCATTTGCACCACCCAATTTCAAAGAGCAACATTATAAAGTATCAAAGCTCAGAATTATGTGAAGAAGACCATATCAAAAATCAGAAATGGCATCAGTATCAAGAGTCTTACATCTAAATCAGGTAATAAAGTTATCTGGGCATAGACCTCATCTGTTTCTGGTTCAGCCTACAATCAAAGACCCAATTGGGAAACAAATATATCTTTCACCAAACCAAGCTCGTCGCAGATAACTTTTAGTAATAAAGAAATTATTCACAAATCCAGAGATGATAAACACTAAATTACCAACAAGACAATGTTCATAACTAGGCAAAGGATCTTGGAAGGGAGATGAAACATGTTGATTTTCTGATTGAATTCCTGGTTTGTTGAAGCCTCCAACTATAACAAACAACAAGGGCATAAATTTAACGACAAACCCAGCAATTTAAACACCAGAACAAACCAAACCCAAAAGCAGAAATTGGGAATTTGAAGAAACCTACTTGTTCCATATGACCTTGGGGGAAATAGTAGACTCTCTCTCCTCTGCGAGGAACTTCAACCAGTGGCCCAGCACATGCCCTCCACAGCTCCGCATGAAGGTCGTCATCAAAATCTAAATACCTATCACGCAGAGAAACTAAGAAACTCGAGGAGTTCAGGATTTTCCCAAAAACTCAGAAAATCAAATTGAAACACATTGAGAAACAACACTGACCTGAGTCTCTGAACCCAGAAGATAAATTACACTGCCCAAATCCCGACATAGCTTCAAATCACTTACAAGAGTAAAAGGCCCCAAAAATCATGAATGAAACCCAAAAAAGCCTGGATAAACCAGGTTTTCTACGCCCCTCGCCCCCACCCTCTGTCTCTCTACTTAGAGCTCTCTTTCTCTCTCTAAGTATATAGATTCACATAACCGCTAAGTATCCCAAACCCCTTATTAAGAGCATTCCAACCCCCGTCTCTTTACCAGCGAAATGACTCATAGTCATGATACACTCACAAAGTGTACCAAGCTCCTCTGTCCTAGCTTAGACTGCCATGAACCCGGATCCATAGATCGATTATTTAAATTTGGAGGAGACAATATAATCTTTTTAAAAAATAAATAGAGGGTGAATTTTAAAAAATTAAAATAAATTATTATATACGACCTTTCTATAAATTTGGGATATGATATAATTTATAGTATTATTAGTATTAACATTAGCGGATGTTATTAAATTTAAATAATTAAATATCGTAAAGTCTTTTTAGGGATCATAAAATAGTATCTTATTCTCGTGGAGGACAACCCAAACCAATCACTACTATGTTACGTGAATTTTTAGGGTGTCCTAAAGCTTTCTATTCCTTACTTAATTAGGCCTTAATTACTTTATGGAATTGGCCACCTGTCAATCACTAGTTCAATAAAATTATGCTTAGTGATGTTTAATGAAGGTGCTAATTAGACTGACTGTTGCCTTTGTTGACGAGTTAATTATTGTTTAAGTAGGTCATTAACTCATTCGTGTTTTTTCAATATAATTTGTTCTTTTTTTAAAAATAGGATTTTATATCAATCACAACAAGAGGAGGAACATTTTTTGTGATGTGATCTCAGTCCTCTCTCCCAAAGTTGCACAAAGAAAGGAGGTTATTATATATAAGACTGCCCTTTTAAAAGATGATTGAAGTTGAATTCTTTATTTTTTTTTTTATAATGTTAAATATTCTATTGATCATATAGTTTATTTGTTTTATAATTAGAATTATTTCAATTAAAAGTTTAAATTAATGATTAAATGTTTAGTATCAGCTATGAACTTCAACATAAACACATTCTCATGTATAAAACTTTGAATTGGAAACGTAAATTTTATAAATGTCCTTCCTTAGATTGAGTAATAATCAATACATGAGTCGTTAAAATTTAAACTTAAACATCTCACTCATACAAGTTTTGATACTATATTTAGCGAGACAGGGAGGGTTGTGCAGTGTATATAAAGAATTTAAGCAAGTGCAGCTGAGCAAGCTTGATTGTTTCATATTGAATAAGGTGAACTTATAATTGTTTTCTACTTTTCTTCAACTAAATGCATATTCAAAATAACATTTATATTACTATTTATAACAATTTTTAGCTCATTTTAGCTACAACAGTTAATCATTTTAACTCCTTTCAACTATAATTAATTTTAACAATCATTTCGAACAAATTCTCACAAAGAAGGGGGAAACATAATGAAAAGGAAAAAGAGATATTAACAATTAACAAATGACCCATAGCCCAAGTACTAGTATTATTTACAAAACCACAAGGGGAGAGAGAGGACTTAATTGTTAATCCCAAACACAAATGGCCGGCATCTTTGACATACACATTTGTATTCACAAATTGACTCTAAAAACACACATCCTAGGCTATGCCCACCCATCTCTCTCCTCACTATCCCCTAACCCTAAAAACCAACATTAGCTGTTGGTTTGTTTCACTTTCAGGGACTACTCCTCAGTCCTTCCTTTCTTCCTTGGCTCCAAAAAGTGAGCTGCCAACCCACCCAAATTAAGGGAAACAAAAGAGAGAGGAATTGAGTTCTTTTCTTCCTCTAATCCTCATTGTCCACATTAGCACTATTGCATTAACAAATCTACAGACATTTACCTCCTTAAACTGAAAACTAAAAGTACATTAAGAGGGAGGGGTCCGGGGCTACAGATGAGTAGTATTTTTCCCCCTTTTGTTTGGGTCTACTCTAGGGGTGGGTGATCTTCAATTACCGGAAGATTCTAAGCTGACAACAGCGCCATCACCTTCAAATGAAGCAGCAGCAGGCAATTTGCTTCCTGGACTCATTTTCTTCACATCTTGGCTTGAACATATGTAGATCTTTTTCACCATGTCGCAGAATTCACTGCAAGGGCCAGAAGAAAAACAAATTCAAACAACTAAACACCCAATCAAGGAAAAGAAAATAAAGCTTCCTAATGTTAACCATAAGGAAAGAGCAGACAACTATACTGCACTTACTGCCAAGGATCATCACCAACTAGCATCATGTCCCCTTCATCATCTGTGAATACAATTTCCCACTTATCCCGGGGATGGAGTTCTCCCTTTACGTCAAACAGTTCCTCCAATTCGTCAATAAGCTGATCATAACCTCCTAATATTGTCAAGTCAACAGCACGACCCACAGCAACACCTTGCATTTGAACCTTCCCCAGAGAATTTTTCCAAACAAAATAAATTAGGCTGTGACTTGGAAAAAAGATGTCAAGCATATACGTTCTGTTCAAGCTATTTTAATCCATCAAATTCTGGAGATTTCATGTCAAAATTTATCCAGATTTTACACAATCTTGTTCAGATTTTAGATATAATTAATTATATAGCTCATTTTAAACGAAACAAAACGAACTAATGGAAGCAAAGCCGTACAGAAGAGAAGAAGTCATATTCATGCAATCTGTTTCATAGTCCATATCCACACCTTAGTCCGACTTCTGGTGGAGGAAGCTGGTTTGCTCTGTGTCTCTCTAGGCGATACGAGGTGGGGCAACTGTTTCTTCTCAAAGGAAACCTTTGAAAGTTCAGACTTCAGCTCAGAATCGGAAGCTGACTCTGAGCTATGGCCCTGTTCTTCTGAGGAGCCTCTAATCATATTCACTTCATGCACGCTTTCCTCCTCTCTGATTGCAGGTATGCAAGGTTTCATGAGGTCAATACCAAACAAGCGGTAACTCCCAACTGTCTCGGATTTCTTCCCATTTTCACTTAGGTCATTTTGCTTTGTGGATGTTAGGGTGGCATAATCAGAGAAAAAGGACCAAGCTGTTGTGGTTTTGCTATCCTCAACTTCACCCTGAAGAGAAAATCACATTTACCAGAGGGAAGTCAGGTCTATAATATAGTGGTGACATACTGAAAACTAAACAGATTAACATCAATTTTCCATCCAAATTTCCTGTATCTAATTTCATCAACATCAATACTTGTCACTCTTTACCATTAAGTATTGTCTTATTTGTCCTCAAAATGAGCTTATTAACCTGAATTTTTTCCACCCAAATTATTTATAAACACCCAATAGATATAAGTAACCACGTTGGTGAAGGTTTTTCTTACCTGAGCGGTGTCAATAGAAGGATTAAATAGTGTTGACTCGTTAACTGACATGGATTCTGCCATCAATATTACAGAAATTTAGGTATAAAGTTATTCAGAAAGTTATATACTCAAGTAGGAGAAAAGGATGAAAAGCTTCTCTAACCATGAGCTTGGATCTCCATGGAGGGACGAGCCTTTTTGGTCTTAACAGGAGGGTCGGGGATGTCTGAAGGAACAGAAGGTCCAAGAGGTTCAATCTCCCATGCAGAAACCCTTTCCGGTCTGACAATTGACGCGGTTTCATCCCATTGAACCTGCAAAAATAATTCCTCAAAATGCAAACTACAATCACTAGCATTATAGTTCAAAACAAAAGTCAGGATTTTCAAACCTTCAAAGGTCGCCATCTGGAATCTTTCCACTGCGGTGATCGGTCATAATCCACACCCACAATTGTTCCAGTAAACCTTTTTGTTAAAACAAATCAAAGGATTAGTTAATGAACAACTCAACAGCTAAAAGCAATGCTTGACAAACATCTAATCAATTCTTTTCACTACCTTCTCTCCGGAGTATCATCCCCTTCAAACCTCATCTTAAACCTCATGCCTACTGTAACTCCATTTTTCACAGATTCCAAGTATTTGTTGACACCTATAATGAATTGGCTCATCCTGCTCGTTTCAGTGAAAACATAATCGCACTTTCATGAGAAAAACAGACAAGGCCTCAGATCACACAAGAATAGCAAAATGAGCCAGAAGACATGCCTTGGCTTATAATAGACCACAAAAAGGTCTTGGTGTTGACAGCGTGAGAAGCTGTGGCAAGTACTCCGAGGTGCATGCTCTGACTGGAGATCACAGAGGAAGGTATGCTGCTCGCTTGACGAGTAACGCGCCTAACCCCAACACGTAGTTCCCCATTTTCCCCTCTGAAAAACCACCAGATCACTAGTTTATACAGATGTGAGGGTATCTAGCAAATAAAATCACAGGTCAATTAGCTCTTGTTACATACCTGAGAAAAACAAAAGAATCACCAGCAACTAATCTCTTCGAAGTAACGAAATGACTCCACCCGGTCGTAAGCAAATGCCTCCTAGGTTGCCCTACACGATTGATAGACATGTTTGGATGATATCAAGTGGTTTTAAATGCTTTTTCTAAGAGTTGCATAACCCAAAACATGAGATCTAGGTATCTGATTTGAAGAAAGTTAATACATCAAATTCAAAATGGATTGATACCTCTAAAGATGTGTTTAAACCGCCATAAATTGCCATGAAGGTCTTTGGCAATCAATTCTTGGGTCGGAGTAGGCTGGGTCATGTCCTAAGGGTCAACACAAAGATGAAAATTTGATGGTCAATAATGTCCAGAAGTTCAACACCAGCCTCAATCAACTAAACAAGAAGTCAAATTACAGTAATTAGAGCCAGGAAAACCATATTATACCAAAGGAGGAAGACATTCATTGGCATGCTTTCGAAGAACCGAGAATCCTCCATGGGTGCTTGTATCGGAGGCGGTCAGGACCTTAGAGAACGATCGAACTGATGCCCTTGCCGGCTCAGGTAGACATTGATCGGGCTTTGTAGGCTCAGTTTGCTACATATAATTCCATTTCCACCATCCAATTTCAATTCAGAACATGATTAATAGCTAACCCCAAAAATTATGACAAACTCATAAAGTAAAAAGATGCAAAGAAGATGTCAAAATCAGAAATCACATCACTATCAAGGGTCTTACATCTGCTTCAGGAATTAAAGTTATCTGGGCATAGACCTCATCTGTTTCTGGTTCAGCCTACGATCAAAAGACCCAATTAGGAAACAAACATTTTCCACCAAATCAAGCTAATCACAAAAATCTTCAGTAAACAGAAATTATAGATGAATCCAGAGACAGTAAATTACCATCGAGACAATGTCCATAACTCGACAAAGGATCTTGGAAGGAAGATTAAACATATCTATTTTCTGATTCAATTCCTGGTTTGTTGAAGCTTCCAACTATAACAAACAACAAGGGCACCAATTTAACAACAAACCCACCAAACGAAACACCAGAACAAACCAAACCCAAAAGCAGAAATTGGGAATTTGAAGAAACCTACTTGTTCCATATGACCTTGGGGGAAATAGTAGACTCTCTCTCCTCTGCGAGGAACTTCAACCAGTGGCCCAGCACATGCCCTCCACAGCTCCGAATAAAGCTCGTCATCAAAACCTACACCCCAAAATTTTAGCATTTCCCAAAACCCAGAAAATCAAATTAACTCAAATTGTGAAACAACACCGACCTGAGCCTCTGAACCCAGAAGATGAATTAGACTGCCCAAATGCCATACCATTCGACATAGCTTCAAATCGGTTAGAAGAGTAAACAGCACCAAATTTTGCCCCCAAAAACTCAGAATAAGCAAGTATGGAGTACTACAACCCCATTTATCGATACTATTACTATTGGGCAATTAAGGGTACAATCTTTTTCTTTCCTCTCCCAAGAAAATCCCTGTAACTGCAAAATTATCCAAACCCCAACTCCAGTTAAGCCCTGGAAAACCACTCGAGAAAACGGCTCTTCTTTGCCCTCTCCCTCTCTCTCTCTCTCTCTCTCTCTCTCTCTCTCTCTCTCTCCTCTCCCCTCTCCCTCTCCTCAGAGCTCAGCTTCTGTCTCTCTCTCTCTCCCTCTCTTTCTCCGGTTGAGCTTGACAACGCCGTTACAGAATCCCAAACCCGGATGAGGCGCGTCCTATTATACGCATTCCAACCCCCAACTCTACCTCTGGTGTTGCCTTTACCCGTGAAATGACTCATGGTATACACACAAGGGCACAAACCTCTTTCTCTCTCCTACATTTCCATTCCATAATGTTGGTTGCTTTTTGTGTTTTTTTTTAATTTTTATTGCTTTTTTAGGAACTTGATGATATTCAAGGTTTCTACCTTTGACAATGTTAATCTTGGGGGATTTTTTTAGGTATTCTTGGACAATATTATTATTGTCTATTGATGATCCCTCTTCCCATATATTCGGCATATTCATTCATTTCTCAACATTTATTTTTCTTTTAAATTTTAATAATTCAAGACTATTGAAGGGCCACTTTTTTATTCTCAAAATTCATAGTTGTCTAGAACTTATAGTAGCACTGAACCATCATTCATAGCTTTGTAAAAAAAAAAAGAAAAGATTTCATTAATTGAAAATCTATATAATATTAACAATAAGAATCAAACCCAACAAATTCATTAAAATAGCATTTTCTAAAAAAATATGACTGTAAAATTGAAAGGTATTATTGAAAGTTTAGAATACTTTGAGGGCATCATTGTCTTATATTAAAGCGTAGTTTTAATTATTTTAAGGACAATACGAAGTGAGAATGCTTTGTTTCTCTCATATCTTTTACTAAAATATGTCTTCATAACATATGTTATGACTATATACAAAAGAAATGCATGTTATATGCAAAAGAAACATATATTATGTCTTATATTGTAACTATATTATACTACCATTAATAAGAACAATAATAGCAACAATATTTTTTCGACTATTAAATGGATAAAATCCAAAATAAATGTCAAAAGGCATAATATAACAAATTAACTATTGAGAAAAAATACAACTATTTAAATAAGTACAAAGACTCTGTTAAATCACATCAAAACAGACAAAATAAACCTTTGTCATTTCACTTGGATTCAAACAATTGTTTAACCTTTAGTTTCCGTTCTCAAATGTTTAGTAATCTTCCTCATAATAAGTTTTTAATTACATAAAATACAACCTAATTTTGATCAAACCATCTAAACTAAACATTATATAATGTGATAAGTTGTTTTCACAATTGATTAAACCGGTTTTTAATTACATTTATAAAATTAATAAAACCAAAAACATACTTAATAAGAGCATTTATAAAGTCATAGTGATGGTCCATGGAGAGTTTACGAAGTCTTTAGATGAAAAAGTCTACGATATATATTCAATTGAAGTCTACACAATTCCAGAATTCATGAGTGATTTTCTAGTTGCAAATTTTTCTTTGTATTCCCTGATCGACACTACTCCAATTGTCAATCTAACCTAAAATTAAGCTTTTTAATACAAATTTTTGTCATTCACAAAACTCTAATATGAGACGACTTAACTACAAATCAATTCAACTTTAACTATACAACCAAGCAATAAGGTCCGTGACTTGACGGCGTGAGGACGTTTGTGAGTACTATGTAGGGAGCCCATTACCCAACCAATAGAGTGAAGAGAGAGAAAGCATGTTGGGGCGCGTGAGAAGGTGAGTAAGAGAGAGAAAGAGTTAACGACTGTCACCGTTACGGCCGTCACTGTCGCTGTCTGCTTCAAGGCAGGCAACACGGTTGGCCTCACCCAATCCCGCAGAATTTTTGTACCCCCTATTCTTTTTTTTCATTTATTCTTTCTTCTTTTTAAAATTTTTATTTTTGGTGAAAAAAAATACGAAAAGGGTTAAATTATTTGACCTCGGGAGTCGCGGACGGTAATTACTCTGTGGGGGCCTTGTACAGTACACGTGGCAAAGATTTACTTGTCGATAACTACACTTGATTGGTACATTTCATCAACCCCACCTCCCATTGCTAGGAAGCTACCACGTGATTTACTGTGAGTGTAATAATACCATCCTTTTTCCACGTGTCTGGCTCTCATTTTTCCATTGCGTCCAATATCTACTCGGTTTTTTAGTGTCTACAATCTAACATTTGAAAATTTTAAACATATATAGCGCGGCTTTATTTAAACGTAACGAGTTGTAAGATTGTAAGTAATTGTAATAAATATTAAATAATTGTAAGAATATAAGATACTTGTAAAATTAGTTATAAAAAATTATAAAAAATAAAAAGTTATAAAGCTGTAAGTTAAAACTAAATGAAACGAGATTGTAACCTAACTTTTAAAAATAATGTCCATCAATTAAAAGCACCTGAGCGATTAGTACTTACTCATGGTAAGGAGCTATTACAAGTGATTATAATAATTATGAATAATTAATGCTAGCGGCCAATGAGACTAGTATCGATTAACAGCTATTAGCGATTATTAAATGCAACAACAAACATGCCCATAATAGTGTACACTAACTAGTCACCAACTATAATAACATTCTTGTTAAAGTGCTTAATTTTGTACATGGTAGCGAGGATTATTCACATTCTAATTAAAAAACAGTACAATAACGTGAATATAAATTTTTTCACGTTAATAATGTGCAAGCCATCACGTCTCATCAATATATATACAGTAGACACATTAAACATAAAATTTTGCGATATATTTGCTTGTTGGATAGAAACATATACACCAAAATTTGAACTTTTGAGTTTATTGCGTAACTTTAATATTAAATCCCTGATAAAACCCTAATATAATTAATATACACGAAAATAAAGATGAAAGAAAGGTATATAATTTGATATATGCTCTCTTATCTTGAAAATTAATTAAAAAATGTAGAATCTTTGAAGTGTTTTGGGGGATTATCTTGATGAATGAGTCAAGTATTTTTGTTCCATAGGACATGAGAATAAATTTGAGAGAGGATGGGGTCAAATAAGAAAAAAGTTGACCTTTTAATTGAATGAAACACACAAATATAACGATTCTCCACTTCCCACTTTAGACTTTAATTCGCATCTTTTCTTTTTGCAAATTATAGATCTCATAATAAAACCTTCCTTCTCCCTTTGCAAAAATAAATAAATAAACCCTTCTTAAGATGCCTTCCACACCTAACCTAACATCACTATTCATCTTAATTAAATTATCATTAAATCACCTTAATTAGTTATTTATTTTGTTTATTTAAACAACTAATTTCTTTATTTTATATTATCAAGTTGCTTTGTATGCTGGTTCCCGGTATAATCTACTGCCTTCATTGTCATTAGTTGGGGAAGATTGAAGCAAAAAACGATTTGTATGAAGCAACCATAACAATACGTAATACGGGTCTTATATCAGCCAGATTTTCGAGATATTTAAATATAGACCTTATATTTATAACTATAGAGTCCGATTTTAAAAATTAAACTGTACCAAGCTGTGCATGTATCTTTTTTTTTTTTTAAAAATATAATAATCTTGACTCATTGTTACCTAGATTGTACTTCTATGGTTAAAGAAATTAATGATTTTGAAGAAATTTATTGCTCAACGTTGCTGGTGAATGATGATCTACGTTGATGAGAGCTTATTAATGCTTAATATATAGAAAATTATAATTGTAAACTATGACTGAGTACCGATAAGTGTTGATATGTACTGATCAACATTGAATATCAATGATAAATACAGACAATATGTTAAAAAGAACAAACTCTAACTAGCATTAAATGATACCGGATAAAACTAAAAATCTGTTCGTTTTGATGTTTATAACGGCGTTTATTACAATTAATAGCTCAACATCTCGTAACAACTTATAACAACTTGTAATAGTTAGTTTTAGTTATCGTAACTATTCATGTCATAACAGACTCATTATAACTCATAATAATTTATAACAACAAATAATTGTCATGGTTGATAAGAACTAGTAAGAACTACCAACTCGTTTTTAACAGATCACATATGACAATGTTTGTAATTAACTTTAATTTGATATCTCAACCAACCACTAAGCATACAAATATGTGAGAGACACATATTATAACAAATGCACATGCATGGTTGATCATAAAAAAAATATAAAAATTATTGAAACCAGTCACCATATATACATATATATATATATATATATATATATATATATATATATATATATGACATCATACCCTCATATTAATGATACCAAAGTCAAAAAGTTATTAGTAAAAATTAAGTTAAACTCTGCACTCAATGGTGGAAGCTAGCTCATGATCATGATCTTCCTTATCTGCCTCAAATGATAATCCCCATTTTAATAAAAAGTGGATAAGCTTAAGTAATTAAACAGTCATTAGCACAGATAATTAAATCCTAATAATTAATTAAAAGCTGCCCAGGTCTCTTTATTAGAGGACATTAGACATAAGAGAGCTGAGGAGGGTACCCCAAACCAATCACTTGTATGTTATGTGAATTCTTTGCCTGTCCTATACTATCCTAACATAATTAGGCCTTAATTACTTTATGGAATGACACCTGTCCATCACTAATTCAATAAACTATGCTTAATGACGTTAATTAAGTTAATAAGTAGACCGCCCGTTGCCGCTGCGAAAGGGTCAATCACTGTTTACTTAGTAGGTCATTAGGGAGTAATTAGTAAATAATCAAGACAATGTTAGACAAAGAACATGATATATGGATGGATCAATTCATAAAGTTTCTGGAATTTCAGTGACTTTTAAGAAGAAAACACTCAAATGATGAACTCATCCCATGTTTTAATTATTTGCTACATTATTTTTTTTGCATCAAATGAAACTTTGGGTTTTACATGTCTTTGTGGTCCCAATTAGTATACATAATTAATTATGGGCCCTTAAAAAAGATGAAGAACTCATATGTTTTCGAAAGTAAGTTGTTGATTCTTAACTTTTAGTACAACGTTAAATATTCTACTGATTTTGTAGTAGTTTATTTGTTCCAATTACATGCTTCCATGTCGATTAGTTCGAATATTTTACACTCGTCTATCGATCCGATTAATAAAATCTTACCTACATTGTTTATAATTTAAATTGTCGGTTTTAAACGTATGATCTCATCATCAATAATGAGATCTAAGTAATATAGAAATTATTACATTTAAATTTAAAGCTCAAAAGAGAATACATGACATTATGTTGATTGAGTAATCAAACTAGTTTGCCTTTTATTTTCCAAAAACTATTAGTATACTGTATTTACTTTTTATTTTTTACACATCGTTATAGATAGTAATTCAAACCCGATCCTTACAAAAACGAGTACCCATAATTTATATCATGTTGAATCCCTACAAAAACGAGTACCCACAGTTCATGAGATCTTGGATCTGGCCACCCACTTCCATTAAGGATCTTGAAATTGATTCAAGAGATCACACATGTCCCCAAAATTAAAGAAATAAACATACATAGGCAACTCATTGAGATCTGAAGGGAAGACAGCTTCCAAAATATAAGTCTATGTTCACAATTATTGGTGTTTCTGCTACAGCTTAGTTGGTAGCCTTAGCTTGTGAATAAACAGCACATCAACCTTTTTAAAAATTTTATTTCCTCCCTAGGTTAGCTTGTATAGTTTACATTGCAAAAATAGAGAAAATATATTTGGTAAAGTATTTATCAGAGACCTATTAATCGGTTTTTAGTTAAATGGTTTAGTCACAAATAATAAAAATACTTACCAAATATTTAATGGACAGTTTTATGTTCATTTTACTTTCAATAATGCATCAACAATTTATGTATACTCATTTCATAGTGTTTCATATCAGAGCCAAAACCCCTCTAAGCAATTGAAAGTTCTTTTACAAATTTTCAGTGTTTCATTATAAATTTTTGAACAGATTCGATTAGATCATATGAAAGGTTTCTATTATTATTCTTTTACTATATGCAACAAGAAACTGTAAAATATACACAGTACAAGATTAGTTTTAAAAAGTTATAAATAACTATAAACCGTAACCTTAAAAGAATATTACCGAAATAACCATTATAAAAAAAAGAAAAAGGAGTAAAAAGAAAGATGATAAAAGTATGGTCCACACTAGGTATAATATGTGGGGACTCCCAAAAGAGTTGGTGTTGGTTTCCTTGCTTGGTTGCACTTGGTCTTTGTCTTAATTTGGCTTGCCAATGAGAAACATCCCAAGTTGAAATGTGACTTGCTTGACTACAACTCTAAGTCTTACATCATCTCCTTTTCTTTTTTTTAAATAAATAAAAAAAGTATTATTTATTTATTTTTGGATAGTTTATTTTATTTTCATTTGCTAACCACCTCCTGTTCCTAGGTTTAGGGTTGAAATTTATTCAAAACTCCTTTAAATTATTACGACTTATTTAATTATATACAATACTAGTTCACCAGATTAATAAAAAATAAAAGTATAAATGATAATTCCATGTAAAGATGACATTATATTTCTTTGCAAATACATTAAGGATTGTTATTCGAATCCTCTATTTTTTTTATGGAGTAAACATATTAAGATATATAAGTAATTAACATAGTATTATTTTTTAATTATAAGGTTAGTAGTTTAAGTACACCACTTATAAATGATGTCAACCTTCTTTTTTTCCTTTTTACAAGGGATTTATTAAAGTTGAAGTTTTAATAGACCACTAATAATTTCATGGCTTGAAAAATTGTATACAACCAAAAGAAATTAAGAAAAATCAATTTAATGTATATTTTTTAAAGGATTATGAAATAGAAGGGATATGAATCTTTCTTTGGATGTACATGATGGGTCAACGACATCTACAATGATGCATAGAGCAAGCTATAGTAAGTATGTTATATAAAATAGAAATGCTATGATAAAATTCTTATTGATGATTTTATAAAATTATTAGTGAAATTATTATACTTGTTACAGTTATATGTATGCTATATTTATAATTCTGACACTTTAAAACATTATTTTTAATTAAAATTAACTAATGAACAAATTTAGATTAACTAAAATTAGGCGAGCCCATAAATATGTGACATTACTCGAACATGATCTGTTTTGTAGCCTTGTACCATGACAAGGGGATCGGACTATATGCTCTCTACAAGAAAAACTAATGCATTATACTCTCGATTCAGGTATTTTCCGGACAAGCATCACTCACTCGCCACATCACCAACCAACTCGTGCCTAATTAGTCGGGTAACGGAGATCTCGGCTCAAGCCAACCCTTAACGGCTCGGTAAAAGCCCAAAGCCCATTAGGGCTAGGGTTTCCCCTTTCATGGTAAAGTACTTTTTATCCCTTTAAAATCTCCTATAAAACTCACCATTTCCCAATCCCATGTTATATGATGTTCACTTGGCAAGAAATCATATCTTTCCGATAATTCAAACTCTCAACACTCATCCACATTCATCGACGTTCTTCAACGTTCTTCCACACTCATCCCGAGAACTTCCATCTTTGGAAAACTTCTCGACTCCCAAGGAATCCACCCACGCACATCGAGGAAGATCTCCTCGATCCATTCAACTTAATCGGATACTAACTTGAGCGTCGGAGGGCGTTCTCCGGGATCCACCACCCGGGCTTCGCCTTTTGCGAGTTCAAGCAGTCGCCACTCGGACTTGGATCGATTGTGCCACGTCCTCGGAACCGGAGCGGTAAATCCTTCCTCTTTCCGAATCATCAATCCACATTATCAACTCAGCTTTCTCCGAAACACTCCTATAAGATAGAATTATGCTCTTTCTCAAATTTAAAACTCATCTTTTCTTTTTTTGAGTTTATTTGACCCCGATATTTCATTCTTTTGAAACTGCAGTGTAATTTTCTTTGAATTATCTGATGAAGACGGAGATTACTTGTGTTCGAGGAAGACAAAGTTTGACATCTGCGACCTTGACTTCTTTAAGTTCAAAGGTGACCTTTCAAAAAAAAAGAAAGAAAGAAAGAAAGAAGCTACTAGGAATTAGGAAAACAACTAACAAGTTGCCAAGGGAGAAAGGGAATACAAGATTGGTCAAACATTAGAAGAAAATTTGAGGAAGAATATTTTCTATTTATGACAATAAACTTTGAAAAGAAATTCCCCCTCATTTTGGAGGAAAAAGCCATATTCCCCCTCCTATTGGTGGGGGATAATAATAAAATTTAATTTTAACAATTAAAAATATTTTTTTGGAGGTTGTAAATTGTAATGAGTAATATTCTTTTGGGTTTACCCCAATTCAATTATGTGGTATATTCCATGATAGGAGGCCCTGTTTTTCTATAAGATTTGATATCTACTTCGATGGTGACTTTTTCTTCATGGAAATTGTAATCAATATATATATTTTTAGATTTAAAACAATTCGTAAAATTTCTAAAATTTATCAATCATGGACAAAGAGCTATTATGTTATACTAGAGATTGTCCTTATAAAGAACAAATTTAATAAGAATTTCGAAATAATTATAAAACAAACAATAAGTGTTTTGATAAACTATAATAAAAACCAGGAATTTGAATGCTAACAATTTGCTAATCTAGGATGTTGCATACCCGTAATTCTAACTTAATAAATAATGGTCGATATCTTACATTTTGGGGTATTTATTTTACATATAAGCAACCACAAATTGAACATGCTTTTGAATCCGGGCTTATTCTTTTCAGTGTAAAAAAAGAGTAGGGATGTAGAATGGAATGAAAATGAGTCGAAAAATGGAGTAGACTTTCTTCTAAGAATAGTGAAAATTGGCGGAAAAATGGGATGAAGTGAAAATGAGTATAATTTCAAAGAGTTGGTAGTCAAAATAATGGAAAAGAGTGGAATAAAATATAACGGATTACTCGTAGAAACTCGACTCGACATATAGTGGCTAATTTGTTTTTGCTAAAATATAATTTATAAAATATTTAAATATTTGACCCAATAATTTAAAGGCTTAGAGTATTGAATGTCATTAATTCTACCTATTATCCAAATTTATTTTATAAAATATTTGATTTTTAAGGCTTTGCCCAAAATCTCCCCTCCCCCAAATGCCCCATTTTTAAGCCGTTTTTCAACATATATCCTAGAACTATAGATCTAAGATCACGTTATAATATCTCTGTAAAATATAACTTATATAATCCCATATATATATATATATATATATATATATATATATATATTTCTTCTTTAATGCACGCAAGTAACTCCAATCAATATTAAATCATTAATTGTGACAATCAACTTTGAAAATGAACTCAGATTGATTTCCTTCGAGTAAAAGATACTTGTTGTCATTTCTTAAATGCCACAGATCAGGCTGTATGTTTGCTGGACAACAAACAAAAGGAGGCTCCCCAGAAAAAAAAATAATGTGGAAAAAAAAAGGACAAATACACATGTATTATACTTATACAGTATAAATTTATAATTAGCTGCTGAATTATTCTGAGTTGCATATGATATGATGCAGACTTTTAATTTTTTATTTAATTATTATAATTATTTATCAAGTATATTTATATTGCTCAATCAATAGTACTATTGGTATATTTGTCTCGTCAATCAATCTATCAATTTTATTTATTTTAGTACTTTGTATCAAGTGGCCTTTAATTTCCATTTTCTAGTCATTTTCTAGTTTATCTTTTTACCAAAATACGAATCAAAATAATCTCAATAGATCCATATTTTAAAAATCGAATATGGTTTCGCGGTAAGTCAAATGAAACACAAGCCCCGGTTAGTCCAACGTGTTTTTTCAAGTAATCACAAGTATATTATTGTTCATCATAGTCAATCGATACTGATTAATGTTGATTAATGTTAATAAATGTAAGAAATTGGTTCTAAATAGAAGAATCTACTTACGAAATATCTCTCGTTAAATCAATTCATTTATGCAAAACATTTGAGTCACACACTTCTCAATACGGGTTCTAATCAAATTATGTTAAAGCTCGAATTTGACTCGATCAATTATGTGAACTCATGAACCCACTTGGTCAAGGTAGCTAGCTTACACATAAATTATATTCACATGAAATAATTAACCATATAGTCAAATACTTGAATTAGAAGTTTGGGATATTGCTTAAGCATATTCATTATGATTCCACCAAATCTGAGATTATATGCTTAATTGATTTGATTTATTTTGAAAATAATACTAATAAAACCATTATTCTTCGTACATATTCTTGTGGTAATAGATTAAAAACTGGTAAGTTTGAAATTCGGTTTTTTTTGGGTGTGATATCGATCTTTTATTTAACTTTGACTAAGATTATTCTCTCCAAATTTATAATTTATGCAATTAGAAATGTAATTATTTATGGAGGAGGAATATATTTATGAGTGCTATGAAGAGTTGGATAAGTTATCATCATAAAGATTATATTATGTATGTTAATTAGAATATCAAAGGCTTGAAAAAGATTACATTAAGAAGATAAGATAAGTGATGTTTAATGTCGGATAAATAAAATCCAGTAGTAAATTATGTTTGGAAAATGGATGGAATATTAGAAAAAATCCACGTGGAGATTGATTTTGTATTGTTATTTACAACTGGATTTATTTTTCTTGAAGAAATAATTCTTACTTACCCCTCTTCAAACTCTAATTCTATATCCATTTTTATCTTTTTCTAGATTATCAATGGTGAGATCCTTTGACTTCATTTTCTTCAATTGAATAAAAATTTATAGGTATTGTTATTTTCTTTCTAATAAATTTTCTCTCATTCTTGTAAGAGTTTGGATTTTCTCTTTTTGTGAGATTTAGGATTTTACTCCTTCTTGTGAGAGTCTTATTTCTCGCCTTAGTGCGAATTATTTCTCTTACAAATACATGCAAGTTTTATTAGGGTTGTTGATTAGATTGGGGGTATATTTTTGACATTTTGTCAATTAGTTTCATTGATTTTGATTGGAAATGATTTCACAAAGAAATCTCATATAGCTCGATCAAGGTGATATTTTATTTAGGTTGGATCTATTATATCAAACAAAGATCAATTCTACTAAAGTATATAATAGCTCGCCGGCATTCGGAAAAGATAGATTAAGATCGAAAAACACGATTTGTGCTCATATTGATGCTGCAACAAAAAAAAATTCTGGTATTTTTAGTTGTGTGGGGAGTGGGCATAAATACGATGATTTAACAACAGAGAGGTTAATGTATTTATAAGTATACTAGTGTTAGTCCAAAGGGTGTGATAAAAAAAAAGGAAAAAATAAAAGTATTATTCCAAAGGGCTCAATCTCTCAATTTGTATTGGACTAATGAATCCTAAGATTTGATTTGGGCTTAAAGCCTTTTGTTATTGGGTCTAATTGTTCTCCATTAAGAAGATTTTGTGATGATTAATGACTGAAGTTTGGGCCTTTTAAGTGTCTCACTTTCAAAAGGTGAATACTACTTTGTTTGATTTTGTTGTAAGTTGCTCATTTGGGGCTGCCAATTCCAGTTCAGTTTTTTTGCTGTCCAAATTCAAAAATGTTTTTCCTTCTACTCAAATTGCATTTACTATTGCATATTGTTTTCGACTTATCATACGAAATTTACTGCTGATCAATGTTGGTTAGTATTGATGAGTATTAATCGGTGCTGATGAGTGTAAAGTATGAGGAAACTATAATAATAAAATATGGATGAATGTTCAATGGTGCTGATAAGTGTTGAATGTCGATGATAAATACTTATGATAAATTAAAAAATAATAATAAATTTTAAAACTAGTCGGGGCTCAAATGATTAGCATTTATTCCCCTCAAATGCCTTTGGATTTGAGTCTTGTAAATGGATTAAAAATTACGGTGAGATAGTCTGTTTCTATATGGCAGTAATAGTTGTACTCTAATTAGCAGAGGATCAAATACCAAAATAAAGGAAAAAAATTACAAGTACCAACAATTTTATATCTTTATATCGAATTCTAAAAGTCACACTTCCTTCCCTTGCCCACATATTATGCACCATTAATTATCCAAAAACAATTACGTCAATTTGTTTGGGACCTTTTTCTGCAAGCAAAGTTTCATATTTGAGTATTATAAATGAAGAAAATTTATTAATAGTGGCAATTTCCGATGAATTGTTTAACATTAATTCTTCCCAATTAGCAATGTCAATGCGACATTGGTCAAAGTCCTGTTATTTACATGAAGTAAACTAAGACCCAAACCTACTACGGTTAGAGTTGGTTACCTAATTGCAATAAATGACTATTACTCCTCATTTATTTCTTTTACAAATACTTACCAACTTTTAGCACAATTGCATCATGTGATTACTCCGAAAAAAACCACAATACTGTTGGCATACTAATTCTCTCTCCTTCTAAGAGAGGAAAAGAATCTTGCCATTTTAATGAAACTGCACCAATCCCAAAAAATTCTTCCACACACTTCGAGGAAGATTCACCTCAACTTGTGAGTCCAAGTACACTCGATTTTCACACTTTCTAAAACCGATTTGAGGCACGGAAGAGAGTTCATTGGGACTCAACCCCGAAGCGTGCCCTTTTTGCAGGACTGGAGCGACCTACTCGGGGGAGCCCGACGATCCAAGCCTATCCATTGGAGGTCCCGACACAAATTCATTCTCTCCGACTCATCATTCACATCATATTTTGTAAATTTGTATTTCCTCGGAACAGCTTTTATAAGAAAACCGTAACGTTAATGGGCTGATAGTCGGCCTTGTCTAATTAAATAGAAGATCAAGGACTCAAAAGGGGAAAAAAAAAATCAACAATGACCCTAAGGAAATCCATGATGAAGGAGGCCATGGAGAAAGCTTGTTCTTTAGGTGACATGTCTAAATGGCCATTCAAAGTGACATATGACATGTTCATACATAGGGCTCAGTGGCTTACTATTGAACAATAGTTTGGTATCCTTAGCGACTAAGAAAAATTGACATGGAAAATATGATATGTATATCTTAATATTTCCCACCCACCTCACAGATCTAATGTGAACTCAACAAACCTCCTACAACTCTACTCCTCCACCTTCTAGAAAATCTCTCTCTCTCCCTCTCTCTCTCTCATTTTCCCTGGATAAAACGCGTCGTCTGCCGGCATCACCATCACCTTATCATCACTCCACCTCGTACAAATTAATCTAAGAAAATCAAATAGCTTGCAAATAATTACGAGCAAAAGAAGTTTATGCAATTTTAATGATACAATACTCAATTATGCATTAAATCTAATCCTTAGACTAAAATTTTTTACAATAAATCATAACAAAATTATCAATATTATTAGGATTTATTAGACCTAAATAATTCCACCTTTGAGGGCGTTCCGGTATCTATAATGCCGAACATTTATAAAATTTTGACTTCCAACGAGTTAGAGTTCCAACGAGTTAAAAAATTTTGACTAGGCAACAACGACAACATGTGAGGTTATGTAATCTATTATCTAAAATGCTGTACATTTATATATTACCTCATATATCGTTATCACCACATAGTTAGAGTTCTATTATTGACATCCAATCCATAATATAAGATTATTAGCATTCAATACATTCAATTTAACTGAATTATTAACGTTCAATGCCATAAAAATAAGATTAATGACGTCATTAATAATGCCTCATAAGTCACAATAAGCATTTATAATGTCTCATGCTAATCTTGTAGGCCTTTGACTATTACTCCTATTAAACTTTAAATCCTAATTCCTAATATAATTCATATATTGGGGGCTCCCACCTTTCTCTTTGGCTATCCATGTTTTAACCCTTCAATTTTCTTTCTTTGACAAATCTACACGCCATTCCCCGCTTTTACTCGTCTCTGTCTCTGTCTCTCTCTCTTCCACTTTCCTTGAACTTTCCTCAAACACCTTCTCTCTCTATATATACCTACATAGTTCTCCATCCATTTCTATTGCTTCTTTCACACAATACACAACAAAGCCCACTTTACCATTTGATCTCTCTCTCAGTCACTTCTAATTGAGGCATTTCGTCGAACACATGGAGAACAATCAACAGTCCTTCTGGCAATTCAGCGACCAGCTTCGTCTCCAGACCTCTACCTTGGCTAATCTCTCTCTTAATGATTCTATCTGGAGCGTCAACCCATATGGAACCAAGAGGCCGGAGGATCGCCGGAATTTCGATACCCGGGTCGGAGGAGACATCGGAAGCTCTGAGTTCAAGCACCATAACAAGGCGACCCATGTCAATAACAATGTCAATCTCAACCCCGATTTCAACTCCTTCAACGACGGATGGAAACTCGGGTCGGGTCAGGGTAACATGGGTATTAATCTAAATGGTGGGTTCAACAAGGGGATATATTCAAAGCCCGCTAATCATCAGTACTTGAACAATTTTAATATGGGTATGAAGGGGAGCAAGAATATTGCTTTCAAGGGTGAGGAGGAGCATGGAATTGGAGGTGTTGGTAAAGTGGGGAGGAAGAACAAGGAGGTTAAGAAAGAGAATAGCAGCAATAAGGATAAAAATGGGGAGAACAGGAGTGGGGTGGATAAGAGGTTTAAGACTCTGCCACCTTCAGAAGCTCTGCCCAAAAACGAGACAGTTGGTGGGTATATCTTCGTTTGCAACAATGATACCATGGAGGAGAACCTCAAGAGACAACTCTTTGGTATGTTTCTTCTTGCCCGTCAATATCATCCAGTTATTTCTTTACTTGTTTGTAGTTATGCCCATCCTGATCGCACATCTGCTTTGAATAAATGGATATCCAAGTTTTCAAAAGACCTCAAATTTATCCAAGTGTTATAACTGATTAAAGAATTGTCTTTGTTTTAGTTTAATCTTGTGAAGGAAAGTGATGTTATGCCGAAGGCGTTTAATTAGAGAGAGAAGGGGAGGGGTTGTCCAAGGTTATTGCGTGGTAATTGGATATTTTTGCCGGTTTTCTGAGTCTGTTGATTGTTGATCAGTTGATCTGTGTGTGTGTGTGTGTGTGTGAGAGAGAGAGAGAGAGAGAGAGGGGAATGAACCCTACAGGGGAATTTGGAGTAATTTGATTTGATAAGCTTCGGCATGTGAATTTAATATCTGAGTCTCATTTGGAAAGCATGAGGTTTCGGCATTGGATTTTGTGTCAGTGAGTCTGGTGGCGTCCTACTGACATGGACCTGTAACCTAGAGGTATAACAATTCATTGTTTAGGCGCTCTAACAGGACGATTTATGCTTTAATTATCAAATCTAAGGGCTTGGTGTTAATATCCTTTATTATTTATAGGATGTAGTACGAAATTTTAGCACAGTTTTGTGACATTAGCTTCTAACTGATGCTGCATAAATATAACAATTGAGCTTTTCTCGGAATTTCTCTGCAATTTTGCAACATATGTCTCTCAATTCATTAGAAATGGTGGATGTTATGCTAGCAGGTAGGTGATGTGATATGGTTCATTTAAGAGTAGTTAGGTTATTGAAGCTGAACTTTGTTGAAAGTGGGTGAGTGAGATGGTGATGTTTTAATTGAAATTTTCAGGTTTGCCGCCACGCTACCGCGATTCAGTGAGGCAGATTACTCCGGGATTACCCCTTTTTCTCTACAACTACTCCACCCACCAGCTCCATGGTATATATGAGGTCAGTTTCTTCTACCCTTAATTGTCTTCCTCTCCTTGTCTTTGGCTGTTGTGGTTGGTTATGACTTGTGACTTGAAGATTACAACTTATTTCTTTATTGATGGAGGACAATGACTTGTCACTTACCAATAGTAATAATCAGCTAATCTTATTGTGACAATTGGTGATTGGGAATGAAAGCCTACCGATCACTACTGATCAACTAATTTGATTTTGAAGGTTGGAAATTAGAAATAAAATCTTAGTGGTTTGTTGTATGTACAGGCTGCCAGTTTTGGAGGATCAAACATTGATCCCATGGCATGGGAGGATAAAAAGAACCCAGGAGAATCTCGCTTCCCTGCTCAGGTTTGGTATCTCAAATCTAGCCTCCTTTATATTTATGTTTTACACTGGTTAGAATCTTAGAACAGTTAGAATTGGATATTGCTTTTGAAGTTGTAACTCAAGAAGAGAAAGCAACTCATACTACAAATAGAAAAGTGGGGAGCTGGTACAATGTCATGTCTTTTGACCTTTGCTTCTAGGGACAAAGTGATCTCACATGGATTTTTCGCGTGGGGGAGGGGGGCTTTTTCTTTGGTCGACTCTGGTTCAAATTGAAGCATTTAAGTAATTAAGTGTAATATTAAAGTTCAATAACTAGGCCGGGAATTTGGTGTAGAATGCAGATTAGAGTTTGGATAAATTCAATTGCATTATATATTCTGCTTGGAATCTTCATGTTGGTGCAAAATGCTCAACTCTTCGGGTTTGACAATGTAGGTGAGAGTCCAAACTAGGAAGTTGTGCGAGCCGTTAGATGAGGATGCCTTCAGGCCAATCCTTCATCATTATGATGGTCCCAAGTTTCGCCTTGAATTAAGCGTACCAGAGGTATATATATGAGATCAACTTGTTCATCTCGATACAGTATTAATGAAAGCTTGGAACCAATCAAAATGTCATACTAAGCCATCATCTACTTGCACAATGCAGGCACTTTCTCTTCTGGATATTTTTGCAGAGAACAATGCTTGAAGGAACCCAACCCCTCGGAGGGAAGATACGTATATAATAAATCGTCGATACACAAAAGAAAAAAGATGATGCCGATACCAGATAGATAGACAGATGAGATAGTTATGCTTTACTAATGATACTTTGAGATGGGACCGAAGATGAAAACTGAGGGAGATATAGATGAACGGCAGTGGTGGATGTGGTTTTTGCAATGTTGCTGTCGCCCTGGTTGATTACTTACTGCATCTATATGATAACAATGTTAGATTGTAACATATATTTATGAAAAATAAGATTACATATGATGATTTCTGGGCAGTCATCAAGTTATAAGAAGAGTTACTTGTATAGTTCTCGTTCGGAATTACCGTCTCTAATGGAAGATGTTATACTTGGTCATAATCTTAGTATCAATAATTGTTTCATTTTAATTTTGAAACTTTGTTCTTGAATCAGTCAAACTTGTTCTCGTACTCTATTCGTGTTGACATTTTCTCGTAGGATTTATTCAAAGTCTATGAGGTAGGCGCAGCGCCAATCTATAGAGATAAAGCCAGAAGACTTGTGGTACAATTTTCTGGGGTTTACCAGCATCAAGGCTAAAGCAAAGTTGCGTGTAATATGAGTTCGAATTGATTTTCGTACCATTTTGCTAGACTCTTGATTCGAGTTGGTTTTTGTACCATTTTCTATGCCTCCATATTTGTGACCTTGCTTTCGACTAGTCACAAGTCTGCATGTCTTTAACCTTATTATTTGACAATTAAGATTGTTTTTTAAATTGAAAATCTCTCTCTAAGATTAGCCCAACTACTAGGTACCTATTATCTCAAAGATTAGCTCGTTGATCTTTGCTCAAGTTTTAGATGCCAATCTTAAACATTTTCATGTTTTATTTACTTAACTTTTACAAGAATAAAATCTCTAAAAAACAGTCAAAATAAATTGACGGTTTGTAGTCTCGATCTTATTTGTGAATATCCCATCAAAATCAAGTAGAAATACAACGACTTTAAATTTTTTGCCTTCTCGTCAAAATCGGTATCCGCTAAGTCATTACTTAACTTCATTAAACTCAAAAAATGGGTCCATAGCTCAGTGGTAGAGCATTTGACTGCAGATCAAGAGGTCACCGGTTCGAACCCGGTTGGGCCCTTTTTAAATATTTATTTTTATAAAAATTCTTAGATAGATGGGTTTGTGCTTATGGCCTTTTGCTGCTGGTTACAGAATTTTTTTCTCCCCCTTTGTTTCCTGTGTGGATGAAGTACTGTTTATGGGTATTTGAAATTTTCTATATTAATCGATTTTTCAAACTCTTGGTATTGTGGATAATTGGTGGTAGCTCCGACTACGACGCTGAGGTTGAAGCATAGATATAACAATACGTTATCTTCTTTTTTTTTCCGACCCTATCCAATGATTCACCACATAAAAATAATATATGGAGGTCTCTTAACTAAAATTTCTCATAATTTAATTATTTCAAATAGACTAATAAAACTCCACCGATTCGACAATTGTCATCGTACAATGCGACAATAAATAAACAATCTCACTATGAAAAATTGAAAATGTTGAGGATATGGCCAACTTCTAGCCTCTTGGAGATTTGCATGACTCCCACAATCAATTCCTGGATCTTCTTCCTTCATTAGGGTTGTACCCTTTCTATACAAGTGCATCAGTTAATTTTATTTTTATAATTTATTATTTTTAATTAATTTATAACAATTGAAACTAATAATAACTTAAAAAGAACATAAGTGATACATTTTTCTTTAAATATTTAATATAAAAATATTTTTTAAATTTTTTATAACTTATTATGATAACGTATTGTTATTATTTATATATTTAACTCATTATTTTTTTCCTTTTTACAACTTTAAACTTTAAAATTTTAAAAAATTTTTGAAAAAAATGTCTAAAAAATAAAGAAAATATTTTGTCTAAATTCACATTATTACACAATATTAGTCACAAAATTAAAATAAATTAGTTTTAGAAATATACACATTCAACATAATAAATATATAATATGTAATATTACAAAAAGATAGTAAATCTTTAACTCAATTATATGCATGAACCATCTAAACATCATAAAAGTTGGATAAAATCAATGTATGATTGATATTTACGATGCTTATGTAACATTATAATAACTTTCTTATATTATTGCAATGCCACATAAGCATCTTACTTGTCAAGTATACATTGATTCTACCCTATTTTTAATATATATATATATATATATATATGTGTGTGTGTGTGTGTGTGATGATTGTACAACTTTCAACCTCTATTAAGGATAAGTACTCTATGAAGAATTATTTATGATTGGAAAAATATGTGATTTCTTTTTTTTCTTTTTGATAATTAAGAGACAGAATACAAAGAATCAGCCACTATGCAAAATTATCAGCTAATTAAAATAAATAAAAAGACTATTCAAAGTCATAACGAAATAACTGATAAATATTAAAAAGACAACTACTTTCCACTCAATTTCATTTAAAGGATTAGTTTAAAATAAATTTTTCTAAGGTAAATTTCTGTTATTTGATGTTCTCGATCCCATGATGGTACTAGTCTTTCAATTCCAAATAGATTTCCTCTAAAGGTGAATTTCTCTTCTTCGATATTCATCCCATGATGACACTCTCTTTTGGTAGTTTTACCAACTAACCCACAATTTGATCCTCCCACTGTCTTTGCCATTCATTGATTCAGTTTCCTTTTCATCCTTTTGCTTTTCCGCAAATTCTATAAAACAAAAATTATAATATAAGCATCCAACACCTTTTTTAAAAGTTACACACTTTCTCTTTACCTTGAGTGTTCGTGTACACTTAGATAGTTTTTTTGCTCAAAGGCTCTTGGCTATGGGCTCTGGCTACAAGCCTACAACTACCCTTCCACCCCCGACCTACTCGTCTTATTGAGTGACTCGAGTGTTGACAGCACTATTGATATTCATTATAGTCATTGCACATATATCTCGTCAATCAACCGTTAAATTCTAACATAAACAATTAAACACATAAAAACGTTTCTCTTAAAAAGAAAAAAGGAATCATGAATCAATTAACTTCTAGCACGATCCAAGATACTGTTTACCTCCGAAAAAGATAAAAAGCTTTATCTCGTTCTCGACAGGTTGCTTAAGCCAAATGAATCCTAGTGAATGAGATCTACACTGTCATTCATCTGTACATTAAAAGTTTAAATATTAACATATAAAACGTTTTTCTATTTTTAAATTTGTTAACCAATAAGATATTTAGCAGAATCCAAGATATAAATTTGCACCCACAAAGAGGAGAGCTTTATCTCAATCCCCAAATCTGAATGGTTTGTTTAAGGTCAATTAATCAAGTCAAGATATGGCCACAAAAAAAAAAAACCTAAAGTTATGAAGTTGGCGAGGTCACTTGTCAAACATAAATAATGGAATCAAACCAAGACAAAAACTTACAATTGGGATTTTGGCTGATTTCCCTCAACTTTCCCCTCAAAAACCCAATAAAAATTCATTCCCCACCACAAAAATAATCAACACATTCAATTCCAAACCCTTCCAATTCCCAGTCTCTCTATCTCTGAGCCCACAGGTCTCGTTAATCAGCCACAAATTCAGGCATATCCAGCACAAATATGACAATTATACCTGGCTAATTCATCACCATTCATTCCCCTAACCCACACCCTCCTTTGCACGTGCCATCTCTCTTGCCCTCATCCACATATCCCCAAGATAATAACGACTCCCCCATGACCACAGTGGCTCCCCTGTAAGTTTCGCAGTAGACGAAGAGAAGAAGAGGGTGAGTGGGGGAGAGAGAGAGAGAGAGAGAGAGAGAGAGAGCAAATGGGGTGTGCGTCGTCGAAGCAAGTGAGGGTGGCGAACCCCGTTGTCGTCTACCGCCCTCCGCCTTCCAGCTTCGCCGTCTTCGACATCAACGCCATCGAAGAGCCCTGGCTCAAGTTCGAGAATGCCCAGAACTTGGAGGACGAGCAGAAGCCCTCGCACGTGCCCGCCCCCTTGCTTGAGAAGCTCGACACGCTCGAGAAGGAGGTCTCTAACGGACCTCGCACTTGGGACGAGGTCAGCAAGGCCTTGGAGGACCTCAAAAGCCCGCCAGGCCGGGCCCGAACCCTGACCCGATCCTGACCCAGACCCAGACCCAAGCCCCTCCTCCCTCGAAGAGTTTGTCGTTCCACACCCTCGAAGAGCTGGACGCCCCCAAACCGACGCCGGCGGCGGCGGAGACGGATGATAAGAAGCAGTTGGTCCGGCTGAGGAAGACAGAGCCCGCGCCGACCCCGTCACCGGCGGAGGTAAACCGGGTGGGGCCGGACCCCGGCGGGTTCCGGTCCGTGAAGGCGAACCCATTCATCATGAGGGACCGGATAGAGAGAGAGAAGGAAGGGAAGGAGGCGGCGTTTGATAAGATAATGAAGGCGAAGAGGGACCCACTGAGCGATTTCCAAGAGATATGCCCCCGGGTGGGCCCAGCTGGTGGTTCTGTACACGACGTCGTTGGGAGGTGTAAGGAGGACTTTCGAGGACTGCAACCGAGTCAGGGCGATCCTGGAGAATCACCGAGTTGTGTTCGACGAGCGTGACGTGTCGTTACATGGAGGATTCCTGGCCGAGTTGAGGGAGCTGGTGGGCCCCGAGGAGGGGGTGGTGCCGCGGCTGTTCGTGAAGGGGAGGTACTTGGGAGGGGCGGAGGAGGTGGTGGAGCTCAATGAGTCGGGCCGGCTTGGGAGGGTGCTGAGCTCGGCACGAGTCGAGAGGGGCCCGGGGTGGCAAGGGTGCGAGGGGTGTGGTGGAGCAAGGTTTGTGCCGTGCTTGGAGTGTGGGGGAGTTGTAAGGTGGTGGTGGGTGAGAAAAAGGAGAGGTGCCCTAATTGTAATGAGAATGGCCTTGTTCATTGCCCTCGTTGCCATTAAACACACCCCACCACACCACACCACAATATTCCAAAGTGAATTTCATCCAAGCATAATCGGAAAAGATCAGATATAGACCGTCTTACTCTTACACAACGATGGAGACGGGTTTATATCGATGAGGAGTTTCATTGTTGCTATTGCATCGTAGTTGAAATTTTATGAAGATTAGAGAGAATTTGTGTAAAGAAGCATTTGGTTTGGTAATCCAAATTGGGTAGAGGAATGCAATAATACTGGTCATGGATCTTGGCTATTGGGTATATTGTCAATAGTCATACTTTGCTACACATACTTTGTTACTCCTAAATTTGGCCTCTCTCATAGAGTTGTACACAATAGATTAGTAATGATTTGCTTTCATCTAATATTTTTTGCTTCTTTATTTTTTTTTAAAAAATCGTCTCACCTTAGTGAATCAGTGTTTGCGATACTTAATAAATAGATTGTAGATACTTGTGTAATATGATTGGTTTCTTCTTCGTTGTGTTTGGTTTGTCGTATGGAAATGAAATTGGTATCGAAAATTGATTGTAAGATATGTACTAGTGTTTGCAATCTTTTGATAAAACTGTTGAACAGGAAATGAGAGTTACATATGAAGTTGGTCTTTCTTTCTCTAGTCTACTTTTCACAAAATTATCATTGAAATAATGTGTTCATCACAACGATTTCTCCCACTAGGATGCTCTCAAACGATGAGATTTCTAAAGACATGGATATTGCCAAGGTACGGTATTGACCTCATACTTGAAAAGCTAGCCGAATTACTTACTAGTATCGTCTCTCTTTAAAATAGAATAAGATCCTTGATTCCATCAAAACAATTATCAAAATATCATATAAAACAATCGCAAAATATATTAAATTCTAGAAAATATTATTTCAAAATAAGAAATTATAACTACGCACTCGAATATACATCAACAAAAAGTACCATAGTACCCATTTTTAGAGAGTATCGTATCGGTAACATGAAGATTTAAGATTGGAAACTCGATTCACTTTTTAAAGTAAAACATTATTAATAATAACCAACAAAACAATAACATACTGACTGATTGGTAATACACATAAGACATCAGAATGGTGGAGAGAGAAGCAGTTTGACAAGGGGGCCGAAAAAACATATAATGAAAGGTTCCACCGAGATTTGAACTCGGGCTACTGGATTCAGAGTCCAGTGTCCTAACCACTAGACCATGGAACCACTTGTTAATATCTTCCAATATTTTAAATTTATTATTCTTTATACTGTCATAGGCAATTCAAATTAAGAATGATGAGCTTTTTCTATGCTTACAAAAAAATTAAGAATGAGCTTTAAAGTGGATTAGACGCCTACTCTTGATTTTTTTTTTTTTTTTTTGAGATAAAGGAATAAGAGGTAGTCGCTCATCTTATAAATAAATTTAAATATATTTTTTGAGATAAAGAAATAAGAGGTAGTTGCAGACCATATAAATGAATTCAAATGTAGTCACGTAATTTTTACGTATTTTTTGTTTGAATTTAAATATTTAAAAATAGTAAAAAAGAGTTAGAAACTGTTCAATTAACTTAATTTTCAATCGTAAATAGAAGGATTATTGATTAGGGAGTATTAAAGGGTAAGATGACAGTTTTCCTTATTTATAAGTTATAATCAATACTCTGGATAATAAAAGAACAAACCCTAATGACAAAAAAAAAAATTATATTTCGATTGGCAAAGCTCCTCTTCCCATGGAAGATACAAAGATTCAAGTCGTTAACATTTTTCTAATATTTCTATTAGGATAACATACTGTAAAGTGTGAACAAATTTATCAAAAATAGAAGAAATGTATCAAAAGCAGCGTAAGATAAGAGGGCGCAAATCTTGTTTAAAATCGGGTACTTAATTGTTTTCGTAAAACCATATAGTTTCACAACGAAATACTTCATAACATAGTTTGGACTATTTTGTAATTATGCAATTAAAAAAAAACATGATGTCGAATATAATCTCGTGTCATTATTATATTTTGTAGTTAATATACACACATGGAAAAAGAAGTGTGTTAACTATTGCTTCTAACAAAATGCACAAGAAACATGCCTCAGATACAAAAAAAGTGTAATTCTTCATTCCAACTGAAAGTTCATTAACTGGCCTTAGTTTTCACTATGCACTACAAAAAATGAAAACTTTTTTTTTCCTAATCAAAGCCTACAACAACCACCAGGCTTTTAGCTTATTAGTAGAGGTAAGCAAGATCAAAGATCCATTTCTACAATTTTGGGAACCGAAATCAGAACCAAAACAACAGTCAGTTTTGACTGTTCCAAGTATCCACTATATCTGCTCAGACCCCTGCTTATTAGGCTAGGTCGGGTAAGATTTCTTGCCATGAAGTAGAGAAAGAAATCAGTGTAAAGGAATCCCGGTTCTAGTTTATGCTGGTTGTCAACTACCTAATGACTCTCCCTAATGGGTTGTTCTGAATCAGAACTCGAAGGGGAACAAAAGAGGGCTCTAAACTCTATGACAAAGGGAACAATGTCACAAAAATCCTTTTCATGGGAAGGATAGGATGTTCATCACTAAATCAAAGTTATTAGCATTGTGATACTACTGCTAAGAAGTATTAACAACCAGCCTCCGTTCGTTCTGCTAATGTCATTTCTCCGGGAGGCTCCGAAAGACAGCAAAAGGCGCTTGGAGACTAGCTTGAGGAATGCTATACACATGAAGAAGAAGCTCACTAAAAGAACAGCCAGTTCTTTGTTCTGAAGACTTGCCTGGTCGGTCACTACATTTTCAATCTGAGATCTGCAGTGAAAAGTCTGAAGTGAGATGGCAATAACAGAGGAAGTATATACACATACTATGCGACCTTCTTGCGGAATCAACCCCCCCAGGGGATGAATAAGAGAACAAAAATAGAAAAGTTTTCTTTACGAAGATATATGATATGGGGCAAGCCAGTATTGGGTCTAGACTAGGGTTAAGGCCAGGGGAGGGGTGGGGTTGGGGGCTATGCTCGCTAATCATACACAGGTCTAGTATAGGGAAGGTGAAGTCAGTAACACACGGCAGCTACTTATTCCTCAAAATTGGACTGTGCTTGTTAAACAATATAAATACCGTATGATGCAAGAGCATAAACCACCAGTTGGTAACAAACTAGCATCTACAAAGGAAAATTGCAAATGAAAAGGCAACAAACCTCAGGATCCCATTTTCGCTGCTCAATGCATCAACTTGTGATGAGATAACAGCCTTCCATAACACAATATCTTCTAGTTGTTTCTCCTGAAAGAGAATTGTTAGTGGCAATGATAAATGGTGACTTGCCAAGATTGATATCACAGAGAAAACTAGTTAGTTAGACTTACGGTATTGTCCTTCCAATCAACTAGTTCGCCGATTTCTTTTCTTTCGTTCTCCAGGAGAGAAATAATTTTCGATATTTCTTTGTCAATTTCAGGGACAAGTTCGCCTTGTCTTTGGTTTACTTCCTTCAGATATTCCTCCAAGACAGATAGGTTCAGCTCTAACGACCTCACCTTCTGCATTAAGATCTTCAGGACTGTGTCCCCGGAATTCTGCTTTTTGGCTTTCCCAATACTGGCTCGGGAATCTTACTTGTGATGACAGGATTCTTAGGTGCATCGACATTTTGCTTTTTCTCATCATCAATACTTTCTGTTCCTTTACCAGTTGAATCAACTTCACTGACCTTTTTCCCATTACCAGTAATATTCTCAGGTTTTGCTTTTGAAGATGATACAGATGTTGAATTAGGCTCTGGTGGTACTTGATTAGTGGCAGGTTTCCCAGAAGTATCCATGAGATCTTCAAGCATCCGCTCAATAACATCAACACCATAAACTTCGAAGAAACTCAACGTACAGTAATGTTCTGACCCATAATGACTAATTAAACTCAGGTTCAGGTAACTTACCCACTGGGGTGCTGGTAGATTAAAGGTATGCGCTTGCTTAACATTGGCAGCAACGAATTTTCCTAATGATGTCCATGTATCGGTAGGGTATCTCAAGCTGCCCAACAATTCAAATTCCTTGAAGTTTGAAGAATAGTGCTCAAAATTCGCAATCTTGACAGAATCAACCAAGGTTTCTTCTGCAAGTTCAACCACAACGAATTTTCCTGTTACCGAACAAGGGTTTATTAGATACTTGTCATGATCCTTTCCTAGAATGTTACTTGCTCCCTTGGCTTCCTTATTATGAGCCACAACCTTTGCTCCTTTATCTTCCGATGCATAATTGTAAGATGTTCCATCAGGTTCAAGTCTATGGGTGAGATTCACTTGCTGGCTAGAGGATACCTCTTTTTTACTTCCATTGTCATATTCTGTGACCCATCCAACTTTAAATAGGCGGAAGGTATAGCATTTCCATGCGGATGGCCTTCTAGCCGGTTCATTTTGTGATCCAAACGAGACGGCATATGACACACTAAGCCGTCGTAGCCTAACCCTAAGACGTAAAGAGCCAGTTCCTCCATCCCATTATATGTTGGAACAGAGCAACATGAGTTTGGAGAATCTTGCCCTTGGCTGGTAGAAATATTGATGTTTATAGATATATTCACATTTACCATCATGTTGTCTCTGAAGTCCCCAACTGTAAAGTTACCAACAGATGATCTTCCACTGCCAACTAGCTTATCCCCGGATGACATGCTTCGATAATCAGGGTAATGATGGGTCTCTGGAGAACAAACACGAACTTGAATTTGTTAGACCTGAACACACATGACTTCCTTGGAGTTCAACAATCATCTTAAATTTTTGGTTGAATTAGTTCATTCACATGGTATCATATCCTTTGAAACAGATATTTCTTAGTTCAAATATCAACCATCAAATGTTGGATTAACATACAAGGTATGAAAGTAGGGGAACGCTTATGCACAATGAAAACCATTTCTGGATTTTCAACCATCACAATGACTACTTTAAACCAAATTAACACCAAAGAATAAACCAATCAAACAGATGGCCAATATGCATCCCTTAAGACAACTCCCAGAAATTCTAATAAAAAGGGCAGTCAGTGGACTAATTGATCATAGACACTCCATCAAAATACAGGTGAGAGAAGAATGAAAAGGTACCATATTTGGAGATGATATGAAAAACAGGGAGCTGCAAACAAAAAACCAACTAAACATAATTAAAATCAATAAATGATTAGGTCTAAAACACCCAAATTTGTGAGCATAATTCTTAAACCTTTTTTTCGATTTTTTGTGGGAAGGGTGATAATGAGGGCAAAAACATCATCTGGGTCCTGCCAAAACCCTAAATTCAGAAATGGGCAATTGCAAACAAACAAGAAACATAAACACATGAACCTGAAAATTGACAACCCAAGTACACAAGATTCCAAAGTAGGAGAGAGAGAGAGAGAGAATCCAAAATTTATTTACCTCCATCGCCGTCGCTGAGACAAACTTCGCAATAAAACAAGAAGACAAGGCACCAAATCGAGGAGAGACAAAGCTCATAGAAACTTCCATTGTTGCTGCTTTTATCGCCATTGCTGAACTTGATTTTTCTGCTATCTCCCTCGCCATTGTTGGTTGTTCTCGCGCAAACCTTTTTAATATTCGAGCCTCCCACATTTTGAGCCTTCTTCATTTCTCATCCGTAAAATACAGATGAAAGAAGGTCTCTGCTCTGCTCTGTTCAATTTTCGGTTGATTCTTCAACTCCCATATAGCCCAGAAAGGAGAGAGAGAGTCTTCAGAGAGAGGGTCTCCAGGGCAACAAATCTCAGAGAGAGAGAAAGAGAGAGTCTTCAGGGGAACAAATCTGAGTTCAATTTTCGACAAATTTTGCTGATGCTGTTTTGTTTGGGATTGGCTTTTGCGAGAATTAAATTCTCCAAATTCATCGGAAGTTTTCAACTTGGAATTAGTGGCTCACAAATTTTGATTTAAACTAGCTATCTATAGCCGTTGACCACCTTCGGTTACCTTATGATCTACAATAACGGGTCTTTTAATTCCTTGTATTTTCATTTCATGTATAAAAATAGAAATATTTCCATTAAAAAATAACTATTTAACTCTCATATTTCTTGTTTAGTTTATAATTTTTTTATTTAAAATTATATATATACAATATTACTCAAATTATTTTTCTTTCTTCACTAATTTAACCTTTTTTCTTTTTCTTTTTCTTTTTTTTTTTTTGGGGAGGGGGAGTTTGGTAAAGGGGAGAGGAGAGGCTCCAAAGTCAAGACTTTTATCTATAGTAGTTGTTAAACTAACTAAATGAGCATCCAATATTACTGTACTTGAATTTTTGGGTGTAATACTTGTTAAACTAACTCCTATCTGTTCATTGATGGCTTGTTCTATACATCTGTACTAGATATCACTTTTTTATTTTGTTTTATTTTTAATTGAACTCTTGAAAACACTGTAAAAAATTATGCTGAAATTGAGATTTCAAGGAAATATGTACAAGAAATTCGGAGAAATTGAGGTCTATAATAAATTCGAGGAAATCTGAAGAGATTATGTTGCCAAGAGATGCTGCAAATCCTGGCCTTGCCCCTCCCTGAAGAATGGAAGGCTACCAGGGTCTTCCTCCTCAAACAGAAGGCTTACTGGTGTCTCTGCTGGGTATTTTTCAAGGATGTAGTCGATTTCTGCTCCTCCGATCTCCTTCTGGCTTAACAGTACCTGAAATCACAGACACCCCAGCAGATCAATATTACAGCCAGCCCTGCTACTCTACCATCCTCAGGGACTAAATATAATATTAGTTGAACTCGAGAAAACATTCCAAGACAATGACTATGTTCATTTCATCTAATCGGATAAACAACTCCCAGTGTAGATCCTGCCTTTTCCCTTAATCCGATCAATTACTGAAAATTTCAGTAGAACATATTCCTCTTTTCTTTTTCTGTAATTTTTTTTTTTGGGGGGAGGAGGGTGTTTGAGATTTTTTTTTGGGAGCAAATTAACTGTAAGTACCAACAGGAAAATATGCTAGGAAAATACAAGAGAATGAGTAGATACCTTGACAGTCTTGAGCAAAGCTGCAAGGTGCTGCTTGAGTAGGGAAACTGTCTTCTGATACATTTCCTGAAGTAACACTCTTCAGTCCTCTCAGCAATTCGATCATCCAAGTTGAAGTTAACTGGGGGTTCAGTAAGGTCACAGTCATCATATAAGGATCCTTCAAAGTCGAGTCTTGGGCCCGTAAATTTATCTCCTTTTCTCCAAGGAAGTGGTTCTCCATCTATCACTGCAGGGTTCTCCAGATTCCATCTGGTAAAGGACGCAGAAAAGAAATGTATTTGAATCCAACAAGAACAGGAACAATGAAACAACATAGGGAACAAAAAAAACACCTACGTTGCTATAATTTTCCGGGCAAGCAAAGCTGCATCAGTGAGATAGCAGACAGATGCCCGTGATGTATTATGTCCGTAGATAACTTCTTCAGTGGCCCTCCCACCAAGAAATACCTTTCCAGACAAGGATGGGTAAAAAAAAAAAAATCTTATTACATAATGTGACACAAAAATATACTAAAATAGAGAAGCACTCTCAAATTTCTGAACCTGAAGACGAAGCAGCAACTGAGGCCGCTCTCAAACATTTACGCTTCTTCATCAAGGCGATGAAACACAACTTGGGATAATGTCTGCAGATTTCATTTGAGACATGTCATTTGAAGCAATCAAAACTAGAGAGAAAACAAAACCTTAAATGCATTGTTCTCACTTGAGGACAGATATGGAGTGGGAAAAAGAGATTGAAGTCCCCTTATTTGGGAGTCTTTTATGGGAAGTGAGGTGGCAGGACATTTCGGCCATTCCCCTCCCTTCTCATAAGGTTTGTTTCCTGCATATTGGGGGATTTTGTTTCCGGCATATAGGGGGTAGTAGAGAGGGAAGAAAAGAGGTTCCCTTCCCTTATGAATCACAAAGTTACAGGTTTGCCCCATTCCCATTACATATTCCCCAGCCGAGCAAACCCCTCATTCCAAAGAGAAATGGGAAAAACAGGAAGTTTGACCTCAAAGAGATCAAAGGTAACCAAGTAATCGTGTACATAACTCATGCATTTAAGTTATCCACTATGAGGGAGTGGCTGGGCCATCCAATGGCTCATTGGAAATATATCTCATCTCTTGGTGTGAATGAACCGAGAGTTGATTACCAATGACCCTCATTTATTGAGAGGCTCTTTTGAAGTTTAAGTGAGATAAGTGAACCCATTACTTATATCTTCCACAGCTGAGACTCTAAAGAATGGAAGTACTCTCACAAACACAGGAAAGGAAAGTAGTTAAAAGACGATAACAATAATCAGGAAGAAAGGGCCATGGGTAAAGCAGAAGACCTGGCCACGTGGATTGATAGACACATGGCCACAACATTCAACTTGTGCATTCTCAAGTCTTCTAAGCAAGTGAGATGTTATAGCAGTTCCAACTTCAGTTATAGCTCTGCGACATTGACCTTGCTTCGCCCAATTCTATCCCAACACATTTAGGCCCAACTGTTAGTCTATCCACAGCGTCATCAATGTCAGACTGCTCGACCTCTTCATGCTCTTTTCTGGCAGCTACTAAAGCAGCCTCCTGCAGTAGTTGAGCCAACCTAGTGCCTGTCCACCCTGAAAATGCACATCCGAATTTATTAATCTTGACTCTCTATGTGTACAACATATAATTGCATCACATATACAAACTTCGAGTTGTCAACATATCCAATATCAATGTGGAAATGCACAATCTCATAAATTGATATGACAGTGGTTTCCAATACACTATAACAAGTAAGCATACAACACCACTAAAATTCAGCATGAATCCCCCTGAGCAAGTCTAGTGAGATCTAGAACCACAAAAAGCTCGACAGATGATAAAAAGATATAGCCTCCCCCCACACACACAAAAAAAAAAAGAAGAAAAACAGCAGGTAAGCATATGCTGACTTTTCAAAAAAAAATCAAAACAACCCAGATGCATATGATAGGGTCAGTAAGTGAAACGCCATACCAGGCAAGTCATTTGCAAATGTGGACAGATCAACAGATGTTGATAACCTAACTTTCCTGGAATCAACTTTAAGAATGTTCAATCTTCCTTCAGCATTGGGAGGTTGTACCCTTATCTACAAAAGGAGTCCAAACGGGGGAATATGAGAAGAATCATATCCAATATCAATATGGAAATGCATAATTTCATAAACTGATAAAAGCTAACTGAAATGACGAACAACACCCTTTACAATACATATTTGAACATGCATTGGGTCATTCAGATCAACGAAGGAAATACTATTGAAGATATGGAATCTGGCTCAAGGTATGCAAACTCCAGATCCCCAGAACTATAGGCTGTAGTAACAAAACACACATTTGTAATAATATGCTCTCCTGATCACCCACTAACCTTTCTATCAAAACGACCTGCGCGAAGAAGTGCAGGGTCTAACAAATCCATCCGATTTGTAGCAGCTAGAAATATAACACCTTTGCTAGTGTCAAAGCCATCAAGCTCAATTAGTAGTCGATTTAAAGTTGTTTCTCTCTCTTGAGTTGCTGCATTATACAAGTGGTCAGTGGAATCACCAAATGCCCCTTGACGCCTGAGTGATCACCATATACAAGAAATTTTCACATTCTATATCTTAAGCATATTCTGATCAATATTTGAGAAAGGCATAAATGACATAAGAACATTACCGTGTGGCCAACGCGTCAATCTCATCAATGAATATCACTGATGGTTTGTTTACCTTGGCTCTCTTGAATAAATCCCTTATATGAGCAGAACCAACACCAACTAGCACTTCCACAAACTCAGACCCAGCCATTTGGTAAAATGCGCCAGCTTCACCAGCTATGGCCTTTGCGACTAATGTCTGGCAGAAACAAGTCAAGTTTATGGCTCTTCAACTCCAACCCAAACATCATGCAAGAACACTTAATTATACTACCTTTCCACAGCCAGGTGGCCCTTCTAGAAGGACTCCATGGGGAGGTTTCATCCCCATTTTATCGAACAACTCTGGATTCTTCAAGTACTTAACCAACTAAAGAAAACACTGTAAAACGAATGTCATTCACAATACTCCTCCACTAACACAATACAAGGCTTCGATCATTTTTCAACAAACCTAAAAAAAAAAATTTGCGGTATGGAACAAGTTTGAAACAAGAAAAGAAACAATATAAATTACATAGGAAGGGAGGGACACATAATCGGTATTCATATACAAATGCCACACAACAACAAAATTCCTAAGCCAAGGTGATTTGATTAGTTGCTTTGTTTAGAATGGTTGGAAAATAAGGAGCTTTGCTTTAATTCAGAGGTACGCAAGTATATTTCTTGCACAAGTTGTTTTGGGACAATGTACAAGTTATGATCATACATACATCTTAAATCAGCCATAAGCAATCCAGGAATTGCATACAATAATTAAATACACATATCTTGTTTTTACCAACATACACAAGGAAACACACAATAACTAGAAATTACACAAAGTTGTAACATGTTGGAGTACTTAAACTGGCATTGTAGTTCAATAAGTAATCAGTCTCATTATTTTTTTTTTTTTTTATTTGAAGAAAGGTGTAATTCATTTCGGGCTGTGAGCGTTTAAGGTAAAAGCCCTCCCAACAACTGCACTTTCAGGGTTTCAAATTTGTGTTCTCCTCATACCGGAGTAAGGCCGCTATCACCTCAACTTTGTGGGTGATTAATCACATTATTGGCTTCAATAATCCTATACTGGCTAGCATGAGAGAACAAGTTCATCCAGCAGAAGGATCCAATCTACCTGGAATAATTGGTATGCGCACAGTCATACATTCATGCAAGCAGGCTACTAATTTTGACATCACTATCAAAGTGCAATGTTACCTCTTTAAGTTCTTCAACTGCTTCATCAATACCAGCCACATCAGCAAAAGTGACTCTAGTAGTACCCTAAGAAACTAGTATTTAGGTATTAAACAAGACTTGCAAATAAGATAAGCATTCCTCAAAATACACTTACATTAACATAGGCATCTGGTTTGGATGCTGAATGATCCCGAACTTGCCATATATCCTGGATTGCACAAATCATAAAATGAGCATGCATGTACCAGCCTCGTATAGAGAATGAATTCCTCAATGCTAAACATGATTTTTAGAGAGGTGGTAGCATACCCACTTCCTGAAATCTTTAGGTGATCTTGATAGAGTAAACCGGACAAGGAGAACCATAGTCAAAAGGACCAGCATGATGGGTTTCAGCATCTCAAGACTTGCAGATACACCGCCAAAATTATAAAATCTATGTAATTTTGAAAATAACCCTCCTTCACTAAAGACATCAAGAAGATTGTACCAAACTCTCTCTAAGAAAGCAGATATGATGGGGCAGAGAATTTTAAGAAAAGGCCTCACAACAGGCCAGGCAATACACGTAGTCATGGCAAAAACAAAACCTGTAACAACAAAAACAGCTGAAGCAAGGAAGCTGCAAACATAACCGAGAGCAGCTGCCATGACTACTGAAACCATCGCAAACTCCACAATGATTCTGCTTGAAATGGAAGATGCAACAGGATTAGGACACTCGAGCAATTTCCCAACAGAGGACTGCAACCAAAAAGATGGAATTAAATAGACAAACTTTTCTTTTCCCGGGACCAAGAAATTAGTAAGAACTTTGATGATCACTGAATAACAATGCAGAAAAGTGAAGACATTTTAGCCATGTACATTTCCCACTCATATTTATGGGAAAGATGAAGTAGGTCCACTTTGAAGTAACATTGTTTCAAAAATATTTGTCCCAGCAGATTAATAATACTCATTATACAGAAAATTACGCAAGAAAGTTGGGAACACTAAGTAATTATAATAACAAGAAGACATGTAGATTTAACAACCTATCTGGACTAGCGATCATATCCATGCATACATACTTCATAAACTGTATGACATTTCAAATTTTGGCAGTTATGAATGATAACCATTCTGCTCCTTTCTTGCCCTTTTGCATCCAAAAAACATAATAAGAAAATTGAACAACGCAACTGTAAAAGATGTGTGGTATATAGTAGTAAGAGATTGTGTAACTAAACCAGTGCCATTTTCTTTTTCTCTCTTTTATTGAGAGGGGGTGCTTTGGATTAGGAAGAATTTTATTGAAGACATTAAAGGGGAAGATGTAGTATACCTCATTTTCGTGATAGTGAAAGATGGGGAGAAAGGAACTTAGGTCTGCATATGAAATTAAGATGGGCAATTATGATGTGTGCCACAAGTTCAATAAATTATATTTTCTACAATATCTTCCCCCAGAACCAAGTTCCTTCAAAGATCGGCCAAATTGACCACCACATATGGTAGGCAACTCATCTCCAACCAATAACGTGGTCTAATAACATACATCCTCTAAAATATATCTCCCACCTAAGTTATCAGAAATCGGCCAATAATATATTGACCAGCCAATATGAGAGGCAACTAATTTGCCATAACTAACCAGTATTAGATTCAATGAGTCCACCTAACAAAGTTCAGTTTCCAAACATAAAAGATGTCTTTGTATTTCGGATCATTTGCAGCTTATCCTGCAATGATCCTAGACTGAACTATTACAAGCCGAAACAGAAAGAAGGAAAAAGCAATAAAAAAGATAACAGCCACAAAATCCTCAGGCCTCAGCCCCTCCATTCAAAAATACTCAATAACTGCCAGGGCAGACTCACATGACGTGGTCCAGTTCCCCCAACAACCATTAGAAAAAGTCACAAAATAATAGCTCGAATTCAATTAGCACCCATAAAAGTAAATTGACACTTATCAAAACTCAAGAAACTCGAAAGTATCCCTTCCTACAAAATTTCTGGATCTACCTTGTTATGAGCAGAATCCTACTTAAAATAAACGAAAGACATCAGTACTTTACAATCATTGACATCTCAATTTCATACTGGGTACCCATATACTCCTCCAAGAGCAACTGTGCTTGATAGGCACACAACCTCATCGCCCTGCCAAAAGCGACATAACATTGTTAAATGTTTCAAAACTAATCAAATCACACAATAATATCGTTAAAACAATTCAAAAAGTGATCAAATCACTGTTATATTCTTTTAGGGGATCAAAAAGCACACCATTTGGTTTGTTGTAAACCCTTATCCCTAGGAGTTTCCTTCAACTCAACAATGAAGTCTCTAAAACCCCTTCCAGAAATCACCCCCATTTGTTCTTTCATTGTTAACAACTCAACTTTATCACTCCTCATGAACTTCACAAAGTCCTCAAAACTCATCCTAGGCAAAGATTCGACCTTTCGATCAAATTCCTCTTCCTCAGACAAATTTGCCTCAAACACTTGCTCAGGCACATAAAATAAGCTTCCCTCTGTACTCCTAAGAATGTCCTTCAAAAATACATTTCCCTCCAACTTCTCATCTCCGATCCTCTCAAAACCCTCATTGATTCCCACTTTGTTCGTCAAATTCAGACGCTTGAAAACCTCAACGGCGCCAAAATCAAACTTTCTCCTCTTCAAACTCTTCTTCTCCGTCAAAGTACACACATTATCACCAATCAGGAATCTGGGTTCTACTTGGCTAGGGTTTTCCTTCAAAACCCTAGACACAAAGTCTTCTTTTGCTTGAGTTTGTTAGACCATCAGTCTGCTTGCATAAAATTCGAGGTCCAACTCTTAAGATTCTCGATGATATTGATTGATTCGGTAGTTTCCGGACGCTAAGGAAGGTGATCTTCGACCTCCCAATGAAGGTGATCGGAAAGGGTTCATAAACCCTAGCCGGAAAAAGGGCGTCTCTTGTGCACATTGTTAGTGGTTAATGCCGAAAAGAGTCCATAACATTTGAGAAAATCTGCCCTTATCAATGGTTTTTCTCCTCCTGCACCTAAAATTTGCAATTACAGAATCAGAGCATTCAACAACGGAAACAGAACCAATAATCAGAGCATTCACCGAAAAATGGCAAATAGCATAAACAATTGTTATAGTAAAAATGAGCAAGAAGGAGCTAAAATCATTGGTAGAAACAGAATTAAATATTTGGTGAATAATAAATATTATAAAAATATATATTTTTTAAAATTGTATTTTATTTTTATGTAAATATTTTAGTGAAAAATTAGTTCCCAGTAATAACTATCTTAAATAATTTTAAACATATAATTCTTATAATTGGACAAAAAGGTGTAGAATCATACAATTAAAAAATTATACAAAAAAAACCCCAATAATATTTTTCCTTTGATCTATGAAAAAATATTTTAAAAATAATAATTTCTCCATTTTATAAAAAATAATAACAATCACAATAATAAGAATAATAATAATTATTATTATTATGATAAAAATAATAATAATAATAATAATATAATAATAATAATCATAAAAATACAGTTCGTGGGAGGGTTAAAAAAAAAGAAGAAGAACTGAGAGTTTAGTTCATTTCTATACATGTTTGGTTGTGGAAATTTTTACTACTTTACTATTTTTTTTGTGTATGTGTATAAATATAAGGTGTATAAAGTACAAATCGATAGATCCATATAAATCGAATTTGAATAATAAAATTACAAAAAATTGGTCCAAGGATTTTAATAAAATTTTTGATAATATATATTATGGATTGTGATATGCAAAGTTAGTTCATGTGCATCCATGTTAGCATGTCACATTTTGTGACAAAGTTGTGATTTTGGACATACATATGAGTATGTTGCCACACACAAAAAAAATAGAAGTTTATTTTAATATGTTGGATCTATATTTCTTAGTTAATGATATTTTATTTTATTTTTAATTATTATTAGAATAAAAACCAGAATCATAGTCATGACAAATTAACAAAAACGATAAGTTAAAAACCTAACATATCAAGGTTATCGAAACATTGAACAATGTAGATTATATCGGAAATTATCCTCCAAAAAATTGATTATATTTTATTAAAGATGCTAAATGATTATATGTGGAATAATTCTATTTACATTTGCTATTGATTTCAACACGATATTGTTATGATAATGATGTTATGATTGGATTTTCTTTCATGAATGGACAAAGTTACACTAATATTGAAGTGTAAATTTAATAAGTTAGTCATTTATCAAATATTTTAAAAAATGGGTATTATGCTCTTTATTTTATGCAACAAGATCTACATACCTTTACACTTTTGTTGAGTTGGGTACTCAAAATTATTGAAAGAAGAAAAAAAATTCTCTACACTCATAAAAATTACTCTGTTTATGTTAGGGGATAAGTAGAAACTTGGTATTTTAGTTATCAATTATTATAAATATACTTCAACTTTAAATATAAAATAAAATCAATCAAATTAGAATATATTGGTGTATTTTTAGGGTATATTTTTTTAACACAATTATACTTTTCCTTTAGCTATTATAAGAAATAATTTCTAATTGTTATGAGGATAACAATAAATTTTAAAAAAGAGCTCGGGAGAAGAAAAATAAACTCAGATGTCCTAATATTCGGTGCATTCTTTGAGCTTATGATTTGTGATTAATAAAAAAATTGCATGAAAGAACATAAATGGCTTGTTCGATTTTACATGAAAAATAGAATGTATTTATATTTTATGTTCGTTTATGTTCTTTTCGTTCGTTTGTTTCTTATTTAACAATTTATTTTTGTTCATTTATGTTCATTCAGTTGAGAACTAGAGGTCCTTCATTTTTATTTTTGTTATGAGTTTATTACTATATTTCTCTATAATACTATCATATTTAGCCAATTGTCTAGTAACTATTAACAGTTTATCGTTGCCTTTTTTTTTTAAGGTTTATTTATTTTGGCGTTTATAATAATTGACAAATAATAACAACTCGTAGTAGCTAAACATTAATCGTAACATATCATAATAACTCATAAGAACTTGTAATAGTTTACGAGCTAACAACTAACTTTTAACAGTTAAAACAAATAAACCTTTAAGGAGACAATGTTTAGAATAGTTACATTGTAAGACATGCATGTATTATTATAAAAGTAAGGCAAACAGTTTAAATCTAATATGTTATTAATTTTAAAGCACTATTTATATACCACATTCTTTCTTAGAGACCTTTTGAGTTTTGCACTTTTGTTATTGAGGGAAGGTGGGTGAGAGATGTTTCCCCTCCCTATCCCACAAAATTCATAAATGGAGTCCATTTTCGTATTAAATGAAAATTTACTTACAATATACTCATAACTTAAACAATATCCTCTCATTGGGATGTTTGGTAGTTAGTTTTGACTTTTGTAGGATATGCTCTTCCAAGTTTCAAGCAAAAATGTTCATATTCCTATTAAACTATTTCAACAAGAAAAATTTATATAACTAATTTATTTGAAATATTAAATTAAAAACTAATAAAATGAACCAATTTAGAAGGATTCAAAATATTACTATTAAAATGTCACATTTATGTAAAATTGATCATAAATTATAAATTATTACAGAAAAAAATTTCGACGAAATAAGCAAATCGACTATAATTATAAAATTATATATGTAACTTTACAATTATTTTACCTATTGAGACCATTCAATTACTAGACAGCTTTAGACAAAAAGTTGATATAAGCATCAATGAAGCCAACCAATATAATTAATTATCCAACCTTTTTTATCAAAATTAATTATCAACTTACTCAGCCAAAAATATATATGATATAATTAATTATCAACTATCAACTATCAACTAATAGAATTAATTTTGATTTATGAAGTAAGGATGAAGTACAGAAAATGGAGGCATACATAACTCACATCTACACCTGTCAATCCGGGCGGGCGGGTTAAATACGAGTCGGGTGTATTCAGGTTCGGGTAAAATACGGGTCGGGTGTATTTCGGGTTCGGGTAAAATACGGGTCGGGTGTATTTCGGGTCAACCCAACGGGTCAAGAGCGCCCTTTTTTTTATTTTTCGAGAAAATAAAATCGATACTTAGAGTCAAATTAGGAAGCTCTATAGTTGCCAAATCATAGACAAGATTCGACACTCATTCCTCCCATATCCCTTCCATGAAATCAATGGGTTGAAAGTGAGTAATAGCACGAGCTACAAAATTACAACCCCTTCGAACAAAATGTCCAGTAAATAAAATCAAAAGAAGAACTTAAAGAGAGAATTTTAGAAATGAAAAACCCGAGCACATTGTTGGACAAACTTTTTGTTTAATCTTCAAGATGAGTGCTTGGGAGTCCCCCTCAACTACAATACGTTGGAAACCCCTTAGGGTTGCATTTCTTAGGGAGAAAATATAGGCCCGGGCCTCTCGCCAATTCAGCTCCATGGAAAGCGAGGTTGTTGTTCAACACTCGCCAACACCACTTCACCAATACCGTCCCGAATCACAAAGCCCCACCCATTGCCCCCTCATCGGTTCCGACGGTCACCAGCAGCTCTCGTCGACCTCCTTCGATGTTGTGGCGGCATGAGGGTCGAGAAGAGAAAGACAGCGAGGCTCGGCAATGGAAGAACGAGGCTAAAAGCGAGAGACGAGAGAGGGAGGCGAGATGCAGCAGCAGCAGAGCAATGGCAGCGAGGGCTCGGGAAGAAGACAGCGATGGGAAGCCACAGAGTAGAAGCACGAGAGAGGGAGGCGAGAGACAGAGAGGAAGCAGAGAAGCGAGAGGTAGAGCTGGGAAAATCCGACACGACGCGATCACCGACCCGAACCCGACACGAAGTTAGGCGGGTTTGGGTACAAATTTTCAACACGTTTATGTAAATGGGTTGACACGAACAAACCGTTTAAATAGATGTGTTAGGTTAAGGTTGAGAATCTTGACACGAAAAATACCTATTTAACACGATTAATTAATTAGGTTAAATAGGTCAACCTTTTTACCATTTACCGTTTATTTGTTTAGTATTGATTTTTCAGGATAACTAAAATTTCAAAATTAAAAATTAGCGGGAATTGAAATTTTGGGCCAGTGTTCAAATTATTAAGTTTGGAAATGTGTTATTTTTTGTTCGAAATTTTTTCATTGAATTATGTTAAATTGATATTTTCATCAACTTAGTTAAATAGGTCGAGTTCGAGTCAACCCGTTTAGTTGATAAACGGGTTAGGTCGATGATTTTGGACCCGATTATTAAATAGGTTAGGTTCGGGTTTGGCTATTTTCAACCCGTTTAAGTTCAACACGAACACGAACCCGACCCGACCCGACTCGTTGCTCAGCTCTAGCAAGTAGGTTTTGTCATTTTCATGGGCCAATTTTTAAACAAATACAAGCCCAACTTTAATTTTTCAGTTTCCTTGACCAAGCCCAACAAACCGTGAAATTTTTGTGTCTAACCCATTGGGTCGACCCGAACCCGACCAGAAAATTTCCGGGTTTTTGGGTTCAGGTAATTTCTGGTTTCGGGTCAGAATTTCTTGTCCAAAATCCATAAAACTCGGGTCGGGTCTTCCGGTCGGGTCAAAAACTGCCAGCTCTACTCACATCACATGAGATGAGATGAGATGAGACCAAACCCAATCCAAATTGAGTTTACATTAATGGGTTGAATTTTATTTGTAAAAAATATTTGCCAAATTTACTAAAAGTAGTCCAATCTGGCCTGAGAATTTTTGAAATTCACAATTCAAAAAAATTACCCCTTTTGAGAACCCCTGGTTGTTTGACAGAGCTCATTACTGCAATGGTGATTGGTGAAGACACGGCCAATTTTTACATTTATTGGCAAAAAGTCAGATACTTTCTCACATCTCATCTCTCTCTCTCTCTCTCTCTCTCTCTCTCTCTCTCTGTGAATCTTCTTAAAATTGTAGACACAGAAAACATATTATACTCCCATCATAATCCCCATTATTGTCAATCAAACACCCCTTTTCATCCGCCCTTCTTTAAAATATTCAAGAAAATAGGCAACACAAGAAAGCAAAGCATCTTCATCCTTCTCCCCTTCTCTCCTCTCCCCTCCTGCCCTCTCTCTCTCTCTTTCTTTCTTTATAACCTCTCCGTTCAGAAAAGCCAAAAGGCTATCTTCTGTCATTCACCCCTCTTTGTCTAACAAACCCCACCTGGGCGTCTGGGTTGCCTTTAATCTGGGTTTAGAACCCATTTGATCGATTGAAAAGTTGAAATCTTGTTCTGGGGTTTGGTTGGTTTTGGTTTGATGGGTAGTTCCTAATTTTTCTCGAGCAGATCGAAGAAGGTTCTCAGGGGAGAGGGAGAGGGAGAGGGAGAGGGAGAGGGAGAGAGAGAGAGAGAGAGATGGAGGAGGATAGCATTGAATGTGTGACGACGTCGTCACCGGAGAGGATGTATGAGGCCGAGGTCAATTACCCCCAAATCATCATAATAATCATCACAATCAATCTTCAAAATCTCGGAGGAAAGTTTCTTCTCCGCTGATTTCTTCGGCCAATAGCGTCGTTGAGCTCCTTGAATGCCCAGTTTGCGCTAATTCTATGTTCCCTCCGATCCACCAGGTTTCTCTCTCTTCCTTTGCTTTGCATTTGGCTTGATTTTTTTATAAAAAAATAATGTATTTGCTTCAGATGAAGATGATTATGTGAATTCGGTGATGAATATTTTCTGGGCATAGAAAATCTTGATTGCAGCTTTGGTTTTTGTGAAATGGTGGTATGACCTTGGGGATTTACTTGCCTCCCCTCCCCTCCCTTTTCTGAAGTCAATTTTTAGACTTTCATATTCTTTTCGTAATTGTTGAAGGGAAAAAGACAAAATACCCGCATTTTGAGCCTTAAATCTGGACAAATTGATTGAAATTTGAATCTTGTTTACTGTTTTGTGCAGTTTCGGTTGAATTTTGTATGCAATTATATCATCAATATTAGATTTGTGGGGACATTTAACTCCTGTTTACATTGCAAAGTTTGCAACTTTTTTGGCTTTTCTGGATGATGGTTTGTTTCAAAATATAAGCAGAAATTTGATAGGGGTCTTTAAGAACAAAGTTCAGGAAGCTACATCAATTTTATGGCAAAAGATTGGGTCTCTGGTTCATTGATGTCGGTAAGAAATGAAAGTGCCTATATCCTGTTGTGTATTTGGGCGATATATGAGCACCGGCATTTGATGGCTTTTAACTTGATATTGCGTTTTGTAATGATCAGTTGATAGATTTCATTGTGATTGCCTGATTTGATGCCTTCAGAAATTATCTGGGTTCTTGAAATCGATGTCTTGTGTCGCTTGTTTTCATACATCTCTTCTGACTAATTGCAATCTGGAATCTAAGCTTTTGTTTTGATCCTTCTAAGCACAAATTTTCAGCTTATCCAGTAAAGATGCAACAGAATTTCAACTAAATAGGTGTTCTTTTGTGAAATGGAACATCTTTGTGAATGAATATAGGGTTCTATTTGTGTTTATGCTTTGTAAATATTCATTGGAGAATAGGTTTTCTCACGCTGGTTTTCTGGCTTGTTTGTGTTTACAGTGTCACAATGGACATACGCTTTGCTCAGCATGTAAAACAAGGGTTCATAACAGGTGCCCCACATGTAGACAAGAGCTTGGAGAAATCAGATGTCTGGCATTGGAGAAGGTGGCTGAGTCCCTTGAGCTTCCTTGCCGATATAGCTCCCTTGGTTGCTCTGAGATCTCTCCTTACTATAGCAAGCTTAAGCATGAAGCTCTTTGTAACTATAGACCATTCAACTGTCCATATGCTGGTTATGAATGCTCGGTTGTAGGGGATATCCCTTTCCTGGTTTCCCACTTGAGGGATGATCATAAGGTTGACATGCACACTGGTTCCTCGTTCAATCACCGCTATGTCAAGTCTAATCCCCTTGAAGTCGATAATGCCACCTGGATGCTAACAGTAAGTAATTTTCTTATGTTTGCTGTTATGGTTCAATGTTGCATTACTGGTTGATTTATGAACCTTCGGATATTTTAGCGTGTTAAGCTTATGAGTTATGACCTGATGATATTTTGTGGATGTCGGCAATATGTTTGATTCTCAATTATGGTCAATGGGAATAAGTATTGTTCTGGTCTACAGTTGACTTCATTTTAATTCATTTGGTATCTTTAATTAGGATTAGGTGTTGCAAATGTCTTCATGTTCAAGTTTGTGTGGTTGGGTTTGTGTAATTTGAGTTGGAATGAAGAGTCTGAATGACATGCAAAAACCCGAAGTGTGATCATTTCTCAGCTAGGGTTTGGAGAGTTTAAGATGTAGCAGCATTATCCCTAGGCCAGACTAGAGGCTCATAGGAAGGATACCTCTTTATGTCCAAAAATATGTACATTTGAATTAGATGTTTATTTTAAAAAAATGTCGTCGTTTGGAAGTGGCTACTTAATATTTGGGAGAATTAAATATTCAGAAACTAGATGGCACGCTGCACCAAATATGTAAATGATGATCGCAAAATTAACTTGGGAAAGGGACGGGAGATTTTCTGAATATGAGTTAATGCTCCTTTCTGCATAGACATGGGTGAAGTTATGTCTAGTTGGTATGGCAAAGAAAATGTCAGAGATGGGGGCATGCTAACAATGCGACCTTGGGGATCCCAAAATCTAGTCTATCAATAGCTACAAATTCAGAGATGTGTAGTGGGCACATTACATGTATTAACATTTATTGAACTTCTCATTGACCGAAAATTGGTTAGTCAATTTACTGAAGGGCTAAACATGATCCAAAAATATCATTATTAACCATAAAAGGAGTTAATTTTTGTGTTTGCTTGTCATTTTGATGAATAAGTGCAGGTATGATCTTTCTTATTTCATTGCTTCACTGTTCTCTTCAGGTCTTTCATTGTTTTGGCCACTATTTCTGCCTTCACTTTGAGGCATTTCAGCTGGGGATGGCTCCAGTTTATATGGCATTTCTTCGGTTCATGGGTGATGAAACCGAGGCTCGTAAGTTCAGCTACAGCTTGGAAGTGGGTGGGTATGGGAGGAAACTGACATGGGAGGGGACTCCACGAAGCATTCGTGATAGCCACAGGAAAGTTCGAGACAGTCATGACGGCCTCATAATCCAGCGTAAGTTAGCTCTTTTCTTCTCTGGCGGGGATAGGAAGGAGCTAAAACTGAGGATTACCGGAAGAATCTGGAAGGAACAGAATCTAGAATCCGGGACCATGCATATCTAGTCTTTACAGCTGAGGAGCTATTCTGGGTTTTCTTTTGGTAATTCAAGTTTACAACTTTTGCCTACATTAATCATCTGTTGGGCAAATCATGGGAAAGAAGTGGGAATGCCGAATTTTACTGAGTTGCCCTCTGCACAACTGTATTCATATGTACCAACAATCATGTTGAGGTGGGTGTAAAATATCAAGGTTAATGAGCCATTTATGTCAACAAAAGGGGCAACACTACATTTGGTCTTGTGAATGAATGGGATTTCGTCTGGCTCAATAAAAGAAAGGGCTCGATCGAATCAAGGTGAACTGGGAACTGCCTGTTGTTAAGGATGTGAACTGGGCATTTCTGGAGATGATTCTGGCAGCTTTTGTTCCAACTCTACTGTGTAAACTATACTTGGTCTTCAGATGTAAAATGAAGTTAATCTTTCATTCTCGAATCTTGAAATTTCTTTCTGATTTCACACAATTCATCTCCACTGAATTTCTGGTCATGTTTCACGGAATGCTGTTCGTTCTATAGCTCCTCATTGCTTTGCTTAATGTCGTAATTTCAGTAACACCCATGTATATATGGGAAGATTTTAAGCGAAGAAGAAACCCTTAATAATTGGCAATGTCTACTACACCAGCAAGTACTTTCCCTTTTCAAAATTGGATAAACGGATTGTAATTGTTAAGGACTAGTGTCTGAACTGAAGTGAGAATGACAGTCTAGAGAAAAGATTGTGGGTACTTGTCAGATTGTACTCCTTACAGTATGATGCATTGTATTTTTAAGTCATATGTCAATAGATAATTGGATGAAAAGATAAAATTGGGAGAGGATTTAAAGAATAAAAAAAGAAAAAAAATTTGTAGCTCATACATAGAACTTCTTTGTAAGGCAGACCCGGAATTATGGTGAAATTTTCAGATTGTGGGCTGGTGGACAATCTAGCCACCTTCACCTGACCTATGAATACAAAAACAGGGTGCCGAAATGAGCATAAAATTAACTTAAAATAAATACTTCCTTTGTTTCAAAATACTTATCACCTTAAAGTTATAAGGGAATATTAAAAAACACAAAAATAAAGATAAAATTTGAGTTAAAAGATCAAATTGTCTCAAGGTTGTTATTGAAAATGGAGAAAATTCATAAAAAAGGAGATAAAAAAGCAGTTAATAAAGACAAATTTGGTAAACTACTCATTCATAAATTATTAAAATTATAAAATGACAAATATTGTAGAAACGAAAAAAATTAGTTAAAGTGACATGTATTGTAAAAACGAGGGAGTATAAGCTAAAAGGAAAAGTTCACAGTTTTTATCATGACTTCAGTGGATTGGCAATATTAGGCAACAATCCTATTAGTGGAACGTTGTGTTGAAGCACTCAGAACTCAAAAAGTCAATCGAGCAATCTTCCTCGAGAAAAAGTCTACAGTTATAATCATGTCATAATGGATTGGCTACATTAATTAGTAGGTGAAGTAGTGGAACGTTTTGTTGAACCACACAAAATAGAAACCCAATCCAGAAAATTTTCCAATTCAAATCATCAAGTCGTGCCATTTAGTCCCTTTTGGGCTATAATGTCTTCGTCAGCAACTTCAATATCAAAAACATTTATTCGATTGTTGCTGGTTAAAACTATTCCATCCATCCATCCATCCATCCATCCGTGACCCGAAAAGTTATGCAATTGACAAGTTGGCATTGAGCAAATCCCTTTTGAGTTCCATCATTAATGAATTGATTACAACTTCATTTGAATAGACCAAAGTGCTTCATTAGATCGCGCCCTAGGAACTGAGATATTGAACTCGAAAATCTGCTTATTTTCCTTGAGATTTGCTTGTCCACATTTGTTCTGCATGCCTTTTGCTTTCCTTGATATGGAAATTTGCATTTTTCGTCTGTGGAGTCACAATTCAACACTTTATGCCTCGTTTTTCTCTCAACCCATCAATGCTGCTCCACTGAGGTCACGCTTCTCTGGCAAGAACGGTCTGATGTGCTCTTTTATGTAAGCTTCTGCTGCAGCCAACAGAAATCAGGCAAGTTTTAGCAAGAGAGTTAATATTTACATTGGGGCAGACCTAACCAGCACAGAGTGCTCAAGCACATTTGGCTCTACATTGGGAAAGGGTGGTGCTGTCATAATAATGGCTAAAATTTCCAAATTCACCCCTGCACACCCGCAATCATGTCCAAACTGGAAGGTATTCTAATATAGAAATATACCAAGATTGAAATGAGTAATTTGCAATTGCATAAGTGTAAGTGTTAACAAAAATTTATGAGTAAGAAATAAACTACCTTCAGCACCGGGCTACCATGCTTTGGACCTTTACAACATCTTGAATTCGATAAAACTGATAGGATTTTCCTCCAATATAAATGCATGATGACAGTTATCATCCGACTTATTAGATTCGATACTCTAAGTTAGTTTGCTAGTTCCAAAAGCTCTCATTGGCTCCTTTTGTCCAGACCATACACTACTTCTGCAAGAGAAAGCTCTTACTTTCCCCTTTTCAAGTTATCAGCAGCTATTGGCACCAGATTCACCACATCCATATCTTGCACAGTTAAGTTTTCCACTGCTGTCATCACAGAGGCTTTGAATCAAGCTGTGTGTGCCATCATCACACGGCAGTTATTCTCAAGTTCTCTACTAAAACCTTTGGAGCATTATCTGTTTCGTCTGAATAGAGGGTGGAAAAAATCAGTTTGCTTTTGACTACCCATCATCTGTGCTACTGAAACCATTAATGTAGAGTGCAATAAAAATCGCAAACCATATAATGTTGTATCTCCTGTAAACAGAGATTGCTACTCGGCAACCTTCTTGTCAGTTGATAGCATCTGCCCCGGCAGTGAAGATAATAGATACAGATTTGACTTCTACACAAATTGTTCTGTTAAGCTGGCATAGTTGTGTCAGCATCACAAGTTTTGAGTGAACATGTAGTTGGGATCTGGTCATTACTCAACTAGTATTCAATCCAGCAGATCCTTCCACGACTTCCCTGAAAGCGAGAAGCATATTATCAGGTAAAAAATGCTTTTCCCCATGTGTCTGTGACCTGTGGGTCTCTTCCTGCACAATTGCTCTTGTGTGCTTTCTCAGCTTCTGAAGTCTAAACTTCTTCACCATCACTAGGTCCCCTCATGATCTTTTCCCTTATTGCTCAATTCATTCTGGCACAATCTCAAAAATGGGTTCATCAATCTTGATAGAATGAATACTTGCCTCTGGAGAGGTAGTACTAATACCTTGCTGCAACATTGTTTTTGATTCAGGTGAACAATCCGGGGCCAACACAGAATCCTCAAGCTCAAGGTGGGTGAGAATGTCCTGAATAGAAAGATAATTTCCAGATGGTTCTTTGGCAACATGTCCACTATCAATCCTTGAGATTTCCACAGTTGTTCGACCAGCATCAACCGCAGACAGAGACATCTTTGTGGCAGAGGTGTTACTTAAACAATATTTCTCAGCATCATTTGGATTTAGGTGATTTCGGCAGCAATATGTTCCCTGAGACTCTGACTTCTGCTGACCTTGTTTAACTAGACATCTGCAATTAGGTGCTAAAGGAATCAAAATATGTAAAAACAGGCATGCTAAGATTTCTCATGCACAGTTAAGCATAACTAACTGGTCACTATTCTGGTTTGTGGAAAATTGACAGCATATATAGCAGACAAACCTTTCACAGACTTAATCAGGATGTCAATAATCTGTCACCACGCACTAATGAAAAAAAAAAAACACATTGCCAGAAAACTGCCAGCTTCTAACCTTCATTTCCAAACCACACAAACCAAACAAAATATATAGTAGAACCAGTAACAAGATTCACACGCTAGACAGCATCCTCTGAAGATAACTGAGAAGATAAATTTCAGTAACCTAAGGAATGTGTTTTCAAGAATTACCTAGGGCACAACCATGAATCAACATTAGTTCCTTCTGGGTCAAATCCCACACAAAAAGCATGGTACCTGCCAGCACAAATGCCAAAAACGATAAGCATAGTCCCAAAAGTGCTGTCGCTTCACAACTGAAACAAGAGAGAGAGAGGGGGAGGGGAGGGGTCCAGATGGACACAAGGCTCGTTTTGTTCTAATTGGGGCAACCTACGCCTAAGATAGAAATCCTTGAAGAGGTAAAAAAATAGATAAAAAAAGTACCTCAACAATACTCTTCATTAACAAGAATGCCTAGAAATTTAAGCATTAACATCCAAAATAGCATGCTATCTAGAGCATGCTATCTAAAATCATATACAGATTGATGTTTGGAAGAACAGTAAGACTTAGAGATTTAGATGCCAGTTTACCATAAATCACATGAATCACAAGCAATTGATGTATCAAGACTCAAGTTTTCCTCATAGGTCACTGATCCACTCCGGATTTTGCAGCCATCTCTGTCCAAGCAGGTAACTGCCTACAGATGGAGAGCCAAGGAGTCAGATAAGCATGGAGAAGGAATTTCATTTCTTTAAAAGAGATAGAGAAATCAAAGTATCACAAGGAAAAAGGAGCAGCTCATCCAAAAAGGAGCCAAGTCAACCCCCACTCCCAAAATAAAAAAGTAATAGAATATTTGCTATTTTGATAATAATTGGGAATACATTTTCTAGAAGATCATTGTACGAGCAACTTATCAAATGTAAAGTTGCTTCGTTAAAAAATTAGTCTCAGTAATGCAAAAGGTCCAATAGTCTATGAGCTGCACAAGTTTTAAAGGTCAGGGAACAATTACATTTTCATCAATGTAGTGTGATGGAAAAGAAAGGATGTTGTTCTTCCCTTCAGCACCCCAATCATCATCTCTGCAGAAGAGTCAAACCACACTATTAATCATGGTTCATTGCCGGCTATTGCAAAGCATAAAAAACACAATACCTGCAATATGAGTCCTCATTCATCTTGTCGCTATCCATAGTGTCGTACACCTTCAATATCACAAGGAACCAATCTATTTAGTATGCTTGGCTGATGAAGTTGATAAATCAGAGTTGCACTTTCATAAATAAGAAAGTATGAAAGCAGATACTTAATATGCTCCAAAATCAAAAACAGATACTTTGTATGAAAACATAGCAACGATGGATTGGCAGAGATCGAGGCAGAAAAAGGAGGGTCGGGAGTTTGAGTGTTTCCAAGGGGAAAAAAGAAAATATAAAAAGGAAAAAAAAAAAGCAGGAGGAGGACACTCACTGGAACACAAGTGATCAGCTGAAATTGATTCTGGCACAAGGGGCAAAGATTTATGATACTGGCCCAGTTATCAATGCATGCAAAGCAAAACCTGAAATTCAAGATAAACACCCGTTATTCTTGAGCCAAATTCAATATAGATAGAACACTCAAAATTTTGAAGCTATGTACCAATGCTGGCAGCAATCGAGAACACCCCTGTCGATTACGATGTCCATGCAAATCCCGCATCTTTCCCCCTCAACTCCAAAATTATCCTGCACACAGTCAAACAACTTTACAGCTATAAATCAGTGGATCATATCAATGCATCAAGGGCTACTCATGAAAGCTCGGACTTGACATCATACTACTCCAGATGGCACAAATAGCAAATTGCTAAACTTCCTAGGTTAAACATATCACTCATAGTATAGAATGTTCATAACTTCTGGCGATGAAATTAAAACGGGCATCATTTAATGGGGATATTCAAACTGGAAACAAAAGAATTATTTTCTGTAGTGAGCCTAAAACACAAAGAGTCAGAGACTCTCGATGTACCTTCTAGTCATGAGCATATTATTCGCATTGATCTATTAATAGCAAGTCTCACTCGGGAATAAAAAGGACACACTCAAGGATACCACAAAGAGGTTCCAACTTCCATTCTTAAGGAAGGAGAACTAGAAGAAAGAATTAAATTAGTATCTAGCTAAGTTAGTATCCTGAGCAATGATAGAAGGAATTGTGCCCAGGTTGATAAATAGCTCATCCAAAGAAGAATCCTATAAAACATCTAGTGCCATGCTGATAACTCCAAATTAGCTTCTCAACACCGACAAGCAAGTATAGCTATGCAATAGCATTTGAAATGTTCAAACTTCAAACACAACAATGCAAGGAAGATGGACAGGCCACTCGGAATCTGGGATGCCAAACAATTGATTAGCTCCACTACGGTTCACTGAACCTACATTTTTTAACATGTCAATGTGGTATCAACACAAATCAACCTAGTAATCCTGTATTTGTCCTTGTACGACAACTCCCACAATTAAATTTGATATGCTTCTCTGCAATATGGAGCATGTTGTGCACACTTTCAAGCCCGCATAACTTTCATATGACCGGGTTGCATTAGAATACACGGGTGCGAAAAGAATCAGGTTTAACCCTGTCAACTGAGCTTTCTGATTGTTTGTTCCATAGGTCTAGTCTCATCAAGCACTAAATCCTATATAATCGGATCACTTAGAAGATTGAATGTTGATTCTTACAGTGATTAACACAAAATCCATGAATTGCAGACCATTTAAATTTCAACTCAAGCACGCCACATTCTATCAACTATCAAGCGTACCAAAAACACCAAATTCAACTCTAGCACGCCACATTCTTGCACGGCGAAAAAACATCAAGTAACCAATCCAAACCTGGAAATTGCCCAAAAACTTACATTTTCTGGATCAACTTCAACGGTGTCTTCTTCCGACACAACATTGCTGAAGAAATCCACCTCCATATCGCCCCCTCTCCCTCTCCGCAACTTCTTCAACCCTCAATTTCTGACTTTCTGGGAAGGAGCAGGCCAATCAGAATCAGACGGCTCAACTTAAATCCAGATTAATCGCATAATTCCAAAGAATCGGGATAAAAATCACTCACGACTACTTTATTCCGAAAATTCGAAGAAATCTCTAGGATTTTCGAAAATTTCGAACAATTCCGTATCAAATTGGAATTCTGATGGATTGAAGATGGAAAAGGCTGCAGGATGGGGAGGAGAGAGAAAGAGAAGAGAAGAGAATACCTGTAGAAAGGGGAAGACCGAGTCGAGGAGCGCCATAGCTGGATGGAATTGGCGAGTCAAAAATCAAAATTGGAAGGAAGAGAAGAATAAATTCTGGAATTTGAGGTACGGAGTAATTAGGAAGAAGAGGAAGAAGGCATCTTTGGGTAGTTTTAGTTTTCTGAAAATGATTGAATAGTTTTTTTGGCGGAATCCACTTGTAAAGTGAAGACACGGTTCAAGTGTTCAACGCTCTTACCCCTTGGAATTAAATTGAAATGCCGTTTTGCCGACAGGCCCCACCGCCCACGGAACCTCCCTCTTTCCCTTCTTTAGGGCGGGGCCCCTCCTTTCTACCTTCCAATGTTGCATTTCCCTTCTCATAGTCTACTCGGAACACTGACTAAATAGTTGTAAACGTGTCATTTAATGCTATTTTTTCAGTTGGATTATGGATCGAATTAATTTTAAGTGGGATCGTTCTTATGTCATTTAACATACGATTCACTTGATCGAGTTATTGTCCTATTCATATTAGTTTTAATTCTAACTTATGATTCTTATAATACTAATAGATGCAACAATACGATCATTTCTTACCTGTTTAATTTATGATAGATGACGTATTTCACTTGTTGAATTGAACATGTTTTTATGATCGGCCTGATAGCGTGGATGTCAAAAGCACATTGGGATTATCTCATAGCTGGACACATTTATCTAAGGTACAAGCCTGAGTTACTTGGGTTGGAATGCATGCTTGAGAGCTATGATTGAGTACAAATCTAGAAGATCATGTTATAATCTTCTCTACCATCAATAATGAGGTGATAATGATATATAAACAAGTCATAAAAAAATTCTAACAGTTTTAAATTCCCAGTTAAGGATGGTTTAGTGTTTGGAGTCATGAGTCATGATCCCTTTTGAAAGATTGCTCCTTTTTCCTCGATGCTATTTGGTTATTTTACTCTTTCTTTCTCTCTCTCCCTGTCTCTCTCTCTCTCTCTCTCTCTCTCTATATATATATATATAGGTTTTATTAATATCACATTGATGGGGTGAAATGCATGTGGGCAGGGGCGGGGGAGAGAGAGAGAGAGAGTGGAAGGGAATTCAACTCCGAGCTACTTGGCAAGAAGCAGCCAACGACACGTAAAATTAAATTAAATTGAATTGAATTGAATGTGGACAAGACAGCCCAAGGCGGCGTGAATAGCTTTAAATCAAATCCCACAAACCATTGAAAATTGCGTTGCCATTGCCAATCCAGAAGGATTTGACCTTTTCGAAACGTGGAAGGGCCACCCTTTTGGGTCTGGGTCGTCCAAAGTTCACATTTTTTCCCCTTTTCCCAAATCCCAACATTTGTTCTTCTAAAAGTTGTTGGCAAGTTGCTTAATTTATGGATCAAAATTCACACGCAAGGCTGACTGGGATTCAGTGTAAGGGGACCAGCTATGCCCACAAGGTGTTCGACGAAATGTCGCACAGAAAATCTCTTATTTTCCCTTGTTCCTAGGTTAGTTTACCATGGTGTTTAGTTCTCATAGGCTCCTTGCTTTTTGGAAATATGTTATTTTAGTTTTGCAAGAAGGGAATTGACCTTTTGTGCTTCTGGTTGCTTCTATTCGATGTTTAATTTGTATTTTCTCAAACTTCTAAGATGAAGGCTTTTTGAGCCCGATATTTTTAAAAAGCAAGGGTTTTGAGAAACAAAATGTGAAAGGCAATAACTTGGGCTTGTATATAATATATGTATGTAGCTTCGAAAAGAAAAAAAAGGAGGGGTGATAAAGAATTTTGGATATAAGTACATTCTTCAATATCTCCTGCAGCTTTTCTGAGAGAGAAAATATTGAAGTTTTATGTAGTTATTTGATATCTGTTAATCACGCATGTGAATTGTCTGAGCCCTGAGGAACCTAGCAGTTGCGAATGTGTGTTCTTGCAGTACTAGCAGCCCTTATGATTCTTGCTTTATACGCTGTGGGGTTATGGTGATCATGCCACATATGTCTGCCAAAAGTGACACTTGTTAAGAACTTTTACCTTGAAACTCGCAATAATGAGCACCAATCACTAATTGAGAACAAAGGTTAGTCTGATGACATGATTGATATTGAATCTGTGGGTGGTGTTCATTTCCTCCATCTAGGCTCTGAGGCAAGCAAATTAAAAAAGAGGCAACTTCCCGGAGCTGAGCAGAGGGCATATGGTGTAAGTGAGCGAATGTGTGATTCATTTGATATCCAGCACAAGCTGCTGAATGGTGTGATCAGATTTGAAGAATTTGACACCCAAGGACTCCTGAGCGGACAAAGTTGCCTGTATGACATAACTTTTGTTGGTTAGTTTCTTGGTTGAATCTCCTATCCGCAAATAAAATCTATATGCATCGAGACTCTCTTTTGGCAACTGCATTCAAGCCTTTATAGTATTAGTAACTGTAGGAAATACATACAAGGACTGACCTAGCTAAGTATTGATGAATTTGAAAGGACCTAAAACTGTATAAGTTACAGTAAAATATGCAACTATCTGTCGATGAGGGGGAGAATGTGGTAGCCCATGAATGGTAGGAAATATATACACAGTTTTAGGTTCTTTCAAATTCACCAATACTTAAGTGGGTTGTAATTGTGACCGTTTAACACTAGGTCAACAGGAACTGTAACACTCAGTTGCCCCATCACATGGAGATAGAATACATGCTTGTAAACTGTTAAGAGCCTACTAGGTCTGTCCAAGACACTCTCTCTCTCTCCCTCTCTTCTAGAGTATATGTGGGGGTGTTGATAGTCCTATATTTTGAACTTTGTCTCTTGTATATCTATGGACCACTGTGGTAGCGGGGCAGATGACTGGTGGCAATTGTAACTAACAGGATGGCAGGTTTCCCTGTGCTGTTACATTCAATTTGTATGATCTGTAGAATGCTGGTTTCATTGTACATGAAAACTGAAGAGTTACTACCTTTTTTATGCTTTATTTTCACCTTCAGAATCAGAGGTTTTTGAAGTTTTATGATATCATGTGGCCGAAGTTGGAAGAGCTGTGATCATTCTAGTACAGCATTACCAGTCTTCAGAATCTTTTTAGTTTGTGAATGTTGATTGCTCCATCCACCCTGTATTTGTTGTTAATAATTAGCCACCCTATATTCTTTATTTTGGTTAAGCTTCGATACTGAATTTTATTCTTTGTGGTCTGTGCTAATCCACCCATTGCTATTAAACTCAATGAGGTGTAGCTTACATTCTCAAAGAGTAGAGAATTAGAGCTTCTTGAACTTCCTTTCCTTTTTTGGGTGTATTTTTCCTTCTATGTTTATTAACTGACAATCTTTATCACTATTCTAGCAGTCATTTGGCCTGCAGGGCCTGGGTGAATTCTGGACCTGTGCTTTTGGTCTCACTAATGGGTTGCAATTTCTCAATAGAATATGGAAAGATTCCTTGATACAAGGACTGTGCAATTCTTGCATCCCAAACCTTTTGTAAGTTTGATTAATGAATACCTGTTGCATTTGTACACAGTGACTGTAAGTTCAATTGAAGCTAAAATTATGGTTACTTTATTGATATCATCAAGATATAAGCTATTACCAGCTGTCATTTTAAATCTTTATTTTTCTTTTTAACTCCTCATCAACTTTATTTTTCTTGGTTGAACCTCCTATCCGCAAATAAAATCCATATACATCGAGATTCTCTTTTGGCTCAAGCCTTTATAGTATTAGTAACTGTAGGAAGTATATACAAGGATGACCTAACTAAGTATTGATGAATTTGAAAGGACCTAAAACTGTATAAGTTACAGTAAAATATGCAACTATCTCTCGATGAGGGGGAGAATGTGGTAGCCCACGAACTGAGCAGTTTTATCTATGAGCCCTCCCCCTCCTCTTTCACACACACACAAAAAAGAAAAACTTAAAAAAAATTGATAATTGACCCATTCTGAAGGGACTTGGATGTGATTTGGTTTTGTGAACAGGAAGAACTTTGACAGGAACTTTTAAGGAAAGGTGGGAAGCCAAATCTCTTTCCTGATTCCTGGACTTCACAGAAAAATTTAAGATCTAAAGTTTAGGTCGGATGGAATGAGCAAAGCAAACATGGTGGTTTCACTGGGCACTTAATTCTTTGGTAGAACAATTCTTTTGGTAACTTGTTCGGTTGCCTTTGATTTATTGCAGGTGAAGAAAATGATTCTGGCTACTCTAGAAGAATCAAATGTGATCCTTCCATAAGATCTTGTCGAAGCTATGAAAGAAAAGGTGTTGTGACATGTATAGAAATCTTCATGATCAATTTGTGTATTTCATCTAGCCGACTAGTTCTATACCAACCAGGCTCTGTTAGCAATGGAACTCCAATGGATATTGTTACTGTTGTTGTCACTAATTCTATTTCAAGAGCGTCCTCTGTATGATGATAAGAAATAAGAAAAACCATTTACTCTGCTGTTACACTTTTGCAGACCTTCATGTAAGCATATTGAAAACTTGATGGGAGGATTGATCAAGAAGAATAGAAGGAATTTGTGGCTAGGAATATCCATCATATATGAAGAATATGACACTTCCTTATTTCAGGTGAATACTATACCCCAAGCCTTGTGAGCTTGCCTCTATTCCAAGCTGCTGAAAAGGACTAGGAACAAAGTTATATATATCAGTAACAAACGTTTCCCTTAAAAAGTTTTAAAGTTGGAAGTATTAAGGAACCAGACCATTGCTACCAAGTGTAGTTGTTATGTCAACCCTCCTACCATAAACCTTGGCCTAGCCCAGGCAACTAGACCTTGGCCTTATTCAGTGACAAATTTCATCTCAAAATGCAAATTTTAAAAATTTTACTTGTGCATTTTAGTCACGACTCATGATTGGTTTGCAATTATAGTTTATTCCGCAGGTTTCAGTATTCTGTTTGAAATTCAAGGAATGAACTGATTTACAAAGAAAACCACAATGGTACTTGCAACAGCATTCTATTTCAAATTTAAATAGCTGTGACTCCGTTCTCTTATTTTTCGGGGATATTACTACATCGTTTCTGAGCTTCCATTGAAAATCCCAAGTCCAAGAGTTAGATCTGGTTACTGGGCAGGAATTTCAGCAGCTTTCACAAGTTGCTTGTGGAGATGACGATAAACTGAGCTGGCTATGCGCATTCTATTCATCTTGTCTTCCATCTGCATGATGGGTACGAACACATGGAGCCGTGCTGAAGCTTGTAAGAGACACCAACAAATGCGGCATGAGATTGATCAACCTGTAACAAAATTGTATTCAGACTATATGCGCTTGTGTGTGTCGGATGGAGTATATAGTATTATATCCAGAAGTTCATCTCCTATATGTTTATGACTCTGGCAAATAGAATAACTGCTACTAACTATGAGTCCATGACTTATGAGACAGCAGGCATTCTTGTCCGGTTACATGCAATTCATGTGATCTACAGAAAACTGTTACATTGGACCTGAAAAGGTAATACTTTTTCTTCGCTTTACATTCACCGGCAGAGACATTTTATTATTTTACGAGATCTTAATGCTCTTAAATAGGGAGTGCATTCCATTAAAATTATGTATTCTTCAAAACTGCATTCATTATATGGTCATTGAACATGCAAATTGTTCATCAGCAGTCAAGTTATATCCCTTAGCTTCTGTTTGCTTTTATTTTGGTTCTGTAATTTCCGTAGCCTGTAACAGAAAATAAAGTTGTAACTTCCTGCTTGTATGCATCTGAATTTAACTCCCTGGTTGAAAGAAATATTCCTGGCAATTCTTGAAAGGCTTATATTAGTTAAGGTGCTGTATACTGAATCTGTGCCAATCTTATGTATTCAAGAAGGATTGAGCTTTTGAGTTTTTGACTGTTGCTGATTTCTGATTTGTTTGGGCATACTTTGAGATTGCCATTTATAATCTGCGTTTGGCTTGTCCTGATTTCTTTTTTGTTGGGCTGTATGTTAAGATTGGCATTTCCTTTCTTCTTCCTCTTTTTTTCTTTTTTTTTTTTTGGGGGGAACTTTCTGATAACCTAGTTAAGCCAATATTAGATAAGGTGCTCCATACTGAACTTGTGTGAATCTGAAGCATTTGAAAGGAGCAGAGCTTTTGACTGGTCCTGATTTCGAATCTGTTTGGCTGTACATTGATATTGTCATTTCCTGCCTTCTTTCCTTTTTTTTTTTTTTTGGGGGGATTGGGAAGTTAGACATTGTGTATATTACATGGGGAATTAAGTTGGTATGTTAGAGGACCTCTTAAGCCAGCTTCTGTGGCCCTTCAAACCCACATCTGTAGTATAAAATATTGACATACAGAAGTTGAGTCATCATCAGGGTTTCTATTATTGTATGTTACTTTCTAGCAATGAATGTTGTTGCATGTATGTAGACCTTTAGCAAGATGGAAATATTAAGCAAGAGGAGTGGAAAAAACATCCAGCCCTCGTGAAACACATGACATTTCCTTATGCAAAGCAAGTAATAATTATCTTGAAACGTTCATGAGTCTCATTAATTAGTGATTAGTTGTTTTATGCCAAGTTAGTGTATTATTCCAGTGCCTTTAACCAGCAAAAATTTTATCATTGAGTTTCTGGACTAATATTCAATATTCTACTCCAGGACCTTGACAGCAACATTTCTCCAAGCTTTTTGATTCACAACAATGAAGTCCATGATTCAGATCTAAATGCTGGAAAGGATGCTTATAGGTTAGATAGTGGCTGTGGCAAGGCTACCTGTGAAGAGGAAACTCAGCAACTTGTGCTGTACTGGTATTCTTTGCTGCTCAAACATCTTTCTTTTTGCATAAGCTTTATGTGCAAAGACATTCTATTTATCATAATACAAGGTGACCCGTTCACTGTGAATATTTGCAAGGGAAAAGGAGAAACTTCAAGTGTTCTTGCACTCTTTCCTTGGGATAATTGCTTTTACTTGTGATTGTTGGGCATTTCTGAACACAGATGGTTTAATTTCTTTGACTGCCCATTATATTGATGCTAATTGGGTTCTACATAAGAGAATTTTGAACTTCTCTTCTATCCCTCCACCCCACAATGATGTTACCCTTGCTGAAAAATTGTTGCTCTTGTTAAAAGATTGGGGTCTTGATAAGAAAGTGATGTGCTTGACTTAGGATAATGCTTCTTCGGATGATTTGTGTATTAATAAAAGTCATCTCAAGCTGTTGATGGTGACTATATTTATGTTCATTGTTTTGGCCACATTCTTAACTTGATTGTGAATGAGGGTTTAAAGGAAGTGAACGAGGGAGTGTAAGATTTGGGAGTGTGTCAAGTATTAAAGGTTCTCAATTGAGCAAGCAAAGGTTCCTTGAGTCTTATAAGTTTTGTGACGTTGCTTATAATAAAGGATTGCACCAAGATGTCCCAACAAGATGGGTTTCAACATATCTCATGCTTGAAAGTGTGTTATGAAAAGGTGTTTAGTATTTTGGGGCTTGATGGCAATTTCACCCATTGCCTAAGTGCAAGAGAATGGGATAAAATTGACAAGATTTGTGGCTTTTTGAAAGTTCTCTATGAAGTTACTTGTGCTTTTTTGGGTCAAATTGTCCTACTCCCAACCTCAATTTTGCAAATGTGGTGAGGGTAAGATTGGTGTTGAAAGAAGAGATGGAAAGTGGGGATGCTTTCATGAGAGACGTGGTTGAGGATTATTGGTATGAGGTTAGCACAATTATGGCCGTTGCCACAATGTTAGATCCCTGCTATAAATTGAAATTTGTGGAATGCGTATTCGGAAGGAATTATGGTGATAACCATACTGTTGAGTTGAGTTTGGTGAAAGATAAAAACGTTTGCATTGTATGATGAGTACGGTAAGAGTTCTGAGGGTATTCGCCATTTCCTAAGCAATCAACTTCAAATGTGGGAGGAGCATTCATGGAGGTATGATTTCTACAGTATTAAATTTATTTAGCTGTTTTTTTTTATATAGTTATGTTTCTAATTTATCTACTTTTCCTTTTTAATTTACTAAGTGACTTTATATTAATGTTTACGACTCGATCGATATTCAAGTAAGGTATGAGTCTGTCTCTAAATCTGACTTGGAAATGTATTCGGAAGAAAGGATGCTACCTCGTGTTGAAGTGTTTGATGGTATTGAGTCTTGGAAGACAAAGGAAATTTGGTTTCCATTACTCTAAAAAATGGCATGTGACTATGACATCCGAGTCTGCTTTCAGCGTTGGTGGAAGATTACTGATGCATTTTGCAACTTCTTTAAGCACTGTGGAAGCTGTGATTTTCCCTATATATTGGTTATTTGGCCAAGATGATAAGTTATCTCTTTCTCTTGTTTTGTATTTCATGTGTTTTATTTTATATTTGTCTAATGTGATTTTATTTGCTTTGTATTTCATTTAAATTAGTATTCATGTCGCCTAAAGTCTGAGATCAACTTGAATGATGATTACGATGATGAAGGTCAATCCATGAGTGCAGCCGGATGCGAATTTGGACAAAGTTCAGCTTTGATTAAATTAGCTTTCATATTTTTTATAGATGAAGGTAAATCCATGACGATGAGCCTTGGTTATGTAATATTATTGGACTCATCGTTTTGATGGATTTATATTTGAAAATGCTTTCTTTACCCCATCGTTTTGATGGAGTTATATTTTGATTTACTATATGCAACATTAACAACAAATTTGTTGAGAGTTATAACTTTGATTTATTTATTTTGGTTGGAACTTTGATTTACTATATACAAAACTAACATACTTAATTTTAAAAAAATTAAAATTAGAGAGTTTTAGTTTAAAACCTCACTTTTGGACCATTGAGGTCTTTCCTTAGCGGACAAAGTCGAAGTTTAGATATATTAGGTTCTAAATTAGATTCCTCTCTCCTCATTGTATTATATTGTCCTTTTATAATTCCTTTGAAAAAAAAATTACTTATAGATTATGTAATTTACATTAATATTTTTTTCTTAAAATTTTATTATTTTTAAGTTATTTTGACTAATATATTTCTAAGTATATCCTATATTAGAGACCAGTAGAAGTTAAATTATTTATCATAAATATTTCCTGTTTTTGAGATTCATACGCGTCTAAAAATGAGTCTATAAGTATGTCTAAAAATTATTTATCATATATTTCTAAGTATGTCTAATTGTTTTTTTATATAATCCATAAAAAAGCACTAAAATATAAAAAACATTTTAACGAAACTTGCAGTAAGTAATAAAAAGACGGATTGGGTTCGAACCTCCCCCCGGCGGCCTACCGAAAATTCGTTTTCTTCTCCTCTTCGTCATCGCCTCTCTCTCTCTCTCTCTTTCTCCTTCTCCCTCTCCTCTTCGACGATGAAGCTCTCATTCTCACTGCCATCGAAGACTTCATCTTCGAAGCCAAGCTCCAAACCCAAGCCCTCACAGGGCTTCACTGATGAATCTTCTAAGAACAACGAACAAGCTAATCACGAGTATGTTACCGAATTCGACGCCTCCAAAACCCTAACCCTAGGCGACTCCAAGAAGACCATTATCATCCCTCCGAAGGAGAACGAATGGCGTCCTTACAAGAAGATGAAGAATCTCGACCTTCCCTCAATTAAGTCCGCCGATGGTAAGCCCCTTGAATTCGAGCTCGAATCTGAAGGTGTTGCTCCTCCTAAGTCCGACCCGGGTGCCGAGATGTCTTATGGGCTCAATCTCCGAGAATCCTCCGGAAAGGTGGAACCTTTCGATACCCCGAATTCGGTTGATGCGATTTTGTTGAAGAAATTGAAGAGCGATTTGGATAGATTGCCCGAAGATGAGGGTTTTGAGCAGTTTGAAGAGGTCCCAGTTGAGGGTTTTGGGGCTGCGTTGTTGGCTGGGTACGGGTGGCATGAGGGGAGGGGATCGGGAAGAATGCTAAGGGGGATGTCAAGGTTGTTGAGTATAAGCGGCGGACCGGGAAAGAAGGGTTAGGGTTTCATACTGATCATGGGTCTAATGCTAAAAAGTTCGTGATGAAGTGGGTAGTAAGAAGAAAGAGGTTGAGATTAAGAGAGAGAGTTATGGGTTTTCTGTTGGAAAGGAGGTTAGGATTGTGGGTGGTAGAGAGATGGGTATGAAGGGTAGAGTTCTGGAGGTGTTATCCGGGGGCAATTCACTGATTTTGAGACTATCTCGTCGTGAAGAGAAAGTGAAGGTTGGTGTGAACGAGGTTGCTGAATTGGGTTCAGAGGAGGAAGAGAAGTGTTTGAGGAAGTTGAAGGAGCTGAAGATTCAATCTTCTAGAGATGATACCAGGAGGAGTGATAAAAAGAGCCAAGATTCATCGAGAGAGAGAAAAGAGAGTAAGAGAAGTAGGGAAGTGGATGGAAGAGGTGGTGTTGGTGAAGTAAAGCATGAAAGGGTGCAGAGAGATGAGAGAAAGACTAATAGAGCTTCATGGTTAACGAGTCAGATTAGGGTTAGAATAATAAGCAAGGAGTTCGAAGGAGGCAGGTTCTACTTGAAGAAAGGTAAGGTTGTTGATGTTAGTGGACCAAGAACTTGTGATATATCGATGGATGATGGAAGGGAGGTTGTTCAACATGTAGACCAGGATATTCTTGAGACTGCCCTTCCTCGGCGAGGTGGCCCTGTTCTTGTTCTTTTGGGAAAGCACAAGGGGGTATTTGGGAGCCTAGTGGAGAAGGATACTGAGAGAGAAACAGGTGTAGTTGAAGATGCTGATTCAAGGGAGTTGCTTCATGTGCGCCTTGAGCAAATAGCGGAATACATGGGGGACCCAAGCGATATTGGATATTGATTATGCTGAAGCAGTGTGGCAAAGATGCATTGTAGGTATTTTGAGTCCTCTAGCTTGTACTTGTGCTGTCTGCAATGTTCTGTTGAATATGTAGGTGGCTAAAACCTTTCTAGAAAAAGTGATACCTTTTGATGTTATTTGGATGGATATTGACTGCGTGGATGGCTTTTGTTACTTCACTTTTGACCCTTTATGATGTTTTCTTCTTCTCTTATAGTTTACTTTCATCTAGTCTTGCTTTGGTTGCATGTTTCCTGTAAGGACTTTAATTCAAGAACCAGGAATGCTAGTTTACGCTTTCATACGATGATGATCACTTTAAAACTGAGGTTAGGTGGGAGAGGGGACTTGGGCTCTACTGTTCGTATACTGATCCAGGAAAATGTGCCATATGCCATGTGCCATGTTAAAATTGTTTAAACTCAAAGGAGGAAAAACTGGTTTTTGCTGTTAACTGAAAGGCTGATAGATTGCTCTCCGACTTGATTTAGTCTTAGAGTTCTGTCCTTATATCAATTCATCTTCAGTTCTATGTAGCTCTCTCAATTTCATTATTCAATGAATGTGCTGGTGATGCACTGTCAAAAAGGAGTGCAGCCTCAGCCTCATTAATGCACACTCATGTAAGCAAAGCTGCTAAGGATCTTAATTTGAGTGTCCATTGTAGGGGAGAAAAAGAATGAAAGGCTTGTATTTAACATATAGAATGACACTAGATTTGTTAGGATAGCTCTGATTGTGTAGTGCTGAAAGTTACTTTGTCTGCCCTTGATCTTTGTTTGTCCTGTGCCTGGATTGGCTCATGTAGTCATCCTGGCAGACATAAACTACTTAATTTTCTTCTCCGCACAAAAAAAAAAAGAGATCTTCTTAGCATTGTTTTTCAGTTTGATTGGATTTTGGTTATTTGGAGGACACGATAGCATCCTCCACATAGCTGTACTTTGCTGGATCATGTTTTATGGTCACAAAATCCATTGGGAGCATTTTCGAGACCCAAAGTATCTGGCAAATAATCTTCATAAAAATGCCTTCAAGGCAATTTGGATGCTTGACCCATGAATCAAGCAGGAGAAGGGTTATTTTGTTTGTGATAGTGGGACTGAAAGAGACATCAGGACTAAAACTGACGATGGAAAACCATTTATTGGTACGATTTTGCCCATTTGTTCTTATTTTTGATGCTCGACAGCATGCTCAGGTCATATACTCATATAGGACTTAGCTTTTCAAGTGTCAATAATTGAATTGCTTCTTGATGGGTAAATCTAATTGAAGCAATAGAGTATTAAGAGAAGTAATCAAGAATTTGTCATCTTTAAAGTGAATCAAATAAAAAGTGAATTGTAAACAACTTGTCCACCAACAAAAATGCTAAAAACACAAGGCACCTTGGAAAGTTCCCCAAAATAATTATGTGGCATCATTTGGACCACTCTACTAAGAAACTGAAGCTTGAGGATTTTGACAATTGGAGAAAGGAAGATGACTTTTGAAATGTGCTCTTTCTGCCATTATCAAGAGTATCTGAATTGGAATAAAACAATAGGGACTTTAGAGATCAAGCACGCTTAAGCATTCGTTAGAACAAACTTGTCCCTTGTTTATTTGGGGGTGGGGGTGATTAGACAGCTGGACAAAGTTTTCTGTTTAGCTTCTGTTTGGGATTTTTCTAACAAACTCTTCCCTGTTAAATTGGTGAATGATCTAGAAAGGGACTGGAAGGCTTTATTTTTTACTGTGATTTTTATTATCAGGGGAAGTATGGCCCAGGCCTTGCATTCTTCCTGATTGTACTCAATCAAAAGCTTGATGTTGACAGGCGAATTTGGTGAAAGATTTCATCTCTAATGGTATTGATGGTATTTGGAATGATATGAATGAGCCTGCAGTATTTAAGGTATACTTGCATCAGCTCCTCAGCTCTTACTCCTATCTTGTTCTCTCGCCCTTTTTCTCGCTGGGACTTGGATAATAATTTGATGACATTTTATGCCAGGTGTGACAAAAACAATGCCAGAGGACAATATGCATGATGGGGATTCTGAATTTGGTGGTCGGAAAAATCACTCTCACTATCGCAATCTATAATAGCTCATGCTGCTGCTTCTTTTTTCACTTGTTGGATACAAACAGCAGATCTGTATATGCATTATTGGGATGCCTTGTCCATCTCAGGTCTGTGGGATGATGATGGCAAGATCTGCATATGAAGGCATGAAATTGGCTGATGAAAATAAACGTCCATTTGTCCTTACTCGAGCTGGATTTATAGGCAGCCAAAGGTATGCTGCAACATGGACGGGTGACAACCTTTCAACTTGGGAACACCTTCACATGAGTCTTCCTATGGTACTACATAATTCAATGTTGGGCTTTTCATAATTGCTGGGAAAGCTTTAGGTCTACTATTTGAAGATAATGGTGTTGGATATGAATTCACCAGGGAGAATTATCTGAGCATTTATTATACTGCTCAAAGCCAAAGCTTCTAATATTGAAAGATCATGGAAGAGACCAAAATGCCGTCGTCATGTGAAATTCTTGTTTGGTGGAGGTGCAATGGTGTGTGCATTTATTCTTCATGTTTTCTTTATAATTGGCTGCTGCGCTGCTGCTGGCCCATAAAATCGCTTTCTGGAGCTCTAAATGACCATGATTCCTGAAGAGAACCGTCTGAATAACAAAATCCATCATGATTCTATTAAGTGGGCAGTACGCTTTGATCTAGATTTTGGTTGTTCCAGTGGTTTCAGAGTACAAACACACACACGCACGCACGCACACACATATATATGTATCCTCTCCCTTTTTCATTCTTTCTTTGCTTCCCCCTGTTGTCGTTGTGTTTCTCTTTCTTTTGCTTTTGGGGGGAGGTGGTTGTTGGCTGGGGTGGTTTGCGTTTGGACCTAACTTCCTATAGTTGTTCTCAGTTTTGGATGTATGATTCTTATCCTCTGCTCTTGAAAGCTTGTATTACATCACATATTTGGTCTCTTTGTACAGGAATACAATGGCTTCTTAGCAGAATTGAAATTGATGGGTACGAGGATTATGCTGGTACACAGAGTACAGATGTGCTGGATGTACTGAGGAATATGCTGTCATTAAGTGAGTTCCCCTATTGATCTTAAATTCTGTCTCAAAGTGCCGGCACCTAAGGTGCAAGATGCAATTATGTTTCTATCCAATATCTTTATGTCCAAGTACTCATATCATGTCCATGGTCATTAGACCTGGCAAAACTGACCCGAACCGAACGGGTCAACCCGAACGACCCGAAACCCAAACCGAACCAACATCCGAAAGAGTTGAACCGATCTTGACCCGAAAACCGAAATGAACCGACCCGAAATGACCCGAACCGAAACCGACCCGAATGCAAAATGACCCGAACCGAACTCAAAATGACCCGAACCGAATCAGATCCGAATCGATTTAACCCCAATAAAAGTGACCCAATCCACCATTTTTTTTGTTGGGTCTCTCAGGATGGACTTTTGTGCCTATATTGGTACAATTTTGAATCGATTTTGACCCAAAAAGTGACCCGATTACGACTAGATCCGAAATTAACCCGAATCGAACCCGAACAAGATTGACCCGAAGTTGAACCGAACCGAAGTTGACCCGAACCGAAACCAAACAAACCCGAACGAGATCGACCCGAAGTTGACCCGAACCCGAAACCGAACCAGACCCGAACAAGATCGACCCGAAGTTAACCTGAACCGAACTAACCCGAACCGAACCCGAACCGAATGACCCGATTGTCAGGTATAATGGTCATACTAACATAACAAAAGTGCACAGTTTGCTAAATGTACCACTATGAACCTCAAAAAGGTTCTCTGAAGTGTACCTGAACCAAAATGACAATAAATAACAATGAAAACTCTCACTATGTAGACCTCATGAGCATCATTGCGGGACTACATTTACTGGCTTTGCATCAATGGTTCAAAATAATTGATAGTGTGTATATAACCATATGTACATATAGAGAATAGACTTAACTTTTGTAACCACAGTTTGAACCCTAATTCCCATAAAATGTAATGCATGCTAGGGCTCCTTATAGAGCCATCTTGGCTCATTATTGCATTCAATATTGTTGTATTTGTAGATTTATGTTAGGGTTGTTTTCTTATGACAATAAATCTTAGTGTATGAATCATATTATGATCAGAAAAGTAGTGGTTTGGGGATATCACTATACTAGGTTATTTTCCTTACCTTGTAATTAGATTTTAGACCACAAATATACCCCTTTTATTCTACTTTATTTTCAGATTTTGAGATGGAAGAAAATCAAGTTTTGTTTAATTACAGAGGATCTCCATCAGAAGTTCTTCTGTTAGGAAATTACAAGATTGATGTGTGATGATAAAGTTCATAACCTAATTTGGAGTCGTGGTAGCATGGCATAATATATATGTTCAGTCATGAACTTGATTCTTTTGTACCCTCTCCAACTGTACCTCCATACAGGCGAGATCTTAAGCTTGGCTGAAACTCAATGTGCCAAAATTCTGCAGGCTTGAACACTATTTGGTAAAAAACCACCACCGGTGTGGATCCCCTGAGCTTGGTCTAGGGAGCTAGACTTGGTAGCTTTACCTTGTGGATAAAGAAATTGACTTTCAGAGACCAAGAAAATTTTGCAAGAATATTTTTCCCCTTTTTAACCAATTGGAACCCTTTTTCTAAGAAAAATACCCAAAAGACTGACAGAGAATAAGATAGTAAGAGAATGTAGCCAACAAAGACAACTGAATAAAGTCAAAGTTTGAAGATTCCAGTCCCCTAAACTTGAAGCTCCTTTTCTGATCAAGGTTTTTGTGAAGGAGATCTTATCATGAACACAACACAATTATACTTATTTAACTTGGAGTTCCTTTTGCTTATAAATTTAACCGATGGGAAATGTTCATGTTTACGGCTTATCTTAGAGATTTGCTCTTCAAAGTTGTGGATTAACAGGTTTTAACTGATGGGAAATATTCATGTTTATCTGACTGATCGTGCAATTATGCTTGGCCGTATTTAGTGCTTCTGCGCATCATTTGTGAATTTAGTGGTTTGTCCTGCCTTCGTATCTAGTGAGTCCCAAATTGTCTGTTCAACCAGAAGAATGTTCTAGACCAAGTATTTAAAGCGAGCTTAGAGGTGGCCTAAATTGCTGTGCAATTATGACTACCTCCTTCAGTTGTTGAATAATTGTGGCTACTTCATTTAATCTAATTTGTGAATTTCCTTTCTGACTGCTTTCTAAAATAATGTAGGCTAGTGTGCTTGTGTGTACGTCCAACATTTGCTCTCCTTCACTGTATGGAACCATTTGTATCATTCATCTCAGTTGATGGATGTTAGCATGAGATTCGACCTGATTCTGTTGAGCCTTCCTATGAAAGCCATTACCAGCCAAATGGTAATTTCTGTTCATAATTTATCTTTGAAAATTTCTTTTGAAACTGAAAAGGGCGATGGAACACCTTCCACCTCCCCCTTTCCCCTCTTATGTCACAAACTCACGGCGTCGCTTGTGTCAGCACTTCTTCTATGACAATTAGAAACTAGGATTTATCATCTAGCTAAAATGGGTATGTTTTAGGAAATGTGACCGAGACCACCAAAGGGAGCAACTAGTTCCAGTGTTCTTGTAAAAAGAATATCAAGGTGTATGCTTGTACAATAGAATAGCATGCTTGTACAATGGAATAGCGTCTTTGAGGAATATTTTCAGGCAAAACAAAGAGAAGTTAATCCTTTACCTGAGGCTAGGGTGGCAAGCAAGAAATTTACAATTCTAGAGTTTAGACAATAGTGATTTTTCAAATATTTGTTTTTCTCAGTAAATACATTGACTTTGACGATTGCTTGTAATATTTGGATGTTCTGTAGGAGAACTTTTACTTTATACCGAAGAATAGCAGTTTAATGAACTGAAGCGAATCTTGACTTATCTTATGGAGAGTTGAAGTTAACTTTGTGGAAGTGCTGTTATGTTGTGGCAACAGCTGCCAATTCTGATGTCGAGGTTTTATGTTGTCTTTGTATGCATGATGCGTCACTTATGTAGCATCTAGACATCCTGTTATGAGACGGGGAAATGGGAATTCTGTTCTATGATGATGACATATAAGGCCATTTTATTGACTTTGTACAAAAATCATCGCTATCAGCTGTTATGCATCAAATGCATCCAGGTTGTCGTCTGTGTTTTGATGCTGGTAACAACACTGATGTAATCTTTGTCAGGATAATAATTCTATGAACTGATATGTATGATGATTCATGATATGTACTTATCTAGGTATTGCTTTTTCTTGGTGCCAAGAGAAATGACTCCAAGGCTCTTTCTTTCTCTTGGCAAATGTGGATGGAGCTCAGGCTTGTTGGATGTCCAAGCTCTACAATCTAGATTCTTATCTGATGCACTGTGAAAAAGCTTTGCAGGTAAATTTTTTTGTTTGAAAGTGTACTGTAACATACCTTTGATGTGATTAAGTTCATACTCAACTGTGTGCCATCTTACTTTCTCTAGTTCATATTTGATGAGTCGCAGAAGATCTTGAATTTGTTCTATCCATCATCTTCACATCCCGGAACACCTCAAATGGCCTCAGGAAGAAACGTGCTCTGGCAATGCAGTTATCAAGCAGATGGAGTACTGACACAAGTATTCCCTAGAGAATGAACTTCTCAGACTTGCACACTGACAATGCTCTTTGTGGCCGGCCTTCTTTGGATTATGTAATTTCCCAGCATTTAAGTACATATATTATGTACTGTAATTTAGGTGTATGGCTTACTATTGATGATGCAACTTTTATCCAATATATGAACCGGACCAATAAAGGATTTGATTTTTCATATAACATAACATCATTCACAAGCAATGTTAAGAGAATCGACCCAATAATTAACTCGCTCGAGGAAATGGTTTAGTGTGTTAATCGGTCGGACCATTTGGACTGAGGTTGAACTGACTGACCTGATTTAGCATTAAATTGGGTTAAATTGGCATGACTCGTTAGAGTTTTTGCTAATTTTTCTTTATATTTTCTATTTTATTGTTTCACATCCAATTACTAAAAATACAATATGAGAAATGTTACACACAATCTCAAATAAATAAAAGCATGAATTATGTATTTCCTAAAATAAAAATAAAAAAGATAGAAAAAATTGTTTGTCATATAAATTATTAAAAGAAACCCAAGATTATTTAACATTTTCCATCCAAAACTTAACCCATACAATAATATTCTACCCTTAATTCTTAAAAAGATAAATAAATAAATACATATAAAGAATTCTAATTCACTTAGCCAGCCTCATTTCTCCCCTCTTCCTCTGTGAGCCCCCTCCAGAAAATATACCATACAAGTATGTATAGTGACAGATACATATACTAAAAAAGATTTTCTAAAAAAAAAAAATTCATCATATATTATGTACAGTGGTAGGTACATATACTAAAAAAGATTTTCTATTAAAAAAATCATTGTATGAAGGAAAAAGGTACAACATAAAATAAATTAAAGATTCATCATTTAAATCAGAATTTACAATTTAAAATTCTAAATATATTTAATTTAAAAGGATTAATCTGATAAAATTAAATTTTTTGTTATTTATAAATAAAAATACTCTCTAGAAACATGGATATTTAATGAAAAAATTCATCATATTAATATTAAAAACTTACAATTTAAAACTGAAATCGAGTTTGTGAGAGAGAGCAGTCAAGGCACGTGTTTTTAAGAGCGAAGAAATCTGGGTTTGAATTAAATAAAAAGCTTTCATTTTATTTCATTTTTCGTATTTTTGGGTTAAAATAATGGATTGGGCCGCGCAGTGTATACCTTGATTCTGTACCCATTGATATCCAACACATGAACTGTTGGTCATGTTGCTTCGCAAGTTTGATATCACAAAAGTTTGCTAATTATTTTATGTTTTCTACATTAAATGTTCTTGGGATATTCCATTTTTTAAAAAAATAAACTCTTGGGATATGCCATTTCATACTCTTTTTGTATATTAATATTTTGGTAAAAAATACTAACTATTTTCAGAAAAATGTTTATTGTGGGCCCTTGGAATCTCTCTCTCACCGATGACGTTGCATGTTTTTTCTATTATTTTCCCTACCTTTTCTTGGGGAGCTGAGGAGTTTGGTTGCGCCCCAGGGAGGTTTCTTCCTGGATGCTCTTGCTGAAAACAAGCATATGGTCACATGCATTAGTTGGGTATAACAAGCCTGAGCAAATGAATACTTGGACTGGTTCAACTGAAACTTAGGTTTAGAAAGTATTGATAGGCTACTATTCTATAACAGAACAAGTAGAGGATATTTAAATGAGATTGTCCATGTGATCATGGAACCTATGGCTGATTCAGAGATTCAGATGCTCCACATTCAACCATTACTTCTGCTATAGTATAAACCTATTCATCGACTTTTAACTATCAACTTAAGTTTTTGGTTGAGTTGGTTCTTGAACAAAGTATTGAACCTTTCTTAGTGAGAGGTTTTATGTTCGAATCTTAGCCGTCCCCATATTGATCTTTGCACAAGGTAAGGAAGAACCTTTGTTGCAACCCACACTTTCAACCATGTTCCTAGACATTTAATCATCAGCTTAATCTTTTAGTTGTTTGAGTTGGTTCTTGAACAATTTCTTCGAGTGCACATGGCTTAACCAATAGTCGGATTATAAGATGTCATATGTGCATAGAATATGGCTAATGTTTCCGTGTAAGGATCGCGTAGTGTCAAATGTCTGATCATGGAGACCATGATTGTAATCATGTTATGATGATGTGATCATTTGACTCTGTGATTAAGAAATGAACAGAAAATACTGGCTTAAATACTTAAATATAATTCCCTGAAAAAAGAAATGGTAAACTTTGGAAGATGATGGTGGAGGTAGAAGCAGGAAAGCTATTAACTGTGAAATAAACAAAACTATATTTGGGATCTCAAGATTGTCAATTTAAATATCAGAAGAATTAATTTGGTAGCTGAATCCTTAGTTTTCTAATTCCTCGTACTGATTCGCTAATATGTTTGATTTGTGAATATGTTAATCGCTCTGGCCGTCCAGCCTATGGCTTGGCTTCCGTACAAGATGTATTTTTGCAGGCTTAAATTTTGCTGAATTATCGTACTTGTTGAAGTCAACGAAATACATTTCTACATTGTCCAAGGCAAGAAGAGCTTGTCAGATTTGCCTCTTCAGTGCTCCAAATGCAAGATTCTTCTCGAGCTCTGAATGAATATAAGTGAAATCAGACTAGTTGTTTGGCTTGCAGAGTTTCTTTCTGCGATTTTCGCCAAGTTTTTGGTTCTGCTAATGGGTTGCAGCTTCTCAAAGCGACACGGGAAATTTCCTAAGTACAAGGACTGCGTGCTTCTTGCGTCTGAGACCTTGTGTAAGTTTGATGAATGAAACATTTCTCTCTAGACATTGGCATATAGTTCAAGTGGGGTTCTATCAGTACCAAAACACAAGTTTCATGTGCAGGAAATACGACATCTTATTGCTTATGGTAACTCTTTTCCTTGTATTTTCATGTTGGTTCCTCACAGTTACTGTAAATGAAATCGAGGCCTTGTATGTTCTTTACAAGGAACTAAGCTGCTCTATCATTGATGATAACCTCATCCACAAGGTATGCTCATTTCCTGAACCCTTTTTTCTTAGTGTTTTTTGTTTCCTGAATCTTCGAGAGCAATTTCATGATCCATATGATTGAAGCATTATGATGAGACTTAGGCATGATTTGGTTTTGGGAACAGGAAGAATTAAGGCAAGCACTTTTAAGGAACAGTAAGAAGCCAAATCTCTTTGTAGACAAGGTACGCTGCTCTCGTTGATGAATTTGATGTGCATTTCTAGTAATGACAAAATGTGTCTAAAATGGAACCATGCAATCTGGTTGGAAATTCATGCGATAATGATGCTAATAATCCAATCAAATTTCCTTCCACCTGATGGAACAGGTTTTCGAGGTGTTTGATCTCAAGAAAAATGGAGTGATTGAATTTGAAGAATTTGTTCGGACACTGAATATTTTCCACCCCGAAACTCCTGAAGCAGAGAAGATCTCCTGTATGACGTAACTCATCATCATAGTGGACTCTAATCCATTTGTTTACCAATTTCCTTCTAAACTCTTTAACTGGAGAAATATATTTTCCTGGATTCTTTCATCACTTTAATTTCATTTGGATTCTTCTTCTCCTATTAGCTTGTGTCCGTTGTCAAATAACCAGCCACTTCGCAAACACTAATGCAGAGAGGAATGTTCTTGCAGTTGCATTCAACTTGTATGATCTTCGAGGCACGGGTTACATTGATCGGGAAGAGGTCATTTATCTATCTTCTTCTCTTTTTTTGTTTTTTCTTTCTGGAAACTTGAATCTCTTTCGCCTTTACCTCTCTATGGCAGTGTCAAATGTCACTGTACTCAAACCCTTTGTTCATTTCCAGACAGGAAAGTTTTCATCCCTACTGTGAGAAACTGAAAAATTCTTTTGGCCTCTCATTTGGTTGCCTATGGCTTATTGCAGCTGAAGGCAATGATTCTGGCAATTCTTGAAGAACTGAATGTGATTCTTGCAGATGACTTAGTTGAAGCAATGATAGACAAGGTGTTTACTTATGTGGAGAAATCTCCTTGGTCAATTCCATCTATATCATCTGTTTATATCAACGAGAAAAATCTACACTGGATATAACGTTGCTGTGCATTATCATGTAAGAAAGGGAAAAACCATTAACGCTGCTGCTGCTGCACTTTTTGCAGACCTTCACGGAAGCAGACACAAATCGTGATGGGAGGATTGATCAAGAAGAATGGAAGGAATTTGTGGCTAAATATCCTTCATTATTGAAAATTATGACCCTTCCTGATTTAAGGTAAATCCGGTGTCCTGTCCCAAAATATATATATATATATATATGCACGCACTGAGTGCGTTTTATTCAAATAAATATAGAACCGGAATGGATACTTTCGTGTCTATTATCAGTCTTCATCCCGAATAGAAATAGATCATTCAGATAGATGAAGGTATATTTGTAACGCCCGACCCTTGGGTAGGGACGTCACATCGTCGAGACCCTATTCGAGAATCCTTAAAGCTGATCTAGGGAATAACTTGGCAAACATAACCTGTTTGCTAAACTATTGGAAGTTAAGTTAGAAACGCCTTTTTTTCCGATAGACAAGTTACGATAAGTCTTGAGCCTACACAGTTTCAGGCTAAACTTTTGGGTTCATATAACCTTACACCATAAAATAAAGTACAATAATAACGGAGTTTTGGTGGGGACCACTGAGGCCAAATCGGAGCGTCTACAAAGACCAACCTACATCTAGTTACAAACATGCTCGATTACCAAATAGGCCTTACATATCATGCTCAAAAGAATACACAATTAAACATAAGTAATCAATGCATTAAAATTCCTTATAGCTAAAAGGGCATCAAAACGGCCTCCAAAATGATAACATTTTCCAAGAACCTTACTGTTGTTCTGGATCTGAAAAGATGAAAAAGTAGGGGAATGAGCAACCACGGTTCAATGGGAGTCCTTCGCCTCCCAAAAACCAAAATAACTTTGCATGCATGCATAGATATATATAAATATAATAGCAATCAATACATAATGACCATAATATTAATAATCAAGTCGCATCATAAAAATAATCCTACCTTACTCTACCCTTAATCGAATGGGAAAACCATAATGTATTAGAACTCAAGTGAACCACATTTTCTTCACAAATGTGACCAATCAATTCCCAATCTGGAACTTAGCTTAATTTTTATCATCTTTAATTTCTTTAGGAAAAAACTAGATCATCTTTAATTTCTTTAGGAAAAAACTAGTACCCTGGTACTTAAATAACGCCTGTGAGCCGACCTAAAATACCACGGTACAGGGATTCGGAACTACTCACGCGTATACCCAAGTTTACTACTCGGAAGGACTCATGATCTAGGAGTGAAAGCTCCTACCTGTAAGCCGTAATATCATCTCATGTCACCTTCCTAAATTTCGTACCGGTAAAGTGCTCAAACCCAAGAAATCAACTTACCATTTTACGTTATGGTTGTTATCTCTATCATTTCTCCAAAGCCATACTTCAAGTCTTAGACTCGCTTCTCGACACAAAATATAAAGTTTACAAGCATCACGGGACAAAGCCCTCAGGTTGTGGGGGTCCAAAATTGCTTTGAAGGTCTCCACGGACCTTCCCACGGCCAGTGGAGGTCAATGGTTGGCTCTAGAGGTCATCAAAGGTTTTCCCAGGGCTAGTGGGGACTTCTGGTGGCAACCACGGGGTACCCCACGGCCTGTAAGAGCACCCACGGTGGGTGTTTTTGATCAATTAAATTATTGTTGGCCACCACAGCCTCCCCACAGCCTGTGGGGGCACCTGTGGTGGGTGGCAGTAGCTCCCAAACTCCATTTTCTTATCATCTACATATTTTGTCTTTATGGGATATTTATGAAAGGTTTATTTTATAAATTTTTAGTATTTTAAGTATCATATTAGCTCAATAAAAACCCATTAAAATGCATATGTAAGATACATACTTCTCATACCAAGTTTTTAGCAAACCCACATTTCGATCCTTGATCCCCAAGAGCATTATACCAAGGATATTATCTAACAAGTGTCAAACCCAAACTTCAACAAAACCATAATTTCACAAAGATTTGAACATGATTGATACACTTCCATCTTCATGCATGAAATTAATACAATAAAAGAGAAGTTAAACCAAGTACATGATGATGATCATGTTTCTACTCCTTTTTCCTTTCTAACATCCTCCTAACATATTTATATGAATGAGCCACTCCAAAAACACATACATGCATCAATCTCTTGAAGTTTTGGGCATTCCAGGTTGGCCTACAACCACACTTACGAAATGCATTTTGGTTGGAAAATAATATACAGTGGGGAGGAGAATGAAACCCACCTTAATTAAGATGGTTAGAGCTAAGTTCTTGTTGGTTGTTGTATTCTTGAACCTTCCTTCTGCCCCCTTACCTTTTGTTCTTTACTCTACTCTTTCTTAGTGAAGATGTTTAACAATAGAGGTTGAAGTTTGAAATGAATGAGATTGAAGAATTATGAAGTTTGCTTTATTCTCTCTCTAGCTCTCTCTCTCTCTCTCTCTCTCTCTCTCTCTCTCTCTCTCTCTCTCTCTCTCTCTCTCTCTCTCATTTGGAGGTGTTGATTTTACACAAGGAAATGAGCCAGAATTCAACATTACATTTGACTTATGTATTAGATTTGGAAGGTTGCAATTATTATTTGGAGTAAGAAGTAGATAGGTTGAGAGTGTCAAATTTGAGGAGGGGAGTGGTACTGCAATGATAGCTAGAGGATGGTGGTAGAGGTGGAGTGCAGTAATAGACAAAGGTGGAAGGAGAAGCAATCATATTTTTTTGCCTAAATGCTGAGGTTTTGGGATGGAAGGAATATGTTTTGTATGTTTAGACATTAGGAAGATAATCATACTTTAAGATTTATTTAATCCAAGCATCTAGCAAACCAAATGAATATTTTCTAAGCTTACTCCTAATATTATTTCCAACTAAGTTAACTGTTAACTAACAAATTTGTAAATAAATAAATATATATAAGCTAACTAACATATTATGAATTTTATTATAACTAACTATTAAATTAAATTGCTTAGAGAATAAATCATATATATTAATCAAATATTTTTTAGCGCGTTACAATATTACTTGAGAACTTTTAGCACAAGCACAACGATACACTACTTCTGAGCTGATAGCCCATTGTGCAAGCCTCAATGAAGGCCGCTATGCCAAAAGCGAGAGAAACATCTTCCGTCTCTTTCTTTTTACGTCCCCATGTTACCACATGGGGGCAAAAAGGGAATCCTATCAGCTTTCCGACCTAGGATGATAAGCCCATGAGCTTGGTCTCCAGTGGACCCATAACTCACTCGGATAAGCAATATCATAGAATTAAACAAAGCAACAAACAATGAAATCAAAGACAGATAATACACCTAAACTACGAGATAAATAATCCTCTCCAGACCATAGAAGTGCATAGCGAGCACACACAGAATTAAACAAAGCAACAAACAATAAAATCAAAGACAGATAATACACCTAAACTACCAGATAAATAATCCCCTCCAGACCATAGAAGTGCATAGCGAGCACACACAAAAGGCGCACACATGCGCGCAAGCACATAAATGTGCGTAGGCACACATACGTTTTGAAGAAATAACAAAGCAAGGCTTTGCTATCAAGCGTGGCTATTAGATCAACCCAATTCATTAGGTCCTCAACCCCTTAGTAAGAACCTGGGACCAAGCTTTGATTTGTACTCAAAATGAGGAAAGAAAACGAAAGAACCAAGAACAAAGGCAACTAAACCTTGGCCTTAAATTTCAGTGACAATTTGTCCTCAGGGATAGTAGTAAGTTATTGACTCGATCTAGATCTATTAGACCCATCATAAATTAGAGGGTCTGAGTCCAAGAAATCCTTGACAAATATAAGTTTAGTTTTAAAAAATTCAGACCTAAATTCGATTCAGAACTGGTTTAAAATTTAGTAATACTTTTTAAAAAGCAAATTCAAAGATAAAAATTGAGGAAATTAACTAAAACTCAATTTTTTATTTTTTTCAAGGCAGCCGGTCCCTCGCTCGCTGTGTTGCTTCTTCGCACTCCGCTCACTCTCACTTTTTCTCACCTGTCTCTCACGCAACTCATACTCTTTTTGAGTTCCATTGGTGAACAATCGAGTAAAGACAAATTAATTTTGTTCATGTTAAAATAATATCTGCTATCAATTTACCGCAAATGTGTAATAATATTCAATAGAGTTGAGAACAAAATGTTTACTAGCTCTCTTAGTCTAAAAATGGTTTGGATCGTTAACAAGTTTGGTTAGATTTAGGTCTAAATTCAAAAACAATAAATGTGTCTAAGTCTTAGTGGACCCAACTCATTGACATCCTTACTTCTCCCTCCTAAAAAAAATGGGCAATTTTTTGAAAGTTGTACTTGTGCATATTTAGTCGTGATGGGTTTACAAGTATGTGTTTTTTTAAAAAATTCCTACAAAAATTTGAATTCATGTAAAAAAATTTGAAAAGAAAAATCGGAATATGTTAAAATCAATATCTTTATTCATAAGAGTAAAGTTACCTATATCAAAATATTTTCATAGATTAAGGTGGAATGTTATTGTTTAAAACTCGGGATAATAAATTAAATATGATCTATTTAAGATCATAATGATACGTTTTTTTGGTTTTATAGTAAGTCATAATAGAAGATTTGGCTCATGATAAGAGTTTATGGAGGTCTAAAATTAGAATGACCGTAGTTGGTAGTCTATACTTTGACTTTTGATCACTTAACGGGCTTTGATGTTGTCTGACTAGTATATAAGGTAATAATGCTGTCTTACCGGGTTGCTAATTTTACAAATATTTTTTTGCTGCAACAAAATTTTGTATTATTTATTTATAAATTCAATATCTAAGGTTGCTTGATATTATTATTTAATACTTCCTTTTTCAAATGTGTTTTCTAACTTTTTGACCTAACCAAATATATTTTAAAAATTTTTATGTGGGTCTCTTAGAATCGGTATCTCTACTTGTAGTGAGAAGACTTTTCAAATTTAGATTTTTCAAGCTTCACGAAAGCAAGACTCACATTAAGAGAAGTTGTTTTTGATAGAAAGTTATAATGATATACTTGTAACTGTATTTCGTTACGAATTTAAGCAGCTGGATAATATAGTTTCTTTATTTTTGTAGGTATGTTACTGCATTATTTCCATGTTTCCTTTGTAACACTCAAGTCCCAGATTCAGATCTGGCTACTGAGGAGGAACCAGATCCGGTTACGGAGCCGGAAGTTCAGCAGCCTGCACAAGTTGCTTCTACTTCTGGTTCTGGGGATGGACCCAGAGCTGACTAGCTATAGGCATTCTCTTCACTACTTGTCACCCTCTGCTTGATCGATCTGTGAACAACGAGCTGTGATGAAGCTTCTTCTAAAGACAACAAAAAATGAGGCAAAAAATGAGATCTTACCTAGTTGTGTAAGAGTTTTTTTTTTCTTTCCATATTTACATTAGGATTTGAATTTTCCTGTTGCATGATATGTAAGTTTAGATGCTTATTAAACAGCTTCGCTGTTTGTGAATGATCCTCAGCAGTTTATTTATAGCATAGAACTGGTTAGAAGTTTTTTTGGTCCTCCTTTGGTTGATTTCTCCAGCTCCGGCATATATATTTGAGGAAGCTGATTCTAAAGTTATGAGAAGGTTGGTATCGAAGAATCGAGGGCTTTCACGACTAGAACACCTTCTCCATTGCTGAAGTAATAATAGCCATTTCATATTGAAGTTAGTGTAGTTTCTGGCCATTTACTTTGATCGCATTGAAATGTAGGTCGTCTTACCTTCGTAAACAGAGAGTGTTGATTCCGAGACACGTGAACTCTTAATGACGTTGAAAATGAAAATCATTCCTAAACAAGATCAACCCTTGAAAAGATCTCTGACTTATCACTACCAAGAGGTTTCTTAATTTTGTGCAGAAGAAGATGCAGCAGAAAAGAAAACCAAAAATTTCTAATATACTCATACAATTTGCATGCAGTAGTAAGATCAACCCCATAACCAAAATTGTATCAGATTTTTTGTGATATCTACGTTTTCCATTAACCTATTTGGCTATATGTGTACAAAGAATACCAGAGAGGATTTGGAAATTATTGTTGCATGATACATAAATTTAAATGTTCATTAAGCAGCTTTGCTATTTATGAATGATCGTCATTTGGTTATCCATATCCTACATTGGTTGAATGTCCTTTTTTTGTCGCTTTTCTAGTATCATTCTTGAGTAAGCTGGTTCTAAAAGGTACAAGATGATTGATGTTGATGAATGGAGGGCTTTTGCAGCCAGAACATATCTATGACTGAAATAATGTGACCGAGGAAGTTTGCAGTTGGTGTTTTGGCTATTTTACTAGAGATTATCCCCCTTCACTTAAAGTGCATGGCTTGTTTGGAGCCTTCTAGACAAGCCCAAAGACGAGCATAAGGTCACATGAGTTGGGTAGAGTCCAGGTATTTTTCGTAGGACATTCCCATAAGGTGACTGGGCTATAAATTGTCCATAGCGAGCCTGCAAACAATACTTGGAGAGATTGGTTTTGTCAGAATTTAGATCTAAACAGTGATATTAGTCTGCTATTTCTGTAAGAGGAGTATACAGGATAGTTACATGAGATTGGCCATATAACTCTGAAAACTCATGGTTGATTCGGAGATTCGGATAGTTACATGAGATTTCATATGTGAAAGAATCTGGCAAGCTTCATCGTGTAAGAATCGCGTAGTGTCTTGGTTGACACAGACAATGATGGAGACCATGATTGTAATACTTTTATGTTGATGTGATCATTTGCCTCTATAATTAATAAATGAGAAAAACATTGGTTTAATTACTTAAATATAATGCCCTGAAAAATAAAATAAAAACCATCTTGTAACTTGGAAGATGATGGTGAAGGCTGGAAAACTTCAAACTATACCTACACAATTTTATTTTATTTTTTAAAAAAACTATGTTTAGTATTTGAACGTTGTCAATTATGTACTAAAAAATTAATTTAAAAAGTTGAACACATACCTTTCTGGGCCCTGGTGAGTACATGTGTATCTGTCTGGTTTGTCCAACACTCCAGCCTGTATTCTTTATAGTAAGCTTCTGTTTTTTTTTTTTTTTTTTTGGTGGGCTTTGTTAAAACATCATTCTTCCCAAAGTCAACGAGATATGGATTTGGTTTAATTTTTCAAAGATAACAAGAGCTTCTTAATTTGCCTCTTCAGCGTTCCAAATCACAAATTCTTCTGTTGCTGTGATTGACCATTACTGAGATTAGAGTAATCCTTTCGGTTGCATAGTTTGTTTCTGTGAATTCCAGACCCTCGGTTTTGGTCTAATGGGTGGCAAGGTCTCGAAGAAAAATGGGAAAACTGCTAAATCCAATGACATCCCCGGATACAAGGACTCTGCTGTTCTTGCATCCCAAACCTTGTGTAAGTTCAAGTGTTTTGAAACAACTGAAGCTAAAACTATAGGTGTTCTATTATCTTTTTTATATGCAGGGAATGTGGTATCTTATTACATATTGGCAATTCTTTTCCTTGGTTCCTTTCAGTCTCTGTCAATGAGGTCGAGGCCTTGTATGATCTTTACCAGAAACTCAGCAGTTCTATTGTCGATGATGGCCTCATCCACAAGGTATGCTGATCTCCCGACTCTTATTGTCTTTCTTTTTCTTTTTCTTTTGAAGGGGGAGTTGTGGGGATCATCAAGAACAGTTTTATGATCCATATGATTGAGATGCTATATATGAAGAGATTTAGGCATGATTTGGTTTTGTGAACAGGAAGAATTTCGACAGGCACTTTTAAAGGATAGTGGGAAGCCAAATCTCTTTGTAGACAGAGTATGTTGTTCTTTCTGATGAAAACTCATTTTTTATGTTCATTCTAGTGATGATAAGGTAGTGTGGTGATTGTAAAATGGAACCATGTAATCCTCATGCTCATTATGGTTGGAAGTTTACACAAAGAAAATTTCCACTGTACGGAAGTCAATCCAATTTCTCATTTGCCTTTGATTTCATCAAATCATGTCACAGGTTTTCGATGTGTTTGATCTCAAGAAGAAAGGAGCAATTGGATTTGAAGAATTTGTTCGGACACTGAGTGTTTTCCACCCAAACACTCCTCAAGCAGAGAAGATCGCGTGTATGAAGCTAACTCATCATCATTGTGAACTCTAATCCATTTGTTGACCAATGCATCTTTAACTGAAGAAATTTCTTGTCCTGGTTCTTCAATCGCCTAGTTTCCAGTGTCATCAACTGTATTCTTCTTCAAATATCAAAATGAATTGTATATATCTCCCACCAAGTTAAGGCAGTGAATTTGTGAATACTAATGCAGAGAGGAATGTTCTTGCAGTTGCATTCAAATTGTACGATCTTCGAAGAAATGGTTACATTCAACGTGCAGAGGTCCGAAAGCTTGCGTGTTTTTTTGCCTTGACCTTCTTATGGAAATGTCAGATGTCGTATTTATTACAAAAAATCTCGGACCAAAAATTCCAATCGGACAAAATGAACAAAGCGAACATGGTGGCTTCACTATTGATGAATCCATTAGTATAACTGCTCTTTTGGCCTCTCATTTGGCTGTCTTTGATACTTTTCAGCTGAAGGAAATGATCCTGGCAATTCTCGAAGAATTAAATGTGACACTTCCAGATGATCGCATTGAAGCAATGATAGACAAGGTATTTCCCTCCGCGGAGAAATCTTCATCATCAGTTGAAGTATTTCAACTATTTATATCAACCAGAACCTACTATCTAATTATAAAATCTACACTGGATTCAGAGCTATTTTTCATGATCATATAAAACATGGAAAAACATTTACTATGCTGTTTTTGCACTTCTACAGACCTTCATGGAAGCAGACTCTAAACTTGATGGAAGGATTGATGAAGAAGAATGGAAGGAATTCGTGGCTAAAAACCCGTCATTAATGAAAATTATGACACTTCCTTATTTAAGGTGAATCCCATGTCTCAAAACCAATATACATATCAGAGACGACAATTTGCCTCACAAAATTCTCCCCAGCGAAGGGCAATATTTAGTCATGACGGGTTTACAAATATGATCTGATTCTGTGCGTCAAATTGGTTCTTGTTAGCTGCATTTTGTTATTTACAAATATAAGCTCAACAATCTTGTCATTTTATTCTGTAGGGACATTACTGCGTTCTTCCCGGATTTCCTTTCTAGCACTCAAGTCCCAGATTCACATCTGACTACTAGGCTGGATTGAGTATCTGGTTAACGAGCTGGACTGCAGAAGTTCCTTCTATTTATGGGGATGAACCTAAACTTGATTAGCTATATTTCGGCATTCTCCTCGCCATGTTATCCGTCTTCATGATTGATCTCTGAATGTGGAGCTATACTGAAGCTTGTAAAGAGAACAAACACATGCGCGGTGAAAATGAGATCAAACCCACAACCAAATTGTATCAAAGTTTTTGCCATATTTACCTGTTCCATTAGCCTGTTTGTTCAAATTACAGTCAGGATTTTGGAACATCTTGTTGCATGATATGTAAATCTACTTGGCTGTTTATGAATGATTGGAACTGATTTGAATGATCCTTTGCCCCCTTTTGAAGCTTTTTACAGCATACTCTGTTTTAGGAAGGTGATTTTGGAAGTGACCAGAATATACATATTAAAGAATGGAGGGTTTTCATAGCTAGAACTCCTCCATTAGTGAAATAATATGACTATTTCATATTCAAATTCATGTCGTTTCTATCCATCTAGTTTTATGAAGATTTCATCACTGTGGGCTCATATGACATCATCGTCTAATGTGGATTCCTCCTGAGCAGGCGCATTTGAGGCTTATCCAGATACAGGCAGTCTATCCCAACAAGGAGAGAAGTCGATTCCTAGAGACAATAACCCATGGCGTATAAAATTGAAACTCATTCCTAAACAAGCTCAACCTTGAAAAAAGATCGGTCTTATCACTGAGATCTTCCTAATTCATTGACTATCTTTAATAACTCATAACGGCATCAAATCGCAGAATTTCCAAGTTTTATGTAATATTAAGAGAAAAGAAAGAGTGAGAGGGGGAGTCCCTAAACCATACAGCAAGATGTAGTCATAAGATCAATACAATGACTACATCAATACAATTTCAACAAGACGGTAAATTTGTCTACATTATCAGAGAATTGGGCTACTATATATCTGCTACACTTAACTAGGCAAATCAGTAATCAAATAATTAATATTCATAGGGTAACACATACTTGAATGTAGGCCAGACCACACATTTTCTGCTAATATTTCATTCACAGCATCCGTTGGATGGAACTGATCCCACCAGATATGGCTTGAAGCATTACGGCAAGCCATTTCAGGCAACAAGCACATAATCCATCCCTTATACTTTCCTAATCCACAGCACGCATCACTTGTGACGCTGAACCCTGCGTAAAAGCATGTGAACATGAGTACTTTCAGACTTAACAAGCATAATGGTCAACTGTCTGTAATGGGAATGGCCTACTGGGAGGAAGTACAGCTCCCATGCGAGGGCTTGGTTCAAACCCATGAGATGCATCGGGGGTGGGGGAGTGGAGATTGTGGGTTTTTGGATTTTTGGATTTTTCTTTTTATGTTAAATTACCATAATGTTTGTGGTTCTGTATGATATCCATGGCACCTTCAAACACATCACAGAAGATGATCTTGGCTTCTGGTAGCTCCTGGTTCAGCTCCTCGACCATGAGTCTCATAGCAGAGTTGAACTCCATTATCATGTCATTGATGTCTTGGATGCACTCCCCATTCTCGCTTTTATACCGCCATAGGTAGTGAGGAGCACAACCCATAGGTGCTAACCCCATTACCACCACCTTCCTCGCATTTTCTGTATACAAGTTCTTTTATGCACCCAATTTAATTTTTTTAACAGCAACAAAAGGAATAATATCATCAAACCGCAAGTTTAAGAAAAATTAGATTGGATGATAATGATTGATTGATAATCTGAGAACTGTACCTTGATTCCCTGCTTCATCGTGGTTGACAGCAAATGGCTGAAACCCGAGGGGCTGTACAAAGATCGGACAGCTGACACATTTTGAAGGTAGTAATGGATGTAGTCATTGGTTCCAATCGATATGTAGAATATCGAGTTGGAGATTAGATCAGATGCTTTTTGTCGCCCATGCTTATCATCAGCTGCTGAAATGTGTCTGTAACTTGCTGGATTTGCTGTGCAAAGGAAATGTGCTGACCCTACAGAAAATTCACTCAGGTAACACCATTTTCTGATTAAGACCCTCTATATCAAATCCTTGTTATGTTGAAAATGATGTTTGAAAAAGTTTCAGTGTTTTGAAAAAAAAAACCCAGAAATGTTATTGATCATAGAAATAGCAAGGATGTTTTACGAGATCAGAGCCGCTTGAGAAGATGATTACAGCTCCAGCAGATGCATAGTTCACCCCACGAGTCATGTCTTCAACTGTTCCTGTTTGCTCTACATAACTCGGTACAAATGGAAGCCCTAATCGCAACGCTACAAAAGAATAAGAAGAGACAAAATTGTCAAGTGTTTCAATCTAAAATTTCCAAATTGAAAAGATAAATAGATTGCTTTTAATTTTAAATACATGGAACACAGAAGAACTGAGATTATAAATTTCCCAGTTCTCACTAGTGATTGTATCAAGAAAAGCAAGATCAACACTTGGTCAAGAAATCAAAATCCATGTCTTGTATTAACATGAAAAAGAAAATGTAAGGGAAACTCAGCAAATTTCTCCAAGAAATCAGAAACCCAGAATCAAGAAATGATCCAGAGCTTAAAATTCAAGAAAATGGAGAGAGAGAGAGAGAGAGAGAGAGAGAATTACCGACCGAGAAAATCAACGGGAATTCTGCCATTGGAGAACCTTCCAGATGGTCGATGAGTATCGAAGTCTCTGCCATAAGGGAGACGATCAGCTCGAGCAAAAGTCCCGAGAAAGTTGTTGTTGCCAGAATCTACAGAGGAATCTCCGATTACGAACAAAGACGGAGCTAATGGGTATTTGGATTCCGGCAAAGGGGAAGGAGATGAGGAAGGAGGGAGGAGAGAGAAAGTCGTCGAAGGATAAAAGGCAGAGGATGGAGATTGTATTTGAAGGTCGTTGAAGAAAGTAGGGTCGATTAGTTCCTCTGGGTAGTCGAGCGGCTTAGCTGGATGGAAGAAAATGGCGAGAGTAAGAAGAGAGAAAATGGAAGTCTTGGCCGCCATTGGTGCTCTGTGTGCGAGAACAGAGAGAGAGAGAGACAGAGTAAGAGAGAGGGGGCTTGGCGGGCATATTTGCGGTTATATTTAACAGAAGAATGGTTGGGCTTGGTCTTGGGCTTGGGCTTGGGCTTGGATGTTAATCTAGAGGCTCAAGTCCAATTTTGCAAGACTAATTCATGCTCTCTTGCCAAATTAGTAAAGCCAATACGTTAAGTTTTTGTTTTTTTAATCGAAGTACCCTTTTTTTTGGAAGAATATATATATATATATATATATATGGTACTTTTATAATAAAAAGGCTAATGAGATTTTATTTTTGTAATGAAAAAAATAACTTTTGTCTTTTAAGTGAAAATTTTTATATTTATATACACTCTAGTATATTGGTCAAGTTATATGAAGAAGGTTAATCGTAATTGAAGTACTTACTTTTTATTTATACACTAACCATTGACATGATGATAAATTTAATGAGGATATATGTTTGATTCCTACGATTAACATGAGAATTTACTGACACACAAATATCAGAACTCTTGTAAACATTTATTATATGATGTAGAATACCCTAAAATAGTGATTAGTACTCAATGGTCTTAAATCTCAATCAACCTTAAATGTTCATTTACCGTAATTTTTTTTTTTTTTTTTTGGAGAGGGTAAGTATAACAACTATTAGTTAGCCTTTCTCGTAAGAGTTCTATCTAAGTTGTTCTCTATTAAAATGAAAAGAAAAAAAGAGAGGGAGTAGAAAACCAAACTAAAGTTCTCGTCCATTTACCGTACTCTATACTATACACTCAATGGCCACCCTTGCAATGAACTTTTTAGTGACTTAAGCAGCAGTCAATTGCATCTGTATTTAACTAGTGAAAAATTAGTCTAACTAGCTAGTTAAGGCTGAACTTAGACTCGGAATCAATTCAATTTGAAAGTTTGATGTAAAAAAATTTAGTTTTTTTTTTACTGAAAAATATTTTAATTTATACTATTTTGGATAAATCTAAGAATTTTAAAATAAAATAAAGTCAACAGAATTACTAAATAGACATGGGTGTTGCCTAGATTCTAAAAGTATTTTTAGATTCTAAAAATAAAATTAGACAAAACATTTACTTTTTTAAAAATTACAACTGTTTTTCAAAAAAGATTTTGAAAAAAAAAAAAACTCCCCAAATATAGAAACAAGCAAACAACAAAAATGGTTTTCTAAAACTATTTCTATTTCTAATTTCTTAAAAAACTCTCTAACGACCACTCATAACCCTATTATTTCTCTCTTTCGTTTCTCTCTCTCCTCTTTTTTTACGTTAATCTCTCCTTTATCTCTCTTTATCTCTCCTGTATCTCTATATCTCTCATCTCCTCTCTCTTTCTAAAAATTTTGACCAAATAAACTAATTATTTAAAAAATACTTATATAAAATTTAAACCAAACATTTTAGTTTTTCTTCAAAAATAATTTATAAAAATGCTTTTAAAAAATAAAAATATTTTTTTTAAAACTAGGCAAAACATATAAATAATGTCTGTGACAATTTCATTGTCAATTTTTAAATTATACATGTAGAAGTATATACTCTTATATGTCAAAAATAAAATAAAATAAAATTACTCAAAAAATAAAATAAAATAAAATAAAATTGTTTTCTTTTCTTATTCTCTTTTGTTTTTTGCCATTGATATTATAGTTCACAATATTTTATTGCTTTCTAGTTCTTTTAATTTTTGTGTGTTTTCTTTTGCTAAACGATTATTGGATTTTAATATCCCAAATTTTGGGTCATGTTACTCATAATATCTCGAATTATTGATTTACTTCGTAACATTACCACCTTTAACACAAATATTTGTTAATATCTCATAATAACCTTAGTTATCCCAATTGTGGGACACTTATCACTACTTGATATTAAAAAATATTAGTATTAAAGGTAGAGATATTATATACTAAATAAATAGTTTGAGATGTTATAAACTGGCCTAATATTCGTCATATTAAAATAATGAGATAAAAATGGTGTCGCTCATTATTCATCTCATCCCAACCCTATGGTCCGGATTTACAAATTTGGTTGGATAGGGGTCAAATTGCATTTTCAATCTGGGGTTCAACGATATGGGACTTATGGTTAATAAATTTCCCTCTTTTAGTAAAAAAAAAAAAATTGTAGTCAAATCAAATGCAAACATAAAAGGCCAACGGCTACCAACGGGTATATCTACCTCTACTCTCTCTCACACAACCCCACTAGATGATCGGCGAGAATTTCGTGAAATTCTCTAACATTAGTGAAAATGGCAGCTAATCTCATCAAATTTTGGCGTTTCTCAATCTCTGGTTACCTAATTGCCATCTGGGCACCTCTAATTTGCCCCATTTAACCACCCATGAATTCTCTTTGCTCCTTTATTCTTCCCGTTTCTGGTAAGAATCCACCATTTCTCCCTCCACGAGGAATCATTCGTACCCAGAAACAAAAAAGAAGCCTCTTGTTCTATATTCCTGCACATTATTGTACCTTTACATAGCATGTAGCTCCATTTTTTCTAGGGTTATTGCCGTGGTTTGTCAACTGAACTTCTCAGCCCCTCTTCTCATTGTTTGATACTATGAAGATTTTGATCTGGGTTTAGAATTGTTTGAAATTTTGGCTTTCTGGGCTTTTTTCTTTTAAATTGTTAGAGTGCGTTAAGTGTGATATGGCCACACTTAATGCACTCTAACAATACCTTTAATTTGATTTCAGGAGATAGAAAGGGGGAAAATAGAGAAAGAACGAGAGAAATTTGAGCTTTTCTGGGTTCCCTAAACCTCCATTGTTAAGTTTTTGTAAATTTATTCCTTGATATATGTTTGTTCTTTTTTCCTACTCTTACCCCTGGGTGTACAAAGATGTCTTCTTTTTTATACTGTAAATTTGTAAATACCTTTACTATTGTGGACTGATTAAGCTAATAGAGCCTATATTCTCATCTAGGTTTTAGTTTTTCTCTTTCCAAAAGCCTTGGCCAATCTAATATAAGTCTTGCCCATTGATGGGTGATCTTAGGCTTAGAATCTTTGAAAGCTGTGTAATTTGAATTTTTTTAAAATTAAAAAAAGAACTATATAAAGAAGGGCTCTCGATTCCTTTTGAGGGGCTTATCAAGGAACAATATCTGCTGCTGCTGGTGTTGTCTTGAATCCCATTCTAGAAGAGATGCATTTCCTTGGTTATTTGGATAACCGGATGGATTTGCTCTCGAGTGAATCGATCTTAGTTTATCTCAGTGTTTCCGGGTCTATGACCCCAATTCCGATTTTAGAATCTGAATCCATTACATCTATGAAGCTCAGGATTCAAACATGTAATGGGTTGATAGTTAAGGTGCAAAAGCCTGTCTCTGGAGGTAGGGACTTGGCACAGAATGAGTCCTTTGTTAAGAGTAAGCACTATAGTGTTACTGGTGAAGATGTCCTGCTTTTGGCCCTCAAGCTATCTGATCTCCTTGCCATCACCATTATCACAGCTTGTAGAAAGGAATTTGAGGTCCAAGTAGACAAATACCAAAATGTTGGCTATCTCAAGCAGAGAATGTACAAGGAGGGAAAAGGTTTTGTTGACCTTAAGGATCAAGAAGAACTCTTTGCTAATGAAAAGAAGCGTAATGAGCAGAGGATAAATGATATTTCCAAGGACAAAGATGGTGCCATCCATCTGCTGGTTAAGAACCCAGTAACAATTAGGGCTACTCCTGTTGAGAAGGATGTTGAGCTTTCAGTTGTGGCATCAGATATTTGTGAAAGGGATGGTGATGAAGAAAATGAGAAACCATCTAATGAATTCCATACTTTGGATAGGAAGCCAGTTAACAATAATTTCTGTTTAGAACCTGTCATCATTAATCCCAAAACTTTCATTCCCTCAGCCATCCGGGATCTTATCTGCTCTGCATTTGATGGGTTGGCTAAGGGCAATCAGCCAATTAGGTCCACTGAAGGCACAGGAGGTACCTATTTCATGAGAGATGCTTCGGGTCACAAAATTGTGGCTGTGTTCAAGCCCATGGACGAGGAGCCTATGGCTGTGAATAACCCGGGAGGCCTGCCAACCTCAGGAAATGGGGAAGGGTTGAAGAAGGGAACGAGAGTTGGGGAAGGAGCACTGAGGGAAGTTGCAGCTTATGTTCTAGATCATCCAAAGAATGGACCTCGCTCATCAACTGATGAATTGATCGGCTTTTCTGGGGTACCTCCAACTCCAATGGTGCGTTGTTTGCACAAGGGCTTCAACCACACACAAGGATACGATGGGTCACCCAACAATGTTAAGATTGGATCGTTGCAAATGTTCAGGGAGAATGATGGGAACTGTGAGGATATAGGTCCACAGGCTTTTCCTGTTGAAGAGGTTCACAAGATTAGTGTTCTTGACATCAGGCTGGCCAATGCAGACAGGCATGCTGGGAACATTCTTTACCACAGGGATCCCAAAGATGGCAGACTCGAGCTCATCCCAATTGATCATGGCTATTGTATACCAGATAGCGTAAGCACTCTTTAATATTATACTGACCATCATCTTTTGTGTTCCTCAGCCATTATCCTCTTATGCTGGTTTTGATGCTTGGAAACATCTTATCTGTATGGTTCAGGCCAAGTTTAGTTCCGGTCAGGTCAGACAGAACGGTGTAATAGAGTATCTGAGTGGTATCTGGTTTGAGTCCATTCATGTTTGGGTCGACAATTGATTGGTGTCATAAGTTCGTGAAGAAACTGAAATCAACATTGCTGAAAAAGTTTTTAGTCACTTCATATTGTAGTCAAATCAGAATTGGCTTACCTCATTTGTGGTAGTCCAACTTGACCCATTACATGTCAATTTTACCATCCTCTTTAGCATCAGGTATCAAAAGGACTTGTGTTAGGCTTACTATAACATCATCTTTAGCAGACCCCTTAATCGTTGGTTGATTTTTCTTCCTTCACAACATCTATTTTTTGTACTACAGTTTGAGGATTGCACGTTTGATTGGCTATACTGGCCCCAGGCTCGTCAGCCATTCTCCCCAGAAACCTTAAACTACATAAACTCACTCGATGCCAAAGAAGACCTTAAATTGTTGAAGTTTCTTGGTTTAGAAGTACCTAGTGAGTGTGCCCGTGTACTACGAATCTCCACAATGCTATTGAAGAAGGGAGCTGAAAGAGGCCTTAGCCCTTTTGCCATAGGATGTGTTATGTGCAGGGAAACCTTGAACAAAGAATCTATGATCGAAGAAATCATTTGCGAAGTTGAAAAATCCCTACATCCTGACTCGAGTGAGGAAGAATTCATCCAAACAAGTTCCAATCTCATGGACATCAGGCTAGATGAACTGAAGAAGAATTGAATGAGTGGAATGTTATGGGATAATTTAACTTCTTGCAATATTTTTGTTTTTCTATAAATAAGTATTTTGCTAGAGTTTGTTAGAGTTTGTTGTCATAAGAGAAATGTTGTAAGGACCAATTGTATGTATATAGACCCGAGGAGTGTACTGAAGAGATTGTCGTCCTCGTTAAGACAACAAACTCAAACAACTCCTTTTTTGTATTGTATTGTATAGTATTACTAATAGGAATGCCCGTGAAGGACAGGCAAACTTTGAAAGAAAGAAATAAAAGAAAAAAATTCATATTATTGTAAATCTAAGTCTTATTTTTTAAATTAAAATTTCATAAAGCTAACTTCTTATAAAAAACGAATTGCATAAAAATTTAGTTATATTTTTTTCTAAAGTATGAATAGACGTTTTGCTTTAAAACAAAAGTAAAAGAGTTAATGTAAGTTTTAATTTTAAGAAACTAATTTATATTTTATTTAAGTAATAAGAAACTTATCTAAGGACAAAAAGATGGTAGGAATTCTATCCAAAAAAATGGTAGAAATGAATATCAAAAATATATATATAACTATGAATACATTACTACTTTAAATTACGGAATTTTCTAGTCAAACTACTATTTATAAATTATATAGTAACTATTTAGATATTTAGTACTCTCTCTCTCTATATATATATATATATCTTAAGCGAAATAGACTTAATGATATAATATTAATACATCATTAATTTTCATAATAATGAATTTATAATCATGTGATGTATTTTATTGTATGGAATTATATACTTCCATCATAAACACTTATAGAATGAAGTATATTTGTAGATATCCAAAATTATATGTAATAAAGAGTAATGGATTAGTTTTTGCGATATGTAGTCTAATAAAATTATATGTAGTCTAATAATTATATTTTATTTTATTTAAAATTTTTTAATAAAATTTCTCATGTTTTAAGGTAATTTTATTGGATCAAATAAGATGTCTAAGATTGACCTAGCATATGAAAAAAAAAAAACTCAAATAGTGTTGTTAATTTAATTAAATTAAATTTTTATCTAATTAATATTAGAATTAGTATCCTGAAGAAAGGATGATAATTATTATGATTTTTAAATTAAATCTATTTTTTCTATCTTATAAAATACTATATTTGCAATAAAAAGTAAAAAGGTGAAATAAAATAGCAATATAAGCTTGAAAAAAAAAAATCAATGTGCTTTTCTATATAATTGTAAAAAACAGTTAGTGAATCTTAATTAGGACACAACAATCTAGATAAAAAATGTAATTAGACTCGATAAAAAGGATATGGACTGAATGACTGAAATTTATATTTGATTACTTGAAAATATTAACTTAAAGGAGACTTGATACCTTATAAGTGAGTCCAATCCGATCAGAATATTTTTCACCAAAGTAATTTTTTTTGTTAAATAAGTGTATTATTGAACCAAATATCAACCAACTCAAATCGAAAACGACCTCACCTAAAACTAAAATCGAATCTTATTGATACAAACACGATCCGAGTCAAAACTAATATAACTAGAGATCAAATCAAATGACATATTTATCAAGTCTAATTTTAATAGTATCTCGTTGTGAGAGTTTTAGATTAAGCCGTAATCATATTAAAATAAAATAAATGACTAATTATATGAAATCAAGAATGCTCAAACAAGTTTTTCATCTTGTTTAAATTTGAATGAATATTCACAAAGATTTTGGAATCCTCCATGTTCTTGTAACTCCTTCAACAAGTGTTGCATTGTGTCCTCTAAGATGACACTTGCTACCGTATGATTGACTTGCTAGACGAAGTTTTGGTTTACATATTTTTACTTTCACATAAGTTACAGAACATAATATGATACAATTACGATACAAGGGAAGATAGGAAAATTTGATTATAGAATTTAATTTATCTAAAACTTTAATCTTAATTACTAAATTACGACTTCCTTCACGATTTAGATTTTATTTCTTGAGTCTTGGGCATATTAACGTTGGGGCAGTGGGAAAAAGGTCATTCTCCAAATACCTTGTTCTCTTCTTTCTTTCATTTTTTGATTTTTTCTTTTTCTTTTTTTTTTTTTTGGAGGGGGAGGGGGCGGACACGCTTTCCAAGTCCGTTTTGAAGGTCAATCTTGGCTTCTATTACCACTGCGTTTAGATGTATGCCATGGGATTTAGCTTCCTTTTTCTCTTACCTCTCTGAACCAAACGGCTCATAGCATCCTTAAAAGGAAGAACTACGATATCACAGTAACAAACCAGTCATCATATATTATTAAGATATACAATTTAATATAAGCAAACTGCTTCAAACCAGTGCTTACATAAGACACAACCACTCCACTTCCACCACACCACCTCAACAAGAGGGAACAAATACGTTGTGGTAGAATCAACTACAAGTCCAAGAATCAATCAACGGTAGTAGGTTAATAACCCCAACATCAATATCAACAAATACACCTCCCACACATCGTATTCAACGAAACAAAACCGAGATGGCATCACCCGAGCACTGTGATTCAGGAATACTAACTGTAAAGGTATGCCTGGGTCTTGAAATTTACCTCGGACTCGGGTTGCCACCATTGTTGCAACGCATGGGCTTTCTTCAAATCTGGAGCCGGTGCCAAATTTATGGTTAAGCAAGCTGATGGGAGGAGGTGGACTGGCTCAGCTTCTTTACCTAGGGCTGTCATCACCAGACCTCCAAGAGAATGCTGAGTGGCCAGCTTCTCAATGCGCCCTACCCCAAGCTGCTCCATCTTTTTGCGGTGCTGAAAATACCCGACATATTCCGAACAAATATGATCACCAGGGTGGACAAACATGTTTGGCACCCATTTCGATAATAAAGAAAAAGTCTCCACTGATCGGCTCTTCTGATGAGGTTGTTTCACACTCATGGCAAAGGCGAGTCCAGCTGTTATCACACTTCCTGCAATTCGAAGCCCATGTTTCACTCTTTTCATCCTTGATCCTCTCTATGGGAGGAGAAAAGAAAGGGGGTTGAAGAGAAAAGTTTCAAGGAAGGTTCCCACTGTTGCCATCTCCTTTCCAGCAAGGATTGCCATGGCTGCCCCAAGAGAATGGCCAGCTAACCACAGGTTCTTTTGTTGAGAAGCAGCCACCATATCTCTCACCGCTTGAATTGCCATCTGCCCACGAGTTGTCTTGTGAAGCCCGTGACGAACAAGGTGGATATCGAGTTCAATATCCCGTGTCAGACTGTCTCGCTTGGTTAAGGTGCCTCTGAAGGCAATCACATAGTGCGGGATCCCTTTTGGGTGACTTGAGTCGGATGATTTTGGCTCATATTCAAAGATTGCACCGAAAATGGAGCGGTCAGCATCATCAACTAGCAGCCTTAGGAGACGAAAATGGAAGTACTCCCACCAGGGTGGGGCAAGAGCATTGGTGGCATCACGGCCTTCTTGGCGGTCTCGCTCGAGGACATAGACCCCTGCAATGAGAGATGCCGCAACAGATCTTCGGTGATGTCCATTATCCCTGAAAATTTCTCACATATGATCTTTAAGCTCACATCCTCATAAACAAAGCCTAGAAAAACTATAATGGCACCGGTTTCATTATAAATAAAGAACATGAAAAGACAAAGATTGGCATATAGCTAATCTATATGGCCGATCAGGCAAATATAAGTACCGTTAATGAGCCATATATATATATATATATAGGACCCCAAGAAAATACGCTTGCATGGAAATCTAAATGTCTTCAGAATTTCAGCACTAGAATGCATGCAAAACCTAGACTACCAACTATTATTTCTGTGCAATATCATGTCATCATATGCAAAAGATATATCATATGGATGCTAACAAAGCTGTAACTAAGAGGTTGTTTCCTTAAATCAATGTTTTGGAGGAGATGTACCATAACGCTAGCTTCAAATCTTGGAGGACAGTTATTAGTTACCCTATGACATAGGTGAAATCACAGCTATACAAAGGCATGCCAAAGAGGCACAAGAGCTGGCAAAGGGGAGAAGAAATCCTACAAGGCCGAACATAATAGCTAAACTCCCCTGATTCTGTATACAATATGCTTCTAAAAGAGAGGAATTGAGCCTCGGTGAGACAGAAAAGAATGATGCAGAATTTCTAGATACATCTCTTTGCAGTATTTAATACAACAATTCCACAGCAATGGCATAAATAACAAAGTAGCTAAGTTGTAAGAATGACATTCCAAGTCACCATGTGGATTGTTGTAAGAATAAAGATCTCACCAATCAACAATAGTGAGATGCAATGGTCCAGAAGCATAGAAATTTTCCCTTTCACATGGATCCGCCATTGCACCTTGACACCTTCTATAACTTGTGACAACTTGAGTAATACTATGCTGCGTGGAACAAACAAGATGAAACCATGGGTTAGAGGTGGCCTCGGTCTTCTCATACAAATCAGCATGATAATCCCTCTAAAAAAATTGAAAAAACAGAAACTAGATTCATAAAGTTTTTACAATATGAACATTTTAGACTCAACAATACCACCACAAATAAGGTGCAACTAACATTACCACCAATGAACTGTTACAACCATACAAAATTCACAACTCATTCCCTCAAATAAGCAACAGATAATAGATGGAAAATAAACCTCTATTGCAGATTTTATTGACCAATATCCACAGTCAACCTGCAGATGGTGACGAAAGAATTCCTCTCCCTCTTATTATAATACATCCAATACAAATCTTAGACTTTCCAAAACAGCTGAAAAAAACACTTTCAATATACCTCCCTAAACTTTCCTCTGTATCCCCTAATCCCTCCTCTCTATGGGTAAAGCTACTACATCTTAAACCCCCACCCCCTAAAGACACCATTTCTAGGCACAACTCAAGGGGCATGGATTTGGATGAAAAGGGCTTATCTACCATCCAAGTTTGTCAAAGCTTGTGAATTACTCCTTCAACTGCCAACTGATTTTGGGTCGGAAACTCATGTCTTGTGGACACTGCTCATTTATTCAAGCCTAACTCATCTAAAATTTAACACTACTTACGTAGTTACCCTAATTCGGTGATATTTTTATCTTGATTCTTATTCAAGCCTAACTCATCTAAAATTTAACACTACTTACGTAGTTACCCTAATTCGGTGATATTTTTGTCTTGATTCTTATTCAAGCCTAACTCATCTAAAATTTAACACTACTTACGTAGTTACCCTAATTCGGTGATATTTTTATCTTGATTCTTATTCAAGCCTAACTCATCTAAAATTTAACACTACTTACGTAGTTACCCTAATTCGGTGATATTTTTATCTTGATTCTTACTCCTTTGAAGCTATTTCAACAAGATAATCAGAAATAGGGAAACTAGGCAAAAAGAAGATACTGAAAGACAGAAAATGGCGTGTGTTCCCTAGCTATGGCTAAGACAAGAACATCTTATGTTACTTCACATTTCAAAGGAAAGCCATCAAGTCTTCGAGCATCTGTCAGCTCAAGTTATGGCTACACCTAAGGGCATCATCGCAACTCATCACTTAATTAAGATGAAATCACTAGGGCTCTAACGGATCTCCAAGTTTCTCAAATTAATAGCAACAAACCCTAAATTTCTTGCAAAGATTGCAACTTTTCATTAAAGAAAACAAAAACAATAACAAAAGCATATCCATCTAAGAAGGCAAAGAAACGTTTCTCCTGCATTTGATGCCCTTCGGCTTTGGTAAAAACAAAAACCCCAATCATCAGCACAGTTTCGAAGAATGGCATTTAGGAGAGCAAAAACTGAAAATTGAAACCCATTTACAGGAAACTTTTTTTTGGGGGGGTGGTTTCTTCTATGATGCCCATTTCTTTGCTTTACGAAAGCAAACTTTTGAGTGCATTCCAGTTCAAACTCGAAATTTCTGAAATGGGATTCAAGGAAAAACATCGGAAAACCAAGAATCAAATCATATAAACAGAACGGCGAAGAGAAAATGGGAGAAAAGGGACAAGAATTAAGGATTTTGTGAAGGAAATGTACCTTTATATGAAGGATTAACACCAACAATTGAAGACATACGTTACAATAAAAATGAAATTAACAGCGGAAGATGGATCTGAGGAAGAGCAGGAAAAACCCCTCCTTTCAACCCAGGGAGTTTGAATGTCGTTTTCAGCAACAGCCTGAAGGGGTTGAAGCCCCACCTTGAAGTTGAAGGTTTTGGCTCGTCCGGGTTGAAAATGGATAGTTCGGACAACTGGAGAGATAGAGAGAGAGAGGATGCCGAGATTTGATTCGGAGGCCCGATAACGATTCATTAAAGCATGTAATTCGATGTTTACATAACTAACCTTCGACTAGATTCGTAGACATTGCATAACCTGAAACTGCGTCGTCTTTTGTGTCATTTTTGCTGGAACTCACTTTGGTATGAGGTGTTCCCTTTTGAATTTTATTCAAATTTTTTATAATAATTTAACAAATATTAAGTAATTTTTGTGCGTATCTATTTAAAGAACTTTTATTATTTTTAAACACTTTTTACCAAAAATTCAAATTAATAAGTGTCCACGATACACCTTTGAAATGCATATTACGTGACAAATTAAAAATAAACTCATCTTCAACTTATTTTTAAGAATTTATATATATTTAAATACGACAATTTATTTAAATTGTTCATGAAGCTATTAGAAAAGGGGGAATGAATGCACACGAAACCTAGGCCCAAAGGTCCAGTTACACCCTCCACACAAAGACACTCACAAGATCATTTATTTAAAATTAAAATTGAACCCAAGACTATGGCTTAGTTTATAAAAATTATTAAAAAAAAAAAAACACTTTAAGTGATGCTTGCCCTCTATCCACGTGAGTCGTGACAATCCACCCTCAGTTTATTACCGAGGACAAGTCGTGTCTTCTAATATTAACCAAGTTGTATATACATGATAAAGAATTGGATCAAATGAGTTGCTCTTTTCTTCTCCTAACAAATAAAATAAGTTACTATTAAGTATGTCATTTGTACATTAATCTCAAGCCAAAAAAATAGAATCCATGTAAAAATAGTTAGTTTAAAATATAAACATTAGTTATAACTTCAAACTCTGTTTAATTCTTGAAAAAATAGGCGAAAAGAATTAAAATTTGAAAAAAGTTTTTTTTTTCTTATATTTGGCTTGAGAAATATGAATAGATAAAAAAAAAAAAAAAACTGGAGGAAAAATGGATGGAAAATCATGTAATCTTGGACAACTTTACTTTCCTTGCAAAAATATAAGAAAAGTGGAAGAAAAATTTTTCGTTCTCATGTTCGATACTAGTAATGGTTCTAAATTGAACTTTCTCTACTTCCTTTCCCGCCCAAAATCAACAAGGAATCACTAGCTCATCGTGAAACTTACTCCGTCGTTGGCTTTCATCATATTCTGATTTTACCTCTAAATTTGTATCAACTTTTGTCTAGCACTAGCAAAGTCAAAAACCTAGACCATAAGATTCAAACATAGGAGAGAAAAACACAAGGGTAGAGAGAGATAATGTTTGGTGTTTGCTTGCACAAACCACCAGGAGGATTCATCAAAGTCAATTTCGACGGTTCGAGGTCTTCTTCAACAACGAACGGGAGGGTTCGTGATCGAAGTTGGGATGACAAGTTTCTACAAGTCGGTACAACAAACTTGGGGTTAGCCTCGATTCTTTTAGTAGAGTCTACGACCATGAGAAATGTCGTCAAAGCAACGACTCAAGTAGGGTTTCGTTCTATCATTTTGGAAGGAGATAACCAAAAGATTATTAAAACAATTAAATGAGAAATCTAAGTTTCTTGGGAAATCCCGCGCTTATTCAAGATACTCAATTTTTTCTTCGAAGTTGTAATCACGTCTTTATTAATCATACTTATAAAGAAGGGAATCGGTTTGCAGATCGGGTGGCCAAATTTTTGGTCTTTATATTTCGTCTACTTTATTTTGGTTTTCTTTCCCCTCTTCTTACTTTCTCTCCATTTTAATGGAGGACAACTTAGATACAACTCTTGCGAGAAGAGCTACCTATTAGTTGTTGTATTTATCCTTTTAAAAAAATATATATATATATTTGGTTCACAAAATCCCCTCTCTTTTCCTTTCGTCCAATCATTTGTTAACATATATTGTGTGAGCATATAGTCCCGGACTTCCAATTGTATAATAAATGCTTTCGCAAAAGTCAAAATAAGATTAGGCGAGAGATTTCTTTTCTTTTTTCTTTTTAATTTTTCATATTGTTGGTATATTTTATCCCAACTTCAAACAAAAATATTTTTTTCCTTCTTATTTTTTCTCTTATATTTTTTTAAAAAATTAAATAAAGCCTAATTTGAAACGAAAAATACTTTCTTTTCTTCTAATTTTTCTCTCTTATATTAATAGATTAGAATCAAGGAAGCATTTATAGCGATCGTCGCTATACGACAACCACCATAATTAGAATAATCTTAGCCGTACATGTATCATGTTCAAATCTAAACCATCCATTATTTTTATACTTAAATAATTAAAAGTTATTATTATTTTTAATAAAAAAATTTATGGATATGAAAATATCATAACATCTTATATGTGTCATGCCTGGACTCTTCTCCATCTTCCTCCCTTCTTCATTGCGATCCCTGCTATATATTCCCTCCATTGATCCTCCATTTCCTCAACTCAATTAGACCCCAGCACAAGCTATCATCCAATCAATCAATCAAGCCCAACTCTAACTCATTCTCTTTCTCCTCCGTTTTCCTCACTTCGTCAGTTCTCTGCTAATCCCAGAAACAATCAACCAAGAAACCAATCAACCAAGAAACCAACCAACCAACCATGTCGACTGGTACGAAGACCGAGGGCAAGGCGGTGGGAGTCGACCTTGGCACCACCTACAGCTGCGTGGGCGTCTGGCTGCTCGACCGGGTCGAGATCATCCCCAACGACCAGGGCAACCGCACCACTCCCTCCTAAGTTGCCTTCACCGACACTGAGCGGCTAGTTGGTGATGCCGCCAAGAACCAGGTGGCGATGAACCCGAAAAACACCGTGTTCGACGCCAAGCGCCTCATTGGCCGCCGCTTCTCCGACCCGACTGTTCAGGCAAACATGAAGCTCTGACCCTTCAAGGTGGTCGCCGGCCCCAACGACAAGCCCATGATCGTGGTCCGATACAAGGGCGAAGCCGGAGGAAATCTCCGCCATGGTACTTGGAAAGATGAAGGAAATCTCTGAGGCTTACTTGGGCCAAACCGTGAAAAATGCCGTGATTACTGTTCCGGCGTACTTCAACGACTCGCAGCGACAAGCCACCAGGACGCCGGAGCCATTTCTGGGTTGAACGTTCTTAGGAACTCCAAAGTTCAGGAACTTCTCCTCCTTGATGTTTAATATCCATGAAATATTTTTTTTATTAAAAATAATAATAACTTTTAATTATTTAAGTATAAAAATAATAAATGGTTTAGATTTGAACACGACACACGTATGCAGCTAAAATCATTCTAATTATGATAGTTGTCTTATAACGACGATCGTTATAAGTTTATCCTTAGAATCAAATAAAATCTAATTTCACCCATGACATCGACGCATCACTTGGCTTATACAATACAAAAGTTTCCTTCAAATTTTTTTGTCTTTTCACTTTTCCCTAATACAAACACGAGAAAATAAAAAAAATTTACCTTTATTTTTCAAAAAATTGTTGAGAGGTAACTTATATTTTGTGGAAACTATTTATAGGAAGCACCATTTTGAGATTGTATTTAAAAGTTGTGTACATTTTGTGGAAATTATTTACAGTGTTCTTTCCTAGTAAGTTTTTAAAATTTCCAATGAATTATAAGAAAATGACGAAAATGCCCTTATCTTCTTCGTTTTCTCTCATCTTCTTCGTTTTCTCTCTTCTCCAATTTTGATTCTTCATCTTCTTCCTCCTCTTTCTTCTTATTCCTCCTCAATGGTATTTTCCCAAAATACTTAAAATGACTCAATACTTGGGTGTTCTCTCTCTTTGCCTACACCGCCCGCAATTTTTCAGGCCTCGCAAGACTCTCTCTCTTCCTTCCTTCATCTTCATTTGGATCTTAGTGATTCATAGGAGATGATATCATTTTTTCCACTGATTTTTTCAATTTATGGGTTTTGTTTTTTAGAAATAACGATTTCCTGAATGAATTGTTGATGTGTAAAAGAACATTTGAATTTCTATTTTGAAGAAACTTGGTTTTCATTTACCTATATTTTTCCTCCATCTTTACCATTCGGTTGAAATTTTGAGGTTCGGTAGATGTTGCTAGGTTGTTCTAATTTGTTTGAAAGAGGGAGTTGAGCTTCCGATAAGCAAAAATTTTAGTCTTTGGAGTTGTCAATTTTTAATTTCTTTGATATATTACTTCTTAGTGTAGTCGATTTTCGTCTCCAAATGAAATCCCAAAATTCTGAATCCATTTCTCACGATTTTAAAGCAATAAAACTCAGAAATTCTTTTAAAAACCCTAAATTTGTGTAGTAGAGCCAATTTGTTTGGGTCCCATGTTGCAATTTTTTGGCAGCTTTTGGAGTTTCTGTTGGGAAAACCAAAAACCCAAATTTAGAGTAGAAAATTTCGTAAAGTTCTTCATATTTATGGTGATGATTGACATTTTTTCTGTATCTTTCCTGATAGGTACCGAACAATGAGCCCAGATAATTTACCCTCAAGTAGTGTAAGAAAATTCAACCCCCATTTCAAATCGAGCAAAGAAGATCAAATTGCCCAAAAAAGGAAAAAGTCATTAGTTCAAATGATTGTGAGAGTGCGGGTTTTGAAGAGAGAATCATTTTAAGCATTTTGGAAAACTAGTGAGGAACAAGGAGAAAGAGGAAGAAGAACACGAAGAATTAGAAATGGAGGAGAGAGAAAACAAAGAAGATAAGGGCATTTTTGTCATTTTCTTATAATTCATCGAAAATTTTAAAAAACTTATCGGAAAAGAACTCGTAAATAGTTTCCACAAAATGTACACAACTTTTAAATACAATCTCAAAATAAGTACTCCTATAAATAATTTCCACAAAATATAAGCCGCCTCCCATCAATTTTTTGTTTATTTTTTTTCCCTTCTACTTTCCTAAAATCAAACAATATTAAGAGTATATACACTATTAAACAATAAATAGGAACTCCCATCCCACGTGATGAAACGCTGCTGGGCATGAGTGTGACAGATTCTCAACACTCAGCAGCATTATCAGTGATAACATCAAAAATAATGGCTGGGTAGTCTAAAAGACAAACATTACCAAATCAAAATTTAAAAAAAAAAGATAAGAAATGAAAAGAGGGAGAGAGAAAGGTGAGCATTCCAATTCCCAGCCAATAAAACTTAGAAAACAGATCACTCTACCAAATCAAAGACAGAGAATATGCAGTACAGTTGAGGCTTCTGAATTGAATATCCTTCCTTTTTCTTTTTCCAATTAAAATTTACCCTATATGTATAAAATTAGTTACATAACATCCTCCATTCACACTACCAAAATATAAATTCACAAATGGGTTTCTCACATTACCCACATTATTATTCAGTAAATCAGAGCTATTTTCCTATCACTAGGTTTCACTGAAGAGGTATAGTGATGTACTGATGTACCAGCACCAGAAGGCAGTAGCATGTACCGAAAGATCAGATTTTTTACATGTATATTTATTCTCTTCCTGTTCTAGACTTCTACCCAATTAATCAGTCTTATTCTTTGTGATTCTGATGCTGATCCTGATCCTGATCCTGGTCCGGGGAGCCATAACCATAAGGATTCTTGATAGCCCAATTCCATAGATCGCGGCACATGTCTTCAATTCCGTATTTAGCCCTGCAGAAAGTATGTCGTGGAGTTGCCCGAGATCAATGTCACATTACATATCATGGTAGTTTGGACCTAATACTTACGTTACAGACACCGAAAATTTGATATAAATCAAAGGATCTAGCTTTGCCTAATTTCCGAAAATTTTGCATCTTTTCAGCCTTCAAAGAATATGTTAGACTACGAGTGTCTGAAATGGGACCGACCTCGAGGCCAAATAAAACGTTTCGAGTAATATAGCCTTCAATTAGGGCAGTACTTACTTCCAATTTAGCTCTCGCTCTGCTTTCTCTGTTGAGGCATACACAATCTCAGCATCACCAGGTCGTCGCCCAGCAAATACCAGAGGAATTTTCTGGAGAATCGGTAAAAGTGAACTCAGCAACATTCCAACATATTCGAGAGGAAGATAATTGATCAATCAAAATTATGTAACAAGAAGACTGTACATGCAACCAATATCTTAGACACAAAATGGGGCAAAGTTGTTCATGTGCACCTGTAATTTCTCAACATCTTATAGATGACTCTTTATAAAGAGTTCTAGAGAGGTTATGAAATCAAGAACTTCCTACCTTTGAAAACCACCGCTTATGGCAATGAGAATATACACTCCAATTTTTATATGGGCAATAACAATCACAGACTTCTATGACAAAGAACTTGCTTTATGATCCATAACGGCAGCAAACTGATGGCTAAATAAAATGACGAAGGGAAGGCCTGAGAGAACCAAGTCATACCAGAAATATATGCAGTTTGGTCTCAAGGATTTGGCGAAGGAAGTTAACAATCAATAGAAAGATAACCATAACATGACATGTGCAGAAATGTGTCCTTCAACCAATTCTAATACGTTCACATTCACCTCATTATGGATAGCGAGATTATTAAAGGATATGCCAACTTCTACACAAAACCGCAAAGTTTATGGCACATAACAAGAGCACATTATTAGGTAGAAAGCATCCATTGTTAGGCATCAACATTCTGGTGAATCAGGGATTGGGCAGCTCTAGGCAATGCAGAGCAAGAGAAGTAGGCAGTTAATACCTTTCCAGATACTTTCTCAAATGCCGCTACCATCTCCAGAACTGTTGTACCCTTGCCTGTTCCCAAATTGTAGACTTCACAACCTGCAATTGGATTCATAGTTAGTCACTACCCAAAGAATTTCTTTTGTTGTACATGTTGAAATACCAAAGTAGAATCATCAAAACTTTCTGACTGTGAGGAACATTTTTAGAAATAGTTCACTTTTACATGATGAGAAATAGAGCAAATCATGAATAAATAATCAGAATGCGTGGACAGGTGCATCAATAATAAAAAAGCATACTGACCAATATCAGCTTCAAATAGCTTCTTCAACGCCGCTACATGACCATCTGCTAAATCCATTACATGAATATAGTCTCGGACCTGAAAGACAGCAAGTGAGTGTTCTAGCCAACTTCCAGGTATAACTTAAAACTCCAAAGCTGATATTCCCAATAAAAAAGGTATGCAAAATTCACAAACTGGATCCAAACCAAATCTTGGCATGATAAACAAAGTTACGTACCCCAGTACCATCCTTTGTGTTATAATCAGTTCCATACACAGTCAAATGAGGTCGCCTTCCAACAGCTACTTGCTGCACATACGGCATAAGATTGTTTGGAATTCCACGTGGATCTTCACCAATATGTCCACTTGGGTGGGCACCAACCGGATTGAAGTATCTCAACAGAATAACTTTCCATTCACCATCAGCACGTTGAACATCACGGCATATCTCTTCAATGAAGAGCTGAAATCAGTCATCACATCAGAGGAGGACACGTTTAGAGAAACAATCCTTAAAATATATAAGAAAGTAAAAGGAGACAAATAAGCTTTTCTGATGTCTGTGCGACTAATCAAACATGAGATTTACACCTACAATGCATCATACCTTGGTTCGTCCATATGGATTTGCAGCAGATAAGGGAGACTCCTCGGTGCATGGAACCTCCTTAGGCCAACCATACACAGTTGCCGATGAAGAAAATACAAGCTGAAACATATTGCAAAAGTAAAAATCAACAAGTGTATTCAAAGCTAGCATATAATTTTTATAAGAATCTTGTATTGCATTTGAAATCTCACTGAGTGTTTTGCAGTTCACAAATTCCACAGAGGCTATATCCGCCTTCTATCAGTTGAAAGGGTGACTTGACAATTAGCTTGCGGTGGAGCAGAGAGCTAAAGCAAAATGCCTAACCAAACGATCCTCTATACCTTCCCCGCCATCCCCCAACCCACCCCAAACCAAAGAAAAATAAAAGCTACAGAGACAGGTAGGCACAAGGCAGTTAACAAGTTAAAAATAATAGAAACAACCTCTATACTCCCCCAAACAACCACACGCATGCACACACAACCATCTGTACATGATACTCTGGGTGTGGCTCAGGTTTGGTTATTTAGGCTAGAATTTCATTGAGACCATATCCATTGAAGCCTATGCATGATGGACTTTAACCATAGTTGGTTGAGACTCAAGGCAAGGTGGCACGAACCATATTTTACTTCAAAGAAAAGGCCCACACTGAGCATATCATAACATTAATTGAATCAATATCCTGGGTCCAGAGCTCCAAGAGAACACATAACTCTTGAGTGAAAGTGATTACCATTTTGCATCCATGAGCAGCCATAACTTCCAGCAGGGTAATTGTACCAATCAGGTTGTTGTTGTAATAAAGCAACGGCTTCTGTACACTTTCACCAACTGCTTTCAGTCCAGCAAAGTGAATGACAGCATCAAATCTGTAACAAACAGGAAAAACAAGGAAGAACCAGTCAATATGTAAACAAACAGATAACAAAAAAAAATGAAAAGATAATATTAAAATGAAGTAAATTCATTACCTTGTTGAAGAAAATACTTGTTCAAGAGCTGGTTTGTCACGGAGATCCACCTGCAAAAAAAATATATAAACATTAAAATTAGCACTAGCGGGTGACTAAAGACAAACAAATTTGAAGTAAGAAAATTGATAAGCAAGCATAAATTTCATACTTGGCAAATGAAAGCAAAATAAACAATTAAATAATAATCAATTAATTAAATTATTAATATTCGTGGTCAACCAACTGCATCACGAAAAGGCATTTAAGTTATAGTAGTTCAGAAGAAATAGCAGTCAACAATTTTGGTAAAAGCTTGGCCTTGACTTCGATTAGCAGTGAACCATAAATAATTAGCACTAAACAAAATCAAATTGTATTAAATCATAAATAAATCAATGAAATATCTATGACAGAATTTCAGGAAATCTAATAAGGCTCCACTATTATTAAAGCAACGAATTTTTCGCAAAATTCTTTCTACAAGTTTTTGAATTTCTTTTTCTTTTACAGATATCAACTTCATCGCTGAAATATATTAATTCCTCACAAAAATAGTGACCAAAATTAAAACCTTTTTAATGGGAATTAACTTCAATTCTCCCTCCTTCCCCTTATGTTTTTGAAAGGATTCTTCAACCATAAAAAAATTGTCTTCTGTTCACCATAACCATAAAAATATTAAGGCCACATAGACAGAGAGCTGAATGCCAACTTAAGATCTTCCCATACAGAAATCAATAATTCAGCATGCTTAAAACAAAATTACGAAATAGTTCTGCTATAATTAATCAGGTTACAATTGATTACGCAAACGTGTTATCTCCAATTATCTAATTTCCAACTTGGAAACTAAATGGAAGAATTTATTCTTCGCCACCCTTCCGCAACACAACCAATATCTCACAACCGCAAAAGCATGAACAAAACGTGAAAACAATGATTACTCTTCACAAGAAATCACATGCCACTCCATAACAATAATTGACGCTCCTAAAACCCCGAAATTAACCCACAACCTCGCCTCAATTTCCACACCAGAATTCTTAATAGCAAGTAAAACAAAACCAAATTATAAACAATTCAACAGCTCAAGAAATTCACACGATCCACCGCCTCATCGACAAACAAGAATCAAACCAGAACAGAAGTAGAGGAGAGAGATATTGAGACGACCTTGTGGAAGGCAAGGTTAGAGCCGAACTCGCCGGCGAGTTCCTTGACTCGGTGGAGAGCGATTTCCGACGAGTTGTTGAGATTATCGACGACGACGACTTTGTAGCCGCCTTGCAGAAGCTGAAGCGTGGTGTGGCTGCCAATGTAACCGGCTCCTCCGGTCACTAAAATGTTCTTCGCCATGGCTGTGGTGCTTCGTTTGCAGCAACGTGAGCCCTGGGGTTTCTAGAAAGATCCAAGACAAAGGAGACCAGTAGAGAGAGAGAGAGAGAGAGAGAGAGAGAAGGAATTGAATTTGGAATGGAGAGAGAAAGGTCACGGCGAGAGAGGAGAGGAGAGGGGATGGGAGGGAAATATATAACCGAACATTCCCGCAAGGGCGCGGCTTGTTTGGATGGGTCCCAAATCCCGATGGTTAAAAAGCGTGGGGAAGGGAGGGAAAAGAAGCTGGGATTGGGGATGGGCGGAATTATAAACTGAAGGAGTAATAAAAAGCGTTACCATATTTTACCATTTTGGAATTAAATAAATACGTTTACATTTTATATTTTTCGAATTTATTATTATGTGAATGTCAATTATGACCCTTGGTCGAATATAGAATATGCTCATTTATCGGTTCACCAAAAGATACACTCGACTTTCGATAATTTTCTTTTTTTTTTTCTTCTCCTATTTATTCTTTTTTGTATACAGCCATAAGTCTATAGATATTGATGTGAAAAAATAGTGCGAATTTTGATATGGGTATTTCATATATGACACTCTTTTTTCAATATCTACATATTAAAAGAAATTAAAATATTTTTTATTAAGAAATTAAAACATTAAATATAATAAATCTAAAGACTAGATATTTAAAATTTTAAAAATGAAAGAAATTTACATAATTATATTTATTTTTGGAAGCAAATTTCATCATCTATTTGTTATTTGAATTTCTATATTTTCCAATTAAAATTATGCAATGTTTAATAGGGCATTATTATTATTATTATTATTATTATTATTATTATTATTATTATTATTATTATTATTATTATTATTATTATTATTATTATAGAAGATATTTTATACAGAAATAAGATATCTTAGTTGCTTATATTTTTATTTGGCATGATAATTTTGGATCGTTCCCCAACCCTCAAATTAACTTATTGTACTTGATGATTATAAAAAATAAAATAAATAAAAAAATTATTTTACTTTGATGGGTTTGGGTTGGGTTGGGGGTGTTTCATTTGATTTTGAGTGAAATTCCACTACATCAAATTCCAGTATTTCCAAATCATGACAAGTATAAACCCACTTTGGCACGTTAGCCCACCCCCCAATATGAGTTTATGGCCAACCCCAATATATAAATATTAAAAAGAAACTTCGTAAATTAAGCAATTATTTTTCCTTCTTTGGGTATAAATTATAAAATATTTTAATTTCTAAAAATAATCACTTATTTCCATGGTATTCATTAAAAAAAAAATTTCTCCCACAAATTATGTCATGTCATTAGATTTGTAAAACTAAAATTATATCGTGATCTCTCAACTATCAATTTTAGTTATTGAATAGAATGTCACAAGTATGAGAGTTCTTTTAAAATAATTTTCTTATAAGGAGCATGTAATTATATTTATTTTTTAAAATAAATATTTATAATATTATATTCAATAATTTAATTATGAAAAATGTTACATAGTTTCCTAAGGACACCAGATAAGTTATATTTATCATTATAATATTTAATATATTTTTTCGATATAATTAATATAACTCAGTATTTTTCTCAATTTATTTAAATTTTTTAATTTATTCCACTGAAAAATATTTTTCTAAACATAATATTAAATTTTATTTATTTTTCTAATATTAAAAAAATTATAATTAATATTATCTTATCGATACTTGGGCAACGTATAACAACGTTGGGATTAACTATTAACATGGAAGAATTGGTGTATTGGGCTAGAGGAGTAAAAACAGATAAGCCACGTGGTAGCAGGAAGGATGATTGTCTGTGGCCGATGGCTATTGGGTCATTCAATGTTCTCCTCGGATCTTGACTCTCTGGTCCTCGTTGCTCAAGCGCCAAACTAATCCTCTGGCTAACGCGTCTTCACCTCTCTCCCCCAGCTCCCCGCTTTTTTTTTTTTTTTTGACCTTTTCCATAAGTGATTACTCCGTCTTATCTACTCTCTCTGTTTCAAAATATACGTCGTTCAGTATTATCTACTCCTCCGAGTTCAAAGTATATGTTGTTTTAAAGTTATACGGAAATATTAAGGAAATTCAAAATTTATGACAAATTTTATGTTAAAAGATTAAGTTGCTCTTATATTTTATTGGAAATAAAAAAATCAATGAAAAAAGAAGAGAAACAAAACAATTAATAAGGACAAAGTTGGTAAACTAATAATTAATATGTCATTTGAATTATAAAGTGACAAATACTATAAAACGAAAAAATTAGTTAAAATGACATATATTTTGAAATGAAGGGTGTATTTATTTGCATATTTTATCATTGATTTGTAATTTATTAAGCGAGGATTTCGAGTAATTCTTGCTAGGAGTCTCAAGCCAAGAAAACATCATCGTTCGAGGAAGCTTCCTTAGCTTCCAGATTTTGGATTCCCAATAATTTCATACTTAGGACTTAAATTAAAATTATTTTAAAAATTATATCAGTTAATTAAATAGATCGAGTTATTTTAGTTCATGTCATAATATTATTAATGAATATTTTGATATTTACTCCGAATATGATATTATATAGCAAATTGATAAAACAGGTCAAATATTAAACGCGATCGAGTTATGCTTTTCTAATATACATAAAAATATATATATAATTTAATGTAATATAAGGTTAACCTCCCAATGCAATATAATGTACGAAGAATATAAACAAACCTTTCATCATTGAAACCCTTAATCTATCAGTGCAAACACATTATATTTTCCTTGGAAGAATATTCATGTTTTATTTCGTCTCTTATCTTACAAAGGTGAAGATTATATTATATGCTTAATAACAGTGCATAAAAAAATGTTTAAACATTTATTAACTTCTTTTTCTCAATGGTAATCACTAACAAATGTATATTTTGATAATATGAACATTAGAACGTCAGCTTTTAAAATCTTCTGAAAACAAAGTCTTAAGAGTAGTTGTTTTCATCACATATATATTGGTGATACTGATGACATTTCATATGTAGGTATATGTGTGTATGTTGGGAAATAGTGCAATTTGAATGTAGAAACATTTTGGATGAATAAGATAATTAGAAATATAAAACGACAAATGAAAGCACTAAAACAATAGATACATGGATTTTAACGTGGAAACCTAAATCGGGAAAAAACTCATAAACGACACAAGCAACCGATTTCACTATTTATGAGGAAGTACAAGAATGATCTCAAAACTCGAGATTTTTCCAAAACCGAAGATTATCCAATCTCACAACACTCTACTCTCAATAGCTCACTTCAATTGGATACCCTTCCAATTGACACTCCCCAAATTACTAAAACTTAAACAATTTGGATAATTTGGATGCATATAAAGATGAACTAAACCATCTTTAAATAGATAACCAATAAGCCTAGTCTCTAATTACACCTATTGCAATTACAAACCTTAATATTGTGCACTTAACACATAAAACGAGCGAAAAGAAATAAAGACGAAGAGTAATAGGTAAGGTAAGGCCTGGCACGACCTTGTCCGTGCCACCTTGCTGTCCGCAACTCCCTGTTGTTATTCTCATCTCTTCTTTCTATGGCACGGTTATGATGTGATGGGCTTGATCGTGTCACCTTGCGAAAACATTATTAAGTGTATTTTGAGTCACACCCAACCGTGTATAAACAGTATCTCTTATACCAAGTACTAACAAAATATAAAAAATTAAAAAATAAAACATATGATTTAACCACATAGAATATTATCACTTCATTATTCATTTTATTTTTCAAAACTCTTATCCCATATCCACATACTTTTCAACAAACTAATATATCTTTTAAAAATAAATTTCAAACCTCATTCCAGTGCACATGTCAGACAAGTACCTTTTTCTTTAAAAATAAAATAAGCTAATTATTTAATATGTATATGTAGTTTGCTTCTAGCAATAAAGGAATATGAAAATAATTAAATTTTAGCATAAGTTGCACTTAATCAAGGATTTTTCCAGAATTATGTTGAATACGCATGCGAATGTATTCTGGATCAAAAGGTGATGGTGGATGAATGAAGGACTATTTCAGGATTCGACCTTTGCAATTCTTTCTTAGAACATAATGGAAAAATCAAGAACCATTTTTTTAAAAAAATGTATTTGTGGCCTCGCAATTTTCTTTAGATTTTTTTATTTATTTTTGAATTTACAAAAATAACAAAAGATAGTATAATATATTGGAAGATAGAAAAATCGAATCTAAAACTTAATGTTATCGAAACTCCAGTCTTAATCACTTTAGGTGTAAAAATTATGACGCATAAAGGTATATCATGCATAAATCATTCCCGAATATAATGCATAAATTGTATGAATAGATTTAAGGACGCCATACATCAATCCATGAATTCATAGGCGCATCAAATATTGCTTGATTAACTTGATTGATAAGGTTCATAAAGATGGGTTGAAAGATATGTGATTAATTGAAAGACAAGTCAAATATTTTAGTTTTATTGTTTCAAAGAAAATTTATTTTCTCAAGAGATTATTTAATATAGCTATTTTGCGTAACAATTTAGAGTTGTTTATGTTGGTACTTAACTAGGCTTATGTAGGTACTTCAAATTCTTATATCTGAATGATATTTAGATTGAAAAACTTTCATAACATATAGAATATCTCTCCTTACTGAATTAGGGTAAAACTTTACTTTTACGTGTTTTTTTCTTTCTTTTATTGACTGTGAAATGTACAAAGTAAGTATATAAATTCTTATATGCATATGAGAGCCTATACTCTTAAAGTGTCACATCATTATTTTGAGCTTATAAAACCTTTCTATTTTTCCGTTCGTCCAAACATATATAGTATACCATCCGCTGATATATGCTGCGAGGAGCAGATGCTCCCAAGTATATGATTGACGTTATAAAGTAATGACAAGTTACGTACATTTTCCAAACATTTCAAGTTCTTCTATTTTTCCTTGAGATAACAAAAGGACAAAAAGGTAATTCCAGACTCTTTTTCCTTGTGGAAACAGACATCCACTAGAATTTTGGGGGTTTTTTCCGGTATTTTTTATCCCAATTTTTTTGTTCAATGCCTTTCTTTAATATTTACTTGAAAAAGTAAAAAGAAAAGTTAAAGAGATTGCCTTTTGCCAAAGTTAGTTCACAGGCCACGAGTCTTTGGACTCTGGAAACAGCTTGAAAGAGATCGTTTGGAAGGCTTTGCACGTTCCAAACAAACTCCCTTATACTTTCGGCATAAGTCTCGACCAAAAGCTATGGTTTCTTATGGCCCCATTTATGCACAAATTTTGGTGACCCCATGAAATAATTAAGAACATATGGTCAATAGTCAATGCTCAATTGCAACCCAAAATAGGAATTTTTATTCGTAGGCAAGATACCAATGGGAAAAAACAGACAATAACTAAATTCAAAGTTATCTACAAAAAAATATAAATATAAAACATAGAGAATACAAACAAAATTATATAAATATTGTTTTTATTTTAATTAACTTTGTTCTAAAGAGATGTCACAAGCAGACGATATTTGAAGGACAACCGACCACTTGATGTAGCATTTGTAAAGAAGACGAGGAAACTAAAACTTTGCAGAGTTTTAAGAATCCTTGAGGTATATAAACTCAAGCTTAATCTCTTTACTGAACCTGGGACACTCACGGCTTTGGTTATTAATTGGTTCTACAAGTGGTATGGAGAGTTTAGTTTTTTTGGTGTTTCGGAGTTTGTTTCGCTTCTCATTTGTTAGGTTTATTTCTCTATTATCTACCATTATCATTTTAGTTGTATGATTTTTCTTGACTTTTGCCAATTACATATCAAAAAATTGGTTATTTACGTTAGATAAAAAGGTTGTATATGTGTTGAAAGAAAAGTGTTACAATATAAGTTTTCTTTATTCACAATACGAGAAAATCAATATCTAAAATATTTTTTTTAGAATTAAAATATCAAAATATTAAAGTCAATCTAATCGTATAAAATAGTAAAAGGTCGGTTTTGAGACCCAGAAAAATGACATGCAAGAAGAAGAATAACGTCAAGACTTAAATATAAGGTAGGTGGAGATTTCAATAAAAATGAAAGCTTGGTACTTATTATTAACTTTTTATGTACTTTAGAACAATAATCTAATAAATGAGGAGAGAAATCATAGCATGAATTATGCAATTTGATTTTTTTGTCCAATCAAAAAGTTGATGGGTCAAGAATTTAATTATTCAAGGTAATGTCTAGCAGCCCAAATGGAGGGAAATCTCAGCATCATATCAGCCTTTATCACTTCCTCAAATCAAGCATGTACCCTACAACTTATCAATCTCATGTTCAACCAAATCTTGACACCTGGACCATAATTAGGTTATCTTTTCTCCAATTTACCCCCAACCCCCAGAAAAAGAGAAAAAAGCTTCATCTCGAAGATGATGTTACTCTTTCTCAAATTGACTAGAAATTAAGATAACCTAATCCTTTTGATTAGCACATCTAATGGTGTAGTTTAAGGAGCATATCTATTTAGCCTTTTGTAGCAATTACTAAAACTAATTTCGAGGTCCTACCAATCCGCCAACTATTCATGTTGGCTATTCTTACTTTAACGACATATATTTTTATTAAAATAATAAAAAATCAGATTCATTAACGAGATGATTTGAACACAACGGAATAGTATAGATGTAAGGATCTTTTATTGGGAAGAACTCGAAATAATCATCAATCACATGAAAAATTCTCTACAAAGTTAGCTAAAATGTTTGATGTAAAAAGTTGTGTTATCTTTAGAAACTTTTCAATGTTAGTATTTTAAACTCGGTATAATTATTCACTGCTAGAGGGTTGCTAGTTTCATATTAAATTGTAGCAATGAGATCTATATTAATTAAAACATATAGATGAATTGCTATATAGTAAGCTTATAAAGCCTTTATTTTGTTTTTTTTTTTTTGTAATGATAAATAGAGTCACCTAACCGAGCCCTTATCTTAAGGATATCCCAATCGAGTTTAAAGGCGTAAGGAGAAAGGAGATACCAAGCCTAAAGCTCAAAATTCACACCCCACCACAATTCTTTTTTATCAAGGTAGGGAATTGTCTCCCAAAATTCGAATTGAAATTACATACGTGATTAAATTTTGATAAGGTAGGAGCCCAAAGCTCAATGAAGAAGATGAAAAGTAAAAGCCTTTAATTTGTTATTTTGCACTCGTCACATATCAAAAAAATTTTTTTTTGGGGGGTGGTAGGGGTATGGTAGGCATCTAATGGGTGGAGGGTAGATTACCACCTATTTGAGCTGATGTTGTTATGCATGATGTGGTGCATATATATGATTGCAAATATGACTATTATTACATACGTGATTAAATTGAATCAAATTAACAAACAAACAAACAAACAATAGTGTGACACGTGGTTTAATCCAATGTAATGCTTACATATTGTAATTAATTTTTACATAATTAGCCTTATAAGATAGTGATTGAATTATATTATTTGGTGTTACATGTTGGTTGCTTTAACCGATACAGTTTTTAAAAGTTGTTGTAGAAACTTGGGTTTGAATTCCATAAAATGGAATCAAGGAATGATACGTGAAAGGGTTGAGTATGAAACCTAAATCCGGAAATTTGATAAAGAATACAAATAGAATCAAGATCTATTCTTGTTGTTTGGCTGTGAGTTATAAAACAGAATAAATTAACTGATAATTTTTAATTTATAGCGGATGGTCTCTCTCCTTCCTCGAAAAATTCATCAGTTAACTAGTAATTTCCTCTACAATCTAGCCCTCACATGACATATCCCTCCAATTGGTTGGTGCTTACCTTCAAATTAGAATGTTCAATTCAGAGTATCAACTTTATTCAACCCACAAAACTTAATCGATTGAACAGATCAATTATTGTTTTTTTTTTAAAGGAAAAAAAGTGGATATATGATAAGAGTAAAACTTAAATCATTCTTCTCAGAAGAATTGTGGCTAAGTTAAAAACTCAGTCGCCTGGCTACAAGACCTTAACAATTGGTTTATTGGGATTTGAGCCCCATTAGCTTCTCAGCTCAAATAGCAGGTTGCTATTTGGATTAGGAAGCCTGGTTCTCGAATCAAATGCCCAATTTCTGGTTTGCTTCCTAACCCAAATAGGTGCTTTGTTTGGGTGAGAAGCCTGGTGGGCCTCTTTTACCCAAGGGCCTGTTTTATTAGGCTTGGTTCAAACTACTTTTCTAAATAAATATTGGGGGAAAAAAACAATCTTATCAAGCGACTAGCCATTCGAAAGGGACTGCGCTCGGTCGCAGAATATGGTCCTTAGTTGTACATCACGAATCAATTATTTTTTTAAATATTTTTTTATTTTAAAATATTTATCGTTTTAAAATTACGAAGGATTACCTAAAAATACTAAATTTATAATAAAATTTCTGTTAAAAAATCAAGTTGTCCAAAAATTAATAAAAAAGGAGACAAATAAAGTAATTAATAAGGATAAAATTGATAAATTAGTCATTAACACGTTGTTAGAATTGCAAAGTAACAAGTATTGTAAAATGAAAAAATTAATTAAAATAACATATATTTTGAAATGAAGCGAGTAGTTTGTAAACTATGTCTTATTCATTACAAACACTAAACTAGTATTTGTTGGATTTGATTTAATATATACCTTCATCGTTCAACTTGTGGCAAAATATTTGCTCAAAAGAGGACAAAAATTGGAGGTCTCAATGTAATTGATCAACATTGATATTTAGTCTAACTGTTCAAAACTAAAAAAATCATGATTTTTTATTTTTTAAATATAATAATTTTTTCTTTCTAGTTAATCACATTTTCAACATAATATTTTGTCAAGATTTCATAAATCCAAAATTTGACACACCTATTAATCGATTATGTGCTATTTTATTAGCGTAAACTTTTAACAAATATTATAATAACTACTTAAGATTTCAAATTTTCACCCTAACTTTTGTAATCTTTGGTACTTTACCTTTTTTAATAAAAAATCATATAAAATCAAATTTATTTATCAGCTAATTTTCAAACTCCACCAAAAAAATTCAAACTCAAAGACTACAACAATACTTATATTATGAATTTAATTCACCCATTAATGAAACACAACTTAAACTGAAAAATCTAATAACTTTTAAAAAACAACAACGTAAATAAAAATAAACTTTAAAAATTAAAACAAAATAACACATATTATAACTTTATCCCATAAACCTTCGTTGATTGTATAATTTGTTGGCGAAGCCTTGTGTGACTGTCTCAGCAAAGTTTCCTAAAACCAAAGTAAAACACAATTCCAGATTCCTCACCCCATCTTCTTCCCTGCCCTTGGATCCTCACTCTCTCACCGACGGAGACTTCGCTCGCCGCTATCGCCGCCGCCCTCAACCACCGCAATCGGTGGCTGTTCTTCCCTCTCGCCTCCTCTCTCTCTCCTCCTTTGTATTTGGGAAGGTCTCGTCGCTTAGGCCTTGCTGACGGGTTTTTCATCTTCTACTTTCGAGTGTGATTCCAAAGAGGTGCGTTTCGATGCCTTCTTGATTTCTTGTTCTGTTTTTCCCGCTGGTTTAACTTGTGTTTGGCTCATATTCGATGAATTTTAAGTTATTTATGAAAATCTTTGTAGTAATTCGAATTAGGGTTTGTTAAGGTGCGAAGTTGTTGCTGTCTGCATTAATTGGTTGAGTTTTTAGATGAACGTATACGAAACAAGCTTAATTGAAGTTCGAGTTGTTCTTTTTCTAATTTTCTGTTGTGTTAGTAAATTAGACCTGAAAATTTGTTAGAATCTTGTATTACTTGGATTTCAATTCCTTGGTGGATATTTGATTCGATGAAATTATGGTAGTTTGACTTATTGATTGAAGAGTTTGTAGCAATATGTAAGCATACATCTGTTGATTGAAGGTTTTTTGAACGATTTAGTCATACTGATGGTCATTGTCATCGAGGATCAAACAGTGAGGTTGAGCACTCATTCGATGCTAGCACAGGTCTAAAATTACATATAAACAATTTCCAAGAAGAAAAAGCTTTGAGATAACAGGTTAACTGGTCCCTTAATTGGGTGTAATCGATTGATTTTGTCTCTCAACGAGGGAAAAACCAAAATGAATATATTACACCACAACTTTTTAGAATCATAGCCTAAAAGCAGTCAGGTAAACAATTTGCACTCAGGGAGAAGACGGTTGTTCTCGGTCATTGGAATTGCTGGTTGCATCGACTAGAGCTGTCGACATCTTTGAGTTTGAAGTATCAAGAAATTGGGTGTTGATGATTTATTGTCTTGCTAGCATCTTCAAAAATTAGACATTGGGCTTATATCCATCCCTAGTGCCAGTGAACTTTTGGTGAATAATTCCTCACATGAGTCTAGGCGTTGTGTTTAGGCGGGGACTTTGTCACTAATTCTACTGCTATTGATGATGGTTATTAACCAAGATGTTTGGATTCTATTCTGCATTTATTGCAAATGTTGCGGGAATTTCTAGTCAAGAGAGTCAAGGTCTTATCCAGAACTTGAGTGTTGGATATCCCACTTTGGGAGCTTCTGTTGAGTTGGTTGATGCACCTAACACAATTTCTTTCATGAAGAAAAAACTTCATAAGGTTATGTGGTTTCTTTCATTGAGGTTCTAATGAGGTTCTGATTTTTATTATTCTTGCTGGGAAAGAAGGCTTAATAGGAGAAAAACGTTTTTTTGGACGTCTGTGGAAGGGAGTGAACATTCATTCTATTTCAAAGTTTAAGCCAATCAAGCCAGCAGAAGAGGGCTTGGACAAGTTGGTCGAGGGGGACAAAGCTGATTATATGATTTCTAATTTTGGACGAGTGGAATATTGTGATGTTAATTCCAGAATAGTTGAATGGATGAGATACACAAAGTTCAAAGCATAAGCTGCATTGTGATGCTCCAAACATTGCAGTTTGATCATATTGTAGTGTAGGTGTCGTTTTCGTTGTTATCTGTATGGTGTGCCTAGGAGAAGCTATTGTGATTTATGGTGGCAGACAATAGCTTTTGTCTGTGGATTTTAGCTAATATTGTAGGGTTTGCCTTGCCTTGAGGCTTATTCCCTTGAACTAATGATTTAAAAATTGGTGGGAAAAAAAAATAGAAAGGGGAGACAAATAAAGAAAGAACATGTGTGCTACTACCAAGCTGACAAATAAGATGAAAAAACATGTCCATGGATTAGACTTCTGTTCTGTGTGGCAACTCAGAATTTGTACATTATCTTATCTACACATTTCAGGAGGTGCCATTTGATTATTTTTACTTGTGTAGTTCCCGGTCATAAAATAAGTGTCAGCCATCTGATTAGCTTCCTCAATACAGGCCTGTTGAATTTGGACTGAAAAATTAAGTTATTTCCAAGAGATGGTTGAAAATACAGTCATATTTATTTAGGGATCTTGCATCGGGAATATCTGTTCCTTGAATATATGAATAAAGTTCGTGTTTTTGGTTTGCTTTAGCAGGTTACTGGTCTTCCATCATGTCGTGGTGCACTATCGAGTCCGACCCTGGTATGCTTTCCTTTTCACTTTTCATGTGTAGAGCTGGGCAACGGGTCGGGTTCGTGTTCGTGTCGAACTTAAACGGGTTGAAAACAGCTAAGCCTCGAACCCGACCTATTTAATAATCGGGTCCAAAATCATCGACCCGACCCGTTTATCAACTAAACGGGTTGACCTGAACTTGACCTATTTAACTAAGTTGATGAAAATATAAATTTAACATAATTCAATAAAAAAATATCAAAACAAAAAATAACACATTTTCAAACTTGTTTCCTATTCAAGCATTGAGCATTGTAGTTTAAAAAAAAACCGTACAGACATTAGAATATTACAAACCAACTAAATAAGGCTAAATTCAAATTACAACCAACCAACTTGAAATTATCACATTGAAAACTGGCCCAAAATTTCAATTCCCCTAATTTTTGAAATTGAAATTTTAGTTACCCTGAAAAATCAATACTAAACAAATAAACGGTAAACGGTAAAAAGGTCGACCTTAACCTAACACATTTATTTAAACAGTTTGTTCGTGTCAACCCATTTATATAAACGTGTTGAAAATTTGTACCCAAACCCGCCTAACTTCGTGTCGGGTTCGGGTCGGTAATCGTGTCGTGTCAGATTTTCCCAACATTTATCTAGGAAAAATATGTTGACATACATGTTTTCTTTTGACCACTGATTCGACACTCTGGTTTACTTTTTACGTTAGGAGCATAATGTAGTTATTCACCAATTCTTATTTAGCTATGCACAGTTGAACAAATCCTTTGTCAACTTCCTGATTGATAAATCTAACCTTAAATTAATAAAGGCTTTCACAAAAACGTCGTCCTTAGGATCTTCTTTGAGTTTGTACCAAAGGTCTATGTTAGTCGGCTCTGGACTTAGGTAACTATGGGATATTTTTTTGAGCTTTGAATTAAGGTGAACTAAAGCTAGATGTTGCTCTTTTTGTCCCTAACTTCTTTGTCTTGGAATAATTAGGCAGTCAGTTCCTTACAAATTGGGTTCTAAAGGAATAACCTATCTGCAACGCTAATGTAGGGATAATGTTGTGTACATCTAATCCTGCAGTCAATCATATGCGGTACTTTCTGGTATTGGTTTGCTTCAGCTATTGGGGAATTTAGAATAAAAATAAGTCTACTGGCATACTTCAAAGGAAGTCATAGTAATGATCAAGAAGGAAATGGTTACATTTCACACTTTTCAATAAGTGAATGCATTAATTTTTTCAGAGATTTGCATGATGCTTTGAACGCTTCAATTTAGCAGTCCTCAAATAAATTTATCCTTGTATACATGCACAAAACGGCACTATTACTGTAGGTCTTGTCAAATTTCTTCATTCAATGTTATTGAGCTGTGCTGAAACGACTGCTTGTGTTCCAGGTGTCTTTACTGAGCTTATCCAACAAATGCAAGTGAAGGGTGTTCAGGTATAATATTTGGAAAAAATATTTCTTGTTGGGTTACTTTGGATATTTTTGAATGCACAAATTAAATCTTGATGAATGTTAATGGCTAGCTTGAACAAATATTGGGCTCTATTATGATTCAGATATCTTAATGCAGGCTGATTGAATTTTCTCAATCAAATATCACCATGGATGTGGTTATTGTTTGATTCTGTCTAATCTTGTTTCGAAAACAGGGTAGAGCTCATTTTCTGTTATATCAATGTAGTTTTATGAACATTTCAGCGCCTTGTGCTAAAAGTCTCTAGTTAGGCTTGGTAGGAGTTATAGAAAATTTTTAGGAGAATTAAAAATTTAGGCTGTAACTTAGTTGTATAAGGCGCAAAGTATTCCTAAAGGGCTGCCAAAGTTGAGGCATGAAGTGCAAGAAGATGATACATACATTCTGGATTTGAGGCCTATAGTTTTTCTTAAAAGCTTAATAATTGATAGTTATGCCTTGCTATTCTAATTTTGCTTGTAAGTAATCGCCACATTCCTATTTTTCTTTGAATTGTGTTTACATATGTTGGCAGGTTGAGGAGCTATATTCACTGGATTTAGAAACTCTGGACAGTCTGCGGTGAGTTGCTCTTCCCAAATTTATTTTGGTTCAGGTCATTTTTTCATGCTGTATGACCATGCATGCTTAAAGCTCGTCTTGCTATCTCAGGCCTGTATATGGGTTGATTTTCCTGTTTAAGTGGCGTCCTGGGGAGAAAGATGACCGTCTTGTCATCAAGGAGCCAAATCCAAATTTGTTCTTTGCTAGCCAGGTAGGCATTTCAGTTGCTGGTGTTTAAGAACCCTTGGATATGTGCTTAACAACATTAATCTTCCAGGTTATTAACAATGCATGTGCAACCCAAGCGATTTTGTCAATTCTCCTCAACTCTCCAGATATCGATGTTGGGCCAGAGCTGTCAAATCTGAAAGAGTTCACCAAGAATTTCCCACCAGAACTTAAAGGTCTTGCTATCAACAACAGTGAAGCCATACGGACAGCCCATAATAGTTTTGCTAGACCTGAGCCCTTTGTACCAGAAGAGCAGAAAACAGCAACCAAGGATGATGATGTCTATCATTTTATAAGCTATCTTCCCTTTGAAGGAGTCCTATACGAACTTGATGGCTTGAAGGAGGGGCCTATTAGCCTGGGCCCATGCCCTGGTAGCCAAGGTGACATGGACTGGCTGCGGATGGTCCAACCTGTGATCCAGGAACGTATTGAGAAGTACTCTAAAAACGAGATAAGATTCAATCTCATGGCCATTATAAAGAACAGGAAAGAGATGTATACCGCAGACCTGAAAGAATACCAGAGAAGAAGAGAGCGCCTTCTGAATCAAATTACTGCTGCACAGACGGGGGTGCCAGATAACGACAAAATGGAAGAACTTAACAGGACACTTGCTGAAGTGAATGTCGGGATTGAAGCCGCGACCGAGAAGATCGTTATGGAGGAGGAAAAGTTCAAGAAATGGAGAACTGAAAACATCAGGAGGAAACACAATTACATTCCCTTTTTGTTCAATTTCTTGAAGATTCTAGCAGAGAAGAAGCAGTTGAAGCCTCTTATAGAGAAAGCCCAGCAGAAGAAAATAGGCAACCCAAAGTCGTCTTGATTTTGTTGGAAGGAGTAGGCAAGGCTGGTCTTGTTTAAATTCGTCAATTTACTCATCTGTTAGAGATCATCTCTAATTTAACCTTCCTATATCTTCATCCCATTTATCGCGCTCTCAGATTAATTGGATTTTCAGGCTTTGTTTATTCGTGTGTTTTTAATTAGGCAAATTTTATGGTACCTGTTATTTGCTCTCTGGTTTGCTTAAGCAGGGTGAGCATTTTGTTGAAGGCTTGCATATGTTATTCAAAAACCACCACCAGAGTGTAGATCTTGCTTTTGCCGGGTGCGGGAAGATCCTGATGTAGCGTATAGAGTCTGAAGCCTACAAGTAGAGAGAGTGATTTGAGAGGTTCGAAAATTATTTGGAGTAAACGGTTTTTTGTAAATCTTTTGGAAGAAGCTTGTGCTTGTTGATCGTGCATTAGTATTTGACATCATGGTCGCTGAATTTTATCTGTGAAAAATTGTCTTCCTTTGCCGTGAAACAAATTGTCTACCCTTTGTTTGTCAGAAATAATTTCAACCACCTGAGAACTTGAAGAAAAGGTTACACTAACTTAGCAGATTGATGCATTCCAATTTCTGAATGTCAGGGCAGAAACGAACCAGTTTTGTCATTTACATATACATGCCCCGATTTAAAAAACACAAACGTACAAACTATAAAGTACAAACAATTAATATGAGCAACTGAAAATCTTACTCGTCCCCTTTGAGCAGTGCATCGGGGAATTAGGGATTTTGTACAGGTGCTTTTGACGATAGCGCATATCCCTGTGTTATCACTGAATCACTCTCTTGTACAGATGACAGGGTCTACTCTAAGGTGCCATGTGGGACCTATGGGCTGCACTTGATGGTTGTGAACTGTAGATTGCAAATTAAAACATTCAAACCTGGTCCGAGGACAGTGGTTCGCTGCTAAGGAGCCTTTCAACTTCATCATTCGCCTCAGCTTGCACTCTCCATCGCTGCTTTTGCACCACGTTACAAAAGGATTAAAACAAGAAGCATACAATAGTGGTGAAAAGGTGGTTATTTTTTTGTCTCTTAGGATGGACAGTAACACTGGAGATGAAAGTAGAATTAAAAAGCAAGCCTCAAATGTCTCCACAATTGGATAAATTTAGCAGGAGGAAAGGAGATCTCGTCATGTCACAGTTTGCCTTTCATTCACGGTTTAGTTGCAACCTGGGGAAGCTTTTTATCCACTCCACTCATCACAGCCCCCCAAAAAAAAAAAAATCTCTGTTTTAAAGGTTTCTATTTCAATCGGTTCTTTTAGCAGGAAAGTACATTTCTATTTTCCCTTCTCGGCTCTCGCACTCTCTCTGTCTCCCTCAATGTCAACAACAGAAGGTTTCATGAAATTTGACAAGCTAATTCTTGCCACCCCAGTTTTAGGTAACATGAAATCTGAAACATACCTCTTCAAGATTTTCTAACTCCATAATCTGCTGAATTTGTTTGGCAATGCTTTCCTGCAAAACAGAACAATTCAAAATTTTGGTTTTCACAACAAAAGATACCATTTTATCATGGAAAGAGGAAAAGCATCGATATGGTCAAGATGGATTTTCACCGCATTGCTAGTAGCTTCAGCAGCCAGAACGTTGGTGTCCATTTCTACTTCAATTTCAATCATGGAAGATATCTGGTGAAACCAAAATACAAATTAATACATGAAGCAATAAATTAGGAATTAAATCTTTTGTCTCCAGTAAAAACATACTCTAGCATAGCTGTCTATGAGCTCTATACGTCCCCTAAGGGAATTTTCTAGGCCTTCACGAACCCTTTTGATTCTATTTCTCCGAGCACTGGAAGAATGAAACAATCCAATAAGTTTTCTTTGCTGGAAATGACAGTTCAATATTAGAGATGAAGAAGGATACAAACATGTTCATTGTTCTCACCGGTAAGCAGGTTCACCTACAGCAAACATTTTATTCTCCAACTGGCACATTCGAGCCAACATCCAAACCTAGCAAGAGGAGAAGTTTTAAGATTCTACGCTTTGGGACTAGTTCTTACAGAGCAAATCAAAGTGATCACAGATTATAATACAACTATTATGCAAAATCATCTCCAGTTCATTGACACTCAGTGGAGTGTTGTTTTTAAAATAAAAACAAAATCTATGAATTGTAAAAAGCTGTGAGTTATTGTTCACAATTTCTCGCAATTTTATCCATTAAAAATTGAATTTGTATGCTTTCTGAGAAGGGCATTTGCAAGGTTGATCATCTGAATAACTAAATACATAACCTCCAAATGCTAACCTATATGAATTACAATGACAATAGTCACACCTATGGGGAAATGTTTTCAAAATGTACAAGCATCTGCAAGAGACTTCCATTCAGTTAATTTCAGGTACCAAATTATGGTGCTCAGGCATTATAGAACTATGGCAACAAATAATTGTTTCACCACAAAATGTGAATTTACTCTTGCCCATTTCTCTTCATCAATCAATGACACACTAGCTCCCAGACCAAGTTTCTATTAATGAAGGTAGTTTAATGTAGGCTGCTCACTAAGTAAATCTACCAAAGTTCCACTGCGCTTTCATACGTGTATTTTATTCAGAATACCTCATTTTCAGCAGAATCTTTAAGATCCTTGATTCGAGACTGAAGCATATCATATTGTGCCAAGAGTTGCTGTTTGATAACAATTGAGTCCACCGACTTTTGTGGAAGCTGGAAGCAAAAGCCAAAATGAGAGGCATATTTTTGGTAAAAACAGTATGATGGCACCTTCACAAATCATTTTAATTGCAGCCATATTTTCTTTCTATAGATATGAAAGATTATTTACAGATGCTTCTGCTTCTGCTTTTGAGCTCTACTTCGTACTAAGAACTGCATGCCGTAAGTAGGATACTTACCTGTCCCAACTGTGGCAAAACCATTGTGTTCAAAGTGGCTCCAACAGCAAGAGATGCTGCAGCTGCTACAGGAAGCAACTTGGGCAAGTTGGGGTCAATGATTCCAGAAGCAGCATCCCCAGAGGCCAGCACCACAAGAAGTGGAAGGAAAACAGATGGATTAAACAAAGACCAATTGTTGTTTGTCGAAGGGGCTCTTAGGAGAAGAGATTCCCGGCCATCATTGTGGTTTGTCAAACAAAGAGGCTCTGCAGGATAATACTTTGGGGCTTTTGGGCTAAATTTAAATGGGCCAACCTCTCTGTAGACACTTGATGGAGCTGCTAAAGCTATAGTCACCCTTTCTCCTGGCTGTGCAGGAACATCAGGTGTCTCAGTTGCAAATCTATGAGTACGAGCAACTCCAGAAGGGGTTTGGATCTGCAAAAGGGCAGGCAACCAGGGCTTTAGGAATGAATTTTTCACAGAAAAACTGTTTACAGTAACTATCACCAAAAACATTCAGAGTTGTGATACAAAGACAGAACGATATGGAAAGAAGCAGAGAAATTTACGGAAAATCTGAAACAGAGGAAACCACTATATAGTAGATGCTGAAATGAGTAGTCAGTACCACAATGGAATGGACGGCTGAGGGTATGGTTTGCTTCATTACTTGCAGAAATCCCAGCCACCTTTTCCAAGCTGGAATATCCATGCTGCGTTCGGCAGGACGAGATCCTTAGAGACAGTAAATGTATCAGGATCAACACCACAAAACAGACACAAACTGCTACAGCAAATGAGAAATGAAATATCAGAAAACTTCCATGCTCCCAAATCCTAATACATAACTATCTGATGCAGTATGTTTGAAACTAACAAGGATGTAATCTGAAAAATATGCCTCTTTTACTAGTAATATTACAATGCACAGACCAGATCTAATATGCTAACCTTATTTCTTCTGATTCAATGTTTATTACATCTCCAGAAGTAAGCTCATATTGATAGCGACATTTTGCACAGGATACAATCTGTAAAAGACAACAATGTAAGGACTAAGGTGGCATAAGAATATGTAAGATATATAGATCCAGGTACTTCAACTCAAAGCTACCATACTATACAAACAAAAATTTCATTTGCTATGTATAGCACCAACTTGTGGAGTCACTTGAATTCAGACTACATATATCAAATCATGAAGGTCATTAAATGCATACTTGAATACCCTGTTGAGGCTGTGCAACAGCAACAGCTATCATGCAAGTTGGGCACTTCACAATCTTACCAAAAGGGACCTGCAAAAATGAGATTCAGAAAATTACATCAAACACAGAATCCACCGAACTATGCAAAGAAAAATATTCCCAGAAATGTTTCATCACAATGGATAAGAGCATGACATTTACTTCCATCTCCAGAGGAGCAAAATTGTCACAACCAAAAGAATCAAGTACAACCTAACCTCTTCCCCGGGGAAGCTCCAACTCGGCAAATGTCTGAAAGCATTTTAAGAGCATCCGAGACTCTCAATGAAGCTGCTAGACCCAGAACTAGTGTTGTATAAATGACCAAATCTGGCCTTGACCACTTCCAATTCTCAACAAGACCACCATTCTCCTTTAGAACTGCAAGTATACAACTCCATGAATAATTCAGAACATGCATACAAGTAAAATCCATATATCTCAACATACCATCATCCTAGCGTCTCTCACAACTATAACCAATATGTATGATCTATGAGCAAATTCTGACACCCGAAAGGACTCAAACAAATATTGTAACCGTCTAATTCAGTTCTATTTTATTTTATTATATTTTTGATGCGAGTGAGGCGCAAAACCTGATGAAGACAGGATTTCAACCCACGTCTCTAGTAATGACTCCTAAAGACTTTACGTCCCAGGTGAGCTGCCTGACACTCACATAACTATCTAATTCAGTGGCATAGGCTTCGAAAATCAACCTTACTACATATACTTTTTGGTGTAAAATCATACCTTACTATATACTAATGAAGTAATTACTAGCAGAGTCAGACCATATAATAATTCTTGAGCGTCGTAATCATGCTTAATCATGACTGACACTCACATAACTCCAAAGTATATCAATGCTTTCCTTATACGCCATAAAAAAATGAGTCATTTTTCAAAATTATAATAAGCAACTCTTTTTTTTTTTTTTGTCTTTCCACCTTTTCCCGCAAAAAACGATCAAAAACTATTCAAGAGCAGCACAAACTGAAGTAATTAATATTATCATTTTGAAAAAAATATCAGCTAATTGAGCTGCCAAACTGCTCAAGAATTGTACCACCAAAGCTTTCATAATTAATTATTAAGAAGACTTTATCGAGGATATCAATTAGAAACAGACCTTGATCGAAGGAGGAGGACCGCATAGCATCGAAGAGAGAAAGTGCCAAATCGGAATTATTCCGCTGAAGAGCGGCATTGATAATTCTACAACAATCAGAGCGGCTTACAACACCTCCGCCGCCAGTTCTTGCCGCCGTCGATTTTCCAGCAACAGCGGCGGCGATCAATTCCAGAACTTCATCGGCCTCTTTCAACCTCGAAGCTCGGCTGATCACCTCATCGTCTAACTCTAAACTCGCCGACAATGAAGATTTCTCTTCCTCATCCGCGACACCATTTCTCGGAGTTCCGCTCACCGAAGCTCTAGGTCCTCCAATGGCGGAGTTGTTCGATAAGGAGAGAGGAGAAGGTTCTAGATTCTTCCGGAGGAGAAGGAAGAAGACGTTCTTGTGGTTGTAGGAAGGGGAGAAAAGGGGAGAAGGATGAGAGAGAAGGAAGGGAGAGCCCAATTTTAGCGCCATGTTTCCCTCTCCTCTTCCTAACAAAGAAATTGGGAGTGAAAGGGGAAAGCTAAGCTCTCTCCCTTCGCTTACAGTTTGTGTCGCAGAGAGTGTGTGATCAAGAAAGGATGAGGAATGAGCGGTTGAGTTGGAGCTTGAAATATTGAAGAAACTGTGGATATTATTTATGACACGGAAAATAAAAATAGATTAATAATGGAGGTGCGGGGAATCGAACCCCGTGCCTCTCGCATGCGAAGCGAGCGCTCTACCATATGAGCTACACCCCTTGATGGGAAAGTGAGCACAAATTATTTTTTGTAAATAATAAAAATATAAAAAGGAAAATGGAAAATTACTTCTCAATATTTATACTTCCCTTCATTTGGTTGATTTTGAAAGGATAAAATAAATAAAATAGAATATCTTTTTTGAACTTCTTAAACATAATATAAATTGTATTTTCTTAGATTAAACATTCCAAATTTATGTATTGGTGTTACAAATAAGTACTCTCTTCGTCCTATATTTATCTTCCGAAATGCTAAAAATACACTTTTTAAGAATGATAAATATAAGCCAATAAAATAGTAATAGTTTTGTAAAAATGATGTAAAGTTATTGGCCAACGGTGTATTTCATGATCAATTAAAAATGTCAGTTTGACACAAAAATAATTGTTAAAAAAAGGTTTTAAGAAATGGAGGGAGTATTAATCGCTAAGATTAATATTTATCGACAGAATATTAAATAATAATTCATATGAATTTTTCAATATATAGATCTTTCCAATATGGCATTGGCAAATTTCGCTTTGTCTGTCTCATTCATAAAGCAAATATGGGGGAAGGGGACACAAAATTTCCTTTTTATAGGTTTATTTAGCTCCCATCAATCCAAACATAAGCAAGAAAATCTTGATATGGTTTTCACGTTTTCTTCTCTTCTTCCCTCTCCCCCCCAACATCAACACAAAGAGACTATAGCTTGTTTGTTTTCATTTTTTTTATCAACATATGTTTATAAATAATTATAACCAGTGATCAGCGAATTACGACGCTCCTATGTTCAAGAGCATCTCACAATCCTTTGTTGATGATACAACAATAAGTGAGCCATAGCGTTAGGGTCAACCACAAAAATAAAGGGTGAATGTGATAAATAGCAGTCTAGAAATCTGTAAAAATTCGCAAAATAATTCTTCCAGTTCTACAATCCCTACCCTAAAGAAGTTATACAGAAGGGTACCCATGCCATGATTGGAGGGAAAGCAAATCACTGCTGTACAAGGCCGCACTTGGGAGAAACCGAAATTTAGATTGCAGAAGAACAGCTAAGAGCGTATATGTGACAAAACCTGTGACAAAACCAACCATGACCACAACGTTCTGAAGATCAAGGTGACCAAGATCTACTAACACAGGTAACTATCATATCCAAAGTGTGCCATTCATCGGACGCCAGCAAAGAAACCTGACATAGAACCATCAGTTCCTAAAGTTGCCAAATCGACCTCTCAGCCATGGCTGTCTGGGCTGATTACTAACACCACCATTACGCCGAACACCACCACCACCACCACCATTGTTTGAGTGAGGGGCGGCTCTCATCCTCTGCTCCTTCATGTTGGCAAACAATGAGTCGAGCGTTTTAGGTTTTTGCTTAGGCATCATCTCCGCTGTCTGAGGAGGTTGTTGTACTGGTTGCCTCTATACAAAAAAACAAAAAGGAAAAAAAAGATGATTTCAGCCTCGAGTCATCTTCGAGTATAGCACACAAGCACAAGTGGAAGATGGCACACATCTTAAATACTCCAAATATCCACTTCGCCTTTGAGTTTGCTGTAAACTATCATTCTTTGGTCAGCCTATTCAATTTCCTAGATGGTAAGGTAAGAGAGCATAAAAGCACAATAGATTGAGTTCTTTTGTATTTAAAAATGTGTTAAAGAATTCAAGCAACAAAAGTAAAATAGCATCACAAAATCAAACATTCAAACCCCATCAATTTTCATACACAACTCAGAGCCTTAGACTACAAGGAGTAAAACTCACAAAAGCACACATTTAGAATGGTCATGATGTTGGAAATATGTAAAATCTAGTACAACTTCTCAAGGAAAACGCTTCTAAAACCAAAAATGGAGCCTTCTAAGGTCTTATCTAGAATAATACCTTTAGAAAGTTGCTTCCATTGGATGGATTCCCCTGTCGCCTTGATGGACCACCACTCCTGCAACATCAGGTAGCATTCCAGAAGTGAAACAAGGTTATAATAGTATTAAACTAAGCAAGAGAGCGCATACCATCTATACTATACGCCCTAAACATTTGATGGCACACCAGCACAGAAAGTTGGAATAGGACTCACCGTTCAAGCTTACTTCCAAAAAAGTTACAAGTCAAAACAATCCCGTATTCCAACTAAGCACTTCCCTTACTCTAGTATATTTATGGTTAAATTCGCATTTCTGGTAAAAGCACACAGGCCTGAAAAGTAACCCAGAGAGGAACCACCATAGTGCAGTGGACTTCATAGAGCTCAAACCTCTTCATAGAGTCCAACAAGGAGTAGGCCTTGCGGGGCAAATCCAGACGTGAAGCTCAGATTGAACAAACGATGATGAAACTCTGACAATAGTGCATCTTCAAGAGAGCAATTAAAATAAAAGCAACAGGGCCCCCACATACAACCATCATATAACTTCTCGACCAGAGTATCAAATGAGAATGAACCAACTGTTTCTGGTTTTACAATCTCCAATGCATTGTGAACTCGATTCCAATTCTTAATACACCATAGTTCTTCTTGAGTCAAACTGAGGCTTGAGAAACATACCTTACAAAGGTATGCATATTTACTGGAAATATAATTTACATTATATGTTTGGTGTCCTACAGAAATTGGAGGGCAACTGGAGGCAGCCCAACAGGCACATATCAAAATTAAGTTCGTAAGTTTGCATAGAAGGTCAAGTTGCAGTGTCTGCAAATGGAAGACAAAGCAAGACAACTTGCTGAAAGGCTACTTATGCTTCAATTTCTCCAGTTAAGCAGATAATGTTGGGCTGGTCAGCTGGACAAGTGACACAAGCTACGAATGGGACAGTTTATACATGGCACATGAAGTAAGAACAGTTTATTAAACAGTTCAACCAGGGGCAAGGAACCTTCTCAAAGCAAGCCACACAATAAAATATGAAACCCCAAAAGAACTAAAAAGCTCCACCAATGCCAAGATGATCATGAGTCACTTGCAGCTGATGATGAGGTGTAAACGTTATCGTCATGAGAAGCATGCAGCCACCCACTAACTTAACCTGTTAGATTCATGGCAAAGCCAGCATCCCAACACTCCATAGAAACCTCAAATCTTTTGACATAGTTCCAATCCCAAGGTCCCTTCTCAAAACCCAAACCCAATGACTATCCCCATGAAGTACAATTAACACAGAAGTAGTGCCATAAGTGAGATAGTAGTAGCCACAAGATAGGCATCAGCATGCTGCTTGCCAATGAAGGAGGGGCCTTATGCACTCAAATCAACAATTTACAGCTTTCCAATCGAGGAGGGGCCTTATGCACTAAAATCAACAGTTTACAGCTTCCCAACTAAGGAGCCTTGTGCACTCTACTCAACAAGGCTGAAAGATATCTCATGTGCTACTCAAAGTCTCAAGAACCAATCTGGAGACATACAAAACTCAATCCAGTCCATGATCATGTCAAGATCCTCCAACACAGCATAACTTTCATGCATATTAACGGGAAGCAGGAGGCAAGGTCAAGAATGAAAGGACCACTGTTTACCTGTCAAGCAATTACAATAGATAAGCACTTCACTGGATGCCACCTATAAATCAAATGAGGGAAGAAAATCTTTTTTGACAACTACTTAATTACATCACCAACCATTATCGCGAAATGAAGTGCCAAATTCCAATGAACATGAGTTCAGATGCCAGCTACTGATGCAACCAGCAAATTATAGAATGCGAAGACATATTATTACCTTTGTTTATTCCAATTTGCAGCTCTGTTACTGTTAGCGGCTCTATTACGAAAGGGAGCTGTCGCTGCCTTCCGGGCAGCTTCAGATGCCAAAGGAAAACTGTTGCCTTGAAAGTTGGTCCTCCTCTGAGCAAGAAATCCCTGAAAGGAATAGGTAAATATGGAAACACTCAGCATGTCGATTAGAATATACAGCAATATCATTTAGACCTCAGCGAATAATTCAAGAGACCCCAAGTAGCTTCATTACCAACCTGCCTAACAGTTGATCTAGAGTCCATATATTGTCGCATCTTCAGGGATTTGTCTCGATTACCATTGATTGCATGGAAGGGTCTCTGGTTTTTATTCTGCAGCCCAACATTTTACAGACAATATAATTCAACATCAATAATCAGCGCATAACAATGACAACAACCCAAATGACATCAATTATATCAAATAATACAAATATTTGAGACACGTACCAATGCCCTTTGCTTCTTAGACTTGGAAGAGTTTGTTTTAGACATCTTAATAATATCATCTGAAAAAAGACACGACAATCAGATTATGGGTCTCCCAATAAGTAGGGTCTACGACAGCAGCAAAGGTTTACGAAGCCTATAAACATTACCTAGAGTCATATCCATCTTTTTCTCAGTGAGAGCTACAGTCTCACTTGTGAGTGGTTTACTTGCCATCTGAAATGAAAGCATCAATCAGTGCCAATAAAATACAGTAATTATGCATTATACAACAGAATTCCATGAACAATGAAAGCAGAAGCGAGCTATTAGCCCCAATCCATCAATTGCTAGATTATACTCCCTCCGTTTCAAATAGCTGTCATTTTAAGGTTGCGGGAGAATACCAAGGAAACATAACAAAATTTGTTTGAGAAAGACCAAGTTGTCCCAAGATTTCGTTAAGAATAAAGAAAATTAATGAAAAAAGTAGACAAAAAATGAATTAATAACTAGTCATTCATACATCGTTACATTGTAAAGCGATAAATGTTATAAAACAAAACAAGTTAATAAAGTAACGTTTATTTTGAAATGGAGGCAGGATCAATTACTCCAAGAGAAAAACATCGCAAAGAATGAAACAATCATTCTGATATGAGGGATGGGATAAATTGAACAGAGATATCACAAATGGATGAAAGCAAGTAGAGAAAGTTATAATCGCAAATAGCTCCACCAAGACACAACTGGGCAAGCGGCGAAAACCTACTCAACAACCCATCATCTAATTTGAAGAACTAGTAACAAATCCATGTATTACATTTACATCTCGAAAAACATAACTTTCTCAAACTTGGATGGATAAATTCACAGAAAATTCGCCAACTTTTCCCAAATAAAAGGCGAACAGAACACAAAAAGGAAAGCTCCAATAACAAAAAGACCGAAGCGAAACCCTAATTTTTGATGCTATAGTGATAGAAAAAGAGAAAAGGCGTACCAGAGATCGATCGAAGAAATTCCGAATCCACAACAAGATAGAAATGTAGGAAGAAAAGGATTAGGGTTTCGCGAAATATTGCAAATTAAGCTTGAATTCCTTTTCCGATGAAAAACTTGGTTTGCCTTTTTATGCACAAAAGAAGAGATTGGGAGGAAAAACGAAAAGAAAACAGATAGAAACGGGCATTTATTTATATGAAAATTCTACATCGCTTACAGGCAAGTCACCCTTTTTTTTTGTGAATTTAAAAATGACAGCTCATTGGCGGTTGTAACTTGTCAACACGGAATCACCGCCCGCCTCTCTCCCTCCCTCCCTCCCTCCCGTGCTTTGTTTTTCTTTTATTAATTTTTATTTTAAGATCAGGCATAAAAAAAAATTTAATTATTGGGTGCGCAAGGGTATATGGAGGCCAGTTAAAGGATCCCAAAAAATATGACACAACAATAAACAAACCAAACCAACTAAAAAAATATATAAATTTTAAATATGATAGGTAGACAAGTTCAAGAAAAATAAGTGTAATTTCATATATATATGTTTTAAGGTTATTAACATAAACTTTATTTATTCATTTATTAGTATATTTTACTCAGTGACGGAACTATTTGATAGGTAAGGGTATCCCGTAACTTCCTTAGTGAAAAAATTTGTTAAAATTTATGTTCAAAAATCCTAAAATCCTAAAAAATTATTGAAGAGATACTCATAAAAAATAATAATATTTATAAAATTTAAAAATATAAAAAAGAGACACCCTTATATATATTTGTTAGCGACGTCATTAATTTTACTTGAAATTAGATGAATTGCAAAAGGATGGTTCATAGTATTCAAGAAATTTTCTCACTTGAGAGTTGTGTGGGTATTTGGGAGGCTTCACATTGTTCTCTCTGCCTTCTCAAATCCTCCCTCTTAAGGTATCCTCATAAATGTCGGAATAATCCTTATCAAAAAAAAAAAAATCAGTTCAAAATTTAATTCAAATTTTTAATATTTTTCTAAAAGAGGTAAAATACAAAAACTTAAGTAACCTTTTCACATGAAATTTTCCTAAATTATCTTATTAAGGATTGAAGTGAAATCTAAATATATAAAAAATATTTAAAAAATCCAATATAACAATTAATATTACATTCTAAATTCCGCTTTTATCAACCTTTGATGTTACTCCATCACAATCACAATGTTTTTGAGCTGGTGCCTCTTTCCAGCATTTTCCAAGTCAGACCAAAAAATAACCATAAGCTGCATTAATTTCCACTCAAAAGTGCAAAATTAACCACAAAAACTCTGAAGTCACATTAGAGCAAAAACTTAAGGAATATCTGATATCTCATTATCTCCCCCTTTACCCCTTTTTTTCCCAATCCTTAAGTCCATCAGTTGGCTCAACAAAAAAAGAGCCAAAAGCCCTTATTGCAGAACTCTGATCCCATGAGTAGGAAGTATAATGCATCCTCACTCATCTGAGGGACCTAAGCCCTAACACAAAAATTTTATTTATTGCCTAATTATGTTTCTACTCCCATTTTGCAAATTGAATCTAAAACCAAAAAAAAAAAAAAAAATTGATGAAAATTGTTCTGATTTTCTTCAATTGTCTCCATAGATCCACTTCTCAGCATTGCTTGTGTAGTTGGCCAACTCCTCCGGCTTGAACCACAATTTGATTTCATCCTTTGCTGTCTCTGGACCATCACTTCCATGGATAATATTTCTAGGGCAAAATGAACCAAAAAATGTTTATAGGTACCAACCAAGAAAGGCCTAAGAATATGGACTGACAGCGATACTGATAAGAACCGGTAACTATTGAATCCATAGTTTGTCAAGCTGTGTAGTTTGGTACCTTCCGACAACAACTGCAAGATCGCCTCTGATTGTTCCTGGTTCTGATTTCTGGGGATCGGTGGCTCCAATGAGTTTTCTACCATATTTGATCACTCCTGCACCTTCCCAGACCTATGAAAATGACGGAATTTCAGTTACAAAAAGCAACTAGCTTTCACAGCATGAAGATGTAGACCGTTGCTCTTACCATAGCAATAACTGGGCCGGAGCTCAAAAAGTTGCAGAGGCCATTGAAGAAAGGTCTGTCTTTGAGGTCATGGTAATGCTTCTGGGCAAATCCCTTTGATGGGACCACTATTTTGATGGCAACAAGCTTAAAACCTTTACGTTCAAATCGTGATATGATTTCTGAAATCTAGAATTAGCATAGATCACAGTTAATTAAAGATCATGGAGTCCGTTCCTAATAGAAAACTTCAAAGATAGATGTTTATTATAAGGAGTGAAAAATATGAAAGGAACACAATACCAGCCCTCTCTGCACTCCATCAGGTTTGATGGCAATGAAAGTGCGCTCCATCTAGAAGAAATTTTAAGTGATAAGTCCTCTTGAAATGCACTCATGTTATAGATGGTAAAGTACTTAAAAGGAGTTAGCCAGAGGGAGAAAATTGTTTTTTAAAGAAATGATCAGAATGAAAGAACATAGCCAAAATGTACCTCTGCAGCATAAGCCTCCTGATCCTGAACCATGTAAACTGCATTGACCGAGGAGGGTTGAGGGGGGAGTAATCAGCAGATGAGCATATCAGAGAAGTGAAATATGAATATACTTCAACCATCAACTAAAAGGGAAAAAAAAAAAAAACAAAGCCCGGGTTTCTGCTATAATTGACCTAGAGAACTGCCAAAATCGGGACAAAAAGATACAACCCAGTGATCATATATGTCCGCCTATTCTTAACAAATCTATTGATCAGAGAGGGATAACCCCACTCGACATGAAATCAACAAATATCACATCTCTGCTGACAAAAACTCAGAATTTTGGCTACATTTTATGGGGTTAACAACCAGGCATCTTTCTCTCTTTTTTCCTATTTCCCACTACATCACCCCCCAAAGTAGGAAAAAAGGCTGTGTAGAGTCCGGATATTACTCCATCGGATACCTGACACTGACAGGGTAGCAATTGTATATGTCAGAAAATAGTGAAGGAATTGCCTTCCATAAGAAAAGAAAAACTCATTGTTTTGACCCATCAACCAACAAAGCATAACATATGTAGAAGAGGTTTGAAATGCCTCAGTGCTATAACTTGAGCATGAGACAATGCACCTCTTCTTCTAGTCCATATAGAAGAGGCTCCGGATGCCACGATGCTAAAATATCAGCAAGGGACAAGGCCCTCTTCGTTTCATTCTCATGAAGAAGCAACAAGTTGAAAGCAAACGGAAATACAATTGCCTCAATTCTGAATTGAGAAAAAAGAGTGCATATACTACTTGTGCAATAACTAACTGTATAGGTAATCAACTATTTAAATCAACATAGCCCATACACCAAAAGCAACAGAAAATCAGACCAAAGATTCAAAGCATCACAGTTGTGGAATAGAAAAATATACTATTACTTATGAAAAGAAACTACAATTGGATTGTAGTCACAGGGTCACGGGTTCATACCTCCTGCAGGGATGGCTAGAGCAGTGGATAACCATGCACTCAAGACGTTTCCTGATTTAGACCTTCCAAAATAAGCGAAAAGTGGTGCTTTTCCTCTGAAGGAAACTGCAGCTGGTGCAGCTACTGCTCTTCCTTCTGCATTGCAGACGAGTTAAAGACAATTCTCAGAAGAAATGCACAACAGATATACCCAATTTGTTTCATAACCAATGTCCGAACCTAGATTTCAACCATACAGGGTCGTGGTATATTGTCCTGTAAATACCTTAAAAATACAGGGTTGATCTTTCATTACAATACTCATATTTGTAGACTGTAGCCTTGAATTCTTTTGTGGATTGCGGTTTTTAGTTAATGGTTGTTACTGATATGAAATTCTAAGTATTGGCATTTAAAATTTTGTATTAGAACTATGGTCATTAGCGGATCGGAGATTTCTTATATTTTTTTGGATAAAATATGAAGCAAATTATAAGGCTTTGCCTTCAATCAGAGAAACCATTTGCATCTCCTTCTTACCCCCTTTCTCCGTTAGAAATAAAGGGAAAATCGAGGGTTGTAAATTGTGCTTTTTATGGGTGGTATAGATTTGATACAGGAAATAACAAAGAGGAAGTTGGCATATCCGAAGCAGGGTTAGCTGACCCCACAGTTTTGGATACAAACTAGAAGCACGGACATCCATATGTGACATGAATACAACATGATACCTATATGCCAATACTTGATTTTGCATACTAATAGGATACAACACATATAATGGACACGGGGACCGTAGTGATTAGAAAATGTATGTTCCATTACATATGTGTATACTTTGCTCTATGTTTTTAGCCTTGGAGAGGACACAGTTGAATGAGAACAATAATATATAGTTTCATCATGTGTAAATCGTACAACTATCAATAACAAAACCGTATTCCGATGTGATATGTTCAGCATACGTTTGAGGGTGTCCAAAGAGTTTCGGTGTCCGATAAGTGTAGGCACGGATACGTGTGATCGTGTAGAGTATCCATGCTTCTTAGGATAAAACAACATCCATTTTAATTTTCAGTAATCGAAGCACATTGTTGTAAGGATCTACACAAAGAAGAAACACTTAAGAAACGACCATTAACTAAAGTTGAAATGCGTAAAAATCAGAACAGAATCCCTGATGAATGAATGAGAGAGAGTACCGGGGAGGAATTGGGAGGTTTTCTTGGAAGAAGCAGAGAGAAGAGATCTAGCGACTCTAGCAGCAGATCTGCAGATTTGGGAGCTCATTTTCGATCAATCTTCTCTCAACACAGAGACGTACAAGTTGTAACAGAGAGAGAAAGAGACAGAGAGTCGAGTGTGAGTTGAGGCGTTTTATAGGTTGTTTTCGATGCGGATCTCCCAACACATTGGAAGCCACCACATGGTTCAGTTTTCACCGCTAAGTTTCCGCAAATGTGGGAGGTTCAATTCTTTTTCTTTATCTTTTTACGTATTTAAAGTCATATATCATATTTATGTAGACTATCAATAATTTATGACAATAATTTGCGAAACGCAAATTCTTGAGTGAAATAGACTCTTAGTAAAAATATATTAATATAGATACTTTAAGAGTGATTTAAACTATAATAAGTCATGTTAATATGATTTTTATTAAAGTAGACACTAATAAGCTATTTTAGAATGATTTTTAACCTTTAAATAAATATTACCTTTAAAGACATCTTTTAAAAAAAATAATAGTTATTTATAAATTTTTTTTTCTTGTAATTTATTAGTCATTCAGTTACTACTATACTCTACTTTTTTTTTTGGGTTGACATTTTTCATTGAGTTACTACTGATCTTTGATCATTCAATAAATGAGTTATGCTTGAGCCGTACAGTCTACCACCTGAACATCAGAAACTTGCATATCCATTCATTCCCAATACGAACAACTGAAAGATACATTAGAAGACGAGTCAACACTGACCAAGGCTTGGTTCTCGTCAAATGTCAACCCCAAGTCCAGAACGTACTGGGGCCGGGAGGGGGGAGGGGGCAATCGAGTTGCTGTCGTCAAATCTCTAACACAAACTTCTACCACAAGGCATAACACATTGATCTCATTTGCTTCAATTTAGTCATATATACAAAAGAATGAATTCCTAGTCATCAAGCTGGTACTTCTGATAAGCACATACTTTCTCAAACTATATACAATTCTGGGAATTGCTGTTACAATTATGATCATCCGGTTCAGTTTTATCAGGTCCGAGCTTGCAGTCAGTTTGCAGTGCTTTCAACCAAGATTCAGCCTGCTCCAAAAAAGTGAGACAAAGGTTTTGGTTACAAACAAGAAGACTACTCAAGTTCTGTCTGTTCAGATGAGTACATTTCCTTGTCATGTTTGGTAGGGTGCAAGGCAATGCAACTATAATGTCACTGATATTATACTACTAGTTATTTTTTTTCTTTATCTGTAACTTTGCATTGCATTGCGATGTATTACACCTGCCAGACATACAACAAAAATCATTCTACTCCAGTCACTTAGATGAGATCAACACAGACAATGACTATGATATATATGTAGATGGTCCATGCCCTGGGAGTTGCATTAGCATTCTTAAGACGGTTAGTTGAGGGCTGGGGATGAGTGCCACGGATAGCAGATGCTACAGGGAAGAATCAACAGTAAAAGAGCCTCAAAAGCTGAACTAGGGGCCTCCTCTCTTTTGTTTATTTTTGTGGATTCCAGATTTTTTCAAGTTCTGGATCCAGATTTACCCATATTCTTGATGGTAAATAATCTTTTCGTCTATTTCTTGGACAGCGAAAAGGCAAATTTGGACATTTTTCCAGCTTGGATTATAGTGGGACTTAAGCAAAATACCTCTCTAAAATTTCTTCTTTTTATTGAAAACTAGACAGTCAATAATCTAGGGTCTAATGTAACCAACCACTCTACAATTCAGGTAAGGTTGCGATATCCTATCCCCATACCTTACCAAAAATGGGATTCTTGGATCGAGATTCAGATTTGAATTCATGTAAGATTAAATAAAATGGCAAAGAGATCCATAGCAAGAGAGCAAGCCCAAGAACTTTGTCATTTTCCAAGAGGGTTATTACACTAAGGTTCTGTACATGTCCCTCCAGAAATTTGGTTAGCTCAATTGTGAGTTTGATGGTTCCAAATCTATTATCAAACATACCTGAATCCTTGAAATACTGGAACATTCCATCTTTAGTCCAAAACGTGTAACAATGTAAAAGCGATGCCAAATCTCTTCATCTTCTCTGATTAGGCTGGGCAATGGGGCTACTTCTATGATATCTGACAGAAGAGTTGTGTCTTGAGGACTCAAATCTGCAAAGGGAGCAGGGTGACCATACTATAAGATAATGAGTTCCAGTACTGTAACATATTTTGGAGAAAAAGGTGATAAGAAGAAAAAATATGCAAAAAAATGGATAAGCAAAACTAACAGCCACACAGTCGCACGCACCAAAGCAACCACCTTGAAAGCTAACAGCTGAGGTGAAATAAACAGTTACTCCATCATCAAAAAAATTGACAGTTCCAATTTTTCCTAACTACAAATCACAACAACAGTCGACACCCATAGTGGGAGGCAGTGATACTGATGGTAATGTTCAAATCACCACAGGACTTAGAATTTGTGTATGCTATATGTCAATGAACGTCTCTTGTTCTATGGTCAAAAAGAATAGCCTTCCCTAAAGTAGAATTCCCTTCATTGTAACAAATATCTCACTTGCAAATGGCATCCACTTAAAGATCAAGTATTTTTAGTGAAAGTGGAACAGGGAATTATTAGCTGCAACTTTCAACAATTATTTCAGAAGTTTCACGAAACAAAACTAGGGAAATTAATTCAGATGAATGTGTATATTGGCATCTACTATGACATAAAGCCTTGAAAAATTTGCACCAGGAAACACAGTACCTGTAGATGACTGGTAGAAGAAGATGCATAGCCCTTGTAGTACAACAAATCGTGGAATCCAATCATCAACATCACAATCGTCAATGGGAGGCATCTCTCCTGGTAATGCTGCCCATCTCTGAGAAAAAGGAGTGCAAGTACATCAAAAGTAATAAAGATGCAGAAAGCAGTTGGTGATCCGTCCTATTACGGATGCTTCAAAGAAGAGGGAGCCCTTACTGTTCTAACAAACAGGTAACCAGTCAGGCGAGCACATTTCAATATGACATCAACATGTTCCAACCTATATCAGACAGGTAAGTATTAGCAAAAGGAGTCAAGTATCAGGTCAATATAATGCATGTCCAGAGAAAGCATTAAGCATAGCATACTGTGCTTTCAAATGAGCCTCTCTTTCTTCTAATTTGGCAAGTTCTGATCGGAGGGTTTCCAATTCTACAGCACTTAGCTCAACCTGTAATTGGGGTTAGTAACAGTATGAGATACACTTATATTGGTAACAACAATTATACAAGGAGCAAGTTTGATTGTGTCTACCTTTTCTTCACCATTCACACTAGTGAAACGCAGGCCCCGTGGGCGCAATGACTTCAGCATGGATGAAGCACTTCTTAATTTTTTCTAGTTGAAGAATAACTCTGAATTGTCCTGAAGTTAAAAGAGAAAAGCAAACTAGAATCAACCAACAGAACTTTGAATTTTTTGGCTCCTTTCCAACCAAATGGTACCTTGGAGATTTATTAGCACTTGGATGTGATGCACACATATCTTCATGCACATGAGAATTTGCTCCAGATGTTGATGTATGAGGCGAATCTGCACCCGACATTGATGTATCACTTCTCTCATGAGGAGAATCTGCCGTAGAAGCTGAAGTCTGAAAGTAATCTGGTATAATCTCTATACTCCGTGGTCCGTCACCCATTAATCAACTTCCTGATTCGAAAATGGCCAAAACTGCATAAGAATCCAATGTAGCTCCAAGTCAGAAACCTCACAAACTACTTCAGGAAATATAGCCCCTAATTGCAGCACCATTCACCATCACTAGATGATTCTTTACTAAACTATGAGATCATTTATTTAGAAGAAGTCCCTAGCATATCAAGGTAATCTAAGAATGCAAACTTGTTAATAGTACATCTATAAAGGTATTAGGAGCAATGACAAACAAATTCATAATTAGAGGGAGCTTAAACAAATAAATTCCAGGAGGGCTCCCACAACATCAAGAGGAGGAAACATTAAATGCACAGCAAGCTGCTCCACCTTAAGAACAAGGTCACATCAATTTGTAGATATCAATAAAGCTTTCAGATTATTGTGACATCCTGTTAATCCACACATAGTCCCTCAAAAGCTCAGGATCAAAAACATTTAAGCTTAGGCAGTTTTATTGCTTTGCATCTCATAAGTTTGCAATCAATGAAGTACTGCATATATCTAGTTCTGCATAAGCCCCTTCAAGATACAATTCCACATTCTGTTCTAACAGATAGAACTCCTACTCTTTCCAGTATTTTCATATGAGCTCCAACTGACCCACCAACTAGCCAAACAAGGAAAGTCCTCTCTTTTTGGTACCGATGAGCCACTAAAGACAGTACAGTATGGAGCGGAAGGGGGCAATTGACCCTGGGACCTAATGTACCCATGACCTCAGTATTGACCACTAGGGCAATACCTCACTGGTAGGAAAGTCCTCTCTAGATCAGCTCTTTACTAACTAAAATTCTCATAGCATTAATTGAATTCCAACTTCTACAAAATTTTCACTTGGGCATTAATTGTCACCACTTTCCAGCATTCCTAGTGGAATGTTAACCATAACTGAAAATCAAAAAAGGAAATTAGTAGCGACTCACTGCCTTTGGTTCTGCTCCCCCCCACCCACCCCAGATTAAAAAAAAAAAAAAACCATAAGAATTATAGTACCCAAGAACAAATTGCCAATAGTTGTTAGTTTCTGGATTCTGAGGAACAGTAAGAGTAAACTAAATCATAGAACTTGGATGCATAACATAATCTAACAAGATACACAGAACAAGATGGATCGCAGCCCAAACCCGAATGAATCAAAGTAAGAAATACAAAACGGCAATCAAAACACTTGCCTATTTTCGGAAGACTTTCAAGGATCACGAGAATCAAAATAGTATGAAGCTACGAGGAAAAAAATATGAAATTGAGCAGCTGAAAGAGACATTGGTGGCCGGAGAGGAGAGAGAAAGTGTGAGGTACCTTGAATGGAGCTTGAAATCTTTCGAGGGGAAGAAGGAGCTGAGCGGATTGGGGATGGAGGAGAGAGAATTGAGGGGTTAGGTTAAGCTTCTGCTGCCTGTAAAACTGAGATTGACCAATGAGGGAATCGGCAATCATCTATCAACTTTTGCCTGTCCGGTATTGTAGTTTGTGCTCTGATGCTCTTATTGCCTCAACTACCAATTTACTCTTTTACCCTCCTGAACTCGTGCCTTCTTTGCTAAATCCGAATTAGATTAGGTAGTATGGAGTATACATATGTGTATATGCGTTGTACTGTATATTAATTATAATTTTAAAAAATAATTTTTTTCAAATAACGATAAATTGATGTATTATATTATATAATTTATTATAAATAGTAAATAGATATTTTTTTATTTTTTTATTTAGATTAATATACTTTTTATTTTTAATATCCATTATATTTAATGTCAATATAAATAGTCCCAACATTAAATTGAATTAAAATTGCATCCTACATGACATCCGCATGACATCCTATATGTCGCTCATATATTATTTCAAATTAACTTTTAATGTATACTAACGTTATACCCTTTCGATGCAAGTACTTTAGTTATTTTTTATTTTAGTCATATATTTTTTTTAACTAACATTTATACGTTGATTCTATCCAATTTTTATAAATTATAAAAAGGTATGCATAGAATTGTAATATTTGAATATTAACAGATTTGTTCTTAGATCAATACAATCAATTAATTCATGGTATATAATTTCATATAAATTAATTACTTAAAACATAGTTAAATGCAATGCTTATATAAACACAATATTTATGACACATCGTCACATAAGTATCCTATATGTCACTTATATGGAGCTCCTACCAAACTTTTAATATACATACTAGTGTAAATTCCGTGTTTCGCATGGATATGTATTATTATTTAAGTAATTGATATATTTTATAAATATTAAATATATTTTTTGTTATAAAATTAGAGACATTAGCCTTAGAATATATATGTATGTTTTACAATTTAAAGGAAACTATTAGGAGGAAAAATATAAATTTTGATTAACTTAATGGAAAAAAATTCTTAATCATCCGAACCTATAAAAATAGTTTGCCAACTCATTATTTTCTCCCACCATATTTTAGAATTAATACGTATCGGTTCCATTTTGTTAGCACCAAACTCTTTTAAATATGTATGTTTATTGTTGGATATGTTATTTGTAAAAATATCTCACAGGGTCCTACTCGATTAATCTAAAATTTGAACATATTATAACTATATGATTACTCACTATACATAAAATAAACACATTCGATTACATATATAATAACAAAAATTAAACATCAAAAAAATGAAAGACACAACTATTAATTTCTTTTGAAAATAATGTCCTATATTTTCCAACCTTCTTTGCCTTCTCAATGGTATATTATTATAAAGTCCCTAGAGGTTGACGATGGAGATGAAGAGCGTCATTAGGGATTAATCATTCAATTAAGTAGTAGCTAATTGCCTTCTTGTAAAAGAAATTTTTGGTGGAAAAAGAAAATTAATGGCATATAGTGTTTTGGTGGCCAAATATTCAAACCTCAAATTTTGATTAAAAAAAGTAAGGGATTAATCATAATTTCTTTTAATGCCATATAGTGTAATTTTTACCCTTTTATAAAACAAATAATAAAATATTGAATTAAATATACTCAATAAACATGACATATATAATATCTTTGACCAAAATTATTCATTATAATAATAAAAAACGTTAAAGATAATCAATATAATTTTTTCTACTAATTATAATTTATTTTTTTATTAAAAATAAAAAATACTAATCTACCTTAGGTGAATTTGGAATAGTATAATTATCATAATTATTATAATCTATTTAATTTATATAAGTTTTAATACTGAAATTAATAGATATATTATATATAATTTTTTGTAATAGTTAGATTAATTATATACAATAAATATTAAAGTGTAATTAATTTTTACTTTATTTATAATTAAAATTTATTGGCAATAAAGTGGGTGTTACAAGAAGGTTTTGATAATATAAAAAAATATAAATGATAAAACAAAAAGAATTAATGATTATGTGCCAAATGTCTAATACACAGTAAATCACTCAATTATATATATATATATATATATATATATATATATATATATATATGATATCATGAAAAGGAAAGGAAGAAACGACATAGAGTATGTCATATTATTTTGGTTATTTTTTTTATAATTATTTGACTCTAGCAGCGAAAGTTTATGAAAGTAACGAGATTTAAGTTTGGGGATTAAAATTAATGTTTTTTAATAATAGATTTAAAATTTAATCTTTTCATTCTTTCTTTATATTGAATTCATTTGTATGCCTCAATTCTTTTAGCTCAAACTCTACAAATATTTTAATTTATTGTTGAAATGAATGTTGATCACATATGTTATTAAATTTGAGCTTTAGCTGGCTCATAAAAAAAAAAAAAAAAAAAAGTGAAACTTTTCTAAATCCTATCTTTCTAAAACTCCTTTTCAAGTTTTGGAAGGGGAAACTAATAAAAACTCATTAGTGATGTCAATTATTAGAAAAGTTTAAAGATACAGTCTATATTATTTTGAATGAACACCCGGAACATGTAAAAATTAATTAATATAAAATATTTAAATATCTACTTTTTATGAGATACTTTTTAATCGTCTAGTACATAATTGCTAACCGTTTCTAAATAATGTTAGATTTTAATTATTATTAATCGTTCCTAATTACTGTTAAATTTCGCTAAATGCTCTAAATAATTATCCGTTATTTCTTAAACAATATTTCTAATTACTCGTGACTGTTAACCGTTAAACAAATTACTAATTAACAACTGAAACGATTCCATTGCTAGTTTATCAATATGTTGAGCAGAAAAGAAAGTTCATAAATAAGTAAGCGACACATTAATAAAGAATGAGAAATTTTGGACTCTCACAAAAATGAATAAAATTATGGACAAAATGAAGATAACGTGAAGAAATTTCGACAAAGTTCCTCTCCCTATCTCGCTGGCCTCCGCCCCACCACAAAATAGAGTCCATGATTATGACACCAACTTATAGTTTCCACATTGGACGGACGGCCAGGCTTCTAACCTTTCTTTTTGTAATTTATTCTTTCACTTAATGTCCCATGTGTGATTTCATAATGGTATCTCATGGTCATGGCATATGCATCTTATAATTTGCCTCTTCTGAACAAGCTAAAAGTTAACAGTGTTTACCTTCTTACGATTGAGATTATTTCATCTCAAAAATAAACTTAGACGAGTGAATGTTAATTGATTTAACTAATAAAATTTTTAAAATTTATTATTAAATATTTAAATCTAAATTCTTGTTAAATTAATCTTTATATCTATTTTTTCATTAATTGTTCATATAATTTGATATAAAAAAAAAAGAAAAGATAAATATGACAGCTCGAACATATTTGCCTCATTAAAATATGACATCATGGTAATTTCTTTTATGCACTCAAATGCAAGGTCATCCGAGAAAATAAATACAGATTGATTTCATAGTAAGTCTTCCATATGAACCAAATGAAATAAAATAGGAGATTGAACAAAGAGAATAAGCTTTGTAAGTTGTAACCCCTCCTCTGTTTTTCTTATTTTTTTTTTCAAAATCGATAAAATCTTAATATAGTGATTAAGTTTTAGATTCTAAGTACATTAAATTTTAAATTTGATCCTCACTCCTCCCATTGTGTTGTATAGTTTTTTTAAAAAAATTGTCGTTTAAAGAAAGAGTTATAAAAAACAGATACAGTATATATGTATTTCACAAATATGTCACAAAACCGTAAAAAACTCTTGACTACTTAGCGAAGACACTCATTGGTCTAATTTTATTGTATAATTAGTATTGTCTTGTATAACTCATTTGAATATATATATATATATATATATATATATATATATATATATATATTATAGAATAAAGATGCGTGAAAGTCTGAAAGATTCTTCCTTTTTTTTTTTTTTTGCGCAAGAGGGTGTGGAGTAATCATAAACATGCATGATTGTGATAGGCCCCATCAACCCCACAGAAATCATAATATTAATGTGTGTGACCACAATCACAAATAAGAACAAAGACCCCATCTTCCCAAGACAATTTGCTTCAAACTTCAAGCCATAATGGCTTCATGTTCCTTATCCACATCCATCCCAGGTTTTCAAGGTCCCCTCATCAGCCATAAATCACAGTTTTTGGGCCAAAACCACATCATAATATCACCTCAAAGACCAATCTCTTCAACACATCTCCAAACTACTAGAGCCAAATTCGAACTCAGCGAACTTCTCGGTGGAAGAGGTTTATGCAATGGTGAGATAGGTCTCCAACAAGAGCTCAAAAAGAGAGAGAGAACCCAGCACAGAGCACAGCAAACCCATCAAACACGAGTGCGGAAACAGAAGAGGAATTCACCAAAACAGTGATTGCAAGCACAGAACTTGAAGAAATACCAGAAGATGCATTTGAGAAGAAGCTGTTTGGCCTAACTGGTGGATTCCCGGGGGTGAAAAGGGCCTTCAGAAATTTATAGAGGGGTACCCAATTCATGATCTGATCAAAGCAGAAAAGAATGAAAATATTGACTTGGTCCCGGGATTGATGAAGAAGATTAGGCTTCCAGAGTTGAAGCTGAAACTGCCACAGTTATCTTCATTTACGGAGAACAATCGCAGTCGTTAAGAACCCGAAAATTCAATTCTACGTGCACCGGCAAGATTGTACAGAGAATACTGATTGAATAATTAGTGATTACCTTCAGGCTTGAGGAGCTAGGGAGGACAGAGCAAGGTGCTTCAATGGTTAATCCGGAGTAGGTTCTCCGGCAGCCCTAGTGCTTGAAAAGCAGCAAACATCATGAATAGTAAGAACATTAGACCTGAATTTCTCCATGGTTTTCTGCTGCCATAAACTCTTACCTTGTTTGTACAGATAGAAGGCTACAACTTGTTCATCATATCATACAGTTTCAACTTTCAATCATATTTGTCAACAAATAATGAACCCAGGTAATGAATTGTCTTCTTTACGACGTGCACTGCTAGTTTATACATTATAACAATGTTGCTGTTTCATCCACTATGTTAGATACAACTTCTAGGATCTAAGACCACAAAATGTGCATGAGAGTAGTGATAATCATGGGCCAGGTCAAGCAACATACCCAATCAGTATGCCTCAATTCATTAATACCCCTGAACTAGGCACGTACGTCGACTATTCCACTACAAGACATTTACCATTCAATGTAAACCAGTATAAAAAGTTACTGGCTACATTCGTCTCATCTTCCATGGAAACTTAGTATGAGAATATAAGAGCTATCTGCAAAGCTCTAGAAAATTTTCTGCGGCACTCAACAAAGCTTCAGATCAAGCTTGTATACACTTGTACATTTTCAAAACTCTACTGAGATTCAGGCCTTCAGGGATTTACATATTTAAGAAAGAGCTTGGGGAGGGAGGGAGGGGGTGGGGAACCAATGCAATTAGATTGAAAGCCGGAAATATAGCTCGGTAATCATCAACCGTCACTCCAATTAACCAAAATGATACAACACCCAGAAATTGGATGTGCAAATACAGTATAATTTAATTTTATTCAGTAGGTAGTTTCAGATATATGCTCAAGTATATGTCAATAAGCAAAACGACCTTGCTGATGCTGATGCATTTTAACAAAAGCTCTCTAAGCTATACAAACTCTCCACTAAGGTGATCACAACAGTCACAATATCTCAAAAGTGAAATCCAGTTTACCAGTTTCTCCATCTAGCAATCTCAGCCGATCTCAGGATACATCTGTTAGATGCATCCACCCAGCTGCGAAAGAAAGTCAAAAACAACCATGAATAGAAGCTTGAAAACATAGCAGTTTATCCTTAAGAGGGATCACAGGGAAAGGGGAAACTATCGAACAACTTGGCCAGGAGTTGCATTACCAGGATTGCCTCCATCTCCTCATTCGAGACAGGTGTTCTCTTGGGCTGATCAGAAGCTCTCCCAGAGGCAGACAAAGTGGAATTGCCTGGGGCAGACCTTGAAATGAATGCTTTGAAAGCTTCATCTTGAGAAGATGCATTAGGCGGCAATGAAGAATCTAGCAAATAAAGCACGGAAACAAAAGGGTTGAAAATACTGAGACAATTCAGTAATAGTTTTCCTGAATGAAAAATGAGTCATAGATGAGGTAACAACAGCAAAAAAAATTAAAGGTGATTCCACAGCAAGTTCCAAATACAAAGTATGGCCCATAAGCTCATTCTAACTCCAAGTACCTTCACTTTAGGCTTTAAGTGAAATCCTCACCAGCTCTAAGTATTTCATTTCAGAAAAGTATACTTAAAGTAATAAGAATCATGGGCTACACATATTGTTATTGATGATGCTTTTGGCAGAAAGATTGTAGCTTTTGCATATTTTGGGATTCATTAACGCCCTTTCGACAAATTACACCGAACCCATGATTCATATTAAACCAGAAAACCTAACAACCTAGTCGATCACTACCACTTTGGTAAGCACTAGTCGAGAAGAAAATGCTCCCAAAAACTGCAAACAAGAAATCAATCTAAAGCGGGCCAAATATGACCCCTTCCAAACAGGAAGAATACTACGAAAAAAACTAAAATCACCTGCCGCCCCACCAATTAATTCAAAATATTCCTAAACTAGAACAAAATTTTATCAATAAACTACACCTCAATTTACTTCTACAAGGAGGAAATCTCACTTTTCCTATACGGAAAAACACTATGCAAATCTAGAAGAACATCTCCAACAAAATTCCCATCAGAAAACATAAAATTTCCTAAGATATAAAGGATTAGTTTGCTACGTCTTAGAGTCATTAACCAGCAATGCATTAGAAATTTCTCCCATTTTCTTCGATTGTCAACACAATCAAACTCAACCCACAAGCACAAGCAAATCAGAATAGGTCATCAGATTACCCCAAGCAATCAAGGTCGACGCAAAACACATTAAACAAAACACATCGACCAACAAATCAATAATCTCACATCAACACAAAACGGAATTAATCTATAATCAGAAAAATTGAAAATCAGGGATTGTTCACAAATAGTAAAGTTTCGACAAGATAACGGGCAAAAAACCAAAAAAAGAAAAAAGAAAGAAATAGAGAAATTACCAGAAGGTTTAGGGCGTCGCTGAGGGAATTTGATGCGAGGGATCCTCTTCAAAGCTTGAGCTCCAGCCATGTCTGAATCTCAATCTCTCTCCTCCGAGACTCGTACCGTAGAAAGAGGGAAGAAAAATTGAAAATTTGGGGAGGAGGTCGTGTTTTTGCCTGACCTTATTAAGACACGGAACAAAAAGAACGTGGGAATTTCTCAAGTTCAACGGTGGTGGTGGCGACCTAGTCATTTTCTTCAACATTTTACTCTCAATTAATTTTATTTTTTATTTTTTACACGCGTCAGGATCTGGCGTGACTCTTCTTCTGTGGCATCAATCAAAGTTATTTATTTTTTGGATGGAAGTCAATCAAAGTTGATCACGTGTTAGGAATTTTGTGATTATGAAAGATGAAATTGTGGTGGAATTAGGTCAACGAAGTTATTATTGCATTTAATTTGGACCCAAAATTGATCATATGACATGGTAGTGAATAGTGATTTTATAGAGTTGAGGTTCATAATTTGACACTTAAATTTGTTGAGAAATTGACATTATAAATTTAAATTATATTATTTTTATTGTACCCTTGATCAAAAACAAAAAAATAACGATAATGTACTAAGCATACAAAAACTTGCTAAATATTTGCTGTCGTTTTCCTATGATAAGATCATAAGATCGGACGAGGAGATTCTAGCTTGCTTGGCACCAAGGTGACCTTCCGAGTTGGAGGCTGTGAGATCGAATCTCATGAATTGTAAAATCTCCTAATATGGAGTATTTCCACACATTCTTATCCATGGCCACATCCTCAATATGACACATGCAAAATCGAAGTTGATATCCTTGTTCTAATTCATCTTAATTTTAGATTTTTTGATGTAAATAATATAAACTTTTAGAATATTAGCAAATAATAATATAACTTTTTTTTTACCATGACCAGTATAAATTTTAAATATTATTTAATAATTTGAAAACGCAACCAAATTTAAAAGATTGAGATTCATTAAAAAATTGACACGTAAAGCAAAGTTAATATGTGTATGACATACTCAAAATTTTCTCTCTCATGGTTCAATGGCCACGCACCAGAGTCACAGGTTCTTTGGACTTCATATCCCTCTATGGTGAACCAAGATGCTAATCCTTTTCACAGATACCCGATCATCAGTGTATGATGTATCTGTTGCATCCGCACAACCACTTGAATCTCAATCCTCCCATCTATCCTTCTACAAAAGTTATTCCCATTTCATTTTTTAGCTTCTAAAACTTAGCCAGATCACACATTTAAGCATCATTATTTAGATCACCACTTTTGTAATTGACTAACATTTTTCATGGAATCATAAAATTAATTTAAAAATCATGCAGTAAAATAATCTTATAGACGAGAATATTCTATCTGTTATTAGTTAACAATCATTCTAAATATACGAGCTAAATAAATATAAAATTTTTACAAATACGACGTGATGCAATTAGATAGAAAATATCATCATAAAGATATGAGGGTTTCAATTAAAAAATTAAAATCGACCAATTATAATGAGCCGATATATTTATAATATATTTTTGTTAATAAAAGTAGAGTTTTTGTGATTAATATAACTGAGGTAAGTTCTTTATATATATATATATATATATATATATATATGTATGTGTGTGTGTGTGTGTGTGTGTTGAAGATCTAAAGCTTTAATTTTATATTCATGGACGGAATAGATAGAGCTCTCAAGTTTCGACACAGTGAGAAGATGGTGCACCCAATATGATTCTCTCGATGTTAACCGTTACAATGTTCTCATATTTATTGGGTCGTTGAAAATCTAATTCAACCCATTATTACATTGGGCTCTTCAAGTGTGTCAACACAAACTCAAGGCCTATTGAAGAGTTTTTTTTAAAAAAAATTCTTTAAAAAAACTAATGAGCTTCAAAAGAAGCCATGCAAAGGATATATGAATTGGTTATTTGTGTACTTCCATATTGGTTTTAAATTTTGGCAGTTCACAAGATAGCTCGTCATTTTCAAGGTTTGCAATCCAATCTTTATTTAACCTAATAATCGGTTAGATCAATTGATGTTTCAATATGAAATGAGTTATTGGATTAAAATAAACTATACTTAGGGATATTGGATGTTTATATACTCGTATTGAAAAATTAGATATATGTGCATCTGTATCTAGGGGTATTTAATGTTTCTAAACCGCCACCTAATTTATCGGCGATGGAATCGTTTTGATAATAACGTGTCATGCGAAGAAAATTTAAATTACTGATTTACACTTCTTGTTTTCCTTCCATCAAAAATTAAAATCCATTTCTTCCTAATGCTTTCTCTCTCCTCCAAATTAAACTCTCTCTCTCTCTCTCTCTCTCTTTCTCCTTTCATGAAGGTATTCATAGAAACCCTATCCCATCTTCAAGTTTTCTCTTTCTCCTCATGCTGCCTAGCTCTCACTCTCTCTCCTCTGCCTTTCTTTTCACGAGCAAATCCTATCTCATCCAAATCTTGTTCTCTCCCTCCTCGAGATGGCGGTGACAAGCCGGACATCCAGAAGGCTCCAAAGCCGCAAGAAATCTCTTCACTCCTCAAGCTCCTTTACTTTCACAAGGCGAAACCCACATCCATCTCAAACCTTATCCATAGCCTAAAGTCATGCCACAAGATGGTGAGCACGAGGAGGTTGAGACATTAAAAGGATGGAAGCACGACAAGGAAGGGGGTAATTCGAAGTCTTCCTTAAAAGTTCAATCTTTAATACTAAAATTTCAGCTTAGTTTTTAGTTTTCAAAATTTCAGTTTTAAGTTGCGATTTTCGATTTCTAGTTTCTCAATTCTAATGTAATTTGATTTCTTCTCAAGTACAACATGAGAATCGATTTGTTTTTCCGGTATTAAATTCATCCGATTTACGGGCTTGTGAATTTGTTGAAGTTGTTCGATTTGAATTTGAGTATTCGAGTCGATTTGTTCATAGTTCGATTTTCCGGGGTTCGAGATTTGTTTATGCAAATTTGAATTTGAATTTTCGGATTGTGGAATTGTATTGAGGCCATTCAATTTTGCTATATAAATTTCTAATTCTTGCACTTTGTTTTAATTCTCTTTGATTTCTGTTTTGGTTCGAGTATTGATTGTGTTGATTACACTTTATTTTGGATTGCAAATTGTTTTGGATTTCTAATTTTTTATTTTAGTTGAATTTTGGATTCCTAATTTATCTATTGTTTAGTTTTGTGGTAATTTACTCTCACACATGGGGTAGGGTTTCTGCGAGGGCTTGCGTGAAGGGAGAGAGAGGATTGAATTTGGAGGAGAGAGAGTATTAGAAGGAGGAGAGATTTTTAATGGAAGGAAAAAGAGTAAGCTCCACTTGAATAAATGCGAAGGGTAGAACAATAATTTAACTTTTACCGTATGACACGTCATCACCAAAATGATTCCACCACCGAGTAAACTCGATGGTGGTTTAGAAACATTAAATACCCCTAAGTACAGTGCGTGGGTATCCAACTTTTCGAGTATGGTATATAAACCTTCAATATCCTCAAAGTAGGGTTTATTTTAATCCAATAACCCATATGAAACCAGGGCATAATATCTCATATGTTCTTTATCTATTCATTCAATACAGGTCTGTGCTCGACCCAGTTTTTTTTATAAAAAATTACTTAAAAAATTTATAGATTTAAGGCTATAATTGAAATTAAATTATACTTGTATATTTTTATATTAGATTTAAGAAATAAGGGTTTGAACGAAATTTTTGTGATTTTCAAAGATTATTTTATACTCTCCACATAAGTTTTTTAGAAAAACAAAAAAATCAACTATGTAGCCTAAAATGAGCCAAACCGAGTCGAGCTACAATAAGCTCGAGCTAAGTTTGACTCGAGCCCACACCGAGCCAAGCCGACTTGGTTCCGTTATAGTTCATAGAATCTCTAAAACTTGTTACTAATAATTCATCGTTGTGTCTTCCTTTATATCGAAATACAAATGGTTTAATATAACATATTTCATGATTCATAATTGATGACACAGTTTCACAATGGGTACCAACTAATATAACCTACATCCAATTATGTCTTAACCTTTGAACCTATATACCAAAGCAGATTGAAGCCTTACTAATTATAATGTAGAAATAATTGAAGAAAATAAGAAAAAGGATAACATAGTGAGATGCCAGACTTGACAGGTCATTTAGTAACGTTTTTCCATGTGCACAGGATCAAATAATCTTCAAATCTATATAAAATATATAAAAACAAAATGTAATCTCTTTTTAATTGTCATATGTTACTTTCAAATAATTTTCCTTGTAATAAGAAGACTTTTCCAAAGATTATTTTGATTTCGTTTTTTTACATCTTCAATCAATATGATAACATTTGCCTTCTCAATTTTTTAAAAATAATTCAAAGAATCAAAGATTCCAATTTCTAATATTACCAAAACTTTAGCTACTTTTTCTTTATTCTGAAAGGGGTAATATTATTAAGCATTCATCCCAGTTAAACAACAGATTGTGCCTGCTAACTCAATAACAAAATTAGAACCATCCACAATTCATGTTCTCGAAGTGAAACCATAATATTGACGGTGGGGTATTGAGTGAGCCATCATATCACCCCCTCGACAGACATACAATAAGAGAATAAAATTCGAAAGATTTACAAAGTTACCACAATATAGAAAATAAAAAGGCCTATTTTTGAACCTACACATTCCTTCTTTCTCAATTTATCGATCAACAAAGTACAATTACCTTCAACTAAGATGTTTGTGAAGCCATAGTCCAATGCTAGCTTCACCCCCAAATAAACACGCTTAAGCTTCCTCAATCAATGGACCTAAGAAGCCTACGCCTTGGGCCACACCGAATATCACAAGTGCTCCCATATGATCCCTAAGGACCACCCCTGTCGCCCCACTCACCTAACTTAGCTCCATCGAAATTAAGCTCCCAAAACCTAGCACTCGGTGGTCTCCACCTATAGGGGGGGACGGTGTCTTGGGCCTCCCTATAGTCATGCGCCACCTTGATAGCATCGTGGTCTACATCAATGTATCTCCGATCACCATAACCGAACAACTTCCTATTACGAGCATTCCATATTTCCCATAAAACAGTTAGGAATTCCTCCCACTCATCCTTGCTCAGATTGTCAAAGGCATTAAACACAAAGTCCCAAGCATTGTCAAATGGAGCACCCCACGCCTCAATTGGTCCAAAACTTTAGCTACTAATAATACCAAGATTATTATTAGTGTTTTTTGGGATATTATTAGGTGAAAAATATTAATGCAGACAAATATGATATCAAAAATATACTATTAAATTTAATTAAAAAAAATATACAGATGTATTAAATAATTTATTCTTTTATATTAAATTAAAACATTATTACATTTTTCAAAAAATAAAAGGTAAAATACCTATAATTTTAAAAGTAACATACACATAATTACAGATCCTTTGCATGGCATGGATCCGAAGGTTAGTTTTGTTATAATATTACGGAGTAAGGACGAACATATATATAAGTTGTATAATTTGATTAAATATCCCATATAGTCTATCTTCAAAAGTCAAGCTAACGCAGGCTCACGAGGGCCTGGGCCAGCCCCAGTCAACACGTATCCAGGCCCAAAGGTCCCAAGACTTTCTCCTCTTCATTTGCCAATGTGTCATACTTAAGCCCTCGCTGTTCCCTCCCATCCTACTCATCTAATACGGTGGAACACACTCGAACACACCATATGGCATTTTGTGTTGGTTCCAACACCAAAAGGACATGGAAAATGTAAGTTTTGCACCATCATCGCGCTTGAAAGCAATTCATATATTTTTTTCTCACCTTAACTAGAAAGTCATTGTCATGACTAGTGCCCTAGAAGCGCTGAAACCTTCAAAGTTGAGAAAATTCAATGCTGACTGAGTCCACAAAATGATAAATTAGGGGCTCTTTTTGGTTTTTCTCGTCTTGATATGCTATTTATCTCATTGAGTCATTCATTGACCCCTCAAGCATGCTACCCATCTTATTTAAGGAAAGAGAATCTTGACTCATTGACACCATAACAAGAAGTTGGTCCCTCTTTTACTCCTCAATATATAACCTGGGAAAATTCGGACTTATCAAATCAGAAATTGAATGTATAATTAGGATTTCATTCTTAACTATTAAGCTAAGATCTCATTCAAATACTAATATACATATTGATTCTATTAAAATATTTTTTTCTATTTAGGATCTATTTCGTTTAATTTTAGCTTATAGTTGCTTACAACTACTTAAAACTCTTTATAACTAACTTTACAACTATATTCATCTCTAAGAGAGGGACAAATAATCCATTTAGAAAGAACTTATTGTCAACCTCTTTCGGATATGAGTCTAACAATTGCTTATACCTCCTTACAACACTTTAGACCTACTTACATCTCCTTACATCTTTACTTACAGACTCTTTCCAAACTTACAACTCTTTACAATTAAATGAAATATGGCCTTAATAATCTTATTAATTCTCTTATTATTTTTTAGGGGTTTTGGATTAAAATAAATTATACTTTAAGGGTATTGAACGTTTATATACCAAACTATAAAGTTGATCGATCATGCACCGTTTAAAAAATCACCACCTATTTAGGGGCATCAATCCTGTTATTTTATGACGTGTGAAGTTTAAAAAATGGGAATTATATTGCTACACCCTACTAAATCAGTTATTCTCGAGTTGACACATCATAAAACAACCGAATTGTCTCTCCCTAAATAGGTTATAATTTAGAAAAGAAAATCACCCCCAAAGTACGAGTGCATGATCACTCAACTTTAAAATTTCGTATATAAATGTCCAATATCCCCAAAGTACTTGTTTATTTTAATCCAAAATTTTTTTAAATATCTTATTGGTTAGATGGGAATCCATGAAAAGAACAAAATTAATTAATTTTAAAATCCATCAAAGTCGGTTAATATCAATTTCTTTCATTAGACTCTTCCTCCTATGGTCACTTCAGCCCTTCCCCCACCATAGAAAAAGAATTGTCAAATGTCCTCAACTTTCACTTCATTTTAATTCCTTTAGTAGTTGAAGTAGTATCATTGTAATTACCCCAACAATACCTATTCCCTTGTATCCAAAAACAAAAAAACAAACAAACAAAATCTATCCAAAAACAACACCTATCCCTCCGTTAATAATAATAATAATAATAATAATAATAATAATAATAATAATAATAATAATAATAATAATAATAATATGAGGTTATCATTAATAGTTACAGTTATAATGTTTATGAATTGTTATAACCTTTATGAGCGTAAATGAATTAAAAGTTGTTATAAACACTTATATATACTATTTCGAACAGGCCCTCATCCCTCTGATTGCACACTCCAACAAGCTAAAATGGGCAGTTCACAGTCAGAAATGTCATTGAATCTTTTAAAATTTTAAGAAACTTCATTTAATTATTTTTTATAAAAAATGTCAACATTCAAAAGAATTATATTGACACTTTATGTATTATCAACAAATGATAAAAGCGTCCCTTAGATATGTGAATAATAAAGTACTTATCCTGGAGTATGATATAATTGATAAATTAGTACTTCATAATTTGGTATAAATAAACAAACACTGATTAAAAATGAAGTCATTTGACGTTTCAAAAATGTTGAAAAATAACTTTGTAATAATGATATTATTAATTATTTTGAACAAATTCACCAATGTTTTCTACTATAATTAATTAAATAAATTCTTTGAATTTTTAAAAAACATTTAATAACACTTCTGATCACAAGTCCCAATTTTTTAAAAGATGGGAGACATGAATTGCAATATGCAACCAAGGTGCTCGTTCATGGTATTTAATTGGTAAATGCAACTTAAATTTAACGGTTAGGTCATAATTGAAGGGTCAAATTAAACCCCAACCAAAAATAAGAAACCTCAACTTGCCCCATTATTGAAGTAATTTCTAGTGGTTAAGATCCAAAATGATGACTAATTTTGACGAGTAACTTCTTTTGAAAGACTTGGCGAAGGAAAATTCCAAACAATTTTTATTGGTATTAGTCACAAATTCAGAAATTTTATTCAATAGTATTATATTTTTACGATTTATAAAATTTAGTAATATCTCAATAAAATTTAATAGATATCAATTTTTAAACACTTAAAAATCATCCTTCAAAAAACCCTGTATTAGCGAAATGGGTCATAAAATTTATCGATACACATGAACTTACAATTTACAGATAGGAGCCCTAGGAAGAATTTTATCATTGTATAATACATAAATAATTTAAGTACCGTTGGTGAAAACTATACAATCGTTCTAAAATTCTATTCCACAATATTTGAAGTAGCTTTTAACGTTTTAGCAAAGCTTTAATAAGTTAAATATTAGTATATGGTTCGATAGCATTTTAACTAACATTTGTAATACTTTATATCATTTTAAGTAGTATTTTTTAATATTAATAATATTAAATTTTCATACTTAAAAGTATGCATTTCATATTCTCTCGTCAATAATATCCTTCATTAATTTGTATTTGACAAATTATTTATACCCTTTTACGTCAATTTATAATAATAAGTTAGCCTAATTATTAAATTTACAAAGCATATTTTTTCAACCGCTCGGTTGAACAATTATACAAACTAACTATTAAATTCTAATAGTTATCCACAACACAAACAATTATTTTATACTCAAATATCTGATTTTTCTGAACACGGTTTAATTGCATTAATAAAATAAACACCAAATTGATACTTACATGACGTGAGACAATTAGATGGAAGATATTATCATGAAAATGAAAAGGTTTTAAAAATAAAAAATAAAATGAACCAATTATAATATATTAATATATTTTTTAACATATATTTTATTAGTATAGATATACCATACTCGATTCTCTTTTTCCCGTTATATATTATACTATTTAGAAAAAAACAGGGGAAGATAGAAGATATACCAAATTCTCTAAATATTCTGTATAATTTGCCGTGTTTTCTACGCTCATCCCTGCTCTGCCTCTACCTATAAGTACTCTATTATGCTTAGTTCATATCCCACCATACTATTTCTACACACACATTGACCCCCAAAGACCCTAGTACAGTACATCTCTCTCTCTCTCTCAGGATGTTCACCATGTTTGAAAAACTCAGAACTAATAAAAACAACTACGTATACAGAGACGAGCTGATAACAAAGAAAAAGCTTGAGAAAAGTTCAGAAATCCTCGAGCCACTCTTACTCTTACCCTCTCAAGAAAAGGATGTCAACATCAACAACACATTGAAGAAAGAAAGGAGTGAGAAAAATAACAGCACAAGGGTCAAAGTGTTGATGACAAAGAAAGAGGCAGAAAGGCTGCTGAGCAAGTGCAAAGAAGAGGGCACGTTGGAGTTTAAAGATGTCTTTGATGAGCTTCTCTCTCTCCCTCCTCAACGCGTTCATGTCGTTTCCTTGGCTGCAAATTCTACTTGCCAACATTATATGCCGCATTTGGGCTCCATTTCTGAAGACAGCGAGGATTAATTCATAGGTTAATTAGTAGTAGTTCTAGATGACAGTATTATCTGCTCAGAATCTTCTTTTTCTTTTTTAAATTTTGTGTGCACAAATAAAACCGTCTACTTTTAAATTATGTGGAACTTCTGAAAGCGAGATCTATGGTTGTTTAAAGATGTAGGGACGAAGACAGATATAGATAAAGAGGTCCCTTTTCAAGCAATAAAAAAGCATAACGTTAATTATATATCTGTAAGTATATACTTTCAAAATATATATCAATAAATAATTAAACGAACGAAAAAATAAAAAAATTATATGGACCAAAAATAGTTACGTATGATATGAGAGATTACATACATGTAAAAACAACGAAAGAGAGCTTAAATGAAGCACTGGGTCAAATGGTGGACCTAGAGAAGATAAGCACATATATGAGTTGCACATATCCCTTAAAATTATCAGGGATAAGGTCGAGTTAGGGGCTACCTTGAGAATGGAAAGATTCACAGAAGATAGCCGCCAATATAAGACTATCAACCAATCTAGACAATAGAGAGTGTTAGGGTTGAATTCGATATACAGAAAAAGCGAAAAAATAATTTGATTTGGGATATAGAGAAATTGATAAATCAACTAATAATAGGTAAAATGATGGACACATAAGTTTTACGTGGAAACTTCAAATTTGGGAGAACTAAGTATGATGAGTTCTACAAGATTAAAGTAAAGAGAAAAACTCTCAAGACTCTCTCTATCTCGCCTACGTGGAATAGAAAAATACTAATTTTGTGCGGTGCCAATATGGCACATATTGGTTATGTCATATGTCATATCTAACTAGGTAAAACAACCTAATATATATAAAAACCTATAAGAAATTTTAAAAGGTCTTTTAGTCGCAATCAACTACTTAAAATTTAAGATAAAATCTCTTAGAAAAAGTATAGATAATATTTTTCCTACGATAAAATTAGAACAAGAACCAACAAGGATATAAGCTAACAATGAAATTACGTCATTAGGCTATGTCCTCTGTTAGGAGGCATTGGGACTAAAGGTATTTTTTTTTTTTTTTATAATTTGGGTAAGTAGCCCTATACTCTCTAGCTTCTATCTTATGAAAATCCCGATGGGGTGCACCGAATCGAGGGAAGGAGTAGGTTAAAGCCCATACCATCAATCCATCGATAACCGCTCGTAAATTTATGAGAAAAGTTGCTGCCCCAAGATCGAATTTAGGGGTGAAACTAAGACAAAAGCCATTCTAGATTGCACTTTGAAAGAAAATATGTTGTCATAAAGGAGAATTGAACCTTTAGATAAAGAAAAACTTATAACGATCTGTCGTTATACGACAATCATCGTAAATCAAATTAATCTACAACGTACATGTATATATAATAATCTTAATCATTTATTTTTTTAATTAAGTTAAAAATAAATTTTAAAAAATACATCCATATATATATATATTGAAATTTAAAATTTTTAGAGTGAGAATTAAAAATATTAAATTTAATTTCTTTATTTCCGATCTAAAAGTGATAAATGTAAGTCGCTAATCTCATCTCCCCACCCTCCCACCACTTATCCCTTCTTCTCTCTCCACTACTGGTGCCCAGAAAACTGACGCCCACCAAACCCCCCACCCTCCTACCACTTATCCCTTCTTCTCTCTCCATTACCGGTGCCCAGAAAACCGACGCCCACCAAACCCATAAACGAACGGCGGGCACCCCGGGCTCACCCGGTGCCCGTCAAACTCGTCGGCCACAGGCGACCATCGTGGTGGTCACCCCGTCTCTCTCCTCACGATCCGGGCACAAGCACAAGAACTTGCCGGCGACCGGGAATTGTTGATTTTATTTTCCGACGGCAAGCACAGGAAAATGTGGATTAAAGAGAAGTTATGAACCCTATTCAGCAAAGCTTTAAAATTCAACGATGGTGGTTAACGCGGGAGGAGAGAGAGAGGGTGTGAGAAGCGAACGAGTACTCAAAGTGACCAACGACGGTCACTACGGTGCTCGTGGGTGGACAACAACCTTTAATCTGGATTCACCGTTCTCCAACGAGGTGGGTTCCGCTCACGATAAACATGACAATCGTCGGAAACTAAAAACACCTCATCGGAATTAATGGAAGACCAGAATTTTGGTCGGAAAACATGAAGGGAGGGGGCATGAAGAACAAGAAGGGAATGGGTGTTTGATTTCTTTTTTAAAAAATTTCAATCTTTTTTATTAAGGCAATTGATAAATTCGTAAAGAATCAAACATTCTCTTAATAATTGATTTTTTATAAATTTTAAAATTTTTTAAAAATACCTAAACATAAGAATAATTAATTATTTTAATTTAATTTTTAAAATACTTCATTAAATTTTCAAAATTTATTTTTAATTTAATTAGAAGAAAAAATGAACGGTTGTGATTATTGCGATACACATGTACGGTACAAATTAATACATTTTATAGTAATCGTCATATAAGCGACAGTCGTTATAAGTGCATCCTTAGATAAAATAAGGTATGTTAAAAATCTTGGGAAAAAATGTTGAAAATAAATAAATAAAATGTTAATTTTGAAGTAAGTTTGCAGGCTTTTTATGGGTCTCGGATGGGCTATGACTCACTTCAAGATTAATGGAATAGGGCCTATTGGAGTAACTTACCACTTAAAAGAAAATGTGAATCGTATTTATTAGATAATAACTTTTTAATCTCAAAAGCTAATAAAATATATAAATTATATCATCTCTAAAATACAGTGTATAATTTGTTAACTTTATAATTTGATATATAAACGTCCAATACACTTTAATCAAAAAATATAAATAAAAATTGTCCCGCACGCAGTTTGTTGTGGGTTGCATGGAATCATCGATGCCTTCTTGCCATTATGGGCTGGGGTTTAGAGTAGCACATAACTAGCCTTGTCCTCTTTAGCCTTGGATCAAAATAAAGGTCAGAAATGGGTTTGGGCTTTTTGTTTTTCGGTTTATGTCAAAATTACCCACTAGGCTAGCAAAGTTGTGTGTTTTTTTAAAGGATAAGTACAATAACTAATAGGTAGTTAACCCTTCTCATAAGGGTTATACTTAAATTGTCATCCATTAAAATTGAGAGAAAGAAAGAAGAGGGAATAGAAAACCGAACTAAAAAAGAAGAAGTATAAAGATCAAATTTGGTCATCCAATCTGCAACCCGATTCCCTTCTCTATATGTGTAGCAAAGTTGTGTTATCTTAACCAATGTTAACCCTTTCCTGATCCTAGATGTTATACAATTGAAGGTACAATAATGTAATAGTGCCTCTAATTAGAAAAATGCTTAAGATTAATTATACAATATTGATGAAGAAATCCTCAACGAAACATTGAAAGCAAAATGCCGTACCAAATTTAGACAGAAATGTCATTGATTTCAAAACAGAGAATACCTCACAAATACAAATTCCAGGCTAATTACTAATGAGGTCATGTCTAGATGTTACGACTGACGTTATGTTACATTAAATTTTAGGTCCGATTTTTCTACCTTCATTGTTTTTAGTGCTTGGTAAAATTTCGTCCGATCCGATTACCCAAATTCGTCCGACCCGAAAAAAAAAATTGAATTCGGGTATTTTTTTGTCCGAATTTTAAATTCAGACATAAAATACTATTTTTGTTGTTTGAACTAATTTTAACACGATTTATGATTGTCCGAATTGAAAAAGTTAGGTATCGGAAAAAAACTTCATCCGATAATTGATTTATCCAACCCAATTTTAACTTTAACCTGAATTTTCGCCAGCTGCTAATTATATTATTTTGTCCTTTATTACTCGTCTAGATAGAGAAAAAAATCCACGCCAATCAGAAAACCTTTTATTTTTTCCGGGTTCTTTTTCAGGGTTGAGAAGAACCAATACACAAGGAACTTTAGAGGCAATTTCTCTCTCTCTCTCTCTCTAAAAACTATTTACAAGTTTTGGATCTCCAAAACAAAAAAAGAGATACGAACACACCCCAGCTTCAAACTGAACTTTGAAGGGCATTTAAAAAAAGGCAAAATTGCAGTGAAATTACCCAAAAAAAAAGAAAATGAGAAAAAAAGGCACTACTCTTTTATCTGATCTAATATTTCTGCAGCTCAGGGATCTTCAGTAATGCTGTCAAGAGAAGGTTTCCAAGCTGGAGGTTGAGCTTGAGCTTGAGCTGATCTCTTTCTTCTCTTCTCTAACTCCCCAAAAAGCTTTTCCACTCTCTTACTATTATTATTCTTCTTCTTTCCAGAAGCTTCTAATGATGACTTGGTGTTAAACTCCTGCATTAGCCATTGCAGCTCTTCTTTGGTCACCACCATTTTCACTCTTATTCCGTTACCACTACTACTTCTACTTTGATTCTTCATCAATTCTTCTCCTTCTTTTAGCATCTCTTTCTCTCTCTCCTCTTCCCTCACTGTCGCACTACACACCTCTATGCAATTTCCCATTCTCTCTCTCTCTCTCTCTATCTCTCTCTCTCTCTCTCTAGCTCTGTCTCTCTCCCTCTGGCCAACAATGTGAATAGGTGAGACCCAATTGGGGGTAGCTGAAGGGATTAGGGGAAAAGGGTTTATATAACTGGCCAATGTGCTAAGGTTTAGCATCACTATTGGTCCTAAACCTAATTGTTTTTTCTATCACAAAATGAATAAATGTGGAAAAAAAATACAATCATATCATATGGAAGAGATGGTTGAACACATGACCTTGTCTTTAAAAACTAAGTTGTTGGACCATAAATTTTTAAAAAAATTTCTTAAAATTTTTTTACAAAGTCATAAAAATATTTTATGTGAGATGATGCCATATAAAATTTTAGGGACGTACATTAAAAGCATTAATTTTGCTCATTAAAATAATATTTTATCTGTTAAAAGTAAATTTAGATTATTATATACTTTATCGGTCCCTAAAAAAATTGTCTTAGAATATTTAAAATAGAAATTTTTGACAATTTTTATGAAATGGAGAGAGTAATTTTTTAATTTCTTTATAGATTAAATTATTAATGATAACAAGAGACTGAGTTATCATAACAAAGTTGCATACGACTTTATTAATGGTAATTTTTTTTAGGATGTATACGGGCTTATTAAGGTATAAGGGTCAATGAATTAATATAAGTAAAATTTAAATATGTTAGTAAGAAATCTTAATTTGAAATTAATTTATAAATTTAAAACAAAAAATGGTCCAAAATTAGCAAAAAAACAATATTTAATTTTTCAATAATTGTATTGAATAAATTAGTAATTTGATTATCCATTATATACGAAGTGTACTGTAGTGTGTGAAATTGCATAATTGAGGAATTAAAATTGCATAATTGAGGAATTAACTGATTGATTAAGGGAGTACGGGAAAGTTTGACTCTTCGTCATGGAGTTGTCTATTGCGCGCACTTTGATGATGAGAGAGAGTGAGACATGAACTCAAACCCCCACATGTTGGTGGCTCCACTCGACTAATTAATTTTCTAATGCCAAATTAATTAGTGAGTTAGTAGTGGCTGGCTTTAATTAAGATCTAATTAAAATTCAGATTTGGTAGATTCATTCATGGATGTTATTGTTAGATTTAGATCACCACCTTTTCCTTTAGCTGCCCTAACTGTTTGTTTTGCGGTTATAGTCTAAAGGGGTAGCTGTTAGGTGATTTTGGGCATCTTGATGTCCTATGTCTGCTATGTTTTCAAGGTTTATATGTATGTCGGGTGGTAATATATGCCTTTTAAATTGATATAAGAAGCTTTTTGCACTATAAGTGTCGGTTAATTTAACTAGTAAAGTTTTTAAAAGTTGTTAAATATTTGAGTTCAAATTCTGCTTGCATTGGTCTTTGTTCCTACATTTACACAACACATAAAGGAAAAAAAAAAAAAAAGATGAACGTGGGTAATATAGTTGGAGTTGAAAGCCCAAGGCGGATAGAGATACTAAACTCATGTTTAAAGTTCAAACCTACTAATCATCCCAACATGTAAGAAAATTATCTCCTCCAATATTCAAACCCTGTTGGAGAGGATGAGAATGTGTAGTGTTTGTCATTAGGTCAACACTCACTTGATATTTTACATATATGTCCGATTTATTAATGAACAAAGATAAATGTTTAGTATAGTTCATTTATATTATGGAACCATAATAAGAAAAAAGGCTTCTTCCTTTCAATATAGACATTTCAATATGCTCTACCTTAAAGTTACATTATTTTTTCTTAAATGATAAATGTAATTTATCGAACTAGATCCTTATTCCAGAGACAACCCCAGTTAAATTTTTTTAAAAGCTACGATAAGTGACTATCCATCTAATATCACAAAATTTGAATATCCCAATAATAATAATAATCTAATGAAGTGTGCTAGCCTACTTTATACCCCTCATAGATCTTGTAATAATGGAAAATTCTTGAAATCAACAAAGTTAGTCCTATTAAACGTCAGTTCATAGTACTAAAATTGAAGACCTTATTTTTTTGAATCTTAGACTTGAACCTCCATTAATCAAATTTAATTAAGTTATTGTTTAATTTGTGTATTAGGGTAGAGGATAAAGCTTTTCAACGGTAAGTTTTCTTCTTACACAGTATTTAAAACCGGAAATAATTTAAGTGCATATTGGTAGGCAAAATATTATCCTATATTTCATAATACTTATATTTCTAAAATTATAACGAAATATTAAAAAATACGAAATTCATGAAAAAATTTGTGTTAAAGATCAAGTTGTCAAGAAAGATACATTGAAAATGAAGAAAATCAATGAAAAAAGAGAAAAAAAGCAATTAATAAAAATAAAATCAGTAAACTAATTATTAATATGTCATATTATAAGGTCATAAATATTATAAATTAAAAAAATTAATTAAAATGACGTATATTATTAAACAGACGGAGTAATAATGAGACGATATTAGCTATTACTAATTCCAATTGCACAAAGATGCAAATGACATTTGCAAATCTTCTCTCCAAAGACATCACGCAAGTAAGAGACTGACTAGGGTCCAAACACTTCACACCTAATCTCCTAAATAATTTTGCAATTATTAATCTTTTTGCAAATTCAATAAAAAATCATTTGAATTTTTTTCTTATTTTTTTGTTGTTGTTGATATAGTTGTCATCTTTCTCACCTGCCCAAGCGGGGGATAAGGGCTAACCACGAGATGACATGCTCTTACACACTAAGCGCTCAGAGTGCTCCAAATATTTATTACAAATTAATTATTTGTCTCGTCAATTAAATTAATTTTAATTAAAAGGAAAAAAGCCGAAAATGTAAGTATAATAAACACGAAAAAAATTAATAAATGTATAAAAAAATCAATTACATGAAATCATCAAGTAATAGCACAACTACCCAGAACATGCACCGACAGCTACTAACTGATTAACTTCATATATTTTTCTTAAATGATTACAAAAATCAAATTATTCTACAAACCTTTGGTATATGTTATTAATAATTTTGACGTGATCGTGACCATGCATGACGCATATTTAGAAATATACGTATTTATGATAAGAAAAAAAGGGAAATATACGTATTTGGCATTTAGACAAATGAATAAGGTTAATACAACACCATATTTTTCATCCTAAATCTCACAAAATTTCTGTATGCATGTATAATTTCGATTCAAGAAAGGAAAAAAATAATAAATAATATATACACTAAAAGTACACCGATACATTTTGATTGGTTGTTTTTATCTTTTATTTTAAGAATATATCATCATGAAAATAGGAGGTTCTAACAATAAAAATAAAATTCACCAGAGGCGAAGCCTCTTTAATGCCAAGGGTATCCTGCAGGGAGACTTACGGTGCTCAGGTGAGTACCGTAAGCAGTAGCGTCTTGGTATGAGAAGTCTTCCCAAGAGATAACTCTCACATAAGGATTCAGGCCCGCTATTCGTCCCTTTGCGTCACCCAAAAAGTAGAGCAAGGGGGCGAATAGGATAATGGCTTAGGAAAGCGTGCAGTTAGCTCAGCCCGGACTCCATTCATCATTTTTTGACACCCTTGGCCAAAAAAAAAAAAAAAACAGTTTGCTTTTGTTTGTTTTTGGAGCAAAAATTTTAAATTATAAGTAATTGGACACTTGTGAATTTGGCCTAAAAGACATTGGACACCCTTATTTGAAATTTTTAGCTCCGCCACTTAAATTATCTTATCGTAAAGTGTTGGTGTGCTTTTAGTGTACATTTTATTGGTGCAATTATACTTTTTCAAAAATTAAAAGAATTTTTTTATAAATTATTTAAAGAAAAATATATCCACTTATAATTTCTTAACTTATTATTAATTTTAATCGTTATAAATTAATTAAAATAATAAAAATAATTATAAAAATAAAATTAATTAATACTCCTATATAGAAACGGATAGATAACCCTAGTATATATCTAATGACATCTTACAAATAAAACGAATTTACTTAAGAATTTGCATGACGGTAATTTCAATTTCTATAAAAAAGATAATTAGAAAAGAGCTTGAGAATCGATTTGAGTTTCTAGCATAGAAAGCGTAGTACATGGAAGTCATATGTAACCCATGAGGATTGATTTGATTTTGTTAGCAAAATTGATGTATCCCTAATTTAAGGGGCAAGGTGATATGGTAATATACGCTCCACAATTACTTTAATAAAAAATAATAATTTCAACGTCAAAAATCCTTCATCATATGGGCAGTGGCATAGGTTATGAGTGTCCCCCGATATCCATAGCTAAAAAACAAATTTATATTTAAAAATTTTAAAAATTTATAAAATTATTAAAGAAGGCATTATAAAAAAAATATTTATAAAATTTAAAAATATTAAAAAAAAAACACCCTTAAATATATTTATTAACTCCGCCACTATATATATAAGTCATAAATATAGTCTTGTTGATGAAGATATTTTACATTGATTTATTTCTTCAATTGAAGGGTACATTTCATTCCATCTGTTTGTTAGTGTCAATGTCTCAAAAGATAATAATTCAACTGAAAACAAGAATCTGGAAAAACGCTTACAAAGGAAGCAAACTTTTTACAAATTAATGAAGAGAGAGTTTTTTATTTTATTTTTATTTTTTTTGGGGGGTTTGAATAGAAAAAGAAGAATAAAAGGATAAGACTCATCACTAGAAAATACAATTTTTAGAGAGTGATCACTGACAACTGAACCTCAAATTATATAACTAATTGTTGGAAATTAAGAAATTAAGTTTGATGTTTGTCGTCATCAAATTCAGTGTCAAAATTAGGCAAACCTAGGTTTAATTTCTAGGCTGGTTTGAGGTCGTTTTTTCTAAAGACTATTTGCCTTCATGTGTAATCTGATATTGGAATTTTTTTTCTCGAAAGGGGTAAATGAAATTTTATCTAGCAAATTAGCACATTTAACATTCATTCAGTCGTAATAAAAGAAAGAAAGAGTAACGAACTATGTGTCTAGATAACTGAGGTTGTAATTGAATGACCAAACTGTATTAACCAGACAAAAACACGTATTATTGGCTTTCTTAAAAATATAATGAATCATAATATTAATAATCTTGTTCATAATAAGGTGAATGATGTCTCTATATATTGTGAAATTTGATTTTTCTCTTGATCCTATCAATATTATTTTCGTTGTCGATTGGAATGTCTTTTAGTGTACAAAGAAATTGCATGCATATTGTACTCTCAAAAATAGATCGCTAAGTGTATTGAGATAAAACGGAAATTTAAAAGAGCTGTGATGTTAAAACAAATCTTTTAATTCATATATATAAAAGTTTATTTATAAACATTCTCATAAAAGTCATATCTATTTATATTTAAGTAACATCGTTTTACGAAGACATACGTAATTGAAATAATAAAAATTCTTCGCATCCATAAAAGAACACAAATCAATGAATTAATTTGTTAATTTAACTACTCTCTTATAATTATCCAAACATGCAACATAATTATTTACAAAACATATTTTCTATTCATAATTTGTTAAGACTCACTATTTCCAACACCACTCCAAATGAAAAGGAAGAGGAGATGAAGGCTAGAATTTTAGCTTGTACTCCATCATAATGTCATGGTATGGAGCGCCGTGGCAAGCACAAATAATCCAAATCCATGTAGGTTTTCCTGTTTCATGCAAATTTAATGTTACAAATTTCAAAAGTATATGATTATATATAGCAAAAGCAATTTATGTAATCCAATTTAATAGAGAACTTATAATAATTATTAAAAATTTCTATATAATTTTGAATTTTTTTATAACTAATATATAGTATATAAGATACTGTTACTCATAAATTTGCAATGTAAGTATGTAGGTTCCTCTATACATACGACTGATGATATTTCGGTATAACTCTTGTAAGAAGAGTTGCTTAAGATTTCTATATATTTTTATTTATTCCACCCAAAAAAAAAGTATGTAAGTTCCGTCACTTTAGCTTAGCTCTAGTTTTGATGTTTATGCTTGTAAAGTCACAAAATAATGGGAATGCATAGGCTTACCTTTTGGCCATGACAATCAACATAATTTGCTTATTTCAAACCTATTAAGAGGGGGATCCAATTATTAGACTTAACACAAATTATTATATGAAATCATCTCACATAACAGTTATTGTGAGACAAACTTTGTTAAAAGTGACTTTTTGAAGGTTTTAATATGACTAATAACTTATATTAGAGTAACTTTTTAATTCGAAAGTGACTAATAATTTATCAACATGTGACTTTTATTATAGTTACCCCTAAATGAATTATTAGTCACCCTCCTTTATGTAATTAAAATCACCATAAAAAATTTTGTCTTACAATAATTTTTAAGTGAGACAGTCTCTTACAAAACATGCTATATACTTAATATAGACCTCTAATAACTAGATGCAAGAAGTACAAACAAATATAATAACGTTCTTAACAAAGTCTGGTTGAGATGACAACGATCTCACCCCCTCTCCGGTAAAATAGAGAACACAAGTTCAAATCCTCAAAAACACACTTGTTAAAATAATTTTTATCTTAAATACTCGTTACTCGTAATAAATTATATCTTTCCTGAACTAAAAAAATTAAGATAACAAGTGGCATCTCAATGGCCGTAACACAAATAAACTTTTCAGGCATCACTTTCACGAATCAGTGGGAAACCAAACCAATGATTTGTGAGACAGTCATCCAATATTAGGTAGAGAGAGGAGACTAATTAAGTGTAAATTTTTCAACTTCGTTGAATGTCCTTTTCGTTTTTGACCGTTGTCTAATTACGAACACCTTCTCATAGTTACCATGTCTTATCCAACTTGTAACTTTGCGGGCTAATTAGTCCCGGGTTGGGGTCCATACCTCGAAAGGCAGGAAGACGAGCGATTCAATATAATAGTCTCGTCCTTGAATTGCAAAAATTATAGAGATACTGATTTTATTAGATTTTAGATTTAGAAGCAGTTAACAATCTACTATAGTCGGATAAGGAAGTGTAAAAGGTTCAGAGAGACTTTTAACTAGTTTTTACCTTAGTCTAGTATATTTTAAGTTAAAAAAGTATAATTTAAACTTCCTTTGTAGGCTAATACTGTGAATTTTCTACTAAAAGATCTGATTCCGGTGTCATTTGTACTCATTGGTGTAGCCGATGAATACTACAATTTCAGAATTTGATAGTTAATTTGCAACTGTTCAAAATCTGATTGTACTAGTGGATGTAGCCAATAAATACGTGTTACAACCATACATTTAAGAAATATCTTGCACTCTTGTTGCAAGACTTTTAAAAGGCGCCCTACCGTAAGACATATTGTTGGGCGGTGTCCCAAAATCTCGTACTCAACCCCAATTGTCACTCCCAAGTTGAAGCCCAAGGTGGTCGGCTGTCCAAATCTACTCGTTTCGATTTTAGGACAGATTGTTTCCTTATAAATTTGGGTATCCTAAACTTAGTTACATTTAGATAAGAGTTTGTTTCCTATTTGTATTAAGCAATTGATACTTCTTAGAAGTAGGAGTAAGAGTTTTGGTAGGTTTAGGAGATTTTATTAGGAGGTTGAAATTAGGGTTCAAAAGGACGACTTATGTACACCTTTGGATTGTGGATGAATGAAGTGGGGTGAGAGAATCACCTGGGTGGGAGCCCTTGGGGGTGTCCAATGAATATCATAGTTAGATGATAGAGTAGCAATGAATTATTGTGAGGAGAATGTTGTGAGATTAGGATATCTCGAGTTTGGAAAGGTCTCGGGGTTTGAGATCGTTCTTGAACTCTTTCGTAATAGTGAAATCATTGTGCTTGTACCGTTTGTGGTTTTTTTCAAGTTGGGTTTTCTAAGTTAAATTCTTGATATCGTTTTTGTCATCCTAAATTGTTTCCATATCATTACTCTAATTTCACCTAACAAGTGAGGTTTAGAGTGAGGCTTAATTTCCTAACACATATTCCTTCCAATAAACTACGCAACACTGGAACATAGAAAACAAAGGGATAAATTCAACTCGATGTGATGCAGCTGATCTACTGGACGATATCTGGGACCCTAAAAATCCCACCAACTACAACACCTGTTCTGTTTAATCTCACACTTTACTGTTGAACAGATTTTCTGCACAAAACCTTACATCTCTTGCTGAACAAAAATTATTGGAATACTTTGTAATAGACCATCAGCAAATCTGAAGAACAAATCTACACCAAATAAAGAAGCTCAGAAAGTAACATGGGCAGCGAGGGTGACAGTAGAAAAAGAGAAATTCAAATTCAATATATATGAGAAAACTTGCAAACAATTCCCAACTCAATTCAGTAACTGTTGACAGAGGCACTTTGCAGTTCTTTTTTGGGCTGGAGATTGCTTTGGAGTGTGGCTTTATAAACATATGAATATGTATTGATTGACTAAAGTGCTGAAATGAATGCTAAAATCCCCTCTTTTTCTCCAAAAATTGAAAACATTGAAAACAGTAGACATATTGAAAGGAAAAGAGTGGCGGGTTTGATATTATGTTAGAGTATATACTATATACCTTTATTTACCTTCAACAATTGGCTTAAGCTTTTTGTTGAGTTACTTTTTGTATATGACAAACAAAGTTCTCGGAACGAATTACAACAACTGCTATATTGGTTTATTTTAAAAGATGAGCCTTTGTAACATTTCAAAGAGTATTTGCGTACGTGACATATTAGATAATAATTCCTTTCTTGGATTTTCAACCATTAACATATATTTTTGATTTAATGTCCAAGAAAGATAATATACAATAGCAGATTCGATCATCTGAATTGAATTGAATGTGGAGAAAGTAGCATTAGAGTACCTTATCAACAACAAATAGTTTGATGTAGGATCAGATGGGTTCCATCAAATTATCTGATTTTAGGAGTCTCATAGTTAGCTAGTTCATCTATACTTACAATAGATGAAAACCCATTTGCTCAAACAAGATGAATAGGCTAAACATACCCGAAATCCGAATAGATTGATCCAAATCTACACATGATATAGCTAAGCCGAAATTAACTTAAATCGAACCTAAATTTTTTCTCTAAAGCTTTTTTGTTTACAAAACAAATTTATTGAAAAAAATAATGTGACCCACAGTTAACTCAATCCGAGACTCAACCCAAATGTTGACCTAAACACGACCTAGAACTGAATCCGAGATTCAACCCACTCGCATTGGGAGGTGCATAAACTGGCTTAGGTCGAATAGTAATAGAGGCTTATGTCGTTAATCCTTTAGTATTGAGGGTATAGTTTGAGCTGAGACAAAATGCTACTGACGTTGAAGCAAGAAGATTTTGATGCCATTTTTGGACCCAAGCCCAATTATATGAGCTATGACCAATGCCATTCCCGTGGACATTTTGATAAAAAAAGCTGAAATTAAAAGTGACGGGCCAGCCAGCTTGATTCCTAAGCGTTTGCCATGTAAGCCCAAATGAAAATGTGAAATGAATAGAGCACTCCAAATGAAAACGTGGCCCTTAGAGGACTATCATAATTTATTATTTATAAATTTTTTTATTTTTTAGTATTTTATTTATAAGAAATGAATGTTATTGTTTTTCAAAATAAAAGGATATGAATATTATTTTTTTAAAAATTGATCATGTTATTCAATTTTCTAATGCAATTTAACTTCCTAAATATGCATTCATCACCATTATAATCTTGATTGAGAAATTTAACTTATTTAATTGAATTATGATAGTAAACCTACCAGTTTTAGAGCATTTATAATGAAAAAAGGATTATAAGCTACTGTAATTCTACGATATTCATGATATATGGAGCAATATCATTACCGCTTTCAACCGGAAATAATGGAAACAAGTAGTAAAGTAGCTTGTAAAAAAGAAGTTATATTTCTCATCCAAGACAATCTCTTTTAATTCTGAGATTAAAAATCTTCATTCACCGCATATGGCTAAAACTGGATAAGAGAGAAACCCTTCAAAAAAAGAAAAGAAAAGAAGAAGGCAACTGATCAATTTGCAAATTGGGTGGAATATAGAGCTAAATTAATTTGGCTTGACGAATTGAAGTAAGGAAAGATTTATTGATCCGTAAAAAATAAAATGGAAAGATCTTTTAAGGAATAGTTTTTATTTATTTTTACAATATAAGGGATATTGTTTATATTACATACCAAAATTAAAATATGGATGGATTGTTTGTTAATTAATATCCATTTATATGTAGAATCTTATCTATTTAAAAAAATATAACTATTTGTCTATTATTGTCCATCACCATTAGGTGATAATTATATATATATATATATATATATATATATACATAATATTTTTTTAAGAAAAAGAGGACACCCATGCGAATAAAAATAAACTAATTCACAAAGTCAAATGTGAGCTTTGAAAATTATCGGCGCAGGTAATTGCCAAATATTTTCCCTAATATGGTTTATGGGTGTGACTATAAAAATAAAATCATATGTGGCCATAGACTTGACAATATTTATAGATGAAAATAGAATATACTTGTTTAAAGAACATTTGGTATTCGTCAAAGATAGTATTCTTGCAGCTTTTCGTATGCCGATGAAGTTTTAACGTAATAGTCAAAATTGAGGTTCTGGATATATTAGTTTTTATATTTTATTTTTTTAATTTTCATATATTGTATTATTTTTTGTGGTTTATATAGACAAAAAAATATTTCTTTTAAATAGTGTTGATATGTTATATGTAATTCAAATAAACACGGTAAAAATTGTACTAAATCTCCCTGAAAAAGTCACAATCAAGATTCACAAATCATCTCTAGGACTCTATTATATCTATCATCTTGCTAGGGTTTGAATTATTACTCAAAAATAAAAGCTATTGGATTTGAATAAATTTTTATACTTTTTTTTGTTGCGTAGAATAAATCTTCATACTATTCGTTAACAAATAACAATACAATTTTTCTAAATTTTCTAAGATGATGACACATTGTACAATGAGAAACCCACAATATTTTTAATGAGGAATCGGACCCTCACTGAGAGACAAAATTTCTAGTGACTTTTATGATACATTTGAAAATGGCATAATGCTCACTATTTTGCCTTGGAAGATTCAGTGCCTAGAAATAAGAGGGAGTTTTTACTCGTTAAATTTGATGAATTAATCAAGGCCCTGGATACAAAATATCTTAATCCGAATGTTAATAGGAAACGAGAGGAACTAATTCATTGGAAATCAGTACCCTCGGGTTGGACTATTTTTAATAATGATGGAGCTTCAAAAGTAACCCAAGACCGAGTTGTGGGTGTAGGAGTCCTTAGAGGGGATAAAAGAGAATGGCTCGGTGGCTTTTCCGAAAATTTTGGTTGGAACACTTCGATTATGGCGAGAATTAAAAGTGGTTTGGAGAGGATTACGAATGGCTTGAAATTTAGATATTAAACGGATCCGGGTACAACTAGATTCAATCTTGGTTGTTGGAATGCTTAGAGGAAGCAAGGATTGGGGCTCTCAATTCACTCCTATTCTAACGCAATGCAAACATCTTATTGGGATGTCCGATTGGGAAGTCAAGATTACTCATTATTACAGGGAAGTTAATCAAATTGCGGATAAATTGACAAATTTAGGTCTCAGTATGAGCATAGGTTACCACTTTTTCAATTTCCAATTAGAGATGTTAGGGAGTTGCTTTTGCAGATAATGTAGGGACCACTTGACCCAAACTTATTAGTAATTAAATTTATTTTTTTAGGGCTAGGCCTTCTTTTGCACAAAAATAAAAACCCACAATCTACTCCAATTTTCTATTTATGTTGTGTATAAAAGCTTAAATTTCTCATTTATTTCCACTCAGTCTCGTTCTTTTCAGCTTCTTTCCGCTCTTTTCCGCTCCATTTCATTTCCCATTCAAAATAATATACTCAGATCAAGTATTTAATAACATTCCAATTATATTTAAATAGACTTGTCCCATTTCCATCAATAAAATCAGGAGTATAAAGTGAATCTATCTACCAATTCCTTCCTTCTCCCCCTTCTCTCATCCCTCCAAACCCCCCCGCGTTCCCCCACAACAAAAGGAAAAAACATAAAAAAAAAAACAAAAACAAAAATCAAAATGGACACCCTTTACACTCCCAAGGTTCTCTCTCTCCTCATCTTCCTCTCTTCCACTTCCCTCCTCCAAGCCGTGGAAATCTGCCCATATTTCTCCTGCAACAAACACCGCCGCGATACCATCCAATTCCCATTTCGGGTGCCCCGAAACCAGTCTTCTCGGTGCGGGTATCCGGGTTTCGACCTCTCCTGCAACTCCAATGGCGAAACTCTCCTCAAACTCCCATCACCAAATTCCTCCGACCCGTTTATTGTACAGGGTATCGACTACTCATACCAGCTTCTATGGATATCCGACCCAAAAAGTGTATCCCGAACCGGATTCTGAACAATGAACTCAACCTAACCGGGTCGCCGTACGCATGGGGCCTCGATACTGCGGAGTACTCTTTCCTCAACTGCTCCAATTTGGAGGATCCGAATAATCAGGTACCGGGTGATTCATCGGTAATTTCGTGCTTAAGTAGGGGCAATTTCACGGTGGTTACGACGCCGGAGAAGGAGTTTGAGGAGAAGATGGTGAGAGAATTGAAGTGTGAGTTGATTAAACGGGTGGTTGCTCCGTTATGGTGGCCGAAGCTCGGGTACGGGTTTTACCCGGATGATATGAGCGACATGTTTATTGAGCTGAGTTGGGATATTCCGGGTTGCCGGGATTGTGCTCTCCGGGGCGGGTCTTGCGGGTTCGCCGGCGATTCGGGTTTTACTATTGGATGCTTCCTCTCCAGTGGTAATGGCGGTTAGTAATTCTCACCTCAACTTACTGCTTTTCCCCCTCCCCCAAGAAATAGTGTGAACAAAAATATATACATTTATATTAATGTAATGTAGTTATTTTTTTCTGATAATTAAATGGATAAAATCTAATAAAAATTATCAATATGAAGAAATGAGTATTAAACAAAATTAATAATTAGTTAAAATAAATTAAAAAAATTCCAAAATCATAACAAAATAGCGGATAAATAATTAAAAAGACAAGTCAAACAAAATTTTGTTCGCATTTAGTGGGTGTGTTAACTTATGTGTGTCATGGCTGACTATTTTTTTGAGAATTTTAGAAACACTTGAGTTTGAATTTATCATTGACATTTGAGTACTCTTATTAACCATTATTTGAAAGAATAATATCTTAACAATGTTAAAACATTATAGGTTCATAGTCGCTCTCCTCAAAAGATAATATGTTTTAAAATGAAAAGTCAATTTTGTTAGACATATATTAAGCGATATTGTAAGATGGACTATCATTCTGATACGGAAGGAGTAATTGTTTTGGATTAGATATTGTTTATTTTATGAATGGAAAATGGGGGCAAGATAATTTATTTAGGAACGTACGGTCCATGTGTACATAAAAGCTCTCATATTCGTGAACTACGGGATTCTAATTGTTCTTAACAGGTGAGCAATGACACAAATCAAAACAAGAACAAATCGAAAACAAATTGTCTAAAATCGAGTCAAAATCACTAAGTTCTTAGCTCTACGAATAATTGAGGTAACACTCAAACTCTATTCTCTAGGGTATTATGGTTTTCAATTAGAAACATCTAACAGGACGATGAAATGAAGATGGTTTTATAAAACCAATTTATGAGTATGGCCTTGTTTGGCAATCAGCTTTTATATGTTAGCTATTGGTCGATTAGATTAACTGTTAGATGTTGATCGATTGAATTAGCTATTTGTATTAATTGTTTACATTTAGCTGATCGGAAAAAATGTTTGGTAAAATTAGTTGTTTCTAAAAAGGGCAAGACAAAAGCTCATTTACAAAAAGTCAATTTCAAAAAGTTATTAAAATTAGCTTTTTAAAATGACTTTTGAGGGCAAAAGGCTATTACAAAAAGTTAACTTACCAAACACCTTAAATAGCATTTTGAACAAATCAAAAAGCCAAAACTTCCTAAAAAGTCTTTTTTTTACCCAAAAGCCATTGAAAAAGTCATTTACCAAATATGACCTATATCTCGTTATAAGTTTGACAAATATGCTATTTGTGTTCGATTTTCCAAAATCTGCCCACTCGTGGGGAAAAAACAGTAGAGTAAGTATGTTAGAGTTATTGCTAGGACTTGGTTTGTTAGATGAATTATAAAATCCAACCAAGATTTTGCCATTTATATCATCGAAATTCTTGTTGTAGGTTTTAGGCTTTTAGCTCATTAGTTAGCTAATTAGTATCATAAAGTTATCGGAATTATAGGTATATACGTAATAGATTCAAATCCCGCCTTTTGCTATTAATGGTCACAATTTTGCTAAAGTTTGATATTTTTTTGGTTCCATAAGAGCGACAAAGACTAGTACAATACAATGAGTGAGAGAAGGAAAAATTAAATCGAAACCTAATGTATGCAGACCCTCAACCTTGAACACTTTGACCAACACTTAATTGATATACTACTATCATAGTTGTGATAAATGGAACATTTTTTCCTCATGGAGAACATTAAAAAAAAAAAAAAGGGTAGAAGTAGTAGTCCCTTGAAAACCTTGATCATCACTAATCAAACTGAATTGGCTTAGTCATACATCATAAAATACAACGAGTGTGAATGAAAAGGGCATGACATGAGTCATGAGTCATGACAGTAGAATAAGCAAGAATATCGACAAATTGAGTGGCGTCTCTTTAGCGTTTTACCACTAAATTATTCTAACAATCCAAGTCAATGTGAGTTGGTTTAATCAAAACCCAACCACGTAACCCTCTCGTTATTATTTGAAAATCAAAGCATACATTCATATACACCCCTCCATTAAAGTCAAATCTATGGTACTGATTTAGTCAAAGATTATTTTTTATTTATTTAATTAATTAAACTAGTTCAAAACAAATTTTAAAACTCATATTTATACGTCTAGTTGTACTTTTAAAAATTTTATGAGTTAAATTAGTTAATAATTTTTAAAGTTATAGATATGATCTTGTAATTTTACATGATCTTTGTAATTCCAAATATTTGGGATGATAGTTATGAATTACTCGTAGAAATAATGTTTGGAATTTCATTCATGAAATATCTACCAAAACAAATTAGACGGAAGGTGTCGAAAAGAGTTAGGCGTATCTCAAAAATTCAAAAAGATAAACTGCTCTACTATTCGTGAAGGTGCCACAAGACCAATTAATACAACAGGGAAGGGTAATTAAACCTAATATTTGATATATTTCAAAATGTCAATTTTAACTATTCGGACTCGGACTCAAGTTGATTTATATATGCTATGTACAATTGTATTCAAGTAAAATAAAATGTATAATTTCAACTATAAAATACTTTTTAGGCGATGGTGTTTCGTGAAGTTGAGGGATGGTTAGGTTAACAACTACTGGCAATATAAAAATTAGGGGAAGATGTGGACTTGTCAACTGTTGTGCTCCAGCAAAACGAATTTTCATATCGTATGATCCACGTAAGGTCGGTAGAGGAAAGGCCTTTAATTACCATCAACCTATCTATTCTATATTATTCATTATTGATTTTTTGTTGGTGTCATTTTGCTCTTTTGAATTGTTTCATTGACGTTGACATCCATTCGGTGGCGGAGCTATTTTTGTTGTCAAATGTGGCTCGGGATATCATTTTTTTAAAAAAAATTATTAAAATTTATGTTTAAAATTTTTTAAAAATTTATAAAATTGTTAAAAGGATACTCATAAATGATAATAATATTATCAATGAGGTTATCACCTAATGGACAAGATTAAGATTCTTAGTATATTAGATCTCGGGTTCGGTTCCCATCCCCTCTTGTATTATGCATCGCTTTATGACTCCTGCGTACAAAAAAAAATAAAATAAATACTTATAAAATTTTAAAATATTTTAAAAACCACCCTTGAATAGATTTTTCTAACCCTATCACTGCATCCATTTCATGCACAAATTTAAAATTAGTCCGTGTATACTTGTCTTATGCGGCTCCTCATTTGGGTATACATCTCTTCTTATGGTCATGTTTGAGTTGAGAGCGTCTAACTCTAAGAATGTAGTTCTTCTGTTCATTTTATTCCTTGTTGGACCATTTATTTTGTCTCGTTTATTTTGTTTTTATATACGACTCATTTTGGACAAAGAAACCAAAGGCTAAACGTGGGCTATAGATATGATATTTACTCAAGTTGCAACTGTGTCTTTCAAACAATCGAAATATTCTTTGGTGGGTAGTAATTTAAACTTTGGATTATAGTAGATTGACCCCAAGTTTCATTTCTTATGATACTATCCACTATTTCTCCTCCTTTGTTTCTTTGCTATAATAGTATTAGTGCTGACAAAAATTTGGGTTCGAGTTAAAATCGGGTTTGAAAAATCGGTCTTCGGACAATGTTTTTCCGTTTCGGATAAAATTTTGCCAGCTCGCTAAATAGTACTAAACCTTCGGGGCTTTAATTACGGGGCTTAATAGAACCATGACACTATATGAGTTAAGATACCGACACTTAGAATGTTGCCATTTGGTTTAAAGTTGTGAAAACGGTATTCTTAGACTTGACAGGATTGTTTGTGCTCTTAATAATGTAGGGTTTTCATTCTTTGATTACAGGTCTTCCAAAGAGTGTCAAATATGGCCTAATACTAGGAGCTGGAATACCCGGCCTAGTCTGCATGATAGGGCTGACATTCTACATCAGTGGAAGGGTAAGAGCTTACAACCAGCACCGCCGCCATGCAAACAGAGAAGCTTCACCCTCGATATACCCTCAACCGATCATACTGACATTGGGCCTCGATGGAGCCACCATCGAGTCCTACCCAAAACCGTCTTAGGGAAAGCAGGCGGCTGCCCAAGCCCAGTGACGGGACTTGCCCAATATGCTTGTCGGAGTATCAGCCCAAGGATACCTTGAGGTTCATACCAGAGTGTGATCACTACTTCCATGCTGAGTGCATAGATGAGTGGCTTAGAATGAATGCTACTTGCCCATTATGCAGGAATTCACCCCAGAAGTCGTCTTCTTGAACTCTGACATTGAAATCTTCATACTTTCATTTCTATCTTATACACATTTATTTCCTGTGTATAGTTTTTCTACAGGTAATTTTTATCGGGTTTTTCTTTTGGTGCTAATTTTTGGCAGTTATACTAAACAGATATCAGAGAAACAGTCGATAATTACAGGTAACTGTTGTTGGATATCAACTATATTTGACCTCATTCACTGTCTTTTGCGTGATATTGTTGTCGTACACATCTGTTTCGACGTTGCCTTCGAAAGCTGGTTGTGTAATTTGATGTTAACCTGACCCCATGGTTGTTAAGTAGTAGTTAATGAATGGAAGATATGAAGTAAATTGCAATTCAGTTATGCACTGTTTCTAAGCAAAACTTGGTATGGAGTTACTCTTCTTATCCTGCAACCTTAAATTAAGTTCCGAAAATAAATTCAAATCCAAATATCAAAAATTGCACCATTAGATAGGGTTGGGCTTGGAGGCGCAGGGGAAGGGGGAGGGGTTTTGATGTTGCAATTTTATCTCTAAATTGTAAAAGTATAAAGTTTGGTTCTATTAAATCTTATATTTAAAAATGTGGAGTATCTACTATTTCATAAAAAGTTAGCAGATAAAGTTCAGAGAGACATTTTTTTTTTTCAGTTTAAATTTATGTTTTTTAACTACCGAGATTATCGACATAAAATGAGTACTAAACCTAGAAATTGATATACGTAGTATGCTTTTCTTGTGTACATGTACATGATACATAGTTGCTGGTGGAATGATGAATAAATCTATGTTATACCATAACATAAATTTTGAGGTTGTACTCATTCATTCTACGTCTTTTGATACGTGGGATAATATTTTACCCATTTTTATATTTCAATTTGGGCCGAGCATGATGATGGGTTGAGCCGAATCATATTTGAGTTAGGGGCCTTACAAAAGCTTGGGCCCAAACATAATCACTAGTCACAACTATGGAGAAAAAAAAACTCCTCTTCCTCTCCTCTCCTCTCCTCTCCTCTCCTCTCCTCATTGTCTAGAATACAAGGATCCACACTTTTATTTAAGTAGTCTATTTTCTTAATTATATTATAATTCAACGACATTTGGAAAAGAATTATTAAAATTGAATAACAAGATTTGTAGTCATAATGATGTATGTATAGAGCAGGTCTATTTTAAAATTTTAAATTTATTTTTGGTAGAAAAACATCGGCATGATTTTTCACTAATGAATCTTATTTTACTATAAAAAAATTAAGTTACAATGAAGCTTGTCTAATTACGAGTTAATGTCTCATTTAGGTCGAGCCACTGAGTAGATGATGCATTTTTTCCTTTTTTTTGGGGGGAAGGGGTAAGGTCTGCACCCATTGAATCTTTGTAACACTAATCCAATGAACCGATAGTAAATTAGACTAGATCTAACGAAATTCATAAGGCAATTAACTATGGGATCAATTAAACGAATTAGTTGGCTCCCCTTCTTAGGAGAAACTTTGAGCCATCTGAAATCGAATCAAAGAGATTAAACATTTTAAAAATATATATTCTTAAAATGAAATGAAACTTTAAATATAAGATGAATGGAATGAATCAAGTGTTTGGTTCATATCAGAAATAAAATCAGAACTCTATTTCTACCGTTTGATTTACTTATGGAATGAAATTACAATTATTTTTTTAACACATTTCTCACAATTAAAATTATGTTTTATCTTATAAATGTGAGGACTTTATTTTTTAAAATAAATTCTATTTATTATTTATATTTTTTTGTGGAAAAAATTAAATAGCTTGTATTGATTCCCAAAAAGAGGAGGTAATTACATAGTACAATACTTAGGCAATACCTGCAGACCAATTATGGATGTGATTTCTAGCTCTAATACAAACTGTAATTTTAATGGTATAAATAATGTGTTCTTTACTCCGCGTAAGTTGTTGGAATTTCCTCAAGTTCCTCTCCTTCCAAATTTCATAAACTGTAGCAGCAAAGAGGGAATGTCTCCACTTGCTAGATTGCGATGATCCAATACACTTAGATGAAAACCATTTGAGTTCCTTCACAAATGGCAATGTCCTCACATGTTGCTTAGACTAGGTGACTATGGGTGCCAAACTCCAACTGCCAGTGGACATAAGAAGAACAAATGGGAAACGCAATCACCACCAATTACCGAGCACAAGGTATTCGTCACATTGATCCCCCTCCTGGTCAGCATTGCGCTTGTAGTTAGGCTCTTTTGTGCAGCAAGCCACAAAATAAATTGATGTTGAGGCCAGCTCCAACTCTTCTACACAGTTTTCCACCAAAAACCCGCCTAGATGTGGTTTGGAGAAGATTATAGCAAGCTTTTATACTATATCGAGCATTGCATTCAGCCAACCATTGTAGAACTTGAGGCGCACTGCCTAGCACATTGAGAAGCTCATTACGAAGATTAATGATCATCTTCCACCCCCAAGCATCACATGCATGGGATTGAGCTGTCAAGATATCATTTGATTGCAGCAAGTATGCCCTAGCCCATCTGGTGAATACTGTATTTGCATGGTAAAGGCTCCATACCCATCACAAGCAGGCTACTTAGTTCCATGCTAGAAGCTCTTTAAATCCCATGCCCCCATGTTGAAGCGGCTGACATATTTTGGACCAACTAACCAAGGCCCGTTTCTTCGACTCTACTGATCCAGCCCCTAGAAATCTACTGCACCAGGTCTCAATTTGTTGTATAGTGTGTTTAGGTAACAAGAATATAGATGACCAGAAACTCCAAATCCCTGCTATGATTGAATGTATGAGTGTTCTTCTACCCGCATAGGATAGCTGCTTTGAAGACCAAGAAGTAATTCTTTTCCTGATATTGTCAAGCAAAGACAGTGTAAGTAACTTAACTTCCTGGTAGAGAGTGGGAGACCTAAGTACCTAAATGGAAATGCTCCCTGAACAAACCCTGTGGTGCTCAAAATGTGTTGTCTACTCTTAGGCTCAACACCTCCAAGGTAGATTTCAGATTTTTCAAGATTTGCATTCAGCCCAGGCATCAATGAAAATTGCTGAAAAACCTCCCAGATAGCAGTTACAGAGGTTACATTGTCCTTACAGAACAATAGGAGATCATCTACAAATGCTTGGTGGCTTATTTTACTTTTGGCACACTTGGGATAAAATTGAAATTGTTTGTGTAGAGCAGCCAGGTTAAGGCCTCTTGACACCACTTCCATGCACAACACAAAGAGATATGGAGACAGGGGATCCTCTTGTCTCAATCCACAAGCTCCAGGAAAATATCCACATGGCTCTCAATTGACACTAACAACATAAGAAGGTGTAGAAACACACACCATCAGCAGTTTAACAATGTGGGCCGGGAAGCCGAATCCCTCAAGGTCGGCTTGAAGAAAAGACCAGTTGACAGTATCATATGCCTTACGGATATCAATTTTTATCATTGCAGGGGGAGATGGAGCTTCTTTCATAATGCTTGACCAAATTGTGAGCAAGCATCACATTATCAACAATTGAATGACCTTTGCTAAAGGCACTTTGGTTCACACATATAATAACAGGTTGAACAAGTTGGAGTCTATTTGCAAGCACTTTAGCAAGGACTTTATAAAGAACATTACAAAGTGCAATAGGACGAAAGTCACTAACCTTGGAAACATTTGGTTTTTTTGCAATGAGAGTAATCAAGGTACTATTAATCTGCTTGAGGAGTTGTGAATTTTGGAAGTAGCTAAGTGCAGCTTTGTAGAAGTCATGACCAATAATGTCCCAAGCCTCCTTATAGAATTATAAGTATATCCATCCAAGCTTGGGGCTTTATTACTAGCCATATTGAATAGCACATCTTCAACTTCAGCAGGTGTGAAGGGGGCAACAAGTCAGTGTGAGAGATCAGCTATGAGAGTGGGTCCATTTGTTATCCAAGTACTGTCCAACGGCTACACTGGTTGAGAGCTACCCATAAGAGATTGAAAAAATCCACAAAAGCTGAAGTAATGTTAGTGTGGGTAGATGAGACATGTCTATGCCTGTCCTCAATTTTGTTGATAAATTGGAGCTTCTAATGATGACAGTATGGAAATAGGCATTATTATCATCACAATTCTGTAAAAAATGCTCTTTGGCTCTCTGCCTTAATATATCCTCTTCAAGCTTCTTGAATTTAGCATATTCAGCCATGACTGCCGCCTATTTATCTTGGAGACCAGTAGATAAAGGGTTAGCCTGCAAGGCATCCAGTATGTGTACCAGCTTAGAGAAGAGGAGTTGCACCTTTTCACTTACACCCTTAAAGTGTTGTCCATGAAGTTGCTTGAATGGGAGTTTCAGTTTTTCAGTTTAGAAGAAAACTGAAACATAAGACACCCCTCCTGTGGCTGGGACCAAATTTCCTGTACCATATCCTTGAAACAAGGATGTGCAGTCCACACATTCAAGAATCTAAAGGGTTTTCTGATCCCTTTGAATTGGTCTTTTATCTCTAACCAAATAGGGCAGTGGTCAGAAGCACCTGAGGCTTGAAATTCCATTGCAAAGGACCAGTTGCTATGGATGGCTACAAGGTTCCATAAGGCCCTATCAAACTTGGACCATACTTGACTATCACCTTTTTGTTTGTTAGTCCATGTAAACTAATGACCAGAGTAAGAGAGACCTTCTAAATTATTCTTCTCACAACAAGGTATGAAGTCCTCGATTTCAGACTGAACACTAAGAACTTGAGATATCTTCTCATCTTGGTGCAACACAACATTAAAATCTCCAAGAAAAAGCCAAGGGGAACTGACTAGCCAACCAACCTAGTTAATACTCTCCCAGAGGGATCGTCTTTGCACAGAAGTATTGAATCCATACACAAAAGACACAGCTCCAAAGAAAGACCCCGCACCACCGTGGATGTCACAATGTATAATTTGATTAGTGGATAAAGTAATATCAAGGTTAATGACAGGTAGCCAGAAGACCCAAATTCTCCCATTATAATGGGCATTGTAGTTGGCAACAAACTGATATTGTGGAAACAGTCGAGTGGTAATTGCTACTGCATTTTGTGATCTAACACGAGTTTTAAGTAGTTCAAAAACAGCAGGTTTTGCTTTATGATAGTCCTCTTTATTTCGGACTGTTTAGTGAGGTCATTGAGACCCTTTACATTCCAGCAAAGGACTATCTTGCACTTTTATCAAAAGATCTCCGCATACTATGTGCCTTATCATGTTTGCTCATATTCCTACTTTTAGAGAACCCATATGCAGTATCTCCGCCAGCTAGGAGTTGAAAAGGATTGGGAGTACTCAAGTTACCTTTTGCAATTGTAGAGCTGGGTTTGACTAGGGCAGAGCGGTTCTTTCTAGGAATAGCCCGAGATAGTGGCCCAGGGACAAAAGGAGTATTGTTGGAGATCACAACTTCAGCAGGTTTGTTTGTAGCCTCAGGCTCGAAATTTATTTGAACTGCACTCTCCTGAGGTTGGGGAGCTTCTTCAGAGGGTTTATTGCTTTCCTCCTTTGGGACCCAAACTTGTTTTGGTCTACTAGGGTTGCAGACATTCTCTGTGTGTCCAAGTTTCTTTACATTTATGGCAGAAATATGGCACCCACTCATAGGGCACCTCTTGAACAATCCGTTGTCCAAGTGTATCTTGAATGGTGATAGTCTGAGGGAGTTTTGTAGATACATCAACCTCAACTAGCACTCGTGCATACGTAATGCGATCCTTAGCAGCAGTGCAACGATATGCAAACAGAGGTTGTCCAATAAAACTCGCAATCTTGCTAAGTCAAGTTAGAGACCAAAATTGAAGATCCAACTTCGGAAATTTTACCCATACTGGAATTCTACACATAATAGCCTCATCAAATTTAAATTCAGGCGTCCACGGCTTGAGTACAAGAGACCAATTAGCCACCATCCATGGTCCTCCTTTCAGAATTGACTCCATGTCCTGTTTGTTATCAAACCGAAAAGCATACCAACCCGAGGGGTGAGAGAGAAGTTGAGGTCGCTTGACTGCACTCCAATATTTATCAATAAAATCACGGAGTACTTTCAATTTAGGCATGGGTCCAATAACATACCCTACTAGTGAGGATTCCCAAAAAGAAATTTCATCCTACACGTCATCCATGTAATTAAAACAATTTTTTCACCATTCACAATTTCTAGCTCAACAAAATGCAGCTGTGGCCCTTGTTTAGGGTCCCGGTTTCCAGAGAACAAGGAACTGAAAGTCTTCTTCGGGCTAGAAGGATTTTTCCCCTCTTTACCCTTATCGGCGTCTACAGGCTCTTCATGGTTTGTAGGTTGAGGTCCTGGGCCGGTAACGGTCTCGGGTTCGGCGGTAATATTAAGGTCTAGTTCTAATCCCTCCATTTGATCCGCCCAGCTCAATCGATTTTGATTTTCAGCATTAATCGGATTCGAAGGTGATGGGGAGGTTACCTCATTTGTAGCTCGAGAATCACCTTCTCCATTACCGAATAGTGCAACTTGAATTTCCTTTGCCACCGTTGAAACTGCCCCCAATTTTGCTTTAGCTGGTTGACCTCGCTTTCACATTCTCCTTCTTGAATTTCCTGGCACCGACGATGTTCAATCAGACTCGCCCTTCAATCGCCAGGCGAAACCCTCACCCATGGTGCCCCCGTCCTTATTATTTATATTTAATCATAATTTTTTTATTAAATTTATATACCAAAATTATATATCATTCTAACAAAAAATACGAGAACCAAATCAAAATAATAACAAATGAACTTCATTGGCTTTATTTGCAAATAGATCGTTTCGATTAAAATTAGTAAATAAAATTCATATTATCCTTCACTTATGTATAAAAGTAATATTTTCTATATAAATTTTATCACTTACGTAACATTTGAAAATTTTAAAGTGACATTATAAAATAAAAATAAAACATAAGCATATTTTATTAATAATTGGGATTTGATGAAAAATGGAAGAAAAGGCGATTTAATGATTTTTTTTTGTTGGGAAAAAGAAAATCTAATTCCTTTTGATGAATGAGATTGATACATCTAGAGGAATCAAAAATCTTTGGATTTGGGGATTTCATTGCCCTAAAAATCAAATCTCATTTCTTAAAAGTTCAATCAAATACAATTATGGAAACTTGATATCTATATGTATTAAATTTCATTCTCAAACCCCCAACCAAACGCCCCCTTACACAATTGAATCACCTCTTGGTTGAATAGGTAACGTTACATCTGTACACTTCTTTTCCGCTGCGCTTCCGGCGTCTCACAGAATGCATACACAAGAGTGTGAAGATCAGACCAAATAAGAGACTGACTACTTCCATGTAAATCTTGAAATCGGCTCAAAACCCTCAACCTAACCCTTCGTGGAACTTCCGTGAATGCTATAAAAACCCACAGCTTTATTCCCCACTACGTACACATAAATATACACCTAAACATTCACCAGATCAGTTCCCAAAAGATACTCAAACAGCAAAAAAATGGGTCGATTTGAGGTATTTCTAGCTGTTTTCTTGATTCTCTTGAATAGCCCTTATGGCATTGAGAAGTTCAAAGTGGAGGCAGTATTTCCATGCCACAAGATTTACGGAGAACTGAGCTCCTGTGTGGCTTACGTGGGTGGGGACGAGGCCTCGCCTTCGACTACTTGTTGCCAAGGCATGAGGAATGTGACGCAGAGTTATGGAGGAACTCACAATGGTAGAGAATCAGTCTGTGACTGCTTTGTGTCTCTGCTCCCCCTCATTGGCTCTGTCAATGGCAACCTTGTTTCTGCTCTTCCACAGCAATGTGGGATGGACATTACTTTACCTCCTATTTCTCCCCATTTCAACTGCTCTCGGTAAGCCCCAATCTCTTTGTTCCCCCTAGACTTGTCGGATATCCAAATACCAATCTAAATCCATTCCCTAAAATCCTGCCATTAGATAGGTAAAGAAAGGGATCTGATATAACAATCTTATAAACTGATTCTGTTAGGTCCTATATTTAAAAAGTTATTGATTACCTATAATTAATTTATAAAAAGAAAATAAAGAAAGTTTAGAGAAACATTTTGCTTCAATCTATTATAATACAAAGTTAAAACATAGTTGAAATTGTTGATTTCTCAACTATTTCAACTACCCAGATTATGAACGTAATGTGGGTATATATATATGTGTGTATTTACGTTGATGTCTTGTCCAATAAATATGTTAAAAAATTAATAATACAAACAATTAAGGGGATATAAATTTGTCTTCATTGGATTAGTCGAAATTGAGTTAATTTATTTCAAATTTAAATATTAGATGGCTTAGCTAATTTCATAAACTAATCCTCTTGTGCAGGGTGAATTGATGGAGAGATGACCATTACTAGTACCTTCTTACACGAGGATCAAGCAAGAGTATAAATAAATGAAAAAAAAAAAAACTTGTATTAATTTGCAGTTTCAAATAAACATACTTGTCTTCATTCATGGATGTATGCTCTGAAGAGATTGTATGTTCGTAATAATTTTTTTTCCCTTTTCCACCTCAAATATCGAAAATGACCTTGATTAGTATATTGTATGTTATGAAGCTTTTATTTATGAAATAAATTTTAATCAGATTGAAATATCACAAATTTTATAGCTAGTTATAAAATTAGAGATCTCAAATAAGTTTTTAAAAATTGAAGATATATTTAAATTATATTTTGAAACTCTTCTTTCAAAGTTCAAGAACAATTATTTTTCTTCCGAAAAAATTGTCACCCTTTGTTGGAAAAGTCTCCAAGAAATTAAAATATTTTGAACCAAACAAACACATGGAAGGTTTAAAGTGGGAAAATCCACTTTATATATTTGGGCTATCCTAATCTCTTTTGATTCGGGTATGTCTCGGACGAGTTCAGCTCACCCGCCACGTCACCGACCAACCGAACCTAATCGGTCGGATAAGGGAGGAATCGGCCCAAGATAACCCTTAACGGGCCAGGTAAAAGCCCAAAGCCCACTAGGACTAGGGTTTCCCTTGAACCGTGGTAAAGTACTACTTGTTTTACCCCTTTAAAATCTCCTATAAATACTCACCATTTCCCAATCCCAAGGCATGTTATATTCATTTTGACAAGACATCTCATTTGAAGATAATCACTCAAGCTTCTAAGCTCTCAATTCTCGGAACATTCATCGGTGTTCATCAGCATACATTCATCCCCGAGAACTTCCATCTTTGGAAATCTTCTCGTCTCCCAAGGGACCCCTCACGCATATCGAGTAAGATCTCCTCGATCCTTTCAATCGAATCGGATACTAACTTGAGCGTCGGAGGGCGTTCCCGGGATCCACCACCCGGGCTTCGCCTTTTGCGGAGTTCGAGCAGTCGTCACTCGGCTCGGATCGCTCGTGCCACGTCCTCGGAACCGTAGCAGTAAATCCTTCCTCTCTCCGAATCATCATCCACCTCATCAACTCGGATTTATCCGAAACAGCTTTGGCGCCGTGCTGTGGGGAGGAAGGTAGCATATGGTCGCTAGTGACACTCGGTCTCGATCCAAGATGACTCGCGACACGAACAACCCACCAGTCCCACACCCTCATCGTTCAATGCCTACGGGGGCCAATCCCGCAATGCTCCTCAACCCGAGGATGCGGAATCATCACGACGGTCCACCGGCAACCGCCACACCCAGCCGGAGGGGTACGTCACCCTAGGGGCTCTCCGGAACCTAATAGAGACCCTTAAAACGACTGTCGCACAACAAGTGCAAGAGCAAGTGCGAGCCACCATAGAACAGCGCATGCCAATCATGCCCTTCCACTACGCCCCAACTCCCGGGTATGGCACAACCCTGCGGGAGGTCAGCCTGTTGACTACTTCTCGGGCGGGATGCCCCCCACAGCCCCGAACGACCAACCGAGGCACCAACTGCGCTTGCTCCTGAGCGGCCAAGTGCCCTCCCGACAAGACGTCACGAAGAAAGCGACGCACGAGAAATTATCGACGCAAAGAAAGCTCTCCATAAAGCCAACAAGAACATTGCAACTTCGCACACGGCCTCGACCCCCTATGCTACCCACAGCGGGCGTTCGCCTGGTTCGACGATCATGGTGACGCCCTTGCCCCAAATACGGAGCGAAGGCCCCCGGGGAGCATAAGGTCCGCCAGTCCTGCACGATCGGCTACACGTAGCCGCAATTCTCATCGAGCCCGCAATGCCCCAGGCGCGACCCGAGAGAGGTCTACCGCCCGAGAGCGGGAGCGATCAAGAGAAAGGCGTCATGAGCAATCAAATCCGAAGGGTCCCGAGAAGTCGGAGAGGACTAGGCGCACCCTCCTCGATCCGAGAGGAGGAAGAGTCCTTCCCCGGTGGAAGTTCCACGCCACCAACCCCGCGCAGTCCCTATCTCTCGGCTCCGATTCAAGGCCAACCCGAATGCTTTCAACACTCCCTTTTCGAGGAAGATTATGAATGCTCCCCGAATGAAGAAGATAAAGGTCCCAAACATTGATCCATACAATGGCACAACCGATCCCGAAGATCACTTGGCGTACTACAAGTCCCACATGTACGTTCGGGACGGGGACGATGCAACCTACTGCCGATTCTTTCCTGCTACACTAAAGGGAGTCGCGCGAAATGGTTCAACAATCTTCCCCAAGGGAGCATCTCTTCCTTTGAAGAGCTATGCGAGAAGTTCGTCGCACAATTCATTGCGAGTTGCAAGCGTAAGAAGACTAGCATCCACCTCTCCAAGATTAAGCAAGGGAGAAACGAGACCCTTAAAGACTATGTCCGAAGGTTTCATGGAGAGGCCGTCCTTATCTCCGACCTGCAAGATGGAGTCGCCTACACTGCCTTCCTTAACGGACTCGAAGCGGAAGATTCAAATTTTCCCTCGCTGAACAAAAGGTGTCCACCTTGGCGGAAGCACTCCGAAAGGCGGCCGACTTTATTCGGGCCACGAGAGATCCGTGCGGAGGAAGGAGATGAGGTCGGAAAGAAAGGAGGAGATGGAAAATTTAATCCCCGAAATGAAGAGGACCACCGCTTCAACACCGACCCCGAGTATTCGATGGAGATCAAGGGGCATCCCATGCTCAAGAAAACACCTCCTATGTCCACTCCTGCGAAAACGCGAGCTTCCAACAAATATTGTGAATTTCATGAGCAAACCGGACACAACATCTGCAGAGTGTCGCGCGTTAAAGAAGGCGCTTGGGTAGTTGGTGGATAACGGGCAAATTGATCGCTTCCTCAAAAAAGATACTCATGGAGCACAAAGAGGTTCTTCAAGGCTAGGATATAAGCACTATGATGATGACGATGCTACTAAGATTGTAGCCACTATCGCTGGGGATTTGCGGGGGCACGACCCTCTCCTCTTGGAAGGCTCACCTCGGGAGCGCTCAACAAGTCCCGATCACCGGCCAACCTCCACCTCCGAAGGTGCCCACAGTGACCTTCGGCGAACAAGACTTGAAAAGCATGGCCGCCCCACATGAGGATCCTTTGGTCATCACACCGAAGATTTCGGACGCCATAGTCCGCGGGGTTCTTATCGACACGGGGAGCTCGGTAGACGTCATCACCATGGAATGCCTTAGACAGCTGAAGTATGCCCCTCGAGTCTCGTTTCCCTCGTCAATCCCGTCGTCGGATTCGGAGAGCGAGACGATACACCCCATAGGCATGATCCGCCTACCAGTCGGGGTTGGAGAGAAGGTCGAGGGCCGAAACATCGAAGTCAAATTCCTAGTGGTCGACATCCCCTCTACCTACAATGTCATCATTGGACGTCCCACCCTCAACCGGATCAAAGCGGTCGTCGCTCCATACCTTCTCCTCATGAAGTATGAGCTTGATGATGGATCCGTAGGTGAGACCTATGGAGACCGAAAGACCGCACGTGAATGCTATGTAGTAAGCCTTCGACCTTTGATGGAGAAACAGAAAGAGGAGGGGAAGAGTCATGATGATCCTAAGGGTAAGAAGCTAAAAGCGGAGCCCCAACCAAAGTCTCCGAGACTATGATGGTGTGCCCCAACACCACGGAAGATTATGTCAAGGTCCGGCTTGCACCTCCCAAAGACATCAAGCTCATGAGATAGTGGTGCTTATGTAAATAGTTCAAGCTCATTATCCGGCGTGGGGGCCTTTCTTTAAAAACCTACCCAATTTAAGTCCCAGAGATTTTGTAAAGGAATCACCCACGATTGATGCGACTTTTCCGAAAGCGCTCAACTGGGGCACACATTCCTTCCTTCGTACGGATTTCGATCTTTCATCAATACAATGAGCAAGTTTTCTGCATCTTCACGTCTCATACTTTACTTTAAGACGATCTTGGGGGCATGAATAGGGGCTAATACAATCCCCTAGAACACCCAAGCCCCCGGTTCCTTTCGTTGTATTTTCTTAACTTTGTCAAAGTTAGAATACAAGTAGGGGCTAATATGACCCCCTAAGGCCTACTAGTTTCTTTCGTTGTATGTTTTTCATTGTGCCGATTTTGGGGGCAACACTGGGGCTAATACAATCTCCTAAGACAGCCAAGTTGTAAAACTCAAAGAAGACCCCACTATGATCATATACCCCAAGCGGCGAGAAAGCAAAAATCGGCAACAATAAAAAGAAGCAACGAGGCAAGTAAGTATCCAACAAGCATCAAGCAAGGATCAGTTGAAGATAAAAGTTCAAGCAAAACAAATCCAAAGAAGTAGAGTATCAAGTCATATGGCACGCAGGACGTCAAAAATAACTCATATCCCACGAAGAGTCATGGAAAGGGGGCCAATCCTCGGAGCCATCTTTGGCATCCTCGCCAACGCCATCATCCTCGGGGATCTCCCCCTCCTTTGGCGCTTCCTCCTAAGGGATTGACATGGCCACGAGCTTGACTCCAAAGTAAGATATTCGAGTAAGATCCAAGCATAACACAAGTCAATGCCAAACATGAAGAGAACGACTATGGTCCTCGGATGCGTACATTCGTCAAAAGAAAGGCCTCTTGGATGAAAAATTACGAGCGTACGCGACTCGACAAACGAAGATCACATAAGATCATAGAGGATCTCTAAGAGACATCACTCAAGCCTTAGGGCACTGGAAAAGGCACGGGATCAATGCCCTTGAAGAACACTTTTGTTCAGCAAGAAACTGCTCCAACACTATAAGGGAGCGATGGTTCGCAAAATGAAGACGAAGAAGGTTTTTAGCCCCTCAAGGCGTACGGTCGGTATTATAGCCCAACGCTAAACGTCGTTTGACGACATCAAGCTCGGAGGCAAACGAGAAGCTAACGAAGGCCTCCAACGTAAAATTACGACTTGGGCACAATCAGAGGCACCCTACGAAGGCCCATACTAAAGAGTTGATACAATTTAAGCTCAACGGGGAGTCAACACGAGCTCATCGAAGAAGGGTCTGATTTTTCGCGATTATAAAACGCCTAATATGTTTCGACTAACGGAGACGGGGCCATCGCATTTCGAATTGGGTCGATATTCTCCGTCCGAAGGAACTTACAATTTCTCCACTCTAAAATCGAGGTCGATATTTTTCCGTCCTCTTCGAAAATTTTTGCGCATAAAATTGGTCGGGAATGTTTCCCCAAAAATATGCCAGACATAATAAAAATAAACAATTAAAGTTTTGAGGGTTAGGTTAGGGTTTCTAGGGTTTTAGGGTTTTAGGGAATTCCGGCTAGGCTAAGGGTTCGAGGTAGGGCTCGGGGCTGGGGTCGGGGGAGGGTCGGGGTGAGGGGTCGGTCTCGGGAGGACCGAGTCCGGGCGAGAGAGGGCAGAGTGCGAAAGAGCGAGAGGGAGGGGGAGGGGTCGGTCTCGTGAGGACCGAGTCCGGGAGAACTTGAGGGCGAGTGCGAGAGAGCGAGAAGGAGGGGGAGGGTCGGTCTCGCGAAGACCGAGCCCGAGCGAGAGACCGCGGGCGAGAGAGAGCGAGGGCGAGCAGAGGGAGGACGCCGGGAGGGGTCGGGCGAGGAGTCGTCTCCGGGGCCGGTCCTAGGGGTCGGTCCGGCGCCGGTGGGGTCCGAGAGAGAGAGTTGAGGTGTGCGGTCGGCGAGAGGGTTAGCGTGAGCGAGAGCGCGAAGGAGAGTGCGTGAGCGAGAGAGCGAGAGCTTGGAGAGGAAGGGTCGGTCTTAGGACTCGGGGCTAGGGGTCGGCTCGAGGGGTCGGTCCGGGAGAAGGTGAGTCCGAGCGAGAGGGGAGGGAGCGAAACAGAGTCGGTGAGGAGAGAGAGAACGCAAGAGAGCGTGTGAGAGGCCGAGAGAGTGGAGAGGGGATTCAGTGAGGGAGGTCGTCTCCGGGCGGTCGGTCCCGGGGTGAGCAGATCCGGTCGAGTGCGGCGTGAGGGCGGGTGTAGCGGCGGTGAGGGGGCGTGCGGCTAGGGCATGGGTGAAGGTAGGGCAAGCACGAGAGGGAGGCGGGAGGGAGATGAGTTTGAAAGAGAGGTGGGCCGAGGGGAGGGCCCAACGCGAGCGAGAGAGGGAGCGGGAGAAAGAGAGAGTTGGGTCGGGAGGGCCAAGCCCGGCGGGAGGAAGAGAGAGTGAGGGAGGCTGCGGAGGGGGAGAGTGGGCCGAGTGGGAGAGAGAGGCCCAGCGAGAGAGGGAGCGCCGAGAGTGAGGGAGAAGAGTGGGCCAAGGGCGTGGCGAGCCCGGCTGGGAGAGGAGAAGAGATTGGGCCGAGAGAGTGAGAGTGAACAGTCGTAGTTAGAGGTCGGTCTTAGGAGTCGGTCTTAGGGGTCGGTATGAGAGGTCGGGTTTGGGAGTCCTCAAAAAAAAAAAAAAAAAAAAAAGGAGTTGCGTAACTTCGAAAGAATATTTCCGCAACGAAGCATATAATTTCGAGCCGAAACGTCTCTCGACGTCAAACAGCGACTTAGCCTCCGGGAGCTAACAAGCCATATTTCCACCTCCACAAAGGGGACATCCTTCGAAGTTACGTTAGCGATAACTTAGCCTCCGGGAGCTGAAAAATCGTACGCCTAACTTCATAAAAGGAACACCTCTCGGAGGACACACAATCATGCACTTCTAAGCCTACGGGAGCTGGAAGGTCGCGAAAGACCCATGTCCACATGGGCACTCGCACTCCTAACTTAAGGTTAGGAGGTCACGCTCTCCGTGGGATGTTCCCTAGTGAGAATCATGCACTTCTAAGCCTACGGGAGCTAGAAGGTCGCGTAAAGACCCATGTCCGTATTTGCACTCGTACTCCTAACGTAAGGTTAGGAGGTCGCGCTCGAGAATCATGCACTTCTAAGCCCACGGGAGCTGGAAGGTCGCGTAAACACCCATGTCCGCATGGGCACTTGCACTCCTAACTCGGGTTAGGGGGTCGCGTTTCCGAGGAATATGCCCTCGCGAGGTACTTACGTTTAAGCACTTTCAAGCCTCCGGGAGCTGAAAGGTCGCGTAAAGACCCACGACATCGCTACCATGGGCAAACTCACTCCCTTCGAACCCGAGGCACATAGGAGGCTGGGACGCCTTGAGAGCTCCGAGAGGGATCCCAAGAAAACTCATCCTCCCCGCAAGACTCCTTTTAGCCCCAAGGGGCTAAGTAAAAAGTCCAAACAAATCATCATCACAAAAATCGCAAGAATGACAAAAACAAAACGAGCAAGGCCCAAAGCTCTTCAAGCAACGACTTAGCCTTCAGGGGCGACAAGTCGCATCTCTACTTTCACAAGGGGCTATCCTTTGGGGTCCCGAGTCAATTTGCGGTCAGCGACAACTTGGCCTTCGGGAGCCGAAGATCGCACTCTCAGCCCCATAGAGTGGTACCCTACAAGAAGTTATCTCTCACGCACTTTCGAACCTTCGAGAATCGAAAGGTCGTGCAAAGACCCATTCCGTCATGGGCACTCACGCACTTTCGAACCTTCGGGAATCGAAAGGTCGTGCAAAGACCCATCCTGTCATGGGCACTCGCACACTTTTGAACCTTCGGGAATCGAAAGGGCGCGCGAAAACCCATTCCGTCATGGGCATTCACGCACTTTCGAACCTTCGAGAATCGAAAAGTCGCGCAAAGACCCATTCCGTCATGGGCACTTGCACTCCTAACTTAAAGTTAGGAGGTCACGTTCCCGTGGGATGTCCTCTAGCGAGATATCCATACTCAAGCACTTTTAAGCCTCCGGAAGGCTGAAAGGTTGCTCAAAAATTACTCTCTAAGTCCAAGGGGCTATGTAAAAATCATGCTTCACAACGAACGTCGATGACAAGATAGGAAAGCGAAGAAAAGCTAACAAAGCGAGCTTCATTCATTCATTCATTCATTCATTCATTCATTGAGACAAGAACGCGCAACGTGCCAGTACAAAAGAAGCAAAGCGTCTAAAACTACAAATACTACGCTACGATGCTACGGTTATACTACTACACTACGGTTACACTATTTAGACAAAATGAGAGCCCTTACTACAACCTCACTTCTCCTTTGGAGGGTTCCTCTTCCCCTCCGTGGGAAGGTTCCTCTTCCCCTCCGTCGGAAGGTTCCTCTTCTTCTCCGCGGAAGGCTACTCCCATTTGCCTTGGGCAAGTCCCTTCGGTCATCAAAGGAGTGGGTTGAAGGGCCATCCACCGACTCGCTGCTCTCCATAGGAGGATTAGAAGACGATCCAACACTCGAAGCGGCCCCTCCTCCCGCCGCATCGCTTGTTGAAAGCTCGGGTTCGTTGCTCGAAGTTCGACGAAGAGATCATGGTTGCGCTCCACCCGGGCCTCAAGAATATCCCATTCGGAGCGGATCGTAGCTTGAAACAGACTTATCATACTCCTCACCATCATTTATCAACCTCGGCTTCCAAGCATCATCGATGAGAAGCCGGTAGAACGTTTCCACGACAAGGGATGGCCGGCGACGCTCCATCGCCGTTTGCTCGGCCTCATCTCGGTTGAAGCAAAGGCATAACTTTTCGTATCCGACCGGAAGCGCTCCAACGATCATTTTCTTCGAGGCAAGAGAAAGGAGAAGAGTAAAGATGGGGAAACTTACCATCTTCCTCAAGATTCACCCCTATTTATAAAAACTTGGGGTCATAAAGGCATAGCGGAATGGACTCCACATTCCACCTACCTACCTCGGGAGGCATGCGAGCGAACGTGAGGGGCTAAATGATTCGGGTATGTCCCGGACGGTTCCAGCTCACCCGCCACGTCACCGACCAACCGAGCCTAATCGGTCGGATAAGGGAGGAATCGGCCCAAGATAACCCTTAACGGGCCAGGTAAAAGCCCAAAGCCCACTAGGGCTAGGGTTTCCCTTGAACCGTGGTAAAGTACCGTTTTACCCCTTTAAAATCTCCTATAAATACTCACCATTTCCCAATCCCAAGGCATGTTAGATTCATTTTGACAAGACATCTCATTTGAAGATAATCGCTCAAGCTTCTAAGCTCTCAATTCTCGGAACATTCATCGGTGTTCATCGGCATACATTCATCCCCGAGAACTTCCATCTTTGGAAATCTTCTCGTCTCCCAAGGGACCCCTCACGCATATCGAGGAAGATCTCCTCGATCCTTTCAATCGAATCGGTTACTAACTTGAGCGTCGGAGGGCGTTCCCGGGATCCACCACCGGGGCTTTGCCTTTTGCGGAGTTCGAGCGAGTAGTCACTCGGCTCGGATCGCTCGTGCCACGTCCTCGGAACCGTAGCGATGAAATCCTTCCTCTCTCCGAATCATCATCCACCTCATCAACTCAGATTTCTCCGGAAACATCTTTGAAGAAAGTAACCAATGGTGAGATTGGCGAGCCACATTTGCCGCCGCACGTTTTGTAAATTACTGTGGTTTCATAAATAACGGAATCATCCAACTTTATCAAACTAGCTCTTAGGATTAAGCTGGTAAATTAATTAATAATATATTATTAAAATTATCAAGCGATAGATATTGTGAAATAAAAAAATTAAAAATTAATTAAAGTGACAAATAAATTAAAATAGAAGGATCATATATGGCTAGTAGAAACCCGGAGTGTTAATACCGGAGGGATTCCAGCCATAGAGAGATTTATTGCATGGCATTCAGGATCTCACGCATGGTTGCTAAATGCCTTCATTATTGATTTACATTGGCACGTCTCTTTTCTCTTGCATGTGTCCCTTTTCTACGTTAAGTTTTGGTGGGTGGGAGGGGCTTCACTTGCAATGTATACCAACACTTCGGTATTATAGAAAAATATCTTCCTTTCTACCTTTTCTGTCTATACTGGTTATTAAAGTTTAAATTTTAAGATTTTTAATATTCTTATTTAGAAATTATTAAAATTTTATATAAATTCAACATGACCTTAATTAATAAAGTAATGCATATAAAATCATAAATAATATGTATGGTATACTTCTTACGTTTCAAAATACTTATCGTTTTAAGGTTATGGGGAGTACCAAAGAAACACTAAATTCATGACAAAATTTATGTTAAAAGATCAAATTTCCCTATGATTTTATTGAAAATGAAGAAAATTAGTGAGAAAAGGAGAGAAACAAAACAATTAATAAGGATAAATTTGATAAATTAGTCATTAATATGTTATTGGAACCGTAAAGTAACCAGGTATTGTGAAACGAAAAAAGTTAATGAAAGTCACATATATTTTAAAATAAATAGAATACCAAGGAGGAAGGGTTTTAATTATTTGCATAACCAAGTAGCCCAACTGAGCTAGTCATAAATGGGGAAATCTTCCCATATACTAAATACTGATGAACCCTTAAATGGTGTCACCTTTAAGTTTATTACTGTTAGATAGGCATAGGCCCCAACCCATGCAATGCCATTTAACCTTGGCACTTGGACCATCTCCTTAAATTTTACTTCAATTTTTTCAATTAAGGGTTTCTTTTTTTTTCTGATTTTTAATAAAAAGCGGGAGGGGGTGGATGGAATCGGTATTAAATGTGTATTTTCTATTTTGATAGAAAATGGATTAAAGTCCTTTTGAAGGGGTTCAATAAGTGATTGCGATTTTTGTTAGAAATAGTTGTTACTTTTTATCTGATCGAATAGTTATATATCAAATTAGTTAGATCATTAATTGAAGATATATGTGTTCTGAAAATAGATGTTGGCTAGGATAAATTTAATTGATGTAAAAGTAGTTTATGAAAAATTATTTATCAATTGTTAAGTCAAAAATAATACCGAAAAGTGATACTTAAAATGCTTATTTAATATATTATTAAAAAAAGATATTTTCGTGTGGTATATGAATCACATTCATATTTAAAATTTGTCATCAGTATTGATTGGCTTGATGTATCTATTTATAGTAGTTGAATCTATAGATTCTTCCGTTGAAAGTTTTTTTTTATTTTTTATATTTAGGAATGAAACAAAACAGTCTAAAAATACACTCTAATTTTTTAAAAAAATACTTGTATGTTGTAACCGAGGTTGTAAACGAGTTGAGTTGAGCCCGAGCCAATCAAGTTCGAGCTCGGCTTGGTTATATTTTAGCTCGGTTCAGGCTCGGCTAGAAACTCACCAAATCTCTAAAGTTTTACGCTTGAGCTCGGTTCGGATGGCTCGGGCTCAAGCTCGTGTTCGACCTGGTTTTTTATTTTGGGGATTTGCTTAAAGAATTTATTTAAGTTTATAATCGAAATTAAATTTTATATTTTTTTATTAGATCCAAAAAATAAGTGTTTGAATGAAAATTTGATGATTTTAGAGGTAATTTCATACTCTCAAAATAAGTATTTTTTAAAAAATAAATTATTTAACCTAAACCGAGCCCAGCCGAGCTGAACCGAGCCTTGCCGAGCTCAAGCTCGAGCTTGGCTCGGTATGTCTTCGAGCCGACTCGGGTTTGGCTTAGGCTCGATTTGACCGAGACGAACGTGAGCGCTCAACGAGTCGATTTAGTTCAGTTAGAGCTTTAGTTGTAACCAATTATCAACAAGAGAACCAAAAAAAAAAAAAAACACAAAACTAGGACTTTGCTCGTGTTCTGTACTTACCCAACCCCAACCGAAAATTCAAGCTCTGACCAAGGTCCATGGTAATAAATTCTACAAAGCTTGTGTGACTTTATTATTTTGCCATCTCATGCACCCAAAACGGTTAAGAGTCATGAACTCGATTATTATGTTGCCATGCCTGCTCAATTACTCCAAAATAGCAATATATTGCATACCTACAACGAAGTTCATCCTAAATAAATTATCCCTTTTAATCAGACAACTCTTTAATCATTAATTTTGACTTGTACAACTGAATACATGTTATAAACTTATACTTTGACAAAAATAATTATAAAACAAATCTAATGATATATGTTTTTTTATGACTCGATATATTTTTTAATAAATTTAACGGTCAAAGGTCAAACATCTTAAGCTCATTAGTCAAATGTGTTTGTATATTTTTTATTTTTTTAGGACGGAAGTAATAACAAAGTTTTATAAATCGAACTAAATTTATTGTTAAAAATATCCATATTGATCATGATAATCCTATGTAGTAGTACTATCAGAGCTTCATGCTAATGAATTCTTTCAAGCTTTCGTATCTGTTGATTTCATTTTCGAAGATTTGATAGTAAATATGAAAGATATGGAAGAGAATTTATTTTTTCCCTAATTCAACAACCCCCCTCTTCTTGGTGGTACCTATATGTTGCCATTTTTTGGGTCATTATAGGACCATGGTCACATAGTTATGCACTGAATTACTATCTAGGTTTATTAGAGTCCATTTCCATACTTCTTGAAACTTGTATCTTCAAAACTATAAGTAGATCTTATGCTTAGTAATCATTTCTATATATATATAATTTCAATGCTAGAAAACTGGCTAATTCTAACATTTATATATGGCCAATATGTAATGCTGATTTCCAATTATATTTTTTTCTATGATCAAAAAAATTTTCAATCCATATATTATTTTCTATAATCATAATAAAAAGACTACAACTAAACCTAACAAAAGTGGTCTTGAATAAAATGGCCAAAATTAATACTCGATTTAACATCAATAATGGCCTAATAGCCTAACGGCCAACCTAACATGGACCAAAACCCGAATTTATCAAAACATAACTTGAATTGAATTATCGTAATCCGCACTTCACTTGATACTCATAACACTTAACCTGAAATAAATCTACAAAACCGAATTAGTCTCAACCTAATTCAATATAATATTTTTAACGGAGTTATAATTCTTTGTAAAATAAGTTCATTCAATCAAAATTCAATTCACTTATAACCGATTTAATTAAAAACTAACCCGATCTAATTTTGAACCCAATTACTCATTGGCACACACCTTCAGCAGTAGACTGGAGATGGCAATCTTGGCTTGGGCTTGTCCTCTCCAGAAGACAAAAATAAATTAAAAAAAAAGAGAAAAAGAAAGAAAAAGAGAAGGGAGGCCGTAGCCGGTTAAGAAGAAGAAAAACGTTATAAAAACCAATACTAATAGCATGCGAAACGCCCAATTCACGCTTCGGTAGTCTCTCTCTCTTAGTTTGTTTTCTCGTCATCTGCCGCCAAACAAACAAAACAATCGCCATACGCACCCCTCCTTTGCATCTGAGAGAGAGAGAGAGAGAGAGAGGGAGTCGAAGGTTTAACAATGTCGGAGAAGAAGTTCATCTACGAGATCGAGCCGGCGAAGCCGGAGCAAGACGGAAAGCCTTCGATCGGACCTGTTTATCGCAGCATCTTCGCCAAAGATGGATTTCCTCAGCCTCCTGATGGCATGGAGACTTGCTGGGATATTTTCCGGTGAGATTTTCCTCGCTCGATCTTTTGTTTTCGTCGTTCTTCGAATTTCTCAAGTTGATCACGCAGAATTTGTCTTTTTATTTTTTGAATATTTTGCATCGCATTCTGAATTGTGATATAGTCGATGAATTTTGTTGCGATTTTGAGAGAGCTTAATTAAATTTGCGTTGCTCTGATTCCGTTGGCGAACTGAGTTCGTTTGAGTAATTCGTTACGTATCAACTGTTTTAGGAAAACTCACGTCCTCCTTGCTAAATTTGATTTTGCGCTTAAATTGGAGTTACTTTAGCTTAATTTTCAGTGTTGTGCATGTGAATTATGTCTTTCCTTCCCTGTTTCAGCGTTGATATATTCTTTACTTCTATGCTCTGATGCTTCTCACAATCAAGTTCGAACTAGATTTCTTGGTGTTCAACTTTGATAAGATCATTTCATCCTTTTAGACTCAAATTCCTTCATTTACGAGTTTTGTTTACTCTTTCAGCTTGGCTAAATTCAGTCTATCTTATGATTTCTCCATTTTTTAGAGTTAGTTTTGTTTGAATTATGAGGATTAATGTCTTCTCCCGTTTTTGGATGCGTGTGTATTGCCTTTTCTGAAAAAGTGCTTCTGCTTTGGCGGAAGAAACGAAATATGTGCCATAGAAATAATTTCTGACATTATTTTTGGTAGTATGTCTGTGGAGAAATATCCTGATAATCCAATGCTTGGTCGTCGTGAGATTGTGGATGGAAAGGTACGCTTACTTGAATGCATATTAGTGTTTTGCAGTATGGCAGAGATTGCTCTTTGCAATACGTCTTCATGAGATGACTGCTCGGGTTACATCTGTTAACATGTCTTTATAGGCAGGTGATTACGTATGGCTTAGTTACAAGGAGGTCTATGACATTGTCATAAAAGTTGGAAATTCTATTCGTCACTGTGGTGTTGGAGAGGTAAACTCTCTTGACGAATGTGTTTGCTTATGTTGTATCTGGTTCAGGAATTTGCATGTATGATTCTGACTCCTTTAGTGATAGTTGTTCACCCCATTGTGTCTTGGAAGTTTTAGATCTCTATGCTCATTTATGAACTTCGTCATTGTGTGAGTGGCCAGTAGCCCTTTGTATATTAATTTTAAAAATAATCCGTTGCCATTTATCCTATTTATATGATCTTTCTCTTTTATGGATAAGCAATGTAACTGACTTTGGTTCATCAATCTCGGTCTGATATAGTAGCTTATATAGATTCCTGCTGTCCCAAACTTGATCCTTCGTTCCAACTATTCTGGTTGTATAATCTGAAATGTATCGTTTTTGAGTCTTATATGTTTATGCTATTGCAGGGAGGACGTTGTGGTATCTATGGAGTAAATTGCATAGAGTGGGTCATGAGCATGGAGGTAGAGCATTTTACTCTGCTTTGTCCCATTCTTCTGGAATTGGTCTTTCCTATTGGATCACACTTTCCTGCCCTTTTATCTCTTTGCGTTACTGTATATCTCAAGTAAGCTATATTTCTTTTGGTGCATTCCGAGATATCAAAGAGCAGTTGTTCCTCCTGGCCTTATAGGTTGTTGCAAGTAACATGAAGTACCCTGAACATCTTCACTAAGCTGGGAAACTATAGTGATTTTCAGCAAATACTACTATCTTTATATTATTCGCCTAATGTTTCTAATGTCAGAGCAACTATGCAGGCTTGCAATGCCCATGGAATCTATTGTGTTCCCCTGTATGATACTTTAGGTGCGTTTTGTACTTTCTGGATGATCTGTACTCCATTTCCTTGAGCTATTTGTTACGGGTTACAACATGTTCAGTTGCTTTTTGGAGACCAGCACTCTTCTTTAAGCCATCTGCTGACCATGTTGCTATTATTGCATAAAGTTTTGGCTGTCTGCTCGATCTTCATCCCTCTTGTTCATCTATAGGAGCTGGTGCTGTGGAATTTGTCATTTGTCACGCAGAAGTTTCAATTGCATTTGTTGAAGAGAAAAAGATCACAGAGGTATCAAATGCTATGGAATTGGTTGCTACAAACTTAAGCAATTAAAATCTCTTTACATTTGATAGTCATTAAGATAGTACAAAGCTTCTTATTTATGTCCATATGCATCATCATTGTCATTAAATTAACATCATGTAGCTTTCCAAATGTCTTAAGACCTAGATGCAATAGAATATTTGCAATGTGTTCCCATTTTTAAAAAGTTTCATTGTGCTTTCAGCTGCTTAAAACTTTGGACAACGCATCAAAATACTTGAAAAGTATGACGCCTTTTATCTATTTGTTTATTTGTGTTGTAGTACTTTTCATATAATTATTATTGAGTTATATATGCATGTTCCTTTGTAGCTGTTGTGAGCTTTGGGGAGGTTAAACCTGAGCAGAAAGAAGAAGTTGAAAAGTTTGGCATAAAAATGTATACTTGGGATGAGTTTCTGCAACTGGTAAGTCAGATAACTGGAGATGCTAGTTGTGTCTTTTTTAATTGAGCTTTACTTATTCATTTGTTTTTTACTGTGTAATATAATTTTTTATGTTGTTTGCTATATTATAAATAACCAATTATGTTGAGGGCACTTGAGGTGTTTCTGTTTCTCATTTACTTATCATTATTTGTTCGTCCAAGGCTGGAATATAAATGCGTTGGTAAGAGGGTATAGCTAGTACAAACCAACGTTCTCATGCATGATACTCATCCCATTCCTACTCTGGAGTGGGTTGTAGTAGAACAATAGTATGCTTTCGTGATACTTTAATTTGCATCATCAGCTTTATGGTGATAAGTTAAATCCTGTCATTATACATCCTTACTTAAAAACGTCTGCATTTCTGGTAAGTTGTTTTGGCTGTTATTAGCCATTGTTCATATCCTGTCCAAAATGTGTGGGAGAGGTGGGTTTGGATGGAAACTTCTCCTGTAAGAACTGCACTCATTCCATTACTATGTCCGTAATTTGTCCTCTTCTCTGACCCTGGCAGTTCCTTTTTTGTTTTGTTTTAAACTTCACTGCAGGGAGGCGATACACAATATGAATTAGTACAGAAGAAAAGTACTGATATTTGCACAATTATGTATACTAGTGGAACAACTGGTGACCCCAAGGGTGTGCTCATATCTCATGAAAGTATTATTACTTTAATTGCTGGTGTGAAGCGCTTTCTGGAGAGTGTACACGAACAGGTGATTAAATATGATTCTATGGCCTCGTTGTCATCAATAAGATGTGGTGAATATGCTTCGTTATCTAACTTCTCTGTGTGTTTTGTTTGACAATTATTTGCAGTTGACTATGAATGATATATTTCTGTCTTACCTGCCTCTGGCTCATATCTTCGATCGGGTGATTGAGGAGTGCTTTATTTCTCATGGAGCACGTATAGGATTTTGGAGAGGGGTGAGATTATTGCTCGTAATATTTTTTGCTCTATTATTGAAGTGTAATGATGTATGCTGGCTTTTCAAGAAAATAGCTATTGGGATGCAGTTTGATGCTTTCTTTCTGAATTTCAGGATGTTAAATTGTTGCTTGAAGATATTGGGGTGTTGAAGCCAACAGTTTTCTGTGCTGTTCCTCGTGTCCTAGATAGAATCTATTCAGGTACGTTGTTCTGTGAATTACGATAGTGATTGTGATTTCCGAAGATTTTTCATTTGTATCTTGGCGTCCATAGAAAACATTTTCCTGTAAATTAGATGTTATTGCCAAAACATTACTGAATGGTTAACCACCTGTGATTTATTTGTTAATTTGCTTATAACCAAACCATGGTGATGAAGTCCCGTCCAGGGTTTGCACTGCCTTTAATGGCATTAACATTAGCTAACAGTGTATGACGAAAGAAGAGAACACTTTTGCGAGACAATTCTCATAATCCATATTGTAAAAGTTGCCTACAATTACTCTTCCAGTTTCAGGGGAAAAAATTTTAGCTGATGCATTATTCCTATAATTGGTTGCACTATCCTTCGATTTCTTCACTAGTATATGATGATTTTCCACGAGGTTTACTGACTCCTGCGTTTATTTTCAGGCTTGCAAGACAAACTTCGTGCTGGGGGTGCTTTGAAACGTGCACTTTTCGGCTTTGCATACTCACGGTATGTGCTTTATATCTCAATTCCTTGTTCAATGGAGGTAGAAATTACTAGAGTTGGTATATGCATTTTCTTACAATTGGACGCTAATTATTGGAGTGAATTTGATTATGGTGTACCCTATCAAATAGTTGCATCAATTCTTGCTCTATAGAACGTGGTTTGATTTCCTTCCTATGATGTCTTCAATTATTGTTTCTTTTCTAACAATATTTGTTTAATTTGTAATGCTACAGCAAATTTAGTAGTATGAAGAAGGGGCTAAGCATTCTGAGGCGGCTCCAATGTTTGATAAGATTGTTTTCAGCAAGGTGGGACAACTGCAAATCTATTGCTTGTTTCTAGTTCCAGTTTCCTCGCTCTTTCTCCTCAATTTCCGGAGCCGTATTCACTTGGAGTTATTGTTTCAAATTCAGGTAAAGGAAGCTTTAGGGGAAGAGTGAGGCTAATACTATCTGGAGCAGCCCCACTAGCAACTCATGTTGAGACTTTTCTTCGAGTGGTAGCATGCTGTTATGTACTGCAAGGATACGGTATGATCATCAAATTCAAATGCTTGATGGACACGATCATGTTAATTATTCTCTGGGAGGGGGAGAGTTGAAAAGATCGTTGTTTTATCAAGACGGGAAAAAAATCTTAATGCAGGTTTAACTGAAACCTGTGCGGGAACATTTGTGTCACTACCAAATGAACTCCAGATGCTTGGAACAGTTGGCCCTCCAGTACCAAATGTTGATGTATGCCTTGAGTCGGTCCCTGAGATGGGGTATGATGCGCTTAACAGCACGCCCCGTGGTGAGATTTGCATAAGAGGGAAAACTCTCTTTTCGGGCTACTACAAACGCGAAGATCTCACTGATGAAGTTATGATTGACGGATGGTTCCACACAGGTCTCTGGAAGAACTTTTCACTTCAAATAATTTTAAGGTTCTTGTCATGCTTTGCTTTACAGAGCATGTTGCTAATAGAGTTGCATGGACCAGGTGATGTTGGTGAGTGGCAGCCTGATGGAAGCCTGAAGATTATCGATCGAAAGAAGAACATATTTAAGCTTTCACAAGGAGAATATGTTGCGGTTGAAAACTTGGAGAACATCTTTGGCCACTGCCCTGCCATCGATGCGGTATACGTTCATTCTATATTCGGAGCCTTTTCTCTTTGTCTATGTATTCTTTTGGTATTTGATTCGTGTCTAATTCTAAAGTAAAATGAGATGGAATCCAAATGAATATGATTAAACACTAAGACGTAAAATCTAGATATTGGATAAATTTGAATCTAGTGTCAACAACCCCCCAAAAAAGGGGGGAGGGGGAGTAATTTCCATGACTCCATGTATATTTGTAACGTCGATTGAGCAATTGAGAGAGAAGAATTTTCATGAATTTCAGATATGGGTGTACGGGAATAGCTTCCAATCATTCCTCGTTGCAGCTGTGAATCCTAACAAGGAAGCCCTTGAGCGTTGGGCCAGAGACAATCAGATTGGTGGGGATTTCAGCGCTTTGTGTGAGAACACCAAGGCCAAGGAATGCATAGTTGCAGAGCTTGGAAAGACAGCGAAAGAGAGAAAGGTAAGCAGCTGCCAAAAACTAAAAAAAAGGGTCTTTATCGATTTTAGCCTGAACTAATCGAGCTAGGTATAAAATTGGGATTTGGGGCAGTCTTTTGTGCAAGTTTTGGATTGTTTTGTGTTTCAACAAATCGAACAAGCTTTATGTTATAATTAGATATCAACATAAATTATGAAATTTTGGGTAAAATTTGCAACTATAACTGTTTCTTTGGGTCGAATAAATTTAGGTGGTTGGGTCAGATAATACTTTGCCACCACAACGCTTCATTTTTATTTGAGAAGTGGCTACAGTTAGTTTGAGTAATTTCTGCCCGACTTTGCATTGGTCTTGGCAACAGCTGAAAGGATTCGAAATTATTAAGGCGGTTCATCTGGACCCTGTGCCGTTTGACATGGAACGTGACCTTCTCACTCCAACATACAAGAAGAAGAGGCCGCAAATGCTCAAATACTATCAGGTAAAAGTAGAACTTACTGGTCAACACTTAATTCTGATATTTAAAAACTTAATTTGTGGTTGGAAAACGTAGGTAAAAGAAGAATTAACTGGTCAACCTTCCATCTCAAAATAAATGTCACTTTAACTTATTTTTCTCGTTTCATCATACTCGTCACTTTACAATTCGAATGATATATTAATTACCAATTTATCAATATTGTCCTTATTAATTATTTTATTTTTCTTCTTTTTTATTGATTTTTTCATTTCCAATAAAATATAGAGACAACTTAGTCTTTTATCATAAAATTTGTCACAAATTTTGTATTTCCTTGGTATTTTCGGATAACCTTAAACGATATGTATTTTGAAATAGAGGAAGTATCATTTATAACTCAAAGAAAATCACGGCCAGTAACCAGAATGAAAATTGATGCACCTTAAAGAAGACTTAATATTTGGCTGAAAAATATCGACTGATACCTAATTACTCAAATAAAACATATCATTTATAACCTAAAGTAGAATTACTTAACGGAATGAAAATTGATGCACCTTAGAAAAGACTTATTAATTATTCGGCAACCAAAACCGAGATAAATTAGAATTTATGTATCTTAGAAAAGATTAATTAATTATCTGGTTGAAAATATTGAGCAATTTTCTGGCGAACCTATTAGAGATTGAATCAAAATTGATGAATCTTAGAAAAGAATTAATTATCTGGTTGAAAAATATTGACTAATTTTCTGGCAAACCTATAAGAGAAATTGACCCGAAACCAAGATGATCCAACGTAGGTATAGGATTCTCTTCTTAAACCTTCTAGCTGCATGGTTAAAGAGATGCTCGAGATATGTTGAACATATCTCAGCATTTCGTTTTCGAGCACAGAAAGAATTTTTCATCAATGTTGAGTTCTGTTGAAATGTGTAGTGACTAATAAATATAATGTAATGCAGAAAGTGATCGATGAAATGTACAATAGTGCAAGCCAGCCAAGTGCCTGAAAGACGAGCAGTTTCGGCTTCTCTTCCCTTGGTTCAGCAATTGTGTACATGCATTTGCCTTAATTTACGTGGCCAGATAGAATAATTATATAGGATAGGATGGTTTCGCACAGCGCTGCACTTTTTAATATCTCCATTTCATTGTTTTTATTTATAATTTTAGTCAATGAAAAACCTATCTTTTACGGTTTTGCTGTTTATATAGTTTTGCTCTTTCTGTCTGGTGACTCTTTGCCAAAATCAATTTTTTGTTATAACTTAACTTCTTCTTTTTTTCCCCTTCAGAGAAACCTAAAATTTAAAACAAACAAAACTGAAATTTGTTTGTGGTCATATGGCTATATGTATGTATTTGGGAAAAAATAGATAATTATGAGCTAATATACTCCTCTGTTCAAATCCAGCAAAAATATAAAAATAAGAAAACATTATTTATTTGTTGAAAGTTTTTAAATCTGTTCAATTATATGCATTTTCAATGTAGTAATTCATGAATACTTTAGACTTATTGATAAAAAAATTATTTATTGGTTGTAATACATAAATGTACAACTTTTAGATAAGCTAAATATATAATTTCAGACTTCTACTGCTATATTAAAACTATTATGTATTATTCAAAAGTAAAAACTTTTTGACAACTTTTTAGGGACAAATAGAGTATAATAAAAGAGTAAAGATAGAGAATGGTCAATGTTTTGGATGTAAAAATGGAATGGTTCGATAAAAACAGTAAGGGCGCAATGAGATGAGATTGAGACCATTTACCCCCCCACCACACACACACACAGAGAAAAAAGAAAAAGAAAAATAACAACACCATTAATAAAAATATAAAAATGGCGAAAAGGAACGTCGATTGTCTTTCTAAGTTTCAGAAAATTTTCGAGTGAAGGTTAGATATAAGCTTATAATTGCTTCACAGAAAGGAACACAACTCAACAAAGTAATCCTTTTATAAATCTCTAAAGAGGCAAAGTCTCAAGACAATGTAAACGCCCCAACCCCAAGTGACCAAGTCCCAGTTACCGTCGAGTTACCTAGCGTTATGGCACCCTCTAGGGCAGGATCTTCGCTAAACACTAAGCAAAAGTTTAGTATCGTTATAGGTAAAGGGGAAAAATCATCATTTAGTTTTTTTGGGTCAGCAATCATCATTTGGTTTTGATAAAAGGTGAAATGAAATTATTTTGTAAAAATTAATCCACCTTAAACACCTCTGTCTCGATGTCAGGAGGCGGAACAAACGGTGATGACGGGTACTGCAAAGCAAGTAGCTCCTCTCTAGCATACTTTATCCTTTGATCTATTTCAGAAATGAAGGTCGCAGAATTAGTAGGCAGAAATATTGTGGCATCAAGCAAAAGTTAGGACTGAAGAATGAAGTCATACATGGTTGAAATGGCTTACCTAAAATATCCTTTCTGAATAACGGAGATATGCCCGATCTTCTATGCTTTTCTTTTAATTTTGAAGTGTTTGAACCTTTTTGGGATAAACTGGCATGTGGATGAGAATCATCATTGTCCATCGAGGGCACTGAGAGATGATCATGCTTCACTTTAATACCAGGATGAGTATCACAAAATGATACCAAAGCATCCATAGTTAAAAGCCAACAGCCTCTTAGATCCAACACTTCTAGGGTAATAGGTGGGTTGAATGAATCAAGAGAACCATTAGTCAACAAAGCACCCTGAATACTGAGATGCACCAACTTTTTCAGAGACAACAGGTGATCCAGACAACTGTCTGTGAGGGGGCATTTCCAAGTGACAGATGGCTCAGCTCTTCAATACCCGAGAGTGGATGAAGAGATGCATCGGTCACTTGGGTCCCTTCCAAATCTAAAGTCTCCAAATGCTTCAGGTCTTGTAGTGATGTTAGCGAGAGGACTTCATCCTGATCATTGCTTGTGAAGCGAGTGAACCCTGATAGTACAACAACATAGTCACAAAATTTGAACCAGCGATAAAAGAAAAAATAGAAGAATGTAATTGGTAAACACGGATCAAGGAATTGACTAGCACCTTTTATGTTTGTATTGCTCAAGTAAATGGCCCTCAGTGAAGGCATCATGCTGATGTAGGGTATGGCAAGATCATCAACAGATGTGTGAGACAAAGATAGAACTTCGAGATTAGGGACATGTCCCACCAAAATTTCTACCCCAGCGGTGCTGATTTTTGTGTTGTTGAGGTTTAAGTACCTCAAATTTGCACCAACATGAGCAAGTGCTTCAACTGCATCATCTTGTATAGTGCTGAAGCTAAGATCCAAGTGTTCCAGGGCATGCATTTGATGCAGAAAATCAAAACATGTGAGGGAGGTGTTGGACAGATTCAGGAAAGATAGGCAGCTGGCATCAATACTTGAAAAGACATCCCCACCATCTAGGAATGAAGCCCCATTGACGATAAGCTGCTTCAGGGCAGCTTTATCGTTTCTATCTTCAGTTACAAAATGGATGGAACAATTACTCATGTCCAAGCATTTGAGAGACTTCAGATTCGGTAGCTTCGTTATGCTGGTCCAAGCTAGACTCAAGAAGCTCAACTTTGGGAACTTCTTAAATGTTGTAGCCCCTTCATCTGAAATGTTACTCCCCCACAAGTCAAGATACTCGAGGTTTGTTAGCGCCTAGATAAGAAACAAAACAAACAGTTCACAAAATTTAAGATCAATTGGATTTGACATTCAAACTTGTTTCAATTTTCAAGCTAAAAGAAGTAGGAAATATTGTAATTGGAGGAAGGTGTTAGAGGAAGCAAGTCAATAGGCTTGTAATTGGTGGCGATTACCCTGATTTTGGGGTATGAGGTTTGGTAATAAAATCTTTTCACTTATTACCAAGAAAAAAAAAAAAAAACAGTGCAGGCGTCATAATAGTTACAAATTAAAATGAACACCTAGGAAGCAAAGAAAATCTCATAATTATGTCTAAAGGTCAGTTGACACTTTAGAACACAAGCTTATCTAAACTGGATTCCGTAAACGCCATTCACTAAAGCTTGGAACTAAAGTTTTATGGAGACGACTAACAGCACGCATTGAAGAGGAGCATTTTTTGGGAAGCAAGCAGTAGGGACAAGCTTCATTTTAATTTCAGAGTAAGCATCATGCATTCCAAAATTTCAACAGAAAAAGATTTAAGTAACAGTAAATAAACAGTGATGGATAAGAATAATTTTTTTTTTTGAAATGAGGATAAGAATAAAGACACGTGAAGTTCATGAGCACCTAAACTTTAAAATGCTACGAAAGAAGGCATCCCTGACAAGCGCAAGTGCCAATACAGATAAAAGTTACAATCAATGGGGAGATACATTAGTGAGATACATAAATCTCTTATATAATGTTGTTAGGAAAAATACAAATAGTAATTTGAATATAGAGCGTAGTAGGCAGAAGATAGCAGGATGTAGTTATTAGAGAAGTATAAGCAAGATCAATAATATTAAACAATATTGAAATGGACGCCCGAGATTTTAGGTGGAAACCCACATCGGGAGAAAACTAAGGGTGGAAAATGAGCAACCAAATCCACTATAATAACGAGAGTACAAGACATAGACCTCAAGGGGCTAATAAGCGTAACAAGGACATATATAACAGGATACAAGATCTCAAGGGGTTGATAAACACCACGAGATCAATACTAAAACTCTATAGAGAAAAGTGGACAAAAGCGAGAGACATAACATACCAAAATTCTCTCACAGCTCAAATTGGTGGGAGAATTAGCCACATGAAGAAGTGCCATAGAGGCACGCAAATTTGGCCACACCGAATGCCAAGCAAATCAAGTCAATTTATAGACAAATGTGAAACACTTCAATCGAGAAGATGGTCAAGAGTCACCATAATCATCCTAATAATGACCATAATAATATCATCATAAAAATCCCAATTAAACCAAAAAACCTCCTCATAGCTTGGCTAATAATAATCACAAAATTAAACACCATTAAAGCTCGAAGTTACCAGTGGTAAAGGCCATGATTTATGCGGCGGGTAATGAAACTTCTCAGCAGCATGTGAAGAGTGAGAGCAAGGTAAACCATAATCTGAATTTGGGACAAATAACCCAACGGATGTTATTAATTACCCCCATGTCAGATTTCAGACCAAAGAAAGGGATGTCTAATGGTCAGCTTATGTCAAAACAAGAGACTCAAGAGAATAAACTAGTTTCTCTACCCTTTTCTCTGGAAAACCTTACCTCCTTTTCTTAGGGACTGCCATTGGCTTTTTGTCAATGGTAAGCCCCAATCTCTCTCTCTTTATGTTTTATCTAGTATTTTCTCTACAAATAATTGTTCTTGTTCTCTCTCCATTCATGAGAGTCTCTCCATACCCTATTCGAATGAGTGGTATTGTCTCTCGCTTTTGAAACGATTCTATCGGTTTGTTTTCACGAGTGTATGTAGATTGATAATCAGATCGGTCTGCAACGAGTATCAATTCTTCAATTCAGACTACTACAACAAATGAATCTATTCGACGAAAGCTTATACAAAATTTGTGGATCTCCTCGTTAAAGACTCGTATAATAAAACAGCAATCCAATCGAAGAGGAGCGCTAAGAAGAGTTTCAATTAGTTCTTTCAATCGAAAGATTTATTTTGTTATTTTAATTATGAAGTTGTTTGAGTTCGATTTTTATTGTAGATGCCGTATGACTTTCAATTAATGAAATTCATCTATTATTCAAAAAAAAAGGAGAATAAACTAGTCCAGGCTTGAAAAACATGAAAAGTCCTACGCAGGAACTAAATTTTAAGACGGAATGGCCAACAATAACCCGAAGAAGATTAGCTACCAGCAAGAGAAGCTGTAAATGCAGTATAACAACAAGCTTCACAAAATTTCTCAGTGAGCATAGCACACAGGGATAAAGCAACTAAAAATATATATATAAGAAAGCTGTGCATCGGCATAGGGATGGCGACATACCTGAAGGGAACTCAAAGCAAGATCAGAAACAGGTAAGCCTCCCAAGTCCAATGTAGACAGGTTCACAAGTGAAGAGAGAAGCTTAACACCAGTAGCAGTCACCCCTGTCTGAGAAAGTCGCAATTTCTCCAAATCTGAAATTGAAAGAAGATGCTTGACACCAGCATCAGTAACTTTTGCACATCTTGAAAGGTCAAGCTCCTTTAAGCTTGTCGATCCAGCAAGTGGCCAAAGTGCAGAATTGTTAATCCTGTGGCACTCTGAAATATTGAGCGAGCGCAAATAGGAAAATGCTCCTAAGTATGCCATCCATTCTGCATCCACGGAATTCTCCCCTCTAAAATCGACTTCTTCAACGCTGAATTTGAAGACTCTACGCAGATAGCAAAAAATATGAACAATATCAAACAATAGCTTCCGGAACAGATCATAGATGCTACCACATAAGTCAATCAACATTTAGTCCATGACTTTTTTGAACTTGTTTCCATTCCATGATTTCCTCAATAAAATTGTTCCAAATATATCAGCTGTAAGTATGCTAAAGAGGCAGTTTCAATCCAAACGTAGAATTTGAAGATAAGTATCATAATTCATAATTCAACACGTACGGAGATGACTCAAAGCTCTTAAAAAATTAAGAGGAAAGGAAGACTCAAATCCTAACAAATACTTCAGTTAACATCAATGAAATCAGTTGTGTATACTCATCATGCCAGAAGTATATTCATAAATAAACCAAAAAGAAGCAAATGAAATCCCGAGCTTAATTACGATAAAATTATCTGATAAATCACAGCTCAATTCACTAAGGAAGCTCAAGGTCTAGTACTCCAGAACCTCCAAATGATACACTCCAAAGCTCAATCAGCCAAAATCTGAAGCTAATTCCAAAAATAATCTTTCTCAAGTTCTCAAAGTAAAGTATCAGAATTCTAAACCAAAATGAAGAACTATATCAATGCATAGATCTGCAGAAGATAAGTCCAAAATCACTTAAAGCAATCGAAAATGCAGAACTCGTTCAGTTTTCACATCCTCTAACAACTGGAAAATTTCAACAGCAGCACCAAAAGCAACAGAAAATCGAATCGGAAAAGAAGTTTCCTCACGAAGATGATGAATGAAATGAAGAGTTGACCGATCAAACATCAAATGAACGCAAAATTCACAAATACTCAAATCATTCACGAATCAAGCAAGAAAACCGGATTAAAATGAAGAAATATCATTAAATCAGTCATAATGTAAGCTCAATCGACTTAAAATATCAGAAACGCCGAGAAATTAGAAAGCGAAATCACAATCATCAGCATCAGGAATCGAAATGGAGCTAAATTGGAGGAGAAATTTCAGAGAAGCTCAACAAGAGCTGAAAGAGAGAGAGAATCAAACATTGATGAAATCATGAAGGGAACTCACTCGAGCAAAGAAGGATAGAGAAGGCGGCGTTGGAGAAGACGGTGAAGAAGGGCGGAGGCTATGGGAGAAGGGAGTCGTTGAAGAGTGCGCCGCTGCATCCGCCACCGCTCCACGGCGTCTCTGCTCTCACTTGCGGCCTCGATGCACATCCGAACCAAAGGACTGTCCACCTCCATCTCTCTCTCTCTCTCTCTCTCTCTCTGAATCGCCAATGTTCACTGTTCAGGTGCGTCTTCCTCTTCCGCCGGGGCCTTTTTAAGCGGTGAAAAATATATATCTCACTGCTTTCATGTCCAAAGAAATACGCAACTTGATTTTGGGTAGCCAAATGCCAAGTAGATTTTTATTTTTATTTTTTTAAAAAAAGTAGATTTTCAATCACACCCCACTTTAGTCAGCTGAAGCTTTGAAACAGTTGTGAAGTTTGAGGGGATACTTAAAAATAAGTTCAATTGAGGTTAATATAAAATAAAATTTACCTTTTCTTTCTTCCTCTTAAGAAAAATTAGATCATAATAAAATTTACATTTTTCAATAAGAAAATTAGAACTCCATCTTTAAAAAAAAATCATTTCAAAATTTTATAATCAAATCTCTTGATTAGACAAGCGTTCATTTATCCATCTAAATAAGCTCCATTGATAATTATTCAAATTTATATTTACCGAACAAGTCCGGTGCCATTAAAAAGCGATTATAACGTGTATATTTGTCCATGTGATTTTCTTCTATTGGAATGAAAAGCTTGAACAACAAGTTTCTCAAGGTCAAAAAAGGGGGCTCACACACAATGTTTATAACTCCGTTTCGTCAAGCTCTTACATCTTTTTGATATTAACTCATTAGAAGGTCAACCTTGGTGTAATACTTTTAAATTTTGTTTTATGAGTTATCAGACTCAATCTAATAAAATAAGGAACGAACATTTAAAAGAGATATAACAACTGTTATTTACAAGGTGACATTAATTTTATTATAACTTGATAGCAAGTTAATATTTCTAAAGTATTTTTCATTGAATTTAATTTTTTTTAAAAAATTATCTTCTTATGTGCATAGACATATGTAGGATAAGAAGTAGGTATCAATAAAAGTGTATTCAGATAAGTGCTAAAAGCATTATTCTTATTTCTAAATATTAAACCAATTTATAGTGATATTTTTAACTAGTTTACATTTAGTTGCTCCGATATTATTCTCAATTTTTTCAACAAAATAAATTCCTTAACCTTTTGTTTATTGTGTATCAATCTTCAATAGTTAAAATTTAAAAACCAAATTGTATATGACTTCTTAAAGTATGCCATCGCACTATCATACTGAATTATTGTCATTACTCTATACTAGCAAATATTTAAAATCGGTCATTCTAATTATAATCCTCGAGAAAGTCCTGCAAAAAATTTTAAGTGCAAATATTTAAAATCGGTCATTCTAACGTAAACGAAAGATTGTGTCATTCACACAACTATTTTCATATCAGAGGAAGGAAATGTTGGGAGTTTACAGCATCACAACACAAAAACAAGGGATAAGAAAGAAGAAAAGAGAAAATACACTCAAATGCACCATTTTCTGAAGTACACAACTCAAGGAACTAAAAAGACTCCTAATACTAAGTTTTTCAGGAGAAGAAGCTTTCCATCACTTCTTCTCTCAGCCTCTCTTTACGATCTCAATGTTGCAAGTGATCATCATCTACATATATAAGCAGTGAAGCAGATGAGAACGAGGATGAGCACACTTTCCCTTTGATTGTCTCTTCACTCCTTTCATCCTCCACCTTTCACCCTTATTTACCCTAACATCTTTCCTACCAACTATCATCGACATGTAAAACTATTAACTTAAACAAAAACAAGAAAGCTATCCACAACCCCGAGTTCATGAAAAATAAACCGGAGCTCCTTTCTGCTACTATAACTTAACACCTTTTCTTTGCCTGGCCCTTAGGCTAGTGTGTAACTTGAGAGTGAAACGTCTGCAGGAGTTGAAGCATGGATGTAAACAAATTCAAGGCTTTTCCCAGCAGGTAATGAGTTGATCCAAGCAGGGAAGCTGTAAGAATTTTCAGACTTAGTAAGACCCCAAAGAGGACCATAAAGCTTGTTAATAGTCAGCTTCATGTCATTGAGAGTTTTCTCAGATTTGTTAGTCACAATTGTGGAGTATCTGTAGTATGTCTTTCCTTTGTACACCCAGGAACTTGTTGGCTTCTGCTCGATGGCAATGGGAGCAGAGTGTGATACTGCAAAAAATGAATCGTTTTGTTAGCACCTGATGTGAAGCGTGGTCCCTAACCTTGTGTTTGAACTAAGCAGCCAAACGTGCCAAGGGTTCTGGTTGATGTTAGGTGCGGTTAGAATAAATTGAAGTAATATTGATATTAATTCGAGTTCAATTTGCGCTTCGGTTGAGACAATATGTTTTCAGGTAAGAATAGGTCAATTTACTTCATGTCATAGTTGAGTATACTAGCTTCAGGTTGAGTACCATATGACATGTTTATGCTTTGACTAAGTACATATTGCACAAAGCTCTCACAAGGGAATCCAAAAACATTTTTTAAAGGGCTTTTATCCCTTTCTTTTTTTGGGGGGAAAGGGGGAGGTTTGTTCATCTTATTCTGAGATGGAAGATTTTGAAGCTACAACTACAACACTTCTAGAAAGCCAGCCAAATCTCAAGTTCAATGGAAACATTTCAGGGAAGCAACATATACCTGGAACATGAGCTGGTTTTGCTTGTGGTGCTGGAGTTGGTTTGGCCTCTGGTGCAGGAGTTGGTTTGGCCTCCGGTGCAGGAGTTTGGTTGGTGACTGCAGACTTAACGTCTGGTATGTCAACTGCAATAAACCAATAACATCATTAAGAAACCGACTTAATTCCTTCTACACCAAAAAGCATTTTTAAACTGTAAAAGCTCGGTTACCTGGGAGGAGATGGTTGTAACCACTGTCACCTGTCATCCGAGCAAGAACACCAATAAGAGGAGCATTGTTGTAAGTTGCTGGTTCAGTCTGCTCATAGTTGTCTCTTTCATCAGCAAAGTTGTCATAAGCATCGGGTCCACCAACAATGGCACCAGTAAGAACATTCGGATCACTCGCTTTCCTGCTGAACCAAGTAGCATATCCTCCCCTGCAAGTAACAAATGTCGGATTGACTTTGAAGGAGACAATGGATGAAGCTCGGTGGTGAACCTGCTGAGGGTAGTTGTTTCCATATCCAACCATGTAGCTTGTCGCTCTTGGGTTGTCCCCAAGGATATAGTCAATCTGAAAGTTCCATAAACTTGCGTAAGCAAACCTCTCATTTTTCAGCGCATTAGATGTAAATAAAATAGGCCTTAGTGACAAGTTATTAGAACCAGTCATTAGCCAAGCCAATTGGTCTAACGAGTACAGAAGGTATATATCTGACCTGAGATTTAGCCATGGAGAAGAGCTCGGAAGGAGCGACATAGCTCCCAGCACACTGCATGCTCTTGCGAGCAGATGATAAGTAGTCAGAGTAAGCAGTGAGAAGGAAGGAGGCACTGGTGACGAACTGCATGTTGTTCCACCTCTGGCGGTAGATTAGTCCACCGGGTGTCTTCTGAACATTCCTGCCGCCCTTTCCAAGGCACGAGCACAAGAAGTACTCCGCCTTTTGCTGGTACCTCTGGAACACTGATTGGTAGGCACCGGCCTTCCCTTGCATCAAGAACTGCATATTCATATAGCACATAAATCAACATTCATTGTTCTGAAAATCAGTTTCCTCCAGAGAACCTATTTTCCCAGAGCACATAAATCAACATTCATATAGCTCATAAATCAACATTCATTGTACTGTGAATCAGATGGACCAAAATATAGAAAACAATATTACCTTGGAAACGAGGACTTGAACACCAGCATACTTGACATCCCACCCGAACTCGGTCATCCCCAAGTAGTTCCACCCAAAGAGTCACCATTACGGCCAAGGTAGTCCAAGTAGTACTGGTCGTTGGTTGCCTTGTAGAGCCATGCAGCAGCCCACAGGAGCTCATCCTATACAGTTGAAAACCATCATCGATCAGAACCCTGTCCATTGTCCAAACCAATATTGTCTATATAACTTTCTAAATGCACTAAAATTGAAAATGTCATTCAATTCTGAAGATTGCATGTAGTGAAGCAGTCAAATGAGCAAACAAGGCTCACCTTGACCCGATGAAACCAACCTAGACCAGCCTGTTTATCAGCAAGGCCATTGATGGCTTGATGCTAGCTAGCTGGTTGGCTGGTTCGGGCCAATGTACTATGTTAATTATTCTTTTCTTCGACTTTCTTAATGTCGAAACAAACTAAATCGCTCACATTAGCTGGTATTAGCCCGATGGACTAATTCAAGAAAAGAACTATCACAAAGGACGTTGATTAGATTGGTTCACTCACCATCATTAATAATTGCATAAAGAAAAATTGCACCTAGACATCATATGGGTACATTAATCTCGAAAAACAACTGCGCTACATAATTGATACAAATAAATCACAATCAACAAGAATCCGAAAATGTTTATAAAAAAAAACAAAAAACATGAACACCCCATCATTTTCAGATGTGAAACTGAGACACATTTCTAAATTCACCCATAGTTTTTTTTTTTTGGATCTCCTCATCCTTTTTAACATGATGTAAAATTATTAAAATCGTAGAGGAGAGAAAAATACGAGAATATTACCGCATAGCCACTGACTGATCGGTAGTATTTCTGAGCTACAGTTATACTGCTGTCATATTTTCCCCTGTACTTGTCAGCGAACTCGAACAGCTGAAAAAAAAAATTTGAATTTCACATTATCCAGTCAAAAAAAGCGGTAAAAAATAAAAATTACTCAAGTTTAGGCATAATGGCATGCATGGAAATTTCTGAGAACTAACAAGGGCAATCTTGAGAAATGAAAAAATTTTCCCAGTTTGTTGAGGACAACATCACCGACAGTTGCTGTCACGTGACTAGTAGTAACATTTTGGGCTCTTGTAGAACCTACGGTTGAGATCTGATATTGGGGCTTTGCGGAAGATTAGAACGTACGGTACAGATCTTCTGTGGTCCCGCCCTTCCCTTTCCCCTTCCTATCCCCATTGCCCATTGTGGGCTGAGAGACACTCTCCGTGATAGACGGAATAAATAAATAAAAATACGAGCAAAAGAAAAAGACGAAGAATACTTCAAAATTAACACCCTAGCTCATTTTAATTAGCTTATTTAATGTCATTCTTTATAAATAAATATTAAAAATTAGTGTAATTTTTATAAAAAAAATAACATAAAATTTATACCGAATATTTTTCTATTAAGAAATAACCCTAATTCAAGTTTTTAGTAAAAACATCTTTTTCATACATGCTTTCGGATAAATACATTATAATAAAAGTCTTTTTCGCATAAACTTATAAATGAGAGTATAATTCAACAATATATCGTTCAACAATTGATAGTCATTATATTTAATGTATATAGGATCAGTCTTGACCACAACGCCAAATTTTTACGAACATATATAATAAAAGTACAAAATCTCAATTATTATTAAATCATTATATTTAGTCTTTAAAACTTTTTTAATACTTAATAAATTCAACGGCATCATAAAATGTGACTTATGAAAAACCATTCATTCATTCATATACTACTTCACATCATCGAATATCAAGCCACTTTAAGCGCATTATCCAGAAGCTTTTTAAGACTTCACGATATTCTTATGCTGTATGAGTTGTAAGCTTTTCTCTCCTTTTTTTTTTTGTTTCTTTTTTTTTGGTGGGGGGCGAAAGTAAAATCTTAGCGCCATTTCTACTCCCGCTTTAGTTTATTCCCCTACATCCAATCTCAACCGTTGATATCAAACTAACATCAACTCCGTCCATTTTTCCCCTTTCTTTCCTTTTTTTTTTTTTTTTGCGGGGGCGTTTGGTGAAGCGGTTATGAAATTATTAATAAGGGTTCCACACAAAAAACGCAGTGTGACAGACTCAGAGACTAACCGTCTCATAACTTCCTCCTTTTCGCTAACATGCGCTGGTTAAAAGTGAAAAGACATGACTCTCCTCCATTTACCCAAAACAACCCTAAGGTGAGGTCCCCTCCCCTTTGGTTCTCAATTAAATTATTCTCCTTTTATTTCCATTGGGCCCCAGCTTATTTCATATATTCTACTAAAAAATTTTACAATAAATAATCTTCCTTTAAATACTTAGAATAGAAGTGACAAATAAGTCATTCAATTTAAATTATGTCGGGTTAGATTAAGTTAATAAAATTCATTTTGGTTTTAATTTATCATTTTTAATTTGGTTGACTTAGACTCATTTAATTTTTAGTTCAGTCAGCTTATATTATAAAGAAAAAAAAATTTAGAGAAAAATATTCGATATCAATTAGTTTTAATTTCGGATCGATTTTCAATTAGCCATTTTAAAAATAGAATCCAGTATAATTTCTAACCGTATTTGGTACTCCAAAATCGTAAATACTTGGTACAATTCATAAACAATTTTCACATAAATAATAGTCAGCCAAGAGTTTAGAATAGGAGAGAAACGGAGGGATAAACCAAACCTGACGAGCATGGGTGAGGAGCTCGGAGGCGTAGGCGGGGTTGGAGCGGTGGAAGACGATGGAGGCGGCGGCCATGGCGGCGGCAGTTTCTCCGGCAAGATCCGACCCGGGTCTGCTCGGGTCGATCTTGTAAGCGGCTCGATCCGTTGTCATATCTTCTGGCCTCTGCCAACAGTAATGGTCCGTGTTCCCATCTCCAACCTATGGTCAAAAAATCATCCATCAACAATCCACTTACATTCTCTTTTTCCTTTCCATCATAGAATTAGAAACAAACACAAAAAGTAAAATCACATTGTGGAACATTACACTAATTATAATCTACTATTAAGATTTACGAAAAGACTTGTCTATTCAAAAATTATTAAAATTTAAATATGGTCGATTCAAATCTAACTTGTTTATGGAGACCTAATTTCAGATAAATAAACAATAAATTAGGTTGAAAAGGACACAAGGGAAAGGGATACTTGTCACACTCAAAATTCCATTAACTCATTTTTTGTGATTGAATAAAATAAACTTTGACCTAATTAATACAAAAATTAAAGGCAAAATCCCATAAGAAAAATAGAGGGTGGAGAATAATTTTTGAGTTACCTCTCCATAGAGAACATTGGGTTCAGGGTGAGCTTTGATGAAGTAGTCAGTTCCCCATTGAATGGCTTCAAGAGCATGGCTAAGTTCTCCATTGGAAGCCATTTGCCTCCCATACTCAATCACACTCCATGACATCATGGTTATGGTGAATGCCATTGGCAACCCAAATTTCACATTGTCCCCTGCATCATAGTATCCTCCCACTAGATCCACCTGCCATATTTCACAACCCCAAAAAACAAAATCGAAAAAAATGATTAGAATATTAGAAGTCAATGTGTTATATAATTGATTACCCACCCAATTTTGATTACCCAAATGTCTCTAGGTAACTGCAGAGAGTCTGGTTCCGTTAGACCCGTTTAAATATATGGATACCCATCTGGGGGATTTGAGTCAAAATGGGATTAAGAAGAATGACTTACCCCACTAGCCTTGCCATCATTCAAACCAGAGTTGGATCTCCAAGTGACCCTCTGGTGAGAGGGGAGGTACCCGGATCTCTGAGCCTCATAAAACAGAATGCCCTTACTCAAAGCTTGGGCATAGTCATGACCAGCAAATGACAATTTTGCCCCCAAAGAAGCACCATCAAGAACAGGGGAGCAGCCATTGAACTGGGCAATGTCAGAAACTTCCCCATTTAAAAATCCTTCTCTCTTTCTCTCTCTAGAATTCACAAGGCTTTCTCACTCCAAAACGGGGATATTGGGTATGTCCTTGACAAATTTGAGCTTGGGATTAGAGGGTAATCAAGGGAAATATGCAATGCTGGTGGTGTTTATCGCTAAAAATTGATAAACCCACCAACAAAATGGGGGAAGGAAGCGGTGAGTAAAGAGGAGAGAGAAGGGGAGGGGGAGTGAGTGAGGGGAAGTAGGGAGGAGGAGCTGAAGGGTCTATATAGGAAAAGGCAAAGGAAGGTGCCAAATAGCCAATTGTGCAGAAAAACAGGCATAATTTATTAAACGTTTTTCCTTTTTCTTTAAAATCAATTTTGGGTTTTTTTTTTTTAATCTTCTTTTGTTTTTCCTTTTGGAGGGAAGGGGTGGGGAGGAAAGAGAAAGCCTTAGAAGAGAGACTAGAGAGAGAAGCTGATGCAGAGTCATGTGGGCATGGTTCCCTCGTCCTAACTTGGAAGGACAGGTCGGTGTGGTCTTACTCCAACTGTGAATGGCCAATAAATTACTGCGTTCAAAGGTTCATTATTTTTTACCTATATAGGCATTGCTACTGAGGTGTCCATTTAATGGAGTATTAACCTTATCTTTTTCTCCATAAACAAAAGTTCTAATTATTTGGTAGGAATTAATTTTAAAGACTGATTTTAAAATTTATACTTACATTAGGATTTATTCTTTTAGTGTTATAATAAGGTTATAAAGTACATGAAGTTGCAAGTATTTATAAATAAATAAAAAAAATAGAAAAAAGTTATATACGAGTATACAGTTTAAAGAAATAACTCTTTTACTTGTCTAAGACACTAAAAAGTTAAAATTATCTACTCATTAAATCGGCAACTTATTTGAAACAACTAAACAAGTATAGCCTATGCGAAATAAACGAGCTGGTATATTCATAAGTTTATAACTCTTCATTTTATGTAACTTCTAAATTTTGTTTTTTAATTGAATGTAATCTTTAAATTTTTATTATTTAAGGTAATTTTTTTCCTGAGTGGTTTTTAGATTTATGTTTTATAATTCCTTACGCAAATAAGGTGTTTAGTAGCTTTTTGGCTAATTACTATCATATTTTTTTCTTTTATGAAAAAAATATTAAAATAACTATTTCGTTTTTGGCATAATGAATCACTATCTCATAATATAAAGGTACACTAATTATGTTTTTAGTGTAAAAAAGACAGTTAAAATGATATAAATTGCTTTTTATCGATGATAAGTATGATCTAAATAAGTTTAAGTTAGTTTAAGTTGGCTTAATTCTGCTCATATTCAAATAAATAAAATAGGTTTTCAAGTTGGATTTTTCTATAAGTGATTTTCAAGTTTGTCATACTTGAAAGTATTTTTATCTATAAAATTAGGTAATTATATCGGGAAAAAAAGATAAACTTAGGTGATTGTTATATTGTGTAAAATAGCATTGTGAAGCAAAGGAAGAAAATATAATTTAAATGGAAGTATTCATACATTTATAATATTTTTCTTAGTAATTTACCAATTAAATTATTGATTACATTTTGACTTTGAATTTCAATCTAGTAAATTTTCGGATTCACGACTTACCGACTTTCTAGAGTAATGGTCATACGACTCTTTTATGAATATAATATCTCTACCTTATGGGTTCGACTCATATGTATTGCATATTTTCCTTATTTGCGAGATACATGTGGATTGTAAACTTGGTGATTTGGCTCGAGTTTATGAGATTATGACTCATCTCCTTCCTATTCAGTAATTTCGCTTAATTTTTTAACTGAAGTCTAAAATGAAAAATAAATTAAAATTCATAGCTCAATTTGTACTCTTGAGTTGTAGAAAAATTAATCCCATTTATCATAAGAGCTCATTTCACGACAATACTAAAAACAATAAATTATGGAATTAAAATTTAATGGAGAAGTAGACAATAATAAATTAATAACCATGGATAGGGATGGGAATTGAAGGGAGGATTTTGTTTTTACCTCAAGTGGTGGGGGAATGGAAATAATATGATATAAAGATGTGGCAGCATAGTCAAAAACATTTCAGACTTGGTCTTCCATGTTTTTGTGGTGTTTTCTTGTTTGAGTAGATATGACCATGTTGCCCTATCTTTCCTTTCAATACTAGCATGTCATATTAACATGCTAAGCTATACAAGTGACCCTTCTAATTTTCCCTTTTTTGCAAATAAGGAAAAAAACACATGCTATATTTTAGATACTTGGTGTAACCAATGCTCATTCTCAATAAAATTTAAAAAATATTGAAATTAGAAAAAGTATTTTGATTATTATGACAAATGTATATCGTGTAAGAAAAAAGGAAAAACAAGTTTTAAAATACAATTTAATAGTTCAATCTGTTTTTATATATTAGTCGTATTCTCTTTATGAAATAACTCTATATTCCTTCTCAATTTTCAATATGGTTAATTCATGTGACAAATTATTTATTTTCGTTAACCTCTTATGCATGGCTCATATATTGAGTTGAGGGATGAGAATCCTATTTATCCATCTATTGACCTCATATGCACAACTAATACATTGAGTTTAAGGATGAGTACCATATTGATTCGGATCAAAACTATCTTCAAATCGTCCTGAATTTTCCGTATTAAGAGGTAGGTTTTATTACTACTAACAACTTCAAGAAATTGCACAGATTACAACCATCTACACTGAAATTAGATGGTTAGAATTCGAAAAAAATATATGAATTTTAAATTTTATTTTAATTTTAATAAATATTTCGTATAATAGTAGATAATCATTCTTATAATAATCGACAATCATTCCAAACATATAATATAACCAAAAATCATATTAGCATATAATTCACGAACCCACAAGTTGATGTATCTGTTCATGTGCTTACAAGACAATAAAAAATGATCAAATGAAGCATTCAGCATCCAAGCAATAAGCATACTCCTCCATAATAATACAAATTTCAAATTGAAGTCCTTAAAAAAAAAAAAAAAAAAGGAGGAAGGTCCTCCTTTTAGCAAATATCTCAAAATTTGACCCATAATAAGGATTCGAATGCTCGACAACCCGACAAATGACGATCAACAATATCATTCAATTCCACAATAATTAGTAACTGGGGCTCCCCAAATTGGGAGCCATCACCGACAGTGTTTAACAACACCAGGGCACTCTTGTAAATTCACATGGAAATGGCATTCACTGTATTTTTATAAAAAGTCGAGGGCATTCTGAGTAAACTTATATGGGAGTGGCATTTGACAGTAAATTTGTGGAAAGACCAGGGGGATTTAGGGTAGGATTGGGAGGGGAAACAGAAGGAAGGAGAAGTGGTCAAAAAGCACGTAGTCCCAATGTCAGACGGACGCTTTATTCCTAACCGCAATCAACGGCCATTCGGCGAAAAATGAGATTTTATTTTCATTTATCTTTTTTTTTTGTGAATCGCTATTTTCATTTATTTTTACTGCCCAAAGAAAAAAGTGATTTATTCTTAAATACTTTTAAGCTTTTTTACTTGCTTTTCAGTTTTCTATCCAAGTGTGGGTTGAAAATACTTCCTCCATCTAAAAACAATTTTATTTTTTTATTTTATAATATTTTTTTATTTTAATAATATATTAATTGTTAATTTATTAATTATATCGTTATCAATTATTTTTTATTGACTTTTTTTATTTTTGGATGAAACCATAAGATAATTTGATTTTTTATATAATTTTTATATTTTTTGAAATGGAAGGGGTAATTTATATGTTTAATACTATAAAATTAATTTTTTTAACAATAACTAATTATTTTATTAATGGAAGTTTAATACTCCGTCTGTCACTATGAATTGTCAACAATTTTATTTTGATGTCTTATAATATTTGTCTATATAACATTGGAATTATTTAGTTAATTATCTAATGATTATATCTTTATTTAGTGCAATCAATAAGATGAAAAATTATCCAAAAATCAAAAATTTTATTAATTATTACATATAAAATATAATTAATAAAATTAATAAAATTAATAAATAGATAATATTTTTAAATATTTTTTAATTTAGCAGTTTTTCATGGACGAAAGGAGTATAATACTCCCATTCTTGAGATTAAAAAAATCATTTTATCCTTTAAAAAATACAATTATTATAAAAGTTTTTAACTATTTTCTTATTGTTTGTCATTTGCTTATTTTACAAAAAAATCACTAATTAAAAATAAATAAAAACCGATCGTCCCACACTCTACTACTTAAATTTGAAAGAGCAAAGAGAAAGAACTGACACGTCAAACAAGTCAAAGGTGCAAACCCCGCAATTACCGGCAAACCCCAGTTATTAGACATCCACGGCAGCGCATTTCCTCTTGCGCCGTCACCGGATGTCCAGGGCTTCCGGCATTTACTTCCACGACGTACAACTACAAAAATATAAGTCGATAAAAAAACTAAAAATCTTTACCCAAAAAAATTAAAATAAATAAAAATCAGGTCTTATACTGGCAAAATCAAATGAGCAAATTTCTGATCTGGCAAACGCATGCAAAATTAATTACTGGGTAATTTCCACGAGGGTCATAATTATACTTGTCATTAATTCAGACACAAATTCAAACCATTTTTTAAATTAAATTATTGATATGCCTTATTTATCACTTGGAAACTTCGAGGAAATAATTTTGGAGTTATTATTAGTGAAGTAATTAAGCCTGACCTTGTGATTCCCTTCGATTCTCTCATCAGTGAGAACGTCAGTGGCCAATTTGAACTTGAAAGGATCAGTATTAAATTTCATATTACTCACACTAATCACGTAATTTGAATGATCAAGCACTTAATTATTCAAATCTGATAGTGCACGTTACACCACTGCATGACACAATGTCTAAAATTTACTCCTTTTGAAATATTATTTGAACATATCGTGATTAATATTTTGATTGCAAATTGTAAGATGAGTTATCTATTTCGATGTTAAAATACGTATAATTTTTTGGATTCAAAAATTGATGTACAATTTTAAGCATTGGTTGAATTATCTTTACCGAGTCACATTTTAAGAATTCTTTATGTGTGATCATATTTAAAAGCTGGATATTAGAGACCAGATTGTACTACTTAATTTAATAATCAATGAATCTCTCGTTAATTGAGTAATTTTCGTAAGCAAATTGATCATGTAGAAAAAAATTACAACCACCTTATCTTTTTCCCTAATCTTCAACAAGTGATATTGATTAATACAATCTCCTTACTTAGAAAAACATTATACTCCCTCTGTTTCACAATGCATGTATCGTGTAACTAACATTTTTCGTTTCATATTATCCGTCACTTTATAATTCCAATGATATAATAATCATAATGACTACTTTATCAATTTTGTCCTTATTAATTAATTTTTCTTTTTTTTCATTAACTTTATTCATTTCTAATGAAACATTAGGACAACTTGGCCTTTTAACACAAATTTTATCATGAATTTTATATTTTTTTAATATTATCCCATAATTTAAAAATGACAACTATTGTAAAACCGATGGCGCATTTTACACAATATAATAACAGAGGACAAATATGTAGAATGAAAGAGAAGAGAAGAGGAACGGTATTTAAGTTTTATCACTCATTATATCTCTATCAAGGTTGCTAGAATTGTAATTTTAGTTAGAATCAATGAGGAGTGTTCGAATAAGAATTGTAGAATCGGATCAAAAATTATAAGATTTTAATATTTGTTTGTAATAGTCTTTTCTTCGAAGAAAAATCTTAGTAAACGTTCATAAAGAGTTATAGAAATTCAATTCGATTATACTTATTGATGATTTTGATACAAAAGAATATCGTTGTAAATTGTAATGAATTCTTGAATATAACTAAGTATGAACACTTCATGAAATTTATATAGGATCGTGAATCGGATCGTAGGAATGTAGACTCGTATTACGTTCCTACAATATAATTTTGAAAATAAATTAGGATGATAAGATTCTAACAAGCTTAAGATTTTAATAAGAGTTGAATTGATCGAGAATTTTTGGATCGTAGAATTGTTAGATACGGATTGAAAGTTTAATGACTACGATCTCCATCATATTTAAATTTTCGTTTTGGTTATCGAACTGTCATATTTTGTTTTTTTTAAAACTAATATTTTTATATTATAAGATCTGTTATTAATAAAAATTAATCAGTGGAAATTTCAAAGGATCAAATCCCAAAAAGATCCTCTAAATGGGAAACAACAAACATAAAAAATGGGAGTTCTTGATATGTATATATATGAATAAGCTTATTTCTCTCTCTCTCATATAACAAAAGGGTGTACTTAGCGACTAAGTGTCTCCATTAGAGGTCTCAGGATTTTGGGGCACCTCTATAATGTGCATGCTTTTTGCTATTCACACTGGCTAAAATTCAACCAGTCGACACATTCACACGCCCTACATAGTTTCTTCGTGTCTAGTTTTGTGATGCACACAAGTAACTTTTGCTGCAGGGTGTTGGAAATTCTAGAAATCTTAAAGATCGATCATCTCATGATTAATTGCGGCTAATTCATCAACAATTTCATTCCCATCACCATATTGATTAATGTACCCTTTTGTCTTTTGGGCCAAGGAGATCATATGATTTAGTGTACTTTTTTCCTTTTTGCTGATATATTTAGGGTATGTTCGTTTGACTCGTTTATGACAACGTTTATAACCGCTAATGATCATCGTAACCGCTGGTAAACACTAGTAATCACTAATCATAACTATTAGTGACATAAATAACCACCAGTAATAGCTAACCGTCAATTATAACCGCTAGCCTCTAATTATTAATAGTTAATTTGTAAATGTTGAAACCAACATGTCATCAGCCTTTCATTTGAGGAGGTCCTCACTATTGACTTGTTGGCTCCTAAAAGGCTAAACCAAGTATGGATTGAAATATACAGTTTTTTTTTTCCGATCTCTTATGATAATTTATTATGAAATTATTTCATAGAAAAACTCTGTAAAAATCTAATGTGGACAACATTCTAGTTTCTACTATGTACTCTTTCTATTTTAAAATACATGTTACTTTAATTAATTTTTTTATTTCACAATATTTATCACTTTATAATTTTAATGACATATTAATGACTATTTGATTAATTTTATCCTGATTAATTATTTTTATTTCTATTTTTCACTTGTTTTCTTCATTTTAAATAAAATACAGGGCTAACTTGGTCTTTTAGCATAAATTTTATATTTATTTGACATTAATTCATAACCTTAAATAAACAAGTATGTTGCAAGGAGGGAGTATGATGATTTTGACTCAATATATGGTGAATGACTTAATGTGAGAATAGCAATGAGGAAGTATTATTTATACTTAAGCAGAGAAGTCAAAGGGGTATTAATGACAGGGATTTGGGAACTGAGAATGATTGTCCCACGAATTAATCACTTTTAAGTTTCGAACAATGATGAGCAAGTCGAGGATTACTGTTTCACGATAAGCAAACATGCACTAACATCAAGCTTTAGTTTCCTCAAATTAATCAAACATTTTTCTAAAATCAAGCTTCAAGCCCTTAAACTATTAATTTCAGTTTTCTTACATTGCTCTTTTTAACTTTATCTAATTACTCCATTCATTTCACAATATTCCCAATGTTTTAAAATACTTGTCGTTTTGAGGTTATAAGGAAATATAAAAAACACACAAAAAGCTATGGCAAATTTTGTATTAAAAGACCAAGTTGCCTCAAAAAGTTGTTGGGAATGAAGAAAATCAATTAAAAAAAGATAAAAAAGTAATTAATAAGGACAAAATTGGTAAACTAATCGTCAATACTCCATCCGTTTCAAAATACATGTCGTGTTAAGTTTATGCAGGAATACCAAGAAAATACAAAATTCATAATAAATTTTATGTTAAAAGACTAACTTGTCACTATATTTTATTGAAAATGAAAAAAATCAATGAAAAAGAAGAGAAACAAAACAATTAATAAGGATAAAGTTGGTAAACTAGTAATTAATATGTCATTGAAATTGCAAAGTGACAAGTATTATGAAACGAGAAAAGTTAGTTAAAGTGACATGTATTTTGAAACAGAGAGAGTATATCATTGGGATTGTAAGGTGACCGATATTATGAAACGAAAAAGTTAGTTAAAGTAACATGTGTTGAAATAGAGGAGTACATGTCATTTTAACTATTTTTATCATTTCACAACATTTGTTACTTTATAATACCAATGATATATTAATAACTAGTTTACCAATTTTGTCCTTAGTAATTACTTTTTTATTTTCTTTGTCATTGATTTTCTTCATTTCCAATAAAACCTTAGGGCAACTTGGTCTTTTAATTAAAAAAATTGTCATCAATTTTGAGTTTTCTTGGTATTTTCTTACAACGTAAAAACGATAAATATTGTAAAACGAAGGAGTATTGTTTGAGATTTGTATAGCTTTATTACATTAGTTTTAAGTTACTAAACAATTAATATGAGGAAGCTTCAATTGTATCTTCAAGAAACATGCAAGGGAATTCTCTACCTAACATGCCACTTAACCCTGTTTTCAGGTAATTAAGTTGGAAAAAAATTTCCTCATTGTTCACTTTTTTCAAAGCCTCTTATATGAAGCTATACATTCACATTGACTTTAATTCATAAAGTCAATCATAGAAGGTACTTTGAATTGTGTGTTGTTCTTATAACATAGTTTGTTCATCATTAATTCATGGGTCTCTACTACACATACACATATATTTCCTCATGTTTTTGTAAGTAATACACTCCTTTTAAGATTTCTTTATTCTATTTAATTTTAACTTACAACCTTACACCTTTTACAGTTTCTAACAATCTGTTTATACAACTTTTTATAGTTTTTTTATAACTAAATTTACAACTATTTTACAATCGCTTATAATTTCTTACAGCTTTTTCTTACAACTTCTTAGAGTTTCTTGCAGTCTTAACACCCTTTTAGCTAAATAGAATAGGGCCACAATGGGTAATTATCATTGGCACTAAACCTAATCAAATGATGAACTCTTTGAATCTTGAAGAAATACTAATTTTTTTATGTTCGTATTCTTTAAAAATGAAAACGATCATATTTCATAAATGTTACCTATTAGTGAAATGACTTGAAATATTATTAAACATGTCTTTCATATTGATTATAGTACAATTATGAGGACATGAATATGATATTTAACCATTTAAAATTAATCTTATAGTAACAACTATCAAATAAAATTAAATAATTACAATTTATCACGCAAGATGTACAATATATATATATATATATTTTATTAACATGACATGTTTCAAAGAAAAGTGTTTGTAATATCTTTTAAGAGAATTTAGTATGAGTTCGTTTTAAATGAGCACTAGAAAATTTCCTAAATTTGATCTTATTCTTGATCTTGCTAAAACCATCTTTATTGGAGTGTCAAACAATTACTCATATAAAACAAATGATTAATATGTATTTTCGTCATTCATGAAAATTATTGGACATACACATATGTATAATTTCATGGCTCATTATATTATCCTATTCCACCATTATTTCTTAATATTTAAAATACATTCCCTCTGTTTCAAAATACATGTAGTTTTAAGGTTACGAGGAATATCAAAGAAACACAAAATTTAATGAAGACCAAGTTACCCCCTATATTTCATTGAAAATGAAGAAAATAATGAAAAAATGAAAAGAAACAAAGCAATTAATAAGGATAAAATTGGTTAACTAGTAATTAATATGTCATTGGAATCATAAAGTGACAAGTATTGTGAAACAAGAAAAGTTAATTAAAGTGACATATATTTTGAAACAAAGGGAGTAATATACATCTTCCGTTTACGATATATGTTACTTTAACTAATTCTTTTTGTTTTATAATATCGATTACTTTACAATTCCGATGACAGATTAATGACTAGTTTACTAGTTTTGTTCTTATTAAATTTATTTTTCTCTTTTTTTATTGATTTCTTCATTTTTAAGGACAATTTAATATTTTAACACAAATTTTGTTATGAATTTTATATTTTCTTAATTTTCTCTCACAATTCAAAAATAACAAGTATTGTAAAATAGAGAAAATACATTGATATAAATTCAAAGCATTCCGTCTCCGGTGAATAATACTAAATAAATTACATAATTACATAATTATTAATTACATATCTACTTATCTAGAAAGGGTTAAGTGTGGGCTCGAAGCATGTGCAACGTACAGAAAAGAAGTAAGAAGTGCACACATAGAATACAGCCACCTTTCGTTCTTTCTGTACGTTTTCTCACTCCTAAACTCTCAGCGGTCAACATAAACCCACCACCACCCAATTTTCAACCAGCCGACACCCTCCATTCAATTAGGTTTTGGTAATCTCTTTCCCCTAAATTCATTATTTACTTTAATTTATCTTATTATCACAAAAAGATTAAATCCAAATTCAATAATTTCAAGCACTAAGAGCCAATGGGTTAGCTCAAGTGCCACAAGACATGTTTTCTTATTAACATATCATTGGTCCAAAAATATGATATAGAAGCATTATTCCTTACAAAAGATATTTAAAACACAACACATCAGTCGTTAATTTACTCTCTCAGTTTCACAATATATGTTTTAATTAATTTTTTCATTTCATAATATCTATCACATTACTATTCTAATGACATATTAATGATTAATTTTATTAATTTTATTCAAAATAATTGTTGTTTTTTCGCTTTCTTTTATCGGCTTTCTTCGTTTTCAATAAAACATTATGACAATTTGATATTTTCACACAAATTTTATATTTTTTAATATTTCTTCACTATAAAAACGATAAATATTGTGAAATAAAAAAGTATTCGGTTAAGATGTTAGATATGTAATCTCCCTTCCCCCTCCTTCTCGACTCTCCAAACCGATAAAAATATCCCCTCCTTCTTTTCTCCCTTTTTAGGATATGAAGAGAGACACAAAAATTAATGTTCGTATAATTCAAAATTCTCAATAATTTTATAAATTGAAATCATTGACCAGAATCCAGTAAAAGTTGCAACACATATACCATTTTTTATTTTAAAAAAGTCAAGAATTAATAAAATAGACGAGCTCAAAAGGAGTTTTAGCTCCTCAAATTTGTCCATAGCGGGTACAAACTAACCTAAGCGCATTCCAAAACGTTGATTAAGAAAGTGATTAGTTAAATTAAGCCGCATTTAGCATTCCGATACGACTACGTGGTGAGGATTAATTGCTGGGGAGTATAGTATAGTTAATCCTCCCTCCGTTTTAAAATACATATTGTTTTAAAGTTACGTAAAAATATAAAATTCATGATAAATTTTATATTAAAAGACCAAATTACCCCTATATTTCATTGGAAATGAAGAAAAACAATTAAAAAAGTTAGAGAAATAAGACAATTAATAAGGACAAATTCGGTAAATCAGTAATTAATATGTCATTGAAATTGTAAAGTTATAAGTATTGTGAAATGAAAAAATTAGTTAAAATAACATGTATTTTAAAACAGAGGGAGTAATAAATATAACAAATAACATGCCATGATAATAAGGACAACATGGAAAATTTTGACATATATACATATTTAATTAATCAAGGCATGTCGTTAGTTGAACATGTCACATGAGATTAGCATACTTTAATGCACAATATCAGACTTTAAGATTTTGTGGGATTAATGACTTCTTGTGTGTATATATATATACATATATGAAATTTTGATAGTTTTATATGTGTCGAGGTTACTGAAAATCTTTATAAGTTAATATGTATTTATGGCGTTTACATATTAAGTGAACAAGTTTATCGAAAGGAACGGAGGTCAAGCTGGCTAGTCGATCAATTTCTCGTGTGTCTATATATATACATATATGAAATTTTCTTAATTTTACATGTGTTGAGGTTACTGAAAATCTTTACAAGTTGATATGTATTAATGGCGTGTAGGTATTAAGTGAACGTTTATCGGAAAGGAATAGAGGCCAACTTGCTAGTTGAGTGATTTTTTGTGTGTTCATATATACATATATGGAATTTTTATTATTTTACATGTGCTGAGGTTACTGAAAATCTGTATAAGTCGATATGTATTCATGACATTTAGATATTAAGTGGAATAGTTTATCGGAAAGGAATAGAGGTCAACCGACTTGTCGAGTTGATTTAGTCATTTTCAAATTATCAAATGATCAATTACAAGCTCAGTAGTTTGCTGGTTCAACTTTTACTCATTTTGGTGTATACGAAACACAAGTTATCTTAAAGTATAGTTGTATTGAAGAATTCATACATAAAGTAAATGTATTTGTAGCTTTGGATACACCAAAAAATAAAAAATAATGTCGAACAAAAGACAGATAGTTTAAGATGTGTTGCCGCCTGTGGCTGACTTAATAAGTAAGTGCATGGGGAGTAAAGCGCATGGTGGTTGGAAGTTAACCAATCTATGAGAATTTGGATTTGGTTCTTCAACTCCATGCTGTTGAAATTTAATAAGTTGCTTATAAGTTACTAGCTAGACCATAGTTGTGGTTAAAGGTAGACATTAATCAAGACACGAGGCGCATTAATTCAAATTTAAATTTATATTTTCGAAATCTCACTCTCAGGTAAAATGTTTTGGATTTTTATTTGGGTAGGGGCTTCTAATATAGTAGTCTTTCTCTAAATTGCAAAATTATAGAAAAATTGAATCTGTTAAGATGCAAGACTTAAAAATTATTAAATTTCGACTACACAATAAAGAAAGTAGAATAAATTTTGAGTGAAAATTTTATTTTAATTTAAAATTTTGCAAAAAAATTTTTGGATAAGTTGGCCACCCATTACGAATTATTTTTATTTGTTTCAAATTAATATGTACAAACTCTTTTTCTAGCAAAAAGGGTGGGTACGTACATGTAGACCCCTATAATTTACTCTCATGATGGTGGTTGGAAATTTGGCTTATGAAAATTTTTGATTAGGTGCTTAATTCAATGCATGGACCTCCTCTTTTTAAGGAATGGAGATGTTGCCCAAGATAAGGCAATATATAGTTATTAGAATCGGTAAAATTGACTCGAGCTGAATAGGTGAACTCAAACGACTCGAAACTCTAATTGAACCAAGCATCTAAAATTGTTGAATTGATTTTGACCCAAAATCGAAATGAATCGACCCGAAATCGAATCGACTCGATATCTAATGAATCCGATTAAGACCCGAATTGAAATGACCCAATCCGAAATCGAATTGATTCGAAATATAATTGACTCGATTACAACCCGAACCCGATTTTGACCCGAACTTGAATAAAAGTGACCCAAACCCGAACCGACTCGAATCCGAGTTTGACCCAATCCACATTTTTTTGGTGGGTCTCTCATGATGGAATTTGATCGACCTCAAATCATATTCAAGCGGATCCATACCAAAGGATGGTGGTGGACCCGATAATATTGTATTGTATATGGTTAACTCGAAATCTACCCGAACCGACATTGACCCAATCTAAATTGGAACCGACCCGAATTTGACCCGAACCGAAATTAACCCAAATCGAACCCGACCCGAACGAGATTGACCCGAATTTGAACCGAATCGAAGTTGACTCGAACCGAACCCGAACGAGATCGACTCGAACCGATGTTGACCCGAATCGAAATCGAACCAGGATCCAAACGAGATCGACCAGAGTTGCCTCGAACCGAACTTAATGACCCGATTACCAAGTCTAATACTTATGATGTTCTCATTTGGGCAATTTGTAACCGTCACATATTCTGATGGGGTCTCGGGATCTCATACATTAAATAGTTTCAACCTTACATGTACTTCGAAGCATATACGGTAATAAAACAAAAGTAGGAGTGTGTGTGGAGACAGAATAATTCAATTCACTAATTTCAATATCATATGTTTTGTCTTAAAAGTAAAATCAATAGAACGTAAAATAATTATATAATTTTTTGAAAAATTTCACATCATAATAATCTCAGATGGAACTAATTCTGTGGAACTACTGTACTTGTTCAGTCTTATTTATCCAAAAACGGAATTTCTTGTACAATTTCACTTGTATGGATCTTAGTAGATTCAACATCAATGCAGAGGGTTGAAAAATGGAATTAGAGACTTTAATGAGAGGTATATAGTGTCACCAAAATGGTGAAGACCTTCTTGTTTTGTATAATAATCATATCTAGTTTTATTTAAGAGCCACATTAATGTCTTTCTCAATTGTGAAACTTTGTTTTACCCCCACAAAATTGCAAAGTCAAACTTAGAAGTTATTATAAAATTTCTCTCGTTTATGTTTGTATATGTTACTCTCATACTCTTTTATGTACTTATAAACTTATTATATGAAGAAGTATTCATGATTTAACGTAAAAAATGATAAAACTAATTCTTTAGATTTTGTATGTTTATGTGTAATCAATAATCCAAAATTTTCTATAAAAAAACAAAACAAGAGCTACTAAAATCCGAATTCGAGATTTTTAATACATGAAATGGGTAAACGAATATTTCGAAAGGCACAGATGACTTCTATATATAAATTTAACAGCTGATACAAAACGTATCCAAATATAAATTAGTATACATATTTAGAAATAAGCAATTATGTGTCACTTTCTACCAAATATAGATTTTAATTGGGCATTCAAAATTTCAAATATATAGACAAAATAAAAAGAAAAGACGGGCAATATTCAGCAACAAATTTGTATGGAAATGAACCGTAGCCCTACCGAATTTGTCAAAACATAATTGCACACATCTTCCCTTCACTTCTCAAATCTCAACCACAAAAGAGGCGATCCGTGACTAGCACGATGGCCCTCGGCCCCTCTTAATCATTGAGTCGGAGTTGGCTCACGAGGGCTCCATCTAAACTGCCTAAAATTATAATGTCCGTGAACAGCTTTAACCCCTTCACCAACTACTATATTCTGAGCTCGTCTTAAATTTATCGAGTCATTGTTTTAATTAAAAATTTAATTAGACAATTGAAGAATTAATTAGATGGTTCATAATGTGTACTAATACGATCAATGTAAAACATGAAAAAGAGAGATTAAGACTTATTATTGCCAAAAAGTTAATAACAACTTCTAAGTAATGAAGAAGAGTGTAGAGTTTACTAAAGAGAAGGAGAGCGTGACGGGGAGGAGGCGACTAAAATTTCTCTCTTTCTATAAACCTAAATTGTTTTATATAAAGTCGTCCAATAAATATTTTAAAATATAATATAACATTCTAAACTGTAGTTGAAAATGATGAAATTATTTAAATCACATTATTTAACCCCAAAATTTTAATTCAGAAAATATAGATTAGATTGATAATTAAAATCACAATATATTCCATCAGTTCTAATAAAACGATCCGATACGAGTTATTAAAAAGGTATCAATATTTAAATAAAATCACAATATATTTAACTAAGGGTGTAATTCTTTTGGATCATCAGTGTTTAAAATGAAAGTTCTCTCAACAAATGAGCTTTTAAGAATTCAAACTTACATTTTTCTTCTTAATAGGATGAGAGCCGCTGCCACATTAACTAACATTTTATGGTAGAATTATTTTCTTTGCAAAAAGATTTATGTTTTTTTAATAATTGTGAATTAATAAATTATAATGTATAATGATTAATATTTATTTGTCATGTACTTATTATAATCAACCAATACTACAAAAGTAGCACGCATGAGTGACGCATGCCCATGATAAAAGAACAAAATGTATAATTGGTTATACATACCACCCCATATTATATGAGATATTCATGAAAAGCAAAACCGCATGTAGTTCCTTTTATGAATTTGTTTAACCCCTTTTGCTTTTAGTTTTAGCCTCATTCCTTGAAAAATTTTTTTTTTTGTCGTACAAATAATATTATAGTAGATAGAAAAAATCGAATATGAGACTTAATATATTCAAAATTTTAATTTTGACAATTAAATTAAGGCTTTATTAATTTGCAAAGTTTATATTAAAAGGCTTTTCAACAATTACCTCTTTGTTTCTAGAGGATACTTTTATCATAGTGTATTCCATTTTTAATATTGGACATGATTGGCTAATAATTTTTTGATGAGAAATATCTCTTTCAGACTAATTTAGTTGTTTGATCAAGTTAAAAAGTTATTTTGGAATATTTAGTTAATCGACTTTTTAACAATTTTTTTTTGGGATTAATTTGTTAAAAATTAGCTCAAATTTTACATCTTCTTTGGACCAAATAATTTTTTCAAATACTTTTTTCAAATAATAACATATGTAAATAAATGACACGAACAATTAAAAGTAAGCTAACAGTCAATATATAGAGAACTGTCAAATGGGCAATTATAATAAATACTCCCTTCATTTCAAAATAAATGCCTTGTTTGACATTTTACAGTCCCAATGCATCATTTTGATCATCATTTTTTAAAATTACCTAATAGAAAAAATTATAAAATTATAGTATAATCAAAGTATTTTTTAAAAGAAATCTACTGATAATTATTTTATATTGTAAATCAATGTATATTTTGATTAAAATTCACAAAGTTTGACCTCATAAGTGAAAAACAAGCAATGTTTTTGGGACGGAAGGAGTAAGTAATTGGGCGAGCATTTTATTTGGGAAAGAAAAAGGTAGAAAGAAAATGGAAGTATTCTCCATGGCAGAGGCGAAGTCAAGGTTAGACCAACAGATAACGGTTGGTTGGGCTTTGGATTTGAAAGTGGATAGTGAGGGAAGCCATCGGCTATTCTAGAGCTAGACTTGGATGGAGCCAATCACGGCCGGAGAGAAGATGAATGAGGCAATGCATATGCGCTTTTCGGCCAAACTTTTGGACCGTTATATAAAGGAAACTTCATCAACGACTCAATTTCTGCCTAAATGCTGTACTCCTCTGTGCTTCTTTGTTATGTGCTTTGTCGTAAACTGGTGGGTACCTTTGTCACTTTTCTAAATAGTTAAGGGTTAGTTGTTCATGGCCGGAAAAACGAAGTTACGATGATCGGAAAAAGTTCGAATCAAGAAATTGAAAATAGTTGAAAGGAGTTGAAGAAAGCTCGAAAGGAGCTAGTAGCCCAAAAGGGAAGAAGCTCGAACTTTGTTGTTGGTATACTTTGTCAAATAGTGATAAGGAGCGAACAAACTCTTTATAAAGTTTGATTTTTATTTTCATTTTTTGTTCAAATGAGGTAAGAAGTATAGTATCGCCTTCATTTTATAAAAGTTGTCAAAAGTTTTTGTTTGGATGTTTCAAAAATATTGTTAAAAATTCTCTATATAGTGAAAAACGTGATTTTTCATTTGGAATATATGAGTGATAAATGATGTTCTCCGAAATTTTTATATTTTTAAAATCGACAACTTTTTAGGAATTGAGGAAGTATAATACAAATTGCGAGAGAAAAATGGAACTTGAGATTCAATCAACTCAAAATCTCAAATTTAACAATTAAAGCAAAACCTTATTGTAAAGTTGGCTTTTCATGAATGTAAGTATGAGTGTATAATTCCTTTAAAATAATATTGCATAAGTCCTTAAAATTAATTTTCATTAATTTTTTATTTTTAAAAAAGAATGGGAGTATGAGTCTACATCAAATTGAGCATAAGCACGTTCCTACAGCTACAAATTTGGCAAATAGATCTGATGGAGCATTGACGTACAGAAGCACTCACAATCATAATGGGTCACGATCATATTAATTATCCTAATATAATAATTGACATAAAAGATCCACATATGCAACAACTATTAATTATCGTGATAATGGACCTACAAATAACCACTACACAAATTATATTTCTCACCACTAAATAAGTTCTTTTTTTAGACTGTTTACTTTTCCCTCCACTAGGGTCAAATGTCAAGCAAAACATATGTATGTAAATATATACATAGTTGTTATCAATAAAGTATTAGTTGATATGATAACGATCCGATTCTCGTGTAAGAAAAAAAAATTTAAAGATCTAAAAGTTTATTTGTTGGGTGTTCAGAGATCTTTTACTTATAATGCTCGTGAGTTGAAAAAGATTACATTCGTAATCAAATAACATAAATTAATTATGTTTGTTTTAGCATTTGCTAACCTTTTAACACTCCTTGCAACTTCTAATTACTGCTTAATTATTATTACTTTTTTAGAATGCTTAATTATAACTCATTACTCTTTTTACTCTCTCCATTTTAATAGATATATCATTTTAAGTAATTTTTTCGTTTCACAATATATGTCACTTTACAATCCAATTGACACATTAATGATTAGTTTATCAATTTATCCTTATTAATTATTTTTTTATCTTCTATTTCATTTCCGATGAAACCTAAGCAACTTGATCTTTTAATTTTATAATTAATTTTATATTTTCTTACTATTCTTTCACAACCTAAAAACAAAAAGTATTATAAAACAGATAAAATATTTACGTTAATCACTTTCTAAATTCTAACCATTATAAGCTACTCTTAATCTCTTACAGCTAATTTTAATATATATTTTGTTACCGTTTTTTAACCATAAACTATAAATTTTTTCACAGAATGATGGATACTCCATACTAATTTGGAAACCTATTGGAGCGATTTTACCACTTCTAAAGTGGCCAAAGTCGGTCCAATATTTACACAACTGGAAAGCCAAAATTTGTTAGTAGTAGACACGTAGAGTAGAGTCTTGTAGATTTGAGGATAACACCAAAATAACTAAAAAAGAGGATGCATTGCCTGACATATAAGATTTGAGAATCAACATGACTCGTGCTCATTGAGCCCCACGCACTCCCCACTTAAATTTTGGTTTTTTTTTTTAATTACTTTTCCTCAACAATAATGAATAATATATAAAAACTAATACTCCGATTTAAATTACTTATCGTTTTAAAGTTAGAAGTAAGTACTTAAAAATACTAAATTTATGGTAAAATTTGTGTTATATGATCAAATTGTCTCAAAATTTTAATGGAAATGAAAATGAGAGAAATAAAATAATTAATAAGGACAAAATTAGTAAACTAATCATTAATACGTTATTAAAATTATAAAGTGATAAGTATTGTAAAACAAAAAAATTTGTTAAAATGACATATATTTTAAAATATAGGAAATATTGGTTCAATTCGTAAATTTTGTGAAATTTGATGGAGATAGTGTCTCATTCAAATAAAGAAATTAAAAAGTTGTTTTTTAAAAAATTTTATAAGTAAAACCAAAAAAATTAGTGGCTAATACGTCATAATGCCACTAAAATTTGGTGCAATATCTACAACCTTTCTACTATTTTATTTTTTCAATTATGTATAATCTCCTATCTTTTCTTTTTCTTTCTTTACGAGTTTTACGCCTGCGAGTATTTAAAGTAAAAATACTCTTAAGAAGTATGGTTCTGAAACTTCAAATTATAATCTACTCTTTATCCAAGTAAAATCGTTACGGCGGTCCCACCTTTGTCAGTACCTTCCTATTTTTAAACGTATATATTTCTTTGAAGGAATCTTTTAAACTATTGTGAGTGAGGTTTTTTATATTTATAATTAAAATGAGTGAATATTAGAGGAAAAAAAGGAAAAGCCCTAAAAATTTTAAACTAAAAGTTGTTTTAACCAACCAAGATAATTGATCAAGTTAGATACACTAGCTTTGAGTTACACGCAATGCGTGCATGATTCATAAATAATTGAAATAATATTTGCGTAATAATTAACAAAGAATGAAATCCTAAAAGGGTAAGTATTGCATGACTATAATATTTAGAAGATAAAAAAAGAGCACAAAATTAAGCAAATCAAATATAAACTTTTATTTTTGTTGCTAAAGAATAACATCAATAACAGTTGGGGTTCACGACAATATATCAAGTGTTCTTGCGCTAAGCATGTGATTCTTCTAATTTTTAAGTATTATATATTAATCGTTAGAGTCATGTTTATCCTTTTTCCAAACTCTTTTCTCAAACACCTTGTAATCTGGTAATTTTATAATGACTAAGACAATAATATATAATTATTAAATTGATGAGGGAGCATACTTAAAATGGGTAATATGATTAAAAAATAAATTACGATTAATTTATTCTAATTTGTATTATTAAAATCCCTATATTTTCATAATAATATTTTTCTATCTAATTATACCACGTTATATTTTAGGATATATTGTTTTAGTGTATTTGGAATTGTTTTATAAAATATAGAACGAATATATAAAGCTTTCCGTGCTAAGAAGGAAACATTTTAATAAAGAGAAAAACAAAGTCCGAGAGTAGCTATGGTATATATACTATATATGTCAAAATACATGATAAAAAATACCCCCATCAAATTATAAAGTAACTTATATTAATTGAAAAAATTATAAATATTTTAACATCAATCTAATAATTATTTACCGTCCAAAAAATTTTTTGATAATTATATTATAATAATTCATATTTAATAATTGAATAGCTAAGAGATAACAAAACACTATCATAGCTTTCTATTAAAAACACATATATAACAACATGAAATCATATAGTCACTATGCATTTAATAATTTACAAAAATATTGATTACAATTGAAATCTAATATCTAATAAACCTAAAAACATTTTAAAAAAGACCCCAGTAGTATTGTCATTTTTTTAAAAAAAAAAATAGCATATTTTCGAGAGCATTTTTATACTATTATGAATATATTACCCATTGAAAAAAAAAAATTGAACTATCAACTTGTATAGTATATGTACAAATTGGAATTATTAGTCGAATAAAGCAACATAAGACTTATTAAAGAAAGAAACAGTGCAAGAGAAAAAATTGATAAAAATCTTATACATAATACCAACGAAAATTATAGAAACTAAGGGAAAAAACAACAAAATTAATAAATTCATATTAGAAAACGGAAAAGAAAGTTAAAAAGAATTCTGATAACGTAAGCCCCTGCATATTATCCTCTTGATCTTTACCCTTCTACATTCTTCGTCATTATCACCAATTGAGATAAAGATTTAGGGTTTTGGAGGATTTGCTATCTTAGATTAGAGATTAGCAGCAGTTAATTGAGAGGGGGTTGGCGTGGGAGGATAGGATATGGGTGGGGAGTAACTCGCTCCAATAGATTAGTAAATTATTAAACTGTTCTAAGTAAATTAACCGCAAGATTATTCTGAAGGATAAATATAACCCTGTAATTTAATACAAAGTAGGGTTATTTTTGGTAAAGTAAAAGTTCTACAGCCATATGAACCTCTTAGCTTTATATATAACATAGATAACTTATTCGTAGTCTTATTTTTTTTTTATCTTTAATATTTCATTTATAGAACGTGGAGCGACAATTAACATAACCTGTAAGTAATACTTTTTTTGAGTACAACTTTTTCTTTAAATAAAATCTTCTACTTTTAAGTACAAAAATTTGAAGTAAGATAGACCAGTACATTCAAATCATAATTTCCATAAAAAAATGTTGCATACAAAAATAGAAAAAATACTGAGGAATCAGGGCCTAAATAACCATTCTACATATACTAAAAAACTAATATCAAATTTATACTAACACATATGACACAACTAAATAAAAATAACACCATAAAAAAAATTAATTACACAATTAAAATCGATGATTCAAAAATACATATATTCATTTATAATATATTTTTGTTAGTAATAATAAATTTTTTTGAGTCTAAAACAGCCAAAAAAAAAAAAGATCCTTTGTAGATGACTAGAGACGATAAAGACAAGTAGCCAGTAGTTACCTTGTAGAAATAGCACGAAGGAAGCGGTTACCTTTTTCAACCGTTTCTATTTTATTTTTTTTATCGGTAAGTAAATTTATCCACTTGAGCGCACCTATCTCGGGAAAGTCCAAAGGATCGACTAAGTCGCATGGTAGAGTGCCGAACATTTACTATACCCAACACATAAATTCCTCAAATTGAAAAATTTGTGCCCACCAAAAATTAAACTTGGGTGGAAAGCCTAGAAATAGGATAGAGTCACTCGCTCTCGACTTTTCAACCAATTCTATTGTTTCAATCTTACAGTTTTTTTTTTTTTTTTTTTGGGGAATAAATCTATGACCCTTACCTAGAAGGTTAAAATAATAACCTCAAACCCCTCCCCCTCCCTCCCTATGAAAGAGGGGTTGGACATGCGAATCCCCTTTGCAACGTCCCGTCAACTATAATGGATTTCTGGGCCCAAATTTGTATGATATTTATTTTTTTATTATATATTTTGTTGGATTTTTGCGTGTGATACAGAGTTTACGAAATTTCATGATGATCCAACGGCAAATTTTGGAGTATCGATTAGGGCATGCTGAATGGTGATGGTACCAAGATAACGAATCCCCGCATGAGAGGAGAGAGAAAGAGAGAGAGAGTGGTCCTTCATTCTTCAACATGACATGTAGGAGGAGTTGGGAGTTAGGCTTTGTGTGTTTTTACATGGGAAAGAAGCATGGCCTTCAACTACAATATGCAACATGTGACATTGGAACTTGTCCCCTTGTTGAAAAATGAACAAAAAATAATAATAAAATATATCTTTAATCGGTGATAAATAAACGAAATAAGATTTTCATCTTCAAGTTTAACTCATATGTGATCTACTGAATTAATTTATTTGCATTTTGGTAATTGTAATTAAAGGATCGTGTTTTATGCGATTCACCGAAGTTTCGATTGTTGTCTCCTTGTCTTCGGTCACCAACTTCCTTGAACTTCTAGCGTTGGGCAGGTGTCAGTCGAGCTCATATTGGTTGTAGGTTGAGAACAAAATAGAGCACTATGTGATGGAGTCTCACGTTCTCGGGAGAAAAAGATTTGCAATCCTCTACCTTGTCACTCGCCCATGCAGGACTTAAAATACTAGAAGAAAAGCATTTATACAAGTCGTAGTATGCAATCGGAACTGAGGACAAGTTTTTGGAGTTAGTTACCCTCGCAACGAAGATTCATCTTCAAATACTAGGGTTCTACTAAGGCTAATATATTTATATGATTAACGATATTTTTTGAGGGTCTGGTTCGAAATTTTCATTACTCAACCCAAAAACATTTATTACCGGATCTTAAAATTTGGAACCGGTTCTGAGCTTGGAACCATCCGACCCAAACCAGGTCGGGGTTTTACTCAGATTTTTTTGGGCTTACCCCTTGGTTATCATACCAACAGTCCAATCGGCCTACTTAAATCAGGGCCACAGTAAATAGTAGTCCTGGGCACACCAATGGCTCAAGCCTGCAATGAACATGACACGAGCCACAGCTAACAAAGAAAATGATCTAATGGGCTGAGTCCAGTCTTTTTTTTTTTGCCCTTTTTTTAGTACCAACTCTAGTTTTCTTCAAATGGTCCAACCTTAGCCCAAATAACCAAAATCATTTTGTGATTTGAAGTATTGAATTTATTTGAGAAATTATTCTAGCTTAATAGATTGGGCCTGGGCCTGCCACGCACGATCCAGTCCATGTCAACCTAACCCAATCTTTTTAGATTTTAAATGCAAAAATAATCGGTTTGTTTCGACCTTTTCTTTTTTTTTTTTGTTTTTTGGCAGAAACAAAAGTATCCATATTTCTTCTTTTTCTTTAAAAAATTCAAATGGTAAACACTAAAATGACTAGTTTTAGTATTTTTATTTTCAATGGGAGTATGATTCTACAATCATTTGAATTATTTTAAATTTATAAGGTGTTGGCCTAACACTTGAAATTGAGATCCTAAATATAGTAGATTTTAATTTCTATTCTATTGTTTTTTATGACTCATCTAAACTAAAAAATAATTAAAAAATTAAGTTATCTCGAAAATTTAGGAGATAATAAATCCATAATTTCTCACGACTATTTTATCTCAATCCTTATGGAACGTCATGAATGGATTAAGGAACATCATGAATAGTGTTGGGGGTTGGGGAGACTCCATCCTATTGGGCTCCTACAATATGGCAGCCAGTGAGATGGGATTTGGTGTTTCCTTAGTCCTTCCTAAAATTTCAAACGAAAAATTATAGGTCTTAAAATTTGAAGCCTAATCTTCACGTTAAAAAATCGCTTACTGTTCTTTGAGTTTGTGCTACATGAGAAGGTAAATTATATACAAAGAGAGAAGTAATTCTACATAAACCTGGCAAAACCGACTCGAACCGAACAGGTCAATCCGAACGACCCGAAATCCAAACCGAATCGACATCCGAAACAGCTTGAACCGATTTTGACCCGAAACCGAACTGAACCGACCCGAGATCCGAACCGAAACCGACCCGAATGCAAAATGACCCGAACCGAAACCGAACCGAACCCAAAATGACTCGAACCGAATCGGATCCGAATCGATTTAACTCGAATAAAAGTGACCCAACCCATATTTTTTTATTGGGCATCTCGGGATGGACTTTTGTGCCTATAGTGGTACAATTTTGAATAGATTTTGACCCAAAAAGTGACCCAATTATGACTAGATCCAAAATTAACCCGAGTCGAACCCGAACGAGATTGACCCGAGTTGAACCGAACCGAAGTTGACCCGAACCGAAACCGAACGAACCCGAACGAGATCAACCCGAAGTTGACCCAAATCGAAGTTGACCCGAACCCGAAACCGAACCGGACCCGAACAAGATCGACCCGAAGTTAACCCGAACCGAACTAACCCGAACCAAATAACCCGATTGCCAGGTATACTTCTACACTTCACCTGTTTTCCTACGGTTTAAATTTTAGAGGAAATGATTTTCCGTTAGGATTATTGTGGGCCTAAGCTTTAACCTAAGTTCGGTATCTCCTATCCTTTTCGGACCTTCAAACTTATTTTTTTTTCTTGTTTTTACAAGGGTAAATGTCAACTACCCACTTGGGTCCTTATACTCCAAACTTATATCCCAAACCCACAACTCACCTCAATTTATTTGCACAACTTATGAGGAAATTGTCATTTCCAAAGTTCAAACCGTAATAAAGATAGTAGAAGTATTGAGTGTTTGTCATTAGCGTAACACTTGCTTAATTGAATATTGCTTACTTTGCATTTACAAGTAAAACGGTATGGTTTTGGGTATTTTCTGCAAACTATTTTGCTAATAAAAAATTCCTAGATCAAGTGGCGTTCTTTGTTAGCGTACGTACATGGGATAAACAAGTTATAGTTACTTGATGAAGATCACATCACACGTATAGGAGGTTATGATTGACGAGCTCTGTCCGGAATTACCAATTGAAGAATCTCGTTGCATATGTAATGAGTGTAATGACATATTGAGTACGAGTCTGTCTAGGGACTTATGTTATATTAACACTAATTCGATCCCCATCATTTATGCAATTTTTAATTCAGATTGATTGAAATGATTTATTTGATTCTTTCTAAATAAGGATTTAAATTTAAATTTTATAAATAGTAAAAATACATAACAAAAGAGTTATACACTTATAAGCCAACAATATCTCGGCTATTGTAAAATGGTGTACTTAAATGTTCGTGGGAGCATATACTCCTAGGAGAAAGAAAGAGAGATTAAGCCCACAAAAATCTCTCCCTATTTTTCCGTTTGTCCAAGTATTCTGTTGATATATGATAAAGAGCAAATACTCTCAGGTATACATAAGACATTCCGATAAAATCCCCTTTATTTTTTCGTTTGTTCAATTATCTCGCTGACATATTATTATAAGTAGATACTTTTAAAAGCATATAAGACGTTATAGTAAAATGGAGACCGGACTGGAATTATTTAAAAACAAAAATAGTATTCATGCAGTTGGATCAATGTATTGTTCATTGCAATGTCTTACTATATCTCTCTACGCTCTACAGTAGTAAGCCAAGGGGGACAAATATTACTGTCATGTTTCATACAATGTCACATCATTTTTTTTATTTTTTATTTTTTTGGACACATGTACTTCAATCTCAAATCAAATAGTTGGATGGAATTGTTATATCAAAAACTAGTAGTACGTGGCAAATAACTTGATCGATCTAATTAATAACATAAGTTAATTGAAGTTGATGATGATGGAGTAACTTTTTTATTAAAAATAATTCTATTACTACATACTTTCAATGCATTAGATTTATTTTTAAAAAAAACAGGAGAAAGAAAGTATTAGATTGCTCATTGCTATCCCTTATCTCAAGACGCATTTATACAACTTTATAGTCGATAATAATAAAATATTAGATTAAATCGACAACAATATATAAAACTTTAAAATATTATATTTAAATCACGACCAGAATGGATTATTTATAGTTGAATTGAAAATTAACATGTAGTCCAAAGTATGTGACAATTTTGTAAGATAAATTAAAATATAAATATGTTATTGTTCGAAACCAAACATAAAATGGTTGCCATAGCTATAAATTCGAAACACGTACTCTTATAAGTACTTCAATTTGATGATACGATCAATTTTACGATTTTGTAAACAATATTCATACTTTAAAAAACTAAGAAAGGTTTAATATTTTTGTTATATATACAAATTAATATGTTATAATTACTAAAAGTTATTAGATTTGCTTGCAAAGGCTGCTAAAGCCCCCCTCTCTAATTAGTCCCATGAGGCACAAAAATTCTTCGAGATTTAGATGTACCATGCAACAAAACTTATTAAATCGTGACTAGTAATGTATATAATTCAACTTTTAAAGATCGTTGATGGATTTAAATCAGTAGAACATTCTCATCTTGAATTTAGCCTAATCATATTACAATTATACTAAATCAATTACAATTGTATCATAATTAGTCGATTCTTGTTGATTCATTAAATAGTAGTGTTTTTTTATAAATAAATTTAAAATTAAATATAGTAATTTTATTTCACCCTTCGTAAAATCTTATGATCCCTGATCTGATCCAACAATTCTAACCCTAAACCTCTTTCCCATTAATTTTTAACTAAGATCACAATTCCAATAATGTTGGAAAACAAGAAGTCTTTATATACCAAGATTATTGATGTGAGCTTTGGCCCATTTGTTCTCCGCCCCTGCCTCCCACCCACTACAAAGGGGGCCAGTGGAGGGTGGAGGCTACTTTACAATTAAAAAGTATATATTCTATAAAAAAAATTTTAAAAATTAAAAAATGCTATAATTAATTATCGAGATCCCTATCACACATCCCACATAATTAATGAAATGGTAGGAAATAAAAGGCATTAATATCGACCGGTTTGCCACATGTCAAGCTAATAACAAAGTCAACTTACCTAAATTATACGGCTTATCAAGTTCACAAGTACCCCTTCTTTCCCATGCATAAACAGTACCTGTGAAACGTTTTTTTTTTGTAAAAAAAACTTCGTGTATCAATTTATGCATCTAACTGCTTTCGAATATCAAATGCAGGTTTATATAACAAGCAAAGGGATACGTAGTTAAGATGGCGCAGTGGTTTTATATAAGTTTGAATATTCGAAATAATACTTGGTAGATCAAATCAAAGGGATACGAGAAAATCGGGAAAGTTGATCCTTGATGAAGTTTTATAGTTCTCTGGCGAAAATATTCATAATTGTAAAAGAAGCTTATAATATATAATTTTATAATATACGATTAGGAAGAGGGTTTGTAAGGGTCGAGGTTGGTTTTGGGATATTCATGGCCAATATAGCTTGAATGTGTGTCAAAAAAAAAAGAGTGCTTGTCGAGAAATATTTTCATCAAAAGTTTGGGTTGAAGGTTAAAAACACAAAGTAATAAAAACTTTATATATGATATAATCTAGTAGTTAACATGACCCCTAAGCAAATATCCTTCAAACTTGACCGTGAGAATGTTGTATAGGTTCACTCTTGCATAGTAATATTATATAAAGACTGTTGCGATTAACTCAGGATCAATTACTGTTTAGAATAATTTTTATCTCATATTTAATAACTGTTCTAATAAAAAATTAACACTTGTAATTTAAAATTTTAAAAATATATATGATCCGAATACGCCCATTAGTCAATGACACGAAAAAGGAGGTGCATATCCAAAAACTATGACATAACCAATGCAGTTGTGCAAATTCTTATATGTACTTGGGAGTTTATACTCGCAAGTGTCACATCATTATGTTTGGCCCGCAAAATCCCTATATTTTCCCTTTTGCTTCACCATTTCTTGACAGGTGTCATGTTGGAAATATAAACTCTTAGGTATATAATAGATGTGCTGATTACAGTTGGCTTAGAAGGGAGTTCAATCACTTCTGGATCCAAGCACTTCTACTCAACATTAATCTTCTCACATACTTCTGAATGCGCCATAACACTAAATGCCGGAGACAGAACGGGTAGGCGAGAGTTGTCTCGATCGTTCAAGGGATCGATTCATCCCCGATTAACTTTAAAACAATTACGAAAATAGAAAACTCAAGGCTGGATTTCAAGAAACGGAATATTATCAAAGCATCTAGTATCGTACTCAATAATCACATCAATCAAAAACTCATAGGGATAATTTAAAACTTATGAAATATTCTAGAGTCTAATTGTACCACTTTCACCCAAAAGGGCTACATTGGTCCTTTGTTGGTATCTCTTTGTCTCTCTATAATCAATGAAGCTTCTCAACCGTATGAGAGAGAGAGAGAGAGAGAGAGAGAGAGAGCAAAAAGTCCAAGGGGTCTAATTGTGAGGTTGATAATGAATTTGTAGCATGTAGAAAGTTTGGAGAATTATTTAGGAAATTGTCAAACCGGCCATTATCCTCTTTTGCTCAAACAAAAGAAAAGAGACAATATATTTGAAAAGGATAAGGACAGCTCATTACTTTGAAAAACTTTAAAGGGTCCCTCATGATGTACGTATCATATCAATCAAGTTATGATGATCATGATGATGATGATAATTATGATGATGATGAGATTTTGGGGTCAGTCTGGAGTCTTCTTGCTGGTCAGCCTCAATGGGCCTCTCATGTTTGACCCATTCTTACATGTATATTATATGCACTTGTAATTTTCTTGTAAAATAATCTAATTCAATGGGAAGACCTTAATTACCTCAAGCTTCAATAAATGGTGTCACACTTGAGCTTCTCCTATAGGGAGAAAAATAGAATTAAATAAAAAAGAATTAATTAATTGCACTGCTTAATTTGATATAATTTATTTTATTTTGTTTGTTTTATATTTTGGTAAAAGTTTTTGTCAAAATGGGAACAGTGACTTGAAATAATATGTAATTTAATTATTTTAAAGTATTGTATATGAATGTACTATAAAAAAATTTCTATCGAGGTCACATATACATAAAATTATTAATATATTTTAGTTACAAAGAAGAAAATCAAACTCGTTAAGTTGGACATTAGAGAATAGGTCGAGCAAGGACGAAACTTTCTTCCCCCACCACAAAAAAAAAAAAAAAACCGAAGAGGTTGAGGGTTCAGACCTCGACCCTCTAAACCTTTTTTGTAAGTTCCGCCTCTGAGGTATGAGGGTTGGTGTTTGAATTGAGTTCCATTTTCCAAACCCTAGTTTGTCTTACGATGGGAAGAAACTTCCCCTCACCCTCATACCTCCCCGACACTATACTATTTTCAACAATTCATGAGTATCATTTGAACAAAAAAAAAAAGGAAAAAGAATCAATTCCAAAAAAATCATCACAATTAGACCCTCAATTTGGTGATAAGCGTATGTAAATAGAATTAAGCCATGTTCCATTTAACTTTAACTTACAACCTTATAATTCCTTATAACTTATTACAACTCCTTACGGTTGCTTACATCTCCTTACAGATTGTAAGTTGTTTAAAACTCCTTACAACTGCTACAGCTTTTTATAACTAACTTTACAATTAGTTCACAACAAAAATTTCTCGACACTAAGGTAAAAAAATAGACAACAGAGAAAAACATCCAAGAAGAACAAAAACCAATCATCAATTTTGTCTAACCATTATTCTCGTTTCTAGCATCAATTTTTCCTCTCCTCCAAATTACAAATTATATTTTTGTAGACTCTTTACCTAAATAAGAATCAATTATCCTCTCCTCCAACCATACTCATCGGTCATTAGTCTTGTTTCGGCAATAATTTTATAACTCGCTTATAATTTCTTACATCTCCATACAGCTTTACTTATAGTTCCTTACGCCTACTGACTCTTTACAACTAAATGAAATAAGGCTTTAATCCCTCAAAAAATCTCCATGCCAAACATTACATGAGAAAATATTTACCAAAAAAACCATTCAACTAAATAAAACAAGACGTTAATCCCTCAAAAATCTCAATGCCAAACACTACATGAGAAATATTTACCAAAAAAACCATTCGCGAAATAATTATATTAGAAATTAAGTAGAGAACAATAATAAGGTGATATTTGCCCTTGTTTTTGTCCCATTAACAGGGATTTACATGTAATATGTGTCCCCGATACCTATCGCTCTTTATGTACAAGACAGGATTCCCTGCCTTATTATCTTCATAAAGTTAATCACTTATAGTTTTCGAACATTTTGAAAAAGGTATTCTCGACTTTGTCGAACCTAATTACTTTTAGATCACGAAAGCTTAAGATAAAAATTCTCCTATAAGAGTGCTTGCGGAAATTCAAATATGTGTTATTCCGCTTATTAACGTGAAAACGCTACCATCTCAACTAACACTTTATTAATATATTACCAATTAAACTAGTCGCTATCGTGTTTAGCATCATAAATTGCTGAAGAATATCATAAATTCCCAGACTTAAAAAGGCAATTAAATTTGGAACTTAAACCCATAAAATCGAGTTTTCCTTGTCTGGCGGTGGGTGTTACATGTAAACTGTACAAATGGGGATTTCATACAAAATTAAATTTGAACTTCAAAAGTTGGATGTCGACCAAGAAAAGGATGGATTTCTGGATGTATTAGCTGCCCATTGCCCACATCCATCGCCCATTCTTTCTAATGCTTACAGCTGGCCACGAAAATTTTTACCAGGAACACTAAATTTGACCCATTGAATTTGACTACACAAATACAAATTTGTCCATCTTAATTAAGCAACCATTATGTCCATTAATCAATCACTAATTATTGGCATCTTAGATGTGAATTCTTTACCAACAAGTGTATACCCCTAGGGTTGTGTAAAATCAGTTAACTAGCCGAAATAAATATTGGTTAATAAGGTTTTCAATTTTGAACAAAAAAACGTAGAATTGAGAGAGAGCGAGGTTTTTTGTTAATCGGTTTGACCTAGAGCTAGTAATAGTGGGATCAGGTTTATGTTCTTGTTGGATTTAAATAATAGGTCTAGTGGAGTCGGGTTCATGTTTACATTGAATTTGAATAAGTTGAAAAAGTATCGACATGAATCTAACTCATTTATTAAACTGGTTGAAAATTTTGATTTGAAGTTGTTTATTTTTCAATGACTTGACCTGAAACTAACCAATTTACCCCCTTTGCTTTAGGTTTAGGCTACCGAAGTAACTATTTACCCATTTAGAATTATAATTTAGAACAAAACTATCAATGTAAGAAATTATTCTTAAATCTCATTCATCATTATGAAGCTATTGTGCATACTCTATAATTTTAAAAACATATATACATCCTCTACACCATGAATACGTAAGAAGCCTTCAGTTTTTACATTTTTATTTCCCCTAATGTTCCTTGCCCCCTTCAATTTTATTTGCCTTCCCCTTTTCAAAATCAAATAAATATTTTTATTCTAATTTTTAAGAATAAATGAGTAAAACATATTACTGTCATGTTGATAATTCCAATATAAACCTAACCCAATCACCTAAATGGGTTAAGCGTGTCAAGTAAATGGATTAAAAATTTCTACCCAAACCCATACAACTTTGTTTTGGTAATCGTGTTAGTTAAGTTTTTCTCAACTTTAGGTTGACTAGATTCTTTTGTGATGAAAATTTTGACATTTCTAGTTTAGATAAAAGGAAAAGAAAGTGAATATTAATATTAATTTAGATTTTAAAAAATATTTATAAAAGTTAATAAATATTGATCAAAATAGTAAAAATAAAAATAAGAGACGGTATCTAAATTTCTACATCCGCCTCCGCTGATAATTAAAAAGAAAGAAAGAAAGAAAGAGGGGAGGGGAGGGAGGAAAGACAAGGCCATATGAAGGAGCAAAGTGTGGTCGTATGGCCCATACGTGGGTAAGGGACCATCTCCGTGTCTATGGACTATACCTATCCGCTATATAGCGTTGACAAAGACCACCCTACCTTCAAACTTCACCGGAAATAAAAAATATATAAATAAATTACTCGAATGTTTAAATTGGTGATTAAGATATAAATTTATTTTATATTTATTTCTTAAAATTTAAATTTAAATACAAATAAATTATTCGAATGTTTAAATTGACGATAAAAGACATAAAACATGTTATTTATATGTATCTTTTTAAATTTAGATTTAAGTATGGGTGACACATCCGTTTTCCTTATAAACTTGCACGATATATTTTAATTAATTAAAATTTTAATATCATATTATGGGACCAATTTGATAATAAAAGTAAAGGATAGTGTAGTTCGAAAGAAAATATGAAAATATTGAGTTTGATCTTATTAAAGTATAGAAGATTGAGAGTGCTACGGTGCTATCAGTTAAAAAATCTTTAGATGTTTTAAGTTTTAACAATTGGCTAAAAGAAAATGTTACTCATCACTTACTATAGTTTTTAAAACAAAACCGAATGTATGAGGTTATGTTTGAACTAGTCAATATATGATTATGTTTTTTAAATAAAGAGTGATTATTATTTTTTTTATTTAGTAGGAGCAAATGCTGACTTTTCTTTACCCTCTAAATTAGTAGAGGCATAAGAAATGTGAGCGTATAAAAAGATTTTAATAGGTTATTAGAGGTGTATTCGAGTTTCCTTTCTTAAAAGCTTGTCAAATTGAATTTGTGACGAGTCCAAGCTAAACACGTTTAGAGATACGAGTCAAGCCCGAGCTTCTAATACTTGGGCTCGTAAGTTCATGAAGCCTAAACGATCCGAGCATAATCAAGTCAATTAACAAGTTTAACAGCTTAGGCTCGGATAAACTATACATGTTAATTTGTGAAATTTAACTATATTAGAATAAAGAGTTAAATTTAAATTCAATAGTTGACATTAAGATCTTTTATAAATTTGTGGAGTTAAATTTAGTTTTTTTTTTAAGAATAATGAATGAATGAATTTCATTAATTAAAGGTCATACAACATCTACAATAAAGATCAAACTCGGACAAATTCATAACTAAAATAACAAAATAAATCTTTCGATTGAAAGAACTAATTAAAACTCTTTTGAGCACTTCTTTTCCACTCAATCGATGTTTCATTTTACAGCTTTTAACGAAGAGATCCACAAATCTTGTATAATCTTCCTATCGGAATAGATTTATCTGTTGTATTAGTCTAAATTTGAAGAATTGATGTTCGATGTAGACCGATCCGACAATTAATCAACAATTTAGCCACATATAACCATAATACCATAAAAAGAAATTGATAAAATCACTCCAAAAGTGAGAGATAATACCACTCATTCAAAGAGGGTATAAAAAGACTCTTACAAATAAATAAGAAAGAATAATTATTTGTAAATAAAATAATAGATAAAATATAAAGGAAATAGAGATTGAGACTTATTATTGACAAAACATCAATGACATCTCCTAAGAAAAGAAAAGGTTAGGGTTTTTTTTTTTTAGAGAGAAAGGGAGAGAAGAGGAGCAAGAGAGAAATTTGTTGTTAGGTTTTTACATTTGTGATTTGTGTTCAATAAATAATCTTAGTTTTATAATATTAAATAATTTTTTTAAGGAGACGAGAATTTGTGATTTGTGTTCAATAAATCATCTTAGTTTTATAAATATTAAAAAAAAATTTAGGAAGGAGACAGAGAAACTCGTAGTTTGTATTAATGGTAGGAAATTTTATTTTCCTGCACACTAATCACTCGTCGTCCACCCACTCAAGAGCATCTACATCTATAATTTAAAATTTTGGATTACATGTGGAGGCTTACATTCTCCACATTATTTTACAATCCAATTTTTAGAACTCAATCTATCACCTTTACACTCTTAGATTATCAAATTTGATCGTCAAATAAAATATTTCCTATGAAGCTTACAAATATACATATTTAATTAGTTTTCTTATTTAAATATGAAAGCGTTGAAAAAAATAAAAGAAAAAAAAGAAAAATAATGCAAGGTAGAGATGCGGACGGATTGAATACACGAGCGACTATACGAGCGAATCGACCTTAAATTGAATGAAATATATTTTGCGATAAGATGGATTGGATCACATGGATAAAATTAAATCACAAAATTCTGCGTTACAATTGCTTTAATATTTCTTGCAGAGGCAATCCCGAACTTAGGATAGAATTTCCGGTGATAACCCAATAGAAATATCTAACAAATATATTCCCACATTTTATAGACATCAATAAATCCACTCCCTTTATGATACCACAGTGACATCACACTTTCAAGGGTTAACTCCAAGAAAATAGAAAACAACCAAACGTAGGGTATTGACCTAAAAAAACTAGAGAAATTACACAAAAAGCATATCCTTGTCACTAAAGTTTGTAAATCTGGATTTTCTTTTAAAAAGTGGGGATGATAGAGACATCAAAGCTAACAAAATGTAATTTTGTGGGAAATTTTTTCAAAAAATAATTATTTTTATTTTTATTTTAAAAAGAATTTATATTTTTAAAAAAATTGTTATCTCTCTCCTCCGGCCAATTCCAAATTAAATGGAGCAAAATGATTGGAATATCTTGTAAGCATTTGAGAGTATCTATTTTTCGGTATATGTCAACAAATAATTGAACAAACGAAAAAATAAAGAATTTTATGAATCTAATATCTCTTATCTCTCCTAAGATTATATGTTCTCATAAGCATTTAAGAATTTACAAGGTAAGTTGATGATAAGCATCTGCCCGTGTTTGGCCCACTCTTCACCCCTTAGTCTTTGTTTGGCGGGTCCTCCTTTGGTTGATGAGTATTTTCCTTATGTTGCTAGAAGAATGACCAAAAAACAATAATCATAGACCCTCAAAAAAAAAAAGAAAAAAAGAAAAAAATCATAAGTCCATAATGCTGCCAAAACGTGCCTTTTTCAAGTTTATATCCAAGCAGCCCACATTATTATTGTCTATTGTCCTCTTAGTCCAAGATTGGTTGTAATTTGTCCCAATTCTAGAAGTATTTAACAACTTGAAAATTTCATTTCATTTTATCTCTTTTAATTCGAATCAAATAAATTTTTACAGATGAAATGGTCAAATTTCATAAAATTTAAGTTAAATATGCTCTTTTTAACCGTATTTACATTTCAAATGGTATTATGTTTGAGTTATACTTGTGCGTGAAATATGGATACTCGACTTCAATCATACTTTAATATCAACGGTACAAATTTATTTATTTATATTTAAAGTTACTTTTAATGAATATATTGTCACATTTAGATAATGTGGATATTTATATTGTGAGTTAGGATTGATATTTATGTGATGCATGGACTAGCAACTCATGTCAAAAAAAAAAAAAAAAGCATAAAAGATAAGGGTTGGCCTCTACATCCAATGGCATTTATCATTGTTGATCGAGGCCTATCTTTATTGCCACTTGGAAGTTTGTGAACAATTTCTTGCAAAAGTATCTATTTTTGCTTTTCTATGTACTTTTTGAATTAAACTTTTTAGTGATAAACATGCAAGTTCTTGTCACAAAAATGTCTAAATAATAGCTTTTCTCTTTCACTTGCCCAATAAATCCAACAACGAACACATTATAAAATTATTCAACGAGTTCAAAATAATAATAAGACTAAAATCCTTAGTGGGTGATAATAATAATTGGGGGCAAAATTGCAAATTTATTAATTTTTGCTTCCTCCGTATTTGACAATTATCTTTGTCCCAAATTGATATTTTTAACTGGTAATTAAATGTACTGTTGTCAATAATTTTACATTGTTACCAAACTATTATTCGTCTTCGCTAATATTTAACATTATTAAAAAGTGTATTGTTAGCATTTAGGAAGATAAATTTGGGACGGAAAGAGTAATATTTAAGAGTAAAATAGATTTCTTAAAATCGAAAATCCCAACCCCACATAAACTTCTAAATTATTTGAGTTTCTTTCATATAAAATTGTCAAAATTGATAAAACACTGTTTAATATAAAGAGTGCGATTGAAAAAATAGAATACACAATATAACATTGATTTTTATTTTTGTTTTTCTAATTATACATTCATAGAAACTCTAAAAGTAAATAAATATACTCACCATATATTTTTAAAATAGATTTAAAAAAACAAGACACTTACTTAAAATCTCGTATATAAAAGAATTGCGATTTCTATGACTCTATATAAGTTTGACACTCCATGCATGGAACCCTATTTATTAACAATTTGGTAAATGACCAAACTAAGAGCACGAATTGCCATAACATAGATGAAATCATGGAAATGAATTGGGGAAAGGAAGTTGTAGAGAGAGAGAGATGTAGAGAGAGAGAGTAGGGCAAGGACAAAGCATGAGAGTACCCACGGATTGACTCTGGAGTGAGGAGGGAGGGGGAGAGAGAGGGGTGTAGGTAGGGAGGGAAGGGCCTTTATATTCACATGGGCTTGGAGATGGCTTTCTTTAGGCCCATTAAAAAGGGAAAAATTCACGAGCTTTGTCCTTTCATGGGCCCATTTTATTTTCCTTTTAATTCAACGCTTGCCTTTATGTCTTTAATGCCCTTTTTTAAAATGAAGGGGTCCCTCTCTCTCTCTCTCTCTCTCTCTCTCTCCCTCCCTCCCTTGTGACTGCGATGTTCGCCTTTCCGCTTTGATGACCACGGGTGGTCCGTAAGTACAACCCTGTTACTATTTACCACCAATTTTCCTTCTTTCCTCCTCCTTTCCTTTTGTCCCTCTTTTTTTTAAAAAAAAAAAAACTTATTTCCTAATGTCCCTTTTTTCATAAAAAAAATTTGAGAAATTATTGTCGACTAGCCAATTAGAATATGTTTATTTTTGTGATTATTCATTATGAGTATTAAAGAAATTACATAATTTAACAGTAAGTAATAAATAATAATAAGGAGCGATAAATCTACATTTTTAAATACAATACTATGGTATCGTTTCTGAAAATTACCAGTATATATACATAAGTTTGAATATAACCTATTTTGGCTTTTGCATTTTCTTTAGAAACCTTTAAAAAACTTTGTGAAATTATTGTTAACTGTCAATATCACACACATGTCAAGTGTCAACTGCCCAATTTTTTTTTTTTTAAAAAAAGAGAATAAGGTAGGTAAAATAGTTATCAATTAACCCTTCTGTCAAAGGCTCTATTTAAATTAACTAGCTCAATTAGGACATGTTTATTCGAATCAAATCAATGAGTGTTAAGAGAGTGTTAAATTTAACGGTAAGCACTGAGCAATAGTAAGGAGCGATAAATCAATATTCCTAAATACTTTAATTTAAAAGTAATTAGTGAGTAATAGTTTTTGAAAATTGCTACTATTATACCTAAGTTTGAATATAAAGTATTTTGACCTTTGTTTTTTTTTTTAAAACAAAAAAAATTGTGTGCTACAAAATGATAATATATAACAAATTAACAACCCAATGAAGCAAAGAAAGTCCATGTTGAATCATTGACCATTCATTCTAGAGTTTACTAGTGAAGATAGTCTTCTAGAAGTGGAAATATATGTCTACCTAAGTTTGAAATATTACCTCCTATTTTTGTTTGATTGGAGTAAATCTCATCATTAGAGTGGAATGAAATCATGAATACTCCAACAAGGGGCAAGCAAATTAGGACAAAATATATTATTTCTGTTATTTGTTTTGATAAAAATAGAGCTTATGTAAATACTAAAGACCCATTTCAAAAAAAATAAAATAAAGATACTTGGAGCTTTGGAGGTACTTTATTAGGAGAGTTTAGGAGCTGCTCTATTTAGTTGTAAGACTGTAATGTAAGAAGTTGTTAGAAAAATTGTAAAGAATTATAAAGAGTTGTAAATACTAATAAGGAATCGTAAAAAGTTATAAAGTTAATTATAAAAAGATATAAGCACTTATAAGGAATTGTAAGAAATTGTAATAAGTTATAAAAAGTCGTAAAAAGCTGTAAAATTATTAGTTAAAGTTAAATAAAACAAGACGTTACATAACTAATTTTTTCTAAAAAAGTCGGGCGAAGATTGCTCTCCCTAAACTTACACAATATGATGTATCGTATATGCTCTTGACTTTACAACATAAGAAGTCATATCGTGCAAGATAATTTAATATTTTTATCTTCCTACCTGGCTACCTAGAAGTAAAGAATTTAAGTTTCACGAAAATACAAAGCAGATATTTTTTTCACAAGGGAGGAAAAAATATACTTATTAATAGGAATAAACTTTAAAAAGGTTTTTTTTTTTTTTTTGTAACGGGGTAACCGACGAGTACATATTTAGACAATCTTTCTTACAAAAGGGTTTACTTAAATTATCATTTATCAATATAGCAAAAGGGGAGGGGATAAAAAATGTGTCCAAAAATACGGTGTAGTAATAGAATAAACGAGACATCCTAAATATAAGTGACTTAAATAAGTAAACTTGTTCAAAAGAAGGATATACTCCTTTTGATCGGACATATGCTCTTTTCAGTTAAATTTTTTTCATTCCCACTTTTTCCAATTCTTGTTTTTTAATCTTCTAATAGTTTTATTGATAATTTTTTCCCAATAAATGAACAGATATAATCCATGTAAATCTGAAAGGTAATACTACAAGGGTTGGGGGGCGTAGTAGGGAAGCAGAAGAGGGCAGGGTTGGACCAATGACAAGTGGAAACGTAGCAGAACACTAGTAATTGCGTTCTTGGAAATGGAATTTAAAACCAATTTTTCAAAACAATTATTATTATTATTAGGAGTTGAATATGAAAAGAAAAGAAAATAGAGAGGAAAGAAGAAAACAAAAAGATAAGATTAGCAATAAATAATACATTTTTTGAGTCCAAAACAAGTAAACTGAAAAAGCTACTTTTCCACCGTCGTACGGGGGCGTGGACGAGGTCAAATGACACTCCGTGTAGGCGTCGGCTTAGCTGCCCAGCTCTAACCTCCCAACCCCTACCCAATATTTTCAACCTTTCAATGCTCTCTCTTTTCTATGGCTTTTCTCACTGGTACGGAAATATTTTATAATCTGTTCATTTTAACATTTATACAGTGTTGATTTCTTATAATATGTTCGTTTATACAGTTTTAGTCTCTTAATATACGTTAGTTTCTTATCTAAAAACGCTCGATTATTGCCGACCCTTAACTTGTTATTAACTAATTGCTGCTAATAGTCATCCATTATCTCTAAACTCTATTCCTAACTATTGTTAATCATTAACCGCTATTCTTAATAGCTGCTAAATGGTAGTTTTAAACTTTGAAATGCATATTTCTCATAATCGGGTGACCTTTATGTATTAACATAGGAAAAAAGTTAGATCTCTCTTACGCCCTTTCTAAATATACACAACATGTCCTGTTCCATATTTAAAATTTCAAAAATTTAAATAAAAAATCCTATTCTTTAAAAAAATTTACATATAACCATACACAAATCCTCTTAGTATAATTTTTATGGGACCCCATTTAATCTCTAATTACCTTGGTAATCAAATAATACTTTATTTTTTTAATTAATAAATTAAAAACAAGCCACCAAAGGATAGTTCTGAGTAGAGTTTCAGTCATACAAAATTTTACTTGTATATAAACAAAAGTGGCAATTACTCAGTACGATTTTCAACCTAATATGTAAAAGTTTCTTGACTTTTGAATAATCAAAATTTCTAACTGTGATCAAAGTGCACAAAATAATCTTTATATTATACTAATTTTACAAGTACGTACTTCCTTGAGTCGTAAGCAAGCATATATATATAAAATTTTTCTATATAATAAATATACATGAGTATAATATATGTTTTCTAAATTAGAGATTGACGAATTCGAAGAAAAGTCTAAAAGATATTGAAAAAATTGTATCTCAATTCGCTTAGCAGTCTCTCTCGGTAATTAGATTATTATGATTGAATAAGATTGAAGATCATGATTGATGGTAAAATTACTACCCCTAAATGTTGTAAACCCCCAAAGTGCCAAAGTTGTTTACCCACGAAAAGGATTGTGGCTGCCTGCTTAATTAGTTCTTCCATGAGACTTGGAGCCAAAAATATGAACTAACCAAAACAGCATCCATCACGTTGGCCTCCAAACGAATGGCAATGCACCAAGTCAACTTAGAAAAAGAAGAAAAAGGATAACCATTCGACACAGAGTAAATAAATTTTAAGTATATCAGTAAAAAAAAATTATAATAATTAAATATTAATACACGTGATAATAAAAATATAAAATTCTTTCATGAAAATAGAAGTTTTTTAGAATAAAAATTTAAAAATTGAATTAAAAAATTTTAGATTAGTTTTTAACCGTGTAAGAGTAAATATGACTAAAAAAAGGGAAACTCAAAACAAATATATAAAAGAAGAAGTCAAAACAAGAGGAAAAATTGGTCGAATGATGCAAAATTTCTTCTGAAAGGTGTGAAAATTGAAAAAGATTGCAGCAAAAAAGTGAAAAATTTCCACCATACAAAAAGGGCTTTGTTGTCCTCTTGTGGAAAGGAAAGGAGACACCCCAGAATTCAACAGTACAGATATGCTTTTAGTTTCCCCATCTATAAATACAGTCTTCTGCCTTAACACACAACCCAAATCCAACCCCTAGCTTCCATCTCAGAAGCTTTAAATTTTCTCTCTCTCTCTCTCTCTCTCTCTCTCTCTCTCTCTCTCTCTCTCTCTTCTGCAGTAAAAAGATCTTCTGTGCTCTCAAAATCATTTCTTTTTTCTAAAACCCAGCAAGAATTAATATCTTCATCTTGCTTCTTGCAAGTTGCAACTTACAACTTACAACACAAACACCCTCTGCTCCTCATTTTTTTCTGTTGGACCATTGGGTTTACCTAAATTTTTTACCCGTCATAAGCTAATTTTTCTTGATTTCTGAGTTGCAATCACTCAGTGGGAAAAAGGGTACCAATATTTTTGGAGAAGTGCCCCTGACTTTGATTCATACCTCCTGTGCAAATCCTCTGTTTTCAAGAAAAATACACCCAACAAAATTTGCTCAGAAACATGGGAGGCATGGAAGAGAACTTTTCCTCACTTTTTACAGCACCCATTGACATCAGAGATTCAGTATCAGCACTTATTTTAACAGCAGGAGCTAACAACACCAACACCTTGGATTCAATCTTCTCAAACTGCCCACAATCAAACCCCATCAAATTCACCCCCAACAACCAATATCCCACCTTTGAGCCACTTGGATCCTCAGTCTACCTCAAGCAGAGGGATTTGCTCCAGAAATTCTGGCTCGAAAGCCGGTCTAAAACCCCGGCTCCTCGATCTTTTCCCATGAGCAGTTGCCCTGGAAAGAAGAAGCTCTACAGGGGAGTGAGGCAGAGGCATTGGGGAAAGTGGGTGGCTGAAATTAGACTACCCCAGAATAGAATGAGGGTGTGGTTGGGTACCTATGAGACTGCTGAGGCTGCTGCTTATGCCTATGATCGAGCCGCCTATAAGCTCAGAGGAGAGTATGCCAGGTTGAACTTCCCCAATTTGGATGATCCCACGAAACTGGGGGTCGGAGACTCTGCAAGGATGAATGCTCTCAAAGCAGCTGTAGATGCTAAAATTCAAGCCATTTGCCAGAAGCTCAAGAGGGAAAGAGCCAATAGAATTGCCAAGAAGAAACAGCAAGAATCAAGTTCTACTACTACCACCACTACTACTCATACTAGTGACAGTGGTGGGGGTGGTAATAGTAATGTAAATGATAATGAGAATTTGACCAAGGATTCATATTCTTCATCATCTTCATCATTCTGTTCAGCCAGTGCCATGATCAATGACAGTGGGATCAATGAGATGGCATCATCAGCTGTTTCTGAAGAGGGATTCTGGGCTAATGGCAATGGCAATTCGCCTTCTCCAGATACAGCCAGCTATTCTATGATGGTGGATGATTTTGGTTATGGAGATTGCTCCCTAGCAAGGTTGCCATCTATTGATCCGGAGTTGATCTGGGAAGTTCTTGCTAATTAGGTTGGTGTTAATTGCTATATGTATTCTACAAATAGAAAAATATCTAAGCCAGTGTGCTGGACTCTGAAGTGAGCTTAAATGGGGTTGGTTTGACAAATTATGAGTAAAATTACTTAGGATAAATAGAGTTAGGGTTCTTTTAGTACAAGTCCGAGTCCCCACTATATTTTTATCTTTGGGGATTTCTGAGGTAGCTGCCTTCCCACAGCTCCTTGCCAGGCTGCCACAGGGTAGGGATGTCTATGAATCTTTGTGATGTTTAATACTATTTACTTCCTACATTTAATACCACTTACTAGTATATTGTTTTTCTTCAATCCCTACCCTACCAAAGTATTTATAAATGAGGCTCTATTTTAAGTAAATGCTTTACACATATCATAGAGAGAGAGAGATAGAAGGGAAGGCGGGGTCACCAAATACTTTCCCAGAGATAATTTAAAAACTAGAGTCAGGCTACTATTGTCACGCAAGGGATAGAGCTCCTTCCATCATATATTTTCTTCATTTACAACTTACATTATTCAAACCTAAATCGTTATTTAAATGCTCCAAGACGGTATTGGGGATTCTATAAGAGGAATTAGGATGATGAAATTATATGGCATGGTGTTTAACAACAGACTAACAGCTCTTCCCCTTCCCAATCAAGGAGGAGAGAGGGAGAGAGGGAGGGAGAGAGAGAGGGAGGGAGAGAGAGGAGGGAGGGAGGGAGGATGCTTGAACCTAGGACCTGGTGTCTGCCTATTTTTGTGATATACACTTGTCAAAATCTTGGATCAAAGATTAAAGAAGACGAAGCAAATTTCCTCTCTCCTTTTCTGCGCTTTAATGGTGACAGAGTGCCGTAGCATAATTGAGCCTTATCCTGTGGATCTGTCCAGTGGACTAGACGTAGACAGGCCTATGGGAAAGACGATAGAAAATTTTGGTTAAGGTATTCTGACGGTAAATTTCATTAGCTCCAGGCTCACCTCTTCATGGGTTAGTTACCAATCGTTACTCTTTATTTAACATCAAGTAGGCTAGCCATGATAGAAGCTGTTAGTAAATTGTTTGGATTTGACTCCTCACCTTAATTAGCTAAACAAGGTCGACCAATGACTCCGTTTGCTCAACAATTAGTTAATTTTTTTGTTGTAATAAATGAGATATAAAGGTCGATGTATGTAGAATTTGAAGTTAACTTTTTAGTAAAAACTCTCAAAGATTTTGTTCAAGAACTAACTCAGTTTAATGCTCAGAAATAAGTTTATACTGTAATGCACCCTCTCACGCGAATGCCCTTGAGACTTAAAGACGTGGATACAACAAAGACTCCTTCACAGTAATCAATATGGGGGGGCTACTGAGATTCAAATTTGAGAATAAAAGCTTTGACACTATGTTGAAGAATAAGCTTTTGGTTGAAGACCAGAAATAAGTTTATATTAAGACAACTCGCGGTAACTTCTATTAGCTCAATTACTGAACAACCCAAATTGCAAATTTCTGAAAGCCTAGCAACAGAACTTTACAACAAAACAGCCAGTTTGAGCTTGAATAATTAACCTTTTAGACAACTTACCATAATCAACATGGTGGATAATGACAATACTTGTATCAAATCACATGTAAAAGGATGATTTTGTACCTGGAACAACTGTAGAGGAGAGGATGATCTGATCTTCTTAATACAGAAGTTAGGAGAGAGAAAGATAGCATGTATTCATCAATCTGGCATCATTAAGAGAAGAAACACAAAGCTACAATTTCACATGGTGGTCCTGCCCTTTGACAGCCCCTGTAAGTGGTGTAGAAGGAAGCTTTTGATTTGGGAAGTGAAAGTCCACCCTGCACAAATTGACAGCACATGGAAAACAGTTTTTCAAGGGCATCATCCCTTACTTGGTACCACAATGTTTCTGAGGATAGAGTTTGAAAGAAGTATGGATACAATTTACAAAACCCTACCTTTCATGCAAGAAGTTGACAGTATCTACATTTCACCTCTGGTTAAGGCACTAATACATCATAATCTGGTTAAAATGAAGTATCAATTGTGCTCCTGGAACAACATTTCCATTTGTTTCGAGATAAGGCTGTATACCTCTAGATTTGCCAAACTCACTTTACGAGATTTTACTTTGGATTTCCTTTCGTTGGTGTTATTTGAACAAAGGTGAGATTGTATACATCTAAACTTCAGCATATCCTATTTTCATTAGTAATACGTTCATAACTGGTAAGGCTACATATATTTAGATACATAGATCCTTTTCGATGGGATTAATATCAATTTCCTTCTTGTTCTTATTCCAAGTTTGCATACATTTGGTATCTCGAACCATCTTTTTGCAAGATTTTCGATTGGCTTTCTTTTCCTTTGCTTGCGAGTGATATAGTCCATTCGCCTAGTTTGGCTTGGTTTCTTCATCTTCATGAAGTTTGAGGTAAAGTCTTATATTAGTGAAGCAACCAAGATCATCCAGATATAAACATAAGACAGTAATCCAAAAGGAGAAGTGATTAAGAACTTTAAATAAATCAGTCAATTCTGAAAATCTTCAACTGAAGATGACAGAATATTATCCTACACGATAAACTGATTTTAACACCCCCATCCCCCCCAAAGAAAAAAAAAACGAAAACGAAAAAAAAGGGAGCGCGTTTCAACTGTTGGCTAGGTATTCGACACCTGTTTAGGGTTCAGCACTTCAGCAAACACTGTAAAATATAAACTCAAGGAACCTGGTTTTAACAGGGGAACTGCCCCTTGACAGATTTCTATTTTAAGAAAAAGACATGATACATCGATAATAACAATATGAGGAACATAAATCAATTTGGTCCTCAATATTCCAAGACATTCATATTTTACAAATTTACCTAATACCTGACTAAACAACAACAAATCACTGGGAATTTAGTCACTTACATCGATGCAGAGGAGGCACAAGAAAAATCCTAGAATCCTTATAAAGGATAAACCAAAAGTATGCCTCTACCAATTCAATGAATCCTTGTTTTGCTTAATCTTTTTGCTGTAGGAACTTTCCAGTTCATCCTGCAATATAAGTCAATATATGATTATTTCATGCAAATATGCAATATCTACTAGCCCTAGAATCCTTACAGCACGTTGTATATTTTTAAAAGGCATGCTCATAGCAGTTCTTATTTCCAAAATGCTCATGATATACAACACAACATGCATATGAACTGTCAGCAAGTTTCAACCCTCTCATTGAAGGACTTTACTTGTCAGTTGTTGTCATGATCACTTCATTACATCAAAAGCTTCTCAATTATATGTCTCCCGTTATAATAACAGCTTTTATGATCGAAATTCTAGTTCTCATTGTGCCACTTTGTTTCCATGAAGGACGTATAAGCTCTGATGAACATGGCATAGTTATTACATTTAGTTATAGGAAAAATAAATGTTTGGAATCATGTTGTCAGCTCTGATTTCCTCCTCATCCCTAGACTCCCTAGCAAGCAGTGAGAGACGTCTTTTAGTCTCCAGAAAGGAGATCCACCAATGTCAATCACTGCATTAAAAGCCACAATATTTGCCATTGATGTTGTTTTCCATCCCTTCATATAATTTATAAGTGTGTAAAATTCATGGCAAAGATCGTTGTTAGCTTCAATATGGGCCATGGCTTTGATACAGAGGCTGTGGGAGTTGGTTTTAGACCCTAAGGTGAAGGCATGAAAAAATGGTGGATTTACCTTGCAAGATTTCAATAAGGGCTGCAAGAATGATGATCTGAAAAATGCAATTGACTTGCCAAGCGAGGTTGTATCCAAGTCTGGTACACAATTAAAAACAATTGCTTTAGTCCATCAGACCGCTAGATAAGCAGTCAAAGTTTCTCTGATTTTGATTAAGAGAGGAAATTAGAATAGAGAAAAGGCATAGCAGTGAAATGCTTCGATAAATTTAAACATACTATAGAAACTACGCAAGGTTCATTCAGGCATGCTTACAATTGCCTGTGCTCTCAAGCACATCAGAAAACTGACTCCCCCACCCTCCCCCCAAAAAAAAAAAAAAAAAAGAGAAGGAAGAGGCAATAAAAAGGATACTTACCAGTTTCAACATCCACGCCAAGACCTCCCTTGTTCAGTTCATCCAACAGCTGCACATTTATCCAAATAGCAATCCATCATATGCTTACCTCATCATAAAGTTAATAAACATTTACACAAGTCTAATATATAAGCAAACTACACAGTATCAGCTCTGCATAAGCTCATGTGTAAGCTAGTATCCACTGCATCAACATCAGCATTACATTGAAAGATCCACAAGCTTACCTGAGAAAGAGTTGGAACGCTAGTTGGATCAAACTCCTCGCACTGGTTGGGATCAATTGGAACACAGACACGACCTGAAGATCAGCAGGTAGCAAGATTCCGTCAAGAAGGAATATGTGCAGACTAAGTGATCATGACCCTTCAAATATGATCTCAAAAAGAGAAATGTGTACTGGTTCCAGTAAATGCAAGATGAAATCTAGGCAGAAATTTTTGTATTCTACAAAAAGAGAATTTGTCTTCCATCTTCACATATCAACTAGGCAAGAACACGCACAACATAATAATATCATCCCTACAGAAAGGTAAGATAGGCAAGTACTACAAACCTGTTTTTGGATGTACACAGAAAGGCGCCTTCAAGAGATGGTTCATGTGTTTTGAAACCTGAGATGCAGAAACATGGGCATTTAAAGTACTCATATAATGGGATTAGTTTGAGTACATTACCAGCTTAGTGCTACAAAGAGATGAATTGAGGCAGCTCTAACTGTAAGGAAATTAAAAAATTGCTATAGTAAGAACAGAAGTTTTACAAACCTCCATATCAAGCCTGGGGTAGATATATGAGAAAACAATTTCTTCTACACACCTGCGAAGTCCTGGTACCTGAAAAGACAGTATGACATATTTAATCAATTTTGAAAAGTAGTTTCAATTAGTTCAGCTGGGATGCTCTCCTGACACCGCCCAACCAATGCTAACAACCATACTTTGTGTGAGCCGTGCCAAGAGGGGCCAAGACAAGTTAGGGAAGGGAAGATGTAGTGTGATCCTATCCAGTCTATTAACAAGAATAATTGAAGATAGAAAACTTGTCAACAGTTAGGTGATGATCGCTAACAGAAGAATCCTAGGATGGAGAAAAGAAAGGAAGATAACAGGGCAGGAAAATACTCATTTTCCCCTTTCAAAGAAAGATTTTAACTCTCTTCCTAGATGGTTGTTGATCCAGATAGCACGTGCAGAAAGATCAAAGAGACAAAGAAAAATAAAGATTCAAATAAAAACTAAAAAGCAAGATATATGTTCTGCTTGACATATGTATAAAGTGTCCAACGAGTCAACATGAGTGCATGAATTGTTTCATACCTTCTGCTTGCCAGATTGCAAAACCTGCTTTAGCTGCCCCCAGCGGACCACATTATTGTCTTCTTTACTGATAGAAGATCTTCTATTATCCTGCCATTTTCCCCGAAGCTCAGAAGTAATAGCTGCAAGTTAAGAACACCTAATTAAACATGAGCCAAATGATGGCAAACCAAAAGGCTATGATACAAAAACTCCAGTGCTGTTAAAGATGCTAATGATGCAATAAGTCACTTTAGTCATTATTCAACATACATTCATCAGGAATCATCTCTAGAACCTTCTCATATCTCTCTTCTGTTGAGAATATCTTCTGACTACTGAGGAACGTCTCCTCGAAAAAGTTCTTCAGAACTTCTGTGTATGATCTTCTGCAAAGTTGGAGAAAATTCAGTGGTGCAAGATGTAGAAGCTAGGGGAAAAAAAAAAGAACAAGCAAATATAAACTTACGCAAGAAATGGATGAAGAGCATGAACCCCTAGAGAAACCTTTTTCTGACTGTTCTCATTGCCCTGGAAAGGTAACATAAAAGACTTATACTTATTGGACAAGTCAACAAAGGCAATAGCATCTTCTGACTGGTAAATCACCTTGTACACATGAAAATACTCAGCGATAGCTGATCTCTGTTCATTGGTTAACCTACAAAGAAAGCAAGGTTCAAGACTCAAAGATCCTTAATACTTCAACTGCCTCATTTACGAATCCATTTCCACTTTTTTTTTTACCTTCTTGCTTTTGCATCACAAACCCAACAATGTACACCACGTCGACCACTGAACACCCAGAGGATGTGCTTGAAACCAAAATCATCTGTATACAAGATCAATAACATTAATAACATAATCATAAACCCTTCACATTTTACACAAAGTCGTGAATCTCTACAGACTAAACTCCTCGGAAAACGGCTTGTTATTTGTATTTGCACACATCACAGAGGATAAATGCATTATTACTCTCAGGCCAATTGACTTCTTGGTTGAACATAAAGTCCCAGAATAGGGCATGAAGGAACATAAGTGTTACATTTCAATAAAAACATGGACACTGTCAGATGCAGCTAACAGCAAACTGAATTGAGACCCACTGTAGGATGCAGCTAATAGCAAGCTGAATTGAGACCCACTGTAGGATGCAGCTAACAGTAAACTGAATTGACTCTAGAAGATTTGTCTACATAGGATGGCCACACGCACTGTGGAATAACTTATTTTTTCAGTATCTCATTGAATTTTTCAAAGCTTTCAAACGCTAGGAAATTAACAAAAATAAGCCTCACAATTAACCTTTCATGACAGATTGAAAAGCCATAGATACAAGATGTTTATATTAAAAAAAAAAAAGAAAGAAAAGAAAAGAAAAGAAACATATCACAGGACTCATGCAACAATATTTGTTTACCTCTCAGAGCAGTGTCAACGACTTTGATAGCAACTGTCATCAGAGGCCAACAATCACGGCAAACATCAGCCCCTGAACAGCAGTATCTGACATCATCATAGTCTGTCATGTCCTGCATCAAGGATACAATGTAAATCAAATGTTCTGGACAATCAGCTCACTCATGATCATAACTTCACATTTCCAGAGCTTACTATATCAAATATCAGCTCTCTTTCCACTGGAGTGAAGACATTATCACCAGATTGTGCATAGGCATGCCTCTTAGATGGCTGCAGAAAAGTATAATCCAGATTAAACAAGGGTAATCTGTCTGTCACCATCAAGCTAAAAAAATTACACTTCTCCTCCAACACCATCAGAATTCTGTAGAGAATTTACCAAAAGCTAATTTGGCAAGGCTAGTTTGAAAGAGCCTCGTAATTCATATGAAGTTCATCAAAGGGAGCCATAAAAGGTAGATAAAACAGGTTCTGAACTTAGGTCCCATTCCCATCATAAAGCACTCTAGCAGATAAGCTAGGGAATCTTTAACATGACAGGCACATGTTGACATATACAATACACATCTGATACTTAGCCTCATTGTTTTGCCTCAAGTACCTATCCATGTCAGACACTTGAAATGGGTATGGACACTGGATACTTCATTTTAAACCAAAATGTACAATTTTTTTAAAAAATTGTCGAGTCTAACTACGACAGCCATGTTGGACACTCGACACTTTAACATGGGGTATGGGCTTGGCACTAGTCAACAACAAACTTTTATCATTGACGGAGAACAAATGACTCAATGACAGCACAATATTTCTCTTACAAAAGAAGCAGAAAACATGAGAATCTTACATCAACGCTATAAACAGGCCCAATATCTATTTTGAAGGGGCATTTCTCCTTGACAGCATTCTCAAGTTCAGAAGCACTTTTGAAAGATTGAAACCGCAGATATATGTCATTGTCCAACGTGAATGACAATTCCCTTCGGCCAAAGTAGGACTGATCACATGATGGGTGCTTTCCATCTAGCACAAAGGAGCAGTTAAAACCATGGGTAAGTAAGCAGTGATAAGGAATGGCATTTGTTACCATACTTTCTTCCATCCTACTCTGACCATCTTACCTTTTACTCTAGCATAATCCCAATTGAACATGGAAGCTAATTAATACTAAGAACGCAACCAGTCACATATCAGTATTTCACTATTCTCACTCTACTTTAACCTTCCTAACTATGCCCTCTAACTAAATTTTTCATCAATTAATATATGCAAAAAGTCTACTATAACAGTCACGGAGGAAGAGAGAGAGTCAAAAGGGTTTCTAGTATAATGATTACCATTTCCATAGGACAACCATTTGAACATATCAGAATACGGAAACAGCTTTGCTGAAAAGAAAAGGGGAAAAAAAGGTTATACATTAAACTAATAAGAAGAAAACCAATTAAAAATTAGAAGATAAATCAAACTGGAGCTCAACTAAGGATCAAATCAATACCATAGTAAATTTTGAGGTAGTTCGCATTAAAGCCATCACAAATTGAGTTTCCTTGATTGGGATCAGGGCCGTCTATTTGCATATCATCCCTTCCATTTTCAACGTCTTGCCGCGTCATCCTTGTACTCTACCATGAAATTCACCCAGCAAATGAGAAATTTCTTCCAGATTTAACGATTTTCAAATAAATCATCGTTTTTGTATAATACTCAGCTGATAGAGCTTGGCAACAGCCGGGTTATGGCGGTCCATTACTATAAAGGGTCGAGATGAGTCAGCAAAAGGTGAATGAGCCAGGCTACTCTAACTGGCCCAGAAAAACCTGCCCAGAGGAGAAGGCCTCTATATAAAGATGCTAAAATGCTTCTCATAGCAAGTCTCTGAACTTAAATTTATTCTCATATTAACTAAGTTTCAAAGTACACTTTTTCCCTCATTAATACCCTAATTCAAGATGGTTTCTTTTATCTCTCTTTTATAAAATTCTTCTGCACAAGCTCCCTATAAAAGTAACATTTTGCACAAATCTTGCCATTTTTCAATTAGATGAAAAATAAATTCACTTAGTAAACCCACCACTTGTTGAAAGTAATTCTTGGTGAGCAGTAGCGGATCCAGAACTCAAATCGCCAAATGGGGTTGGAATTATAAGCAATGATTTAAAATTTTAATCTATACCCAACTCATTAACCTGAATTTTGTTAGGTTTTCGGATGCAGATAATTTTGTTAATGCTTTGCTAATAATCACTTTCCTATCTGTAAAAATAATTGATCACTTGCCGAACTTTTAGTAATGAAATGTAAAGATTGTGTATCCATCATGTGCAACAGTGGATCCAGAATGTTTATTGAGGGGGATCGGAATTAAGTTAATATTAGACAGTGGTTTAGCAGCACCTTTGTCATTTTGGTCATTTTCTTCATTCAACGGTAAATTTTGGGATCCCGAGTTTGGACTCCAATGGTTGGGTAATCTATCAAAATCCCAACTTCCACTTAATATGCACAAACTCCGAAATTTACAAAATTCCATCTCTAAATTCCCACTTCCACTATCAAATTCCCAAATCCATAAGTAACCCTCACTTGTACATTAATGTTATGCTTTCAAAATTAGTTAATTTCCGTTTTCCCAAAGGACAAAACACCCCCAAATCACATCCACGCCAAGAATTCACTCTACCTCCTGGTTCGTTGATTGGTAAAAGCATCAAGAAAATGAATTATTAGCAACATGCGAATCAAAATGTGAATTCTTAAACCAAAATGTGAATTCTTAGACTGAACAAAATGTGAATCAAAATGTGAATTATTATACCAAACAAAATGTCAATCAAAATCGTAAGTCATAACCATTACTTTAATTAAAGAGAGAAGAGAAGAAATTGCACCTCTGTTCTGGGAGAGAACCGTAACAGTGGGCTGGGCGGGCGCCGGCCGGCACAGGCAAAGGAGGCAGTGGATGGGCAGCAGCAAGCAGGCAGGCCGCAGGTTTTGGCTGGTTGGCAGTCAACCTCACAGACGGCGGTCAAGGGAGGAGCGAGGGCAGGGCAGAGAGCTAAGCAGAACTAAGAAGAAGAGGAGAAAATTCATTCAAAAACTCAAAATCCAAACCAATACTTAAATTAAAGAAAGAACTAAGAAGAATAGGAGAAAATTGCGATAAGGCATCGTTGACTGGCGGGCCCCCTGGTGGCGTCTAGGGGCGGCGCCGGGAGAGAGAAGAGGTTCTAGCAAAGTTAGGGTTTGGGATTGAGGAGAAAGAGAGTGCCAATTGAAACGCAGCCAAAAAAAACATACAATTTGCGCATAAAATGATTCCCGAACTGCAGAAATTGCACACATTCAGCTCAGATTCGGTGAGAGAAAGAGGGTTGCGATCTCATACCTGAAGCGGAGATCGATTGAGAAGATTGAGCTTCGATCGATCTCTGGGTGAGCTGAGTGATGGACTGAGAGGGAGGGAGGGAGGGAGGGAGGGAGAGAGAGAGTAGGGTTTCAAAATGGCGGGAGGAAGTTGGGGTTGGGGAAGTGAAAGTGGGCTTTTGGCGGGAAAAAGTTGCGACGGCGACCTTCTGGTGTTGGTGAACCGCGGGCTGGGCTATGTGATCAACAACCAACAAAAGGCCCAGCTTATGCATGTGTATAAATATAATGAACCCAATCTTCTTCTTCTTGGAGAGAAAGGATAAATCCCCGAAAAAGTTCTACATAGATCTGAAATTATAGATTTGGTAATTTAGTATTTTTATTATGGATGGGACTTTAATCTTTCATATATTTTTCTATAAAAAATTATTTTTTAAAAATAGGGGTAATGAAAAGGTTTTTAAAAATTAAAAATAAATTATCCTATCTAATAGTTTGAATCTATAGAACAATGACAACGATTATAGTACAATTTGTAAAACTCAAGGGATGTTAAGTGGTGTGAATGCCGACCAAGCTCACGGGTAAAGAAGTAAGAGGTTATAGCTTAATTATCGCACGTAGACCATGGTGTCGAAAAAGGGAAAGAGGACATATTACCTACATCTACTTGGGATTAAAGTCAAATAATTGTTAACTATGTATTTATAAATTAAAATAAATACATTAAAGTTAGTAGGATTATTGTTGTCTAAGAACATCAAATGAAAGATTATTAGTATCAAAAAACTCATTTTAATAAAAATTGTATACTATTAGATCTCGTGTAGGAAAGACAATGGGTCGAATGTGGATGAGATTCTTTTAAACCCCATTTTTATTTTCTTGATTGTATATCCGAGTCGAATCCAAACCTTTAGGTCTAAAAAGTTAAATCCAGATAAAATGCAAATTTTTTGATCTACTTCTATTGTTTTTGAAAGAAAAATTGAAATGTTTGGTCTAAATTTTATATAAGTATTTTTTAAATAATTAATTTGTTTGGCCAATTTTTAAAAAAGAGAGATATAAGATAAAGATAAAATAAAACGAGAGAGAGAGGATAGAGATAAAGATAGAGGAGAGAGATAATTAAAGTAAAAAGAGATAAGAGAGAGTATGGAATTATGGTTGGTTGTTGTGGAATTTTTTCGAAATTATAAACAAAAATAGCTATTTGTTGTTTCACGTTTCGGAAAATTTTTATCCAAAATTATTTTTAAAATAGTTTTAATTTTTAAAAAATTAGTGTTTGACGTAACTTCAGTTTTTAGAATTTAAAATTTAGGCCGGACACCTACTAAATGAATCCACAACTTTAATAACATAAATTGAACACAATGACATTAAATGGGTCTAATTGGTTATGCATCTATAAATAAATCCATGCCTAGACCCACTTAAAACTGAGATACTTCTACAAGATTCATTGGGTTCAAAAATAATAAATTAATCATTAACATATAACTTGAATTATAAAGTAATAAAATAAAAAAATTAATAAAAATAATATTTTTTTAAATAGGTAAGACAGACAACTACTAGACGACTCGACTCTCAAGGATTTTGCCTAAATTGTCATTCATAAGAATGGAGAGGAAAATAGAAAAAGGAAAAGAAAGCCAAACCAAAGAAGAGGAAATATAAATGTCATATTTAGCCACTCAGCCCGCATCTCTATTACCCTCATGATAAACATGATGAATGAGAACTTGATGACAGTTTTGAAGGTAACGAGATACTATCCTGGATAAGTGTATGTATATCCCAAAGTGGATGAATCTCTCCTCTTAAAGCCTTTATGACAACTTAATTATCCCTTTCTAGGACAATTGACCGGAATCCTACCCGAACCGTTGCTCATAGCCCATTATGCATAGTCGTTGCCTTAGCCACGAGAATCGATGATGCCCAAATTAGAAACCTCGGCTTGAATAAATCTTCCTTTCTAATTTATGATAACAAATCCTCCAATTGTCGACGATAAAGATTTAGATTCATCAAAGTTAATTTTGATGAATCCCCTCAGCGATCTGTTCCATGTAATAAAGTTAGATGGCTTGGAAGAGATTGAAGAAGTGAATGTAGAAGTTGAAGAAATTTGATCATCCAATTTCCCTCTACACTTCCATTCACCCCAAAGCCTTTTGCCCCGTAAAATTGTTGCCACTAAACTAAATCTACCATTGTTGAGAACCATCTCATTCCTGTTTTTCTAGATGCTCCAATTCAAGTAAACCATACGAACTAAGCTGATTCAATTTATTAGTCATCCTAAATGAAGATAATATATTATCAAGATTAGTAGTCATAAGTTGATTGATATTGCAATCCAACCACTTATGTTGATGAGATTTGTCCCAAATATCTTTAATATAAGTACATTGAGAGAATAGATGATCAATCGATTCATTGATTTGATGACATAACAAACAACGTTGGTCAATAATAATACATCTTTTTGTCGGATTATCTCGTTGTTGCAATCACATTATGTCGTATTTGCCATATGAAAAACTTTAATTTAGGTATAACATCTATATCCCAAATCCAGGAAGAGTTCCAAGGGACTCGCTCCCTGGAAAATAAGTTATGCACATCTCAAGTGGCCAACTTTGTTGTAAAATTTCCACTACTCGATAGACCCCCAACAAATAGAGTCATACATATCATGACAAGGAAGTGGAATACTATTAATTAACTGACAATTATCAGTTGGCAGAAATGAGCTAAGAAGTTGAAAATTTCATTCCTTTTCGATCTGTAAAATATTCATTCACTGTAACTTGTAAAGATGGAATTCCGAAATATTACTATCATAGTATTTCAAAAGAGTAGATTGTTCACACCAAATATCACGCCATAATTTAGTAATTTTTCCATTACCAATTTTCCATATATTATAATTAGATAGGATATTAACTTTTATACTTCATATAATTTTGTTTTTGTTTTTGAAAAAACATTCTTCTTGAAAAAATTAAAGCGACTCATTCTTTTTTATTTGACGCCTCGCGAGGCGTAACGTTGAACGGAAAGTTGGGTTCCACTCCCAGCTCCCAACGCTCGTCTTGTGACCCCTTCCCCGTCAACGTCTTCGAGCTGGACTTTCTTCTATCAGATGCATACATACTCTGCTGATCTGCTCTCTACTCTCCCTCTCCCACTTCCACTTTCAACCACATACCTACCTCCCCACGAATCCCATCCCCTCTCTCTCTCTCTCTCTCCCTCTCTCGCTTTCCGCCATTGCTGCTGGGTAGCCGAGCTACTCCCAAATTCCCCTCCTCCATTTCTCTCTCCTCTCGTTGGTTGAACACCAGCCTATGATCTTCAATGAACTCAGTTTGCCCACCAAAAATTGATACTTTTCATCCCTGTTTTTCTTTGTAGAGCAAACTAATCATCTTCGTTCATCTCCCCCTATCGTCTAAAATTCTTCTGTTTTGCTTTTTATGAATCTTCATTTTTCTCTCAGATTACCAGATTTTTCCCTCATCAAATTCAGTTGAAATCGTAATATGTTTTCAGATTGAAAGAACCCCTAGAAATTTCGCTGGATTTGTCGGAAAGTAGACGAAAATGCATGGACATTTGCTGGCAACTGTAGTTCTATGCTTATCGGCGGCGTTTTCCACCGCCGACGGTGAAACGTGTTCGGGTATAGTGCCGATGAGGTACCGCGGCGAGAACATATCGATCACGGAGTTCGGCGGCGTTGGCGACGGAGAGACGGTGAACACGGCGGCCTTCACGGCGGCGATAAACAGGATAGAGCGTTTGAGGAGTGAAGGCGGCGGCGGCGGCGCCCTCCTGTATATACCGGCGGGGGTGTTTTTGACTGGGAGGTTTAACTTGACTAGCAATATGACTCTTTACTTGGACAGAGGCGCCATCATCAAAGCCACTCAGGTAGAATATCAATCAATTGCGTTATTATAAATTCCTTGTTATGGAATTGAATGGATACTTTATATTTGAATGCAAATGATTATCTTGTTGAATAGATGCTCCATATACATTTGTGCTAGTGAATTTCTAGATTGTTCTTCATGAATCATGCTTGAATTGGGGATATAATTTATCCATCTCTTGTGTTAAACGACTAGAAAATTCCCAATTTGAATTCTGCGTGTATTGCATCTCGGAGGATCAAATTCATTTCCTGTTCAGCTGAATGATTTCATTGGCGTTGTGTTTTTCCGTTTCGCAAATGAATACTCATAAGTCCTAATTGCTTATACTCCTGCATGTAACTGCAGTAAGACACTGAGCAATGGGAGGGATACTGAGCTTTTATCAGAAATCAAGGGTTGATGATGAAGGCTCAGGAATTCTTGTATGAGACGGTCTTATCCAGGCAAACCCATAAATAATATGTCCGTTTATTGTAATTTATGCGAACATACTAGACATAAGTTGGAAGATGTTAGGTTTCAAGGAACTTTTACTTGGACGTTTGTCATAATTTGTGGCATAAAAGTCACACTATGTAAAGACTTTTTGCTGAATATGGGCTTTAGAGTTACAAATTATTGGATAGCTTTCTATTATCCATAGTTTTGTTTTGTGTGGCTCTGCATGTTCTCATAGACAAAAGAGATTTGAAATGAGATGTTTGTTGGTCAAGCAAAATGAATAGTTGCTTTTACTTTTACTTGCGTTTATTCTGGTGTCAACAAGGATACTGGAAAGTTGGGGTTTTAGTCCATGCCGGTATACCATTGTGGCCCTGTTCCATTTAATTGTAAGGAGCTGTAAGCAAGCAATTGTAAGCAATTGTAAGGTAGTTGTAAAATTAACTATAAAAAATTATAAGGAGCTGTAGGAGTTGTAAGAAGGTGTAAGGAACTCTAAGAAACTCTAAAAAATTGTAAGAGTGAGATAAAACTAAATGGAACAGGGCCTATGTCGAGTCACATTTGTATGTAATCATAAAATGTTATTATTATATGCACGATTTCTGTGGTGCTGCTTTTTATTAACATATAACATAGCACTATCACAGGAAAACACCAAACAGTTCAAAGTATTGGATTATTGAATATTATAGGGTTGGACTCTTTTCAATTAGTGCTAATAAATGTGATATATTATATTGTTCAGTTTAGGATCAACTTGTGAAGTGCATAAAATACAAGCTCGATATGGTGTATGCTATATTACATGATATTATATCACTATAAAGGCTCAGGTGTCTTGTGAGAAATATAGTGGCAATGTAACATGGAACCGAAGTGGACATGTTTTGGGTTTGTTAGCACTCCATGGACGCTTAATATATCATCATTTTACTCCACTAATTATGTCATAGTGGTAAAAAACCAAGGGGAAGCAAGTTATAAACAAAATCTACTCTGTAACTTATGAAAAGTCCTTTCCCCTTTTTTCATCACGAGTTTCTGTACCAGTTTTGTTTTTTTGGGGAACTTTCTTTTTCTGAGTATTAATTATGTATTAATGTACGTCCTATATATTGGTTTACTTGTGATCTTTCAGTCCCTATAATAACTTTGACATATGCAGAAGCTTAGCTGCTTGTAGTTCAAGAGCCTTGGGTGATCACTGGAGGCTGTAAAACAATGCTGTAAATACTGTAATAATATTTCAGGTTAAAGATACTTTACTTCCCGATCCCCTCCTCATTCCCCCTTATGATAACATTTAGAATTAAAACTGTTGTACAGGAGTGTGTACATAATAAGAGCAACTGCAGAAAATGGTTGTAAGGTCTCTGTGGGTTATGTTTGTGCCCCTACCAACAACTAAGAGGTTACTGCATTTTTTTTTTCTGGCCCCTTTCTTTTCTATGTGAAGTCTATCTGTCTTTTTAACGACTGAATGTGGGTCTCTGTGAATAACAAATTCTGTGAAGGCATATTTATGACCGTCCAAATGTAATTAATCAATTTGAGGAGAAGCTTTTGGTAAAGCTTTTATTGTGAAGAGGTTTCTTAATTCATGGAGAATTCTATTGATTATGTGTCTCGTGGGGCCGCCTGGAGTATCCCTTAGAGTTACGTACTGTTACGTTTGCTCTACGTAGTGATGATGCCTACCTTATATTTATTTGCTCTAATATTCCTCAGGACACATCAAATTGGCCATTAGCTGATCCACTACCATCTTATGGAAGAGGGAGGGAGCTTCCAGGAGGGAGGTATATGAGTTTTATCTTAGGAGATGGTGTCCATGATGTTATAATTACTGGTAGGTTCATAGGCTTCAATTACTCCATGCTAAGCATTACAACATTAGCAGTCAGAGTTACTTCCAATAATTTTACAACACACTTCTGTGCCATTTCTAATTTGGTTATATGTGACATGGTCAAAGATTTATAGTTCAGAGGATGTGAGTCTTGGTTTTTCCTAAAGTAGCTTTTAGTATTTTACAGGTGAGAATGGAACAATTGATGGTCAAGGACATGTTTGGTGGAACATTTGGAGGCGAAGGACTCTTCCATATACTAGACCGCATCTCATAGAATTTATGCATTCCTCGCAAGTTATTATTTCTAATGTAATATTGAAGAATTCTCCATTTTGGAATATCCATCCTGTTTATTGCAGGTAAATATGAGTGTCTTTTATGCTAGATCATACTGTGTTTTGAGTCATTATCTGCTAGACTGCTATGTATTGCTTTTGACAGCTGCTCTGTTTGTAGTGTAATCAACATTGTATGTTTGACTCCCTGGACAAACGCTAAATGACATGGCTGTGAGGGTCAGAATTTTCTACCCCAAAGCCTATAGGCAGCAACATTGAAATTACTGGATGTCAGTCCAAAATTTTCTAGTTCACAAGTCCTAGTGTCATTATGCATGCCAAGATTTATCAATTTGATCTAATTTTTAATAGTAATTTGACACCAGCTAATATGTTGCTTGTTTGACCTTCATAGCGAGTTTGTTGCACAATATCTTACCATATTGGCTCCGGCTGACTCTCCCAATACTGATGGAATTGATCCAGGTACTGCTCAAATTTTATCCATGTAATTATGAAGAATACAGTGTTTGATGTCTTCAATAGCAGGATCGTAAGCCTCAGTGAAACCCCCTAAAAACCAAGTTTGGTCTTTTTAATTCATGGTACACCGGTGAAGATAATAATTAACTAAGCCTAGGACCCCATTCTGCAATGGTTGTTACTTTTCTGAGGCAAACCTGATCCAAAGAATGCCAAACATTCCCCCTGAATGATAAATTTTTACAGGCTTGGGCTCTGCTGAAAATGCACGTTCGATGATTATTTTGGTATTGTCAGTTAACAATTCACCTCTCAGTTGTCCCTTCATTTATAAGCATTTTCTTCTTGGTCTGCAAGGTTGTGGGACTCTGGCAGCTAAATGCTGAGATATTTGTGTAACCTTTATTCTTCATGTTTCGTTTTTTGCCTCAAGGTTTAGACTAGGACTAGAATTATTTACCTGTTATGTTTCTACTTTATGTATTTGAATATGAATAAAAACGAGAAAATCCACCATCTAGCCTCCCCCCACCTCCCACACAAAAGGAAGAAAAAAAAGATAAAGAAAGGGGTGTAGTGTTGGGTTTTATTTTTAAGGACCTTCTATTTAACTTGATGGTACTGCTAATCAGAACTGTATTCTGTTTTATGCACAATGGATACAGATTCAAGCTCCAATGTGTGCATAGAAGACTCCTACATTTCTACTGGCGATGATCTCATAGCCATAAAGAGTGGCTGGGATGAGTATGGGATTGCCTATGGTGTCCCTAGCTCAAAAATCACCATCCGAAGGGTAACGGGTTCTTCTCCGTATGCCGGGATTGCTGTTGGAAGTGAGACCTCTGGTGGTGTGGAGCATGTGTTAGCAGAGCACATCAACCTTTTCAACATGGGCTTCGGCATACATATAAAGACCAAGGTAGGAAGGGGAGGATTTATCAGAAACATAACAGTCTCCAACGTATACATCAAAAACGCCAGGAGAGGCATTAAGATTTCTGGTGATGTTGGCGATCACCCTGATGAGAGATATGATCCCGACGCTATCCCTGTCGTAGAGGGTATCACAATGAAGAACATTACTGGTGAAAAGATTCGACAGCCTGGATCGATAAAGGGCATAAAGAATGCCCCATTTACTAATATCTGCCTTTCTGATGTCGATCTCAATGGCTCAAATGCGAGAACTACTGCTTGGGAGTGTTCTGATGTGGAAGGATCCTCTTTAAAGGTAAGCCCTTGGCCTTGTTCTGATCTGATTAGGCCCCATGGCACTGGCTCCTGTTTTATTCAAACGTGAGCTTTTCCTCTCTTTTTTCTGGGGCTCAAGATTTATGCGTTCTATTCTACCTGTTAATAAAGCCTTCCAAGTCTACAGCAATGAAGATTTGCCAAAGTCTATGCGTTTCACCGTTTCTCATTCTTTACAATTTATATTGCGGCAACCTCAGAGGTCTTGTCCTCATTAGTGAAGGAATATACATGTTTCTTTCTGCAATTACCAAAGTTCATGGTTTAGTAGAAGATGACCACAAAAAGGTCCGAAAGGTCCGAGCTTAAATCTCATTAGAGCCATGGGAGAATTCCCCTTCTCCTTGGTCACCCTTCCCTCTCCCGTTGTCTTCCCTTATCTCGGGTACTCTCATAAGATATGGGGCTCTTGGTGGGCTTGTTTATGCACGTTAAGCAAAACATTCAAAAATTTGTTTCCTTCACATGATCCAGGTAGCAGCCGAAGTCATTGTCATATTAGTTTTTTAGGCTTTGGATTACTGTGTGATAACACACATTATCCCTGATCACCCATGCAAAAAGAGAATTTGGTTCGACTTTGACCCGCCCCCGGCAACCTTCATGCATATTATGCATGAAACTTTGGTTAGATTCCTCCCTTCCTCAGTTTCATGCATATGCTTGTGAAGTTAGACATTTAAGTTTCGGGGCTGCATGCGTGAAGACGGAGGGGAGAGAATTGAGAGAGGAGTAAGACCGTAGGACTCCCCGTGCATTTGTTGATTTGAGTGGGGAGATGAGGTTTCTGGTACAGGTTTGCTACTAGTGAGTCGTAACCTTAGCGCCCTTTTTGTTTTTTGAAATCTAGGATGAATTCATTGATTAAATTTCGTAAGGCATTTATAATATATGCGTTTACAATATATATCATCCCGAATAAATTTATTATTAAAATAACAAAATGAACTTTTTAATGGATAAAACTATTGAAACTCTTACCAATTATTATGATTTTTTACAAAAAAAATGGTTTCTGTTTGATCACTTCTCCCGCTAGGTGCATAATATATACGTCTGTTCACAAACACTATTATTCACAAATCATAGTAAACACAATATACGTCAATTCTCATGCACTATTAAACTTGTGAAATTGGAGATTTTTAGAGTTAAAAATAGGATTACTATTCATATTTAGGGTATGTTTGAAATGGATAATAAAATCAACATAAATAGTTGTTATAGCAGTAGAAACGAGTAAAAATGAACTGAAATAAACAGAAAAAAAAAATAGATGTTGGTGTACATGTCAATTCGAATAAGCCCTTAACATTGTAGATACGAGAAATTTCAAATTAATAAGTAGATACAAAAAGTTACGAGAAACTTCAAATTAATAAGTAGACACACAAAAAGTTCCTTCTCTAAATGGCGAAACTCGAACTCTATTGTTACTTAGATGAAACAATAGTGTTACATATATTGGCACATAAAATTTAAAATACAACTTTGACACGAGCAAAGACTTTGTCGATGGACATATATATAACACTAGCTAATACACTTTATAGAGTATACCTATATTCTAAATGAAATAGCACGAGTACTTACTTCCTCATGTACAAATTGAACCTTACAACTTTTTTTACTTACTTCCACATATGCAAATTGAACCTTACAACTTTTTTTTTAAAACATAGATCCCCTGTTAATAGGAATTGAAAAATAAGTGCCCCAGGGAAAGCTGATCCTAGTCCTCTCTAAAACTCCACTATGCTAATCACTTTGCTCGACTTTAAAGTCACCTAATCAGTATTAATATTATACTCCATTCGTTTCGTAATGTATCTCACTTTAATTAACTTTTATTGTTTTATAATAATTATTATTTTAACAATTTCAGTTACATATTAATTACTAATTTATGATCTTTGTCCATATCAATTATTTATTGAAAAATGATTAAAAAAAGGTATATTAGACAATTCACCTTTTAACTATTTTAATTTTTAGTTAATCTTAATTTCCGCAACCCCACTAAAATGACATATAATATGAAATGGATATTTTTCTGTATTTCCTAATCTCGTTGGCTTGTAACCAGATTTAATTAATTTCTTAGAAGTGAACCATGAACTTGCGGATCCTCTTCAGGACACCATTTTCGTTCTCCCCCTTTCCCTCCTCATCATGCTTCGTCTCCTCCCCCTCTCTCTTACCCTCTTCTTCGCTCTCCTGGCGTTTCCCTCCCACCTCACCTTTCGAACCGGCCGCCTCGTGGCCACGGTGGACCTGCTGACGTGGGATCAAGAAGTGGGGCCTCTTAAACATCATCATCATCACCCCGCCTCTCTCCTCCATGTCAGCTCCAGGGAACCTCGCCACCTGTCCACCCCGAGCCCTCAGCCTCCCAGTCACGTGATCCATCTCCAACTTGCCATTGCTCCTCTTGATCATCATTTCCACGAAGTTTGAATGCGTCTTCTGGTTGTAGCGGCACTGGCGGGGAACATCCGCATCTCCGCTGGGATACGGCTGCCATCCTTCATCGTATGGTCGAGCCTCGCCCTCTCCTCCACGTCGCCGGAGATTGTGGGTTCTTCGGTCGGGAGTCGGATCTTGGAGGGTCCATGGTAATCGTCGTCGTCATCCGCGTCGACATTGGCGAGGTGGGTTAGATCGGTGAAGAGGTAGAGACCATGAGAGATGGTGCAGAGGAAGAAAAGAACCAAGGAAACTATGGTTAGAGAGACACTCTTCATTTTTCAACTTTTGAATTTTTTTGTATTTTTTTCTTTATTTTTTTAAAATTTGGGGTTATTGTTTTATTGGGGTTTGGTTTTTTTTTTGTTTTTTTTTTTGGGAGGGGAATTATTATGCGAAAAGTGAGGAGGTAGTGTGTTAAATATATATAGGGTTTGTAAGGGATAAATGGAGGATGAGGCGAGGAAAGCGGATAGTCCACCAAATGCATGGAGCGGAAGATTGAGATAAAGAGGCATAATATGGGGGATGGGGCTGTAAGATTATAAGCCAATGAAGATTTTGCTCTAAGTTTTAGGAATAATAGAAAGAGTATATTTTACGCCTTATACTTGTTGAGTCGTATTTAAATCTAAAATTAAATTTACATTTGTACTTTTAGATCACATGAATAAGTACCCACAAACCCGAGATAAGAGTTGTTTGTGTTTTTCTTATATCTTCTCCTTATACATGGTGATCAAATTTTTCAAGGGGAGGAGGAGAGTATAGTTTATCGCCATGTGTAGAGAGAAGGTACAAGAGAAACTACAAGCAAATTTTATGATTTATGTTACTTCGACTCTTCCTTTTTGTCATATTGTACTCTTGTTGGACCCTCGACATTTGGATGGACAAAGATACAACAATTGAAACTTCGAATTACAATGATAGTGTAGGACTTGGACATGCATCAATATCGAATGACCGTATCAAAGTTCGAGTAACGTATGTTATTATTAGGTGTCCGTTTATTAAATGAGAGAGTCTATAATAGGCTATAATTTAATTGTATATGGGCCCAGGAAATCGTTACACTCTCAATATGTTGTCGGATCGGACCTACTACTATAAATCCAGTAAGCCCAGTCAGTTCAATTAGGCCGTGAGGCAACAGTCCAAGCCCCAAGGTCAACCACACTTCCCTCTTTTTCTCTCCCGCTCTCCTTTTTTGGGTTACTTAAATGAAGATATATGACAACAATTTTAAATAAGGTTTCATCCTGAAGTGAATTCATATATTGTATGTATCACGTTACCCACGTTGGATTGTATGATATCCCTAACACACTATCATATTCGAAATCAAATACTCTCCTTATTAAAGTATTAGCATATATACCATTTATCCTTCCTTGTCGGTTCTCACCACTTACCGTTATCTCCTACCAGTCTTTGCTTTTTATCCATCTTTAAACCACTCATTATTACTTACAACTTTTTTAACCATTGAAATAAGTAGACTCTTCTAAAGGGGCGATATGCATGAAACCTCAACATTATATAAGAGTTATCAAGAAGAATGTTTATAGATAAATTAACGAGAAATATATTAATTTAAAATACATAACACACCATGAATTAATTTAGACAATAGTATCTAAAATCGATATCAAACTGTTCTAAATCTCCCTCGTACCGATGGTCGCGAGCTTGCACTAATTTGATCTCATTTGGGCTCTTTCTGTGTAGGAAAAAAAGTTCATAGGCAATGAATTAGGTGAAGAATCTTTGGAGTGTAGCTGGCTACAAGTCACGGAAATAAATGGTTTTAAAACAGAGACTAAAAATAGTATGAATATAAGTGAGAGGCAGAGAGAGAGAGAGGGGGGTCCGTCCTTAGCCAACTGAACTTAGAGTCTCTGATTTCTGAGTTGATTTTTGTAGCAGTGGCTACCACCATGTTATGCTTTCAGAGAAGCAGGGAGAGAAAGGCTACCCATAATTGCGCAAGTCTATATTATTTGATTTTTTAGAAGATTTTTTTAATTTTTAATTTATATCGTTCCCGTTCTTAGAGTTAACAATTATTTATCCATAAAAAATAGAGCTATCTTGCCCTTTTTTTTCATTTTTATAAAATTTATACTTATAGTTTACTAAAGATGAACAAGATCACCAGAAAATTATTAACTAGTTTGTCAAGAAGTATTGTATATGTACACGTGAAAAATTATAAGTAACGAGTTGATTTTATATATTGGATGCCTTTATAAATAGCAACATCTTTCTACTATACAGGCTACCATTTTTTTACTTTAAAAAATTAGTGCATAATATACTCTGACAAGAACACATACATATTGCATTTCGACTAAGCCAAGAGAAGGGTATTAGTGTGTAATATAATAGTTTTTAGATAAATTTAGAACACTTTTGTCAATTTAGTTTTAACACAAAATAAATTTTTTTCTAAGGGATAGCGTTTAATCATAAATTATATTATAGACTAGTGGTAACGAACTCACTTCGGTAAGGAGGATAATACAAATTCAAATTCCCGGAATATACTTACTAAGATGATATTTACCTTGAGTGCGTAGCAATTCAAAAAAGAATTACACCCTTAGTAAAAAAAATCCCAAATTGTACAATGCATGATTATTTGTTTTAATTCTTTTAAAAATCTTTTACTTTCATAGTTTATAACTCTTTTTAAAAAACTGAATTTCTTTCTCTAAAATATATCATGTCATCAATTTTATAAGACCCGGTGGATGGTAAAAACGCTTGCGTTGAATTCAGTGAGAATCTCAGGCTCACTGAGTGAAAGTGTGGATGGAATCATAAAACTGAGAGTTGAATACACACACAGAGAGAGCAAAATCTAAAAGGAAAGCAGGAAAGAGCCAATAAATGTAAGAAACGTATTTTCTTCTGACAAAAAGAAAAATAAATACTATTATTGTAACTGATTGGCCCTGTCCCCTGTGCGTGGCTTCAGCCTGTGAGACAGTAAGCGCCTGCTTGTGTTTGCATATATTCACTCTCACGTGGAATTCTTTTTATGTATTGCCTTCCCCTGAATACATATTCCTCTTCTTGTGAAACAATTATATGGATAAAATGAAGATTTTACGTAATTTGTAAGGCATAATATGATTATATTATTTAATTATATTATTTTTTCAATTTACTACATGATATAATAAACTTTAGGTCGAGAGAAGACACTTAAGATGTGTCTTATACAAGACACATATCATTTCACTATCAATTATATTATACTTTATTCGTTTCAAAATAGATGTCACTTTAAATAACTTTTTTCGTTTCATAATACTTGTCACTTTATAATTTCAACGATATATTAATTTCTAGTTTACCAATTTTGTCCATATTAATTGTTTTGTTTCTCTTCTTTTTTATTGATTTTTTCATTTTCAACAAGATATAGGGGCAACTTAGTCTTTTAATATAAAATTTGTCATGAATTTTGTATTTTCTTGGTATTCCCACATAACCTTAAAACGACATATATTTTGAAACGAAGGGAATATATACATATAAAAAGATTGTCAACAAGGTTTGTAAACTGATATTTCGCTATATTCGGGTTGAACTCTATTTGTTTCAGTTGTTTACTCACATTATTATTTAACATGTTTGAAATGACGGTTTGATGTATGTTCTTCAATGTTATTATGTAATAGATAAGATGATTAACTTAGTATTAGAAGCACTGAAAATGATTCAAAAGTCAATATGTTGAATCAATAGAACATATTAATATGTCGTTGATTCGTTATCATCAGTTTTCCTATGACAATGTGATTAGGTCTTTCAACTGCACGTACTTTTTAAGAGAACTTCTTGAAAACTCCTTATTTATAATTGTAAACACTTTTAAGATTTTGACCCTATACTATTCCGCCAACAGTAATGGGCTACTAGTATCTACGTGTATAAAACCTACACCTTATTAAATATATTAAACCCAAATTGCTATAACCTTATTCGATAACTAGTAGTCGGACTATAATCATAACAGTTTTTACAATATATATTTAATCACATATGAGCCTATCATTAGATTATAATATTATAGTTTTACTACTGTTAAAATCACTTAGACTATCGTTTTAGAAGTTTTCAAGGTGTCAATCAATCTACGGACCACTGAAATAAAAGACAAAGTTAGACATGAGGATATATAAATTTTTATTTTTGAAAAAATTTAAACCACTTGGATTTGTTCGAAATGGCGTTTATACAACAATTTATAACATCTTTCATCTCATTTCGACTATAACAATTAATCATTTTAACTTATTTCAGCACATTTTATCTCATTTTATCGATATCAACTAATTGTTTCAACTCATTTCAACTCATAACAGCTATTTCAGCTAATCATTTATTCTCATTTCAATTATAACACTTAATTTTAACAATTATTTCAAACAAACCATTAATCCACGACTGCATAAAACTTTGTGTCAATTGATTAACTTTCTACAAGATAATTTGAAGGGAATAGTTTAAATTAATTTAACGAGGATGATGAGCAAATTAAAGTGTATTGGATCACGAAGCATTGTTAGAATCTTACCATTAATCATTATATAATAATGTAACACCTGGCAATCAGAGAGTGGTTGAGTAAGATGTCTACGATGTACATGGGTATATAGAATCTATCGGACATAGATTATAGTTGTTAATAATATCTACTTGTAGACTTAGTCGTGTAATTAAGGTCATAATCCCCTATATTCATTGGTTTAAGTAAATTATTAACGTAGAAAAAATGATTAAGGAGATGATAATGACGATTAATTGGCCGGTCGGTGCAGAGATCAAAGTAATTACCTAGCGTTCATACTATATATGTCGTGCTACTACATGCTACTATATATGATTTTCAAAGCCCCATTAATCACGACATCAATGTTAATAAAAAGTGGATTATACTTAGACATATTAGTTTTTTTTTTAAATTGAACAGATCGTTAAAATTTAGAAGATTGTTATCAAATAATTAAATTTAGATGTTGTTCTATACCGATAATTTAGTTACTCGTGTACTGATAATTTAATTATTCGTAAATTAAAAAGTTATTTTAAAATGAGTGATTAATTATTTTAAAACTTATCACTACGCACTTTTATGAGACAATTTTTATTTAAAAATTTATAGAAATAAAGCCGATTGTTTATAAAATTGCCTTTCTTAGGTATCATACTGTAATTTTGTGTTTAAAAGAGAAGTCCCAGAATACATTGTGATTCTTTTCTGAAAAAGATTTTATTAGTCGAATAAACCTTGGCAATCAAAATAAAAACTAGCTATGCACTAATCAAATTATCCTACTAAACTATAAGTGGAGGTCCTGTTTTTACGATGTTTAAAAGAGATGCGAGTGTACAAAGTTATTTATCTGAAAACATAGCTTGTAACAGACTCATAATAACTAATTTCAATTAATTGTAATCATTTGTAAGGTCTTATAATAATTAGCAACGAATCATAACAACTCGTAATAACTCATTTTTAACGGTTAAAACAAACCGACTCTAAATTATTTACCAAAATGTTGTTCCTATTTACAAAATTAATTATCTAGCCAGGGACTAATCAAGCACCTAGCTTGATAGTCTACTTTGATAAATAATATATATCGGAATATGCCTTTTGATTGATGGATTGGGCATTAAACATGTAATAGAATATATAATAATACATTTCTTAAAAAGATTATTGGGTTTTCAAAGGGAAATTAATCAAGGCCTTAACGTCGGGTGTACTCACGTGGAAGCTAGCTGGGCGAAAATTATCCTTTGACTGAAGCCAAAACCTCTTTAAATATCGTTTTTTTAAAAATTTTTTTACTTCAACTAATTCATCATGAATATAAACATGTAATGTATCATGTGGGTTTTAAAAAGGTCAATGAGTTTTTTAAAAGACCATCGAATGAACAACCATATTTTATCACTTAATCCAAATTAAAATTTTAATTAATATGCTAATTATTCATCTTATAAGGAAGGTAACGGGAACCCTTGGAAAAAAAAAAAGGGTTCGATAAATAATAGTACGTACGAGTTTTTAATAGTATTTTCGGTAAGTAAAAAATTTAAATTTGTAATATTTTTTATTTTACATTTCTATCAAAAGAGCATACTGTGGAAAAGAAATATATTTATTTTACATAAATCTATATGCACATGATTCTAAATAAAAACAAAATTATTTATGTTTTGTAAAATCGGGATAATTTTTAGTACCAAGTCAGAATTTGTATAACTTTGGATATTGTTAAAGAAAATACAAATATGTAAATACAAACTGTAAGATCACCTCGACAGTGGATCTATATTTTCCTTTTTCAATACAGCGGTAAACAATTACTAACTATATAGCCATTTCTTTTGAGCATCTCACAGAGTATTCAAGAGGGATTGTAATGCATTTGAAATAATACAGTCTACATCAATTTGAAAGTCTGTTCAAACAGAAGCATCTTCATAAAGAAAATTAACATCTTCTCGATCACAAAATTTTCAGACCTAGGACCTTTAAAATAAAAAATGTTTCTCGTATGATATAAGACAAAGTTAAGTCATTCAAGAGGTACTATTGTAATGCATTTAAGAATATACGGTCTACATCGATTTGACAGCTTGTTCAAACGAAAACACCTTCGTAGAAAAAATTCACATCTTCTTGATCATAATATTTCCAGACCTAAGACCTCTCAAATAAAAGATGTTTCTAGTATCATATAAGACAAAGCTAAGTTGCTAAAAAAAAAAAAAAAACTTAATAGTACGTAATTTCTCATGCATATATAGTAGTAGTAGTAGTAGATCTGTACTACATTGTAAGGAAATCACAATCCCTAGTCGATCCCCACCAATGAATCTGATCTAATGCATATAGTACATGTACACCAGTTATCATTAGTTTATAATCTTAAACTTGATTAACTCCATTAATTATCCTCATTTCTCTCTGTCATTAGCAGTGTAAGCGTGTGCATCATTTCTTAATTAGGAGAGAGAATTGCAGGATAACTATTATGAGGAAGCTTCTTAGGGGAATCAAGGCTCTTTCTCAACATTGACTTTACATCTCTTGCTCGAAGAAAGTCAAGAAAAACACATAATCACTTTGTCAAAATGAGTTAAGATAAAAAGAAAAATCTTTAATGAAAAAAAAAAGACGTGAAAATTAATATATATAACTTGGTACAAGCGGGTCAATAGTATTTTTTTTCATATAAAAAAAGCCATGTTTTGAAATATGATGATCGACATCTTAATTATGAAGCATCAGGAGTTTAACTTCCACTAATACTATGAATTATTAAAGAGTACCAATGTAGCCAAAGACACATTCAAAAGTTGACCCTTAAGAAAGAGGAGGGAAAAAAAGAAAAGAAAAAGAAAAGAAAAAGAAAGGAGAATGCCAGAGATCAAGAGAGAAATAAAAATTGAATTTTTACCTTGACTTTTTTTTGGGGGTTTACCAAATTATTACCTTGACTTGAAGCCTTGACTAGAAGTAGAAGGCTCCATTTTTTTCTTTTATAAATACAGAGCATATGGAGTTCCAGCGTCATTGTAATGCATTCCACCTCCCAAATAATTACAGAAGAGAGAGAGAGAGAGAGAGAGAGAGAGAGAGAGAGAGAGAGAGAGAGAGAGAGAGAGAGAGAATGGCATGTAAGCAAAGGGAGCAGTACTTCGTTTTCATGAACTTCGATCCTGAATATGAGCGCCTTCGAGCAAATAGGTAGGCTTCCTTAACTTGTTGTACCACATTTCTTTTTCCTTTTTTTAAAGAAGAATCCGAAAACTTATCTACATTGTTCTCTCTCTCAAATGACATATCTTTTTATTCGATTTGCTTTTCATAATAAGAGTTTACAACGTCACTATATTTGACCTTTAGATCGATGTTGTTCCAATTTTATCGAATGTCTTCAAAAAGATATATCGATACTATTTAAATATATGGATTTGAACAATTAGATAATGTACTAAATATTATAATATAATCGGTTTAAAATATCATTTTATATGTATTTATGTATAATTATAGGTCAAAAAGAGGTGCGTATGAGCTGGATTCTTATCTAAGTAGAAAGCACGATGAGGTTCTTGCTCGAACCCTGGAGCCTGGGAGCTATACCAAGACTTTGTCTCTTGTCATTGTTGATGGATTTGCTGTTGAAATCACTGAAGACCAGGCAAGCAATATATTCCTTTTTTAAAAAAACTTAATTAATTATATATAAAAGCTACATTTTGGATGTTTTTTACTAATATCCTCTCTTTAAAGACATATTTTTATAAAAAAATAGCTAATTTTGAACAACCTATTCATCTTCATGTTTACTCGATTTTAAGAAAATTATTTCATTATAATTTTTTTCACTTTTTTTAATTAAAATGAACAATTTTATTCTCTGTCCTTTATGGGTCTTTAGTTGGTTTGACCCTGATTAATTTGGAGGATTAAAGACGAAAAAAGTATTAAAATATCTCATTCAACTACGATTGATTTGTTATATGCTAGTCAATAAAAATCATTCGTCTTTATTTAAAAAATAAGACTGTGTATGTTTAGTCCGTACATATAAAGTCTTAACAATATCCACAAAATACGTTGAATTGTTATTTTTTTGGATATTAAGCTAAGGTTTGTATAATTAACAATTAATGAAGGGTGGCTGACCCTCGTGATTAATTTTCAGGCAAATTTGCTGAGATCTGCAAGGGGAGTGAGGGTAGTAGAGAAGAATCAAGAGCTGGCTTGATTGGCTGGTTTACTTAATCATATTATTTAGTGGCACTAATTAATTTGGAGGAGGTTTTATTGGTCAAAAAGAAATATGACTTTTATTTTATATATAAATCATAGATTGAGAGCCATATATTTATATCTAATTATTGGGAAGCTTCATATGTCTAAAAAGCTAAGTTTCCAAGGTTGTATTGTTATGGTTTGCTTTGTATTTGTATACTATAATATATATATTCAGGTATGTTTTTTATGTGCTATATATTTATATAACCTCTCTTTTCAGTGATTATTGGACCCTTTATTTAACTAGTATGAGTAATTTTATCTTCTTTTTTTAAAAAAAATTTGTTCCTTTGTTCCTTATATTATAAAGCAGTGGATAGTTTATTGATTTTAATAATTTATGATACCTCGTAAATGTCTTGCTTATAAGTTTATTTTATTATAGGATGATTAAAAAACACTCTATAGATCGGTAATCAACGGTTTAAATTATTGATATTTTGTATTATCTTATATTTTTCACATTATTTGTATATAGCTTTTGAACGTTGAATAGAAGATATAATATAAGCATATTAAAATAACCACAAAAAAAAGGCAAAAAGATTGAGAAATGAAGTCTTAGCTTGGATTATGAAAATGCAAAATGTTAAAAAAAGAAGGCACAAGCTTGCGGTAAAATTATTCCCCCCTCAATATCAAAGTATAACTTTTTAACATGTGACATGAAAATATGTACTTCTAATATTTGGATAATATTGTAGTGTAGCTACTAACATAAACCGTTGAATGAAAGTTATAGTTGAATATATTTTGATCAAGTGTCCTCAAATATCCTATTATATCGATTGGATTTAAAACTAATGAATTAATAGTCAAATAGATTTATGAGACACATGCATAAAAATTAACGTAACAACATATATAGGGATAATAACCTTATAACATTGCATTTCTACCCTAAAAAATCACAACATGGTCAAATTTTAAAAGTGTAATAAACCAAGTCAAACTGCATTAGAATCAAGATAACTTTAAAGTTGATCTTGAATCAAATCTCATAATAGAGAGAGCCCAACAAATCCGAAATCCGTGCTCTAATAATATTTTATAACTGTATTTCGTAACTGGGATATATAGGAAGGGGGTTTTTGATAGATGTATATAAAACTTTTGCCCGTGAATTATAAAATTACCTATTATCCATTAAAGAATTTTTTTCAAAAAGGGTTGGAATCCATTTTCCTCCCTAAAAATTGAGAAAGTACCAACATGAAATGACTGGCTTATTAAATTCATTGGCCCCCATAAAATGTGCAAAACAACAATATCGGAGAAAAAAAAAGATTCCTTATTACCAAGCTGTAGATCAGATTTGTGGGTATGTTGATGATAAGAAAACAAAGGCATGATGAATACATCTCAGATTTGATGTGCATCAACTCACAGTTTTTCATAGGCTTGGACTATTGCTTTTGGAGAGGGAGGGAGGAGGGGAAAATAAAAGTATTATTGGATTTTAATATACTTGAACTTTGAGTCATGTTGTTCATAATATCTCGAATTGTTAATTGGTTCAGTAACATTCTTACTTTTAACACTAATTTTTTTAATATTTTATATTTTGAAAAATTAACCTTATAGTTGCCCCAATTACGGAACAACTGATACACCAATTTTTCAAAGTATGGGATATTAAAAAGTATTAGTGTTAAAGGTAAAAATTTAACTGGTCAATTAATAATTCGGGATATTGTGAGCAACATTATTCAAAGTTTGAGATATTAAAATTTAAAAAAATAAAAATAAAAATAAAAATTGAGAATCCTAACCCCAATAAAAGGTGGATGAGAAGCTAGGAATGGATACTTGAAGTGGTAAGAGTTTTTGCCAAAGTTTCGATAGGTAGGAAAAATAAAACAAAGAAACTGACATAAGTGGGTCAAGTACTTTTATTGTCATCACATGCAACAATATCTTCAATTATTTTCACATCATTGTCAAACTTTGCTGTGGTTGTATTAGGCTGTGTATGAGACATGGAGCTGCTAGTTTTTGTGTGTTTGTTTGTTGTTTCTTAATAATAACACATCTTTTTATGTCGAAAGCTATGGTTGTACGTGTACGTGGTAGTAAGGGAGAAAAATAATGAAAAAGGTCGAGGATAGTATGGGGTGAATTTTATGGCTGATTATCTGACTGTAAAGAGAAGTGAGATTAAGGAATCCGTTAAGAAATAAATGGTAAGAATTCATGAATTTGCTATAGGTTGACGACTTTTAGAGGAGGAAGATTGGGGGCGGAGGGGAGATAATGAATAAAGGGGCAATGAGAATAGTGTCGAAGCAACTAAATGAACGTAGATTAAGAGGTTGTTTTTTTTTGTTTTTCAGGGTAAGTATATAATAATTTAGGTAACTCTTTTCACGAGGATTATACCTAAATTATTACTAATAAAAACAAAAATAAAAATAAATTTTCTATAAGGAGGATAAGAAAAATACTACCGTTTCTAATCAAACAATTGTATTTAGGTATCCAGTTGGTGACCATATTAGCCTCGATCCCGATTAGTATGGGTAAATGATATGCTTGAGAAATGGGAGAGTCTGGCATGGACATCTTCCATTAAAATATGTATTTGCCATGGTGTATGAACGAGCCCCTTGATTGCATTGACCAGTATGATATATTATCCCCTTCGACTTGGAGATACTAGACAACCGCTTCCCATATGTTTTGATGTCATCACGTAATAATGCCAGACCCTCGAGTGCTATGATAGGTGCTTGCTCAACGAATCTGGTACCATCCTTCTTAAGCTTCATGTCTAAGTCCGTAGGCAAATCATGTTGCTACGCATGAAGGAATTTTGGAACCGTCAAAGTAAAGTGAAGAACTCGTGTAGAGTGATCAAAGGAGTAAGTGGACGAGAGAGGATAATAGGGTGGTGGGGGAATGAGTGTGCTCGAAAGGATGATCTCTAACTCTCATCAACGAAGGAAAATGGACAATAAAAGTATAAATACAAAAGACATTAGTCCATGGGCGGTGCTATATGGGACACTGTTAGCCCATAAAAATCTTTATTAGTTGCTAATAAATATTTATAATGAAATTTGAATCCTCGCCTATTTGGTAGAAGGTGCGGTTACAGGCAGAAAACAGGGCTTACTAGGCCAACCTGCCCAATAAACTGCGGGTGGACGGGGTTGGAATTCGCTGAACCATACCGCATGGTTAACAAAATGGTTCTGGGTGGGGGTTGTGGTTGTGAACAAGTTAACCATGTTAGTAATATGTAACATCAACCACCTCACACGACAACCGGGGGTTGATCCAATACCCACTAATCGTATGGACTGAGTTCAAAGAGATGATTATGTATGCGTGGTTATAGGCGAACAGGTCTATTTATTAAACCTTAAAAGCATTGAAATATGGTTAGATCATCATTGTCCTTATTAATTGTTTTTTTCTTCCCTTTTCTAACTGATTAATAAAATCTTAGGGCAACTTGATTTTTTAACACAAATTTATCATGAATTTAATATTTTCTTAATACTCTCTTCTAACCTTAAAAAGACAAGTATTTTAAAATGAAAAAAGTACATCGTTATAAACCATTGTATTATTCAAGTAGTCCGTAAATTTTATCTTCCACTTTGTTACTAGATAGAAGGCTAAATTGACATTTTCCCAATCCCATAGTAAACCAATATTAATGATGGGAATATCTCAATCCAATATTTGGTTTTCTATTTTAGTAAATATTTTTATATTTTAATAAAATTATATTAAACATAAAGGTCGTTAGCTAAAAATAAACTGTATTTTGTGGGATTTAAATTATTATATATCATACTATAATACTAACCATCCGTGCATCGTAATTTAGGGGTATTTCGTTGTTTCTAAATCATACCACTTATTTCTTGGATGGTTATATATCACATTTTAGTTTAAAGTTGTCCAAAAGCAAGTGGTTTGGTTCGGAGATGATAAATACTCCTAAAGTATAGTGCACGGATGGTCAATAGTATAATACGATATATAATCGTCTAATTCCTTCAAAATATAATTTATTTCAATCCAATAACCCTAAATATAATTTATTTTTTTTTTGGAATGGGTAAGTACAATAACTAATAGGTAGCCCTTCTCGCAAGGGTTCTACCTAAGTTGTCCTCCATTAAAATGGAGAGAAAAGAAGAAGAGGGGATAGAAAACAAAACTAAAGTAGAAAAAATACATTGATCAAACTTAGCTACCCAGTCAGCGATCCGATTCTCTTCTCTAAATGTGTGATGAATAAAAACTTGATTGTACATTCGAAGGAAACGATGAGTATCTTGAACCAACGTTTGGATTTCCCAAGGAACCTGGATTTCTCGTTTAATTGCTTTAATGACCGTTAGGTTATCTCCTTCCAAAATGATATAACGAAATCCCGTTTGAACAGCTGTTTTGACTCCATTTCTCATGGCGGTAGCCTCTATTAAAAGAACCGAGGATGACCCTAAATTTGTTGCTCCTGCTTGGAGAAACTCGCCATCCCAATTTCGATGACGAAGCCTTCCGCCGTCGCCGAAGAAGACCTCGAACTCGTCAAAGTTGACTTTGATAAATCCTCCGGATGGTTTGTGCTAACAAATCGGATGGTTAGAAGTGTTGGCATGTAGTGAGGGAGAAGGTGAGGATGGGTTGAAATATTGATCCAACTTGCTCCTAGATTGCCATTCAGCCCAATATGTTTTGGTTCGAAGGATTGTGGCAATGAAATTGAAAGTTCCATTATTGAAGACTTTGTCATTTCTACTTTTCCAAATACTCCATAACAAATGAATGAAACGGGTCATCCGAGATGGTTTTTTCAGCCTTCCGAGTATGCGAGTTAATATGATTCGAGAGAGGGATTTTGCAAGCGGCTTAGATTCACCTCTAGCCATTTATGCCAAAAAGTTGTATCCCGGATGTCCATGACACAAGTGCATTGTGAGAAAAGATGTTCGATTGACTCATAATGGTCATGACATAGTGGACAAAGAGTGTCAATGTTCAACCTTCTTTTAGCTAGGTTATCCCTTGTTGATAACGCATTGTGACCTATTTGCCACATAAATAACTTTAATTTAGGCATCAAATCCATTCTCCAAATCCATGCAAAATCCCACGATGGTGAAGTAATGGGAATATTATGGGCATTTCAAGTAGGGGTGAGCGGTTCGGGGTACCCTGTACCAAAACTAGGAACCTTACCCTTACCCTATTTGACCGGTTCCTGAATTTTAGGAACCTTACCCTTACCCTCAAGTTCCGGTTTCGAATTTTAGGAACCTTACCCTTACCCTCAGGTTACGGTTCCGGTTCCGAGGTACCTGTTTACAACAAGATATTAAGAAATTACCTATTTCGTAATGAGAGCACCGATGAGGACGAAGCCGCAAGGGAGAGTTGAGACTGGGACTCGGGAGGAAGGAAGGAGGCGACGCCAACACCGATGAGGACTGGGAGGAGGTCAACGAGCGATAGCAGAGAGAGAGCAGAGCAACGCGGAATGAAGGAGCGAAGCAGAGCAACTCGAAATGAAGGAGCGAGAGCGAGCAACGCGAAATGAAGTTCGATTCGTCGAGAGAGCGGACAACGCGAGTCAACGAGCAGCAGCGAGAGAGAGAACGAGCAACGCGAGAGAGGCGAAATGAAGGAATATGAAATGGAGCAATGCGAAATGACAAAGAGGAAGGAGATTAGAGTTTCTAATAAGTTGGACCACACATTAGAAATTCAAAATTAAAAATTTCATGGGCCTCAAAACCGAAAATTTCGAAAATTTTAGTAACGGGTTCAGGTACCCACAGTTCTAGGTTTCGGGTTTTAGGTACCGGAACTCGAACCTGTCTAAACGAGTTCCGAGTTCCGGTTCCAAGGTTTGATTTTAGGAACTTTACCCTTACCCGTTTGACGAGTTCCTAAATTTTAGGAACCTTATCCTTACCCGTTTGACCGGTTCCGGTTCCAGAACCTTACCCGTTTGACCGGTTCCGGTCCGGTTCCGAGGTATCCGTCGGTCGTGCTCACCCCTAATTCCAAGTGGCGAGACTTAGTAGTAAACTTTCTCGTTGTTAGACAAACCCCAACAAACAGAATCCTCAATGTCATGAAAAGGGAGAGGGATAGTCTTGATAACTCGACAAACATCGGTTGGAAGAAAAGAATTTAGACGTATCGGATCCCACTCTTTATCCGGAGTTATAAATTCACTTATTGTGGCATCCAAGGAGGGGATATTTGGAATATTATTGTCATAATAATCCACTAACTTAAAATTACCACACCGGAAATCATATCGAATTTCGTATTTTTGCCATTGCCTATTTTCCATCTTAAGCCCTTTTTAAAAGATCACGTTCTTTAAGCAAACATTTCCAAGCCCAAGAATCCGAAGCTTTTATTTTCCTTGAGAAAAATCCTCCGATAGAGGATACTTAGTTCTCATAATTGACCCCCATAAATTATTGTCTTCGTATAAGTATTTCCAAATAAGTTTACAAAGAAAGGCTTGGTTAAGCTGTCTCAATTTTCCTAAGGCCCAAACCCCCAATTTCTTGGGAGTACAAATTTTATCCCAAGCTACCATTGGTATCCCAGTGGCATCATGAGATTTTTTCCAAAAAAATCTTGATTAATTTTATCCAAAGAGTTAGACATGCTTTTTGGTAGTTTAAAACTCTGCATCACGTGAGTCGGTAGAGATTCTAGATTAGGCTGTATAAGTACCACCCTGCTTGCTTTAGAGAGCGCATTGGCTTTCCAGTTTTGTAATTTGTTGTCCGCTCTTGATAAAATATCCGCAAAAATAGAGTTGTTGGCTCTACCTTTGAAAACAAGGACAACCTAAGTATTTTCCCAAAGAATCGAATGCGGAATATTAAACACAGAGGCAACCATATTCCTATCGGCAGTCGTAGAGTTTTTGGAAAAATAATCGCCGACTTATTAAAATTAATAAGTTAGCCGAGCTGATTGCGAAATCATTCAGAATATTATGGAGCCTAAGGCATGTTTCATAATTGGCCTTACAAAACAAGAGGCTATCATCCGCAAACAGACAAGCAGGGGATTTTTGGGCTTGCGGACAAATTTTAATCCCAATCCCCGATTTAGGGTTCGAGGCGACAAAGTGAAGCCTATAGGCCAAAACATCCATACACAATATGAACAAGTATGGAGACAGGGATCACCTTGTCTCGAGTCCTCTAGATGGACGGAAAAAACCACAAGACCCATCGTTGATGAGAATTGAATATGTGACCGATGTAATACATTCACGTATCCAGTTAATCCAAACCGAATGGAAACCCAAATCCTTGAGACAAGCAAAGATAAAATCCCATTCAATTATATCATAAGCTTTCTCCATATCCAATTTCAGTCCAATATAAGCTTGTTTCCCTTTAATATTCCCAAATTTGTTAATGACTTCATGTGCCAAAAGAATATTATCATGGATGTCCCTATTAGGCATGAATGCACTCTGGTAGGGGCGACAATCCTTTGTAGAATAGGCCTTAACCTATTGACTAGAATTTTCAAAATAATCTTGTAAAGACTATTGCACAAGCCGATTGGTATAAAGTGCGAAGTAAGCGAAGGGCTTGTAACTTTCGGTATTAATGTAATAAAGGTACGATTAAGCTCTTTTAATAACTTTCCGTTATTAAAAAATCCATAATGCACGCAGATAATGTCATTACCAATAACATCCCAATGCTTGTTGGAAGAACCCAGCGCCAAAGCCGTCGAGCCCTGGAGCTTTAGTTGGGTTCATTTGAAAAACAACAGTCTTGACCTCAGCGAGGAGAAATCGGAAGGATGAGCTGGTTATTATCATCATTGGTAAGCCGGATCGGCTGATTCGTGCACATCCGTGTTCCATTAGTACCCTGTTGAGATTTAAATCTTTTAGTAAGGTCCGTTACAAATTTCCGTTGAATATCCTCTTTATCATGGATCCATCCTCCGGACTCATCTTTAATTCTAATTATATTCGTTTTTTCTTCCGGAAAGAACAACTACAATGAAAGAGATTAGAGTTTACGTCACCCTTAGTCAACCATTATTTACGATAAAACTTTCCCCAATATTTCGATTAAACAACGAAGTCGTTCTCTTTGTTTACTTAAGCGGGCTTGCCAGTGTAATAATTTATGATTACAAGGGTCGGACAAGATTTTATCTTCCACAATCTGTAAGAGATTTGAATTCCTTTCTACCTTGTGAGAATAGTTACTACGGACTTTGGAGGCCCATAGCTTAAGCTTAGATTTAACATTCTTGAGTTTACTAACAACTTTGTACATAAGCGTCCCTCTCGGTTGCCCATTCCATTGTTGTTTGATAATTTTATTGACTTTCGGGTAAGTCGACCAATGCTTCGAAATCTAAATTTTTGATAAGAATGTTGCTTGGGACAATAGGGTTAGAATCCAATATAATGTAGCTATGATCCGAACACAAGAATGGCTCATGAGAGACGGAGCAATTAGGGTACATATTCCGCCAATTAGAGCGCGCAATAGCTCTATTTAATTTTTCATAGATAAGATGTCCTTTCAAATATTTTTTTCAGGTGAATATTCTCCCAAACCCTAAATATAATTATAAGCTGAATGCACGTCATAACTTGAGCACATAAAAAAAAAAAAAACACTATTACTTGAGTAATAGACCACACAGGCCCATGGGCTTTAATATGTATCCCTCGTTAGCCTCATGATTAGGCGCTTCCATTTGGCGCGAAAATTCACACACATTTGTGTAATTGTACTACTGTTTGTGGTGTATTGTATTTTGCTGCATTTGGAGTAGTGCAAATTTTTCTCTCCTGCTAGGGTTTCTGTATTTTCTCCGGCGAACTATGGCCGATTCACCGCCCTCCAAGCGCCGCCGTGCCGACCAATCAAGCGGCTCCGCTCACGAGTCGTCCGTTCTTGAGAAGATGTTGCCGCTCGTTGTCTTCGCTCATGGTGCCGGCGCTCCTTCCACTTCCGACTGGATGATCAGGTCCTCTCTCTCTCCCCTCCTCCGACTATGTATTGAATGGACAACACCAAGTTTTGGGTAATTTGTCCATGTTTCTAATTATCAGTTGATAACTGTGAAGTGTGAAGGTTGTAGTTTCAGTTTGAATGGAAAACTTAGGGCCTTGATATTATTTGAAAGTCACGCCTTAGACATACTTGCTTTTGTATGTAATGGAAGCAAACAGTGAAATTGAATGAGTGATAGATGTTTTACAGATGGAAAGAGATGCTAGGGAAGGCCTTGAACGCTGTTGAAGTGATTACCTTTGACTATCCCTGTGAGTGTTATTTTCAAGAGGATTCTAATTTGTTCTTAGCATGTGGTTACTGCTTTCTCCGGGAAGCCAAAACCGTGAAGGCCCTGTGCAACTGTTTTTTGACTAGTTGATTTATGTACTGATTACATTTGTGCGATGACAGATTTATCGGGTGGAAAGAAAAGGGCTCCCCGAAGGCAGAAAAGTTGGTTGATTTTCATGTTGATGTTGTCAAAAAGGCAGTTGCTAAATATCCTGGTCATCCTCTCATTTTGGTGGGGAAGTCGATGGGCTCAAGGTATTTTGGTTGGAAAGTTGATGTAAGGCTAATTATATTTGGAGTTATCTTAGACCCTGTTGCGTCAGGATCCAAACTGCTTATATTATTGTTGTATACTTCTTGATTTCAATGCCTTTGATTTGTAATTAGTAAAACATACGATCTCTTATGGTCTTTTTTTGTTTCACTAATAACAATGACCAAACACCGATTTTATAGATCCCTTGGATCCAAACCATTATAGCTAAATCCTCTTTCTCCCTTGGATCCAAACCATTATAGTTAAAGAGCCAAAATCCTGTTTCTCTAGTTTTCGTTCTAAAAATTGTAGTTACATTCTTTAATTTTCCATTTCTAATAGCTATGAAATTAGAATCTTTGTTTCTTTTTGAGGACAGTTTCAATATCATTTTGTGATTAGAGTATATATAAAGCTTAGAATATTTTATTGAGAAACCGTTTGGAGTGGTTCAACAAACTGGGTTAAGATTCTTCATTCTGGTTATGTGTATATGTTGCACATTGTTTTACGAATGGCTGGTGTTTCACATAAACCTTTTTTGTTGTGTATTTATTTTTTAGAGTTAGTTGCATGGTGGCAAGTCAAGAGGAGATTTCTGCGTCAGCGATAGTCTGTCTAGGATACCCTCTAAAGGTTTGAAAGTTGCTGTTCATATGGTTGTTTACTACTTTGGTTAATTGTTGAATGCTATTGTTACTTTCTAGAGACAAGACATTTATTCCATTTGATCTCCCAGGGAATGAATGGAGTAATACGAGATGAGACATTGGTTCAACTCACAGTTCCCATCATGTTTGTGCAGGTAACTTGTCACTCTTGCTCTAGTTTTTATGACCAAACTGGGGTACTTATATTGTAGGGCCATTTGCCCTCTCAGTTTAAACAGTATGCCTTAGTGTGCTTAGGCTCACTTTGGTGTCAGGCTCAAAGTTCATTGTCTGTGTTTCATGAGGGGACGTTTTTTCCCGGATCATTGATATATTCAGCTAGAGACTGAAAGATGAGGTAGTCGCCCATCAAACTCTAAACTTTGTTCAAATAATACTCTCTCTAGAAAATTGATGCAATTTTGAGCTGAACCCAAAAAAATCTATGGATTTCCTTCAAATTAAATGCTTGTTCAAAGACTCTAATTAACTGAAACCCGACTTCTAGAATCTCATGTAGGGCAGCCAATAGTTGAACTCTAGACCACCTCCTTATTCATTAAAGTTAGGTTCCATCTATTTCGGATTTGTCTCTTTCCTTGACGGGTATCAGACTATTAGTTGGGTTCAACTTCTACGTACAAAAATTGTGGTGGTGGCTTGGAGAAGAATGAAGAAGTGTTGTGCTTGTGGTGTTTGGAAGATGATTCCTTTGGTGGTGTTCTTGGAAGGAAATGAGTAAGTGGTTTTTGAAGGCAAAGTCTTGTCCTATCAAGATTTCAAACTCTACCTTTTGAGAACCTTGTATAGCTGGAGCCGTGCTTAATAGTGCAAGAAACTTGACTTTCTTTTAATTTTTTGTGGATAATATTATGTATGAGAACTTGAGGGCATGATGATTTTGTTATTTCCTCTTTTGTACATGAGTGATTCCCTCTTGGTATCTACTTATTGCAAATTTTGATTACTTCAAAAAAAAAGGTGAACTGTGGACCCATCCCAAGAAAATGATTCATAATTTCTTTTATGTAATTGTTTTTTTAATTAATGAATTGGATGATAACAATTAGTTGCTAGCAAAACGAATTTTGGAAGTGTAAAATGTCAATAAGTACTTTAGCAAAATATGGGCCTCATATCCAGGATGCATGCATATTTGCCTTTGCTTACACTTCATGTGTCAGTTTTTAGGATTTTTTGTATCTCAGTTCGCCTTTTAAATCTATTTCTGAGAGGTTTTTAAATACTGTGCTTGCAAACCTTCTTAATATGTTCAAAAATCTAAACAATTCGATAGCTGTATGTGAATCTATTGCCATCATTTTGTAGATTTTGGAGTAGTTCCAAAATTCCTTAATGAGTGTTATAGAGGTCTAGAATGCATTTTGAAGTTTTTAGAATACCCTAAACATTTTGAGGGTTGAGTAGGGCATTTGCTCACCATTTTACGAGTTCTTGTGGCATTTTCCCAAAATTCCTAAAATTATGTATGTACTCCTTTTCGGTTTTCACAGGCTCTAAACGCTCACATATGTGATCTTTTAGGAAATGTTCTGAATATGGCCTAACCGTCTAAGTAATTTTATGTGCATAAGTGCTTCACTGGAACCATCCTGTGGACTAGAAGCGTAATTCCAAGATGCCAAAAACTGGTGTTTTGATGGTATTAGAACTCTCTGAAGTGTCAATAATGGTCATAAGCATCCTAAACATTTTGATGGGTTGAAGAGACTAAGAGAGTGCTTAATCACTATTTAACTCTTAAAAACCGTTGCAAAAATTGTAAAATTTGTGTAATAGCCTCGATTTTGGTGGTCCTGAGAGGCTTTAACCACTCTATAATCAATGAGTCCTATTATCTCTCTAAACAAGTTCAATGAGTATGAGAATTGTATTGGCACTTCATGTTGACAATTGTAATGGCACTTCATGACTAGAACAAGAAGGTGCATCTTGGTAACTTAGCTATGTTCACACAAGCACACAGATGCATATTTGGCCAGGTTATGTCATCACTAACCCTATAGGTGGGGGCGAGCGAACGTTGCATGGGGAATGGGCAAATCTATCTTTTCCTTGCTTGGCTCCCTATAGAGTACTTCTTCGCTTGTTTTATTATGTCAATTTTTAAATTTTTACCTTTTATCCATTATTTTTGGTTGAGGGTGTTTGTAGGGTAGCAAAGATGGGCTATGCCCTCTGGATAAGCTGGAAGCTGTTCGGAAAAAGATTAGCCCCATCAGTGATTTGCATGTGATTGAGGGTGGCGATCACTCATTCAAAGTTGCTAAGAAGCATCTTCAGGCTGCAGGACTTAGCCAAAATGATTTTGAAGAGTCTGCTGTCAAGGCTATTGCATCATTTGTTTCCAATCTTGGCAGTGGTTGACACCTTCTGGTTCTTTCAGCACTGATAGAGAAGTACTTCTAGTTTTTGGACAACCCATAGATTAAGCAAAGAGAAGAGGATCTGGTCCAATTTTGGATATATTTGTTGTTGGCATGACCAGTGTCTTGTTTCAATGTATTGAAGATCTCGTGTTAACGTGTTCAAGAGCAGTAACTTAAGCTGTGTGTATTAATGCTACTGCTTCGCATGCTTTCTTTTGATGTAAATATATCTGCAAATTATCAAGGTGGCCACAGCTCTCTCTTTTGGGAATGTGTCCTACAGTGTTTATGCAGAAATTATTGGTTGTATACTTTGAACTTCTGTGTTGAATTTCTTAGAATAGTTAGCAACTTAATTCATTAGTGATGGAGGGGTTGATACCCTGTTCTCATTCAACATCCATATCCTCATTCACTGTTTGGCAATCAATGTCACAATCATCGATGTGCTAACTGCCATATAACACCTGGCGGATACGAAAAGAGAGATAATGAGAATTTGGTTGGTGCCGGGGGGAAGGAATTCCCTCTTGCGAATTTTTTTTTTTCCAATTGACCTATATATTGCGATTTATTCAACAGCAAGCCTTGGTTTCTAAAACCTTGTTCTGCAGTGATGTTAGTGCTCCCTGCCATCCCGTATAATTCTCTTACTTAGGTGTGGCTTTTGTCCCGTGGTGGTGCTTCTTGTCCTTCTACAAAGCATAAAAATTGGAAGATAAGTTCAGATGGATTTATGTGGAATGCGAGATTCAGGCAGATCAGAGAACCAAACCTGTGGGGTTACTGTAGAAAGAATAACAGTCTATATTATGAGGCTTTTATGGCTTCTGTTGCTTATTTTATCGCTGAAGTTCTTTATGATGATGCTTAAAAGTTAATTTAGAAATGCCTGAGGAAAATAGAGTGTGGGATAATCTTATTGAATACGTGCCTTTTTCTTCTCACAGGCCTCATCTTCGCTGTCACTGCTGCTACTGCTGCTGTCACTGCTGTCTTTGCTCTTGACATCCTTAGTCTTCTTCATCATCTTTATCTTTTCCTTCCAGTGATCTGCCATGCTTGAAAAGAAGTGGTTAGTTGGTTCTCCCTTATGTTCTTTCTTGTTTGTTGTGTTAGATGCATTGTTTATGTTGCTTTTTGCCTGCTGTTCTTTCATTTCGTTCTTCTTCATCTCCGAGCTGGGAGCCTGTTTAGCATCCTTCGTCACTGTATTTGTTATGTGCTGCTTTTCCTTCCTTCTCAACTCCATGCAGGAATTATGTTTAGCATCCTTATTGACAGGGATCGTGGTTGCATGTTCTTTCTTGTTTTTCTCAGTAATTGCTGGCTTCGGATCCTTTGTTGCTGCACACTGACAAGTGTTGCAGTGTTTGGTGACTGCTTGGGGTTCCTGTTGTTTGTGGCCAAACACCTTAGCAGTCATCTCCGATATCTTGTGACTGAATCTATGCTCCTGATGGGCTTTTGAACAGGCTTCATTGTCGGGTTTCTGCAGTTTGGCTGAGGCCATGTGGAACTCACAATTTTTGTCTTTGTTGAGGGTTTTTAACAATGTCTTCTTGGACCCTTCTTGTTCCGCTGTTGAGAGAACTGAAGACAGATTTATAGAATCCTATGGACGTAACTGGGTCTCTCTCACTTGCACTACATTGTTCCTTCAAGCTGCCTTTTTTTGTTCACTGAGTAGGGTAGTTGTTCTATGCATTCCAGATGCCCATACTTTTCATCCTAATCGTCCAAGCTGGTATATTCCTCTTTTCTACAGTATAATCCTGTCCACCTTATGTGTTGCAGTTATTCTCAGCCGCTTTATTATCAACTAGAAGAATCCTTTTCCCTCATCTATACTTTAGGCATCTCATTCCACCCTCAGGTATGATAAGGCTATTATATTACAACTTCCAGAAATAGAATAAAGTAAATGTAGACTGTTCAACTTCTGACTGGGATGAAATTTATTGGAATAGTTTCTTATCTGTGAAGTTGGTCATATGTACTGGTTAGTTTCAGTTTCTGACTCAATAGGTCTGAAGGATGAATATGTGAAATTTTTTAATAGTCTACTTTTAATAGTCTACTTTCATATCCTCCTACGGTAGACAATTTTGGTGGAAATATTTAAATACCATGAAAACAGCGACCTGGTCTGTTTTGATGGCAATTTTGCATGACAATTTGTACCCTACTTTTTGGTGGGTTTTCTTCTTCCTTTTTTATTTGGGAAGGGGGGTAGGAAGAATGTAAAAATCAATAGTAATAATAATATTACATGCAAGGATTCAAAATGTGGCATCAGTTGCAATTGTGGTAATGGGCAGGGTATCGCGGAATTGTGCCAATGCAGAAGCTCAACTTCAAAGCGCGTATATCATGGAGTCAGAATGTCGCTTTGCTCAACTTCAAAACTTTTTGAATCCACGATTACTTGTTTGTTCTGGAAGTAATAAATGCACTCAGTATCATTTCTTAAGTTCTAGCTCCTTCAGGACCGCTGCTCACTTTAAAGTTACACAAGTTCTTGAGTCTAAATTGACAGACTTTTTGCAAAATATCTGGAATTGAGTGTTTTGTCTGCAACAGTTTAGCAAGCTAGGTCATTCAAAGGGATAAAATGGTTTCTGGTTCTGCATAGATTGTAAAGGTCCTCACAAGTGCTGAGCTCAATGCAAAATAGCCTTCAAAGTTGACGACACTAATCCCTCAACAAAGGGTGCCCTTCCCATTTCTCAATTAACAATCTGACTCCTGATAGATACACATTGCTTGAGCGATATTTTATGTTCAAAGTTTAACAGGATTTTGGACTTATTTCAAAACTGTCCCTTTCTACCATGCCATCCAAATTCATTGAACACTGTTTGTTCTAGCACCCTCCTTCCATTTAAGAAATGAAATTGACATCCTTCCCCTTCCCCTTTCTCTGAACCCCAATATCCACCTTAAAGTGGTTTCCATATGAAGTACTGTATTGAAGGCGTTGGTTTGATGTTGCTGATGTCTCAAATCAAGAATTAGATTCGAAGAAGCTAGTTCTGTTTGATGTGGCCTTCTGTAGTAAGTATTAACCACTGTTTGAATGGTCTTTCAATGAGATGTTCCAAGTCTGGCTGTTATTTATTTATTTATATTTATGAGTCAGACTTTAGGCACTTAGGAAGCTCAGGCAACGGTAAAAGATTTTTCACCTCCAAACTTAACATGGATTTGTATGATAATCTCCACATCGTGAGGCTCACCAGCGCTCTAAACTTTGAGATTGATAGATCACACAAGTCACCCTGGTAAGCACAGGGATCCCCGTCACGACAGCCTCCCTAACAAGCACAAGAATCCCCAGGTGCAACAGCCACCTAGGCAAGGACAAGACATGCCACAACAGCCGCTCTACAGGCCATCATCGCTGAGCTGGGACAATGCATTGCCAAAGGCCAACCCACAGCCATCATGATTCAGCCCACCATCAATTTGCTGATCCACTGTCGATTCCTGCAGGAAGAATTGTATGATAAATTTGCTCCAAGCTCACCTTAGATCCCAAGCCTTACTTTCTAATGCAATATATGCTTATCGTGTTTTTGGTGCTTTCAGAAGGCACTAAGGTAGTCAGCCCAAGTTCACGAGACTTAAAAGTGCAAATAATTACAGCTATAAATAAGATGTGATCTTTATGTAATAGGATTGTGTGGCTATCTTGTTTCTGGTGTTTGTGGAGGTCCTGGGTCAACATAAGGCAATATTCAGCCTAAGATAATAGACTGAAGACGGCAAAGGATTATATCTATCAAGGGAGGGGCTCTTGGGGTTGCCGTGACTGTTCTCGCCTGTGTAGGTGTTTTTGCTGGGGTTCTTGCTCGTCTGTGTGGCTGAGGTTTCTGTGCTGCATATCTATCCGGCTGTAGTGCCCAGAATGGTTGAGGTGACCTCACAAGCTGGCCTGCACTTCTGCATAAAAGCCATGCAAGCAGTGGATGGCAGGATGATAACCTTATTTTATAATGGGGGATAATATTTTAGGTTTTAAGCTTGATGTTCAAAGGGAGAAAAGGGAGCAAATTTTTGCAGCGGTAAAAAGATTTTTGTCTTTAGAATGGAGCATATTGGCATTCCTGCTATTGATTACAAATGGAGGAATGCTTATTTTATTTTTCTTGTTTGTGGTCCACTTTGTTGCTGGAAACTATTATAGTCTTAAATTTAATTCAGAAGTGCTCAGGTGTAAGCAAATGTTTCTCCTCTTTGCTAGAGGTGGAGGCTGTGGGTGCTTATAAGTTTTATCATTTGACCTTTCCCTTTTCCAGTGAGAGAGCATTTGGCATTAATTATGTGCTCATTTTCTTGTTGTGAAGTCTGGAAAGATTACTTCTAGTTCAGCTTAGATTTTCTTATCCAAAATTCTATATACCTTAGCATACGCTATATATAATATTATCCAAAAACACTCATCAGAGTTGGCAATAGTGATGTGGTGTTCTTTAGTAATTGAGGTATGAAATCGTTAAATATTAAGGAGCTGATTACAACAAAAATTAGCCTGCGTTTATAACCTGATGTTGAAAGAATGTACTTATTAAAGATAGAATAATGGCTGTTTGAAATTTGCCGTTATATAGCTCAGTATTTGTTTATGCAAATTCTCATTTCACGTCCAAGAAATTTATGCTGTCAAGGAAGTTTACATTGTCATTTGAAATCCATATCCATATTACTAACTCCCACTTAGACGGTTTGGGGGGGTGTTCAGATATAGGAGGCTAAGCCCTGGATTTCGGCGTTCAGTTTTAGGACTATATAAATACATTTTGCTCTGCATGCTTTATTTTCTTTCTACCTCTTCTGTCTTTTAATAGGCTGACTCAAACAATATGATGTTAAGGTTAAGATCAATGTGTTAGCTGTAGGCTTTATTAGCAGGGGTTATGTGCTGTGGCAGGGGTTTTGTGATGGCCTGAGTGCAGTTGTGGCATGACTTGTTGTGTCCACCTGAATGGCTGTTGTGGCAGGGATTCTTGTGGTCAGTGTGGCAGGGGTTCTTGTGCTGGTTGTTGGTGGCCTCACAGGCTGGCCTGCAGTTATGCATGGATGCCATGGGAGTAGTAGTGTATGAACACCGGGGTTTCAGCATGGGAATTTGTTGTGTTTTGAGTTGATGCTCAATGGGGAAATCGAGTAGATTAATATAGCGATCAAATATATGGTTCTACTCCTCTTTTTGAGGTGGGGGATAGGAGGTGCTTATTTTATCTCACCTTTGAATCTGCTTTTTTCAAGACTAGTGCACCAAGCATTGATGCCATTGCTCATAGGAAGGAGAATGGTAATTTCATATCATCTTATCATCTGTTGGCCAATCTTGCAAAATTCCTACTAGTATTTTAATCCTCATTTTATTCCAGAATGCTTAGTTGTGCAAAACAATTCTAACATGAACTAGTCAAAGGCGGAGTGAAAAGGGGCAAGGGGTTGAAATCAGTTTCCTGTTTTGACTATGATCATTTTGTGTCCCTCAACTTTGCTTCATCTATTTCTGATTATGGCTATTTTTAATCAGGTGCATATATGAAATTTGCTCTGCCTTTGTTTGTTAGTGCTGAATAGTTAACAACAAATCTACAATGTATGAACCATATGCATATTATTCCACCTTAACTTGATTTGCTGGTTGCAATGGTTTCCCATACAACGTGTTACATGGCTCTTAGGTTTCCCTTGTCTTGCTGATTCTTTCTGTAGTGAAGGTTGATATGGCTATCCAATGTCCTAGAGGATGCTTTTGGATTGATAAATCTGGTCGACTGACTTCTGCTCAGAATTTTCATCCACCACAGTCCAAGTATTATGCAGGTGAGATACACTGAAGAACAGGCTTTTCTTTCACTTTCCTATTTTCGGTTGTGAAGTTGGAAAATATTACCTAGAAGTTCATCGCGAAACCATGAGCTAAATCATTTTGTGAGAAATGGAACTGTGTTATATGGTCGGAAGGAACTTATGTCAGTAGAAAAATGGGGATCTATGTGATTATGTGAAGATTATGCAGTTTATCAAGCATTCAATTGGTGATGATCAAGCCGGTCTTATCACATCAGAAAGTGGTTTGATTCTGCAACTTTTATGCCAGTGAAAATGTAGATATTAGTGAAAGGGCCGTTATCTCTTCAGACTACCTGCGAACTATGCTTGTTCCTTGGATTGAACTCCCTTCTTTCAACTAACAGCTAGAAAATTGCACACGGCAAAGGTTATTCCAGGTTTTTTCGAGCATCTATCCTGAAGGTTGATTATCTTGTATAGTCCCTAAAAGTTTCAACATCAAAGAGGTAAAATGGCTCTCCTCCTGTTTTACCTTTTTTTTTTCCAGCCTTTGAGTGCTAAGATGCTAGTTCTGTACTTTCAGTTGATACTAAACATAGCCATTTGATTGCTTGATTTGGCAAACAACACAACTATTGAGAAGTTTTTTTGCTTTGTCACAACTGATGCCGATGTTATCAAGTGATCAATTTTGAATATAACTTTCGTGTGAACAATTTGAAAGTTGGGAATTTATTCTTATTTTCCTTTTCTTTAGAAAATTATTTTATGCCCTTATCTTCAAATTTCTTTTTATGACAGTAAATTCTTTTGCTTCTTGATTTGTTTCTTTGCATATCTTTCTCATGTTCTAATTGCACAGGTACTCCGGCTCTTGGAAAGCTTGTGTTTGTAGTTGGTGGTATTGTCTGTCTCATAGTTTGTGAAATTATGACGATACAATGCTCGAGAAAAGAGTTGTAGTAAGATGTGATCCTTAAAATATAGGGGACATCAAAGAAATTTGAATCTATTTGAAGAGAGCTCAAGAAGTCAAAGCTAGACAATTTTCATGCTTACAAAAGATTTAAAGCATAAAATGATGATATTACAATCACAACCTAAGCATTTCGAGAAATTGTCCAAAGGTAGGGAAAAATGGCCACTTTTGCCCATATCAATAACTCTTTATATATTATGTGACGAGATCCACGCTGAATGTTGTTTTGTTGGTGCCCAATGTCGAGAGCGATGACTCACTCCCTCTTTTGATCCATTTTCTCAACGAGCTGACCCATCTGAAATCTCCAAAAGACAACATAAGCCAAGCCCAACCCGATAAACACATAGGGCCACACATTCTCCCCCTCACTCTCTCTCTTCGATTGTATTTCCTCTATCCTAAACCACTCTCTCTCCTCTGCATTTCCCTGCATGCCCTCCTCCACATGCCCATATATCACATATGCCCTCCCCCTCCTCCTATTGTCACTGAGGTAGGAAACCCCTCTCTATCGAGGTCAATTTTGTCAATTATTACCCCGCTCCCCCAGCTGTCGTCACTCTTTAGAAACCACGCGCTGTTCATCGACACCACCAAAACGACGCCGTCTTCTCTAACGGCAATTCCATCGGCTAACGTCAAGTCCAGCGGCAACTTAACGGTTCTCGCCGTTCCGTCAACGGCGTCAACTTTGAACATTTTTCCGGTGTTTGATTGGACGGCGAGGAGGTACTCTTTGGTGGGTATGTAAACGACGCCGTTTATTCCGCAGTAGCTGTACGGTGAGGTGCGATCCACTGGATGATGAGAGAACAGCGGCGAATTCGACAAGATCGAGGGGTGGCCGTTGATATCGATCTTCCAGATGAAGTTTCCGCCGGAGTTGGTGACGTAGACGTCGCCGGCGGCGTCGACGGTGACGCCGTTTGCCACGTCAGATGGGGCGGGGGTGGGGCAGGGGAGGGAGATAGAAAGAGGAGGCGGAGGGAGGAGCGGCTGAATTCAAAGGAGGCGAGGTGAGGAGTCGGAGTGTTGACGGCGGCGAGGAGGCGGTGACGGCGGTTGTCGACGGCGAGGCCGAGGATGGTGGTGTTTTGGGGGAGGCTGGAGGAGGGGTCTAGGGTTAGAGTTTCAACGACGCCGGCGTCTGAAACGGAGTGGAAGGTGCCGCCGCGGAGGGCGCCGACTATGAAGTGCTGGGAAGATGGATCCCATGTTATGCCTTCTGGGTAGAGACCTGGGGATCGGAATTTGATTATGTGGGGATCTCGGGCTTGAGTCGGATTTGGGAACAGTGAAAGCAATAGGAGAATTAGGAGAGAGAGAGAGTGGAAATATAATCTGGGCATCCTTTTGGTTGTGGGTTTACGCGATTTTGTTGTTTTCGTCGTTGTTTGATAAAGGTATCAAATTTCAGCTACGGATTGGAGAAGAGAAGTATGGTGTGATAGGATGATAATTCTGATGGAGTGGATTGAGCTATTGCGGCTCTCGTTTCATGTATATATTAGTTTGGAGAGGAGAGAGAGAGAGAGATTAGGAGAAGCCGCTTTTCCAAGCTGTTGTACAGCGTTGACTCTCAAATTTATAAGGTTTTCTTCTTCCCAGGAACTCTAATTATGTGCTATGAATCTTGACCTGTTTCATTATTTCATTTAGCATTTCTCCTGCATGTTCATAGAGACTCATAGTTGTCATTGAGGGAGGGGTTCTGATTGTTGTTCACTGATTGCTGTACAGGGAACAGAAGATGATCTACTGGGGTTACATCACTCCAAATTGGAAGATTGAAGGTTTGATCGTGTCCCCCTTTGTGCCTTCCTTGGGGTAAAAATTACTTGGGTAAAATTACTTTACCCCAATAAATGCGAGTTTCATTTTTATAGTTGTTCTACCATTTTATCACTAGTATATTAAGAAGTGGCTAGTTCTCTAATTGAGGTGGTAAAGATTGATGTCAATTATCTTGTTCCGATGACAGATGATTGAAGTAGCTAGTAATTAAGATATTACTTGTTCTCGATCAATTTGTCATCTCAAGAAACGAAATGACTATAGATTTATATCTCTTCCTTTGCTTACTAATTCTAAATGGAAAATCAAATATTGACATATCGTGTCTTGAGCTTGCCAAGTTCAAGCTTCTTTAACCTCCTCCTCTACAGTTGAGTGAAGTTGGTGTTTGGTTTCCTAGGTGTATCATAATGATCTCGGGCACCTTTCTAATGACTAATTCGTCAACAATGACTTCTTGGTTAATTAATTTAGTTTTCAATTGTTGTAACTTTTTCATTACATTAACTCACTTACTTTAATTACTTATTGTAACATTGTAACTTTGTATTCCACGCATTCATCATGTTATTTGTTTTTATAATATTATATTATTCTTGATTTTCCAAAACAAAAAATATATTAGTAAGTTTTGCCAACACAATAGGCGAAGTAGAAATTTCTACTCATAAATTATTCTTATTCTTTTCAGTTGGTCCTATTGCAGTCGCAATTAAGGTAAAGGAAATGGCCTCAATGTGGCATTTGTTTCAATTAATCAGAGGAAATTATTGCAAGTTATAGTAGTATAGTAATATTACCATTCATGATGGTACACAATAAAGCAGTACATCATCAGGGAGGGACTAACACAGTAGACTTGCAACATCATTACCAAATTACAAGCCCCTTCACAAGGCATTGGGTGCGGGGCCAGAATTTATTTCTACAACCAACTATGGCTCGTAATCAAAGGAGTTCATCTGACAGTCGTTCTTTCACTCAGTAAAACTGCAAAACCACAGGGCACAGAGGAACAAATGTTAATGAAGTGAAATTTCAAAACAGGGTGAATATAATTTCATTGCAAAAACTAATTGTGGTATCCACCTGGGTTCAAATCCCACAAGGGCCCAATGTCCAGTGAATCATCCTTGTATTTTTCCCGCCCCACCTGTGACTGACCCATTGGGTCAAACCCTGCACAGTGGGCGGGCAGTTTTCCAACAAATAAATAAATAAATATTTTCATTGCAGAAGATTACCCTGTTGTATGGAGTGCAAGGATTATTGGTAGAATAAAAGGAATTCTCCATGCTGCTCTCAGCATAGCCAGAAGCCATCATCCCACCGCCACCTGCATAGTTGTTGTGGTGGTTTCCTGGCCATAGCTGTGGCTTGGGTTGATACTGCTGTAGCTCGAGTACTCACTGTCAGCTGAATAACCACTTCCACATCCATGTTGGTTGCTGTGGCCCATGTGGTGGCTCATATGGTGGCCGCCGATGTGAGGGCCATGGCCCATGTGGCCGTAGCCTATATGGTGGTCGTGGCCCATATGGTGTCGGTGGCCGTGGTGGCCTGTTGAGCTGTGGTAGAGCTCCTCTTGCCTCTCAGCCTCATAGTAGCTGCTCTGGTGCCTGAAACCCATAGTTTTTCCCTTTTTTTGGACTTGCTTTTATACTAAAAGCTCGGTCCTCTGAAAATATGGTGTTTCTTTCACTTAGCTCGGTGCTGGAAGGGATTGCTGGTACACTTGATATAGTGGTGCTTTGCTGGTCACTTGTCAGAATGGACATTGGACCAGATAAATGCCACTGTATAGTGTGGTAATCAAGCCATGAAAATTGGATTCACTCTGATAATTATAATATCCTGGTAGTGTTCGTAGAACATATTCTGCCACTAGAAAGAAAAGAACCCTTTCTTTTTTTTTTTTTTTTGGGGGGAGAGGAGGAATTGTGGATGGCAATATCCAGCATATAGACCTGTCTTCCACTATTTTTTCTATGTGTGCTCTGGGAGATTGTAGAAATGCATAAATCTGCAATATAATGTTGTGTTATCTATTGACTGTCCTTACCTATCTGTGAACTCTTTCTTTCTGCTCTTGAAGATTTTGGGAATGCAAATGTGCAGTATAGCCATTACTTTATGTGACTGTGATGTCTGAGTGTTTCTACCTTAGCTTGTAGGGTGCTAATAACAAGAACGATGGCATCTAGTGTGACATAATATTGTTTTGTCCTGCAGAACTAGTTGATGAATAGTTATGGGACAATAACGAGCTCTGAATACATAAATATGTTGCTTGTCAAAACAGATGAGGGATCTTATGATCCTCACGTTATTAACTACACACATAGTGGTGGGGAATCGGAGTCCATATAGTGGTGGGGAATCACAGTCCATTTAGCTGCTTTATGTCTGTATTCTGCGAATTTGATACTCGTGCATCTGTACAGTGGTGAGAAAATAAGCAAAGTGCACCTGTTTTCTCTTGAATTTTAACCACCAAGAGGTGGTCTAACTTATCTTTCCACAATGAAGTTGTGAGTTTGAATCCCACTAGGGGCATTTGGGAAAGTTGGAGGTCATCTCCTTATTCCGATTTTTCCTTCCCAAGGCTTTGCTTGCCGTGATTCCTCATGAGTAAAAGGGCTATTAGTTGGGCCATCTCATGTTCGCGTACCCAAACTGAAAAAAAAAGATGCTTGCATTTATCATCTTTGAATCTTATACAGAGACTGAATTTTAAACCGATTGTTTCTTTTTCAGGGTGAATCCTGATGCAGAAATCTCTGCAGTGGACTGTTATGAGGTACTACCTGATTTCTTGTGATCAAGAGTGTTCATTGCTTATGTTCTGCGTTATTGTGGGAACAAGGTCTAAGAACTAAGTAACTGCAACATATATGAGAGAAAGTCGATAAGGTGAGGTAACAAAGCTTTTAATTCTGCCAATTGCTTTTAACCGACTCTCAAAGCTGTGTGTCTGTAGGCTTTTCCTCTTTTTATGCTTTATTTTGTTTTTAATTATTTGATCTGAACTCTAGAGATAGTGTCCAATTGTTCTTCCCCGCCTATTTGGTCTGGACTCTGGAGATGGTGTTGAACTGTTCTTCCTTGCCTATCTTGTCCTGGTCACAGTCTGCTGGTGACATCCAGCATACGAATGCAGGCTATATTTCCCGCACTGTTAACCTGTATCCTGCCTGATACTTGAAAAGACAAGTACTTTTGAGTTTGGAATTTACCTGAACTTTTTATATTGGAAAAGACACGAAAAATTTTGCATGAAATCTTTGGTCTGGAGGTTCTGATTCTAGTTGGGAAGGGGCTACGTAATTTGCTCTGAGCTGCAATGTCGTTTTTACTCTCCTTCTGAGGGATGGCTTCCTGCGATGGAGCCCATATTTGAATGAACAGAGGCGTTGCAAAAATTTGCATCCTTTATCCTCCCCTCCCCCACTGGCCACTAAGTAGGACATTAGGATGCCTCTACACTAGGTGGGGCCCCTTGATTAGGTATCCGAAAGAAAATTGCACAGTGCTGTGGAAGATGAAGCACCTCTTGTTAAGCTTTGTAAAGTATTCAGTTCAATGAAATATCCAGTTTTTGATGGGGCATTGATAGAGAAAAATCTTTGGGCTGAAGTGTGAACAAGAAAGTAAGACTCACAAATAGAAAGCTAAGGCTACCCTGTAATTCTCAAGCCAATCATGGAGGTTGACGATTTCTGACAATAAGATCTCTTGTCATCGAAGAGGGAAAAACGTCTTAGGCCTTTGTGGGAATTCGCTAGGGTGCTAAATCTGTGTGTCTTGCATCATTCAGCTTGCTGGCTTATTAGCTTCTTCGTTTATCTACCTCATAGAGAAATTACAGACAAGTGCATAGGATAGGAGTCGGCTTCTGACAATTTTGACCAATTTATAAAGTAAGAACTTCTCATCTCTACTGACTTGCTAATTGTAATCAGAAGTCAACAGAAAAACCACCATCTAGTTCTGCATGCAGAGGTCATATATTGAACGAGAAACTGCACTCTGAAATCAAAACTAAACCAATAATCACATGATGACCTTGGTAAGATATAGTACACTTGCACCTGATTGAGACAGCCCAATTATGCCGGTCACTTCTAATGCCTGATCTGCCTCATGATTTCGTTCCATAACTGAGTTTGGCCAGTTTAGGTATATATTTGGGTTCGGTTTTGATCTGTTCTGCAGTGAATATTGTAGCTTGACCTTATGAAACTTATCAAACATTATGGTGATATATACCCTCTTAAACTATTCAAATGGGCATAAAATACCAATATGAGGGTCTACCAAGAGCACATATTCACCATTTGACAATTTTGCAGATTAAATTTTTTAAAGTTTTAAAACTGTAGATAATATTCTTCATTTTGTTGAGGCTGCTAACTGCTAAGAGGCTATGCCACTTTTCCTTCGAAATTGCTTAGGACCTTCTAAATTTTTTTGAACAATTAGTGAACGTAATGTCTTTATTGGCACTATCTTGTGGATATCCAAACATGATTTAAAAATGTCTTCAAACAGAATACAACTGAAACCTTCTAAAATGGGTCTTAGAACACCGAAAACCTTTGTATTCATCGTTAACCTCTGAAAATTATGTATATTCCCTCGATTTTCTGGGTCTTGAGACTGAGGGTCTAACAACTCTCTACCTCGGAAACTGGCTACAATGATCAACATATCCCTATGAATGACTTAAATATCAATGTCATTATCTTGTAGATTTTTAAAAGTTCGATCCAAAATGCTAAAAGTGGCCGTTATGGTGGTATACAGTTTTCAGAATCATATGGATATTGCAGATCTATGACAATAGAGTACAATCATCAATAAGACCGAGTAGCTTGAATCTGGGTGTTCGGCATTTCCGACTGAGTGGCATGTTAAACTCGACCTTTCTCTGGCTTCTCTGAATCACTGACAACTTATAGAAGTCTGACTGTCCATTTTATTCAATTCAATTACCAAGTTCTCGGTTCGATTTGAAGTTATTATAAATAAGTGCATAAACGTCGTCAGATCACAGGAGTCTACTATTTGAGCACATTTCTTCATCTAAATTTGAAGTGAAATATGTCATCTGAAAAACCTCCACAGAGCTCCGATCAAAAACGACGCTGAGGTACTCGAGTTATTGTAAAACTATTTTTTAGACCCCAAGTTCTGAAAAATGATTCTAAGTCCACCTAAATTATGTGAAAACTATATTCTTGGCCCAAATCCGACCCGGAGGGTAAACGGCGTTGTGAAATGTCAATTTTGCCCATGACGTTTTGCGCGAATAAATGAGAAACTAATTTTGTCTGATTAGATTCATTAACTTCCTCGATTTTCCCCTCCATTCTAACTCTGCCTCTCTCTCTTTCTATCTTTCACTCTCTCTCTCATACGGGTGGACGATTTTTTTGAGAAATATCAATCGATCGCCATTGTTGATCAAGCTTGGCAAGCGAAATCAAAGAAGAAAGTTGAAGTTAAGCAGGAAGTGAAGATTAGGAAGACGAAAATGGTATGCGATTTCATTTTTTTTTTCGGGCGGTTTCAAATTTTATCTTCGAATTTTAGGGGTTTTATGAAATCAGTGGGTTTTTCGTTTTGATTGAGTGGAATAATGTGTTTTAGGAGGATCACGTATGAGAATTATGAAGTTAATTGAAATTATAATGAATAATTCGTGGGTTTGCATGAAGTTATTATCTTTGAAAATCAAAATTTTTAGGGTTTACGTGAAATTATGAAGTGATGTTTGGTGATGTTTGGCGATGTTTTTGTTTTCGAATCTGTTGTGGATGTGGTTGTTGGTGTTTTGTGAGGCCTTATTTGCTTGTAATTTTGTTTTAATGGTGAATTTTTGTGATATGTATGGAACAGGGGAAGCTTTCACGAGCAAGTTCTGAAACTTTTGATGAAGCTTTCAAGCTTTCACAGAGCTAGCTTTCACAGAGCAAAATATTAAACACTAAGGTAGAAGAAAGAAGAGGGCAGAGAAAAAGAAGAAGGATGAAGAGCAATAATGGAGAAGAATGAAGAGCAATGGAGAAGATGAATGAAGAAGAAGAATGGAAAGATTTTATAATTTGCAAACATGACCATTGGAGAGAGAGAGAGTGATTTTAGGGATTTCAACTGAAAGGGTAATTTGGGGCTTTCAAATCAAATTTTTATAAATCCCGCCTAACCACCCTGTTTTCGACGTCATCAGTCGGATTTGGGCCAAGAATATAGTTTTCACATAATTTAGGGGGACTTAGAATCATTTTTCAGAACTTGGGGTCTAAAAATAGTTTTATAATAACTCGGGGTACCTCGGCGTCGTTTTTGGAGCTCCGATAATCCCAACAAGTTAGTCTGTTTAAATTCATTATTTGGAAACTAGTAACTAAACCAATGACCATCAAGAGTGCTTAGCCAAGTTCTATTACTTTTGTTTCTGCATATGTTGGTTTCTCTACGTACATCGTATAATATGATGCACAAGATTAAGGAAACATCATTATAGTAAAACAAAGTCCAGGCTTAAAGCCGAGGCTTACAATTCACTTTAAGTTTTTGCACAATTTATAAGAAAATTGTCTCGAGAAGATGAAATTATGAAGTGTTACTTGCTTGCCACCATGTCAAAACTCTCATGTATGTGAGTTTTGGATTATTGAGCTGTCATAAAATGTTAGTACCAATTCACTCACATTTCAATATTATCTAAGACAGATTTGAATGACGTCTATATTAACCTTTATATTTCATTTATGACAAAAAAAAAAAAAAACTCTTTTTCAACGTTGTATAGGCACGAAAATTTCTACTGATATAGTCCGTATACAAGGCCATTAAAACAACTATTTATCGTTCAATCGACTCTTTAGTTAACAAAACAGGTAACTTTTACTTTTCATTTAATAGGGAAACTAATGCTTGTAACTTATATTAGTGAAATTCTAGGCAAATAAGCTGTAAAAAATTAAACCTCAGTTACTACATCTTTATCTCTTCCCCTTGAGATCAAGCTGAAAATTTGAGCCTATAAAATGAGATTTATTTTGTATGATATCAATTAATTTAACTGATAAAATTTATATGAATGGTGGTAGAGATCCGAGTAAATTTTGCCTGGACGGTTTCGAGCCACCTCACACCCTTGACTCCCCTCCCCCTCTTCTGGTGAGATTCCATCTTTGTGAATTTTGAGCAAAGAATCGAATCTTCCGATTTTGAACATTTCCGGGCCAACTTGGCTAATGTGAAAAAAAGAGGACTTGTCAAGCCATCCATTGATGATATTTCCCTCGTTTTTCAGATGAATGATCCATTTTCAAGGATAGTACAGTCCTTTTTTTGTTTTTTGATCAATAATCATATAGACTTTAAGTACACTATTATTTACAGGAGCTATTAATAATAATATAATAAAAAAGAGAAGACAACGATAACAACAAATGTTAGTTTATGTCTCATATTTGTCGGATTTGAGAAAATTTAAATGTAAATAATTTTATTCCTACAAACATTTTTACAATAAGAGATTTTGATTCCAAGAGATTCACTAAAAAAAAGTTAGATTAAAATAAATCATAACTTAAGGCGTTTGAACAATTATATATCATATTTTAAAGTTAGATAGATGTGCATTGTATTTAAAGGGTATTTATTTTTATAGACCAAGACTGATTAGGAGGTAACAGACTTGATTCTTGTATATTAACGTAAATCTATTATTTTGCAATTTTAAGAGAGAGAGAGAGAGAGAGTGCTTCGTAAATAGTAAATCAATCCATCTCATGCTAATAATTCATGCTCCCTCTTACATCGCAAAATTTGCGGTTCAAATATGAAAGTGATCTTTTCATTTGAATTGATTTATAAATTATAATGTTTATAGTTGATTTATCAAAAAATATGTTTATAGTTGACAAGTGATCTTGTCTTAAATAGAAAAGAAATTTAGGATGAAAATTTGAATAATATCTAATTTAAGTTGGATTAAGATTATGATCAAATTTGAATTGGCCTTATTTCGAATTTTAATTTATTTAAGTCCAAATCATTCCATATAGATACTCAATATGAGTAATTTTTGTCACACCATTTACATTTGCGGATAAAAGAGACTTGTATCCTTTAATTCGATAAAATTAAATTATGTCATGGTAAATTTAATGCATGAATTTTTATCCAACCCTCGTCCAACCAAATTTTATCGACAAGATCAAAAGGTTAGAACTAACAAAGTTTAGAGTTGTATTATATTCTATTTTCTCCCTTTAAACATAAATCAAAGTACCAAACTAAACAAGGAACCGTTATCCCTTTAATTACGCGATTTTGTTTGACCCACAGTGAATCCCTCTAATTTTAAAGGCAAGGGAGCTTTTACGTCTCTGACGCCGTATCAACCATGCTCTCAACACATTGGATCTATTTATTGAAGAAATTTAATTCAAATCTCGTCTATATTCATCACCACTTAATCTCGTCTATATTGATCACCACTGCTGCACCACCAAAGGAAGGAACAAAATGGGGGGGTAAAAAGAAAAAAAAAGCCCTTTCAGTAATCATGACTTTGAAATCATGACACCAATGATTTTAAAATTTTAATCATGGGTTTTGAAATTTTGATCCAACGCATGCAAATGACACCAATGAGGGAAGATCAAAAATCCAAATAAAAATAACACAAAATTCAACTGTTTGGGGACAGACAGAGGGAGGACCCATGCATAAACCGTACGTTGAATACAAGACATATTAGCTGATGCCACAGATGCTACGCAAGCTCTTGCTCACCACAAGAAAAAGAAAAAGAAAAAGAAACATCATGTTACAAAAATATTTTTTAAAAAAATCCAAACCACAAAAACCTTAAATTTGACCAACGAGTCATCCGATTCGGGTCGTGTTTGTATCGATAAACCTCAGCAATCATCCAGGTCGGAGGTTCATGTTAACTTCGGATGGGCCGATATTTGAATTAATAAACTCACCTTGTAAAAACAAGCTAATTTGGAAGAAAAATTCAAATCTAAGTTCGATTTGGGTCAGATTTTCGGCCTTCATTGGATTAGCTTATATCAGACACGGGTCTAATCAACGATTTGGATTCAAATCTTATATCAGATTTGCCCGATCTATAAAACGTACAAGGGTTAGTCCTAAATAATCCCAAATGATCGTCATAATTGGAACGTAAGCAAAGTTTAGTAGAGTAAGAGAGTAAAAAGACGCGGAAGAAGCAAAAGTTTGAACGAGTCTAAAAGGCTTGGTGTTCATCTTTTTCAACTGAGAAATCATAATAATGAGCCCCCACCAATAATCTCAATTGACTAATCACATAACCCAGAAGCTTTGAATTGGTCAGCACTTTAACACTGAACCCTTAATTTCTATTGACCATAGACTAGTCTTATTTGTAGAAAATACACCTTTAAGTCCAAAAACTCGTTTTCCAGTCAACTCTCTCTCCTTCTCTCTCTCTATAACTCCCCACTTAAGGAGCTCCTTTATAAGCAATATCATTACACTCAATCTCGAGCATAAAACCTCACTTCAGCAACCCTCTCCTAAGTCCCAACTTGTGAGCCATCCTGACAGATAACTTCCTTTCTGTTTTTAGTTACCTGTATCCCCCAAAAAAATTGAAAAAAAAATCCTAAAAGAAGAAAGAAAAAGCCCTGAGTTCATTTTGTAGTACCACTTCTTGCAAATGACCTTGTGCAAGCCAGCCTTCAACTCAGCAAACTCATGGCATTTGTATGATCTCTATAGAAACAAATCATAACTGATCTACATATTCAAATTTCGACCCCAAAATTTGCTGTTTTCTAGAAAAGAAGCGTGGTGTAAAGGATAAAGGAGAAGGAGAGAATGGAACAAGCCTCATTGGTCATCAGAGAGCTAACCCAGGGCATGGCGAAGGCTATACAGCTAAAACTTCATATGGGTCAGGAAGTTTCAGGCAAACCGGAGGGGACGCTTATAGAAGGGATACTATCTTCATATGAGAAGGCCCTCTTGATTCTGAAATGTGGGCGTTCAATGGAACAGTCTCACCAACATATGGTGCCATCAACCAGCATGCCCGGATCACCGCTTTCGGTCATAGGGAGTCCTAAGAGCGAGGATTTGAATCCGGGTTTCAATGCTCAACAGGACAACAGATCATATTTCTCTAAGAAGAGGTAATAATACTTGTCAAGTTGTTTCCGTGGGCATTTTGCCTATAAAATACTGCAAAGTTGAGTTCAATAGAAGTCTAACTTTTTCGGGTTTTTGTTGCAGAAAAGCAATGCCCACTTGGACAGAACAAGTGAAAGTGAGATCTGAGAACAAGATAGACGGGCCACCTGATGATGGTCATAGTTGGAGGAAGTACGGTCAGAAGGATATCCTGGGTGCCAAATATCCTAGGTGAGCTTGTCTTCCTAGTTCCTACCTATCCAGATATGAAATATGGCAAATACTCAACTGAAACTATTTTTCTACATCCATCAGATGAATTGAATAAGCCAATAACAAACAATGAGCTTTTATTAGGGTTGAATGTAGCACAAAAAGGAATATGATCAATAATAGGTAGAAAAGAGTTGGACCCACTTAGACCTCAGAATTGGATCAAAAGAGAAGTCGATGGACCTACCATAATTGACGTGTACAACCTTTTCCTGAATGAGCCATTCACCCCCATCCTAAAGGCAACCCAATTTCACCTCGAACATGAATTAATCTGAACCAAATCACTTTCTAGCCAAAAGACTGTCCAACAGAAAAAGCCCCTAATATGATTCAAACCTTAACAATCTCACCTGAATATGACCGAATATTCCATCAAATCATTATGTCCCGCCCCCAGACCAAAATTAACCCAGTCTAAATTTGACCCGGCAACCCGTTTGCTAAGTCTAAATAACCATAATAAATAGACAGCTAAGTACCCTTTCAAAACTTTTGCATATAAGGTGCTGTAGATGGTTAGAAGGATTTAACACTCAATATTTGGGTATTTACAGAAGCTACTACAGATGCACGTACCGAGACATGCAAGGATGTTGTGCTATCAAACAAGTACAGCGGAATGATGAAGATCCCTTGGTATTTGACATCACCTACAAAGGAAAGCACATGTGTACACCGACTCCACATTCAAAGTCGGCACCATCATCATCTGTAAAACAGGACACACAACATGATATATCCATCACGGAGTACCATCAGCAGTCCGATGTGACACTGAATTTCCAAACAGGGCTAACTGTTGACGTACAGAACATAGAACATCAACAGTTGGGCCTTCCATTGACACCAGGGGGCTAGGATATGAAAACCATACCTTAACATCATCGGCATTTGATGAAAGTAACTTCTATAGCAGTTTTGCACCGTCGTTCATACCTTCTCCGGCTACCTCAGAATCAAACTACTTCTCTACATCACCCTGCAAGCTAAGCACATTTGGAGGAGTTCACCATGGGCAACAATCTGAATCAGATATAACAGAGATAATTTCAGCCACTACTTCAGTAACTAATTCCCCTATTGTCGGAATAAACTTCCCACTAGACCAATGGGAGTTCAACCTAAGTTTCCCATTTGACAATCCGGGAGTTTTCCCTGACTTCTCTCAATCTAAGGAATAATCATCATTTTAGATGTATCAAATGACCATCACATAGGGACAGATAGAGTTAATATAACAGACTAGAGAACCCCCTCCCCCCCAATTGAACATGGAGTGCAAGGCATATCTGATGCCAGATTTCCAGGTAGTTGACAAATTTTGTGTTTTGTCCCCATCCTCAATTCATCCTCTGACAATAAACAGAATGAATTTGCAACACAAAAACAGTGTCTTCTTTTTCTTTTGTTTATTTGCACACTCAGACAAAGAGAAATCAATTCAACATGGTGAAGGATGAGATATCATCCCCCAGTCAGATGCTGACACTAGAGGTTTAGAATTGATGCACAAAGCCAATGCGTAAAAATGATGAGCTCTCTAGCAAATAGAGATCCAAAGACCAACAATACAATTGATGACTTGTATAAAAGGAATTGGCTTTAAAAGACGTGTTCGTTCTAGATTAGCTCCCTCGCCCCTCCCCTTCTTACTCCCACTCAAAAAAATTTTCCAATAACCAATGTCGGAAATTGGCCGAGAGAGAGAGATAAGCCAACAATCAAAAAATAGATCTTTTCCAAGATACATTTATTTCAAATAACGGGGCAGATTTACACAAAGAAAAACATATGTATTTCAACAATATAATACATTGAGGAGAAAAACAGAACAGATGATGTAATGAATGGTATCATAAGTGAAAAAGAAGGAAGTACAACAAAGTGTAAGGGAACAACTCCCTCCTCTCCGCATTATCAGCATACTAGGATGCTCGAAGTAAGTGCATTCCTAGTTAGCTAGCCATTGAGGCTCTAAGATGAGCGAGCTCCACAGCTGTAACGGCAACATGCAACATATTCAGAACACTGATTAAACTAGAAAAATGGAAGACGGCAATCAACAGAGTTCTGGTCAGCCAGGCAAGCAATACCTATTACCTATATTGAAGGATTTTCTTCCTTGAACCCTCCAATTGCATCAGATTGGTTCTCTTTTGAATCTCGAGATTCCCTCAAAGCTTTTCTCAGCCCCAGAACAACAAACAAGTTTGACAGAGTAAGCAGTGACTCAGCCGTTCCATGCAACCAGTCGACATTAGACAAGGAAGTTCCATAATGTACTTTAGCTGCCAGAAAGCATGCAGTGAAAAATTAGAGATCAATGAAAAGACTTGGTGTTTCGAACTAAAAAGATTTTACAGCAATTAATCTTGACGAAGCAACATACCATAGATTCCAGCAGGAACTGCAAAAAGAGAACACAGAACAGCAAAAGCGAACTAGAAGTAATTAGTAGAATTGAAAGATAACAGTAAATATCAAGTATAATAATTAATTAACCTGCACCAGAAAATGTGGAAAACTTGAATGTGACTAGACGACCTTATAGTGACCTAAGACTAAGAGAGACAGGAATCCTTAAGGAAAGCAAAATATAAACACCAAAGTTGTAGAACTACCAAATAAACCAAGTGTGTTGACTGTGTGTCCAAGAGTTAGGAGAGATCATGCTGGCACCATGTTGCCCAACACAATCTCCCGAATTTCTACACATAAAATGAAGTACTCTAATCAACTTCTAGCCAGAATTTGGAGTTTAAGCATGAGTTTCCTATATCTATTGTCCCAACCTGATTTGGCATAGCCTTAACATCTCCACTCTATCCAATCTGAATAATAAAAGTTTCACGCAAAGACAGTATGTCCAAACTATATATTGTCCAATTTTTCCAACTCCAGTTACAATCCAAACCAGAAATTTTGCCGCCCCTAAGGTCCAAGTGTTCTGCACAATGGGATCTATGCATAACGAACCCAAAATGAAGGACTACTCATAACCACAAGGATACCACATATACTTTTTTTGTCACCATTTGAATTTTTCATAATCTTCAACCTCTGTAGTCCAAAACCTAATTCTGGATCAACATATGTCACGATAGTTTGAAGGTTGGAACTTCAAATTAGACTATAAGAAGGGAAGGAGCTGAATCCAACCCTCATATTCACAACCATACCCAGAGGTGATATTGTCCCTAACTTAGGTTCAAGAACCAAAAGCCGAGCACATTAGTGAGGGCTAGAGCTGAATGTTCATATTCATAAATCAGATAAAAGTAGTGAGTAATAGGCCTCTAAAATGTCTCTGCTCAAAGACTTGTAATTTTATGTATGTTGAATCATCTTCCCACAAACACCATCCTATACTACTCCGGCTGAGTACCGGAAAAAGGACTTGGTGGAATGGACAAGGATCACCTTCTGAGTTGATAGAAAATTTGGGTTCCAACATTGAGATTTGACATAATAAAATACTTTAATACTATCTTGAGGGAAAGGAACTATGATACATTATATATATCATCTGCGACAACATTGTAAAACACCTTACTAAATAGCTATCTTTCTGAAGGGCCATAAAGAGAAAGCAAATCAGCACACCTTTAAAACTAGTTGAGAGGCAAAAAAAAGAACATGAAGGCCTTTTATATGCTGCCTCAGAATATTAAGATATTTGGAAACATAAGATACTTGAAAAATGTTCGAGAAGTTGTTAAAAGATGGAATAGGTGCTCTTTCTCACCCCTCAAGATAACTATGAGTGTAGTACACTGTACACCATCATAAGACCCTTATGGGCAGCTTTGGAAGTTTCAACATCAATAAATTTTTTGGGCTTTTGTTAAATTGTCTAAACAGTTATAGTACAACAATGCATATTTTCAGGGGTTTTGAATTCTTGCTTCAAATTTACAAGATGGTGCCGCTGTAGCCATTATGTTCATCAAGTTGTTAAAGGGATGATATCGATTTGAACATCCTAAGAGGTTCCAGAAATAAGGTGGCAAGGCTCTTCTTCTATAAAACAGTGACACTATCAGGGTTAGCGTCTTAGAGATCTTCATTGAATGTGAATGGCCACAATATAGTTATAGACTTGGTTTTCCTTCCCAGATATAAAAAAACCTTCAAGATACACATAGTTACACTGCTTAAACTGCTATAGCATGGTATGCTGACATCTAAGGTTACATAAACCGCTGCACCCTTATTAATTATCCCAAACAATGGTAAGAGACTCATTACCAGAACACAGAAGTTTCAATAAAGAGTATAACCAGATTCCACATCATATGCCACTTGGTGATCTATCATCTCCTCACTTCTCACTCCATCTATGTAAATAATTAAATATCCATATAGTAGATCGCACGATCTGTCTTTCCACCAGTCATATATGTGTCAAATTATCTGGGACGCTTTCTTCAGTTCTTCCTTGTTAAAGTGGCCATTAATACTGTTATCATGTTGCTAAACAATGATGCTCATATATGTCCTTCAACTAGTCATAAACGCACCTATTTCCTTATTTCTGATGATAATGAATCTTAGCCCTAGCTAACTGGCTTATTAGCATGCAAAGATGCCCATTCAGCATACTTCTGGGATTTGTCCTATCAAAGACACATAAGAATTTGATTCCGCAAAGATGGAATAAGCCAATTGGCATTCCTGATAAACACAAAGACATTCTATCCTCACCCCCAATTCACCAAGTGATATCAAATAGCAACTTAATTCCCTGTATCATTTCCCTAAATTGAGGTCATGATCCAGCTAAATTTACAGCACTTCCAACCATTTGTCCTGTTAGTACAAGTTCAGAGCACAGTAATCGAACTCAAACCAGAAATTTGACAAAGTTTCTTCCGAAAATTGCAAAAATAACACATTCAACTAACCATAAACAATGAATTCCAGGAAGAAGCACAAGCAACAAAAAAAACACCCAAATCCACATTCACACAATCTCAGTGGCAATAGCCCATTTGGGGGAGGTGTTGAGAGATTGAGAGAGGAAAATAGGGAATGACTTACTAGTAGCACCCACAAAGGCGAGCAAGAAGTAGAAGCCGAAGAGCGTCAGTTTTGGGGTAGACTTAGACCTGGTGATGAAGTAGAGGAAACCCAGATAGGGGAAGAGAGAGAAAGCGAAAAGCTGAGAAGCGATGCTCTGAGAATCAATATTGGGTGACCACGGGTCGACTGGAAGCAAACCGCAGACAATCCCTGCCCTTGTTCTTCTTCTTCCTCCTCTCCTGGTAACACCAAAATTGGAGCCAAATTCATTGTTGGGTCTTGCTCTTCTTATCTGGGCAGTACCCTTGAGAAATGAAGATGGTAAAATTGCGAGAGTTGAATGGATAATTGAAGTGGGATTTCTGTGAATAGAGCAAATCCAATTAGTAGCCATCTGGGCAACTTCCATTTTCGCCCCAAATCTTTCTCACTTCAGTATCCTTTGGCCGCATGCTTTTCAGTCAGTGCTCAGTGTTCACCGCCCGTTTAAAATTATCTGATGTCCCACTCAACTGGAGTACGACTTTTAACAGTTTTTTTAATCAAAGATTTAACATTGATTATCTTCATACAGGTATATTGTTTCAATTAACTATACTTAGTAAGGTTGTGTTCAATTTAAATGCGATGAAGGTGAGAGTTCTTATGATCCATTTTAAAATAAGTTTTAAGGCTTATATATAGAAGATTACGGTAGGTCCAAAACTATTTTTTTTTTTTTTTTTTGGATTTGATGGGTTTGAATTGGATTTGGATCAAAACCCTACAAAATAAAAATGAATATGGGTTTAGGCGGATCCGATACTAATACAATCTATTATCATCCATGTCCAATGACCTTGTGAATCAATTGTTACATCAATTAGGAAAAAATGACTGATTTGTTAATATCAATAGTAGTTTTTAATTATCAATTGAAAGTATTAATGTGACATTTAGTTGGACGTAATGTAATGCAATTAAATTTCAGTAGTTTTTCAATTATTTGTAATAATCATAATTGCATGATAAGTGTTTTGTTGTAATTCTCTCATACAATCAAATAGAGTAATGAAAACACAATTAGACAAACGTGTTTCCATTACATGATTGATTACATCCAACCAAATGTTACATAACAGTTTACTATAAAGGAAGCATAACTTATTACAAAGTGACCCTAAAAATATGCGGTGGTAACCAATCCCATTAGAGCATAAACTGTATCGGATATGTCAAAATACAATTATAGGTATACACAACTCATTCAAAACTCAAAAGGACTAGAATGCATTATCTAGCACTTGTAACCCCAATATTAGTGAATGGACAAATTGTGTGGCTTCAAATTGAGCTCTAAAATAGTGTAAGAACCCGTCCTAGAAAGTGACTTTCCCTTTTAAAGGATCTTAATTTTGTACATGCCTTGCTTTTGAGTTGATTATAGCAAATATAAACTTACCCTTCTTACCAAAAAATAAAATAAAATTAAGAGACTCACTTCATCCCTTTTATGCTATTGTCTTACGGTTATACGACTACAACTAACATAGAGCCTTAATGTCAAGTTGTCAGCTTTTATTAAAGACATCCATAGCTATCCTATATATAATCCTACCCGTGTTTTACCAAATCCATCTAATCCGTTACATACTAATCTTACTTTAGTTAAATTTATTAAGACTCTCTATATACGAGATAGCCTAATTGATTATTAGGTTCGAGGTGAGGGAAAATTAGTTGACTACCAAGCTCGAGAAGAGTTTATTTTAGGAATAATGATCATTTCAATACTTAGAACTTAACGTGGCTCACTCGAAGGGAAAATGAATGTCATTTTTAGATATCAGAGCTTAATATAAAATTTTTAAAAATTAATATTATAACTTAAATTCGAGTAATTCTCATATTCATGCTTTTCATTCAGTACTGGTGTTTAAAGACTTATAACTTCAAACCTTCAACTTCCTCTTTTTTGTTTTTTTGTTTTTTTTTTTTTGAGGTAACAATTTCAAACCTTCGACTTAAAGGCATCTGAAGTGATGGCTTGCCTTGTTTCAATATAACGTACGTAATGCTACCTATGAATCATATTCCCTATTTGGGCCGATAACTCAGACGAACCTATTTAAGAGAAGAACTCGCATAGTAGTATGTGGATTCTTACAACTAGAAAGACTAACTTAATTGATTGATAAATCAAAGCTGATATATGCCTCTCAAGACACGAATATTAGACCATTAATTATAATTATTTTATAATATTAAAAAATAAATAATAATTAAAGTAGTGTTTAGAGAAATATTTTTTAATGACAAAACAACCTTAATAAATTAAAAAATCCTAAAAAAATGAGAGAAATAATGAATCATATCAATTCTATCGAGGAAACAACTTTAAATATTATGGTAATAAATATAATTTATCCGGTACCCTTAGGGTACTATATAACATTTTCCTTGATAAATTACTAATAAACTACTTTTATATATTTCAATTATCCGACCCGAAAAATTATGGTAGCGCTGGCAAAATTCCATTCGACCCAATTATCCGAATTTGTTCGATCCGTAAAAAATCGGGGTCCGGGTGTGACTTTTTATACGAATTTAAAATTCAGACTTAAAATTTTATATTTCTATTGTCCAAATTCGATTTTAACGTGAATTTACTCTTATCCGAATTGTTCGACCCAAAGAAAATCGGGTATCGAATAAAAAATTCGTCCGATGATCAACCCGGTTTCGACTCGAATCCGAACTTTTACCAGCACTTGTATTGAGAGATAATAATGAAATTAGTATAATGCTACATGTGTGTATTTTATATCGATTAAAGAATTTTATTCATTATTGACAAGATATAATTTTCTGGACGTAGACACTAGGTGGTAAGCATGTATATATTAAATAATATATTTATATATAAGTTATAATATTTCCCACAATTGTTTTTTCAAAGTATGATGCGCATCAGCTTAAATGAATTAAAGCAACATAGAAAAGTCTTTGTCTCGTTGATCTTGCGACTCTGCCATTAAGGATGATTTTACCCCTACTGTTAAAATTAATTACTCGCACAATTATTTACTGTTCCCAAATATTGGGTGGAACGACTTTAATTCAAGAATTTTAAAATGATATTAATCTCCATTAAACGACTCAAAAAAAAAAAAATCTCCATTAAAAAAAATTTATCACCTCCATTAAATAACTTTAAAGGATATAGGTATGTTGAGGTCCACCTACGCATAAACGGTGGACCTGACAATATATGCGAATTCTAGTGATTGACCGCTAGGCCATGGTGTATATGGTCATCATTAACTTTTATTTGCTGGATATTCATTACAACCAACTCATTCATGGCAACCAAACTATGTGATCAAGTACATCAAGCCATCATTCAAATTTCAAAAAATTTCAACATGGGCATATATGAGTGCATGCATATCTGCATCCGGGTAAATAGTTCGTTCGTTTAAATTTCAAGTCATGTTAACTTTAATTTGAGTTATGTGATATCGAGTTGTTGGAATTTCGGTTTGGATTTAATTTGAGTTAGATGATTTAAGTTTGCATCGATTATAGTCAATTAATATTTGATCTATCAAGATATAAGCAATTAGGTTCAATTTAAATTACTTTAAATTTAAATTGGTAAATTTTTACCGGGTCTATCACCACCTCACTCCTAACAATGATTTTTCTTGAAAATCATTTTTCACATGCATTTTCCTTTGTTTGGTAGAATGAAAAATAATTTTCTAAAAATAATTTTTCATTGTTTGGTAGGAAGAAAATTAATACTCAAACTCCTTGCTCAAACTCCCTGCTCTCTCCTCTTTGTTCTCATTATTCAACCCACAAAAGCTCAAACTTCCTGCTCTCTCAGTCATTTCCACAAACACCTGGTGTGCAAACTCAAACTCCCTTCTTTCTCTCTCGGGCATTTTAACAAACACCTGGTGGGAAATCATTGATACGTTTTGGACAACAGATTGAGCTCTCAATCAATGACACCCCACATTAGAAAGTTGTTCCCCCACAAGGGAGCCCCGACCCAACCCACGTATTCACAAACACTTCATCGTCATCTTCTTCATTGAAGATTGAGGAGACAGACAACCTCACCAATTTCAGCAACAACAATTCACATAATAAAATTGACAACAATGGAGAGAGAGTTATGTGAAAAACTGTCTTGAGTAGGGAGGGAGAAACACTGCTGCGTGAGGAAGGCTTGGAGAACGGAGAGAGATAGCCCTGAGCAAGGAGACTGTAGAGAGAGAGCGCCGAGCAGCGAAGGCTTGAAGACTAGGCAGCGAAGGGATAGAGATTGGAGAGAGAGAGAGAGGTGGAGCAGTGAAGGTATGGTGAGTGGAGAGAGATGTAGCAGTGGGAGAGAACGAAAGGACTGGAAAATGCAACTTACCTCTCCTCACAGGGGAAAATAATTTCCACCTGAAGGGGAAAATCCATTTTCCTTGAAAATGATTTTCTGAAATTTCTAATACCAAACACATGAAAATCAGAAAATTATTTTCCGGGAAAATAGTTTTCCCCCAACCAAACACACCCTAGGTGAAAAAATTGACTAAAACTCTACTGCAATTAATAAAATTTTATTATGTCCTACCAACCATGACATGAGTAGCACTAATACTCACATAGAATGAAAAGTGTGGAACAAAATTATGGTGGCAAATTAATAATGTAACTTTTTATACACTTTCCCTAAAATATTCATGTTTACCAGTAAACGACTAAATTTAACCGCAGTAAAAATTAACAGAACTAGACCTGAATCGTTCCGACATGGTTCTTCTAACGAGAGATCCAATCTCGGGCGAAAATGCGGGTTCCGGAACTTCGGGTATGGTAGAAAGCGCATTGACTTTTTCATAGACGACGAAATACTTACTGCCGCCGTCAACCTCCTTGGATCGGGCCGGTTGATCCGGGAAACACGGGCTGGGCTCCGGGTCGCTGTCGTAGTTGACGGGCTTGGACCGGAAAACGGACTTGAGAAGCTTCCGGAAGGATCTGGAGAGCTTGGACGACGGTGGGTTGTTCTTCTTCGGAGGGGCGGGGCCGCCTTGGGATGGAAGCCGGGGCATGGAGAAGGTTCTAGAAGAGGAGATCATGGCCGAGTCGAGTTGTTTTTGGAACGAGCTGAGCTCGAACGAGTCGTATAGAGCGCTCCCACAATCCCATATTCGTTGCTGCTTGCTGGTGGCGGTGGCGGTGGCGGTGGTGGGTTTTAGGGTTGATGTCTTTTCTTCTTGAGTTAGTTTCTGGGTTTGATTTTCTGACGCTTTTGGCTGTTCATGGTAAGCTTGATCTTTCTCCATTTTTTGCGATGAGAAGAGAGAGAGAGAGATATGTAGTCAGTCCTAATTAAGAGGGAAGAAGACATTGACGCCGTCCTTTTATATAGTGAGAGCCTAATAGAGGGTCTTGAAGGGAGTCAATGAATTCTGGTATGAGTTTAATTTTTTTCTTTTTCTTTTTGTATGAGTATTTTCTCCTTTTAGTTTATTTATTATTTTGGAATATTAAAAAATCAATATATAATTAATTACAAAATAAATTAATAATTAGAAAAATAAAATGTCTCTAAAAGTTTACTGAAAATGAGGAACAAACACAAAATTAGTAATATATATATATATTATATTAAAACAAAAAAACTTAATTATTAAATTGACCAATAAATTAAAACGGGTGAAATATATATTAAACCAACTCCATATTTCTAACATAGGATTGAAGAAACTTTAAGCAATTTAGGGTGATAACAAATAAGTAAGAACTTTACAATCGAAGTATATATACATTATTAGAGACAGTGTCTTTGACATCCGTCAACCGAAAAATGTGTCTAAAGTGAACACATATATATAAATCTTCCGATGTTTATAAATTCTAAAAAATTTTAAAATAACACCTTAGATGAATTTTTCGGATCTATAATTGTGTAATTATTAGGGTTTGGGGAAGAATAGGCAGAACCACAGCTAGAATAGTGGTTATTGGAGGATGCATTAAATATACAGAATCTTTGGGCTCAAATGTACACGTTACATGCAAAATTACCATGCATATGAAAAAGGAAACAGTGGGTGTTTGTGTTTCTGTGCTCATGTTTTTGCACGTCGTATTTTTTTTTTTTATCTTCAGAAAAAAAATTGCAAAGAATTTTCCTTGCAATTCAATCAATTGGTATTACATGATTAAGTATTTGTAGGTAGAGTTGGTAGTTTGGTCCACTTTTAGAGTTATATTTTAGATGGTATTTATTTGTGGAATTGCATAATACATTAGTCAAAAAAATGTGCCAAAATTCAAGCAATGATTTATTCATATCAAACAATTGATTTTTTTTTCTTCAAATTTGACCTAATAACAAACCCTTTTTTTCATTTTTCTTTTTGGTACTTTGAAATGAACAAACACAGTATTTTTGAATCTTAGTGTGGACTTTATATATTGGTATCATTACCATATAATTACTAAAAAAAACTCAAATAAACTGATATTCATTTGTGTGTTTTGACCTGTTATTTATTATATAATATAGATCAGTCGATATTTATTTTTCAAAAATAATTTTGATTATGTCAGGAAAATCAAATAAAGCTCATAGATGATAGAGTATAATGAAAGATTGAAACTATATATGAGTACATCAAGCCGGTTATATGTTTGATTTTCCCATCCCTTAAATCTCTTGTTTGCAATTTTACTATGCTGGTTATAGCACATCCTATGAATTAAAAAAATATTGTTGGGGACGAACACATATAAGGAAAAAGCCATGTATGATGATGAGAGAATTGCAGAATATAAATTGTTCGTGATATATATATATACATATATAAATGTGACCTTAATCACTAACTCGTTTGGTACGTGATAATAGATGAATGAAAATGTAAATATGTAATAAGATAATAAATTTTCTAAGTTTGGTATGTGAGAATGAGAATAAAAGCACTCTATTACCCAAACTTTATTCTCATAAGCGGGTTTCTAATTGGGAATTCGATTGCAATTATTAAATGTCATTATTAACTTATTTCAATTCTAATCACACATACCAAACACATGATTAGTATAATCTTTTAAGTAACATTCCATTTTAAACTCCTACATACCAAACAAAAATTATGAAAATTGATAAACCAATTCTTATTCCTAAAAATGGTCACATTATTCCCGTTGTGAACTCTCCCATCTCTCATAACATACGAGTTGTAAAGTAAAATGAGTATTCTTTTCAAATAAGGTGAAAAAACATTAAAAAAAATTATTCACTGAACAAAATTTTGTTGAATTATGCTGAGTAAACTAAATAACTGAATTATGAAAATAAGTATCGAAATTAAGTTAAAAAGAACATTATGTATTTCATTCTATTTTTTCCATATCATAATATTACACATATTATTATGAAATGAATGCAATCTATTGAGATATAAATGTATTACTATTTCATATATCCAAGAGTAACATAAACTTTTTTTTTAAAAAAAAAAGTAACAAAGCTGTGTGATTAAAAAACATAAATCGAAATAGCTAAATTCTTGATGATGATCTCTCCATCCATGCCATATAATATGTGGATAATTTGTAGGGCACGTTCTGAAATTTAATAAATTAATAATAAATGATGAATATACAGAGTATTTATATTATTGATAATTAAGAAATTAAAGTATTGGTGAATGGTGATAAGTCATGGTCACCTTATTAATGCTTTTCCAGATAAATGGGGCAACTATTTAATGTACCCTCCATGCATAATTGTTTGGGAATTATTATATACACTTTTTTTCTATCACATTTTCTTGGATACAATAATGAAAACACCATTTCTTTGATGATTATTTGGTTCATCAAATGTACAATTGAATGAAATGAAAATGATACTAGCAAGTATAAAAAAGAAAAAAAGACTTAAATTAAGCTTTTTTGTGTTTTTTTTTTTTGACAAACAATCCCAAAAAATCGGGAAATGGGGAGGTTTCAAAGCTCAACCGTTTTCAAAAATTATTCCCCAGAATCAAACCGTGGAGAGGAGGGAGGGAGGAAATAGGGCGAGTGGTCATCATCCCACCCACCGCTTTGACACTTAAACTATACTACTTAATATATGCTCATTAATACATGTTTTTGGATGATGCAGAGTTACAGTATGATAAGGAAGAGGGGAATCCAATTTAATACCTACTGTTTCATGACCTTGGTCTCGAACACTATGCTAAGAACTCATTAATTATATTCATAAATTTTTAAATGTTGAAAAATCAAACTTGATATTGTAATTTTAGGGATGATGAAAATTCCGATTAAAGGAGAAGGCTAAGGAGTGGCAAGTAAAAACGGAGTGTTGATAAAAAAATAAAAAAAAAGGTATTATGTTCACGTAATCAAATGCCCACATAGTACTTGATCAATAATTTAATAATATTTATTTCTTACATTATTTTTGAAAATTAATTAATTAACGTGATTGATGTTGAACCGTATAATGCATAAATATCAATATTTTTTAAATAATTAATTTATTAAATAAACATATCAATTCTTATCTTCACATCTTCTGGTATCTATCAAAGAATTCTTTAACTTAAGCTTGCTGAATTAAATATTTATGAATTATGGAATTGGTTATGTCATCTGATTCACTGATTGATTTTTGCTTCCTTTTTTTTTGGTGTTTGTTTCCTTGCTAGAATAAATAAATTGACATCCATATATATAGTTATTTATTTCATTTGAGATGTTAATGGTCAATGTTAGAATTTTTACAACCAAAAATAAGTGTCAATCGAAAAACTAATTTTGATGGTAAAGCCTGCGTCTCGAACTCTTTGTTAATTAGGCATGTTCGGTAAAACGAGCGATTTAAATAATGGATAGCTGTTTATATAGTGGATAACTTTTTACTTAGCTAATAACTCGTTAGATTTCAACTCTTAGCGGATAGTTGTTTAACCGAGCAGTTGAATAAATGTGTTTGGTAAATTTAGTGGTTGGGCTAACTAATTATTGTAAATTAACATAAAAGTATATTATTAATTTGCCAAATAAAAATTAATGAAAGGATATTTTAGTCAAAAAATATGAAACACTAGTTTTAAATGTAAAACGCTAATATTCTTCACTTTTCATAAACATCACTTGAAAACTTATAAGTTAATGTAAATATTAGTTAAAACACTACCTTACCAAACAAGTATTGTCGAACAGGGTCTTAGTCGATCTCTACAACTAAGCTTTCCTAGTGTGTGAAAAAGGTGTAAATCAATATGAACATATTTAGAATCTAATATCGATTTTGAAAAATTACCAATTAAGCAATATTTTTTACAAAGGGTAAATAATTTGAACCCTTTCATAAGGGTTTTATGTAAATTATTGTTTGTAAAATAGATGAGATGAGAGAGGGAATGGGCAATATTCCCTCGTGGTTGGAGTAGGAATAGAACGCTCATAATGCGTCTAACAATCAGCTTGTATTATTTGTTTTTCTGAAAATATGATTGATGATGGCTTGTAAATTTTATCATCTAAATCACAATATGGTCAACTTCTTGATGTTGTGTTTTGAAATTTCCTTTGATGTAGGCTTAGGTCGATTTTTTTTTCGCGGTACCATAACCCAAAAATACAAACACCAAAGTAGCTAGAGAAAGAGAGTACAAATACCAACACAAAAGCACAAAAAGCAAGCTTTGACTCATTGAATCATCTATTCATATTGGGTTGAGGTGCTTTTTTGAAAATTATTTTGATAACAAGGTAAAAAGGCCGACCTACTAATAAACCTCTATTTCAGAGCAATGTAATCGATCATATATGTCAAAAAATTAGGAAAAATACCAAAATCTTAGAGAGTTCTTAGGTTCACTTGTAAAACACACTTTACATATAGAAAGAAAACTTATGTCTTCCCCCTATTTGAACCCAGGATGAGAGATGGTATGTTGACCAACATACCAACATTACTTTGGTTTAACGGGTTGATGTGTGGGACAAGGGGTAAGGGGGCATTTGAGACTATAATTCACATCTTAAGGGCTTGTTCGAAGTTATATAAAAAATAAATAGAAATAGAAACGAGTATAAATCAAATGAGCCTAAAATGAACAGAAACTAGTAACATAAAAGATAACAAATGAACAAAAATGAATAGAAACGGATATAAAAGAACGTAAACGGACATAATAGAACATAAACAAACAGAAATGAACAGAAATAAACCGAAAATATAAATAAATGATGAATTTTATGTAATTTCGAACATGCTCTAATTAAAAATCTTATAGAGATATATATAATAGTCAAGTCAAGTTGGCATTCTTATTAAGAATAAGATATGTGAATGATATAATACAGCGTGGATATATTTAGCTAGCTAGCTAGTATTTTTTCCCGAGACTTATCACCCAAGAGAATTCCGTGAGTGGGGAAAAAAAAAGTAAAGAAAAGAGAAATTGCAACCATGTCTGGAATTCTTCTGGGTTCAAAGTTTAATGGCGAAGGAAGCCATATTCATGGCAAGTTTTGAGCCACCCAACTTTTGGGGCTTATGTGTTCTCTTAATACTCGTTAATTTCTTTCAACCTAATTAATTAATCACTCTAATTTATTGTCAGGCTTCAGTTTCTATAATACTCTCCTAAAGGTTGATTTTCTTATTAAAATCTGAAATAAAAAAAAAAGGTATCCTTCTCTCTGTCTTTAAACTTACATCTTATAATTTTTTAATTATAAATTTTTACGACTAATCTTACAACTATATATTATAGCTATTTACATGTTTAGAGGAAAAAAAAAAAAAACCAAGTCTGAAGTTGATCAACGAGTAGATGTGAAGCTTAGATAAGATATATACAATTTACATGCATGTTATTGATTTTTTTGTTTTCTTCTTTTTTTTTTTTGAGAAGAAAAAGACATTTATTCGTTAGGTTCCCTCAAGTTATAAGCTTGTCCATCTAGTAGATAAGTTTATCGTACCAAATATGTTCCTTTCTCTAGAATTCTACCTAATGAAATATTTTCGACGGTGAAAAATCATTTTACCATCTCCTTAACAGGCGACCATATGCGTCAAAAAGAAAAAAAAACATTTACAAATCATACAAAGATTATCCAAGACCAAATCAAAATCCTAAAGGAAAAAAAAGGAATAGATCCTTATTATGATACTGTGTTGCTTGTTACTTAGTGTTGTATTCAAACCTATATATACATAAATAATCAAGAAAAAAAAAGTCAAACCTAAGTACTTCTTAGGTAAATCTCTACATCATAAAAATATTTTTTTATCCGTTATTTTTCACTTAAATCGAAATATATATACTTATATACTTCAAAAACACAAACAATTATTTAATCAAGTCATTAATTGGTGAGCAACAACGAGGTAATGACGATCTTGATACTATAAAACTAATAAATCACTAGTTAGTTAAGATTAGGTCTAAGATAAATAAATAAATATGAGATTTTTCTACGTACTATAGTTTTGCTAGGTTGGCGTAAATCGCCACGTTTTTCCCTCTAATTTGCCTCCATGATTTAAGATGTATATTTATTTATAAATTATGAAGATCGGAAGTCAAAATCTCCTATTGTTATCGTGAAGCAAATCAAGTAGCTGATAAATTAGTCAATCTTCACATAGAGAAGGAAGTGGGCTTTTATCCCCTTTCCTCCACTCCTAATGCTCTTGAAGGAATCTTTCTTTGCAGATATTATAGGTGTCTCTTGACCCAAATTCTCTAACAATTAATAATATTTTTTTAAATTTATTTCTTAATAGAAATTAATTAATTTGTTTTAACATCAGGCCATTCAAGAATCAAGATAAATGTTGAATAATTACTCAATATTACGTAATTGCATATGTTTGTAATTAGGGGTAGAGAAAAAGGACAAAGGAAAGAGAAAACACAACGCAAAAAAAAAAAAAAAAAAAATTAGATGGAGAGCAGGTATAGCTGGTTATCTAGGTTTAAAAAATATAATTATATAGACGTCTAATTTAGGATTTTAATTTTCAAGTCTAATTAAATAAATATATATAGTCGATCTCTTAAATTTATATTTAATTTTTGCCGTATTTTTATATTATAAAAATATATATTTTAGAAATACTATAACTCGTATGGAAAACCGTAGAATCAACCTATAAATTAAATCCGAGTATGGGACGACGGGCCGATGGCATTTGGGCACTTGGCATGTCTTCTTGAAGATGAAATAATATACTGAAGGAAATTAGAGTGTATTATTTTTATTTTATTTTTGATAGAAAAAGGAAAATACATTTACTATATTAGCATTTGGATCGATGATTAATTTTTAATTTATATTAGTTTACAGGTAACGTGTTTGAAAAGCAACCTCCCAAACCCAAACTAGCTTGTCCATCTATATACGTCCAAACTATATGTGTAATATAAGTCAAGGGCTAACTTAATGTCTTGGATTTCTTTGGGGATATTATCTCCAAAAATGTTAAATTGTTGAACTTTAAATATATTGTCAACTAAATCAAATAAATGAATAATTGGTTTAAAATTTCGGGGTTTTTGACTTTTTAAGATAAATATTTTGTGAATTCATACCATGATTTAATATTAGATAGCTGATATATAGTCAAATTTAGACCTCTTAATCCAAAAAATTGTACTCAAAAATTACAATGATTCTTAAAACTTATAAGGTAGACCTCCAAGATTAGGTGCAGATGCTATTTTATGCATAAGTGTAATTAATAAATTGATAATCTTAATTAGTAATGTCTGAATCTAATAATTAAAACTCGGGACTTGAATACATTAAATCTCTTATTCGATTCTCTCTGAACTTACAGAAAAAAAAAAATTAATCGTAATCTTAAAATTGAGCATGGCTGTAGAATTTACGTTTGGGAGAGGCAAATGTATGTATCATATTACATTACTTTGTTAATTAAACAAAATTAAGCACACTAACCTGTCAAGACACCATAATCCCCTGATTTCACGTTCCTACAATGTGCAAAGAATTATATTTCCATATTCAAACCCCAATAATGAGACAATTATTATGATTATTAATTTATGATTATGGTTTATCATTGTAATTTACCAAACTTATTTAGGATGGAAGAATGTGATGCCTTGAGCCAAATTTTGAGCGTTGGGGACTAGGGTTAGCAATGAGGTGGATCTGAATTTGATCCGTTTATATTCTGACCCATTTTTAGTTATTAGGTCTAGATAAATAGATTCAACCCAAATCCACCGAGTCTAAAAATAGTAAGATTTAAATTACTCAAATTCTTAAATTTATAAATCTTAAATGAATTTTTAATTGGTCCGTGACTTTGCTAATATTTAGATTGAATAAAATCGCATTAATAAATTTAATTGATGGGACATGTCTAAAATTTGGCTGACACCTAAATTCATGTAAGATCTATATCCTTTAAGCTACTTAAATTTAAAAATAAATAATTTAAATTCATAACAGGACGGATCAGAATCAGGTTCAAAATCGGTTGCTGACCAGTGACCCCTAATTTGGGCCGATACCCACACAAATGGGCTATTCTCACAGTCGTACTTGTTGCAAGAACTCAGTGCCGCAATTCTACTGTCTCCAAACCCCTTACCGTAAGGCCCCCTCCACTTTGCAGCACCGAGAGTTAAATGGTTTTGTATCCTTTGCCCGCTCCCACGGGGCGGGCTCCAAGAAAAAAAAAAAGAAAGAAAAAGAAATAGGGCACTTTGTTCTTAAAGTCACCCTGTTTTGGCCAATCCAACTATAGATCCCCCACCTAGCGAAGAGAGGTTGGCCGAGTAGCTAACCTCTATCTTCCCACACTATTCTCCGGGTTTGAGCTTGGAAGGAAGTAAACTTTTTAATATTAGGTTAAAAATAAGTTGTTTGTGTTTCTGTTTAGACTTTAGTATCCTTCTCATTGGCTTATTAAGGTTAATTGAATTTCCCTTAAAATAAGGCCTAATGGGATAGGTCCACTTAATAAATAAATAAAAAATCCCCCACCTTATGGTCAATTCCGATATAGTTTTGTTTAGCCGTATGGTTAATTATGTAGAAAATAGTATTGTTAATGCCATTTTTTGCGCAAAGGTTGATCTAGACAAAATCCAAATTCAAATATGTGACAAAAATTCTCAGAGACTTTACCAATTAAATTAACCGATATATATACTGATATTAGTCAAATTTAAACCTTAAGTATCTAATATCAAATTTTAAATTGTTTATTGTTGTAATTACACTAAAAATCACACAAAGTCACTAATTGTTTCACAAACTTGAAATAAAGTAATTAGCTTGGCGAACTACAGCTAAAGCATATATCATCCGACTTTTCTATGATTAATTAGACAAAAAAAAAAAAAAAAGTCGGACTTCCAAATGAACAATATCTAGTCAAACTTGAGGGGCAGGGGATTACTAGCTAGCTTTCTAAATGGAAATTAGTGAAGCACGAACATTCTGAAGCAGGAGTATGTGCTTCTGAAACTATGACATAGACGTAAGTCAGTTTGTCCTCTTGATATAATATATATATATATATTATATATATTAGCCGACGACATTGCTGCTAAAGAGCTTAAACTCCTTAGCGTCAAGAATCAACTTCCTAGTGGAAGAGAAAGTCCCTAGGAGGCCTACACCGGTGAAGGTGACAATGATGGAGATATTGATCCAATAAATCATTGATGACTTTGAAGGCTTGTGAGTCATGTTGTAGAGAAGCATTGGGAGTATGAAGTCCAAGGGGATGAACCCAATGGCCCCTACGACGCCGTTTATGTCTCCGAAAAATGGAAGCATTGCTGCAAAGAATCCACAAAATATCATGTATATTGTCCGGAGAATTAGCCTTGGAATTAGGTTTCTCTTGGAGAACATCCCTTGCTTTGTATCCGCGGATTTCATCTCCATGATCTCGAATGCTACTTGGGCATAAACCTATCACACAATAAGTTTTTTGAGAACACAACAGATTGGATATATGTTGGGTCGGTTTAACTTATATTTTTAAGTTTACGTAGATTGGACGTCTGTCATTACACCAGGATATGGGATTGCGTTCTAGCTAAATGATTGCTTTCATGCACAGGTTCTCTTTTTGGAGCGGTGCTCGTTTTCTAACCGTTACCAACTGTACCAATGCCTAATGTCAAGTAGGGTTAACTTTTTCGTAACAAAATGGGTTTAGGAATGTTAGGGTTGATTAGGTCAGGTGACATTTTAAAACTCTCTATATATACACGTATATTATAATTTTTAAGTGAAAGACGTCTATAAGTATAGATCACAATTATCTTGTACCATACTGTCATGTTGTGTGAGTTTGATTCGGACCACTATTATTTGTCCTAGTTGATCGAGGCCACTGTAAGCCGTACGTGTTGTGAGTTGAGAATGGGTGTGTGAACTTACCAAGCCGATGGCGAAAAGCTGGAGAAGGACGAAGAGGACAGAGAGACCCAAAAGCCAAGTGGGAGCCAAAGCAGGTCCATCTTCAGGGAGGAGGCTCTGAAGAATGTTTGAACCAGATTTGTTTCCAAATGTATAGTATCCAGACACAGCGGCTGAGTAGAAGGTGACGAAAATCACAGAGTAGCATAACAAAAGCCCTTTCAACATCTTCCCTGTTGCTGGTGGAGCTAGAGTTGCCTACAATATTTACATGTAACAAAAAAGCACAAAGTTTACTCATGGGAAAGATAAATAATATATGATTTGGTTTAAATCTCTAAATTTAATTCCAAATTTATTAAAACGTTTCTTTTATATATAATAGGAAGAGCAGGCATATTAGGTAGAACATCCATCAATATAGAGGCTCGGGATATACTCCTAATCAAACTCCAATTATAAAGGGTGGACCCTAGTCAAGTGACAGTTAGTATATGGTCATCCTGGGAGTACAGATCGTCATGTACTCCAGGGTTAATTAATGTACAATTATATATTGATTAATGTGCAATTGTATACCGATTAATATATAATTGCACATTAATTAGTATACAATTGTATACTAATTAATATATGATTATATACTAATTATTATAAAATTGTATATTAATTAATCATGTGAGTACATAATAGTCCGTACTTCGGGAAGTACATTAGAATTTTTCACTACGATTGATTAAAATCTAAATAATATTTTAATAAATAAACATAATCCATCCTAGACAGAAAGTGGTTGATAATTAAAAAGACAGTTGTTTTAGGCAAATATATTATGAACTTAAAATTTGGTCAAAAGTTGACTCTTTAGCTATCAAAAAAGGAAAGAGATCGATTATGAAGCAGTTTAAGGTGAGAATTTCGTGATGTGAAATTACTTGTATTTCTGGGAGGATACCATTCCCAAAAATTGCAGCTATTATAGAGATTGAAGCGAATGCGTTAAAAACCCTAGCAGCATTGGAGGACTCCAGAGAGTAGTCCTTTGGAGGGGCATTTTTGAGGTACCTGAAAAATATTTTTTCAGATAATTTCGATTAGCGGACTGACTTAATAATTATCGGACAAAAAATCTCCAGTTAGCTATAGAGAATATATATGCGTAAAAATACACTCATCTATATATTGAGTACAAACTCTAACTTATATAATTTGGAGTTATATATATTTTTTTGGGGGCGGGTGTTGCATTCTAATATCGCCCAATTGTATAGTGCTATCAAAAATTTGGATTCAAGGTAAATCAGGCTAGACAAATTAGTTATCGGACAAAATTTCTAGTCCGACACTCGATTTTTTAGGTTCGGAGAAGTCGGACAAACCTAAATTCAGATTAAATCGGTTTCCGACAATATGAATATAGGAAAATCTCATGTTCGAATTTAAAATTCGGACAATAAACTCATAACCAGACCTGTTTTTTTTCGGATTAAACAAATTCGGATAATCGGATCGGAGGAAATATTACTGATCACTACTAATTTCACTTCACTCTCACATCTTGCAACATTTGAGCAAAATTTTATGAGAAGCAAGAGTGTAGAGGAAAATGTCCAAAAATTATCAGACTATTTTGTCGACTTCATTAATCATTACAAAACAAACAAGACAAAATTAGGTGTAAACACTAACATAAAAGTCCATAATCACCAGCGCAAAGATTTATTCACACTGAGAAAAGATAGTCTGATTAAACATAAATACAAAATAGAGCCGTGATAGTTATATTTGTTGATAGTTGTACGTAACATATAATATCCTCTACAATTATTGATCGATTTTGACAAATGACAATAAACTTTAATATAAAGGTTGATCGAATCTAATTCAACTTGAATATTTTGTCTGACACCCATTTGAATTAATTTTAGTGAAACCGAAAAATGGTAGAAGAAGATGATCAGGTTACCTGCATTAATACAGGCAGCGACGACGAGGGAGGTGTAGCCTAAACTGAGAAGCAGAGAGACCAAATTGATGTGTCTGAGAGAGTGGAAGGAAGGGAACTGAGACAGGGCTATCATCACCACTGTCACTATTGTTATGAAGTGGTACAGTTTCAGTGTTCCATTCGGCGATATACTTGAGTACATGATCTTCAAACAAAGAAAAAAAAGAGAGATAGTAAAATTCTCAGTACGTCTTATAAATGTTCAGACCTCAAAATTATAACATTATTAGCAAAGGTAACGATGCTTATATCTTAATTCCTAGATCCCGTAAAAGTGAAAAGTACGTTGGATGCTATTCGTAGTTGACATTGTTGTAAGTTTTGCAAGATCTTAATGGTCATAACAATTGAACTTTTCAATAAGAAGCAAAAAAGAGAAAAGAGTGAATGTTATTTAACATACCTCAAGGCATTGTCCAGCAAGTAAAATGGCTCCAATGGATATTCCAGTGTTAATGGCCGTTTGAATGCAAATTACGAAATAAAACATCCAACCCGACCCTGCAAACCAATGTAGGAGATATTTGAATCTAAATTTTCGATAATAATTTTCAGAAACTTTACCAATTAAATAATAAATACTCATTAGAAAGTTCAATCTGTACTAATTATTACATGTAAGGTGCAATTTCTATGCACGCACACATATATATATACCTAAGACATCCGCAGCAAGTTCACGGAAGCGGATGTGACGACGACCCTGCTTCTCACAGTGATCAAGAACCAGGGACATAAGATAGTAGGCGTAAAATGTGACCAATCCCATCATTGTTAAGCAGAAGAATCCCAAACCCCACCCTAGTCCTCGGAACACGTACGGTAGCGTCAAGATTGTGGGTCCTACTATGGCCGTTGTCAGGTGGTACCCGGCGTGCCACCATTGTCCTGCACACCACAGTAGTTTAAACTTTTAGATGAGATAGTCAAACACGAGTTTTGATTATGACAAACAAATCTCTTCTTGATTGATCATAGGCCTCAAAGTCTGCACATACAAGACAATCAATTAAGCTCACTTTTATTCACTTGTTAATCATGAGGGAAAAAGCAGTCTATTCAAAGGCAGGGGGTTAATAGCAGAATTGGGTGGAAGTGTCTCACAAAGTTCGTCTCCATTGGCGGTGGGAAACGAGGTGGGTTGGGGTGGATTCAAACCAACTCATTAACGAAGGTCTGAGTTATGTCATAGTAGAATAATCGAGCTTTTTATGTGAATAAGCAGGACTACTCTAAAATTGTTCTTAAATCGAGCAAATATGTATAAAAATGCTTATATAATAATCATCATTACATGTAAATAATTGAATAAAATCAATCTAAATGTAGCATGTAAATTTGTACGATAAATAAGTTAATAAAATATTAAGTTATTAAATAGGCCTACCAACCCACACTAGTCAACTTCTTTAAATGAGCCAGCTCATATTTGAAATTGATTAACACATTCGTTCTAATGGGATGAGGGACACGACCCATTGTCCACCCTAAACTCAGATTAAAAAGCTTGACTTTAGTATGCTTCGACCAAAAATGACCTTGGCTCATATGCTCATTGAGCTTGAGCCTAGAAAAAGGCTTGATTGAGCTCGTTCTTCTCAAGGGACATAATTTAGAATGATTTAAGGTCTAATACCAAAGCTCAGCTAAATTAAGTCCAGTCAAGACATGAAAGCATGAATAAGAAGAAAAGAAAGAGGTGAAGGTTGTTCACCTTTGGATTCAAGGACGAACTGTGCTCCGGCGTCATTCTCTCGCCGGCCCGAGACTGTGTCGAGGCCAGCATACCCGTTTATGATCGGATCAACCGTCATAGAAGCTCTTCCTAGCTTCTATATACAGAGAGGGAGATTTTTTTGGGGGGGCGGGGTTGACTAGACTTGACAGAAATAAAATGGCTCTCCAAGCTCCAGCCTTGTCGTCTACTTTATGTTTTTTAATCAGAATAGGGCATTCTACTATGCATTAATTTATGTGCTTTTTAATTAATTTTGCGCGGTCTGGTATATTTATTACCGCAGCATATATGTGAATGTGAAGCACATTCCAAAAGAGAGGTAAAGACTGAAAGACCATAACGTAAGTTTCAAAACAAGAATTGCGGCCACCCCAAAATTTTTGGATTTTGGCCTTCCTTTGCCCAGGCTGCTTTGGCTTGACTTGGCTTCACATACCTATATTTATAGTTGGGAATTTTTGGGTGAGATTGTCTATTGTGTGACAATTAATGTGATACATAATCAAAGTTGGACGAGAAATTATATTTGTACCTTACATTAATTCATTATGATGGGTTAATTTTAATTTTAATTTTTAATTTTTAATTTTTTTTCTTTTATAGTAATATTCACGGTGTAATTATATCATTTTGCATCATGTTAGTGTCAATTCATCTGTTATTTTATTCTTAAATTTAGAACGATAGAAATGAAAAAACAATACAAATTGGGTTTAAATGGTTCTTTCTAAGTGGGTATATCTCAGTGGTATCTCATCTTGACTTCAATAATTTACGAAAGGTACGTCATAAAAGTAATGTTAAATAATGTGAAATTACATCTCACAATAAGTTTTGGTAACTCGTCTCAATCGTCCGACAAGAATTACTCCTAATTTTATTGTAGTTTTCCATTAGATTAGCAAGTTTTGGTAAATGTTTCGTCCACAATAATTACTCATAATTTTATTGTAACTTTGAATTAGATAAACTGATTGGATAAAAAAGCTTAGTGACAAAATTTATTTTTATTCTAGTTTTCAATTATTAGATTAGTTGATAAAGTTTTATGTGAAGGTAATTGAAAGGCTCTAACCCAATTGGGATCGTATTGTTATATTTTACCGTAGACAGAGATACAATCTTACGGAAACTTGGATTTAGATGACACATTTTTTCTATTATTTTATTTTTATTCTAATTTTCTACGTTACACTCCTCAATCAGTTTTGAGAAACGTATTAATAAATTGTCCCTGAAAAATCAAACTTAGAAGACAACTCTTTTATAAAAATATCGACCGAGTGAAGTTTAATAGGAATATATCGAATAACTAATCTATGTCCCTTTCATTTAGAAGATGAACGTCCAAATTTTATTAAAGAAAAACGCATCAATTACCAAAAAGATTAATTATAATTTAACTCTAAATGCATAGGATTGATTCCCATATCCAAAAATTGATATGGTTGATATTATGAAATCAATTTTAAAGTGACCTTTTTGGAGTTTCTGCATATAGGAATAACAAATGGATTAAGAATTATATTCTACTTTAATTACACTTTTTAAAGAGTGGTTGCAAGATAGGTACAAAGAAATTTTCAATTAGCTAAAACAATGCTGCAAATTCTAGTAACAAGTTTATATTCTCAGATACCATATTATTGTTAAATATTTACAAAATTCCTCTTAATTTTTCTTTTATCTGACCATTTTTTGACACATATAGTGAAAATATAAACTTTCATATGTAAAATAAATACACTAAAATAATGCCATCAACAAAATGAAAGTCTAGCTAAATTGTAAGTCTTCTTAAAAATCGTTTCATGGCATCTGAAAAGATAAGGACCATGACGAGTAAACTCTAAATAGTAACGCAGTGAATATACAATGAAACCGCAATAAAAATCGGATAGATGGAATTTGGATAAATAAAATTCATAGTATCCTTCATAGTCACTATAATTCTCATTAATTTAAACAAAAATGAAGAGCGTTGATAAAGAATCTTTATTAGCAGTAAAATGCAGATTTCATGTCTTTAATGAGCAAATTCGCCGAGGAACCAACATTGAATCTAAAAGAAATTTCTTTACAATGGATCCGCGACTTGTAGTTCTGGATTACTGGTAATAAATGAAAGGGGAGTAGGGAAATAGGGAGGGAATTTAGGAGTTTAAAAAAAAAAGAAAAAGGTCTAAAAATTTTTCAGGTGGCAGTAAATGAAGGGACAAGATAAAAAGAGATGGTTTAAAAAAGAAAAATAATTTGAACATTTCATCTCCTAGAGTTGATAATATGGGCGGAGCTCAAGAAGTTAAGGGTGTAAAAATAACTAGTATTTAGATCAAAAAATTTAAAATTATAAGTAATTGAACCTCCTTAAATTTGGCCCAAAAACATTGCATACTCCTTGTTTCAAATTGGTGGCTTCGCCACCGATTTCTCGACTCAGTTGAATAATAAAAATTGTAATAATAATGTGTTTTGGAACTTTTTAACCTGGTTCGTATTTATAAAAGAAATGAATAGCCCAAGATTATGGTTAATCAATGAAAACACACAAATGACAGCTTTCCACTTCAACCAACGTGGGAAGCATTTCACTAAGTGGAGAGAGGATATTTCTTTTGGCAATAAGCGTGACACTCTGTTGGGTTGTTGCTGCCAACTTCCTTCCTTTTGACTCAGCTTGTTCCCTTCATGTCGTCCACTATAACACGGGTCCGAGTTTATGTACTTGTGCCATGACACAATTTGAAGGCAGGTTTTCATAAAGAGGAATTTGTTCTTTAAGATTATTAAATACCGCAAATTAGGTCATTCTTGTGTTTGACAAAGAGGACTGGAGATAAGAAAGACATCCGTTGAAAATTGAGTTTGAGTTCGAGTTCGAATTGGGAGTCATCATTCTTTTGGCAATAAGCGTGACACTCGTTGGGTTGTTGCTGCCAACTTCCTTCCTTTTGACTCGCTTGTTCCCTTCATGTCGTCCACTATAACACGGGTCCGAGTTTATGTACTTGTGCCATGACACAATTTGAAGGCAGGTTTTCATAAAGAGGAATTTGTTCTTTAAGATTATTAAATACCGCAAATTAGGTCATTCTTGTGTTTGACAAAGAGGATTGGAGATAAGAAAGACATCTCGTTGAAAATTGAGTTTGAGTTCGAGTTCAGAATTGGGAGTCATCATTCTTTTTACTTAATCAATGGTTGAAGTTAATTTGAAGAGATTTAGTAACAACCATAGGTCATTCAACATGACTGGCACCGCTAGCTAAAATTCATAAGATTTTCCACAAGAAAAGAAACAAAAACTACAAAGAAAAAAAACCTAAGTCAAAAAAAGGCCTAGCTAGGATTGGCAGGATTGTTCAACTGAGCAGCTTGAACACGGACATGAATTCTCTCTCTCTCTCTCTCTCTCTCTCTCTCTCTCTCTCAAGACTTGGATTTGCCTTCCTTAGCTTCTCCTGTTAGTTTGCTGTTGTATTCCTCCAACTCTTTCTTGTAAGCTTCCATACTCTCTGCTGCCTTCTCATTCCACATTTTCCTCTCACTTTCACTTAGCTCCTATTATTATCATCAACAAACAAAAACAACAAATATTGAATTGAGTAAACTTTGCCCGAAAAACACCCAAAACAAGATAGGAAAAAGAGAGACTTGCATATTTTTACCTTCCATTTGAGAGAAATCAGAGCATTGATGGTGGAGTTGGTGATATCGGGCCGGTCTTCGAGTAAGTTCTTCCTCTGTTCCTTGCTGAACAGGAAGAAAGAAGATGGAGGCTTTTTGGGCTTGTTTGGGTCAACAACCTTGTCTTCCCTTTGCTTCTTCTTTTTCATGTCTTTAGTTTTCTTGATCATGTTTTCTGTCTTTTCCTTTTTCTTGAGTAGTTGCAAGGCCTCGGCTTTCTGGATTTTCATCAACTCTTGCTCTTCTTTCTTAAGGGTGGCAGCTTCTTCTTCTTTCTTCTGCTTATACACCTCCATTTCCTTCTGGTATTTCTCTTTGTTCTCCTTTGCAATCTGAACAAGTTTGTTTACAACAATCAGTTGAGAAAAGACGGGCTATGATATATAATCAAGTTATTAAAGGGAAGAAGTGTGGGAAATTAACCTCTTCATAAGGCATTTTCTCCTCTTCTGTCATGTTTTTCCACTCTTGTCCTATGACCTTTGATGCCTGTCATGTAACCACAGAAAATAAGATTTACTCGACCTGGCAAACGGGCTATTCAGATCAAGTTAATTTCATATCGAGTCAAGTAATCAGGTTTGATCAGGTTCGAGCTATCTTTATTCTGCATATGGTTTTGAGATGCTTAGTCTGGTCATTCGATACAAATCAGTACAGAAAGGACTACAACAGGCAATCCATAATTCAATTACCTCGAGCAAAGTTTTGCCCTCTTCAAGCAAATCCGCTCGCCTGTCCTTGGAGTACAAAAAGAAAGCACTCATTGGCTGCTTAGGCTTTGATGGATCCTTCTCTTTCCTGTAAAATGGATCAAAAGAATTCAGTTATTCACCCTTCTGTACAGGGAACAAGGCAAAAATAAATAAAAATAAATCAAAGGAGAAAAGGATAGAAATTTACTTAGTTTTCTTGGTGTCCTTATCAGCTTCTTGTTTGAATTGAAGGTATTGATCAAGGAGCTCCATTGCAGTCTTCTGCTTGTGCTCTTCCTCCAACAGCTTCATGGCTTCGATCTCGCGCTTCTCTTTGCTGACAATCTGCAAATAAGCCTCCTTCTCAGCCTGATACTTCTCCTCATATGGCTTCTTCTCTTCTGGGCTTAGGTTCTTCCATTTTGCCCCCATTATGTTTGAGACCTCCTTGAAATCTGCTTCTGGGTTCTCTTTCTTGATCTGAAAATTTTAACATTGCAATCAGGCCGACAA